>JARDYJ010000013.1:22641222-24017889 GCA_029215755.1 Spea hammondii
AGGAAAGAAAGGAGGCCATTAGATACAACCCACAGACACGGACCTCAGGAACCCAAGGGGGAGAGCAGCCATTGGGATGATGTCAAGTGTCATAATGAGACAGTATTGTCAACTGGTTGCTTAAAGGGTATTGATCATTACTGGCAATTTAACTAATTTCTCAAGGTTTCCTAAACACATTATTTTCTACCTAAAACGGATACGACGCTCCTTATTATTGACTTCCTTAGACGGAACGTGCGGTAGTCCCGCCGTCGCCTGGGTAGTGTTTTGCTCTCTTTGCTGCGTGAATCTGGAATTTGGTTTCATGTATCGCATTTTAATCCAATTACTAATGCATGGGCTTTAGTTTTTTAAATTCTTCGTTTTTGGCCAAATCTTGTTTATTAGTTTTAGAATCTTTCTAATGCAGGTGTATTTTATTTTTATTTTTTTAAATGTACCTTTAACAGCCTGCCGTGTCTGATATCGTGTGCCCTGAGGGGACTGTGATGGGTTTGTTGTTGGCTGTTGTTGCTGCTGCTGTTGTTGTTGTTGCTGCTGCTGTTGTTGTTGCTGCTGCTGTTGTTGTTGCTGTCTCTGCACCTTTTGCATGTGCCATTTCTGGGAGGATGTCTGAAATTTACCCGATGAGTTCCACACCACTCTCTGTACGGTGGGGACTGTCTCTTTGGGAAGCAGAGGCCTTTGCTTTTTCACCGGGCTGCCCGCTGTCGCAACCGGAACCGCTACAGCCGCTATGGCGGTTGTAGGCACGGCTACTCCTGCGGTGGGAGCAGACTGCGCCGCCGACCGGGTGAGGATGGGGGTTTCAGGCTGGGGTTGGCTCGTCGTACCCGAAGCAGCTGCGGCTTTACCTGGATGTGACAAAATTTAATGGAGAACACTTCATCACTACTCCTGGGCATTTGGCTTTGTTGGTTAAGAAGGTTAAGAGGTGCACCAAAGTCAAAATAAATAGAATTGTTTAAAAAATATATATATAAATTAAGATACACAGTCCAGGGGTCTGTTGATTAACCAATCCGAGAGGCCGGGGAAATGTAAGGTTAATTCTGACCATTTCTGAATTGTATCCATTCCGCCGATGTGTAGCCTACGCACTGATACCAGGATATCCAAAATTTGTAAACAACTTACCGTCTTGACTCTTGGCTGGAGTCTCCTTTGGTTCTTTCTTTTTCCGACCTTCTCGTCCTTGGTCATCCCCCAGATCTATAACTAGTTCACTTTCTGAATCCGAGTCCAAGCCGAGCCGTACGGTCGGGGAATCCGTCTCGTCTTTCCCTTTCAGCTTCTCCTTAGCGGAATGCGGCAGGGTTTTGCTCTTTTCCGTTGCTTCTTTCTCGGAGTTGGGGGTTGATTTCTCTTTCGCCGCAGAATCTCCCTTTTCCGCCACTGCGCTTGTGCTTTTTGCTTCCTCCTTTACATCGGCCACAGCTGGCAACTTGGGTTTCTTCTTGACAAACGAAGAAGAAGAAGGAGGAGGAGGTGTTACCTTCTCGTCCTTGTTCTCTCCGTCTGTCTGGTTGCCCTTTGGCTTCTGTTCCTCGTCGCTGGCGTATTCGCTGTCGCTAGTGTCGGTCTTTTCGGACTCTTCGGAATCGCTGTGTTCTACAGCTGTGTACACATCCTCTGAAATTTCATTGATTCCTAAAAGTGACAATTCAGGGGAACTGAAGCTTTAAATACAATAGGCAGAAGAACAATACAATCATTCCGTCCCAGGCTAAACACAACTTGGTTATATATCGGTAACAATTAAAGGGCCAGAGTCTAAAATATAACTGTATGGCCACCTTCCCAACTGGTGGAAAGTTTGGTCCTCATGAGCATCCATGAAATGTGATTTAAAACCAGGAGCGGACTTTTTTAGGGGAGTAAGCACAAAAAAATACTAACCCAGCATTCAAATTCTAATGCCTATTTGTTATATGGGTTTATTGTCCCTCAAGAATTCTGTTGAGATACTTAGTAAGATAATTCCGTGTTATTTTAATCTAGCAGGCATATAGAAATGAAGATCTTTTTTGGGGGGGGTCGTACCTAACTGGGCTTTGCAGCTCTCTATCGTCTTGTCGAGATTGAGCTGAAACCGGCTCCGGATCTGTCTCTTTGGAGATATGAGCGACGTGGGGGTAGACTGCTGGAGAACCGATTCGCTCAGTTCTTTCAGATCCATTTCGGCTTTGCTGCGATCTGAAAACATACAACAGAGAACCGTGATATAATAAGGGCCATGATATTGATAAAACGGCCCTAGCGTTAACCTAAATCACAATTTAAGAGGAGGTTGGGGTTTTCTTGGCTTCTTCTGGCTAAGAACCTCAATACTATAGAGTCCACTGGTAGCCACCGGATCGACTGGTTGGCTACGGAGCGCAAATCTACGCCGGCAAGTTAAGTTTCTTTTCAACAATGAATGGTACCAAAACCAAGAAAAAGGCAGTTTTACACATCTCTTGGGAACTGACCAAGATTGAGGTTGAGGATGCTGCCCACGGTAGAGGTCCGATCTTGTTTAGACGTTACGGGTGTCGATGATTGTGGAGAGAACGGTTTGGGGCTGTCCGATAAACTTCCTCCCGGGGCTGTCTTTGTAGATACAGGGGAGGCTGAAACAAGACAGACATTGACTTAATCTAAGCTCTTTTCAAACAAAATGCATACATTTTCCATAAAATAACCATCGTACTATACTGTTTAAAATGGAATCAGGATTTTTTTCACCTGTGTCTTTATGTATCAAAAATATGATCATTTACAGATCCTGATCGGAACGTGCTTTCATTCACGCTGCCACATAGCGGGAGAGCACCCACGGGGGCCAAACATCCGACGGGCGCTAACCACACTACTCCAGATTTTCATAGGTTCTCATGTATCTCTTTATACCAATCGGGTAAATCATGGTCGGCCCACAGTTGGCTCTTTAGCTGTTGTGGAAACGTAAGACTCGTGAACATGATGGGTAAGCGGCCATGGAGGTCTTCTCCTTCTCCGCACGGCCAGATCCGCAGAGTTCCCACCTACACAGATCTTCAAAACCCACAAAGCCCACCTAGCTTGTAATTTAGCTTATGGTCAGTGAAGCATTGTGGGAGTTGTAGTTCCACAACAGCTGAAGAGCCACCTCTCAGCAGAACCTTCCGAAAACCAGTTCCTCTCTATTTCTAACCTGTGCTCTTATCAATAAAGTCCATTGATTCCTCACTCGCGCTGAAGTGAAGCGACGCTGCTTTCTTGTCCGTGTCTTGCTCCACATCAGACCCGGTGTGGACAGAAGAGTTCGTACTCATCGGAGAGCGTGGCATGTCCGTTAAGGAAATCCGCCTCCCGCCGCTGCTATTTAACAAGGGCTTGCTCATGAGAATCTTGGGTGATGCCGTCATGTCGAAGTTCAGTTTAATTTTCTCCTGCTTATCGGTCTTCGCCGTCCCGGCGCTTGGATTGCTGGTGTCCAGCAACATTTGGTACTGGTTATTAGGTGTGTATGGTGTCCGGAAAGGAGCGTAGTTAAACACCCCGAACCTCTTGCGAATGTTTTCAACATATACTTCCATCTCTTGCATGGCGCTGTTGAAGATGCTTTTAGTCTTTTTCACGGAAAACGGGATTTCTTTGGACATGAGGTAGCAATTATTCATTGGAACCCAAGCCCTGAAAAATGGAGGAAAAAATCAGCTTCCATCGAGAATTCAGATCAATTTTTGTCCAAAATGTGGATTTCATATTAAATACATTTTTGTTTTCACAGTGATCTTTGTTACTCTGAAGCCGAAATATAAATATGTCTAAAACTTTAATCTAAAAAAGACAGATTTAAGAATTAAAACTAATAATAGGGATGATTCTGTCTACGGGAAGTACTTAATGTAAGAATTTTAATACAATGTATCTAATCTGCACAATGCAAGGATGTCCTTATCACAAAACCCAAATCAAGCTTGGGGTCAAGACACGAATATAAAATATATTCAGAGTGTTCGTATCTGGTTCTCATATGTCTGTGGACCCACCTACCAGGTGGCCATTAAAGATTTCATGGACGTTCTTGGGAAGCAGGGATCTTGGAGGCTGTACAGTCCTGCCACTGTTATTTGCTGAGGTTAGAAGCCTCGATGTTGTGTTGGAAATATTTACAGAGGGTGATAATTGTATTTAAAAGCAGTTCATCTGACAAGGGGAAGCATATCCCCCTTGCACTTGCTACTTCCTGTATGTTGGATGGTGCTCTGAGATGCTACAGGAAGTACTCGTGACAGAAGGTACAGAGCACAATTGCTTCCCCCGCCTGGTAGGTTAAGTAACTGTTATTGAAAATACATATTACATATATGTTTTGTAGCACAAAAAGAGAGTTTATGAACATGTTAGTCAATAAATAAATTCCCACCTGTCGTGCTGTCCGAAGAAGCGGGCGTCCACCTGTCCGTCCTTATCTCTAAGGGCTTTTGCAGGCCAAAAGGGAAATCCTTTTAATTTTGCCCAAACCAAAGGGTGGGGATTGCTCTAAAAGAAAGAGATGGGACATGACATGTTCACAAAGCAAAGGTGTAGCCGGTTATAACATATACAGTTTCCTGCTGTCGGGGGACTCTGTGAAAATAAACACCCAAGCCCTTTAACAATGAATATCCAATACTAATTTCTTTCCAAAACACGACCTGGGGTGGAATATTTGGAGTAGCAAAGAGGGCCGCTCCTCGGTCCCACCCCCAGGGTACGTGTCTGCTGTACAGTCCTGGTTAGTCCAAGGCTGGCTCTCCATCGTTATATACTTAGTTTAGGCTGGATAAGGGTCTCTATTTCCCCAAAAAGAAGCATGGGGACAGCCACCAAATCACGGAGTTTGATTGCCTAGTGGACAGATAAACTACTGAATTTCTAGCGTGTCTAGTAACCCACATAAAAAATATAACAAACTAAAGGGTTAATAGGAATTATTTAATACAGAGTCTATGACATGATACTTACACAAGGCTCGCAAAACCAGCTCTCTCGTTTTTGGCACGCAGCTAAATAACATTCAGGACAGACTTCAATTTCATTCATCTAAAAAGAAAAAAAAAATAGCCATATTTTAGCCATAAAATTCAGAATTCTATGCAAAATGACATTTCAAATGGACATCCTCGAAGGCCAGCACCGCCGTGACCTCGGCTGCAGCTGGCGGGTTCTGCTTGTAATAAGATTACGATTCCTGCAGACGGACAGCAGGTGGCGGGAGAGAGCTATACAAAAGAGTTTGCCGTCGCCAGCAGAGGGCTTGGGCACTCTGGGCACACTCAGACTAGGCAGAACTTATTGAACCCAATTGCATATTTATATTTAAAAATGAATCAACGCCATGTTTTAAGAAAAAAACCTGAAAACCTTGTATCAGCCTACAAGATACCCCAAAGCCCACACATGTTTGGCTGTTACAGAGTTCTGTTCTTATAACCACGTTGACGTTTCATGGTTGCCAAAAGATGGACTTCACGTCCCGCGCGGTGTCTCACCTCATGTTCGCAAATCTTTATTAAAATTTTCGCCATTTGCGTGAGTTTGTGATTTCCTGGAAGAAAGGGGAAAAAAAGCAAAATAATTTTAAGAAAGACAAAAACAAGGACAGAAAGACGAGCATTTTATACTGAAAAGCAAGAATTCTGATCTGATCTGATGGTTGAACGCAGTAGGTTGGGGTTGAGTTTGGGATAACTGAGCTGTTGTCATGGAAACATGGACATTTCTGTCTGTAACATAATTAGAAAAGAGTTTCTAACCATCAATTATCCTTTTAAACTTAAACTTGGATCAGCAAACACAATGTGCCATTGGAACACAGGAGTGATGGGAGTGATAAAGGGCCATTGGAACACAGGAGTGATGGGAGTGATAAAGGGCCGTTGGAACACAGGAGTGATGGGAGTGATAAAGGGCCATTGGAACACAGGAGTGATGGGAGTGATAAAGGGCCTCTGTACGCCATTCCATTGAAAATCAGCTGTTTCCATCTACAATAGTCATTTACAGCATTAACCCCATATGTGCTGGATTTCTGATCCGTTTCATGTTATTTTAATGGACAAAATGTGCTTTTCTTTCAAAAACAAGGACATTTCTAAGTGACTCCAAACTTTTAAACGGTTCCATCGAGAGGAATAATTCTTGATAACCACGCAGCTGTGAAGTACATTGAGCTCTTTATGATCTGAAGCATTACTTTGATGGGATGTTATCAGAGAATAGCTGCGTCCTGGCACTGGACAAACCGCCGCACCCCCCCAACGACACATCGCAGCACTTACCGCCGTTGTAAATAATGCAGTTATGTAAAATCCATTTGGCGTCAGCCAGGAAGGCTTCTGTGCACCCATACATTTTCTTTTTTACATTCTAAAACAATGGGGACAAAAATAATACAATAATTTAAAGGTAAATAATTGTATTTTTTTAAAGGCTTATAACTTGAAGATACGAGTAAAAATTCTGGCTGTAAACAGAGCCGGCCTTAGGCGTTGTGGCGCCCTGTGCGGACTACTCCTCTGGCGCCCCCCCCTCACTGCCCCCTCAAACTACCCCCCTCTCTGCCCCTTCAAACTACCCCCCCTGTCCCTTCAAACTAACCCCCTCGCCCCTTCAAACTACACCCCTCCTCTGCCCCTTCAAACTACAACCCCCCCCCTCTGCCCCTTCAAACTACACCCCTCCTCTGCCCCTTCAAACTACAACCCCCCCCCTCTGCCCCTTCAAACTACACCCCCCCACTTAACTTGTTGCCGGAGTCCTGCGGTGAGACCGGGAGGCATCCGTCTTCTCGCTCTGCCGCGCTGCCGGCATTTCATGTTGAGCGCCGGAATAGTCCGGCGCTCAACATGAGATGCTGGCACCGCGACGGAGTCAAGGAGAGTAAGGGGCGCCGAGCGGTTGCTGAGAACTTCACGAGCAACCGCTCGGCGCCCCTGCCCGGGACTTAGATTAAAGCATCGGGTTTTTTTTTGGTTTTTTTTTAAACTTTATTTAACATGAATGATGTTAAATAAAGTTAAAACAAAAACAAAAAAACCCCGATGTTTTAAGTTAAGTCCCGGGCAGGCGCCCCTGCTACCATGGCGCCCTGTGCGGTCGCACAGGTCGCACACCCCTAAGGCCGGCCCTGGCTGTAAATCAAAACTAGCCTTCTGTGTTTATACCGTACTCTATTCTATTGAGACTTCATTATATCCCAAAATACCCAAATTTCTCACTGCTGAAATCCCTGCTTGAACACAGATTTTTTGGTTACCACTATCAGTGAGTCGCTTAAAAAAAAAGCTTTTTTTTTGAGCCTTTTAAAGGGTTAATATTTAAAGAGTCACATTGGTTTACAGGCGAGATCGAGGACTAGGGAACCGGAGTCCGTGCCGTCCATCTGAAGCAAAGGTTATCAAACGTTATACCAACCTTTTCCAAAGTAGAGTGATCCATGGGATTAAAAATATATTCTGCATAATCCGGATGCTGCTCCAAGGACACCGGCTTCTGGAATGGCTCTGTCTGTGTGATAAATATATATCATTTTAAGCAAAGGATTAAGGGTAGAATGCCCCAAAAATAAATAACATAAAAAAGATTTAAAAAATACAAATGTGTTAAAAAAAATAGATAGAATAGATTACAAAAAAATGCTAAAAAAATAGATAAAACAGATAAAAAAAGCAAATTTCTAAAAAAAATTACAAAAATATATAAAAATGATTAATGGAAAATAGGAACCCATACCCCTGGTTGCTTCATCTTCTGTAGTGCAAATTTAAGCAGGTATGACAGCTGTTCAATGGTCAACATGGTCATCGCCTTGCTTTGTGTTTCTATGCATTCCGCGACTGTGATTTTCTATAAAAAGATAGAAAATATATTAAAATTTTACACTGGTCACCTGAAAACAGATATTCCAGAAAGTCGAGAGTCGCGCTGCTTTATTGAGGATTCGGTGGTGGAATCTTCATTACATAACGGTGAAGATTTAGAAGAAGTTAACATTCTTCTGGAAAACGAGTTGATGGGGAATGAAAGTCGCTAGTTGGAGGTCCATGAAACACAATTTCTGGAAAAACTCTGGACTTTCATCCCATTCAGAACAGACCTTGAATGTCCTTTGGACCACCGTCTATTTCAAGATGTAGATGCTGGTTTGTGGAACATTTTTAGGAGGACATTATCTATCTTTCAAAGCAATTAAGAAGGTTTGAGCAGGGGGTGGTAGTTCAGAACCTGGAGAATTTACACGGAACTAAATAAATGGCTTGTATTTGGAGCAAGCCATTGTCTAGATTCTTCATGGTAGAATACCTTAAAGCACACACAAAAGACTCGGGGACCCCTCTGGTAAACCCATTGTCTCCAGGACAGGGTCTCTTAAGTGAGACTTTGTATCGGTGGGTCCGTAGGAAGCGCTTCAGAAAATGGATTCAATGAATACAATATTGGAACATTCACGGCTACGGGTCATGTTCCAGCACTATGTTCCACAAGTTCTAAACTGCTGGGACAGAAGCCATGGAGAAAAGAACAAGGTGGCAACATCTGGAAACACAAAACGAGGGAATGGGTGACATTATTATTATTTATTCTTTTCCATAGCGCCATTGTATTCTGTAGCGCTGTTCAATGGGACATATTCCAGTGTTCTACGCAGTGCATAGGGTCTAGGTCTTTTAACAAAAGAACTTTGCTGGCCACACAGATAGAACATTCCAGAATAAGCAGGGAACGCGTTAATTCGATTAATGGTGAAGAATTTGAAGCTAGCGGAACACGGGTCATCATTTTTAGGTTGTCAGACTTGATTCCCATTCCAAATAAAGAATAAGAATTCCAAGTACAGCTTTCGTTTAATTCTCGAGATGCGGCAGATATAGTAATCGTTACCATGGCAACCCTTTTTGTGTTTTCCATTGGGTTCCTGCCCTGTCAAGCCTTACCTCGCACTCAGGGCAAAACCAATCTCCCTCCGGTTCGGCGTTCAGTTTCAGACATTTTGCGTGATAAACTCGCGGGCAAAGCTCGCAGCACAGAACTTGGCCTTCCCGATGGCAAATCCAGCAGTAGAAGTCATTTCGGCCGTCCTGCGGTACAACATCAACAGGGTCTGTGGTGAGTGGCTGCTTCATATAGTAAAACGGACCATGCCTTAGCTCTGACTGAAATGTAGGTAAGAGAGACAGGCGGGGATTAAAAAACAGATATGAAATTACAACAAAAAAAACAAAAAAAAACATCAACACAACACCAAAAATACAGAGGCAAAGCGCAAATAGGGCACGGGGAGCATGTATGATGTACACTGTCTGCCCGTCACAGGCACCTTTATGTATATTCATTTACCCCCGGAGTAAGAAGACATTCCAAATGAACTAAGACTTTTTTATGTGACTTTGTGCCCCATTGCGGAGTATTTGTGTTACTGAGTGGGGCATTTAGAAGAATAATGGGGTTTATTTACCCCGTTTAATTTATAAAGCCGTTTCCTGCTGTTTCTATACACATTATTGGGGCTTTTAGGGCTGTAGAACCCTGCGATACCCTCATACCCAGCAAACATTCTGACCTCCTAGAAAAGAGGGGCATCAGGGGAGGAGAGAGGGGCGTCGGGGAGGGACTGACCAAACTAAACTTGGGACTTATGCTTTATCATGGAAACCCAAAAGAACATTGGCTCATGGACTAGGCCAAAAAGATGAACCTGTAATAGCCAGTAATATCCTAAACTCTATCCTAGAACCCGGAATTTGGGCTTCATGAACACAGCCCTTTCCAGTAAGGTCCAACTGCATTAGTATCTACTGTGAAAGTTCACCTGTGGCTACCCACCCAAACAGGGCCACTAATAGGACACGTAGGACCTCAAATATACCCCCAATAATCCTTTTATTAGGAGCTGAGTGGTAACTTTGTTGGTCAGACAGTGTACAAACAGAACACGATTTTGGTTTCTAAAACGCGGTTTGTCTTTACATTCCGCTCGCCAACCCGATAACTTGGACATTTAGCTCACAAAACACATACACGGCAGGCAAAGCACACGGACGGCCACGTCACATACAATCCCTCCAAACTGTTTGCGGGTTTTAGCTGTGACGAAGCAGAAGCGGCGCGGGATATAAAAGTATCAACAATCTGACGCTTTACAAAACAGTTTAGTTAAAACACAACATGCTTTTCTTGTTTGAGGTCCGCAAACAAATGGCTTCTCCCTCCAAACTTAATTGGTTTAAATGAATTGATTTTGGTGGATTTATTACAGTACTGCAACTGTGGCCTTCACGTAAAGCACACATTTTGTGTTGCCTTTGTATCCAATAAGCTATTTGTTAAGTTGACATCATCTCGCATTATAAATGCCCAAGCTGTCTTTCACATAATGTGCATGTGTAGGTGTTTATGTGTGAGCATGAATGTGCATGGGTGAGCATGAATGTGCATGGGTGTGAAGTGTTTGTAAACATGAGTGTGTTTTAGTGAGTATAAGTAAGTATATGTTAGTGTAAGTATGTGTGTTAGCGTAAGTGTGTGTGCAAATGTGTGCCAGTGCATGAGGGGTGGGAGGAAGAGGCCGATGGGATCACTTGGCTTGGCTTTCCCCCGGGGTCGGAAGTTGCCAGACCTCCCCTGGCCGACCCTCTACGATGTGTTGTTTAATCAGCAAGGTCAAAAAAATCTGGGAGTTGAAAATGGGAGATGAGTAGCTGAAGTTTATCAAACTCTACTGAACATTCAGCCAACACATTAATACAGGGATCTCAAATGCCAGCCCACGAGGGCCACAAAACACATCCATGCATCATAGATATACAAGGAATACTCTAAGAAACTCTAAAACTCTAGCAGGATTGCGGCCCCTTAAGGGCCATGTTCGTCATATGTGAATCAGAACCGCTAACAGATGGAAGAATTATCCATATAAACATAAAGATTTCAAGATAAAATTTCGCCTAATTTGCTGAATGTATCACTTTTGTAGCTAAATGTAGCGTAAGCCGCGTGTCCAAACCCTTCCCGGAAATATTTTTTTGAAATCATATAAATATTTTGCCTCATTCGTAGTTTTAGCCCGGGAACTCCTAATAGTCATGTGATGCAAGGGGCAGGCACTGATAGGCTGTTACCATAGGAGCTTAAAAGCCTTCTTAAAATGTTTGTGTTGTTTTTAAACTGATTAAAATAATAAAATAAATCAATAAAATGACAGCTTTAAAAAAATTTAACCCCTGCAACTTTAAAAATGCTTAGAAAAAAATATAAAATCACCCTTTTTTGCTCAATAATAACCATTATCAGAATTATAACACATAATACTGTTTTAAGGGCTGTCTATATACCTGATCTTTATTGTTGTTGTTTAACTGTCCGGGTTTCTTTTTCTTTTTGCTGGGACTCGTTGATGAATCTTGGGGAGAGTGTCCGTTGGACGAATGTTGCGGGCTGGGAAACCGCCGCTTTTGTCCGGGGCGCTCGGCCGTGCTCGGAGCTGAAAGGGGGATAGAATACCGATGAGGTTTATAGTTAAGGGGTTAAAAAGTTTAACCTACAGCGGATTTGGTTCGCCTTTTCCAGATCGCGTTCCGTAGTAACGGAAAAGCTCTGGACTATTCGCGGGAATTCTAAAGCATTGCATAGTCTGCCTAGCATCACCAAGCCCTGATCGTAAGCTCCTATGACCAGGGCCCTTTTGGTACTGTAAGTCCAAACTGTTCGTGTTATGCCCTATTTCCCCATTGTACAACACTGCGGAATATGATGGCGCTATACGAATCAACAAATCCTGGCGTGTCAGCGGAAGCTCCACAGTGATAAATAAGGTGCCTTGTGGGCTGTATTGGTTGGGGCTGACATTTTTAGCCCCACTGACCACAAGGGGGCATCAGAGGCGACTCAGAGGCAGCATTTGCAGCCACGGTACTCCACATGTGCAAATGTAAGCATTGAAAGGGTTAAATTAGAACGGCTGTCAAAAGCTATGGAATTGAAAGTTTGCGCCCCCAGGGTGCTGAGGTTGCTGGGAGTTTCAGTTTCTTCTTCTTCGCGGGCGATACCGATGGAACATTGCCAATAGTTACCACGCATTTCGCATTCATATTTAATTTCTGCGCATGCACGTTAGATGCTGGCCTCATACGTTTTCCTAATTGCGCCTTAAACGGCAGGCCCTTCACAGAAACAAGATGCTCTCTAATCCTTCCCAAGGAGTCAAATTACTGGAATAACCAGTTCTGGCCGAGGAACATCCAGCAGATTCTCGGCGTTTGGGAAATAATTAGCCGAATCCGACTTCCTGAGACAGAAGGAGGAGGAGGACAAAGAAACACAGACAGCGAGAGGGCTACCGGGAGGGAAGCGGGGGTCTCGGCGTGAAACCGGCAAATCTACCGGCCCACGTGTTTCATCCGATAAATTAAACTTCCGATGATATAACAAATAACAAAATAACATTATCAACGTTTGTCCTTTTATTGGGTTTTCAAAATTGCAACAAAATATCAGGGGGGGGGTTGTACAAAAACAAAAAAGTATCAATTTATACCAAATTGGTAAACATTCTCAATTTTTACCAATCGGTAAATTTCTTTCAGAAATTTTTCAAATAAATTTAGATTTATGCTGAAATATCCAATAATAACCCCCAAAAAATCAAATTTACTTCTAAAAAAAAATTTAAAAAATTATTAAGAGTATCGTGCCAAAACATGCTTCAAATAAACACTAAACAGCATCTGTAGGGTGCAATAGGGCACACGGTGGCGCATGTCGGTGTTGCCATGGTGATTTGTAGTTGGCTATTTAGAAATGCGAGACATTCCATAGCTATTGCATTATTCTTGTTTTAAAGCAGAGAGCCCTGCATTCGGCGCTTATGTTCGTAATCAATGTTACTTTCCCTTTAAGACGTTATATATATTTTTTTTAAGGCTGTCCTATAAAAAAAAAAAAATAGGTGATTTTTTTTGTCCAGTTCCAATAAAATTCAGGGGTTTTTTTTTTTGTTATTCTCACAATGAAGGAGCAGAGAGCGCGGCTTCTCAGAGATGGTTAATGTAACGGTACTCACTGGACTGCTGGCTTTCCACGTAATCCGGGGGTAAGCCTTCCGGGTACGCAACGGCAGGACCTAAAGGGTATAAAAAAAAAAAAAAATAAGGGATAAAATTAGAGATTATCTCCTACCGACACATTCAAACAACTGACAAGTAGTGAAATCTTACCAATTTTTTTTGGGGGGGGGGCTATAAAATTAAAAAAAAACCCAAAAGATATTTTTTGTGACATACACTTACACACACTAACCCCCAAATCACTTTCCACTCTTTGATGGGGGGTTCTGGTAACAGTTAACCCATTCTATCAGACACCTAGTCATTGTCTTATGCCTTTGTTTGCCCAGGGTTACAGAGAATTACAGGCAGGGGTTAATCGCCCATCCCCCACTAGGTGCAATATTCAAGCCCCAGTAGGTTTCCAGTTCAGGAAACCAGTGGAATCTCTTAAAGCATCAGCCATTGTAACAATGTGTCTGCCTTCCAGTTTCAGATTGCAATTAAACATAACCGATATCAACATGTGTGACCTTGTGGCACTATATGCAAATGACTCTTTAATTTGCATATGGAGACGCACGTGGGGATGTCTAGTTGGTAGAAGCGGTCTTTTTGATCTATACCTTTGCTACTCATTCTGCCTTCGCAATGAGCCACCGGCAGCAACATTTTTTTTTCTTGTGTTTGCACCTCGGAGGTAGATTAATATATTGTAACCCGGGGGAACGAGGATTCCCAAATGCCCCGGTGAACAAAACCATATATTAGTAAATAAATCCGAGATCCCCATTGGACAAAGGGCGCATTCTTGCCACAGTCCCTGGGGGTGAAGCCGACAAGCCTGTTCTAGGCTTCTGGAAAAGCAATGTTACCATGGTAACAGCCACGTCACGCAGAACTATGCATTGGTATCAAGCATTCCGCCCAAGATGCGACACTGACAGTGGGGGGTTGTGCCAGGACCCCCGCTCCGGGGGTAACAACCATTCCCGATGGGAAATCTGCCCCTTGGGATACCCGGCAAGTCGGTTACAAAGTAGCAATACTGATAATGCAAAGTTCTTCCATCAGTTGCTATGGCAACTGCTCCACATTTACAACTTTGCTCCAGAATGGCCTTTAATAAATAAGGCTGTGTGGGTTATGCACAAAGAGCTGTTTTGGTGCAAAGTGTTTAGTGTGCCATCACCATAGCAACCGACGACTGCTACAGAACACATGTTATGGTGACCGCGGACACCTCGTGGGGCATAATGACACGTTGTCACTGCACCCTTTCCTCCATCAGCTTAATGGTCTTTTTCCTCCCCGTATGTTTTCTTAACGCAACCGCTTCTTATAGAGACGGAATTTCCGGGATTTCTTTTTCGGGGGGAAATTGGGTTTGTTAAATGTTTGTAAATGTTAACGAGACTAAATTATGTCGTGTTCAATTAATGCCATGCATTCCATTCTAAAGAGAGTCTGCCGACTAATCCCGATCGGCACAGAAGCCAAACGTCTGCAAAGTGCGACCTGCAAAGGGCCCCTTCGCCGCTCGGTGGCCTGTGGGGGCCGCGCTCGCTTTTATACCATGACATCATGTTTGGACAAGGCCTGAAACCTGTGCGAGCTTAACCCTGCGTTACTCACATAAGAGAAACAGACCTACATAGCCTCAGAAGCTTGCAATCTATACGGAAGTCATAGAAACATAGAATTTCTGGCAGATCGGCCCCATCCGGCCACCGGCTAGTCGCCCATTTCCCCTACTGTAACGACTCAAACCTTAATCAGTCGTTGGTCTTGTCTTAGATTCAGGAGCCGTATGTCTATCCCATGCATGTTTAAATCCCCTCGCTGTATTACCCTCTACCACTTCTTCTGGGAGGCTGCTCCACTTATCTACCACCCTCTCAGTAAAGTAAAACTTCCTTCCATCCCCCCTCCCCCCGGTTTGTCCCCAGGCACATGAGGAGGAAATACAAGCCGCCTGCTATCTGCCCCATGATGAAAAGCAGGCTCTCCATTCACTCAGGGCAGTTACGCACCTCCTCTAACCTCACTGCCACCCTTCCCTGCTATAACTACAACCAGACCAAACAGAAGGGTAAGCCTGAGGACAAACAAAAGTATTGGGGGAGGGGCTTTTTCTCAAGAGCTAACAATCTAAGGGGTGCATGATTGAACGAGGGAGAAAAAATTACATTAGGTGGAATGTAAGGAAGGTTTACTTTACTAAGCGGGTAGTAGATGAGTGGAACAGCATCCCAGCAGAAGTGGCAGAGGGTAATACAGTAAGGGGATTAAACATGCATGGGATAGGCATTCAGCTCCGGAAAGACGAGACCAACGACTGATTAAGGTTTGAGTCTTTACAGCAAGGCAGGTTAAATGGGGCCGAGTGGTGCTGTTTTCCTTGTCCCAGTGTGGTAAGGGTTAAGTGATGCGTTCAATCTCACTACACCTAATGAAAAGTTTAGTACTACCCGTCTTACTCTGCATCTGCCTTCTACCCTCTCTCTGCCGTTTGCCCCAACGTTTGCACTGCCTCGGTCACTAAAAAGGGGTTAAATGAACCTTGTTTCCCCAAATAGTGTTGTTTACTAAACCCATCTGCTGGGGTGGAAATAGTAACTGTGTGTGTGCGTGTGTGTGTGTGTGTGCGTGCGTGGAGAGATGTTTGGATAACTGAACAGGTCGTGAAGTGCCTGGATTTCTCCAGCCTCCATTTTGTTGCATGAACAGGGAAAGCAAACAAAATGGCTCCTGAGAAGCACCGTCCTGTGACAGGTCAAAGTGCTGAGTTACAGAACACAAAAAAACCAATGCTTTAAATTGGACGGCGGAACGCCTCGCCAGGAAGCGCCCGCGAAAACCGCTGCCCCGAGGACTTCCTTATTTTAGAGCATCTAATTTTATTCTAGAATCGACACGAGGGCTGAATCTGCTTCGTGTTTCCAGAGGTATTTGCCAAATGGGGAATGTGGAGGCTGCAGGAGGTCTTTCTGATGAAGATGACCCTAAATATTTACCTAGCCGAACGTATAGATCATTACTTGATGATGTGATTGATTGATTGATTGTTGTCAAGGAAAGGGCAAAATGGTAGAAAAAAAATATATACTTGCAGGCATTCTTTTTTTAGGCCAAATGGTCAGCGATTGTGACCTGTGTTGGTGTAGAACCCAAGCCACATGTGTGGCCTCCTGATATTAACACAATGATCATTCGAGATCAACGGGGTCAAAAATTGAAATCATGAGAACGGGGGTTGGGGCTAGTGAGTTCCTCAAGTAAACATCTGGGGTCTTTTCACTGAAGTGGTTGGCAGTGAAGTTGAGTTACGAGTCCGAGTCCAACCTGGTTGTTTTGTAATGTAAAAAAATCCCATTGGCTAGGTCTGCTTTACCGCGCTAAAACTTGAGTTGAGTTAAATAAGGGTTAACACTTGACAAAAATCAGCCTGGCTGGGTGGGTGAGGCTGGCACGGTCGGACACAGACATACTTTTTTCCAGGTCAGATTTCTCCTAAGCGTCTTTCTACAGACCCTAAGACTAAGGAGGCGGCCATTTTGTGGGTTTACACTTGTCTACCTGAGACGAGCCTTGGACTTCACGCACATCTATTCCAAAGGAGGAAGCCTATTCAGCCAGAACTTGACCGAAGAACTTCCAAACATGGTGGCACCTGAGTCCACTTGCCTCTCGATAAATAGACAAGTTGTTATTTGGAGGCTCCTCAAAGACACTTGACGTCTTGACTTGACAACTCAGATTTATTTGTATTTGGATTTTACAAAAACTGCATTTAATTGGGGCCCATGGTATCCTAGGTTACTTACAACAGAACTTTAATGACCCAATTATAGTAATAACGCAACAAGCACTGCCTCCAGTACATAACGGGGAAAAATATTCAAATTCAATTGAAAAAAAACCCGAAAAAACCCCAAACCTAATTCTACGCACTTGTTTTGATATTTAGACAGTTTCAGATTAAAATAACAAAAAAAATTCTATTAACCCTCAAATATACCTTATCCAAAAAGAAATCTAAATATTTTTCCTCTGCCTGTTTTTTTAACCACTTGAAAATAAATCTTTAATTTCCTTAAATTTACATATTTGTTACCGAAATTTTTTTTTTTTTAAATATACACAGAGCAGCACTTGACCAAATTATGGTAAATTAGATTATGAGACATAATTTGTTGAAAATGAATATGTCTGATCCTTCAAAACTAACGTGGATAGTCTCTGAACTATTTAACACAACAGCCTCTCTCTCGATTAAAAAGCCCATTGGACAAATTATAGCCAAGCACTTCCTTGAAATTCCAAAATGGCCACCAAGCAACTTCCTGTTTACCATGACACTGCAATTTTTGAACATTCCGGCGGCCATATTTGTAAAATAATTTTGTTCCTCCCAAATTAAAGCTGGCCCATCTTCATATTCCCCCAAACATTACACCGCTTCCAAAACACACATTTTTAAGAAATTAACAATAATTAAAAGCCAATTTATTTTAAAAAATAGCTCTGGCCAAGAAAATCACCCGAAACATGCTGTGTCGTACTTAATAATTACATCAACAACTATAATTATGACTCATATTGAGTTCAGCTAATTATTTACCAATATCTAATTTGAACCCCCCCAACCATAATAAAAAGTGCCGTAATCTACAGAAAAAGGATTCCAGAACACATGATTTTAGAACCTTTCAAAGCAGTTAATCCCCTAGATTAACCCTCTTTATATCAAACGATTTGCCATGAACTAGTTAAAACAAAAGAGAGAAAAACAAAAGGAGAGGAGGAATTATAATAACGCAAGATGAAAAGTGAAAAAAGGAGAAGGGATAAGCGATGAGTAAATTATTGGCGCTATATATATATGTAAATAAAAGATAATACCACCAGTGGGTAGAGACATGATGGCCCATGGTTAACCCCTTCTGTTCTAGTATCAGAATTCCATGTGGATGGGGGGGGAAATGTTGCATTCACAGTAAATTCAGAGATACAGAACGCCATGATGGGGGTGTTTTTTTCCCCGAGATGATCGCCTGATGGCTCCGTAGCCTGCATCTCAAAGAACGTGGGGTATGTTTCACTCACCTCTGGATCTTGTCGTGACATCCATTCCTTCCACCTCCTCCTGCTCAGTCTTTAATTCCTCCTCGGCCAAACTGTAAAAAAGGATAAAGAGGAAAAAAAAATTAAAAAACGAGCCGAGTGTGTTACATTGTTACATGAGCTTATACAAATCGTGGCTGGATTCACAAGATCAGGATCTTTTGTCAACCCTAGTAATAGTTGTCAACCGTACATAGCATCTCTCTCTCTGTCAATCGCCTACAATGACAGATAGGACTAACGTAGGTGTTTGCTCCTTTTTTTCATTTTATCTTTTTCCTTTTTTTTTTAAATAAAAAAAA
Source organism: Spea hammondii (assembly GCA_029215755.1). NCBI lineage: Eukaryota > Metazoa > Chordata > Amphibia > Anura > Pelobatidae > Spea > Spea hammondii. The sequence continues at coordinate 22,659,707 of JARDYJ010000013.1, forward strand.
AAACAAACAATTACCACCTAGGAAGGCATAAAAACGAAGACCCACAATTCACCTCCGCTTTCTGGATAAGAAAAAAAAAAATTGATAGATAGGGTGGGGGTATTAGGTTATGGGTCCATTTTTGGCTGCACCGGTGGCACAGTGAGTGTTTTTGTAGCCGGTGATAAATTAAAGACTGCTCTTTGCTACAAGCCAAGAATATAGAGAGAGCGGATTGTGAGATGAACAGCAGCCTGTGGGTCCTGTGTCAGTATTCAGGAGATAAGTCTTGCCCCTCCACGATCTTCTGCAAGGAAAATGTCAGGTTTTAAGCACATAAATAACCCAGTCTGGGGGGCAGCTAAACAAAAAAAATCATCTTAAAAATATATGTTTAGCCCTATGGTGGGGAAAAGCTTCTGAGGACGTGTTAAAAATATGCTGTTTCATTCAAAAGCAAGTTATTTGTACAAAAATTATTGTTTTAGGCAATATTTGTTGTGGGAGTATAAGATGGACTCAATTGAAATACCCTTGAGGAGGGCACAGATATTTCAATGTAAAAAATTGATTTTGGGGTATTTTTAGCCAAAAACCTATTTTTTATTTTTATTACTGTAACAGATTTGGTCAAATCAGTTGATAACAGTTATTGATAACCAGACCGGCCTCTGACCCTTTGCATGCTGGATGGCATTAGGCTATACAATCCATTCTTCGCCACTCTGGCAGGCTAAAGGTTAATAACTTGTACATTCACTTCAAGGTAGACAATACAACAGTATTGCTACATTGTAACAGGTTATTGGCAAAATGGGGATCACAATGACATCATTAAATGCACATATTAAAGAGCCCCCCTCCCCAAAGCCTATTTTAACCCTTAATGCACCACTTTGATGTTCAACACCATGTGATAGTAATAGAAATTATGTAACAATATTTCTCCTGATATCTCCTTTCATTGTGTAGCTGATCGTGTTAACCCTTTGAGTGCATCGCACAACCCGCCAGCACTGAAGGGGAGGGGGGTTAAAGGTTAACTCATTCTTTAGCTGGCTTGCTTTGCAGTAACAGACCTAACAAATATAAGAAATACAAATGTAAAAGAAAGACAAAAAAACAAAAACAAAGCACAAAACGGTCCTTTAGAACCTACGTGTTCTAAAATAGACCCCGGGTAGCAGATAGTGGGATATTCCTCCATGCACGGATATAGAAGTAAGGATGAAATACAAAAAGAAAAAATCTTCGGTATTATTCCTCGTCTCCCCCCTTTACAAAAATGTATAAGAAGCTGAAATGGAAGGACCCACGCGTTTAAAGCCCCCCGCAAACAGGACAAAGATGTCGGCATTGGTGAAAGCTTTGCAGCAGGACTCACCTATAATAGAGTGTTAATCATCGGTGGCTCCACTTGCTAGTGGAGGCTCTTAAAATGGCGTCTGGCAGCAGAGCCCTGCATACACTCGGCACTTTCACTAAAATGGTAGAGGTTTAGACCATAAAGGCATCCTGTTCACTAAAGTGTTTCGCCATTTTTTCGCCGATCGGTTGCCGCCGCCGTCACCGTCTCGTCGAGCAAATCATTCTAACTTGTCAAGGATTGTTGAGTTTAAAAAGAAATAAGAAAAAAAAAGAACAACTCGAAGGGATGGATTGGTAAGGTCGGAAGCAGTTAACATACGGCCAGAGTTTCTACCAAGAGAGACGTCACCGATTATCGGAAATCCTAGGAAGGTAAATAATAACAAGGCGGAAATAATCCTCCAGGACGATACGCTTTAAGAGGATCCTTTCAATGGATCCCAGATGAAACAATGGATACTTAATGCCGGATTCGGCATCATCAGATCTGTTGGGGTTACTAGAGACGTCAACAAGTCATCAGAGTTCCGACAAATAATGAAGAACTTGGACCTTAATTCTGAACACCTAAACGGCAGGAAAGTAGAATGAAGGGTATATATTTTGCTTTCCCACAATGCACGGCTGGTCACACGCAAGCCCAGAAGGGTTAGCGTTAGGATTTTAGAACGGCTACCTCAAAGGGCAAATCCAGTATGATACAAGAAGAAGTCATTACGGATGCCAGTGGCAATGGTGGGCACCGAGGCCTTGAATACACCTCAATGGTTGAGACGACTAGCAAACTATTCTAGCCTTTACCTATTGTTGGCCCAGGCCAAAGGTGTTTCACAACGATTAAACCATAGAAAAGGGCAAACACGGGGGTAGGAAGGAAAAGATTGCCATATGTTGGGCAAAGGGAACATCCACCGTCCAGTCCATACAATAAAGCTCAGCCCCCCAGTGTCCAACATCGAAGAGATCTCAAGCGCAGCCCCGCAACGTACCCGGCCACCTGTTCTAGAGGATTGGCCATGTCTTCATTAGTTTACACGAGTCCATAAAACATGCTACAGACCTTCAGATTAACAACATTGGGCCTGGTTCACATGTTGTCTACATGCCGACGGTTACAAGTGTTTCATCTTCCACTTCGCATTCTGTTTGGTCTATAGACAGATCAAACAAGGAGATGGGATGGAAAAAGATGCCAAAGATCCAATGCCTAGGGGCACGAGTGGTCAATTCCTGCCTATAATCCCTAATTTGGAGGAATGGCATACGGGCAACCGCTTTTATCCCTAAAATAAAAGGTCAGTCTGGCTACGACTGGACTACGGTGGACTGTTGGGCTGGTTGGGCGCCCACCGAGCGCCTGATAGACCTAAGTTTCTCTCTTTGACCCCCAATCTTCTGTTATAAATTTAATAAACCCATGACAATACGACGACAACATTTACGGAACTGTTCGGGAATCAACAAATGTCCCTCTATTCTACAGCAACTGTCCTAAATTCACACACGAGTCCTGTCGCCACTGTCACCTCCTCAGCTGTGAGATTATTTCATGTACCCACTACTCTTGCACTCCATGTTAGAGAGCAGCCGTATCCTGTATCAAAGGAGCTTTTTTTTTCCACCCCACCCCCGCCTCCTTCCCAGTTTCTTCATTCCTGGAACACTGTCTTGTGTTTGCTGAAGAAGGCATGCAGAGAATCAGATTTCAAACACATCAGCGTCTCCTTCCAGATGTTAAAAAATGGATCCTAACAAACGCAAGGATTTTTTTATTATTATTGGTATCGTCGACAAGTCCTGAATGGTTTCACTTTGTGTTATTTTTCCAATAACCAAGAGGAATAACAACAATAATAATAAAATATTTAATATATTGCCCAAATCTATTATAACTGTTGATGTTTTCATGTTACCAGCGAGGTAACAATATCACATTATCGCTATTCTATGTCTTAGAAGATATTTTTTATTTTAATGTAATATATTTATATATCTCATTAGGATCAGAAGCATTTGGGGTGCACAAAGCCCCTCCTAGGCAGCAGGGACCCGAGGGTCATAGAGCAAAGGCTGCTCCATACTATTAGGTCGGAAATGTGAAACATTTCATGGGGTCGTCGAATATAAAAAAATCACCAAGAGTTGGTCTGGTAGCGTTATTTTAAAGGTCGATCTTGTGTTTTGGGTGGAATTCTATGCTTTAAGTTGGTGGGTAACAAAGTAACACAGCTCGGAGGAGAAAGCCCCAGTTGTTCAGTAGCGAATACCCTAGTTGGGCATTGTCAGATTTTGGTCTCAGACTTTTAGTAAATAGACTAATTCCTCTCCTCCGTGACCACGTCAAAGCTTATCTTCTTTTATAAGATGCTACTGACTTATCTCCAGCCTCTTGTGAAGACCATATTGTTTCCAATAAGTTTCCTGCTTCCAATTTGTTTAGATGTGGGCTACATTCCACCTTCATCCTTAATCACGGATGTAAGCTGGGGAGCCTTGTGTTAAAGGAAGAAACAATGGCTGTAATTGGGAGACATTCCAGGGTAGTGAAGGAAACTTCTCCAGCCCATGGGGTATTTAAAGGTTGGCAACACAACCATGGTGGCTCAACCATGAACACTTCTCCATCTGTAGAACCTCAACCAACTCTAAAGCTATTCTTCCAACTCTAGGCATTGAAGTGACAGAGGGGCACAACAATGGCCAAGACTGGGTCAGGAATCCAGACATGATTCCAGAACCTAGAATCTAAACCATAGCCTCATGCACCCTCAACAGAATGAATGTACTCAACCAGTCTGCATGTCCATGGGGCCACTGGATGAAGCGCATGAATAGAGTTGTCGGTGTAAGAACTCGATCTGCCTACAGTTCTACAGCTCGGCTTCCAAAAAGTCAACATTTTTAACTCGAACATCCAAAAGACAAATAACCATAGACTGTAAGCTCCTTTGCACAAAGCCTGGGTTGTTCTAGGTTATATAATCCAATGTTATCTAAGGTCAGTAATAACTTGCGTGTTATGTCAGTCCAAGTTTCCGGAACATGTTACCGCTTCAGACTGTAAATCCAAGGGTTTTTCAACCCCATAAGGGCAGATCTTTCTTTCTCTATCCATGGTACAACTACACCACGAGGTAGACCAAACAGGGCCACTTATATACCTCTTTATCCTACAAAAATAAGATTACTCGATACAATAAAAAGCGGGGCCGCTATCCGAGGAGATTTAGAGAAGAAGCACTTGATGTGACACTTTCATGATGACTGGATCCCTTATCAGGACCCTTTTCTTGGTTTCCATGTATTCTTTTTCTGTAAACGTGTTGAGGACAGCCCTAGATAGACGCACGTGGAGTATGGTCACTGCCGTGTTTCTGGCTGCTCTATCACTGGGCCACTTGGCAGGATTTGGCCCCATCCCTGTTACCATGTTCCCAGTCATTCCCCGGGCAAACACAGTTATGTGACCTCATAATACCCCAACTTTCTAATTTGTTGCTTTAAAAAGCAGAAGTCACGGTTGAAGCCCCCTCTCAAGCAGAGATATTATAATTAGATTCTGCTCCAAACCACACGGCTATCGTAATTCACGAGTGGCTACATAGAATCTGTACGGAACGTTACACTACAGAAGGTTCTAAGTGCCGGGGTTATGTATTCCTTCTATTATTATCATTATCTTTTATTTATATAGCGCCAACAGTTAACGCAGCGCTTAATACATATATTCAAGGGGTACGACAAGACGAGAATTGACAGACTAAGACAAACCGATACGTTAGGTGGAACCACGTCGGAATCGGATCTTGAATTCTTGGTTGTCGGTCGCCACTCCCTTTGGAAACACATAGAAACAAGTTGAGCTAAACGCCGACGTCACGTAAACACTGCCGGTAGAATGTTCCAGAAAGCCTTAAGCTAGCCTTGCTACTGCGGTTGTCAATCTGGAAGCACCTCCGTCCTCCCATTGGCTTTGGATCAACAGCAAGAGAGCTGATTGGTCGACGAGGGCCGGAAAACACAGTCAAAGCTCCTGCCCTGTATCGGAAACCTTGGTGCAATGCAGGCATTTTTTTTCCCCCTCTGTATGTGCGAAGGAGCCGAACCAAATTAAAATTGTGCTTCACTTCTAAGAGGTCTAAGCATGCCTTATGTAGAAATAACCGATAAAGAAAGTATTCCCAACTCTGTGGCAGAATTTCAACCCCGAATAAGGTACAAATTAACCCTCTGAGTATCTGAAGGGTGTATTTGTTACCCCTCTGGAATGCCAAGGTTACCCATGCAGAACATAAGTTACTTTTTGGGGTTCTAGAGCCAGAATTGTGTCCCAGATGTTGAGTACAACACAAACCGGTGGAACCAGGACTTAACGGGCCGTGTTAGTTAGGCGGTTATGGCCGCCGGCACCATACGCGAATCGTGTCCTCGGCGGAGACGATACCATCGTTAGACAATGTAACAAGTACAGAGAGGGAAGATTCCAGTAGGCCATTAGCCCAGCTAACCCACGGGGCGTCACACCCTACCCGCACCCCGATTTCTGTCCCGTGAGGGTGTCTTCTAGCAATGCACACAGGGTTAAAAAACCACACGTGTTGAATGTAAGGCTATGGAAAAACAAAGAAAGAAGACATGAAGCGGGTTAATGAAAAGGTTAATGACGCTGCGCCGTTGTTTTGTTCGCTGGCAGTTTACATGTTAAGGAAAAACATGCTTTTCACCGGATGTGGCTTTTCAACAGATGAACCCTCTGGCCTGAAAAATGCACCGTGGGAACACTGCTTAGTTAGCAAGACCCTGTACGATAGGCCACGTTGGCACCCAGTTGTCCCCGACTAGATCGTATGACCTTTAACCCCTTCAGACCTGGAACGAGGTGCCACAGGCCTGCTTAGAGGTTAACCTATAGCGTCAGGGTCTACGTAGGCCGCTCCTGCGTCTTGTATTACGAAAACACACACAAAAGCAACGTTTGATATATATTTAATATACAGGGAAGGGTTCGTCCCAGGCGATCACAAAGCTGGCTGATATTGATAGGAATTGTATTCCTAGAACAGCATGGGGGGGGCAGGGTACTCCCTTCGACATTTCTAAACCAGGCCTGTGAAGCTGGAAGGGGGGGGGGGGTTGGAACGCTCTTACATTTAATAAATTCCCTAACATTCACAGTAAAATCCTTAAAATTTTACATATGACTCGTCTCTCTGGATAACGTTTTCTTTTGAATGAAATCCAGGTACGGACCTCTTCGGCATATGTCATTTTCATCTTGTGCTTATGGTTAAAAAATAAATAAATAAAAATAAACCCCCAAAAAATAATCTGTGTATTAATGAGCCAGATCAGATTAATCTCTAAAGCAAATACAAGAAAAACCCATGTTCTTGGCTCCCCCCCACCCCCCTGTGTGTCAAACATAAGGGTTGGTCTTCCTATGTACAATATTAAAAAAAAAAACCTGTTTTTCCACCTAAATTCACATTTACTTACCTAAAAATATCCCACTGGTGTATAGGGATTATTTTAAAAAATAAAAATAAGTAAATAAAATAAACTGGTTTAACCCTTTGTTACATAGGGCCTATAAGCATTGACATGGGTGCACAGCAAGCCAGCACTTAACAGGTTAAAAAGAAAAATGTCACACGGTTGATAAAATGGACACTTTGTCACAAATGTCTAACTGTCCTCATTACATAAAAACACAGTTCGGAAAAGATAGAAGATAGGAGTGAATGGTAAAAACCTGTAGGAAAAATAAAATCTAAAAAAAGGGAAAAAAATGAAAATCAGGACATAAAGATGTGTAATTTACTGTACTTACTGTTTCTCATCCATATTTTTATATTTCTGTGCAACAGCAAAAGTTGATCCTTCCACAGTTAAAACAGAAAAGTCAAAATATTGTATTCCATAAGGAGAAAAAAAATTAAATAAAAATAAGAATCGCGGTGTTCTCCGATCCCAAACGTTTTAAAAAAATAATAATAAATATTTTAAGAACTTTACACAAGGTTAGGCTTAAAATTTCCGAAATGCCAGCTAGGCCTCATATTGATGTCAAACGTTCGTGTTCAGGAAGGTCCTCCTCTCGGCCGGTTATTAAAATGATATTCCAGGAATGGTGTGGCTTTTTTTTTTTTCCTTTTTAATGATGAAAAAAGTTTAAATGTGCCTTAAAATTATAACACCAGGCTTGGGTAAGTCTTGGGTATCTCAGTGTATCTGCAATGTTGGCCTCCTTTCCGGTAGCATGTGACACAGGCAAGCAATGCAAGCAAAGGGGCACCCAGATCTTCCCTGGAAAAGCATGTGGCTTTTTTTTTTTTTTTTTTTTTGGGGGGGGGGATTTTTTTTTTTTAAAGAAGAAAAAAAAAAAAGGAAAAAAATCCAGCAATTTTTCAAAAGTTTAATTCACTCCAGGGCCTCCTTTGCCAACCCAAATCCGAATTTAGACCGGGAAAAAAAAAATAAAAAAAAAGGCTAATGGCAGCCTGACCATGTGACCCTAAGAAAGAAGATTTGTTTAAAAAAAAAAACAGTTGCAAAGGTTGTGAGCTGGGTTTGGAGCGAACCAAATCAAGAAGGTCGCAACCTGTAAAAGCACAATTTGTGAGCCCAAAAAGATGGGAATAAAATAAAAAAATTAAAAAACCCAAAACATTCAAAAGCTTACCTCTGTGGATGCATTGTTAACAGTATTATGTCAATACTTAGAAAAACATGGAGGACAGACTTCCAGTACTCAGACAGAAAAGGGCTTGGCACTTCAGCTTAATGATCTGTCTTCCCGATACAAGCTCTGGTCGGATTGGGCGCTTTCAGAAATCCGAATGTAAAGCCTCGGGTCATTGGCTGAAACACTTCCTGAATGATTATCTTTGTGCGGCTCTAGCAGGCAGAAGCCATCCTGTGTGAAAGAAAGAGACAGGCTAAGTTAAGGCCTTTTTTTTTTCCCTCCTCTCTCTCCCCCTTTCTCCAGCCAAAAAAAAAAAGGGACACACACATCGTATATCAATTTAAAAATAAAATTCATGGAGAAATACCAAAAAAAAACAAAAAACATGTTCATGGAATGCACAAAAACACCAGAATTCTGGCTTTTAAAAGCTGGAATTTATTGGGGGAAAAAAGAAATTACTGCAAATTTTTGAAAAAATAAATACATTTGGCTTTAAGTGAAACAAACGTAAAACTGTACAACAATAACAAATAATTATTCGTTTAAAAAACAAACAAACAATAAAGCAGTAAGTTCTCAGCAGAGCCTTTGGATAGAATGTTGCTGAATAAGTAACAATTTTGTAACAACTGTTAATGTAATCGAACCCCGGAATCTTTCCCTGAGTATTGCTTTTGAGTTTGTTTTTTTAAGGCAAAATTCATCAGTAATTCAGTATTTTATAAAAGAAAATATAAATAGAAAATAAATGCAGTTCCTACGTCTCACTCCCATGATGTGTCGCGGAGGATTGTCGGCCCTGCTCTGCGAATCTTTGCATTGCCCCATCCTCCGAGAGCAAACACACTTTACGTTTAACCTCTTCCTAGCCGGGGATGTGTCAGAGGGACGGTTTCTTGTTTTCCTCCTTTTCCTTCTTGGAATGAAAAAGGGTGACGGGGAAAAAAAGAAAAAGGAGGAAAGAAGGAGGACTCGGCTGGCCCTGACGGTGTGAAATCACACAGCATTAACCCTGAAAAGCCTGCTCTGAAGGGGGGGGCCTATTTATGCATGCATCCTAAAGACAAAGGCCTCGATCGGGCATCCGACTGGAATCGGTTCCGTGGTATTTGTATGTAAATTGGGTTCTCTTAGTGCACTTTAATTTCCGCCGTACACAAAACAATGTATCTCTATCGCAATTCGTTAAGGTCCGTGAAGACGAGATCTCTAGATTGTAAGCTCCTTTGGGCAGGGCCCTCCTCACCTGTGTTTTCTGTAAGTCAAATTGTTCTGTTATATGCCACTTGTTACGTCCTGTGTACCCATCGTACAGTGCTACGGTGTATGACGGCGCTATATAAAACAATAAATAATAATAATCTTTCAGAGCAGCCTTTTACCTAAACGCAGAGTGTTAGGTTGGGTGTGCTCTGGGCTTGGTCATGTGACAGAACATGACATATATATATATATACATATACATACATACATACATATATATATATACATACATATACACATACCGGTACATACACCATACCTCCCACCTTCTACCTCTGATGGATCGGGACGCCGGGGGCGGAGCTTGGGAAGTGTCACTCATAAGGGCAGCGCTACTGCACATGCGCACAACTCTGCGCATGCACACTATGCATTCTCCGGTGTCTCAGACTGCAGTCCCGAATCCCGCTGAGCTCTACCTATGCCCGGAAAAGCAGGACGGAAGTAGCGCTCGGTGGGACAGAGTGGCAAAATTGGGACTGTCAAGCATAAAGCGGGACAGTTGGGAGGCACGGCTTACACACAGACACACACGTGTGACCACAGATGCAACGGAAAAAAGAAAGAGCAACAAAAGCCAGGAATGTGGTTGAAAAAGCTTATAAATAAAAAGATATTATTATTAGATTCCAGTTTTAGGACCCAATTTTAGCGCCCTAGCTGTATACGGACCTAAACCGCTTCTGTGTCTAAAACCACTGGAGGATCCGCCCATCATCCTCAGCCAACACAGAAAGGCTTGTTAGTCGTCAGCGATCGACACCTACCTCTGCGTGCCGTCTCGGGGCTAATGTGTGCAGCACTTCCTTGCTTCGTAACGTGACGTTCCCTTCCATGCACGTGTTTACAGAGAGAAAGCACTGAGCACACTGCAGTCATGCAGGTTCCCACCCCATATGCCGTTTATATTCTATGGACGGTGATTTGGGACCCCTGCTATAAGGTATCACTCGACTGCATCCCACATCATCCTCAGAGGGCCAGGGATGATGAGACATGTAGTCACGACAGCCGGTGGCCCATACCCTGCTTCTCGCATCCTCTGTTGACCTTCTGAGGCCGTCGTCGCAGTCACCTTTTGCGCTGCGTCCCGCTCTGGCACGCAATGGGTTATAAGGGGATTAGGAAACCTCGTCATATTTCACATACGCCAAGCATTCCCAGATCAGCTACGCTAGCCGTATAAATTTAACTCTCCAGCCAAGCCTCGGCATCTAAAAGACACGTAAAAAATGAACCAATCAGCACTGCGGCCCTGTACTGTGTATGTATTAATCAGCAGTTCAAAATGGCTGACTCAAGGTCTCAATGGCCTCTTATTTACTAAATCAAATTGTCCAAGTTTATCGGATTTAATACCCGTCTGTTTCAGGCAAAAGGGGGAAATCTGAGCATTCTCACGAGATGCGTTACCCAAGTGGCTCTAACACTGGTTGTCATGGAAACCTCAAATTGTCATTTTTTAAAGATATATTTAATTCCGCATTCAAGAAGGGATATCAACCGTAACATACTGGGGGTCTTATATATGATCACACCGGGGGGAGAATAGGAAGGGGGCAGATCCAGACTGTGTGACCCCCGAGACCCTGAGATTGGGGCAAAAACCTTGAGACTCCAGGGCAAACCCAGACAGTTCCAGGTATGTCAATAAGCCAAACATCCCTACACCAGTCATTAACCATACTCCGAAGGTCATTAACCATACTCCGAAGGTCATTAACCATACTCTGAAGGCCTAAACCGGCCCAGCGGAGCTCCGGCTCTGATCACACGCGCCGTAATGTCCCTTTAAATTAACCCCTTTTCTTCCTTGGACATGCATAGGATTCATCAGAAATGCCCCTATGCATTTGCCCTCTTTCTACCTCCCCCTCTGGTTTCCAGCTGCACACGGGCACAATACCCAGCGCCAGCCCGCCAGCCCCAGCACCAGGCGGTCTAAAGAGACTCCCCCCATGGGGGGCAGAAACCACATAGTACAGGTTAAGAAATAGTATCATTAAAAGTTACCAGGTATGAGGCGACCGGTCAAATAGTTCAGGAAACCCACAGAAACCACGTTAATACCACGAGATCCAGGCCACGATCCTAGCACCGGAAAGAGAAAGAGAACGGCTGAGACACAACGTATCGGAAGACATGACTCGGACCATGAAGACCTCATCTGGAAATTATAATATATAATAAGGGGTTAACTTAACCCTTACCTTTCCCCCATAAAAAAAATATTACAAGGCTCCATTAACACACTTCAGTGCCCTGCAAGATGGGATTGCTCCGAACGCATTATATATATATTATATATATGGACGTGGCCGCAAAATATTCCCATTAAAACACAAATATTCCAAATAATGGTTGTTTTGTTTTTTTTTGGCAATTTCCCATTGACTGACCTCATTTGCACCCTTAAGGTTGATTCAAGGGTTAATATCAAAGCTGCGGCCTCACATTTAGTAAATAAGAAGGATTTTGTTCCATTTTATGAACTCATATCTATATAATTTAAGGGATTAGAGGTTCATGGGGTGCAAGTCCTGGGGTGCATCTGGATCGCATTTATCTCACCTAGAAAGCGGGGTTTGCTGTTCTAATCAAGAGACTCTGCACCGTTTTGTGTTGTTAACCCAAAGCGCACAGGAAATTAATTGTGTTGCTTCCGTCGCATTCTACTAACAGAATGACAACTTTAAAGTCAGTTTTTATGGCTGTTTTGCCCCCTAGTAACACTGACATACCTGGTTCGATGACACGCGGGACCCTCCAATTAAGTGTGAACTTCCAGGTAAGCATTTACAATAATTAAAGCCACCTCACCGTGTTCCTCTGTCGCCCTCTAATGGCTGCTGTTGGAATTGTTACCGGCAATCGCACAATTATTACCGCTACTTGTGTGCTTGCTTTTGCACTGACAGTTATGGTGGAAGTCGCGCATTCACTGCAGGTCTTGGGGTGAATATTTGGGGTTTGTGGGATTACCCTCCAAAGGTGACCCTATGCCTCCTATACGCAGGGAGACAAGTGGAAGGTGGCTGCGGTAGGGTGGGCCTCCGGGACACGTACATATTCCACATGATCCCAACTGGAGCGTGCACAGTGCTGCAGCCTGCAGTATGTGGGATGTATAACTAGGTGCCTGATGCCCCTTCTGTGAGTTTATAGCGTTAGTGGAACTGCCGTTTGAATTTAAGGTGACCGCATCGGTCATGGTTCAGAGGCCATTTTATCATTTTGACCTATTGCTGTCCGGCAAAGGTAACATTCTGCCCCCTGCAGGGTGTGAGATGTATTACAGATTCAACATCCTGAAGGGGGCGACATTTTACACGAGCTGGTCAGAAATCTGAGAATATTATTATTATTATTATCTTTTATTTATATAACGCCAACAATTCCCGCAGCGCTTAATACAATACATAAATTCAAGGGGTCTGAGATGATGAGAATTGACAGACTAAGACAAACCGATACATTAGGTGGAGAGGCTCGGCTCGCAAGCTTACAATCATGAGGGAATCGGGTGACAAACATAAGGCATAGAGAAAGGGTGAGAGGTAGTGAGGTGGTTGTGAATATTTATGTGTGTCCCGGAAAATACGACTCACGTGCTCGCCCTCCCTAATGCACTTCATGCACCTTAAGGGGGCTTTTCTTTAGGTAAAAAATGCCCCCTTCTTTTTTACTTCTAAGCACCCAAGAAGTTATAAACCCCCTGCATTAAAAACTCTGTCGCCTCAGGTTAAGGACATATCATTCTTGGACATTTCCCTTTCTCTGGCACATGAGTGAATGTGAATTCAGTTACCCCACAATTTGTGACCCATGAGGGGATTAACCCTTTACATCCCACCTTGCTTGGTGAGGTTAAAGCCCTGTTGCTTGGTACACATTTGCTATCACATGACAGGTTAAAGCCCCCCCTTTACCTGCACTCAGGGGTCTCTGAAAGCCCCCAAACACCTGCAGTTCCTCCAAAGCCACCCAGTCCTAACACATGGTGGGGCGGAGCATAGCCAAGTCACGCCCCTCCCAAGGGTAGACTATTGTTTGAGCCAGCATGTGGAAAGCAGCTCCTATGAATCTCAGCATATGCTATGACACATTCAAATGCTTAATGCCCCTGGCATGGGTACTGCATGTAAATGCCCCCAGTTACACTATACTCCAGCCATGGACTCCTGTTAATGGGACTGTATTAGCCCCACTAAAGAATAATGCATGTTAATAAAAAATAAAGCACTTACCTGAGGTAGAAGCTGCAGCTGCCTTGTGCCTCCTCTGGGGTCATACCCAACAAACATTATGGGCATTAGGGCATTAAAGATGGGCACAAGGGAGGAAAAGGGGGGTTTAGGGCCAAAAGAGGGACTAGTCTTCCAGTTGGGGGTAGGGCCACCATTTTTGGGCCCAGTACAGATGTGCCAGGGCCCCCATCAGCACTGCAACCTCTCCCAATATTCTGTGAGACCCAGTCCCCTATTTCCATTTGCTAGTCCCCCCAGTTCACATACCCCTCTGCCTTCCTCCCCCACCAGTGTCTGTACATGTCCCTATGGCCCATACATATTTGCCCCCTAGTGTCCATCCCTCTGTGCCCATCCCCTCGCTGCTCCTACCTGCAAGAAGCATGCGGTAATTCCCTTCCCGCTGCCGGCACCTGCGACAAGCAAGAAAGAAGGGACAATGAAACTCCACGAGGGCCCCGGGCCCCTGGTAGGCCATGCCTCTTACAGCTGTATCGGCTGTACCCTTCCGATAGCTGCCCTGCTTGGGTTGTATGTTTGCAAAGATGATTTACCGTTTCCTGTTTAATGAAGCACTCTGGCCCTGTCACTGATACCCCTTACTATACACGTGGGGCTCCTTTTAATAACCCACCTGTGGTAAAACTCTGTACCTCACAACTGGGGACACCAGATGAGCCCCAGAATAGCTGGGTGTGGCAGCTGCTCCTCCGGGGCGGTCCTTGGATCTGCCAACGCCCTTTAGGTATTGAGTTTGGGGCGTTTCAGGGAATGCGACCTCCCCTCCCCCACCATGTGTCTTAAAGGAACCCTACCTCACCTGGGCTAAATATTACAGCAGCCCGCGCAGGCTTACTCTCTAATAATGATTTCCCAACACACTCCTCCCTCTCCACTTTTATAGATTTGCCTTTTGGGTTTTAAAGGCTGATTTCACCTTTACAAGTTGGAACGCTGCCTCGGCCACTTTTTTACACATTCTAAGCACTTTCTTATTTTTTTTACTGTTTACTTAGTAACGCAGACTTTAAGGATTAAGATGTTTATCAGCAACTCGGGTCTGCGGTGCTGTAATAACCATAAAACGCTTTGTTACGTTCTAATCTCCGGCCGTGGAAATTTCTCACCCCCCAGACTCACACCGTTTATTCCGGTTTGTAATTTTTGATGAAAATGTTGGAAAATGTCCCTCCGGCTACTGGGAATCTGTATTCTAACTTATGTGAGTTTGAGATCTGTGGCAAAAGATGGCCAAACAAGCACGATCTGATCAGTTTGCTGCCCGGATGGTCTCTCTCCTGCCTGAACCAATCAGCAACAATCAGCAACTTAATAGGTGAGAGATAACTTAACCTTCATCATTATTTTCTCTCTCTCTCCAATTTCCATCCTAACCTGGTCAAGGATTCATTCTTTTTTTTTTAATGGTTTCTTTATATCTTTATTTCCAGGGGGTCTAATGAGACCCCACATGTGAAGGGCTCCCCCTTTTCAGGAGGCGTGGCAAAAGGCGGACATCTCGTCACAGCCCTCCATATTGTTATTGGGTCAATCGAGGAGGTCAGCATGCCTGGGAACATCCAGGCGCTGGCTACCCGCTGCCCACCCTTATCTGGGGGGGGCGGGTGGTCACTGAGAGCTGCCCATTTTCAGAGGGGAAGTGGGCGCGAAATGGGGTGTGCCGTAATGCCACTTCCGTTCCTCTGTGGTGACCTGGAAGCGTTCCCCGGTATGGAGATCAGTGATCCCCCTTTTAACTGGTCCATGGAGCAGCGGTGATGCAGGGGGCTTGATCGGCCAGTAGGTGCCTGGACCTACTGGCCTAGGCACAGAAAGTGCTCCTATTCATTTCAGTGGAACCACTTTCCATCCAGTGATTGGTAGGTATAATCGGACAAAACTGGCACCAAATGCAGATAGTGGAAGAGGCAGTAGACTCTGGAGCTGCAGCTTCCTCTAAAGGTAACACCTTAATACACATTCTTTGTTGGTGGGGCTGTATGGGTCATTGGAGAGCACAGCTTAAGTGTATACTAAATTAAGAACAGGAGGAAAATATTAAAAATGATTTAATACGATCAATAAACAGACCTAAATATGGAAGAAATGATGGAAGAAATGACATCATCCCTCCTGTGCACGGAGGGCACTGATATTCATTCGCAAACACAGGGGACAGGGGACGTATTGTTTAACTGGGAGCAAAGTAGACATAGAGGTATTGGTCGAATCGTAAGCTTGTGAGCCGAGCCCCCTTTACCCAGCGTATCGGCTCGTGCTGTAAGCAGCGCTGCGGAAATTGTTGGCGCTATATAAATAAAATAATTACTGGTGGTCTTTATGACGTCAGTACCACACTCTGACCACTAGGTGGCAGCATCGGACAATTCATTTCCTTTTTTACTTGCGTAAAATTCCCTTTAACTAATTCATCGACTTTTCCCCATAAATCTCAGCCGACAACTACAAATGAAGGCTTTTGACCTTTTTAATATTGTTTTCAAGCCCCAAACGACGGCCCAAGAGAATAAAAATGATACATTTCGGGTTTCAGCAAGGATTCTTCACTAGACATTCGCAGTATGTCTACCCATCGCCCATATGATTTAACTACAAGCAGTGGGGTATTATGTGTTAGACCTAGGGCAGCACCAAAGGTAAATACAGCACTACCTACAAGCGCTTCTACATCCAATCAGTAACTTAATGGGGAGGAATAATCATGCAGACCCTGAGAACCCACATGTTCCTCCGTATTGCTCACCAGCCATGAATACAGACAGACTTCGCACAAACGACCATTTATCACTATATCTTACACAGTTTTATCCCCCCCCAAGAACGTACAACCAAGATGCCCCACAGGGGGCTGGCAGTGGCGTCCTTGGGTGGGTACGCTCATCCCGAAAGCGATTGTGAATGATTCATTGTTTTCAAAAAGTATCTTGTGCAAGGCACGCTTATCAAATGCTTATCACCAAAAACCGTAGCTGGGTGACTAATGGAGCCGTCATACCGACCTCATGGGCCGGCCCTCCCAAAAGCAGGTATTAACTATCTCAGAACTGGAACGGTCCGTTGTATGATAACAAGCAAAGGGAGGCTCCACCAAATTATATTTTTGGTGAATTGGTCCTAGTTTGGGGTAAAACAAACCCGTCCCCCCAATAATTTATTAGCAGCCTCTAATGTCTGCTTTTAGTTTGTCATTTGGGGATATTTTATTTAGGATATGGGGCTTTTTTCTATCGATATTATTTGATTTAGTCGTTCAGAATGTCTACCTTCACCTCGAACTACCTTTACGAAGCGTGCCTGGACCAATCAGCTTCTGCCAGAGCGGAGCGGGAAGTGAAGATCGCTGCTCCTATGATGGAGATTGATGGACGCCGGAAGCACTACTTATCCTGCGTCATTAAAAAAAGAATAAACCTCAGACTTTTTATACCACAATGATAAATATCCTGTATTTGGGGCCAAATCAATGTGCCCCCCCTCTTTGGCCCTAAATACAGGTACTGGTTGTACCCCAGAAGACTTAAAACTGGTACCAACCATTTAAAAATGTCTAAAATTGCAGTTTCATGATATTTATCATTGTGGTATAAAAATATCTGGGCCCTTGTGGCCCTGATGTTCCTTATCCAGTAATTGGAGCCTAGTGGTCCCTTTGTGGGGGGGATTGGACCTGGTGGACAACTATGGGGGGGGAGCTTGGGTGTACCTAGGAACTTCCAGCTACCGGTAGCCAACGATGTTTGTGGGTGGCGATGACATCATTGCAGGATTGGTGACATCAGTGAGCATGGCTGGTGAGGTTGGGGGCAGGGATAGCCCCAAACACTTTATATTTGTATGGGGGGTAGGAAATGGCCATGGGCGGATGGGGGGGGGTTCATGATGGAGATTGTGACCCAGAGACCTGGGGTAACTGGAGAGTATGAGTATGGGACATGACATGGGGGGCCTTTCTTTAGGTTGTACTGGCCCCCCAACATTTCTGGTGTCAGATGACCTAATTAGTGAACCTTGCGCCTAAGATGTAGTAAGCCTATAACTCCCAACACACTCAGTCGCTCACTCAAGTGCTATATCCTGTGTTACAAATTGTCTTAACAGAAAAAAAAGTCTGAAACGGGGTCCTAAAATACTAAAGACAGACTTCAAACGGCTATTTTTTTTTGGGCGTTTAAACCATTTGGAAATGGGAATTTGGACTGGATTTCATTATATGCCCCTTAAACCATCCTGTTTTCATTATGAAAATTGAAGCGGTTATTGCATGAAATGTTCTATCGTATTGCAGAACGTCCATTTAAAAGATGGATGAGGATGATCCTGCGCCGCTGTGATCTGTCTCCGCGCTCGCAAATTAACTCATGATTTTCCTTTGTTTTGTCCAAAAATGTGTTAATTATTATGACAATACGAAAACTGTTCGTTACAAAAAAAATTCTACTTTTGGGAAAGGTTTGGCGGCTGATTTTTCTGCACATGATACGTATTAAAGGATCGGAGTGAAACGAAATATTTTAGGCTTTTGAGAATCTTTATTTAGAATAATGCACAGGATACAATTTATACATAAATTGCCAAATCACCCATTATTTCTAAATTTTACTTTTCTCACAGGGTAGTTAGGAAGATCCAAATGACTTAATGAAAGGTAATTCACTAGTCTATCAATTTTCATGGCGTCTCATAGAAACCCAGAACCTGCCAGCAGATCGGCCCCGTTCGGCCCCCGTCTAGTCTGTCTGTTTCTCCTGCTGTAAAGACGCAAACCTTAATCAGTCGTTGGTCCCGTCTTAGATTCAGGAGGCATATGCCTATTGTCGATATCAATTGGCTTGCTAGATTCCCTCCACTGGTTTGGGGTAAGCACTTGGATTCCTAAAGAGCAATAGAAGAGAAGGTTGCTGCTGGTACTTCCACCCAGTTGGGTAGAACGTGAGGTCTATCTTAGAAGACACACATCCTTTTCCAAAACTTCTTCTCTATAGAGAAACCAACTTCATTTTGAAAGTTAAGTGGGTCTTCAACCCCTCATTCTATACCCCAGTATCCCAGTGGGCCATGATGAAGCTCATACCATGGGGGTATGATTCTCCAAACCTTTGAGGATTCCAACAACACTGCTGTCATCCTGAGATACATCAACACTCCATAGTGAGCTAGTTAGTATGTACTTGGATCCATTTTTGTGTCTTCATCCCGTCGTTCTATACCCCAGTTTCCCAGTGGATCATGGTGGACATCATACCATGGGGTAACCAGAATTATCCAAACCTTTGAGGATTCCACCAACACTGATGTCATCCTGAGATCCATCAACACTCCACAGTGAGCTAGTTAGCATGTATTTGGATTCATTCTTGTGTTCCGTGACGCATATATAACCTATTCCGGATCGGTTTTTTGGCAGGGCAATAGGAAACTGTTTATGAAGTCATATCATCGTTAATAGATCTCAAATTAAATGCCTCTGGGCAGGCAGCTTCTCGTTAGCTTCTCACCTCTTTTAACCTTTTTAAGTTGTATTGATGTTTAGAACCTTGAAGAGGAAGTAAACATTACTCTGCTGGGGTGCGGTGTCCCATCCTTCCGCCTAATTACCCACCTTCTGCAATGAACATGTCATTTCAAACATTTAAACACATGGAGTATGTAGGCATCGAAGCACAATGCATCCTGACATTAACATATAATTCTGTGTACAGCAACAGTATACACGTGGAATGGATTCCCGTGGCAGGTAGTAATCTTCGTTTAAGTAGGTAATAACGAGAGAAAGGATGGTACCAGTAGAATAAACAGTAGTCAAGGTAACTTTGTAATAAAGCGATACCTGTATTTACTGAGAGGGTGGCAAATAAGTGGAATAGCCTTCCAGCAGAAGCGGTAGAGGCTAATACAGTGAGGGTATTAAACATGCATGGGATAGGCATACGGCTCCTGAATCTAAGACGAGACCAACGACTGATTAAGGTTTGAGTCTTTACAGCAGGGGAAAAATGGGTGATTAGGCGGGGGCCGAATGGGGACCGATCTGCCTGCAAATACTTCCGTATAATAGATTGCAAGCTTTTGAGGGTCTTTCTTCTGCGTAATGGAGGGTTAAGCTCTTACAGACACTAAGGGTCTCTTTTTGAGTTTTGTTTAACTATCCTTGAAGAAGGGACCGCTGAGTCCTGAGGTCTTGCAGTATAATTTTTACTCTACTTTTTTAATGTCTTTATTACAATAGTACCTTAGTAGGTAACAACCTGACCTATTTTTTTTTTACCTCTCGGTCATGGCATTACTCGTTAGTGGCAGGGAGTTAAGTGGTTTTCCTCTGAACCGTTCTCCCATGAAGCAGCGATGATGAAAATCCTCTCAAAATTACAGGGTACCGCTTAATAATTCCGAAAAAAAAGAATATGTAATTTGGTAACAAATAGCAGAAATAGTCAAGTGAAAAGTAGATGTTACGCATGGGTTTCGATTTAATAAGCGGCAAGACTTGTTAAACCAGATACAGCTCAGAATCCTGTAACATGTGAGTCTGTACTATGTAATTAGTGCGATGGAGAAGAGACATTCCCTACCGTTGAAAGGTTTGGGGGTCAATCAGCTGTTTACATGGAAAACAAGGACGTTTGTAAGTGACCCCAAACATTTGAATGGTAGTGTATGCATCGCCAGAGCGGGTTTCCATCAGGCTGACCAGATGATGGGCCGGTTCCTTCTAAGGGTAACGCGGTGTTTCGTTAAGACGTCTCTGGACTCATGTCTGTGTAGAACATCGATGATTCCATTCTTGTGGAAGTCATCACCAAACGGGCATGCGTCTTTATCCATGAACTTAAAAAACCTCACCCAAGGAGTCACTCACCTTCCGTTTCATTCTTCTTCAAGGTCCTAATAGATTGTAAGCTCCCAGGGCGCTCTTCTCCTTCTGTATGTGTGTTAATGTTATCGGCAGTTTTATTTATTGTCACTTTTTGGACTCTCTGACAATGTAATAGCGCTGCGGGATATGTTGATGCGCTATAAATATAATAGAATAATAATGACAATAATAATAATAATAATAATAATATTAAACACATGAAAATGAGCTCAGGATAAAAACAGGGGGCATAATTAATAAATCCTAGAAGGCACATTGATGGTCACAATGTTAATATTGGATTAGACTTGAAGCATTTTTACTCACAAATTGATTAGTTAACCAATTAGATCCTAGCGTCTTTTTTTTACTGGTTGGATTCTGTAGGACTCGGGTTGAGAAGCGATACGTTGACAACCACAGATGGAGAAGGTGCTCCAACTTGGGGACCTTTTCAACCAACGTTAAAACGAACAAGAGGGAGCGTGATTCAGAGAAAAATGGCGCCTGTCGCATTGTCCTAGAGAAAGCCCATACAAAAGGGTTAACAACAACACAGTTTACATGAAAACACACAGGTCACTATACTGGTATGTGGATGAGTAACCATTATACTATTATACCATAATAGTTTATAATCTGCTTTTGACAACATGTATGACTTACACCAGGGTTGTCAAACCAGTCCAACAATGGCTTATGGTGCTGACGGAGCATTAAGGATAACTCTACTTGAAACTTTCCTCCAGAATTTTAGTAAAAAGGCTCAGTATCAACCTATAATACATGTTTGGGGCAGAGAATACCGACTATTGTGGTCCTTCAGGTCTGTGAAGACCATGGATGTCAAACTAAGAGTCTCTGTTGTTGGAGTGTTGGAAAAGCACGTTTTGCCCATTAAAATAACATGAAATGGATCAGAAATCCAGCGCAGACGGGGTTAATGCTGTAAATGACTATTGTAGCTGGAAACGGCTGATTTTTAATGGAATCTCTTCATAGGCGTACAGAGCCACTTTATCACTCCCATCACTCCTGTGTTTCAATGGCCCTTTATCACTTCCATCACTCCTGTGTTCCAATGGCACGTTGTGTTCGCTGATCCAAGTTTAAGTTTAAAAGGATAATTGATGGTTAGAAATTTCCTTGTTTTCCATGAAAACAGCTTAGTGACCCCAAACTTTTGAACGGTACATTTGTTTAATGTGGTTGAAGGCTTTGTAGATAAAAATCGTGCCAATCTCCTACTTTCTGCCCTAAAAAGTGTCAGCCTGTGTCTAAAACAGAACTTGGTGGGAAGAGATTAGAGTTAAGGACGTCTAGAAGCCATTAGATAAGAGAGGCTCCGATGGTACCTCGCGGAACAGATAAGAAAACGTACAGGTCGAGAAGATCCGTGCCGCGCTACAAAAAAATAAATACAAATAAATCAAATTTAAAAAAATTTATTGATTCAAGAAATTACATAGATATACTATAGATTTGCATAGTTTTTTTTAGTAAAGGGAATGTCCACTACAGCTGGAAAGTCGAAGGTTGGCCATCGTTCTGCCATACTCATCTTAGGCTGGGCCTCCGTCGTTCTTCCTTGCCCAGGCAGACGCTCCTCTCAAGCTTATAAGTGCCACCTAAAATACTTGTGTCAAGGAACCACATCTCTAAAACGTTCAGAAAAACATCACCAACCCAACTTTACAAACCCCCGTCTAAATATTCTCATTACCCAACAGCCCATGACACACCCTACTAGACTTAAGACCAAACCGTCTACTCTTCTGCCATCGCATTGAGCTATGACAACCACTTGTAGGTCACACTTGGCTAAACCGAAAGATTCTTCTGGTTTCCATGGTGATTGCTCTAGATTTAGAACCTTTATTTGTCCGTATATGCGCCATGTCGATTCTTGTTCTTGGTCAACGTCAACCTTCAACGTTGACTTTGCCATGGTTCCGGCCAAAGTTGTGTTAGGAACGTGGACATCGGTCCAAGACTTAGGAGCCTAACGTATCTGGAAGATGGTCTTCCATGGGCGATGACGCTGGGCGTGGGAAAACACACATGCAGCAGACACGGCTACTTTGCGTCTTTTAAGACTCGAGAACCTCCGTAGACAGACGTTTTACATATACTCCTGTACTCCATTTTTGGAGGAATTGTGGATCGCCTCGCAAACATTAAACAATCTTTATTTACAACAAAATATGGAACAAATTATGCCCCGGCGCCTCCTCAAGCCCTTTTTTCACGTAGCTGCCTCCTGCCGTTAAACGTTATTCCGAAATAAATTAAAGCGAAAACGAGTCTAGCAGGGGGGCAACACCCATGACTTGAATTAAGGTAAACGATTGTTTGTTCCCCAAAATTGACAAATACGAAAAATAACAACGGTTCGACCCTGCTCAGGTCCTCGTCGGGAGAGGGGAAGAAAAAGAGAGCAGACCCGGAGTAATAAAAATGCTGTGTCGCCGCTCAAGAGTTTCCGCGGCAGCTGAGGCCTTGTTCCCCTACGCACGGTGAGGGCCCGGTATTACTATACGCTGCCATGTATACAGATAAACCCCCCACCCCTTAAGCTACACAAGCGATGCATTCCTGAGTCAGGACCAGCCCTGGTGTCCCTTGTGACCTGCAGTCAGCTGGTAATAACCCTCCCCCACTATCCTCCTCCCCCTCCATTAGCAGACCTGGCTGCCTTTGCCAGTCATGCAGCCATCAGCTATTTGCCACCCTGCCCCTGCCTGCTGCCCAGCTCCCCCACTATGCTAAATATACCCTAGAAATCCCCCAGGGGGTGACCCCAAACCCACTATTTGCACCCCCCTTCCTCCTCCCAGGCCCCTCCTCCTCCTCCCTCTCTATCCAGTGACCTACTAAAAATAACCCCCCCCTCACACCAGTGCAAATCACTAGCTTTCATTGTCCCCCCTGCTTGTCGCAGGCGGCGGCTCGTTGCACGCCGGGAGTTGTAGTTCCTGCATCCCATTCGCTCCCTTTCTAGACGACGCGCCAGGGAACTACAAGTCCCATGAGCCCCCGCGGGAGGATGGCTCTTCTCCCTGCCCGGGGAGTGTTTGCCATTTAAATAAACAGCGAGGAAAATGGCGGAGTGTTCTGTGGGGGAATAAAGAAGCTACAAAAAGGAGAGAGCGAGGGGCAGCTGAGTGTGTGAGTACAACCTTCTTACCCCTTCTTGGGGCTCTTACTCCCCACATGCAGTGAATACCTGCAGGGGCCCCATATGGGCCCTTAATGCAGTTTAAGGGTGCATGCAAACTTTATGGGGGTATTTATTTGTGGGGTTTAGAGCTGTCACCTTCCTCAGCTGAAAAATACCCTCCCTGCTTTGCACTGGGGGTAACTAGCATCCTGGCGTCTATATCCCCATGATTTGGAATAGAATTGCCCACACCTGACTGCAAGCAGGGAGGGTGCTGGCTGTTCATTCAGTACATTTAATATTTCTGTGTGTTATTTTTCTTCATTTTGTGAAGTTGCTCTGTTGCAGGCAACTTGCATCACTGTGATTGTCACTGGGTTCCATAGATTGTTACAAAGTTATTCTATTCACAGTATTATTATTATTTTTGTTAAACATTTCAAGGTGTTTTTATTTATTTTATTTTTATTTTTTTATTCTTAAAATTCCAATATTTCCTTATTTATGGTCTAACCCTTTTACTGTAGCTTAGTACATGACCCGATGGGCAATAATGATGCATTTCCCTTATTTTGCCCTTTTTCTGCTGCTTTATGATTCATTTATGACCTCATATAAATTGTATTTATTTTTTTAATGATTTCTGCGTGTTGTGTTTTTATATGTTTAATGCGTCGCCTGCCTTTTGCTTAGTTTAATAACAATTCTGGATATAATGTGATCGGATAGCCTGTCTGTATCGATTAAAGGTACAATATATACTTTTTTCTTTTTTTCTTTTAACTGTATAATTTTCATATAAATGATCCAATCTAATTAAGTCGGTCTGTCTTGCTGGAGTAGATATTGTGTGAACACCCCTTGTACTCTGGGTAACCTATCCCCTGCGCTGGGGTAATTTTTCTTATTAACCCCTTCTGGGCTTTAATCATACTTTGCTTCTCGCTTTTTTTTGTAAGAGACAATGAGTGCAGACAATAGGATAGGCTGTTATTATTATTTTTCTCTGAAATTCCCCCCCCCATATAAAAAAAAATAATAAAATAAAATTCTGGTGATGTCTGCTGTGGAATACCATTTTTTTAAGTTTAAATGTGGCTTTTTTTGTGTAGTTTTGACCAAATAGAAAATAAATAAATAAAGGAATTAACCTGACTCATTCAGCGCTGGAAGCATCTGTAAGGCATTGTTTGAGAACTAGTAGGGGGTTTACTGGGGAGGGGGGGGGGGGCTGTTTCGCTGCAGTGCATTGACATCAGTGGCAAATCCTAAACCAATAGCAGATCATGATCCGGCTTGCTTTTGTCAATTAGCAGGGTGCTGGGAGGGTTTAACCCCTGCTTAGCTGGATGGCCCCGTAGCATACAAAACCAAAAATATCGTGGCTTTCTAAACAGCCTCTTCTGCGTAGACTGTTGGGCGGAGAGGTTAAAATGACCCCCCCCTCTTTAATTTTAGATTTTTTTTATTTTCCACCCCTTTTCGCTTGCTTTCTTTATCATTTCTTTCTGGTCCGCACACCCCTTTCCGACAAGGCGCCGAACTTTCTCTAAAACGCGTGTCCTTTGAGACATTATGGTGTACATTTTTTTAAAGCCCCCCCCCCCATTGGTGTGATCAATTTGGAAATCTTTAAAGAATTAATATATATATATATATATTTATTTTTTTTCTCTGAAAAATGAAAACCTGCCCATTTTGTTGCTCCCGCCGATGAGGGTCTCAGATCTGAGCGTTCTTTCGTTCACGAGAGTGCTTCGGCAACAAGGGATCTAACTAAGCATTGTCTTTATTTGGCTTTCTTATTAAGCGAACAATGCCCTTTTGCAATGTTAGTGGAGAGAGAGAGAGGGGGGGGGGGGAGAGAGAGAGAGAGAGGACACCGAGACTTGTTTGTGTAAGATGAAACCCCCTCTTTTTTTTTTTTTTTTTTTTTAAATGGCCCTGGACTCTCCAGTCTCCGAGCTGTGGAGGTTGTCTCAGGTCCTGTATTTAAATGAATGGTAATCCAGGTTGTTACGGACCCCGGATGATCGGGAAGCGAGGATATCGTTTTATCGCGTCTGATGGCGTACGAGCGCCTTACGGTCTTTTGTTACTGATAGCATCTTGAGGAATGTCAGCGAGACTAGAGTCTCAGCAGCAAATATGGAATGATTAGAGCCCCCCCCATTTATCGTATTTAATAATATTAAAAATGTAATTTTTTATTTTATGCAATGATTACTCGGGGATTCTAAAAATGCTGTTCGCTCCTCCAAATCTTAACATTTCCAGACCCATCAGCATAACGATAATTTCAGAATTATTATTTTTGTTTTTGTTTTCCTCCGTACCGCGCTTTAGATACGTGAAACGTCTGGAATGCACCGACGGGGTTAATTTTACTAGGAAGTGGCAAGTTCTTTCCTGTTCTATTGAGCTACAAAAATCAGAACCTTTTCGGCGGTAACATTTATACAAATATTTAAGAATTAATAGCATTTGTTTTATTTTATCACTTTACAAATCGCCGGTTTTAATAAAATGAGCTTCTGATTTTACAAGATTTTGTTTTTTTAAGTCATTGTTTTAGAAATGACTGGGTAGGGTGTAGCATGTAACGATTGGAAGTTTTACTTTACTGAGAGAGTGGTAGATAAGTGGAACAGCCTGCCAGCAGAAGTGGTAGGGGCTAATACAGTGAGGGGATTTTAACGGCAGGTTCTGTTCACTAAAGCTGAGAGTTGCATCACTTCTACTTTACAGTTTAACCGAACATTATGAAGGACGGACCCCCTTCCTCCTCTATTAATATGAATATACTAATATAAATAGAAATACGCCAGACTCTGTATAATCTATAAATCGAGTCGAAACCTTTACACTTTCAAACACAGGTTTGCGGATAAGCCAATCCGAGGCTCTTTTGGGTACGGTGGGGGGCACTTAATACCACTTAACCTTGACCTGTTAATGCCCCGCTTGAGAAATCCCTCCATAGATACCGGGGGCGCCCCTCACGTTGTAAGGTTGTATTTGGAGGCGTTTGGATAAGCTACTTATCTGGCGTCTATAAGAGCCGTCCGCTTCTGAAGTCTCCCTTTTTTCCTCCTTTTTTAGTTAATCTAATGGCTGCTTCCGAGCCGAGACCCTCCGCCGGTTCTTCAGAGCGTCTGGACGGGCGATGATCCTTTTTGAAAGTGGCGGTTTTGTAGTTTTTCAACCATGGCTTACAATTTAGGTACAATGTATCATTTATACGGCGAGATATGGGGGGGTCGATTGTGCCATTTATATAAAAAAAAAAAAAAAGAAATAGCCCCCTCCCCCAACCCCCCCCCGGCAAAGTCTTCTATCATCCCGTATCGTTTAAATACCGGCTCATATGGGGAAGGAGACGTGGAACGCGCCGGCGACTGTTATGCCTTCCAGAAACACTTGCATCGGAATTCCGAAACGCCTGTGAGGCTCCAACTTGTTCGGGCTTCTGTCCCAACGATATGTGCTGGAAACTCCACGCGAGGCTCCCAATATATAATACATAATATTTAATTTTACTTTATTTATCGTGAAGCTCATTAAATTTATATATATATAAACACAGACAAGCTATAGGCATATGGCCTGTTTTGAAGGGGCGGGGCAGATTGGGAAAGGGGCGTGGCTGTCCGCCACCTGGACTAACAACCTTTTATTCATCATTTAGTGACTGTCTGCTCATTTCTCCTGTTTTGCTGCTTTTTGGGGGTTATTTTTAGAAAAGTGCTAAAAATGACGACATCGTGCTGGGGCTGGTTCTCTGCCCACGCGCAGCCATGCTTCCTCCAGTGTTTGCGTTGGTGAACATGAAAGTACAACAACTCTTATAAACTCCTACTTTCTAGTTATTAAGCCCTAAAATCCTAGCTTCTCAAATATCTTTCTGGCTTGGAGCACCAACCTTCGGCATGAGATCTACGCTGCGCCATATGCAAATTACCTGCTGCCGGAAATTTGCATGTAGGGCCCCACGGCTATATTTTTACTCTTTCCCAGTATTTTGGAACTTTTTCCTTTTAGCGTGTAGATTTGCTTGTAATAAATCGATGCTTCCCCACCTCAGCTGTAACAAGTCGCTAAATTCCAGCGTGCTGACAGTATGCCAGCTGGGTGTTTGCCGGTAACCAGCGGTGTATTTTTTTTTTTTTTTTTTTATATGTTTGTTTAACTCTCAGTGCGCCGCTGAAAAAAACTAAAAGCAGAATGCGGACAAACACAAGATGCATTTGCCCCGTCGGCCGCGTGGGCTGCCTGGTTTGGATGCTTTGTAGAGGGTTCCCTGGGCTTCGTGGTGCCGTCCCTCTCCGGTTGGCGTCTTTAAGAACGTTGCGCGCCGTTAGCCGATGGATTCCGTAACCTTGCCGCTAACCCATTGGGAGAGAGGAATTCCTAATTTAAATTTGCCATTATTTTCTCAAAACTTGTCCGTGTCCGCCTCGGTGACGTAGTCCTGCAGCACGTCACGCCTGGTCATGGCCGCTATTGATCCCTCCCGATGTTTTTAGCCTGTCGGGAAGTTTACATCATTCTAACCTCTGTGTCCAAGGCACATGACTTGGGTACATTGGGGTAAATAAATTCTTAATCCCGAGGAAACTTCCATTAATTTCATACAGTCACTTGTTGGCTTTCTTGAGTTGTTTCCCTTTGGTCGTAATGGGGGCATATGATGCCCTGGTGCGAGTTTCACCACAAGTTCACTACTAAGCCCCCCCCTCCCGAGTCGTTCCTTTTAAATGAATTAAATCGTGAGTCTTGAGTTGTTGGTCGAGTTATCGAAACATGAACAGGACGGGCTGGGCAGGAGCTCGACTGCTCACTCAAGTTGAAGGCGAGTCTTCAAGTGTTCATGTTGAGTTGGAAAGTTCAATGGGTATTGTTCGGTTTGGTTGGAACCCTCCACGCTTTGACTTCCTAGTCGAGAGAAGTTGAATGTCTGTGGAGTTGCGGTAGGTTTTACAGCAGTCTCTACTCTTTGGAGTGCCGCGGGGCTCTTGTTTTGGGAAGATAATATGGTCTCCTTGAATTGCAAAGCGTTCTAGGGGGTGGAAGCCAACTATGGACGAGAGACAAAGCCCATGTATGTTACGACCACATATACCGTTTTTGTAGAAATGTAAATCTTTTTTTGTAAAGGAGTAGTGCAGAAATGCCCCGGAGTGGTAGAAAATTGTCCCCCTGCAGCTGGAGACCTAAGGCTGACCAGGACCCTGCGTTATGCAACTTGAGTTTAAAAAGCAAAGCCGTCCTCACCTCTTGTGGATCTGCGGCTGCCAAGAACATATCACAACAGGAAGCTGCGCTCGCCCTTCCAAGAGCAACATTCTCCTCACCCGTCCCTGAAAATGGTTAGCGGCCCGTTACTAGCTCCGGACGGCCCCATCACACAAAGAATTCTCACTTCTGGTAATCCGATTGCACATGAGGCTACTTTCTTATTAAGAACCCAAATGTAAAAAAATATATATATGTTAAGCGTGTCATAGTTCACATTGTTGGGCTTTATTCGCTTAACTGTGCTTTATTCAGAGCGAACGCTGGTGTCTTTATTTTTTTTTCCTATAAGAAGTCTTTGTAAAGCCCCACCGATAACCACACTTTAGACCAAAGATTTGCCCCTCTTCGTATCTCCCTGCATGGTGAATAAACGTTTCTGCTGAAACGCCAAACAATGTATCGCTCCGGCGACGTTCCGCTTACTTTCTTCTATATTGTACCCCAGCGAAACAATTCAGTTTTAGTTTTTAATTTTTTGTGTGGGGGGGGGGAATAAATGCTGCTCTCTTTTTAATGTTGCATATAATGAAATGTGTTTTAATGTATATGTTTCTCCCTGCATCACGTGGACCAATCTGTAGCATGTGGAGAACCACGTGGAACCGTCGGCGATGCCCACAGAGGCTGCTGAAATACTTGGCTAGGGTTATCTGCCCGTTTTAGGAGGTATTGGCTTCAGGTTTTGGTTCTACACTATGGGCAGCTTTAGACCGACGATACCGATAGTTTATTCTTTGCTAAAGCGCGAGGGTACCACCGTAAAGGCTAAATATTTAGGCACCGTGTGTCCTCAGCTAGTTGTGTTCTTTGTTGGGCGCTCTTCGCCATTATGGCAGATATCCTCATCTGCGTAAGGGACGACAGTCCTTGGCTCTACTCTAATGTAAGCAACTAGGTGGTAGTGCAAGTCAACATATTCGGGCCCCTGAAACCATTGTCCTTCCCCGGAGCTCTGGTTGGGTGGATTTTTGCCCCTCGGAATCCTCCGGTTTTCGATGTTCTGATTAGGTAACTTTCACGTCGTCGCGAATGCCCAAAGCAGATGTTGCAACCTCCTTTAGAAACAACAAGGTTATTGTAGTTGGGTCCTTCCATCTGAACACGCATGGGATAGACATACGGCTCCTGACTAAGGTTTGAGTCTTCACAGCAGGAGAAACGGACAGGCTAGACAGAGGGCCGAATGGGGCCAATCTGCCGGCAGGTTCGATGTTGCCGTTGCAAATCCCCTAGCGAGTAAACGTAGAATGTCCCAGTTTCTGGAACCACGTATGATAATCTGATTGATGCGGTTACATTGTAACTCTATATCCTCTGTCGATAGGTGGGGGGGGATATATCGGCCCCCTCCTGGAACGTCTGGACGATCCTCCTTCATACGCAATCTTCTGCTCGGTTTATGCAAGAGAGACAGATTTCATAAAAACATAAATGGAAAATTCCACTTGTCAATTTTTTTTTCTTCTTATTCGGTGAATATTTGACACGGTAAAAATGTGCTGTTTCTTAAAATGAATCATAGGCACAAAAATAGCCCAAAACATGAAGCGGGTCTCGCGGCGAATGCTTCTCAATACAACTTTTTGGTGTGGTTTTTTTTTTTTTTTTCTTTTTTAAGATATTTATTAAAGCTGAGTAAGTCGGAGGCTATAATTATGAAAAAGAAAAAAAACCCTACGGATTTCTTTGCTGTAAGAGGTGGACTCCGGGGCGTCTGATTTCTTAACGCAAATGGGATTCCAAATTTAAAACCTTTTTATAAATCAGAATTTCCCCTTTAAGGGTTTGTTTCTGGGCGCATGAATGTGATTGGTTCCTTTTTTAAAGGGCTGCTTCAGCCATCACAGGCTCTTAAACGTATATGCTAGCCGCGTAATCCCTTTGCGTTTTCATGATGTTCCCCTTGCAAGTGCCGGGGGGGCCATTGTGCAGGACCCCGTGTGCATTTGCCCCTTTACCCTCCCGCTATATGTCGTGCGAGAGATGCGTTCGGCCGAACGCTTTTACCTCCAACTCCAGACAATGAGAGCTCTTTCCTGCCATTGATTGAAGCAGCCAATCGGCGGCAAGAATTTTTATACCACTGAGGAAGAGGCAGCTTCTCGGCTGCTGGGCTGCAGCTTCTTGTTTAACGAGGCTTGGCCAAAGGTTCACGGCAGGAGGATTTACCTTGGAGGCTGACGGTCATATCGGTCCGGAAAGGGAACAGCACCTTCTGATTGATTCGACAGCGCTTGGCCCCGGGAGCAGCCAGCGCTTTTTATTTTATTTTTTTTATTTATTATAACTTTTTCTGGCCCACAGAAGCGGCATTTCCACTGCGGTGTCAGGCTGCAGCCTGGTTTCTCCCGGGTAAATGGTGATGTGCGTTAGTCTGCCGCCGTCTACGCGTCTCCAGACCTGTACGTTGTAAAAAAAAAAAGGGGTGTTTGGCCTTAAAAAAAATAAATAAATAAAAAAAGACGACAGGCTCCCTCTCCTCCAGCCCACTTCATTAGTGCTCACGTCAAAGGGTTAAATATTCATAACGAGTGGGGTTTTCTAGGTTAAGGAGCTCTTTTGTAGTTATTAACCCCTTGTTGACTGGGTTAGGTTTGTATGCCGATGTTAACGTACAAGCTGTATAAACCTTGTTTATCCGATAATTCCCCAGAATCCCTCCTTTCACGCAAGACGTCGCGGGAAATATAATGTGCAAAATTTGAATAGTTTATTAGTTGACTTTTATGAGTTATATAAATTCAGTTATTTGAAAATATTAATGGCGTTAAATATAAGGTAAACTTCCTCGAAGATTCATTTTGCCTCCTATTTACCTCCGGAAATTTCGAGGGACACATCCGTAAAGATAAAATAATTTTATGTGGGTACAAAAACGACTAGTGGAGGACAAAATCTTTTTATAGATTCTCCTTAATATAATTTTTTTTTAATTTTTATTAAATTCTGATAAATAAAAATGGAAATCTTGGGTTTTTGTACAAATCTCCCTTTTAAAAGTAATGCAATTTATTTAAATATATATATATTTTTTCCTGTTTCCCCTTTTTGGATCAGAATCCAAGCATGTAAGATTTTAGCGGAGGCCTGACCTTGAGGCAGTGTGAGAGAAGTAGTTGCCATGGCAACGCTGCCTCATCCTAAGGAGCGGCGCATCCCATTAAGGGAACGCTGCCGGAATCTTGTTAACCGGTTCCAGCCAAAGGACCAAAGCCGCGCCCTGATACATACACACACTTATACATCTATACACACACACACACACACTTACATTACATACATGCATACACACACACTTATACATCTATACACACACACACACACACACACTTACATTACATACATGCATACACACACACTTATACATCTATACACACACACACACACTTACATTACATACATGCATACACACACACTTATACATCTATACACACACACACACACACACACACTTACATTACATACATGCATACACACACACTTATACATCTATACACACACACACACACACACACTTACATTACATACATGCATACACACACTTATACATCTATACACACACACACACACTTACATTACATACATGCATACACACACACACACACACACTTACATTACATACATGCATACACACACACTTATACATCTACACACACACACACTTACATTACATACATGCATACACACACACACTTACATTACATACATGCATACACACACACTTATACATCTACACACACACACACACACACTTACATTACATACATTCATACACACACACTTATACATCTATACACACACACTTACATTGCATACATGCATACACACACACTTATACATCTATACACACACACGCACTTACATTACATACATGCATACACACACACTTATACATCTATACACACACACACACACACACACACACACTTACATTACATACATACATAAAGCCGGGAACCCTTAATCGTCATGTGACACAAAAGCAGGCGCTGAAACAGAGAGCTTAGTAAGTAAGTTTTGGCAGGGGCTCCGTTAGAAGCCGCACGGGTTGCGTTTTGTGTAAATTCTCCTGTTTAGGATAAAGTTGCGGGTGTCTCTCCTCCGTTGGCTGCGTTCTGTTCCCGACACCTTCATCTTGTCGTCGGCGACCTCATCGTGCTGAGCTGGCACGTGTGGGCTTAAAACGCAAATCCCTTCCAGGCCAATTACAGGGATGATGTCATTGCGCCCACTCTCACCAGCTGGGCACAGCATGACGCCCGCCATTACGCATCACCGGTAAGAACCGGATTCCCATTGAGTTTGTGATTTACATGGCAACTCCCATGATGCTCAGCCAGCATTTTTTTTTGGCGCCCGCCCATCAGCAACCTCTGGTCGCTGCTTGTTGGCATTCTGTTTATCTCCTGTCTCGTACACCCTGCCTGCCATGTCTCGCTGGGGGGGCTAGCGCTCTATTCCTCGCAGCGGCATCTTAAGGAAGTGACCTTGGTTCCTGAAGATCGGATGGCGAACATGCGCTGAAAACTTGTAAACGACCCCACAACGTTTTTTATTTATTTTATTCAGACACAATCAGCCTCTCGTTTAGTCCAATAAACTTGCTTTTCATTGCACAGAGAATTATATATATATATATATATATATATATATATATATATATAAATTATTTATCGCTATATAAGTAATATAAAAACATATCAAACATACGTTATGCAACAAACATTCCATCACGCTTATCTCGGGCGTTCCATAGAATCCCTAAACAGTCGGAATAGTCAAAGTCCGAAGTCGGACGCAACGTTGTTGCAGCCGTAACCCAATCGGCTCGAAGAAGCTTCTTCTCGTTACATCGTAGCGCCCCATCTCCGCTGCCTCTGCCGCCGGCACGCCGCATCCCTGTTTACGATGATCCGTCGCGGGGAAATAATTCAGCTTCTGTGAGAAGGAAGACTGAAGTGTTGTTATTTCCAGAAGCCAGTGCTATTTTTACAGCTCGGATCCTTTTAAAAATAGCTCCTAAACCCGGGTTCTTTGTGCTAAACAAACCGCAGCTGTTTTATCACGTAGCAACCGACATACGCGGCTCCCCCCCACAATCAATAAATTAAAGGGTCATTTCAGCACTTAATATCAAGTATCTGCTCCTACCTTTATCATGAAATATCTTCACCGCGGGTAACTACTGACTTCTGATCCATCTCATATTTATATATATATAATCTCTAATATACATTAAATATCTTTGCCGCTACTAAAACTACTGTTTTAAAACCTCACTGACTTCTGATCTATCTCATATATATATATATATATATATATATATATATATATATATATATATATATATATATATATATATATGTGTGTGTATATAATAATAAATCAAATAGAATATACATTAAATATCTTTACCACTGATCTATCTCATATACAATATAGTATATATAAATAATATATTAAATATAATATTTGTAATATATTAACTAATACATATATGTGTGTGTGTGTGTGTGTGTATATATGTATATATATATTTAATTTTATTTCTTTTAAAAACCTGTTAAGGTTGTCCAAAGTTGGACCGTTTTTTTTGTTTTGGTTTTATTTTTTATATATATTTTTATTTTCTTTGGCATGAGGTTTCCTTTTGAGCCCCCTGTAAGCTTTATCATATGGTCTTGGGGGGGTCAGAGATGTATTTACCTTGAGTCCGCTCCACGGACGTCATATCTATTGCTCCATGACTTAAAGGGCCTTAAAAGGAAAATGTGGAGGCTGCTTTGGCTTGGTGCAGCCTCGTGAGTGTAAATGGGGGGCCGGTTGAGGAGATCCGGCCAATTGGGTCGGGGAGGGGGAGCTGATCACCCAAGAGGGCGATGTACCCCCTCCTCTGTTTTCTAGTGAAATGTTGGTGATTTTATTTTTGCCCCAAAAGGCCAAGCTGCTCAGCAAAAATTTGGTGGGATTTCCAAAAAAAACCAGGGCATATATTTAATGGAAATCAACCATCAAACAGAAAATGTATATCCCAAGTTTTAAGCATTAAAAGTCCACTAAACTGAGGAGAAAAATCTGGGGGAAATAAAATGGATTTCATGAACCACAATTTATCGGGGAAAATTGAGTTTACATTTTTAGACTCTTAAGGGTAATTTTAGACGAGTGGCAGCGCCCAGACTCTGCTTTTCGGAACCGGCCGCAGTTACCCCCAATTAGCTCGACGCAGCCTCGCATATCTACGTTTAACCCTTTGCTCTCACGAGGCCTCGATGCGCCCCCCCTCTGGCGCCCGACCTGCTAAGCGGCGCGGATCCAAGCTGGCGTAGACCGTAAGCCAGGGTGGTCGGGGAGCCAGACGCTCAGACTGCCATCCAGACTCCCGTCTGCAGACGTTCCTGATGCATCAGCACATTTCATCCCGCTTACGGGCCGGATACATGGAATGTGGCCAAACGCGAGGCCTCGTGTGCCACGCAGAGTACAAACGCGCGTTTAGGCAATACGACCCTTTATGCAAATTTCTACCTGCTGTGGAAATCCAGTTAAAGGAACCATGTCCAATAAGCCCACTCTGCCGCGTATGATCATATCTGGAATCACTTCCGTACGCGCTCATTTACATTCTCTGTGTGTTATGTTCCTTTGCCTCCCGCCGTGTCGGCCGGGGGGGGGGGGGTATTTGTTTCTGAGTGGGATCTGTAGTGAAAGAGTCGCTGATTTTTGTTTATTTGGATCCCTCCTCCGAGCTGCAGCTTCGATAGGCAAGAATGGGTAGAAACCTGTTGCTATGGCAACATCCAAAAATGTAGCTCAAAGTCAAATTGCCGGCTGTTTCGAGGACACGACGTTACCCCCCCCCCAAACACTTACTGTAAGAGAGAAATTATCCAGGCAACGCCTATAACCCTCATCCATGAGGCTCTGTGCATCATTACTTAGCAGGACTTCCAGTAGCAAGAATAAAATGGTATACATGATGGCGTATATGTATGATCAGCCATGTTTGTGGACGGAGGGGGGTACAAATGGCAAATAATCCCATGAATGTCAGCTGCGCGTGCAGAGCCCCGGTCCACAAACAGTCTAATTCCTCCCCATGCGAATCACTCCATGTCCACTATTTTACGTCGCCTTTCTCCTGGAAAGGGGAATGGTTGTCGGGTTGC
Source organism: Spea hammondii (assembly GCA_029215755.1). NCBI lineage: Eukaryota > Metazoa > Chordata > Amphibia > Anura > Pelobatidae > Spea > Spea hammondii. Next base: position 22,695,753 of record JARDYJ010000013.1, read on the forward strand.
GTGCAGATCGGCGGCCGCCTCGGTCTTACGTCGTGATGTGTTCTGGTAACAGAGTATCTTTTGAAACTGTTACGGAGTGGAATCCCGCGTTCCGGGAAGCGTTCCTTCTGGCATTTCTACGATTCTAGAACCGAGCAGGGTTTTAAAACCACAAAAGTTCCTTTTATCGAGTTTAATGTAACGGGTGCCTCCGCCAGGAAAAAATTGCTACACGGTATTACGTGCGGAATATTCCCAACTGCATCCTGTACAGAAAACTATCAACCAATATATATATAAATTTCACACACTCGCTCAAAAGTTTGGGGTCACTTTTTCCTTGTTTTTGAAAGAAAAACTAATTTTGTCTGTTTAAAAACTCCAGCGCAGACAGGGTTACAGTGGCACTTTATCACTCCCATCACTCCTGTGTTCCAATGGCCCTTTATCACTCCCATCACTCCTGTGTTCCATCGGCCCTTTATCACTCCCGTCACTCCTGTGTTCCATCGGCCCTTTATCACTCCCATCACTCCTGTGTTCCAATGGCACGTTGTGTTCGCTGATCCAAGTTTAAGTGTAAAAGGATAATTGATGGTCAAAAAACCTTTTTGTAATTGTTACAGCCAGAAATGTCCTCCCCCCCCCTCCCCCCATGAAAACAGCTCACATATAGATATTTTCTCCTTCCATGGTCTTCCTTGGACGCTGTTTAAGATGCCAGCACTTATAGAAACGTAGTTGCCGGCAGATCGGCCCCATGCGGCCCCCGTCTAGTCTGCCGTCTCTCCTTCTGTAAAGAGTCAAACCTTAATCAGTCGTTGGTCTCGTCTTATATTCAGGAGCCGTATGTCTATCCCATGCATGTTTAATACCCTCACTGTATTACCCTCTACCACTTATCCTGGGCAGCTGTTGCACTTATCTACCACCCTCTCGGTAAAGTAAAACTTCTATTCCATGTAAGCCTCTGACCCTATAGTCTTAGATTACTTCTTGTTCTAACAAACAGAACATGTATTGTTATGTATGGCTGGCCTCATTGGTACCTGACCTCGAACGTTTTTACATAATCCGGTGTTTTTTGGCCATATTTTCGTTTGGAATGTTGACGACGGAAGCGGCTTGTGGGAACCGTGGGGTATTGCGCAATCCTTTTGGCCCTAAAATGCTCAGTCTTAATAAGTGTCTGCCCTTAGGAGCTAACAAACCGTCAGAAGATTTTATTATTTTTATATATAATTATTATTTTTTCTTCCTAACGCAAAACAAAGCGTCGGCCTTTAATAAAAAAAAAAAAAACAGCCTCATCCGTGGCCCTGCTAGCAAAAAAGAATGCATTTCTTGTTTTGTTTTTTCCTCTCCGCCGTAGCACGCGGGGCGGTAATTTTCCAGGCCGAGGGCCGGCACGCGAGGAGTTAACGTTCCATTGGCAGCGGGTGTTCGCTCTGCAGCTTCTGTGCCGCTCCTGATTGGCTGCCCGAGAGGTGAAATTGAAACCACAGTAAACTTTTGACCCTGTAACATTTTCTCGGGAGCCGCCTTTCGCTGGTGGAGCCGAGAGTGTTTTTTCCCCTCCTTTCCTTTTAGTCTCTCTGCGCTTTTCCTCTTTCATTTCTCTGGCGCTATATGTTTCAGCAGGGCAAACAGTCGCGTGCGGACATTAACTCTTCGTGCGTAGATCTGTCCAACGTTACCTCCCTACTCTTCAAAGACCCTAATTTCTCCTTTTTAGTTTTTTCCCGTCTTAAACACTAAATGTCGATTCAAAACACGCTTATTGTATACATATCCATCAACCTTCCTGCGAGCCATTATCTCATACCCTGTATCCACTACCTCGGCCACGTAGTTACAAGGAATCAGATTGGGGGGGTCAAGGTGTCAACGTTTAATGCTCCCCCTCAGCACAGACCCCTTTAGATTTGCTTCCTCTTCAACAGAGATCCAAGTTCGTACGTCTTTATATTTGAAACTGTTACCACCGGAGGCTCGTTTACCTTTTATTATTATTGTGTATTAAAAATGTCAGTTTCTGGAATAGTTAGGCCCCCCCCCCTCCCCCCACCGTTGAGGAATAAAACCCTGCAAACCAGTAACCGTAGACTCTTAAACCAATTTATTATATATAGATGGCCGAATATAAATGATTAAACGTTTCGCTGTCATTGGATCAGTCTGCTCCTACGGTGATGTCAATCACGAGTGATCGGCCAATGCGCTTTGCTTCTGTGGCGTTGCAGTTCCGAGGATAAAAATAGAACTTGACTCCGGAGGGCAGAGAAAAAAATGAGATTACCCGTCTCAAATCCTCGCGCTCTAACCACCCGCCTACCGTGCTAGACGTCTCACCCCGACGGTAGACACGTATAAAGACTAAGGGCCGGCGTCTAGAATCGCAGGTGGTCCCCGTGAGATGCGATCATCCACCCTGCCTCCCTCAACGTAAGACTGGCTTCTAAGATAATTGATAGAGGTGTAGAAGAAGGCGCCCGATATGCAGAAGGGGTTAAGGATGCTGGGGTTTTCCCTGCTCTCCTTCCCAAAAGGACATCTGCCGTAGGCAGATCATCGAGATCGCGTAGAGTCTTAGATGAGCAACACAGAGTCCATAGCGATTTTGGTGGCCGACAACTCTTGATGTAAACAATTGTCATACCTCCTACAAAACAAAATGGCGGTCAAAGTGGGTTGAGGGATGGCGGTGCTGTACACGGGCTGGAACGTTTCCTGGCCTGATGACCAGTTCGTCCGTATAAGTCCTGCCTTCAGAGGCTTCGGTTGATCTTTAAGCCGGGGTTTCTGTGTAACTCGTGTTAATAAGCCCTCTCCACCTTTTTTTTGTTTGCCGTCTTGACGTCTCTCGTGCTCCAAAATCTTGCACCTTCTGCCCATTCAGCCTTTAGATGGGCCGAGCAGCTCTCCGCTCCTTGGATCTCCGCCAGAAGCATCAAGCGAACAATGACATGTAATATGATTAATGGCAGATTCCATGCCCCCCTCCTGTGTGCTCACGACCCCCTCGCCCCCCCAACCGTCAGAATAAAGAACCCCACCATAATCGTTGTCTCTCCCTTCTGTTCCCACGAGCGTACTATTCTTTTCTTTTACTATCTTGATCCTTCCAGACACTGAAAAAAATATTTAATGTATTAAATTCTGTACCTCCTATAATTCTGTTGTTTTTTGTTTGATTCTAAAAAATAGTGTTTTGGATGGTATTTTATTATATCTTTTTAAATGATAGATTTTGTTCCATTAATGTGTGTTTTATCTAAACCGTTCTCTAGATAGTTCCATCCGAGCTTCTCATTGCTCTCTGGTTCTTGATGTGTTTTTTGTTTATTTTTTATTTACTTTTTTTTAACCACCTTTCCCAGGTGTCTCTCCTTTGATTCCACTACCCATTGCAGCTCCAAGGGTATCCTTTTTTTGAAGCTTTTGCTAGTTTTCTTTTAGTTCTGGAACACGATTTATTGATCTGATTAATCCCAGATGCGACGTGAAAAAGGAAACCGGACAATCTTTAAACGTTGATTGCGTTCTGGACCCACCAGGAAGACTCATCCTAAAATCGTACTCATGACCCATCATGCCTCTAGTTACCTAGTTAGGGAAAAGTCGTACATTTTAGTCATTTACCGCGTGTGCGTTCTTCATCATACCGGGGACTACAAAGGATTAGCCGTCGACACTTAACAGGGTTCTTTTGTCTTCCATTCCATTGACAAGTGTTTCCCATTTGGGTTATAGATTTGTATTAGTTTATGGTGCGGACTTAAAGGTATCAACTTTTTTACATAAAAGCTTTATTTTAATTGTATTTTATTTGTTTTACTTTTATGAACAAATTAAAATGCTGGTGACCTAGTAGAAAATTTTCATCGGAAACAGTTTATCGTCGTCTTCCATTCCATTGTCCCCAAGATCTTTCAAGAGATCCTTTTGGATGATAACATGCAGGTTTTTAATGAAAAGGTGTCCGCATGTAGGATATAAAGTCAGATAACACATTCTCCATTTGAGTTTTCATTAGTTGAGAGGAATCTATAGTGTCCCCCCCCGACGCTCGAGGTTTCTGAAGATATCTGGAAGTTCCTACTAGGATAATCCAGACCAGAGGCACTCGTGTGAAACCTTTTCTTCCTGCAATATTGGCAAAGAGAATCCGTTGGTACTTAAGGAGACAATAAACTTCGGGATTACTTCGAAGATCTCTGAAAAGGGGAAAAAAAAAGCTTGACTGCCGTTTTGGAGCCATAGTATCCCTTTTACATAGGAAAAGCCAGCTTTCTAGCTATATAAGGAAGCGCTAAGATGTATTTCTGATGAAGGAAAAAAAAAATGAGATTTTGTAGATACGGGGAAGGCTTTTTCCGTTGCGCACTTCTCTTCCTGTTGTTTCCTACAGCCATTTCCTGCACGCGAAGAAAACTCAGACTGAAAGGGTTTGGGAAGAAAGTCGAGCACCACTTGTGTAGCCTTCTTGACCTCAACCTCATTTATATGGGTTCATCGAGAACGTTACATGGCGTTCGTTTAGTCGAGAGCGTTTTTTTTACTAAATGGATGTGGAAACAATAATTTTACTTAATTGTTGCGGTTTTTATAATCCGTTCACCTGGAAATCAGGGGTTTAGGTCTCCGGTGTTCTATATTATCTTAAAAAGAAGACATTGTTTCAGAAGGTTAGCGGTTGTTGGCGATTCCATGACTTCTTGGTAGCTTTTCAACAAACAAAGTAATAATGTTTCCACACAGTCATATACATGTATATGGCGAGAAGCTCCATCTATGCTTTTACTAGGTATCGTGACATGATGGAAGTGTTACATAAAGTGGGGGGAAACAGAATTCTATTTTTTTGTTATTATTTATGGAAAGATGGAAAGAAATATAGAGGCGACCGAAACCATTCTCTATATATAGTGTTTTATTTAGTTACTTGCATAGCGGCCAGAGGTTGGGAGAGGAAAAAACCACCAAAGAATAAAAACATGTGAAAACTTGATGGTTTGTCTTCCTCCATGAGCATCGCACCCATGGGAGTCCTCGGCTGAGTTGAGAGTTGGGATGTTTCGTTTACTTGGGGAAAGGTAGCCAGAGGTCTGTGGCTTTCAGCCGTATCCGGAATTTTTTGTCGTCGTAGGGTTCGGAGTTGATTGGGATGATGTAAGTTCTGCGCATGAACAGGGGGGGACATGCAACGCGTAAAAAGAATATCTAAATATACATAAACTGCCGGTGAGTTTTACATACAAGCATAAAAAGTAGGTTGACGTTGGTGGCCAAGACTCGATCCTGGAGGTCTCCTCCAACCTCTACGTCTAGATACTAGAGGGGGTGGAGTTGGGTATTTAAAGGAGGGGCCACATAGGTAGCACTGTCAAGGGGGTGGGGCTAAATCCTCTGACCTCACTTCTCCACAAAATGCTGCCCTGAAAGGTTGGCACCCAACGCCAAACTCATAGCCTCTACCATACTGGTGGATTCCAGTACCCAATGTTTTTTTTTTTTAGAAATGATGATAAAAGAATTCTTAACTAGCTGCATCGATACTGCGATGAACCATACATTCTAAACTACCGAGGGGGTGGAGCTAAATCCTGTGACCTCATCTCTAGATCAAAAGACTGCTCTGAAAGGTCATCACCCGACCGCCATACCCATAGCCTCTACCATACTGGTGCATCCCACTACTCAATGCTCTTGTAGAAATGATACTGCGATGAACTATATAGTCATAATGTAAAGTTTACTGTTTTATGTACGTATTTTACAGATCGCAACCGTGAGAACGGGGTTTTGGTGAGGCCGGTTCATTAGAATGTGATGTGGGCAAGCATTCCATTTTAAACTGGCTTAGAAATTGCATTATTAGGCAGTGTTATGATGTCATGATGTAACTTGAGATCGAGTCTGCGATAAGGGCACGATATACTTTGAGCCAGTGGACCTAGTTCATATTTTTTTTATACAAGCAGACATATTAGTCTTTTTTTTCTTTCTTTAGAATACTTTTTATTGCAGTGGAACAAGGGCCTCTTTTTTCCAACCCCGTTTTAAGCATTCTAGGAGGTGGGGATTCAGTAAACTTATGACCTCGGCTAAATTTTACGATATATAATGCATTACATACGGCTGGCGGAATTTTTTTGCTTTAGCTGTGGTTTCTGGAAAAAAAATACTGTCTATTTGGCTGTGTTGCATGACAGCTGACATCCATCAGCGTTAACAGGGTTTTCTAGTCCTTTTCCCAAATTTAAGCAGCTTTGTATATTCACACATGTGCAGCATATGTTTGCGCGCTTTGAACACATCATTCGAGGATTCCTGGCTGTTCGTTAACATAGAGCCTCAAAGTTTAATGAGTTTCATACATTAGAATAACAAGGAAATAAAAACCCAACAACGTCGGACGTTCCCTCTGTTCAAAGAGAAACCGCAGCTAAAATTTTGAAACCTGACTGTAAAAGGATGCGTTTTGAACCGTGTTTCGGCCGCAAGGGGGGGGAAAGGCATTTTCCTTTGCTCCCGTAACTTCCCCTGAGAACAGGAAGTGCTCATAAAAAAGGGCGTGGTTTAAAATCCTCCCGCCGCCCCCAACATGAAATTTGTCAAATTTGGTTACACACATGCCTTTTGCTACAAAAACGTGTTCTTATTACTGTATATTTAAGTTGCCATTTACTTTAAAAAAATAAAATATTAAATAATATTTATATATCTCTTTTCTTTTAGGGCTGCTGACACTGAGCTCCTCTTCTCCAGACTGGTTAGTCCCTGGTTTTAATTTTTATATTTTAATTAATATATAATAACAATATATAGAAAAAAAAATATTTTTTTAAAACATATATAATATATATATGTGTGTGTGTGTGTATTTAAATTTATATATATATATATATATATATATATAATATTTTAATTTCTGTTGGATTTTTTTTTGGTTTTTTATTCAATTATTTGTTTGTGACCCACGTGTTACTTTTACTGAAAGCTGTCCCGGGGATCTCTACCTCCCTGTTCTGGATGGTAGCTGGGGGCGGAGCCAGAGTACCAGTGGGCGGGATCAAGGGTGATTGGGTGGAGATCCAAACCGCTTCCTTCCCCATGCTGTACCTAAAGCTTCAGCTTGCTGAAATGTTCCATGTATCCTCCCCGGTCGTTAAGGGGTTAATTAGTAATCTAGGCAGTAAGAGCGTTTTCTATGCATTTGTATATTTTTAGAACTCTGGGTAAGTTTTTATTTTTTTTATTTATTTATTTATTTTTATTTTTTTTTTATATGAATTGCTGTCCCAGGACCTTAGATTCTTGAACGCAATCTGGATATTTTTAATTCCCCGTAACCAATCCGTTTCGTGGAATAGCTCCGAAGCCAGCGCTCTCGCTATGTTCCTCATTATTTTTTTGCTACATGTCTGTGGTAATTATAATCGAACCACAAGAATGCAAATCCCCGACTGGCTCCTTCGTAGGGGGATTTAACACAAACCCTGACTAAATATGGATCGTTTCTCTGCATCCTTTCTAATGGAGCGAATCAGATTTACAGAGAGGTTGAAAGGGGTCGCGTGTCGGAGCCGTTACTGTTACAGATAGATCCTGATCCTTAACCACCTGATCCACTGGGACCTCAAATTTATACGCTTAATAACGATATTTATATATACTTTTTATGTTTACAAATTCCAGGGAGCGGCAGGAAATACAGGAATTTAGCGTTAAAGCGACAGTCATGTTAAGTTATATTTTGGGTGTTTTTATTTAAGTTTCTTTTATATTTATGCTAGATATTGAAACCCACCCACCGCATAGCTGCTTGCCCCACCCCTTAAAGACGGTTTAAATAGGGTGCCGACGGGTCAATTCAAGGTCCGTTACTGAACCCAACGCCTCTAGATAGCGCTGTGATCAGACGACTCGAGACCCGATCCAAACATTAAAAATAGGGCCCCTCTGGCCCGGCCCGTGCTCCTCCAGGGTAGTGGGCCACAAGGGCCTATGAGGAGCCCGTGGCAGGTCAGGCGAGCCTGGTTAGCCCCTCCTTGCCCCAGCCCCATAGCCCAGTACTAGTTGTACCCCTCCTGATGGCGGCTCTGCCTACAGAACGTCTGTCACTCTGGGTATCGGCTCCTCTCGGTCTCGTTTTCCGCACGCGGGGAGTTAAATGCCCTTTCGCCCCCTGAGTTACTTCTGTAGAGTGAGAACCGAGGCACACCCCGGGCAAGAATGTCACCTCCTCGGCGTCCTCCCTCCTGCTACTCGCGGCCTCAAACAGCCTGTTTCGCTGCGATGCGGGAGCGTGCCAACACCCCTGGGTGTTGCTCCAAAAATTAGATTTAAGCAGAAACTCGCAGGAAATCAACAGCTCCTTTTAATTGTCAGAAAGCCAAAGAGCGAGAGTTTAACCCCCTTTAACCCTCTCCGGCTCCCCGTGGAAAACATATCGCTTCTCGCCTTCCTGCTCAAACTGCTCGTGGTGGGAATGCAAAAAAAATAATGGGTTCTGTTTATTTTATTACTAGCTCACCCCACGTTCTTTTTAAAGTATTTTATTTAAACCATAAAGTAAAGGAGCATTGGGCTTTATTCACTAAACATTAAATGTTAGGGCGTATGTATCACGGAAAGCCGCAACATGTATCAAAATCATTTTTATTTTTTTTTATTTTTATTTTTTTTAATCGGAGTCCCACAAATAGTTACATGCTTCAAAAACAACTTCAATGACGGAAACCAAAAAAATAATCCTTGTTTTTAGAGTGTTTGTTGCTTGGGTGGCTTTTGGGTGACAGGAGTTCAGGGATTATATTTTAAACTGGTTTTCGGGAGGGCGGTTATCACAAAGGTGCAGTCAATGGCCACAGCAATTAAGAGATTACCAGATCATTTTCAAAGAAAACTACCCAGAAAATTGCGCAAGAAGCGCTGACGAGCTAGATTTCCTGAAAGAAAAAAAAAAAAAAAAAAAGTGTACCAAGTGTCCGGAAACCCATGCATTTAAACCCGTTTCAGCTGGTGACATCATCAGGCTCCAGAGAAGCTCATCCATGGGTAGAAATGGAAGAATGTTTCACAATCAGTCCTTTTCATACTGGTATCTTATCTATAGGCTTCGCTGGCCACATCTTTAGGTGACATGTAGGGCCAAGTACCTTCAGAATGTTGGGTGTATAAGAGTTCCGATGTCATGCGCGCAGCGTTAAGTCTGTATAGTCGCTGTGAGCGGACCTCCCAGACCACTGGACGTTGCTCATTGCTGAGAGGTTGTGTTCCGAGGTCATCCCAGCCTTTCGTTTAAGTGGCGGAGCTGCTATAAATCCATGAAAGAGTCGGATACGTTTACTGTAAGGCGGTAACTTTGAGCAGCAGGAGGTTTGCCCAAAACGTTGTCGATCGTGACCCGTGAAGCGCCCCTCGTTCGTCAGGGTTAAACATACCGAGATGACCCCCGTATCCGCTTAACACCTGCCTTGAGAACTCAGAAAGCCTTCGCGTTTCATAATTTTAAACTCGCAGCTTGACGAATACGTCGCCCCCGCACAATGCCCCTTCTGGCCTGTTGGTTATGCGGAGGTTTGAACCATGAACTCCCACCGGCCCCTGATACTAATTACGATATTTACGTACAAAAAGTACGCGGCGTTAATAAATTCTTCGGCGGGATGAATACAGCCCCTTGGAGAAAATACGTCTCGTGTTATTACCCCCAAGATCGGATGGGGCAGATTCTCCGTCTGTTCTCGGACGTCTTGGTTTACAAAGAGGAATCTCTGTGGGTCGTTTAGCTGACGGATGAACGCGCATTCTAATGCCAGCGGATATTGCAAACGCCTGGATGCGCCATTGTAAGCAAGCTCGCTGCCGGTCCTGTCAAGTGCCTTGTTTAGATCCCGATGCCCCTCTTTTCTAGGGGCTCTGAATGTTTGCTGGTTATGAGGGTATCTCAGGGTCTACAGGTGCAGATAAGAACCGCGACAACTGTCGGTACGTTGGCTCGTTCCGCGTGTTGTTGGAGCCTTAGATGCCCTTCGGGATGTGGCTTCAAACCAGGAATCTCAACGTTTTCTTCCAGGGGAATTATTTTCGGAATAAAACTATTTGCTAGAAGTCGTTGTTCGTGTCAGGACCCGTGTGCCCCAATGTTAAGGCCCCAGTACCGTGGGGCTCTTACGAGACGCGTGGTGACCCTTGCCCCATGCCAACCTGCGCCGGTTATTCACGTCTCCCCCTGCTGATTGGTGGAAAATGACTGCCGAGTATTGGTTACGGCTGAATTGGGTAAAGGATTCTTGCAGCACTTTAGCCTCCTCGTCATCTGCAAGGGGTCGAGGCGAGGGGACAGGACCCGGGTCAAGGGGACCAGAGCCGTCACAGAGTCTAGGGGGCTTCTGTAGACTTTGATGCGTAGCGGGTCCAAAGGCGGTAAGCCTCATTTAGTCTCCTGGCATGTGAGGGGTTAAAGTAGCGTGTGAAAGTAACCCCCAGGCCGTTTACAAGACAAGGCCCCCTCTCCGCCATCACGTCGTCGCACCTCCTTCTCCTTGGAGTCTTGTTGAAGTTGACACCTTTTTATTCCTAATATATAAAGCTTTTCAGGACCTCAGAGGTCTCTTATTCGTGTAAAGTCTTAACGCTCCCGTGCTGTACGTTTTTTTTATTTGGTGATGGAAGCGTCGCCCCCTTCCATTAGCTCACTTTGGCTCTCGCTCGTTGCGAAGACGTTACTTGATCGAACGGTTTTACTTTTCTTGGCGCTCGATAACACGAAACGCAACGGGTCCCCATTTTTTCTGCCCCTCGTGCCAAATGTACTCGTGTCTCTGGCTGGACCCATCTGCTAGCACGTTGAGGTAGTTGTGCGTTGTAGACGCGGTGGTTACGTTGTAGACGAGGTCCCCTCTTAAGAACTCGCTGGGCTGTGCAGCGACCGACAAATGCCTTCTGGAGAGAACGTCTTTTAACCCTTTTCACCTTCCATAACTGGCTTTATCAGAAAATTTAACAAGCAGCACCGGAACCTGCCTGCACATCGGCCCCCGGCGGCCCCCGTCTAGTCACCCGTTTCTCCTGCTGTAAAGACTCAAACCTTAATCAGTCGTTGGTCTCGTCTTAGATTCAGGAGCCGTATGCCTATCCCATGCATGTTTAATACCCTCACTGTATTACCCTCTACCACTTCTGCTGGGAGGCTCTTCCACTTATCTACCACCCTCTCGGTTTAATGCCCGGTACCTCCTGCGCAAGTGCAAATGGGGGGGGCTTCTGCAGATCCACATTGGCAACGGGGACATGCGTTAATTTAAAGGGACCTCTCGGCTATGAAATGCAAGCACTTTAAAGGGCTAGAACGTCCCTTTAGCATTGCGGAACAAGCCCCCTCCTGCAGGTCCCGTCCGTCGGCGCGCTCCGCAATCTTGCCCCCTCTTATTCCTGCAGGGAACTTAATTCCCGCGGGGCAAATATCAGGCGCTTCCTGGAACGAGGCCGCGCTGCATTGCATCAGATTCTGCCTCCAAGCGGCCCTCGTTCACCATAACGTCGGTTAACTCATCGCAAGAGCTCGGGGGGGCAACGAGATGGAAGATGCCCCCCGGTCTGATCCCTGCACCGGAGGAAGTTATTTAAACTGAGGCTCAACTTTACACCAAACCCTCTTAATCCGGTCTTTTGTAAATATATTTATTGATTGTGTCCGGGTCCCGAGGCCACGCACGTTAATCACCCCCTAATTATCTTACACGGATGTTTATTTATCTGTCGTTGGATTGGTTGTCGAATGATGCGGCGTCTAATACGTCACCTTTTTCTTTCTAATTGTCGCGCTGTCACGGTCGTTCCTCCATATTTTAAGTGAATCATTTAAAATTTTTGGGGGGTCCAAGACCTTGTTAACGTGTACATTTCATTGAGCTATGGGTCGGTGTATTATTTAGGGTCTCTGCTGTGTGTCCTTAGTGAAATATTATTTATTATTATTTTTTATTTTTATTATGCCTTATTTATGTAGCAACAACAAATTCCACAGTGCTGTACAGAAAATGGCAATTCTATACAAACTGAGGCAGTATGCGCAGAGGATCCTGGTCGTTGGAGCTTACAATCTTTATTTTATATTTTATTTTTTTCTTTGCGCTGGTTGTAATAAAGCGCTATTTCACTCCAATTTAAGCCCCCCCCGGCACATTATCATCTCCGCTGTCCACATTGAAACCCACAGCTCTATTACCTAAGCCGCGTGATTGCCGGGGTAAATCTGCTCTTGAAGCGGCGTCTCTGCGGCGCGGTGTGAGTGATTGGCGTGCCGGGCCGGAGTGTGCGTTTTACATGTGAATGCTTCATAAATATCTTCCAAGAGTAATTTCTTTTTCTAATTAGCTTGGAGAGCCGCTGCTTTGCATACAGCTTCAAGCCTCTCTCTGTAAAGCAATTCAAATGCACATCTGCTCTTTGGGGGGGGGGGATCCCCCTCTTGCCTACTCTCTGCGGACCCCCCTCTCTCCTCTCCACCACTTCCCCGATTCCCTTTCGGGCCCCCGATCATTAACATGGCTAATCATCCTTTTATACCGCGTCCGGAGTGAAGCGCGGCCCTTCTGCCGGCTGAAGCCGTTGACCAAAGGAGGGCAGTGACTCGGTCCGTCTATTATGGGGCTATAATTTGGAGGGCCATGCCGCTCAGATTCGTTTGCCAACTTTCCAGCCCCTGTAGCCCACGCTACGTTTGTTTTCATCCTCGTGTCCTCGGCCCGGGTTCTGCGGCATTTCTGCTCTATTCTAAGAAGCCCACCCATATAGTTCATTTTATTAACTTGAAATGTATTTTAGACCAAAATAGGAAGTTTGCAACAGCTGATCACTGCTGGGAGGCTGTCCCGCTCATCTACTACCCTTGTCCGTGACACACAGTATTTGGGCTCATTCTCTTATCTTTTAGGAAATGTATTGCCCCGGGTAATAACTGCTTGTTTTTTATTTATTTTTGTGTGCGTGTTTTGCAGGCGTTTAAGATGACCAATGAGAAGTCCCGTCGCTTATCAGTCGTTTAGTTTTCAGTAACGTTGGGTTCAGGTAAGAAACATGAAAATTCAGATAGATAGATAGATAGATAGAGGCAGCCCTTCTTCCCCCATCATCCGACTGTCATGGCCGCTCCTTGGCTGTGGCAGGAAAGTGATCCTATAGAACCCAATGGCAGCACTTAAAGCGGGGGGGGGGGTGTCTGAAATTTAAAGGGACCACGCAGATATCCAATGGCGAGATGTGGATATGGCGGCTGAAGTGTCCCTTTAAACATTTCTTGTCTTATCGTCACGCTGGAGGTTTTCCCATCACACCAAGCCAGCAACGAGCTAACAGGTTTTCCGTGGGGGGCTATCACCCCCCCCCTTAAGAAAGGACCCCCACTCTCTGTTATCATGAAAAAAAAAAAAAATCAGACAAGAAGGGGCTTGCTGTCCAGGAAGCTTCCAAACCTCCGGAAGGAGCCTCTTCTCTCATCTCATAGTTTTTTGGTTTTGTTTTTTTTCTCCCCGGCTCTGATGATGGTGAAAAGGATTATACGAACGACAGCCTGCGATGACTTGCTTTAGACCGAAATACCATTTTTAGGAGATGTCTCAGGCTCCGAAATTCCCTTTGGCAGCTTTTCAACCCTAATTTAAAAAAAAAAAACAAAAAAAAAAACCTAGCGTTCCGTTTAGTGATCTCTGCCTTTTTCCCCGTTGCTCATCTTTTTATTATAATATATTTTATTTATGGTAACCCAGTTATTTAGATCTCTGCGCGATCTCGTGGACGCTGGCTTTGGGGGGCTTTCTAATCGGTGCCTCGTTTTTTGTTTATTTTACTGAGTTGACGAGAACTTTTTGAAAAGGCAGAAGTTCCAGAAGGCGAGATCCGCGCAGGTTCCCCCCCCCACGAGACAATCGCGAGTTTGTATTTACAGAGCTGCGGCGAAGTCAAATATTTATTGCTGCTGCTGTCCAAGCTGCCAAAAACCTCTTTGCCGACGCGTAGAAGACGAGCGCTCGGTACGTTCGGCAGGAGCAAAATTCTTTTTTTTCTGCTTAATTTAACCCGTCTCTGGTGCTTAGAACAGATTACCGGCTCGCATCTCGTCTCCTGATTGACTGATAGTTTAAAACTTGTAGCATTTCTCTGGTTAAGTGTAATGATAGAGAGGTCATGCGAATGCACAGAGTGCCGTCCCCGCGATCGGCGTGTACTCCCCCTCATAGAGATCCCTCAACTATCTCAGAGTGATGAGATTTGTGCCCGAGGACTTGTTTGAAACCCATTTCTCTCCCAGGATTAGATCCCCATCCAGTAACTGGCTGGAACGGCCGCTTCCTGACGCAGAGAATGACCATCCAGCGGCCCCCATCGCCCCCCCCCTGGCTAGTCGCCCCTTTTTCCGACTGTAAAGACTCAAACCTTAATCAGTCGTTGGTCTCGTCTTAGATTCAGGAGCCGTATCCCTATCCCATGCATGTTTAATACCCTCACTGTATTACCCTCTACCAGCTCTGCTGGGAGGCTGTTCCACTTATCTACCACCCCCTCGCAGTAAAGTAACCCTTCCTTATATTACATCTAACCTGGCGACCGCTACCCATATTACGTCTCTCTGATGTCTCGGAGGGAAGATATGATAAGTTGGCTCAGCTGTGCACATCCTGGATCCGCTTCCCAGCGAATGTGTGCTTTTCTCTCACATCCTACCCAGTGTTTATCTAATTGTATTTGAGTTGGACTCAGGGGCTCGCGGCCGCCTCCCTTTATCTCCGTGGCAGGCCGAGACTCCTCTGTCTCAACAGAGGGGTTTAGGTCCCGAACGTGGACTGGCCCACTCTGGATCTGATAGATTGTAAGCTCCAGGGCCTTCTCCCTGTGTATCCGTATATCTTAACATCACTTTCGTGTATTGCCAGTTTGTGTTTTTTCTTTTTGGGGGTATGGCCCCCCCCCTATTGTGACATCGCTACAGTATCTGCTGTCACTCTCCACATAAAATATCATGTAATGATGTGCAGAATTATCGTAGAATAAAGGGTTAATGAGTAGAGTGTGAATGACGCGTATGGGCCGTGCTGATTGGATGGCACCGAGGAGTCTGGTATTCTTCAGAGCGTCTCCGTCTGGGTGACCGGTTAGTAAACGGGTGCCACCTAGTGGCGGGACGAGGACACTACACGTCACAGGTATTTGGAAGCCCCCCCCCCCCCCCCCCCGGCTGGAGGTTAAGGTTACACACCTGCACGAGGGGGGTTTACAGACAGGGGGCTGCCTATTCTACAAGTGCCTTTTTATAACGATCAGGGCGCTAATTAAACCCATCTAGCCTCCTGACACCTAAAGCCCCCCCCCAGCTTCCCAGGAGGTATTTGGGTCACAGCATGCGCGATGATCCAGCTTTGAAATTATTATTTTAGAGATTTGCGTGAATGCAGTCCCGAGACCCGCTTGCCTACCGGTGTTTATGATGTTTTTATTTCAGCTGCTGATGCTTATC
The DNA here is from genome assembly GCA_029215755.1 of Spea hammondii. Taxonomy (NCBI): domain Eukaryota; kingdom Metazoa; phylum Chordata; class Amphibia; order Anura; family Pelobatidae; genus Spea; species Spea hammondii. The sequence continues at coordinate 22,711,255 of JARDYJ010000013.1, forward strand.
GACAATGAGCGGTCTAGGGGAAAATTCTTTGGATCCTTTGGCTACCGAATCAAGAAAACGCAAGCCGTCTTCATGCGACACCCCCGGGCCCAGGTAAAAGGGGGGCTTTAAAAGGAACATATGTAATAACGAGCCGCTGAACTTCCATGCAAAGAGTGCTGGGAGTGGTGGTCCTATGCTTTCTCCTCTGCCTTTGTGAATCAAACTGCAGAAATAAACTGCATATTAAGTTTAAAAAAAAACACAAAAAAAACTTGTTAGGTTCTTAGATTTAAAATTAACTATAAATGTATTTTTCGATTCCCGCCCCCGAAATAACGTACTTGACTTAAAGATTAAAAAGTGTTTTGTACTTGGATCAAAGAGCTTACAATCCACATGCAGTGAGTAGATGGCGTATATACACAAAAAGGAGTTTTAGGTTCATTCATTCTGCTTTTGTACAACAGCTTATAAGGTTTTCTTATGTCCATTTTTCATTGCGGTTCTGTCATCCTCATCTATTATCACGCCGGCCACTTTGCATAAAGCAGTCGGGACTGAGATGCGTCATTTTTTTTTTCTCTTCTTTTTTTCCTCCCCGTGATATATCACATATGCTAAACGCCGTCTCTGTCTCTCTCCCAGCCTGACCTGCAGCGGTGAAAAGAGAAGACGTGAGCAGGAAAGCAAGTACATCGAGGAGCTGGCTGAGCTGATTTCAGCAAATCTCAGCGACATTGACAACTTCAATGTCAAACCTGATAAATGCGCGATCTTAAAAGAAACCGTCAGGCAGATCCGGCAGATTAAAGAACAAGGTACCGGCACGACGCGCTCTTCGTTTTTGTCTCTGGGTTGTCTGTGCCGGCCGACGAAGGACACCGACGTTAACAAATACATGTTAATAAATCACAAGAATAAAAAAACAGCCCTGAAATGCGTTTAAAAACTGCGTTATATGCGTTATATTATTTATATATATATATAAATTGTCTAAAATATATATTATAAATATAATATGTTAGATATATTATTTTTTCTTTTCTATATTATAAGAATACCTATTATACAGCGCTGCAGAATATGTTGGTGATATATACATCGATTAATAGTAATGTATAGTAAAATTAAAAAGGGATGTGCCGAATATGTATTTCACCTCTGTCAGGGTCACGTAATTCTAGATCATTTCCGAATAACTTCCGCACGTCTTGGGCTCCTGGCCGCTTCCTAGCGTAACGCCCTGGGAGTAGGAGTCCCGAACTGGCCTTAGACGTTCTCTATTGGGGAAGGATGATAGGCTTTGCTTCGGAGCTCGAGGAGAAGCGTTACTGAATACTGAATGTTGGTTTTCAGGAAAATCTTCCTCCGCCGATGACGACGTGCAGAAGGCCGATGTGTCCTCTACGGGGCCAGGCGTGATTGACAAGGACTCGCTAGGACCTCTCTTGCTACAGGTGCGTAAATTCAAGCACGGGTAATAAGCGCTGCTTAGACCGCAGAACCCATTTATTCCTTGACTATCTATTTTTATTATAAAGTGATAGTTTTTTGTGTTTTTTTTTTTATTTCACATTTTTTTGTTTTCGTGCTCAGGCATTGGACGGTTTTCTGTTTGTGGTGAACCGCGAGGGCAGCATCGTCTTTGTTTCAGAAAACGTCACCCAGTATTTACAATACAAGCAGGAAGATTTGGTGAACACCAGCGTCTACAGCATCCTCCACGAGGACGACCGCAAAGACTTCTTAAAGAACCTGCCCAAGTCTGCCGGTGAGTTAATGCGCCACCATCAACGTTCCAACCATTCCTGTCCCTCGTCTCGGTTTAATACGTTCTATAAACCCCCCCCGACGTATTTTGGACCGGCGCGGTCTCACCGTAGATTATCCCGTCTTCCGCAGTGAACGGGGTCCCTTGGTCTAATGAAGCTCCGAGACAGAAGAGCCACACCTTTAACTGCCGCATGCTGGTCAAGACGTCACACGATCACCTGGAAGATGGCGGCGGCGGCGGCAACATGGACAACCGGCAGCGATATGAAACCATGCAGTGCTTCGCCTTATCTCAGCCACGGGCCATGATCGAGGAAGGAGAAGGTCGGTGTCAATACAATGGATATGTAGTTATGTGCACAGTCTGAAACATGTCGGGGTTAAATGGACTGTAATATAAGCACACGTTCCTCCTTGGGGTCCTAAATCTAGAAAATAAGATGTTATCTGTTCATTTTATTCATAATTAACGAAAAGGGGGAAAAAAGGGAAAAGCTATACGGTTAACTTTTAGGTCAAACACTATAATGTTGTCACGGAATTTTGTTGGCTTGATTGATGGGCGTCTTACCCAGATGTCTCTGCAAACCTTATATCAGGAGGTTCAGGCAACTTTCACATCTTAGCAAGAAAATTCCGGACGCGCTCTGCTTTTACCGGCCTCCCGGCTGTCAGAAGGGTGGTGGAGGATGGGAATTTAGCTGCGTTTTAACCCGAGGCGTGTCTATGAAACCAGACGGAGGTCCCGCTGATGCGAGAATCAAAGAATGCTCGCGTTCGGTCCGTGAATACAGTTATTCCCCGTTAAATTCTGCTTGTTCGCGTTCTCGTGACTTCCCCCCCCCCCACTCTCCTCCGATTCTGGTCTCGTTTACCACTTACCCCCCCCCCCCCATTCTCTTATCAGATCTTCAGTCCTGCATGATCTGTGTGGCCAGGCGCATGACGAACGTGGAGAGAGCCTTTACAAGCAACCCCGAAAGCTTTATTACACGGCATGACCTCTCAGGTGAGACGAGGATACGCAGCGATCCGTTATGCGAATTCAGCGTAAAAATCCAAACTGAGCTTTACCAACGGGAGCTCTTTTTGTGACAAACATATGATAAATAGTCTGTCGGTTGTTAAAAACCACGTATTCCGACAGCCCACGCGTGTGCCGGAGGATTCCGTGGGTTTGAGGCCCTTCTTGATTTTTATTTTTTTTTTGCCCTTTCTGGCTTGGGCAGAACTCTTGAACGCTCTCGCTCGGTGAAACGGTTACTCGTATCTCGGCGATACCTTTCTGATTAGGAGACGCGTTTCGCAGTGGGTATCGGGTCGTGTTGGCTTTGGAGCAGCCATCCGTAGCTGAAAGATAAGATTATCTCCTTCCATCTCCTAACAGGAAAGGTGGTGAATATAGACGCCAACTCCCTGAGGTCTTCCATGAGGCCGGGCTTCGAGGACACGATCAGGAGGTGTATTCAGAGGTTTCTGTGTCACAGCGATGGCCAGCCCTGGACGTATAAACGCCACTACCAGGAGGGTGAGTTCAGCTCAAGCAAGTTTAGGGTGTTCGTTATCCCCCCCCCCCCCCCTTACATGTGAGTTACTTTTTAAGAGGTCATCTGCTCTCTAACGTGGCGCGCTCTCGGTTCCAGCGTACATGCACGGACAATCAGAGACGCCGTTGTACAGGTTCTCGCTGGCGGATGGGACCATGGTGACTGCGCAGACCAAGAGCAAACTCTTCCGGAACCCCGTCACGAACGACCCCCATGGCTTCGTTTCCACGCACTTCTTACAAAGGTACGTTGCATCGTTACCAATTTCCCTGCCGTGCGGGGTCCATGTCTTGCACCAGGACCCTGGGTAGTTGGCGCAGGGCAGCTGCGCCCCAGTATAGCTGTCAGGTGCACATAGCTACGCGTGTGTTTGTGTTAATCAGCTGTTGTTTTGCAGAAGGAAGATTATTGTGCTTTGGTGTGTGGTTTTGTGTTCATCTTGTCTTGTAAAACTGCCTTCTGTGTTTCAGGGAGCAGAATGGATACAGGCACAATCCCAACGCGATGGCGCAAGGCGTACGGCCGCCGGTACCTGCGAACCCCAACCCCTCAAACGCCATGAACGCATCTCAGGCCCAGCCAATGCCCCCCCAGAACAGAAGCTACGGCATGGGAGATCCCAACGGCATGGCGCAGATGCCTGGCATGAGATACGGAGCAGCGGGCAACATGGGACCAGTTAATCAAGCCCCCGGCATGCAGCAGCCCCAGTACCAGAACAACAACAACAACTATGGAATGAACATAAGCAGCCCTCCGCACGGCAGCCCTGGCATGGGCGCCAACCAGCCCAACCTCATGGTCTCTCCCAGGAACCGTGGAAGTCCCAAGATGGGGTCCAACCAGTTTTCACCAGTTCCAGGTATTTCTAATGATTTGTTAGTTCCTTGCATTTACCCCACCAGGCATCGAATGAGTGTGTTCCATGGCAGCTAGGTGCTTGGTGGGGTCAGTATGGGCAGCCTTGGTAATATATTTGTATACAATTACCGAGACACATTTTGTCTGTGATCTATCTGGACGTTTAATTTTTTTAACGTTATATTTGTTGAATTAAAGATTTTGGAACCAAATAGGGCGGGGGGGGGGTTACTTTGCGTTGAATCTAAACATCTTCGCAGCGATCAGATAATGTATTTGCTGTATAGTCTGCGATCTTCTAACTAATTATTGGGCGATACTGACTCTGGTGATTGTATTATAATACAGGAATGAATTCTCCGATGGGGGGCTCCGGAAACGGCGGTGGAGGAAGTTTCTCCAGCAGCTCGCTGAGCGCTCTTCATGCCATAAGCGAAGGAGTTGGAAGTTCTCTTCTGTCATCTTTGTCATCACCCGGTCAGAAAGCGGAGAACCCTTCCAACATAAACATGTCCCAACCCGCTAAAATGGGAAACCAAGAGTGCAAGAGTCCTTCCGGCATGTACTGCGAGCAAGGTCAGGTTGAAAGTTCCGTGTGTCAGTCCAGTGGTCGGGAGCATCTCGGGGAGAAGGACGTTAAGGAGAACATCCTCGAAGGGTCGGACAGTCAAAGAGCACAAGCGGAAAGTAAAGGACACAAAAAACTCCTCCAGTTACTGACTTGCTCTTCGGAGGACAGGGGCCACAACGCGATGACCAACTCCAGTATGGACTCCGGGTGCAAGGACTCTTCCACAAACGTTACCAGTCCTTCGGGAGTCTCATCCTCAACATCTGCTGGCGTTAGCTCGACGTCAAACCTTCACGGGTCCATGCTTCAAGAGAAGCACCGGATTCTTCACAAACTGTTACAAAATGGCAACTCGCCAGCCGAAGTTGCCAAAATCACAGCGGAAGCCACCGGCAAGGACACCTTTCAGGAGTCCGCCAACCCTGCGCCTTGTGGAGAAGCGACGGTGAAGCAAGAACAGATGAGTCCCAAGAAGAAAGAGAATAACGCACTGCTTCGATACTTGCTGGACAAAGACGACGTGAAGGACCAGATTACCAAGGACGTCAAGCCCAAAGCAGAACCCATGGACAATAAGATGGGACAATGCAGCAGTTCCAGCCTCCCGACTTCCAGCCAAGACAAAGAGCTCAAAATAAAGACGGAGCCAACTGAAGAGGTACGACATTTTCACATCTCATAGATACCATGTTTCAAAGCAAAAAACAACCCCAAAACTATTGAAAATTCCTCCAATTTCCATCTAAGCGCATCTTTTGTTTTGACTGCACTAGGTCTCTGGAGATTTGGATCACTTAGATGCCATCCTTGGAGACCTTGCCGGTCCAGAGTTTTATTCCAGTCAAATGAGTTCAAATACCGGGGCAATGGGGAACAAGCAGCCAGTCTTCCAGGACACTCCGCCAATGGGTAAGAGCGGTCTCTTTTATACATAGAAACATACGTTTCCATACTGTGAGATCTCTGGCGTAGATCAGTAGACACGCGACTGATATCAGGGTCATAAACCTCATCAATATATATCTATATTTTTTGCTTGTTGCAATTGTTAATCTAAATCACCTTTATTAGTAATAAAAATTAAAAAAAAAAAATCACCTGATACGCTTAATTTTGTTAAATTAAAAATATAAATAAATGTAATCAGACTTGCATTAAATGCTGTTTTCTTTGCAAATTCTGAGTTATGCTCTTTATCTCCGGGTCTGTCTGCATGTGCTGCTCAAAGCAGAGACTCAAGAGCTTTTTATTGTGCTTGGCCCCTAGCCCTCTCCCCACTGACATATCGGGCTCCATTCCATCATGAATAAATGTCCTTTATTGGCAAGTGAATTAATAAGAAATATGTCCTTGTTCTTCAGGCATGAGGAGTCCACAACCTCTACAGATGAACCGGCCTCCCTTTAATCGGGCGATGTCATTGGACAGCACGATGCCAGGGAACGCCACTCCTCCTACGAGGAACGTCAACAACTTCCCAATGTTACAGAAGCAGAACATGAACGTAGGGAGTCCACGGATGATGGACGGGCAGGACAATTTCGGTGTCATGATGGGTACGTTTCTGGATACCCATAAAATATCTCCCACGATAAAAAAAGATTTGGCGGCCAAGGGAGCGATTCTCTGAATGGCGTGTCCCTAAGCAGCCGCTTGCTCTTTTTGCAGGAGGTGGTCCTAACAGAAGTATGAATCCGCCGGCGGAGTGGGGAATGCAGAACCCGGCGGTCAATAGGATGGAGCCTTCAAACGGCGGACCGGTGGGGAGACCGGGGCCCGATTACAACACGTCGATGCCAAGACCCTCTATGAACAGCAGTATGCCAGGGCTTCCAGCCAGATCGAGCGGCATTCCCGGGAGCCGGCCGGGGCTTCAGCAACAGATGCTTCCGATGAGTAAGATTTCGAGTCCAGTTTAGTGCATTCTAGGTTCTCTATCCATCTAGACCAGCTGAATTTTCCATGTGTTTTTTTTTTTTTTTTAGTTGCATGCTATTGTTCTATGGTCCTAATATCTGCTTGTTTTATTGTTTACTAGGACCCAATGAAATGGCGATGGGCATGGGGTCAAATCCCTATGGGCAGCAAGGCCCGTTGAACCCCCCTGGGTCATGGCCAGACAGTATGATGTCAATGGATCAAGGTGGATCTCAAAACAGGTAATGTTGGGTGAGGATAGTAGACTTGTTACCGTTTTGTGATGATGCAGAAAGAATAACTTGGCTGTGCCAGAACGTTGTCACTAGGAGGCAGCAAAGTCCAGGCAAAATCTTTTCTAGAAACATAGAACCCACCTGCAGATCGGCCCCATATCTTGGGTTCACCAGGTAGCGGTGGCAAGCGGTTACGATGTCGTTATGCTGTTGGTTGTTAGAACTTTTCACCGGGAATCACGTGATGGGACCAACCAATTCAGAAAATGCATCATATTATTTGGTCCCGAGAACCATCACATGAGCTTTAAGCCGGTTGGCGTTGAAGTATCGGAGAAAATGCCAACAAAATGATTTGTTGTTTCCAGGCAAATGGGTCGTAGTGCGTTAGACGACCTGCTGTGTCCTCCGTCTACGGTGGAGGGACAGACGGACGAGATCGCTCTCCTGGACCAGCTTCACACCCTTCTGAGTAATACGGATGCCACGGGATTGGAAGAAATCGACAGGGCGTTGGGAATCCCTGAGCTTGTCAATCAAGTACGTCTGTCTGCAACTTCGCGGGCCTCTCCATTTATACTCCAACCGCCATGGTTTTGCGCAGTCAGCGGTGACTTTAGCTCGCTGCTGATCTTTTGAAGTTAGACTGCAAACACATAACTGGATTATTAACGTTTTCCCATAAAAAGCTCGTCTTAAATTTAATATTTTTTCTTTAACAAGGGCCAAGCGATGCCAGAGCAGCCGGATTCGTTCCAACCTCAGGATTCCCCGGTCATGCTCGATCAAAAGCCTCCGATGTACGGGCAGCCGTACCCAGGCCAGGGCTCGGCCATGCAGGCGGGGGGCTTTAATAACATGCAGGGGCAGCACCCACCTTTCAATTCTATGATGAACCAGATGAACCAACCCCAGGGCAATTTCCCGCTGCAAGGTATGCATCAGAGAGCGAGTATCATGAGACCCCGGACCAACATACCCAAACAGCTGAGGATGCAGCTCCAGCAGAGACTTCAGGGGCAGCAGGTGAGCGCGGCCGTAGCCTTCCCTCTTCTGTCTCATCTCTCAACTAGATGCTCCCGCCTTATACACCAATTTATTTAGCCGGGAAGAATGGTTGTACGTAGAGAGAGAAAACTTTTCTGAATCATTTAATTGACGGTTTCAGGGAATTCCATATTTCTGTTCTCAGACCAACTCATAAATATTACTTCCTCCATCTTCATCCTGATACAAAGTATTACTCTGAACATTTTTTATCTTGGTTACCTGTAGGTTTCTCCACTGGTTTTCCTGCACTTTAAGCTGTTCAAGGTTCTACCTATTTGTTACGGGAAGAACATTCAGTATTGTATTATAACCTTTCTTACAATCGCAGTGTTTATGGTTCTATAGAGTACGTCTATTCGGTTTCACGTATAGGATCAATCCTTTGCACAGTTATCCTGTTGGCAAGACAACGCTGATAACCAGAGAGAGACCTTGAATAAAGATTTCCATAAACTAAGTATGAAGGCAGGATATTTAAGACACGGCGTCTTGTTTGGAGACACCAGGTCCATCCTTTGGTAGTAGAACGTTGGCCGAGATGTGGGATGCAGTGGGTTCTGGCCTTTGAAAGCGCACAGAAAGTAATTGGGATTTTTTTTCCCCATAGTTTTTGAACCAAAACAGGCAAGCACTTGAGATGAAGGTGGACTCCTTAAACGCAGGTGGTGCCGGAGTGATGAGGCCCGTCATGCAGACGCCGGTTGGGTCGCAGGTAAGTTCTCCTCGTTTCACCGTTGACGTTCTTCCTCGTTGAACGCGGCCTAGAGCGAGGTTCTTTTATCTGAGAAGGTACACGCAAAAAAAGGTGTTCTAAGTTAGAACGCCGAGCGACCGACGTGGAAAGGCCGGCCCGAATGTATCCCTCTGATTGGTCTCAATCTCCTGCAGGCCCGGTCTGTGACATTTCTCGACATTTCATCAAACTTCCTTCAAGACTTCTCGTTATTGTTGGCAGTAAAAAGCAAGTTTGATACTCAAAGTAATTAATAAATATAGATAACAAAACCCATTTTGGGATGTTTATTTTTTTGAAGACGTGTTTCCCTCGCACCAGCGACACCCTTTTCTACGTTTTGTCTCCGAGGATCATTACATGAGCTTTAAGCTGGTTGAGAAGTATCGCGGGGGGGGGGGGGGCGGCTTCCAGGATTGCTGTGGTTCTGCCGTGGTTATCGGTTGCTCTGTGCGTTGTGGTGACCGGATGTCTTTTTACGCTAGGGATTCCTTAATGCTCAGATGGTCGCCCAGAGGAACCGGGAGTTGCTCAGCCATCACATCCGACAGCAGAGAATCGCCATGATGATGCAGCAGCAGCAGCCCCAAACCTTCAGTCCACCTCCGAATGTTACCCCGTCTGCCAACATGGACAACCCGTTGGCAGGTCCTCCGATGCCTCAAACCCCTCCCCAGCAGTTCTCCTACCCACCCAATTATGGTAAGTAGACCAGTATTTCTGTGTCGTTGTAAGGGCTTCGCTCCAACTTTGTTGGTGATCATCGTCCGTCGGGTGCGGATTTCATCCTCGTTTGGAGTCCACGTGTCTGATGGCCGTAAAGACTGAAGCTGCCGCGTTTCAGCCATGATTATGCCCCCAGAAAGACCGATATTGTGGTGTTTGATGTTCTGGCAAACGTCGCCAAACCAACTTTTAATTTCTCTTTCCAAGGAATGAGCCAGCAGGCCGATCCCACGTTTGGAAGGGTATCCAGCCCTCCCAATGCCATGATGGCGTCTCGAATGGCACCCTCCCAGAATCCTCACCCTCAGACCACACAAATGTACCAGTCGCCCGATATGAAAGGATGGCCGTCGGGGAACATGGCGAGACCCAAGTAAGAAGATGTGTTTTGTCCGTGGCAGAACCAGCATCAGCAACAATAACAAAGATAAATAATGGGGGGGGGGTAATCCTGTAGAGCCTAAAAACAAGAAGTTCAGATTCTAATACAGTCCATCATTTGCTTCCCAGAGTTGACCATAAAATGTTGGGAGTAAAATCTCAGAGGGATGTTTTCATGGAAGGCTGTATTGTGATTTTACATTTTTAATGGCGTCCATGCCATGGTGTCCATTTCTTCCCCCCGCAGTTCCTTCCCCCAGCAGCAGTACAGCCACCAGGCCAACCCTGCGACGTACAACATGATGCACATGAACGGGGGCGGAAACCACATGGGGCAAATGAACATGAACTCCATATCCATGTCTGGGATGGCCATGGGCGCTGACCAGGTACGGCTCGGCGAAGCGTAAGCTCGCTCCGTATTGTTTTCACTTTAACAAATGCTAGAGTTCACGATACATTCACCACCGTGCAGTCTCCATAGCAACCAATGGAGCATTCTACAGGAAGACGCTTATCCGAAGACATTTTAACCCATATATTGAATTTATGTGGAAGCTTTAACATCTCTAACCATTGAGCAGAATATTTATATATTTTTTTTAATTTATTTTTTTAGCAGAAATATTGCTGACGTCACCGCGTTGGCGCAAAGAATATTCTGCCGTTGAGCTAAAGATGCACTATAGAGGGTAAAAAAAAAAAATACAGATATATAAATATATATTTACCGGCAAGATTCTTCTTGCGTTGGCCTTACGGTGGAGAAGAGACGTTTTACTCCAAGCCTCTGTGAATCCGGTACCAGGACTTCATGGAGACCCGCGGTCTGTATCCGAATCCCGCCGTGCGAAAGGACTTCACTTGGTGCTCAGCAGATTAGGACGTGAATTCCGGCAGCAAGATTTTAATATGTAAGACTGTCTGACAGTGTCTCGTTTTTGCAATTTATTTACCAAAATCTGTCTCTTTTACCTGTTTGGCCTCAAAGCACCTGGGGGGGGATCTTATGTGGAATTTTTGTGTGTTAATTCACTTTCCGATTATTGATAATATAGCTTTCTTTTTTTTTAGGGGACTTTGAAAGCATTTAATTTTTATTTAATTGCATTGAAAGGAAAAGTGAAATAAGACCCCATCAGAGCATAACATTTTCAAATGGTTTTAAATTTGTGCAGAAAATTTGCACTTTAGAACTTTTCATTATCCCCATTCGCCCGTTTTTTTTCTTTGCCGGCTAACGTATATATGTGAGATTCACAATATGCCCCAGAAAACAATTCTTTACTGTACTGACCCCCCCCCCCCCTTGCCTTTTCCCTCCCCTCTGTCGGTGTACACATTTTTATATATATATATATATATATATGATCTTTGAGGGTATTGTATAATTACATTTTTTAGGTCACTTTTTCAATATAAGGATTTTTATTTTATTATGTTTTGTTTTTTCCAGAGCTTTTAAGACACTTATTTAACCCATTTACTGGTGGAGAGTGTTAGTTTATGTTTCATAAGAACAGGATTAACGAGGAAATGCTGCTTAGAAACACGGAAATTTATTTTATTTTTAAATGTTTTTTAAAGAAATGGAGGCGGCTGCTTGGAATTTATTAAATTATTTTAATCCCTATTTGTTTTGATCTTGCTAGAATATTCAACCTGGGTGATTCTAGCAACTAGACTTCGGTTCATGCGAGGAGCCACCGTATACTTAGGGGGTCATGGGAGCTGTTAGTTCGTTAAGTAACAAGGTTCCCGGTCTCGGCAACTTAATTAGAAGGAAAATTTGTTGTTTTTTTAAACCGTATTCCCCCCAAAACTTTTCATAGATTATAATATCAGGAGGAATAAGGAAGATTCTCCTGACTTCAGTCCCAAACCCAGTGGGGTACGTCACTGGTCCTGCAATACCGTTTTTTTGTCAGATTCCTAGTACGTCAGCGGTCGCAGTTTGGCTAATGGTTCCTTCCTGTAAATAAGTCCAGGGTTATGTTTTTTCCTTTTCTGTTTTATGATTTGAGGTGTGATATAGAAATATATTATCTGTTGAGAGTTCCCAACATTCGTAAGCAGGTGATGCCGACCCCCAAGGCTTGTCTCTAATTACTGATTATTTAGAACTTCAGAACTTCTCCTGTTCTGAACACTTCCATCTCTTTTGGGGACCACACACAGTAGACTGCGACTCTCTAATGCTCAGTCCGTGGCTTGTTCTCAGCCTCTGAGCGGGTCGTTCCTGGTTTAAGTACGAAGCAGCCGCGTCCCGAGAACAGAACCGTTCCTAGAAACCAACTCGTGATTGGTTCATAAACCGGAATTCTGCCAATTTATTGTGACTTCACTTAGAAGAAAAAAAATCTATTTACCCTAAAAAAAAAAAAAAAATACCCTGATCCTCATTACCTTTTTTTCCAGAAACTACAGTACCTCAAAGTTTTTGGGGTTTTTTTCCCATTTCAAATAATCTTTCCGTTTACCCCCAAAATTTAGTTTTTTGGGTTTTTTTCTTGCAGAAATTCTATGGCAGTCAGAACTAGAATTATATTCTTAATATAGAATAACCAGGGGATACCCCATGTAATAATATATATATAATTCACATCTTACATTTTGATAACATTTCAAATCCTTCTCGGGAAGCGACGACCCCTTTTCCCCTCCAAAAATAAATAATGAGATTGTGTTTTTCAGTTTTTACAAAGAAGCTAATTATGGTTAATATCATCGTTCTCCAGGACAAATTTTAGAATATCTTAACGACACCACACAGTTCCCTCCAACTTAGTGCTAGAAGAGCGTCTGTAGATAAAGCAATAATCTATTTTTCTGTGCCTTCCCCCTTTTTGCTAATGATTGACGCAGCTCAATACATACATAGATTTTCTTATTTTATTTTTTTCTGCCGAAAAGGCATGAAAGTATTGCCTCTGGTAGTAAAAAAAAAAAGGGTTTTTTTTCTTTTTTACATAATTGCTACGTGTTGAGCTCATTCTGTGCCAGATGATGTGGTCTGCAGAAGCTTTTGTGTAACAAAAATAATGTCTTTATTAGAACCTGTAAAACTGTATATTTACAATAATGTGTAATAATAAAATGCATAGTATCAATTTTTTTATTTATTTTTTTTTTAAACCCTTCCATTTCCAGAAAAAAGGCTTGGGGAGGTTCTAAAAAAAAAAAAAAAAAGTGTATTTAAAAAAAAAAAAAAAATTTCTTTCTCTTGTTTTGTCTAAAAAATGTTTTCATATTTTTTATTTTTGGGATTATCTAGATGTGTATAGTTTTAAAACGCTGTTAAGAATTGTACAGATTGTATTGTGTGCAAATTTAGCCATATTAATTCATGCTATAGATAATATCGCGCTTCTCCTCGTACCATCTTTCTTGCGTAATAATTTGAAGATTATTTTATGAGCATTAATAGAAACAGTTGACTTCTGCTGCCCACTTTAAATGTACATTTTATTTTTTAACCGAGCTTTTAATGGCATTCCTGGCAACATCATTATGGATTTAATAATATGGAATTAAAGTATTTTATTAAAAAAATAATTTCATGTTATATATTCTATATAATATGAAATTATTTTAATTGAATATTTTCAGCATAGCAAATAAAAAAAAATAAAAAAAATCCTAAATGTGCAGCCCACCTATTAAGGGGAAATAAAAAATAAAAAAAATAAATAAATTCCATGGCTAAAAATATATAATTTCAATTTTACTTCATACAGGAATCTAGGTGCTTATTGAGTCTTTTTAGTAAATAAGCTATTCCATTGACCAGGAAATACCTTATTCAAACTTTCTTCTTCCTGTTCAGTTGTTAAATCCCCCCCCCCAATTTGCCATTGGGGCGTAGAAAATATTTTAATTAAAATCTACGTGGCGAAATGTACAGATTTTATTTTAGATTAGAGCGCAGAGTTTTACAGATTGCAACAGTTTGTGAAATCAGAATTCCGAGGTAGCAATATTTAAAAAATAAAATAAAAAAAATTCTCAGGAGATGCATTCGGTGTTGAGTGTACAGGAGATACGAGGACGTGCTGGTTGTGAGCTATTCTGACGCCTCTGATTTGTCCCTTGATGTTAATATTAATGTAAATAAAGGTTTCTATTTAAACAGCGCGACCTGTCTGTTATTTGGTATTCTTCTGAGTTTTGTCGAAATACTAAATTCTGTTACTAAAATAAATTTTTCTTGTTTAGCCTCTATTCTTCCTGCTTGGGTAAATGTAACAGTTTTAGAACAAAATACAACTGTAATAATGCATCGAATGTGCAGAAATAATTCATTCGCATAGAACGTTGCTTCATTCGTCATTTTGCTTAGAACTCTTGCTTTTTTTCATCACATGACAAATAAGTACCAATAGGTCATCCCCATATTATAAAAACTCTACGCCTTTTTACAATTTTTATTACACGTTCAGACATAAGAATAAAATTACAGATATTTCTTTGCCCGACATATACACTACCGGTCAAAAGTCTGGGGTCACTTAGACATTATCTTTTTTTCCTAAAAAAAGAAAAAGCTAATTTTCCCCATTAAAATAACATTGTCGTAAATGACTATTGTAGCTGGAAACGGCTGATTTTTTTATTTAATTTCTTACAGAGACCCTTTATCATTCCCATCACTCCTGTGTTGCAATGACAATGTTGTGTTCGTTGATCCAAGTTTAAGTTTAGTAGGATAATTGATGGTTAGAAAACCCTTTTTGTAATTACGTTACAGCCAGAAATGTGACCCCAAACTTTTGAATGGTAGCGTAAAAACGATTTAATGTAATTTCTATACCAAACAGCACCTTTATTTCTTGGTGTCTCAGCGCCGGCATGATTTGAGTTTAATGCCTATTATCTGGTGTTTTTTTCTGCCCGGTAGCAATTTTTATTCTACAAATTAACATAGAAAGTCTCCACAGAGCGTGCGCCGCTTTAATAATATTGCAGCCAGCGTGCCAATAAACGAGGTGTCTAGCGATGTAACAATAATATTTTCATTAACCTGCATATAATGGTCTTATAACGAGGTCATTTAATAATTGTGCGCTCTTCACATTGACACAACATCCCGAGCCGTTTCACTTTTGTACAAATAAAACCCGCCAGCCCCCAAACTCCGTATCCTTTCTCCGACCGCATGCGCTGCGAACGTTACGCGCCGGCCCTAGGTTAAGACGAAACAGACATAGAAAACGGTTGCATTTTGTGTATCAAAAGTCGATCGGTTATGAACTTTTTATTAAGCAACAAATAGTAACAATTTATAATCGAAGAGATGTGGAATTTACTCCCCCCGAGGGTCTACACGAGTTCCGTGCTGGACGCCGATGAATACGGGGTGTGTAGCATTCCTGTTAGTGTTTCCGACAGCGCTTTGGGTTTGTTTAGTGGTATTTCAGCTCATGGGTAGATTGTCCATCAGGTTTCCAGATCGTGGATGTTCCGGTAATTGTTGTATCCGTTATTTGTGTAGATTCCCCCCTCCCCCCTCGTTCCCGACGAATGAAGTTGCGAGTGTAGAAAGACGATGTGTGAATGTATATATTTGTCTGCTTGTCGTCATCGGAGGAAGCTAGTGGTGCTTTTAAAAACAGTCTTCGGCAGCGAGGAACGTTTACAGACAAAAAAAATAAAAATAAAATAAAAAGCGAGTGCAACAGCGGAATCCAAAGGTCCCGGCCCCTCTGGCCACGTCATTCGTTACAAAGAATCGTCTTTCTGGTCGCTCTCTATCCATGGCTCGTCTGCTTTCCGCGCTGTAAAGTCTTTTAACAGAATTCCGTTGGTCGTCTTCCGGGGTTTACAATGTTTCAAGTTTTTGATTAGTTTTGGGAGACGGTTTCTTGCTCGTCGAATTATCCTTCCCAGCCTTCCCACAGCTGGCCCCTGCGGGACGACACAAAGCAAGTAAGGCTGGGGTTTCTGGGCAGGAGGACTTCCCTTCGCTAAAGGGAAGTTAAACATTATTTAAAGTTACGCTATAACTGCCCCGTTACCCCATTCTTTGGGGCAGATGTGGGCAACCAACCTGTTAGAAGACTATTCCTTTGTCCCGACGCTGACAATCTGTCGACAATATTTGCTCGGATTCAGGTAAAAGATGCATTTTGACGTGATTTTTTTGTTGGCAAATAGGTAATTTTTTGGTAAATATATTGTGTTATTTTCACTAAATGTATCTTTTATGATTGTCCAACTGTGCATAAAGTTTATTTATTTATTTTGGGGTAAAATCTGTCCAAAAGTAACTTTTTTTTTTTTTTTAAATGTCCCACAACTAGCGGGCTTCTTATTTTTAGGATATGTGGAATTCTTTGCTAGTTACTTACAGGAAGTCCGGGTTCACCAACAAAAATATCTAATTTCTTGTAACGGTTTCCTGGAAATTTTCGGGCCAAAGAAACACAAAAGGTGACAAATTCTGAACGAATCATATTAACAATATTAACCAAAACTCACAAGGATTTAGACGAAGGTTTCTTCACTTTTGGCCACTTTCGACGCTGCAGCTGCCTAATGAAAGAAGCAGACGATAACCAACAGGGAAAGCGAGACAAAACCCCAAGGCACGCAGCCCCAAAATGTGTAACGGTAACGTCCGGCGCTAGACATGACCCAGAAGTAGTTTCACCCACGCGCTGAATATCTTTATTATTTCATTTCTGCCATCCTTTTTCGGGGACTGCGGCTGCGCAGCGTGATTGGTCACTTTTCTGCTGGTACAAATTTTTATGTTTTGTGCTACATTTATTCCCCCCCTCCATTGTACTGATGGTATGTTCCAAAAATGTATAGAAATCGGTGATTAAGGAGTGTGAGATTCGAGTTGTGTTACCGATACCTTGTGTGTGACGCTCGTACATTTTACTCAAATAATTTAAGCCCGGCTCTGCTTAGTTCTCCCCCGACATCACATTTTAAAATCTATCCAGCTTTGTAACTGGTTCAGGAGACACGGGGGCCGCCCGGAGCAGCCTGAGGTCCAATGAGTATTCTTTTGGCAGCAATGGTGCCCAGCAACAAGAAAATGTATCCCAGAGGGAGACTTTTAAAAAACAAACAAAAAAAAACAAAACAGGGAGAATAAATATTCTCAAAGAAATGTTTTTAAATAAATGCACGAAGTTACCTGTACTGCTCAAAACTATCTTCTTTCAGCCCTAAAAAAAAAAAAAAGAAACTTGTCAACAAGATCAACCAGTATGGAGTCGATTAAGGCAAGCAATTGCCTGCATTTCATCCGCATTGCTGCTACAGTGTCTGTTTTGGAACGTCGACCCCTGACAGTCGTAAAAGAAGCTGACGTTTGAAGCAGAGATCGACCGGCAACCATCTGGGCTCGGCCAATGTTTGAATCTTTTTCTTCCGATGGGTGCGTGTCCCCCCCCCCCGAGTGTTTGCAGGCGAATTGCTTACCGAGATCCAGGGTGCGCGTCCTGGGATTGCACTGCTTGTGGCCCTTACAGCTCCTCAGGTCCATGAGCTGGACGTGCAGCTGATTGAGGATCTCCCGGTCCAGGGTGTTAACGGCGTTAATGAGCTGAGGGGACACAAGACACCATATGGATTAATCCGAGCCAAACCGCGGGAAAAAGAAATCCGAATTTAAAGGACCTCGTCGTTGGTGAGGAGCGGTAAGTTATCTCTTAGAAGCGGGACGGGTTTGGAATATCCTGCCGATAGCGGTGGGCACCATGTTAAATTTACAAAGAAAGGGACACATTGGGGTATTTATTAGCGAAACAAAGAAATGATTTGCTATTCATGACCCAAAGTCTAAACTCAAATTTACCGATTTCAAATCAAATTTAACTAATTTAATTTTTTTTTGTTTTTGTTTGCTGGCTTATGGCACCGAGTCATGGATTTATTTTTTTTTCTGCTGTTTTTGAAATCTTTATTATCTTATTCCGCTTACCTGGTACGGATCCGTGTTCAGGTCGAAGTACTCCAGGAAGCCGGTGGCGAATTCACAGAACAAGAAGTTGTGCGTCTCGTTGATTGTTCTTAAGCACCAGTAGGTATTGTTGTTGGCGCTCGTGCATGCGCAGAACGGGCCCTCTGGGGAAATAAGGGTTTAGGATTCTTACGATATCCGCTGAGGCATTTAGGGAACATTACCTGCCTCCGTTCTCGAGTCAGACACCAGTTACAACCAGTAACTGTTACAAAGACTATCATTTAAGTGTTATAGGATGGAGCGTAATTCCTTACGTGTCCAGAAGGGGGCGGTCTGCCAGTGCTGGTTGTCATGCGTGAAGCACGTCAGCCCGGGCATGCTACACGTGTCGTTATTCTTCATTCTTTTCAGCAGTTTACGCAGTTTCTTTTTGCGTCTCTGTTCGCGGAGCAGCCAAACCATGTCCTTCTCCTTGACGGCTTTCCTTTTTTACAGAAATAACAGCAAACGTTGTAACTTGTTTAAAAGCAAAAGATTCCGAGCCAAGGCAAGTGTTTTAGTGGCCGCTTGGATATCATAATTAGGTGTATAAAGAATGCCCCGGCTGTGACTCGTACTCACTTAAACGGATGCACGGCTGTATTCTTCTGCTTCAGTTTGCCTTTTTTATGTTTTATATAACTGGGGGAAAAAAGCAGATTTATATATTTATTATTTAATAACATTGTTATAACTTAATATATACACTTAATAGTTATCCTTTAATGTATGTATTGTATTAAATGTATTATATATTTATTATCTAATATACTTTTTATTTATATATACACATTAAATATTTTATAGCTATAGCATATACTTGTATACATATATATTATATACACACATTATTTAATAGTTGTTATCCTTTAATGTATGTATTATATTAAATGTATTATATATTTAATATCTCTAATATATACTTATTATATAAAATATAAATACACATTATTTAATAGTTATTTCATTTGATATTCATAGACTCCTCTTGTAGCGGCGGTTTTTGCTCATTTGCATGCGGTGCCGTGAGGTGATATCACACGCAGAGTGAAGCCCCCAAAACTTAGGCCCTTTTACTATTAACTGAATCGATGTATACATTCCCCTCATACCCTCACTTGGGATCGTCCCGTTAAAGTATTTTAAATGCCGCTCTGATTTGGGGAGAAACCCCTCGTTTTCACTTTCAGAGCAGCAAAGTATGAAATAAAGGGGGGGGCTCCCATATAATTCTGTAAAAACGGTGAAATAAGGACATGCGGATTAAGTTTGGCTCGGTTCACGGCGGCTGAGGACGGGGTTGGATGGCTTTGCGGCGGCTGAGGACGGGGTTGGATGGCTTTGCGGCGGCTGAGGACGGGGTTGGATGGCTTTGCGGCGGCTGAGGACGGGGTTGGATGGCTTTGCGGCGGCTGAGGACGGGGTTGGATGGCTTCGCTTCGCGGCGGCTGAGGACGGGGTTGGATGGCTTCGCGGCGGCTGAGGACGGGGTTGGATGGCTTCGCTTCGCGGCGGCTGAGGACGGGGTTGGATGGCTTCGCGGCGGCTGAGGACGGGGTTGGATGGCTTCGCTTCGCGGCGGCTGAGGACGGGGTTGGATGGCTTCGCGGCGGCTGAGGACGGGGTTGGATGGCTTCGCGGCGGCTGAGGACGGGGTTGGATGGCTTCGCGGCGGCTGAGGACGGGGTTGGATGGCTTCGCGGCGGCTGAGGACGGGGTTGGATGGCTTCGCGGCGGCTGAGGACGGGGTTGGATCGCTTCGCGGCGGCTGAGGACGGGGTTGGATCGTATGAGTTACGGAGGCCGTGTATTACCTGACTTCGCTGCAGTCGCACTCCTCCGGCCGCTTCTTCTTCAGGTGGCCTCGGACCTCCCTGAGGTTTTTGATTTTATTCTGCAAAGTTTCGATCTGCGGAAGAAGCACCAAACGTTTGTGAGAATCATCCATTACTGGCCAGGGGGGCTACAACAGGCCGCGTCCGGACACGCGGCACGCATTCAACGCTAACGGCGCGGACGCGGTTTGGGTTTTAACCCAAATCTCACGTCTCGGCCCATCTCAGAGTCTTCGTATGGTCCTCTCATAACTCATTTAATGATATCTGAGCTTCCCAATGGGTGCTTTTCTCCCTGCTTTATCACAGCTGGAATCACTGCTTGAATACAGGTGACTGGAATGAGAATATCTTTACCTCCTGACAAATCATGGTTTTCATAAGGACCGTTTCTAGGAACCACTTGGTTACCACCTTTAGTGAATCGCTGCTAACACCCTTGTGATGGGCTTTGGGTCGGCTGATATTTAGGCACTCCCTGCTTTTGAGGTCAAGCGGTTCAGAATGACATCATAATATTCTGCCCTTATCTTCCTAGCACTAAGGGCAAATCCTGCAAGTGAAAACTTTTCTCTACTATAATACCGATAAGTTAGTTTTTCATGCCTCCCCTCCCCGACCTCTCGGATGAATTGTTGCCATTGCCCCTGTAGAGCGTTTGATTGTTTGCTTCTGGTGCTGATAGGGTTAAGACTGGGTCCTTTCCCTTGGAGGGGATCTCTTTGAATCCTCCTCCCCCACTAACCTCGTGGTCAATGTGTAGTTTGTGATCCTTCCATGCCTGCAGGGATTTGTACAGATCCAGGTCGCACTGCACTGTGCCGTTTGCCAGGATGAAGCAGCTGTGCAGAAGATATTGCCGTGTTAAAACTGCGCGCAGAGCGCCGGGACTCGCTTTCCACTCCTCTGCGGAGCGGACTGTCCTCCGCGAGCGAGATGTTACGCAATCGTATCCGGACCGGGTGGTGGACCGTCGCCCGCTGTGTGGTCCCTTTAAATGTAAGTAGTGTACCCCTTGCAAATATATAGGGGGATTCTGCAGAATCACCCCATGTGCATTTTGCCCCCCCCCCATCTGCCCAGCCGGCTCCAACGATGGCTTGTTGAGCATTCTGTGGGGGGTCTAACGAGACCCCCGTGCGCCTGCAGACTTTATGGGCCGAATGGTTCTTATCTGCTGACACGTTCTATATTTCGAGATGCAGAAAGCGCTGCTAATGATCGCCAGGACCATTTTCCTCCCATTAAGCAGCCAATCATTGGCACAAAACGTTGGCCGACGGAGTAGGCGTTCCTGGATCTGCAGCTTCTGCTAAGTTAATGAACAGCCTTAATGAATATATACTGTAATATGCATTTTTTTTAAGGAGGCTGCCTCAGACGCTGGAGCATCTCTTTAATTTTTTTAACGATTAATGTATTTGGTTTATGAGACTTAACCTCATGATTCGAACAGTCAGCAAGTTTCCGCACGACTGTCTGGGTCAAGAAATAACTATTGTTTTTCCAAATCAAAAGGCCCCGGGACCCCGGATATCGGGTGTTCCTCTGTATTACGTGGGCTTGGCTTCCCTGCTTGCTGTGTGACGTCGCGTGCGCGGGAAGCTCTGATGTAAGCTGAGGAGCACACAGCGATCCGTAGCTGGGTTACGAGGAACGACACCGATGTCCTCCAAATGCAACCCTTTTCAGGAATTGGATTGTCAGCCCGGGGTTGACCCTGCTGGAGATAATTTATTGCACTGATACAGTGCGGAACATCTCAGACTATTGACCCGAAGAGCATCCTGCGGCGGCAACACCTTACGTGTTAGATTGTTTCACTTGCAGAAGGTGTAGCCCTCTCGCCGTGCCAACGGAACCCTACTGAAGACTGTGCGCATGTTTACAGAACCGCAAACTCTTACCGATGGGTTACTTTAACGGAAGTCGGTACTACAAGCTCGTTGGTGAGCCCTCCCGTCCCACTGAAGTCTTCTCCGTCTTTGTCCTCATTGTCCTCCAGGTGCCTCTTGGAGATGTTCCTTTGCACGACTGGCTGGTACTCCTCCTCTAGACCCACATTGAAGATCTCCCCATCGACCTCGATGGACACGGAGCGGACGGAGCGGTTCCTCATGTACTTTGCTTTGTACTCTAAGAGACAAAGAAAAAAAAATACGCTCAACCGGCTGCAACTGGTCCAGAAAACAAGCCGCTCGCTGGGGATCAAAGTTAAGGACCTAAACTTCTGAGGTTTTGGGCACCTGAGGCTTGAGTTTCATCCAATCTTTCATAAATCATTTGCCTCGTAAGACATCAACTGGATCTTTTTTGCTCGGTAAGATTTGGAACTTGGCCAAATAAATTGCCTCTGAGACAGATGCCTGACCTGTTATTTATTGTTTTAAATAGCGGCACCGTATTCCCGAGCGCTGTGCAATGGGTTAACAGGACTGGAACTGGTTTCCATTTTTGCCACTAGACGGAGCCGCAGGATAAAAAAAAAGACAGGAACAACGAGGAATCGGGGTCCATTAAGGCCATCAGAAGAGGTGCGCGACACAAAATTCATGGCGTTATGATTAAAACCATGAGTGGAACGCATTTCCGTAGGACCTTCTGGATGGACATCCCGCAGCTGGTTTTCTCATCACTATACCCTGTACCCTGTATAGGGACAGTGACTACCGGTGCGGGAATGCAACGTCTCACCGGGGCCCCTTTCAATGAGCCCTCACAGCCGTAGTAGTGGGCAAAGGAAAGGGACGACTGGCGGAGGGTGCGTGTAAAATATCACATAATTCTCCCTCATTAAAACCACCCAGAGCGTATACACAATACATGTTAAGGTTTCTGGGTTTTTTTCCCTACACCCCGAAGGCTGCTGCGGAGTAACAGATTCATCTTGTTCTCCGCTGGAGACCTTGACATTCCAACATCTGGCTCTTATTTCTCTCGCGGAGACGGGTAACGTTAGATTTTCGGCGTGTCACAAAGCGTACTCTTCACTTCGTGAATGCAAACCACACGAGACATTAAAGGCGGCGAGAAGAGTCGAAGGATTTCCAGCCGCGGCTGTCTCGGATTTTAGTTAAAAGCACCTATTCTGTAAACATTTTCTGCCATGGCGTTGGTTGCTAGATCTCTGCCAGGTACAGCTGAAGCCCCTCGTTGAGGCCGTAAATGCCTCACCAAAGGAACGTCCGGGCTAACTGCAACTACTCAGATTCCAAATTCTGTCCGCGAGCGCCGAGTTTGAAGACTTACTTTTTTTGGTGAGCAGTTTCTTTTTCCGCCCCAGAGCAGCGATTTTGTAGTTGATGCTGTCACAGTTGCATTCGTCGCTGTAGTAATTGGTCATTAGATTCGAGGCTGTCTTGCCGCTGGGCGCCGGTGCGGCCGTAAGACTCGCTATCCCTTTGCACTTGTGAAGTCGGAGTTTGCCGTTTGTGTCTTCCACGCACTGCCATTTCTAAAAACAAACAAACAAAAAAAACAACACATAAAATCAGAAATAACACGAAACGGCGAAGCAAAAGCCAAGATAACAACAAAGATACCTGGGGAGCTCCTCTGCTTCATGGGGGAGCATGGGGGAGTGGCTTTGTTGAGAGGTTGGGACCTGCAGCATGCAGGGGTTGGGCAAGCTTTTACTGGGTGTGGAGTAGGTGTGGCCAAACAGTCCCCCTGCCTGGAGACTCAAGAAACTGCCTCAGCGTTCGGAGGGGACGTGCGATTTACTCGGAGACCCCAGGTGGTACTAACACCCGAAAAACCCTCTGACCCTTAAACAAAATCTCTGCTTCAAACAGCCGTCGATACAGACTGAGAAGAGTTTTTAAGAGATAAAAATATTAAAGTTTCTGTAAAGTTAATGAGGGGGTATCAGTGAAAAGAGGGGGCTTTAGAAATGCAGGAATTTATCATCGCCAACCTTTATCGAAACCATAAACACGGCCATAATAACAAAAAAATGACAATTGATCATTCAAGGAATATTCAGATACAAAATATTTGAGTGCTTTTAAAATTTAAAGTTTCTTGCTGGTCATTTGGAATTTAAAAAAAAAAAATTTCAGCAATGTATTTTTTTTTTTTTTTTTAAACCTACAAAAATATTTGCCGCATAAAACACACACACAAAAAAAAATGTAACCCTGAATTTATGATGAAGATTCTGCTTCTAGCCCAGTAATCCAGTGAAATCATTTACTTCCCCGGGGTCTGACGGCACGTCGGGGAAATCTGTTTATCTGGCTTTTGAGCGATTTGGGAGGAGGGCAGGAAACGGTCGGCGTTATTAAGTAAACTTACTTTGACGAGTCAGCGTTTTCAGCAGAATTTAGAAGGGAAAACATTTACTGAGAGCTTAACTTCTGTGTCACATTTTATTGGGTTCATGAACCGCGGCACGGATCCCAGAGCCGCGTCCGGAGCGCAGAGACTCCATGGAACGGAGGTGGCTTTTTTTTTTTTTGCCGATTCCTATTTACCCCCTAAAGGCGCGGAGACGCCGTGAAAATCTAATTCCTAAAAGGGAACACGGCTTCGGAGTGTTTAGAGTTGGGTGAAACATGTATATGCCCGACCCCACGTCAGAGCATCAACGGTCGAGGAACATGGCTTTTAGTATAACGAAATGAATATTTTTAATTCATGTTAATTTTGTAGTTTCTACACAAATAAGACCGTTTATGGTGAATACTTAATCATTTATAAAATTAATTAAATCTGGCTATAGCTTTTCTTATGAATCACTAATAGTTTTTGAGATCATTTGTTCAAAGGGTCCCCTCGGTGGCAGAGATCGGTGGCAGACTGTGGCACAGCCAGCATTATCCAATCAGTTTCTTGCCCTTTCTTTCCTGACTCCTTATAAAGGCTGTCTGAACCAATCAGCGGCTGAATAGGGGAGCGATAACTTAATGGGGGAGAACGCCGGCCGCTTCTGTGGCATACTCTCTGGGTTTAACCTGGAGTCTCCCGGTCCCTCTCCTCTCTCCACTCCTATTCATAACTTAAAGTGAAGTTATTCCTGCCCCACCAGCCACTCCAGACCATAAATGTAAGTTTAATATATAGAAATGTCTACGTCTAATCTGTAAACAATGCATAGGTGTTTGATGTGTGTGTGTGGAAGATTTAGGAAGATTGGATTTGTAACAGACCTTTAAAGCCTCTCCTCGGACCGGCTGCCTGAGTGTCGCGTGTCTATAGGGGGGTAAAAACTGAGGACCCGTAAAAAAAGACGGCTTCTCAATTCTTAGCACGTTTACCGGTCCGTTCACCGCGGACGAACTTCTGCCGCTGTGTAACTGGCCCAGAGGGGGTTAAAAAAACAACAAAAACAAACAAAACCCTTCCACTGATTGAACCTTTAAAATATGCCGATTTCCTTAAAGTTGGTATAAAGCGGTGCGCGTTCTTACCTGCCCCAGCTGTTCGCACGCGGTCTGGTACTCCGCTCGCTGGCACAAGTCGTTCACACGCTGGTACTTGGGCAGAAAATTCTCCTCCTGCGCGTCCACTTTCTCGCTTTCCCTTTTGTGCAACAATTTTCTACAAAATTGTAAGCGTTCCGTACATTAACAGAGCGACACAAGACACGACAATACGATTCTGTGTTCTCGGAAGATTACAGACCCAAAACGTGCTGTTTTATTCCTAGAATACACTCTGAGGAAGCCTGTGCTAGGCGAAACGCGTTTGTGTATTATTTTATATTAACCCTTTGTTGGTTTTTTATTGGTTTTTATTACCAAAAGTTTAAAATAAATAAGTTTTTTTAAAAACTATTTTATCTTGCTCCTGGACCTTTTTTTAATTTATAAGACAGAATACCTTGTCGGCCACCACTATATCCTTGGTGGGGATTTTACCACCTATGCGCTGAGGAGTGAGCAATTCTATCACTGCTCACCAAAAAGGAACTGCGGACACTCCAGACTGCTCCAAAGGCTGAGGCTAAAGAAATTCTGAGGCAAGGATTATACCGCCTAAATGCACATCTTGGGGCTAACTGAAGAAACCCATATTACATAGTGCTGCCAAAGAAATCTTTAAGGCGAGGATTATATCGCCCAGGCGCATACTTTGGGGCTAACTGAAGAAGCCCCCACCAAATGCGAGTAGCCCCTTGCGGCCTTCATTTTACAAAAAAATAAGCTTTGAGACATATTGCACTGTTGTGTTTCTCTTTCTTTCACATATTCACATCCGTGAGAGCGCAGCCACTAACCCCCTTGTGAACTTATTCCTAGAATAGCTCATGACATTTTCCACAATTGTTTTCAACCCGACAAACCTCCGCTAATGTCTACCTGTTTGTTAAATGTTAAATTAGCACAATTAATAGAATTCAATTTTAATGGAAAACTCTTTTTATTAAAATCTGATATTTAAAAAAATAATAAAAAGTAACATTTGAAAAGTCATAAAAAGTGACTCTGTATTGTCTTTAACCTACCAAAATGCGCTAAAGAAATGAAAAAGACAAAAAAAAAAGGTATTCTCACCCTCGTTCCACCAGAAACGAATCCCTCCAAACTTTGCTTTTTTTGTGGACGTGAAACCTTTTATAAAAAGAAAGAAAGATGTATTTAGTGAAAAACTATTTTCCGACATAACATGTTTTTCTTCCCGTTCCTAAACGCTTTGGTATTTATTAGAAAAGCAGCTTGTTTTGTACGACCCTCTCAAAGACAAATAAATAATAATAATAAAAAAGACTAACTGGACGTTTCTGTTTATTACAGTAATTGTGGATAAATGGCATTTTGTGACTTGGAAATAGTTTTGGAAAGGACAAGCCGCTTAAAAATGTTCTTCCACGGAAACAAAACCATTTTGCAGAATGTGAAATTAAAAGAAAAAACCCTTTAGAAATACATTTGAAGGCCGCAAAAGTCTGAAGCTATAATTTATTTTAAGTTCATTAAATAAAAAAGAAATAACAAACTAATACCAATTACTGCAACCAGGCTTAGAAGATCATCTATCTTTCATGTAACTAGAAGGGTTATGGAAAAATAGTTCCCACAGGTGGACGGTGTTGGCTACTCTAGGTCTCCTGAAGGTCTAGCTGGGGACCCCCCCCATTAGGAAGGAGCATTATATACACATCATCATGACTTTATTGTGCTTTTGTTAAAGGGGGCAGCCCGGCCTCCACTCTCACCTATTGACCGGTTTTTCGGTGTCCAGAAGCTTCAGGATGGACTTTCCGTCCATTTCTGGTGGGATGTCCAAGCCGGCAATGTCCAGGATTGTAGGTGCGAGATCGATGTTAAGGACAATGTGAGGATTCCTAGAACGTGAACATAATAACTTCTGGTTTAGTACTTTAGAACGGTGTTGGATTCCATGAAACACAATCTAACTCGTTAGTCATCATCGTCAAACGGAACCAGTTAAGGAACACATTCCCTCTGACCCCTTCTCTCCTTATTGACCCCCTTACCCCTCATATTACTCCATAGTCAAACTCATTCTGAAGACCACTCGGGGTCCGGAGACAGCAGTTTCAAACAGCCCTAAAACCAAACATCACCTAGAAATCTTCAATGAACTACAAACCCAAAAGACGTACAGCGAGCCTGCATCCATGTTCGGTCCACGGATGTAGAACGG
The DNA here is from genome assembly GCA_029215755.1 of Spea hammondii. Taxonomy (NCBI): domain Eukaryota; kingdom Metazoa; phylum Chordata; class Amphibia; order Anura; family Pelobatidae; genus Spea; species Spea hammondii. The sequence continues at coordinate 22,738,435 of JARDYJ010000013.1, forward strand.
AACACGTATGTCAAACTCGTAAGGCATGGATTTCCCTTTCACCAGCCCAAACTGCCCGATGTGGTAGCCGTGATCGGCCGTGTAAATGATGTAAGTGTTCTGAAGTTCGCCGGTTTCCACCAACATGTTGTAAACCTAAAAAAAAGAAAAAAAGAAAAAGAACAAAGGAAACAAAAAAGCATAAGAGACGTGTTTACCGGATCCATGTCTGATATTACATGAGAAGCCTCCCTAAAGATCTAAGTAAGAACAAAGACAGAAGTTGTATTGAAAACATATATTATGGAATATCCTTGAAGCAGTTATTGGACATCTAACATAACCTATGACATCACAGCGATTACATCATCATACGCCTCCTATACGGCAAGTGTGCTACTTGTAAAAGGAAATTAAACTTCAAAACCTATTTACAGCTTGCGTATATCTTGTGGCGTGAACTGTAATTGGAACAGCGGTCATGGTTTTTTTTTTAATTCATTTACGTCGAAATATCGGCTTTTAAGAGGATATCTTTATATTAAAAACCCAAGGCGGAGGGTTTGCCGCTGCAAGGCGGCCAGGTAGATTAATATGCCACGAGAGTGCTTCGAGGAGCAAAGATTTGCATGCTTTTTATTAAGTAAATAAAAACAGTAAATTGTCTATTTTGTAGATTAATAAAACATTAGCACAGAAAGAACATTATTAAATTGCCTCTGAAGCCGGGTGCTAATAATTTAGGAGAATAAAAATAGAGCGAGTCTCCCTCACGGAAATAAAAAAAAGAAATATATCAGAATATGAATATATTATTAATTCAGAGTATGTGAACTTCAGCTGGTGGAGATATATTTTAAAATTGTGTTTGTTTGTTTTTTTTTATTAATTAACTCAGATACGTGCGACTTTATGCCTAAAGGCCACCCCATTGATTGCGTTTAACCCTTGCAGACCACCTACTTCAGCATTATTCTGGTTGTTATGGTGCCCTTGAACCTTTTCAGCTCTGTTGACTGAAATATGGGTAACATTACGCTAGCTAAGGTGTGGTCTTGGCTCAGATGACATTTTCAAGTCCTGTGAAAGTTAGCTTCCGATGGGACCCTGGTACGAAGGAGGACTGGCGCTAGGGGACATCTCCAACCACACATCAGGGACTTACGATGGTTGGCTCTAAATCCAAGGTTCTATTAGAAGGTTGGCTCCAATGGAGTGGTCACGCAAGCTTGAGGTAGACCGTAAAATCTGCTTTTACTTGTAAATGAAGTAAAGCGTCCTTTACTTTAGATAACAAAAATGGGCATAGTCATCCCTGTCCGAGAGAAGATGGAGTCTTTAGTCAAAGGTGATACCTTTTATTCCATAGTTTCTTTAGATACAAGAAGGCGAAGAGATCTAATAAGGTGGAGTGTTCTTGGTCATCCAGATAACGGATAGAGAATGTGATTATTTAAGGAAGCACAGAAGTTCAGCATCGATATCCCCCAAACTTGGCCTTCGTTTTAGAATTTAGAGTTATGTCCTCGTTACTTACCATTTCCATGGAGTTGTCCACGGACATCAACGTCTGGAGACGCCTCCGCTGCAGCATGTTGGTGAATTCCATGTGGATTGGTTTCATGGGACCCGTGTATCTCATTATCCAATGTTTGTCCGGGTTGGGGGCATAGTTATAACTAGGGGTGCTAAAATACAAGAAAGTCTACAATTAGGTCTAACTTCTACAATTAATGAAAATTTAATTCTGAAAGTGAAGTCAAAAAGTAGAGGAGAGGAAAGAGGAGGTCAGAATGTTTGCTAGGTATGAGGGGATCGCAGGGTTCTACAGCCTTAAAAGCCCCGATAATGTGTATAGAAACAGCAGGAAATGGCTTTATCCATTAAATGGTAAATAAAACCCCACTATTCTTCTACACAAGTACCCAGCGGTAGGGAATAAAGTCAAATAAAATGTCTATAAAGCCACACCTTCAGCTCCGCCTCTAACCACACCCCCAAAACATAAGTGCCCCCTCCGACTGTTCGGGAATGCTGCGAGGTGTGATGTTGAATTTATTTCTCTTGGAAGGGTGTTTCATTTTCCTTTAATACTACAATATGTGATTATTCTACAGAATAATGGATTCTGCCGTAGAATCTTAACTATATTTTAGCAAGTAAAAAGCTGAAATCATCGTCGTTATAAAACTTAATTTCCATCTTCCAAATGAAATAAAAATCGCTTTTGAAACCTGCATTCATAAACTTGCCGATAAAACATAGTTGATATTCGTGATAACCAGACCGGCAATCACCCGACGCGTTTATCCGGCGTACGAAACGACTTTATTTAAATGGCACCTATGACAGTAACGCTAATGTTTCCGTCTACCCCCCCTCCCCGCTGTGAATACCAATTAGTGTTTTATGATTCCCGCAGCATTATTGATTTTGGTTACGGCTTCCAAACACCGTTGCTTCACGATGAACGCGTCGGGCCCTTCTACTTTAACTAAACATTCCGTTTAAGGATGCCGTAAAACCCGACATTACATTTTTTTTATGTCTTTGTTTGCTTTGTTGTCGGCGACAAAAACAAGGTGACGGTTTCCACCTTTTGTTACACCAGCCATGGTCCACACAGCTTGGATTTTGTCTGGAATCCCTGAAGAGCATTTATCAATTCTCTTCTGTTGTTTGATGTTGAGGTAATTACATCAGACCAGGGGTAGATGACATCATGATGCCCCTCCCGCCCATATTACACAGCGGTATCATAATGTCACATGGCAAGTCACCCTATCTGAAGGAACCATTCTTTGGAGAAGTACAGGCACTGGGCATTACCCATGTTCGGGATCCCAGCCTTACAGTGGCTTTGAAAGCCATTCACCAGGACAGTTGGCAGCTATGTTTATTCCAATTCACCGCATAGACTGGATTAAGAGAGACCTAGTGAAAAACCCAACACAATAAATACTTCAGAAGCTCTATGACTTACATGTGCTGTGAAGCGTTGGGGAACAGTTGAGAATACTGGGGGGCAGAGTCTTCGGGGCCGTGTGGGGCCGCATGGCTCAGTACCATCAATACTGGCCGGTGAGGATACATTTTCTTGGATGTACGGAAGAAGCTGATGCTGTCATTTGTGATGAGATCAGTGAGATAGTCCTGAAAGGAGGAAAGAAAGATTCTGGGTTCTAGGTTTTTCCTTCACCGAGCCAAGAAACCCCCAAAAAATAACGATAGCCAAATGTAAGGTTCTAGAGTTTGTTCTGGAATTTCATGTTGGAAATCATTCAGCTACAATATATATATGTATATGTAAAAAAAGCTAAAACCAAGTCTCAACTAAAAACCCAATTCTTTAGGATTTAGACCCAAAATACTAGAAAAGATTGGTTCAGAATTTGGGGACATCATCAGAACTCCAAGACGTGGATTCATCATTCCCAACTTCCATGACTGCCTTCTAGCCATTGCCCTTCACCTTATTTCTGCCGTTATAGCTTCTTTACTCGGCCCTCAAATATCAATACAAACGATTAGCGCTTGCAAAGGTTACCGTGGAAACCTTATTATCTAGATGATCAATCTTTTACAAGCACAGTATATAGATATAAAGATATATTACGCGCACAAAGGACCTTACGGTGTAGGGCACTGCAGGCTGATCAATACAGCCTAATCATTAGATCGTCAATTGCCATTACTGTCAGAAGAGACGCAAGAGAAAGCGCCTTAATCTCGGCTCGCGCCCTGCGTGAATCAATCAGGGTATCTGACGACGAGTCACACAATCCCTGCGATCGATCGGTACCAGGCAGGTCTCATGTAAGGCCTGGAAGAGTAATGCTGTACAACACGCTATCACGCTTCTTAAGATCAGCCTGCTGATCCGTTAACCATTAAAAAACAGGCGTGTTTAATTTTTAGGAGACATGAACTCACCCGCTTCTCTATGCATTACGAAGGGCCGACCCTTCCTGGAGGAAGAGAGTCTTTAACGTTAATTATACAGGACTGGCTCAGCCCTTCATGCGGCAGAAGCTCCCCACGGTTGTCCCTTTGTAATGCATAGAGGAGTCAGGGAGCTAAAACATTAAAACACTCCTACGGCTCAGGAAATGACCGATGGACTCCTGATACACCGCAACAATTAGAATGTCCGAGCCTCCTAAAATCACAGACTCTGGTTCGGACAATCCAGGGATCATTCTTTTCCTAAACACTGTCCCGAGGGGTCGGGGCGAATAATACCATCATCCATCGGATAATGCGGTCCGGTTCGCAGGTTAAATGTTTTTTTTAATCTGTCAACACACTATACGCTGCCAAAAGTGAGGACATGCCACAGTTCTCCATACACGCCAAAAAGTTCTACCCACCTTGTAATAGTTGAAACCGTGTTTTTCCTTAATTCCGTTACGGCAGAGAGTATAATTGTAAAACCGAGAATTTTTAACGAGTCCGACCCACTCTTTCCAGCCAGGGGGAACGTAGGAGCCGTTATATTCATTAAGGTATTTGCCAAAGAAAGCTAGAGGAATACAAGGAGAGAGGAAAATGTTGTGTCACAGGACAATGAACAAGCACCGTTTGTGTTCTGATGTCGTAAGGTTTGTGTGTGGCCACATCAGTCCTAATTACAGCAAGCTTATTTTATGAATTGTCATATGTTCTGAGGTTGACCTGGCCAAATGGGTCAAGGGAATGGAGAACGTCAAGAGTCACATGCAGGAGAGATAGAGCCCAGAAGAATACATGATGTCATATAAGACTTATTAAAACTTTGAAAACAGATTTCAAAGACCTAGAGATATCATAGAATATAAAAAAAAAAACTTTGACTCTTGGTTTATTCCTTATCGAGGATAATATGTCTGTCCAATGCTAACTTTAATGTGATAATGAACCTCAAAACTTGTGCTGGAAGGGTAAAACAAGGTGCTCAACTGTTATTGTAAAGAGGTATCTCCCAAAGGTGCTCATCCTGCTAGATATAATTGGATGCTCTACTATGTTGACCAAATAAACCTAGGAGTGGTGGAACAGCCCATTAAATGGGTCCATACATCTCCATCAGGTCCTGTCCTTTGCTTTAAATACTCCCAATACCCTATAGAAGAACTCCAAGGTCCTTAATACTTGACCAAAGAAGTCCTCTACTGACTGTTCAAGTGAAGAAACATCTAGTGGGGTTTTTTGTGTCCAGCTGGGTCATTTTCCCAAACCAACCTGCTTTGGTCGAACAAAATTCCTGTTTCTAACATGACAATTTAAAATTTTGTAGAAAGCTAAAATTCAAGTTCTTTGGCCAGCTCACACAATGGTTCTTCACAAGGCCTTCTATAAGGTAACACACTAACAAGACAGCTTTACTCTTCTGAGACCTACAGGGAATTTTAGGTGAAACATTTTTTGGATGCTTTTCTGCCAAGCCGAGTCACACAATATTTGCAAAAAACAAGTGTGCTGTGAGCGTCAGGATTGTTTTTTGGAAAAGAACTGGTTTGGACACCTTCCGTTCCAGCAATGACCTCACTCGAACGTTGCGAGAAAGAGACCCAAGAAGTTTCGTATAATTAAGGTGGAAAATTCCAGTTTTGTTTTTTTTTGCATGATGGAGGTAGACGATATGGGCCACACCTTATAATATAATAATATATATAATATAATAATAAAATACAATGCATATAATAACATTAATGTTATTTGGTATAAAGGTGAATTTTATGGGTGAACAAAACTGAAAGAAGAAAAATGGATGAAAGAAAAGATGGAGAAATAATCTGGAAAATATATATTTTTTAGAATGGTTTCTGCAGAACAACCTAGATAAGGAAAATGTTAAATTATAGGTTTGTTGCTACATCAAAAAGTTTCTCTAAGTGTTTTATTTATTTATTTATTTAAGACATCTTAAATACAGCAAGAGAGAGAGATGTTTAGAATGTCAAAACTTAACGGCAATCTCAGAAACTGAAGGTGAAGGTAGAGGTCCTCAAGATCTCAAGGGACAAACCCTATCGGGAAGTGGTGGGTTGTGAAACTGAAGAGTACAAAAGAGATTTGGCCCCCAAAACAGTCAGATTTTGTTCCTGTCATAGTACTCAAGGATAACGCCAACGCTAGAAAGTTGTGGGGAAATTATCCTTTTGTTGATGGATTCCGAAAACCGTGGCATTTTCCACAGTTTTTAGGATACGGGTGAATATTTTTCCCCCCACTTCAAAAAGAGAAAAAAGAAGCTAAGTGCATCTTCCCGTTTAGTTATGGAAAATATACCGTAGAAAATATTTCACTTTTTTACGAGAAGAAAAAAAAACAACTTTTGCCATTTAAATATCAAGACTCTGGAGTCAGCATGGAAAGAAAAATAAACATATCTCTGAATATAAACATCTGCGAGAAATGAAAGCCACCCAAAAAAAAGTTTTCTTAAGCATTGCATCCAATTAAATCTCAAAACTCCAAGCCAACGTACTTCCTTTCACTAAAAGGTCACATAAGTAAGAGAAGATACATTGTAACTGCCTAAAGAGACTCGACATACAGCGCGTTAACCACCTCTCTTTCATGCAGGGGAGATTCCGGAGGCAATGCAATATTTCTTTGTTTCTAAACCCCCGACATCCTTATTCACCACGACGAAAGAGCCCGACATTGTCATTGGATATCTTTAAGGATGACCCGCTACTATCCTTTATAGCTACAGCTTGGACAATACTCTGTAATACACTTGAAAGCCAGACTAGTATGAGGGCCTTGGTAGACCTTGTCTAGAGGAAGCTAGAAAGTTCTGGAATGTGACCTTCTTATAATATTTGGTCATTGCTCACCTGAATTCCCAATCTAAGTTGGAGGTTCTAACTCATGGACGGTGGCATTAAACGGACAACAAGAATAAATTTTTGGGTTTTCTACAACTACATATTTGCCAACAATCTTGGACTTCTTTAAAAGTGTTCCAGTGCCCTTGAGGACAGGGTCAGAGACTGCTAAGGACAGGTAGAAGACGGTCTCCTAGGCTTGGAGACCACGGAGGGTCTGACGCTGAACTCTCCGTCACCTCAATGAGATCCATAGTGTCTTAATTGTTAACCTTAAAGGCTGCTTTTGAAAGCCTCTTATCATTTCAACGATCAGCGTGAAACAGCCGGGGGATTGATGTGTTTTTTCCTTATAAAACAATTCAAACTGTATTTGCTTAAATTGTGACATTTCAGTCTTGGCCCCCTTTCAGTATCCTGTGTATCTTTTAGATGGTGTATTGCGTTTATACAGGAATTAATTACAATCATTCCTGCGCTCGCCTTGCCAAAAAATCAGATGGAGACGTCCAGAATGAAAGAGTCTTTGCAAAACAGATCTCGGCAGGAGCCTCCAAAAAAATGCATGTGGGTGTCATCTGACTTGTGTACAAATTCGAGGACGTCTTAAGTAAACCCTGTTGCGATATCGCATTAACTCCTTGACTTAACAGCAGTTAACAAAAAAAGAAGCAAAAAACCCCCATAAAATTATCGTATTGAGGGTTAATTCTTTCGATCTAATATGTTGTTTCTATGATTAAAATGATTTAGACTTCTCAATATGTTGGGGCATACCAAGGAACATCCATCTGGACCAAGGGGATGCGAACCAATGACCACCTAGGAAAGGTGTGGAGAGCTTGACCGTCGAGTGGGTGGGGCCAATAGACATTTCGACCAATCAGGGGCCTAAGTCTTCTGTTTTTTTTCCATGAATTTCGTTGGAATAACCAGATCACTTGGATATCTGGTGTCTACGGAAAGGCTAGGAAGTGCATTCTCTTTAAGGTTTGGTCAGGGGAAGCGAAAAGACGTGTTGATAGCCTTTTAGCGTGCCCTAAATTAACAGAAATGAGAAACAAACTGTTTCCTGTGAACGGCTAACAATAAATAAATAAAAAGCGTGAATTGTTTCAAGCTTATTAACATAATTCCCCCCAAACACACTTTCCATCCGAAAAAGAACACAAATGCAATTAGCGATGCAAATTTGTTGGCATTTACTTTTGTTAAAGAGCACAACTGTTAGCAATTTGTCAGCTAATAGACTGGGGCTTAGAAATACATCTATAAAATGTTTTACGCCTCGCAGAGGTTTTTTCTTGCAACCTATTGTTTGTGCGTCCTACCCTGATGTGCACAGGGAGCAACAAGGTGATGATGTCAAAGGAGAAAGATATATTTTAATATAATAGGAAGGAAAATGGAATTGCAAGAAAAAATTACCATAAAAAAATAAGACTATTAAGATCCAAACTTGCTTCAACTGAAGGCCAAAAAACAGGAGCATCCAATTAGAGCATTTGTGGGTCTCAAAAAATCTGTGTCCATTGGTGAAACAAATTTGGCCAAGTCCTGGAATTATTAAAATGAAAGGAGTATGGAATGTGGGGAGAAATGAAAAGAAGAAGAACAGGGGAGGAAACAGAACAAAGGCGGTAAAATGAAATCTAAACAAATAAAATAATTCAACATTGGCCTTCATTCAGATGTTGAGTCTGGATAATGACCAGAGCGACATCACATATAGAACGTTAAGAGTTCATTATTAAGTTGGAAACATGTCAACTCTACCCCAAGCCTACTTGGGAAAACCCATAGGTCCTCCTCAATGGATCGACGTTCCCACCTGTTCTGTATCCAGTGTTGTTTAGGTATACGGAGAACGTGCGCGTCTCATGCTGGGCCTGCCAGGACGGAGATGAGCAATTCTCGTTGTTGGTGTAGGTGTTGTGGTTGTGGACGTACTTCCCGGTAAGGATGGAAGAGCGCGAAGGACAGCACATGGGCGTTGTCACAAAGGCGTTAATAAAATGGGTACCCCCTTGGCCCATAATCAGTTTCGTTTTATTCATCACTTGCATCGAACCTGCAATTACAGAAGGAAAATGCCATTGTTATCATTTCTCATTGGCCGGATAAGGTTCTAATTCAGAACATTGACGTTCACGTACAGATTGTGTTCATTTCTGACCATTTCCGCAAAGAAAAATTTCATTTGTTAAAATGCTAAAAGTACTAAACTCCGAAATCGGGCGGATCAAGCGGCTTCTCTTTAACAGTAACACGTTTCTTGTGTCGGAACAAAATGTGTACTTGAAAGGCTAGCGGCTGACATTATCGGACATCAATAACACTTCTCAAGGCGTGCGGATCGTTAAGGTGCACCTTTACATTTTCACCATCTCTGGCTGTTTCCAATAATGTTTATCAACTTTTTAAAGCGTGTCATGCCGTGTAGGAAGCTTAGAACTTCGGGAAAGCCTTCGGCATTATAAATAAAAAAAAAAAAGGAGGGAGACATGGAGAGCAGTTACTTGTCCATTTGAGTCAAGAGACAGAGAATATATATTCTGAAAGTTTATAACACTCACACTAACCTTCATAGCTCTCAACGCACTTTAAAGAACATGAGAGTTACCCCTCCGTACATTTGGGATTTCTCTTCCTCTCCAACGCCTTGCGTCCCACAAAACATATCGCCTTCTCAGGACTGCGCAAGCGTCGGATACTCCCCTCTATCCAGAGACAGCACTGGCTTACATGAGATATCTAAGGAGCCTAAGGAAATCTACAGTGATCCCCCACATACATGCGCATTGGGCGTCCATTTCCCCATTGATAATCCATAATGTAGCAAAGGTCACGAGATAACGTTCTGGGACGTCAAAAGGGTCTTTTTAATTATCTAATTAACCCAAATTACTAAGATATTAATACGAATTCCATGAGAGGGGGCATTAAGGCAGCCAATCCAGTTCAGGACCACCTTTTTGGGGGTAGAATAATACATATGGTTGGATACCTAAAGAGTAGCAGGAAAAGATTCTCAGCTAGGGTGGTTCAGGAAAAAAAGCAACAACTTCGCCAAATTGTAGGGAAATCCTGAAAAACAGGGACAGGGTGCAAGGGATAAAGGTAGATCTCCAAACTGGATAGGCCAATTGGATAGCATCTAACCCTTAAAAAAAAAAATAATTTTTTAAGAAAGATACTTTTGTCATAATATTCCTAGTTTGGGTTTTTGTTGTGTTTTAATGTTTACATGTTTATATAGAAATGGCAGAAAAAAAAGAATCCAGTTTTGAACAGGGAGAAAGATGCGGGAGAATGTTGTTTTTTTTTGACGTGTTATTAAAAATGATCGGTTGGGTATGACAGAAGCATCTGTGCAGACAAAACAGTACAAGCTAACGTCTCCCCCGGAGAACACTAACCAGTCCTTAATAAAATCACTCTGGTGACAAGTGCCTCGTAGCTCAACAATCATTGATATGAAAACATATGATCTAATCTCCCTACGCAGCCGACGAGCTAATTCAGACAGACAGTTCTGTTCAAGGCCGAACTCCAGAATATACTTCCCGGCAGTCTTAAGTAGGCCAGCTTTAAATATTTAAACTGCCAGCCAAACAAACTAATATTTAATCACTACAACCTTTTAAGCCGAAGCTCCGTGATATGGAACACAGCTAAACATTTGTTACTGTTGAGATGGAACTTTGGGTTAACTCATCACTAGCCGGAGAGAAAGCCCGACCCAATGGGAACTCCTGGGGTTGAGGTAGAAGACTGGTTTGGAGAGAATGGAACTTTTAGGGCAAGAGCTGAAATTAAAAATGGACAAATTGGGTGATATAAAAAAAAAATAACTGAAACGTAGATGGTTCAGCGCACATTGGCCAACCCAAAACACCTGAAACTAGAGGGATTAGATCACAGACTCATAGGACAAGCAGAGAATGCATTCAGCCAGGACACAAATTATGCCTTGGAACTTCAAAGTCAACTCCCATCCTTTTTGGTTTATGGCCAAAAAAGGAAACGGCTGATAGGAAGGCCATTGCCACATAACTAAGCCATAAAAGCTTAGGACACCCCAACCATCAAGGCAAATTACGTCCTGGCAACCAGCGTTTACGGAGTAACATGATTAAACATCCTCACAAAATCAATCACAAAACATGAATGATAGACACACCACTCAACGGAGGTCCTACTCAGTTCGCATCAGCGTCCATATGGTGTCTCGGCCAAGACACCAAAGAGCTGCATGGAACCCAACATATAAGGAGAGTTAAAGGGAGGACTTACACTTGCTATAAAACATTTTTACCTGGTTAACAAGTATCTTCCCAGCAGAGTATGTCCGATTCTGTCCAGTCACCACCAGTGTTGTGTCAGAAACATGATACGTTTAATCAGTGTTTGAGATCCACCAAAGTTCCTGTTTTGGTGTTAGATCTCTCAACGTTCTAACCATCTACATTCTCTACCAGATCTATCAACTTTCTTCAACAAGGTTTCAATAGACAGTCATAAAAAAATAAGATAAAAGTTAGGTGAAACGGCACATCTTTATCCAAACGAAGAATGCCATTGTCTCGGTTTCACAGGAGCCTAAATAATAAAAGCCTTGCTTCGGTAAGTAGTGTTATAGGATCTGACAAGTGTTTTCTGGACCAGCTCCCTCCGGTAACGAGCATTAACGTCCGTGTTAATGCGTACAACCAGCGGGAGATATACAAATGGAATTTCCCTGTATACTAAAAGTTTGAAAGGATTTGAAAAAAGACCCGTGACGCGTTACCTACCGAGTATGAACAACGACGAAATGATTTAACAATCATAAAAAGAACTGTTAAAATTATTGAGGGTCACCCCTCCATCCATCCCCTATAAAGAATCTATCTAAATCACTATTTTTAATCATTTCAGGATTGCCCCTCAGCACAAGTGGGTTAAAACAGACTAATTTTATTTTTCTTTAATTCTGGAATCATAGAAGAAAAAAAATTGTAAAAGAGATTCTCGGGGAAATTTTTGAAAACTGCCCATAATGTAATTATTAAGAACGTTCCATTTGTTGCTATTAATTATTTGACTTTAAAACACTACAATCACATTTTAGACGTAACCCCTTAATAAATTGTTCGATAATTTTAGGAATTTAGACTTTTCACTTTGTGTCCATTCCAATTGGGCGTCTTTAAGACCAACTTTTCCTGCTTCGATGCATCGCCCCCCCAGCTGCGGGTGAGTTTGGTAAGGTTCATATTATAAGCTGTTTATTAGTTTGATGAGGGATTCCTTATATTAAGAATAACCCGGACCACTCACCCAGTTCTACATCTTGATCGTCGGTAAGGACAAGGATGATGTTTGGCCGGATGTTCCTACGGTCTCTCTGAAATCTTCCCTTCATGCGCTGTTTGGACAGGAAGGGAATATTAGCCTCCGCCGCCGCCATCACAATTGTTGTCAAAAGTGCAAGGACGATGATTTGCCACTGCGCCATCTTTAGATGCGGACGGCTGGGACCACCAGCGGTCTCTACCGGAAGATCTTTCTTTGACGTTCAGTAGCCCTACAGAGGAAAGAGACCAAATGTCCATTACATTGTCATTTATTGGTCATTTTTAACCCAAGCATTAAAAGAGGTCCTACTGGCTTCCTGTGATGGTCTAAAAAACAACAACAAACCCCCTTTGACCCTTGAAATATTAGCCAATTAATAGCCCATTATGAAGATTATACGGAGCTACTCACCAAATGTGTTACTCATACGGCTCTAATACCGGCCCTCACGAAAACCTTGACTTGCCGTTATTTAAAGATACACTTTATTAATCACCTGCATTCAAGCAGGGATATCAACCATAACATACTGGGAGAAAAACCAATTGGAAGTATTATATATTATCACAGCCGGGGTAGAATAGGAAGGATTCAGCTCAAGACTGTGTGAGCATCTGCCCCTCAGACCCTGAAACCCCAAGCATGGGGCAAATACCCGGAGAGCTCCCTAGGCATGCTAAAGAATTATATGCAGAAAAGACAAATATATCAATATGAAGCATTTTGTGATTAGAAAGAGAAAAAAGGATGAGGTTTACGCAATTCCTCAAATCTAGAACCAAAGGGTGCACCCCAAAATATACCTATTTCAACGCAAAACAGGAAACCTGTGCATTAGGAAACATGTGTTTATGCCTCAAAATAAGAGAAACTATCTGCGATTGATGCCACCTTGAAACATCCTTCACGCACACACTAAGGATGCATAAGAGGACCAAACTTATAAAGATTTATTTCCATACGTTCTATGCAAGGTTAGCATCACACCTGTAAAACCATCACACCTGTTGCCATTTCTAAGTTGCCCTCCCGGCGCCGGCTAAGACGCCTGCCGGCGGTGTCCATGCTGCTTATAATTATATATGTTATAAATACTTGTGGAACTTTCAAAAAAAATAAAAAATAAAAACATATATTTTACATGCTAACGGTTTAGTATATGGTTTACTGTCTCTTTTGTGTTTAAGGAAATAATAAGTCACACGATCCTTAAAACTGTAAAATGGATTATTTTAGGGGATAAGAGAATTCCAAAGGAATTCTACAAAGAATAATGTTACTTGCGAGTGATATGTCTCCTCGGTTTGGGTACAGATTACGCTTTAGGGGCTTTTTATAAAACACTAGATATTAACAGGCGCATCTTACAGCCTTCATTTTACAACACGCTGTCAATCCGGGGTCACGATTCTACCCGACTCTTAAATACTACAAGCTGATCTATATTTCATCGGTTGCCCGCCGTTAACTAATGTGATTAAGGAGTTTAGGAAACACAATAAACTTCGCGACGGAGGCATAAGTGATTTATAAACCACCTGCCGGGTAGAGAAAAGTCACTTTCCTCTTCTTTTTTTACGACGTAGGAAGAGAGGCAGATATGGATTATTCAGGCCCCTGGATCAGTCATGTGCCAGCTCGTACTGTTCCAGACACATTTCAATCAGTGGAAATCCATTAGCGATGATTGCCTTGGGTTAAGCAGTTGGTAGACGGAGCGCTGCAGATGGGTCCCATAAATATCTAAAGGTTGATGGAACCCGTTAGAAACCAGAAAACGTCACAGGTCAACACATTATATCTACGACTCTCAGATGTTTGGTTTTCGGGCGGCAAGGCAGAAGAATTGAGCAAAAAAATACATTTGATGAAATAATAGAATGCTTGCATAGACAGCGCTGCAACAAAGTTACAATTTCCTGCCTACATAGTAACATAGATTGAAAAAAAGACCCAAGTTACTTAAGTTTATCCTGGTTGTCGATCCAGAAAAAGGCAAAAACCCCACAATTTCCAATTGTGCCTCATGGACTAGGTACTGAGGTTACTCTAAATATTTTGGCCCCCATGGTTAATATTCTGTTCCTATCCCCATCCCCTACACCCCGGAGCAGGCGGACATAATGTAAAGTCCATGGTGTTCAGGCTGAGATGGACTTCTCACGAAAACCGATGTCATTATAAAACCGGGTAACTACTCAACCATGTTTGGTTCAACATTCCTTCTTCTAATCTACACCCAACGATATGACATGTTTACCCCTTATGGCGCTGTTTACTCCACAAAAAGTCAGAATTTAGCTTGTTTTACATTCTCTTTTCTTCTGCCTTGTCATTTTTTGGGGGAAACCAGTATATTTTATATAGTCGTTGAAGTTGGTATCGAGTGGAGTAGAGCAGGCAAGATGTTTGCAGCTGTTGGCGGCGTCTCGCCGTGTAAAAGCTGAACATTACAATTACCGGGCCCTATTCACAATCACTGGCCACCTGCTTGCGGTCGATGAATGGGACAGGGCACGGAGCTGATAGTAGAGTACATTTTAATTAGACTATTTGGCAGTCGGTCCGAAGGCCTTTCCCACTTTTGTTTCTGGAATTAAGAACAGTGGGGTGGGAATTAATGGAACCCAGTAGGCCTTGTGCGTTCTAAAGTAGTGAGAAACGCTTTACAATTAGACAGCGGCTAATCCCTTCTCTCGTATGACCCCTGCGGTATTCTGGCCGTAAATCAGCTGGTACCTGAAAACCAAAGAGGTCGTATGAATCGCAAAGAACTTGAAGGCGGCCATGACACATCTGGCCCAGATCCTTTTTTTTGGTCCTTCTCTAACGTTGATGTTAATCTTACACCAAAATTCTTAAAGTATTAGGCAGGTGGTGATAACCTATGGCTGATTGGTGTTGGTATGTGTCTATGTCTATATATATATATATATATATATATATATTCACAGTATATATTACATAGAACATACATATATTAAATGTCATGTCATACAGAGAGAGATACCAATTTGAAGAAAAAAAAATCATGAAATAAGTTAATGTAATAATGTTAAAAGTTGGGTAAGAAACTTTCCCTTTAAGCCACATTAAAATTCTATTTATTTTACTTTGGGTTCTGGGAAGATAAATGACGTTGAAGCCATCACTCAATCAATAAGCCGGCATCTGAAGTAGCGAAAGTCGGCTGGAAAGCGAGGAGTCTGAGCTGATGCGAGACTCGGCCATTGTCTGGGAAATAAAAGCTTTTTCTTTAGATTGTTATCTCTTCTGTTTGTTTCGGGCAGATTTTTCAATATTGCTACAAAGTTTTCAATCAACCTTCGCCGTCAAGATTGAAAACAAGACACGGCGTCTCAAAGAACGCTTTACCGGAATAATTTCTATTACTCTTGTACGGGCGCAGGTAATAACCCCTTACAACCAGTTTTAAAGGGCCGGGATCACCATTCCTCGAATAAGAGTTCTATAAGAGATATAAGAGAAGATAACTATCGTGATACATTATGAGATATCATGTAACTATACACACATATTACAGACAAACAGTGACGGAAATACAATTGAATACTTTGTAACTGCTGAATACTCTTTTAAAAGGGACACTCCAGCCATTGTAGGCACTTTAATGCAAATTATAGCTGAGGGGTCCCTTTAAATTCATGGTGTCCCCCTTATGCATTTATGTCTTTGTCCGCCCCCAATGCTTTCCGTGTACGAGGTGTGTCCTCTAATCACATCGCTTTACGCGAGATATACATCCCGGCGGTCGCCTACATGAACACTCCAGGCGGGGGTCTAACGAGACCCCCGTACAAATGCAAAGAAAAGAGGCTCCCTTTGGTTTAAGTGTGAAAGCTTTCCTGCCACTGACTGGCTGCTCAACGCAGCCAATCGGTGGCAAGAATCCTAGGACCGTGGGTGGGCATGGTAAGCTGCAGCTTCTCCCTAAGGTGAGTTTATTTAAGCATTTATTTTTTACTTCCATATTTGCTAGAAACGAGGCTCTTCATGGGAAGTCCAACCATGTTTAGCCAAAGTTCCACCTACAAAGCCTTTTTATTTCTGGAGATGAGTACCCAAGCAGTGTTTTTCCTCCAAATGCCCCCAAAAATTTAAAATTATCTCATAGGGAAGATCATGATAATATTACCCTTTTTGACCATAACCAAAGTACGCTGGCTTGTGCTGGCCCTTTAAGTGCTCTCTGGTTACGGGGGTAGCTGCCCCCTCGTGGGATCGAAGCAGCCCCTCTCATACCCAGCTGCAAAGCTTCCAGTCACAGTGGGTATAAGACGTTCGCATTTTCATCCCTGAGAGTTTGGGCAACATCCAAGTTGGACACAAAAGTGAAATAATTACATTTTTAATGTGTCGGGCTCGCCTTTGTCTGTTTGGACAAAAGCCCAGAAAAATAATAAACATGAAAAGGGCGCAATGCGTTCTGGAGGCGACGGTATTCGCCGGCCAAAAACGCAGCCAAGACGAGTGGTATTTTATTTTCTATGTACCAAAGTACAGATATCTTAACCGGTTTACATGATTCTTTTACAAAGGGAAGAAAAGAAAGTGAAATGTTAGCCAATGATGCCAAAAAATAAACATTTTAAATATATATATATATATATTTTAAAAAAAATGTATATATATATATATATATATATATATAATTACTTCTTGTGGCTTCACTTATTTTTCAGGTTAAAAAACAGTAATATAAAAAAAAAAAAAAAAATACATAAAATGACCACTGTTTTGAGGGCCTGATAAGCGCTCATCTCTTCTCAAGCTGCACGGTATCACGTCCTTATCTTACTGCATTGAGGCATCCGCGTCTTAACCTTCCCGTGGATCAATTTGATCAATGAATGTCAAAACGTTAAAGGGGCAGCCACATCACAAGCTGATTGGTGGAAAATGGCGCTCGCATGTACCTTGACAATCCTCTGCGTTCTCCGGGTCAACATTCTTTAAATGGGGTTGTTCCCTGCGATTTCAGGGGGACCGCCCACTGACATCAGCGGGACCACCCACCGACATCAGCGGGACCACCCACCGACATGAGTGGGTTGTCCTGGACGCATCCGGCAAGCCCAGAAGTTCCCAGGTATGGCCATAATCTAAAACTAAAAGGCCAGGGGCTTAGATGGAGTGTAAGGAAGTTCTATTTTACTGAGAGGGTGGTAGATAAGTGGAACAGCCTCCCAGCAGGAGTGGTAGAGGGTAATACAGTGAGGGAATTAAAAAATGCATGGGATAGGCATATGGCTCCCGAACCGAGAAGTCGAGACCAACGACTGATGGGCCGGATGGGACCGATCTGTCGGCAGGTTCTGTGTTTGTATCTCATGTTATTGGGGGGGAAAAGTTTCCCTTTAATTAACAAGTCCTTTTAATAGTCTGTGGGACGTGTATTAAAGATACGGCTCCACATGTACAGATGTACTAATGTTGTGAAGCCAGCTGCTCCCGGTGATCACGGACGCCGGGGCGCGTAGACGGCGGTGACATTGCTCACGTCTTTCTTGTAATGGGGTGTAACGGGTGGGGGGGAGCTCACTCATTTTCACAACATGTTGTTTACAAAAGAGAACGACAAGTGTCGGAAAAACACAAAATCAGATGAAACGGACAGGAAATTACTTACAAAAGCTGAACGCGGATGCGATGAAATCCACGAGCCGGTGAAGTGTCTGCTTGTGATAAATATGTATATCTTTTACATCTTTGATGTAAACAATCGCAGCCAGATCAGAAGCTCTTTACCGAGACGCCTACAGAAGCAACGATTTATATATATATTAAAAAAAAATTAAGAAGAAATGCCATAAACTGGCAGAATAATATGTGATATTTTAGCTGTAGCTATAAGCTTGAACGTGCGCGTCAATACACGATGAAAGGCATCGCTTCCTCATATAGAAACCACATGTCTGCATTACCGGTCCGGATTTATAGCAGGAAGGGTGCGGGTTTTGCTATATATATATATATATAAATATATATATTATATATATATATTTCCCCAGCTACTTGACTTTTTTTTTTCATTTAAAAAAGTGTATTTTGGTAAAGATTTGGTGAAGCCACGGCTTCAAACTGCTTCGGCCGCGTATGTTTCATCTTTCACCATACATTATCCTGACGGATGACGGTAAAGTAAATATGTCATCCTTCGCGGGACGTGCGCGACGCAGGTTAATGTTAATTAATCAGAGTTAATGCTTCGGCTGACGGCTAGTAACGAGCGTTACCGTAACTCATGGTAGCCGCAGGGTTATGAAGGCCATTAATCTTCTTCTTCCAGTTGAACATCTGACTGAGTGGCTTCTGGCTCTAAAGGGATTCTTATCGATGAGGCTCGCTGGGCTGTAGCGCTGGTTTAATTAATACCCGGCGTTTATCACCTCGAGGAGGGGATTACTACCAGCACTATCCGTAACATAGCGCCGCGTCTACACAGCTGGCCTGGACCCCACCGTCCTTCTGTGGTGTCAATCATATCCATTCCCTGCTGTTTCTATACACATTATCGGGGCTTTTAGTGCTGTGGAACCCTGTGACCCCCTCATACCCAGCAAACATTCTGAGCTGCTAGAAAAGAGGGGCATCAGGGGAGGGGAGAGGGACTGATCTTACTAAATAGAGACATTAGGGAATTATGACTCATGATCGTGAGGTCAGGAGTGTGGCACAACATGTTAGGTACCAAACACAAGAGACAAGTATCTTATATATCTTACATTTTATAGACAGTTCCAAATTTAATAGAGTGCGATACGTGGTAAAAGCTGTGACATTAACCCTTTCACGCTGTGGGCTCTGTATCACCGTGTATTTCATATTGTCTTTTTGCTTGTGTGCCACTTAAAGGGTTAAGCCGTATCTACTTAACGCTGAATGCGTCAGGACTCCGAAGTCTCTGTTCTACCCACTCAGGACCGGGGGATTTCTTATCAGCGCTGCCGATTGCCCTTGAAGAGTGGGTCACAGAGCATTCTTTTGCTACCTGCGCTGATAACTACCTCCAGCCTACAGAGCGATAGACCTTTGAAATATATTTACTCCGGTCGGTGGATTCCTGTCCTCCGGACACACCGGATTACGCGCTGGTCGGATTACGTGCTGCGTTTGGGGGGTGCAAACCTGCTTTCCCAATACCTCACCTGACCCAACTCTGTCTGTAAACAAGCCACGGACGGGGGCCGGTAACGGCACAAACCACACAGTCCACAGACACTATTTACAGGTATAACTGAATTCACGCAATATGGCTTCGCTCTGAAAACGCCAAAGTGGAAGCGGGTCCTCGAAGAGTCGGCTTTGGTGGAAGCCGCGGCCACCAGTCCTTCATGAAGACTTTAGTGGGTCTTTGAGGAGACCCTGGAAAATCCAGCCCTGTTTAAGGCTTTGGTGTGGGAAGGAAGGAATATCCCCTCAGAAGACAAACATGGAGGATCTGGTACATGCCACAATTTTTAGTTTCATGACTAGGAAGAAGAAGACCCTTGGGCTTCATGGAAAGCAAAGGTTACAAAAGATCGGACACTTTGCTTGGCTCTTAGAATCGCGATAAAAGCTTTTGAAGGGCCAATTTCTCCATAAAAACGGGGACCACAGAAAATAAAGGGGGAGGTGCTTAATATAAGCTCCACCCACACCAGGCTGACTGATCTTTTTAACGTCCCCCTAAAAAAATTGGGTGCTGTAGTTATTAAGTCTGGGATTAACACGGATGTAGCTATGGGTCTCCAAAATGGTTTGGCTGCCCATGTCCCTGGTGTTTAGATTTTGGGGATGGGGCAGCCATGGCACAGTATGCTACCCTCACCCCATATTTTCTTCTCTCAGTGATGTCACAGGGTATGATGTCAGTTTCAGGGCAGCTAAAGATGGGGGGCGCATGTCATGACGGGTCACATCTGGCAATCCCAAAGTGGCCTCTATCTCGCCTCCCTACCCCCTGGACCGGTACATGACTCCGGGGACCACTATACCAACACTGCTGTCCTTGGGTTCCACAATAATAATAAAAAATGGCTACTTGCCCTTTAAATCACAGAATAAAAAAATATCTATAGATAGATTAAAACACATACATGGTAACTTTGTTGCATTTACTGGAAAATCCTTCCACGCTGAACTTGTTACAGTTACTGACAACAGGAAGAAACTCCTCCAAACGAGCAGAGATCTATTGTGCGAATTTTGAAACAACATAAATGCCCCAAACCACATCCGAGAAGCCTCAGCAAACAGATAAACCTAACGTTATTTCACCCCAAAAACATTTCTAACTTGATTAGAACATCTGAAGCTTGACAACCCCACTCCCTCAGGCCCCTGGTTTTGATTTCAAATTATAAAGTGTCCAGATGATCAGAGGGGGGAGTATTCTAAACTATGACTAACTCCCCCATTCACTGGAACTCAATGGGTTACACGAGGGTGGGGAAAAAAAACCAAAACCTAAAACAACCTCTATCACTGCCAGGGTTAAGAAAGGTCTTCCAAAGGGTTAAAGCTGCAGAAGAGAATTGGCCTTAATGACTTACTTTTACGGCGAACTCTGCCCCCTGCAAACAGCCGCAGCTCCGGCAGATTAAATATTTGACTTCCTTTTTTTTTTTTTTTTTTGATGGTTCTTGGAAGAAGAAAAAAAAAGATTATACCGGTCTGGGCTGCGTTGCCTTAAATGACTGTTTTATACTCCCAACAGCCTGTGAAGCCCCCGCCATCAGGGTCCGAACAGTCGGCATTAAGGACCCTTCCAATGCAGACGTTCACCTTTCTATGGGATGAGTTTCAGCTGCTGGAAGGTCCGCTGCAGGTTATGGAGAAACATGAGTGGTCGTCTCTGCTAGAAGCCGGTGGCTTCTTATATATAAACGAGGAGGAGAAGGAGGAGGCTGAACATGTAACCTGCAGGGAAGTCCTGGATCTTATTTCCCAGCACAAGGCTCGTCTGTATTGTAAAAGAAAAAAAAACCCCATCTAGTTCAGTAGGACTCGCCCTCCCGGACTGATGTCACGAGCCGGGATTCCAGCACGATCCGTTTACAGGTCTCTCGCCAATCCATCCCACCGCCGGCGGCGGGCACGATTCACACAACAGCTCGGCACTGGCATTACGAGGGGGGGGGGGGTTCAGACAGAAAAGTTGGAAGCCATTCCGTTAGCACTCGTAGCCTCTGGCCATGAAACCGTCCACTGGATTAACCCTGTAAATTCTGGGAGACGCAAAGCAATCTTATCAACCTAAAATCATCGGGAATGCCTCAATTTCAACCACTTTACCGTAAATGAACATTTATTTTTTTAATAACCTTTTTGATCGCTGCTGGGAAAGAACAAACAAATCAGCATCTTTCCTATTAGTTATTAACCCCTTTCATACCAAATCTCAGCGCATGAACTACTGGAATCCGAGCAACTGTAGGAGAACATGCGAGATCCCCGGAGACTGCTATGGAGAGCTAGCTCTGCGTACTTCGAGCAATAAGGGAGACAGGGGGCTAAGTTGGAAGGAAGAGTAAGGGGGCTGATGTGATGGTATAGAGTGGAAATGGTGAAGGGAACACAGAGGTGGCGGCGGTCCGGAAGACATCAATCAGACGTCTGTTTCATCCATGCCAAGAGGGACCGACGTCACCGACCACCTAAAGAATTCCTACACAGTTCTATATATTATGAGGTCTGAGAAGCATCGGTAAAGCCCTATTCAACACCTTCTAAAACAAGACGTGTCCTACTCTGGCCAAACGTTTGAAGATACGCGATGATTGTGTTCAGAGTTGGTGGAACGGCATTAAAGTAAAAACACAATGTAACAAAACGTAACAAAATAAACCCAAAACGCAATTTATTAACTTCAATCAATGTCCTCCCACCAACCCCATGCAGCCATCAGAGCATTTTTTCCAAGCTCGTTTCATTCCCAGCCTAACCCGATGTTTCCATGTTGGCTTGCGCGTGTAATTAAGGAATGACCTCAGACATAATTACACATGCAAGGAAAAGGAACGGCACACTGAGGGAAACAGAGTGAATTAAAAGATCTGATGCCGTGGATGAATAAATATGATCTACGGGCTGTTAGACGCGAGAGGGACGTGGAATCGCCGCTTGGAGGATTCTCAGGGGTAATGCAAACGCTCAGGTTAATGGATTGAAGAGGACTGTTCCGTGTCTACTCCACTTAGTGTAAATTGCATCCAAGCCAATCGAGCTGCTGACAGCCCCTCCTATGCCTTTAATCCTGCATGCGCCGGGTTCCTTTTTTTTAATGATTGATCATTATAGATTTTTTAATCTCTAAGAACTGTATTTTACACATAATAGGAACGTGGATTAAGGGATACCTCCCAAGCGTCCCGGTTTAGCTGGGTCCACCTTTTTAACGGCTTTAGTGCAGACTCCCTGACCTTGAATATTATTCATTCATTAACTATTTGTGGAGTCGTAAAGGGGGGATTAGCCGTAACTCGCCAACGGGTGGTAGGCATGAGCTACAGTCCGGAAACTATTTTGTTAGAATATTATGAACATGAACAGATTTGATATCACACTCACCTGACTCTAAAGTATAATAAGCATAGCTGAAATCTGTCAGGGTGTTTACCCCAATATCAGGGTCTCGGATTCTCATGGACACGCAGTCTGAAGCAGACTCCTCCATGGGTATGTAGCTGAGTGCGGTATACGTGGTAGAGCGTGGTGTGCCATTGGTGTTGAAAGTAGTCAATGTGTTTAAGTCTGCGGCAATGGGTTTGGCGAATGGTTAGTTAGGCTGAGAGTTGTCAGAGTGTCTGCATTTGTGCCAGTGGGTCAGTCTAATGATATCTCTCCCTTTAGGGAAAAATCAAAATGACTGAGAGGTTTATTCTCCCCAATAAACAATATTAACTCCAGACCCTGACGATAGCCCTGTGCGAATGGTTATTAAAGGGTTATTATTTGTGAAGCCTCAGGGTCAGAGAATTTAGAAAGCTCTGGGGTTTGATGTCAGGGACATGGTGTAAGAGCTAAGCAGGCTCTGTTCCTGTTCAAATATGTCAATTTTATGAATCATTTCAGGACAGAAGCATCAGGACTGGACAAGCAGAAATCTGGGTTTTTGGCAATTATCCTGCAATATATTTATATCTCATCCTCGATCAATGTTAATTCTAAAATGTGAAGGTTGGAGGGGGGATGACATGAAAATAAACTTAATTAAAAAAATATTAAGATGGCCCTACTATAGAGAGGGTAATACAGTGAGGGTATTAAACATGCATGGGAGAGGCATACGGCTCCTGAATCTAAGACGAGACCAACGACTGATTAAGGTTTGAGTCTTTACAGCAGGAGAAACGGGCAGACTAGACGGGGGCCGAATGGGGCCGATCTGCCGGCAGGTACTAGTTGGCAAACTCTTCAGCACACAATGAGGCAGGTTTTACGTCTCCGGCAGAAATAGTTTTGAGGTTCTACATTTGGCACAAAGTCTAAATCAAGTGGAGAATAAACATGTTTTGGCATTTAATACTTTCCTCCACTTTGGGGAAAATACCATATTATACCAGCGATACGAGCGGCTGTGGCGCGGATACCGCCTTGGATGTAATCAGATACGTATGGTACGGGGAATTTAAGGTCTGCGCGCGGTTTTCATGTCTGGGCTCCAATGAAGGGAAGAATGTCACAATTCTCTCTTACATCAAGATAACAAGATACCCCAAAAAAAAAAACCCAGAAAAAACACATTAAAAATAACAAAACAAAAACCAAACACAGTGGACATAAAAAAAACAAACCCACACATAGCCGGTACAAGAACCACTGCCATTTACCTTTAAGACAACACAAATTGAACAGCGAGAATTGGCTTTTTGTGGTCACCATCAATGTTGCCTCTAATTTTTCTTACGTGGTGTGCGCAGAAAATTTCTCTTGTTATTTGTTATTCTATATTTTTGGTACAGCTCACTCATGGTTAATAATACTACATTATAGTGTGATAATGTAGTATTAGTTACACAACAGTATTACTTACTGTAATGTTTTTTTAAAGGTGAAATTCTCACTGCATAAGTAAATTATGAGCGAATCACGAGCGGAGGCTCCAGGCCGCATAAAGGATAAAAAAAAATTGGGAAAAACTGTTGTCCGCAGGGGCGTACCTAGAGTATTTGGCACCTGGGGCAGATCCTGTATGTGGGACCCCCACACACACACTTTAAAACTGCATAGCTTCTATCATTAGGCAAACATTGACAGGGGTACAGCATAACTGTTATCATTATTTACTAAGGCAGACATTGATGGTGGTACAAAATAACACCTATCATTATATACTGAGGCAAACATTGACGGTGGTACAGCATAACTGCTATCATTACATACTAAGGCAAACATTGACGGTGGTACAGCATAACTGCTAACATTATATAGTGAGGCAAACATTAACAGTGGTACAGCATAACCCCAATCACTATATACAGAGGCACACAGTGACCGTGGTACAACATAACACCTATCATTATACATTGAGCCAGACATTGACAATAATGCAGCATAACCCCAATCACTATATACTAAGCCAAACATTGATGTGGTGTAGGCCTACCACTTTAGTGTGTGGCCTAATATATATATATATATATATATATATATATATATATATATATATATATATATATATATAATTTTCTTCGGTGCATCTATATATAGAAAATTTGGACCTGAAAATTTAGCATTCACTTGACTGAAACCGAAAATGACCCCCCCCCACACCTTTAAAAAAAACAAAACAAAAAAAAAACACTTTTAGTAAATGTAACACACCAAAATGAGACAAAACAAAATCAATAACAATATATATATATATATATATATATATATATATATATATATATATATATATATATATGATTAACAGCAATCACACTATCATGCCCAGGTTCTAGCATGTACTGGTTGATTGGGAATGATAGGAGTGGGATTGCTGTTAGCAATCATATATATATTAATATTGTTATCGAATTTTTGTGTCCAATTTTGGTGTGTTACTTACTTTTAATAAAGGTGTGGTTAACACACCAAAATTGAACAAAAAAATATATAATTGCTAACAGCAATCTCACTCCTATCATGCTCAGGCAGCCAGTACATGCTGGAACCTGAGCATGATAGGAATATGATTACAGCCTCCCTATGCCATGCTATCCCCCCCAACATTTACACATCCATGCTATCACACACACTCATTCACAAACATTCAGTTTAAACTACAACATAACACCCATCACTCTCACACACTTACTAATTCACTCTCACAGAATGTTTTCCTACCTTTTCTCTGTCTCTGTCACTTTTCCTCCTCTTCGTTCTTCCTCTTCTGTGTCCTCTCCTTCCAGTGCAGTGGAGGTGGTGGGCTTAGCTTCAGTTTCCGCGCGCATCGCAAGGGAGCAGGATCGGAGGTCTGCATTAACAGACCTCCCGCTCCCTTGATTTTTTTTATGACGGTTAGAGGGAGATCCTTGATCTCCCCAACCGAGCTTGCTCCTCTAGCGTCGGACATTACGAACATTTGATCTATACATTTACACGCACAATACATAGACGTCATTTAGCCCTCTTTAGCCCTCTTTAAAACCAATACCAGATCCTCAAATGTCAAACTAGACAATAAGGCGATAGGAGTAAAACAGTAACATTATATAACTGTTGCGAGCACGCGATATATCAATGCTGTTTGCTAAAAGAAGTGGCACCTGTTATCTTCCCTGTTATCTCTGCTGTGTTAACGCAATCGATGCGATTCTTCCTGCGTTATCTGTACCACATTACGATGTTCTGCATCAAACCAATCAGATACAAAGCGACCTTAATTTAACTCTGAAGGAAAAGCGTTACCTTGTCATGGACACCTTTCCAAAGAATCGCGACTGTCAATTCCGGCAGCGATCACTCCTGTGTTTGAGGGGGAAAAAAACAAAGTTCACTTACTTTAATGCAGAAATTATAATGTTTCTTGTCTTTACATTATTAAACATCGATGCATCAAATGTCCCATTTCTCATGATCCTTTGATGCAGTTGCATTGAATATTCCTGTCAGCCCAAGCAGGAAGTTGTAATCCACTTCCTGTTCTCTCCCTGCGTTGTTTTACCGGGCGGCGCATGAGCCTCTATCGCTAAAGTTTGTTTCCAGGTCCTCTATAAAGCTATTATCTTAGTATCTTAGGGCGAGGGGGCGATTTAACCCTGTAAGGGGGCAGCAAGATGGCGGCTCCGGCATACAGCATGACGGGAAATAACAGGGGATTTCAATACCTGTTCCAAGGTGCGTAAGTTAGTACTGGGGATCATTTGGGGCTGCTACTGGGAACCAGGCACAGTTTCAGGGTTCATATTACTCTTTCGAGCGGCGGCCCACCATAGGGTACAATATTTAACCACTATCCGCTCCTGAGTGAGCTAGTCCCACGCTTAGTACATGAACAGGTGCCAACCAACTGCACTTAGTGATGGAAGAGATGGGTACGTAGTATGTGGGTGGCACAAAAGCTTTACAAAGCAACAAAAGCTACAGCAGAAGCCATCAACAAGGCTGTATTGTTAACGAAACGGAGCTCTTTGATAACACCAAGGCCATTTCGCTTATATATTACCCCTTTGAAATCCACCATTCACAGAAATCTCATTGCTCTGAATTCACCGACACTGAGAGTTAAAACATTAAAGGGAAAAGCGCTCCGTAAAATTTCTAACGGCATCACAACTTTTTACAGTAAGCTGCCGAAGACCACCTGAATTCTGATACACACGGTCTTTAAAGACTAGCCATGCATGTCTCTGTAAGTCTATAAATCTCTACATTTCCATCGTTATGTGAAAGTGTGTGTGGGCGCTAAATTTAAAGCTGTGTGCCCAAATTCTGAAAGTCAGCAAGAAATAAGTCATTGAGATGTCAAAATAATAATAATAATAAATTAAACATTTAAATATAATTTAGACTGTTTCTTTAACCACTTACCTCCCATGGACACCAATAAATTAAGATTTTATATAATCTGACATTTAACTATATCAAAAGAAAAAAAATCCACTTACAGCTACTTAGGCTGTGATGTAAGATAATTAGGTACTGTCTCTTTAATACATCGAACTCCTTGAGATCAGCCCTGTTCTTTGTATCGTCCATTGTTTTCTGAAATACAGTTCCCAAGAGCCCAATACCTTGCTTTCCAAAGGGCCTATTATTCACACTTAAGTTGCGTTCATTGGGGCAAACATAAAATGCATTTAGATTGCTCTAACAAGCACCTGTGCCGGGGCATAGCCCGTGCCAAACATTTTTAGCATTTACCAAATTACAGGCTCAGAAGGTGCTATTGTTCGCTATTCTGAGCGATGTGAAATCGCATTCACCTCAACATCTCGTGATTCCCCGCCGAGTCCATTAGCCGCGCACAAAGAGCGCTGACCCCCTCTCAGCTAGGAGGGAGCGTTACCGATGGACTTCAAGATACCATGTAATTGCAAATTATGGGGATTTTATTTGCATTTCTCAAACAACATATATTATTAGCTTAGTGTTTCTCAGGGGGGGAATCGACCAAGTGTTCAAAAAAATTAAATTAAAAAAAGATTACAGAGGATAAAGAAAACCCCCCAAAAAAGCCATTCTGGTCATACACTGCGCAAGCACAGTCGTACGCCACTGTTTAGATCAAGATAATTTGTTATGAATTTATCTGCAAACAATTAGAATGCGGTTTCAGAATCGATTGATGCGTTTGAAAAGGGTCTGGATGTTTTTTTATGGAGAAAGCAGAATGAACATGGCTCGGGGTGAGCCTAGGTTTAGTGACCCCTGGGTGCTGTATTTCTTTGGCACCCCCCATAAGCACACACATAACACAAAAACCCACTCTAACACTGTAAATGTACCCATATATACATACGATCGCCTTGCAACAACTCTAAGCTCACACTAACACACACACGCTGACACCAAATATCAATATGCAACACACCATACACTAACATACACATGCTAACAGCATACACATATGCTCTAACACCATACAGTAACATGTACACACAGAATACATACACATACACTACCACCATCCACTAACACACACACACAAACTCTACCACCATCCACTAACACACACAAACTCTACCACCATACACTTAGACATATATAAGTTTCTTATGAAGAAAGCAACATAAGGAACAAAGAAAGTGGGAGCAAAATAGCGGCTCACATGTACCCCGCATCAGAGATCATTTGTAGTTAAGGAATTTGGAAGAAAAAAAAAATATATATATATAATTGTGTTGTAATATAGATGTAAGAATTGGAATTATCTGAGAGTTCCCCTTTAAATACATACCATTTAAATTCCTCACAGTAAGCAAGGATGCAGCATCGTTCGACCAAGCTCATTATTACTTTAACCTAAGCTACTAACTCTCCATCAATATGTTAGTTTCTCTCCGAGGTATCATCATGTTTTAATGATTTATTTATTCCCAGATAGTTAGTAGCACCAGCGCTGTCAATAAGACCACGTTAAAACTAGTTTGTTTAATTATTGAAAAGCTCTCAAGTGCCACTGGGTAAGAAGAAAATATCTTTTTCCGTAATGTATGTGTCACAGTAGTTTAACAGTTCGAAGGTTTATTATTAAAATGAATACATTCGTAAGGCAAAGAAACTTACAGCACGGACTTATGACATTTTATGAGTAATTATGACTCCCTTCCACCTCTCTTTCAATATATTTTTCATTTACATGGACAATAATGTATCTAGATATAATTACTTATAGAACAGCCTTTTATCTCCAAGACCTGTATCTCTTATGCAAAAATCTGCTTCTCCATAGAATCTGCTGGAAGATCAGAAACCTTTGGCCTGTCTAGTCTGCCCGTCTTTCCTGCTGTAAAGACTCAAACCCTAATAAGTCGTTGGTCTCGTCTTAGATTCAGGAGCCATATGCCTATCCCACGCGTGTTTAAATTCCCTCACCACGTCTGCTTGGAGACTGTTCCACTTATCTACCATTCTCCATTGGTCTCAGTAGACAGACGAGATAAGGCATAAGGCATAGTTTCCATGATCACGTCCTGATCAACCTCACCAGAGATCTACAAAACCTGTGGAGTCATCTAGCATCACAAAGTTAAAACTAATGGATTAAAGGACTTTCCAAGGTCTCGAGAGCGGAAATAGATTATTCTACCTCAAACATGTTATTATAACACAAGTTTAAGACCATCGCCCTGACTGAGTGGTATTGGTACACAGCAATAAACCTGTCCGAAAAAACATTGGTTGAGGTTGAGCCAAGATGGGGGAAAAAGTAGGATGCTGAGAACAAAATGCTTATAGACCAAATCAAAGTAGAAAAGTCTAATTTGTCTAATTAGCTTTATTTTAAGAAAATGCCAATGATCATGTCAAACAGTGGAATACGTAGAAAAAGTATAGAAGATGAGATTAGATCCCAAACTTTCCGCTAAGCCTGTATTACTTCTACAACGACCATAACCAATTAGCTCCTTCCGACATCAACAAATGAATGGGAAGACGAAATCATGCAGCTCATGTCAAGATGATACCTCAGTAAAATGAGGACTGGAGACGGTCGGAGAGGACTGTCGCTGTTGCTAGCAGAGACACCAAAAATGCTTTTTTATTTTTTTAAGATAAAATAGGAAAATAAGTGAAAAGGCATAATTTTCAGCTTCGACATTGGTAATACCAGAAGCAAAATGTAAAGGACCTTTGACACAGCCCGTTCTCATGCTTATAATATTACCATTCAGTAATACCAGCTTGACGTATAAACAAAAGATTAATCCCTTCAACCTTGCCTGAGTCACTCTGGATTAGACCTTCAACAAGACCTTCGTCCAGTCTTTAAAGGGAAAAAGCAAAACAAAAAGAAAATTAAAATAATGCAGTGATGTTTCCAAACTGCGGTGGCAGAGGAACGCAAATAAATGAATGCATTAAATAAAAGCCAGTGGTAACAAAAAACTCAAACTAAAGGATGCAGATTAATGT
Organism: Spea hammondii; assembly: GCA_029215755.1. Taxonomy (NCBI): domain Eukaryota; kingdom Metazoa; phylum Chordata; class Amphibia; order Anura; family Pelobatidae; genus Spea; species Spea hammondii. The sequence goes on from JARDYJ010000013.1 coordinate 22,768,641, forward strand.
GACTGACCTCTGAGATTAAATGATGAGCTCCAAAAATACTGAAAAAAAAGGAAAAAAAAAGGCTTGATGCAGGAATCTAGCCATCTCTATATTACACACCAAGGAACCATTTTATTTATTTTTTTTATTTAAAGAGTTATGAGGAAAGGCGAACACACACATGTATTTTCCTAAATGTGAAATTGTCATATTATCAGAATAAAAATAAGAATTGGTTAGAAGAGGAAATTTATGGGTCAGAATTCTTGACAAGGGATAAATATTCCTTCACACCCGGCAAACATTCTGATCTTCTGGGGGGGAAAAAAGACACCAGAAGAGGAAAGAAGGGTGCAGGGATTTAGGGTCCAAAGAGAGACGAGCCTTCGTTTGAGACCAAGCGTGAATCATCATGTCTACTTCTATTCCACCGAGCCCATTATTTAAATCCCACGCACATTAACATGACTCCTATTTAAATAAAATACATTACATCGAACATCAACGTGTTTTGACTCAAGGATACAAAGGGACCAATTTTAATTTTTCCCAAGATCTGCACATGAATAGAATTATAAAAATAGTTCTGCTGATCATTTGTGTCCTAATTTCCTTGCATGATACTCAGGAATTTCCACTGTAAATATTATATCCTGTTTCCTGCATTTTTAGTCATGGGCGACATGAAGGGAAATCCATTATCCAACCTTTTCACACGCTAACTCTAAACATATCATCTGCTTATTTGGGACTCATATTTACAGTCGGCTTCAAATTAACAAAACAAAAAAAAAAAAACCAACACATAATGAACCACATATTTGTAGCATGTGATCTTTTTATTTTTTTTTATTTTTTTTGTTTAAATAAAATTCTTAGAAAATAGTCTACAAATTGGATCTGTTTAACTTAAATCTCCATAAATATAATAATTTGTCAGGAATGTTCTAAAACCTTCTATATTCAATGATGTAGGTTTAATTAATCATGATAAATGAAACAATAACTATTGTTCTGTATCCATTATAAGTTAAAGTGACTGGACCCAGCGGCTCTGCCCCAGACCCACCGCAGCGCGGGACACAGTCAACACCTCCCGTTTGGTTGTGTGAATAACTCGGTTAAATCCCAACTTTCCTCCGCACATAAAATAAACTACTTATTGTTATGCTAGAAATTGTGATGACTTCATATATGACTATGCTAACCAAACATAATTAATAATAATAATTAAAAAAAATATAACAAAGTGCAATTTTTCAAATATTTTAAAAACAAAAAATAAAATAAAAAAAAATGTCTACACTTCGCATTCTCAAACTCAAGATTTCTATTTTATTAATAAATATTTTTCTACTAAACATTCTGCATTTTTTATGTTAAAGTCTGGTAAAATGTAATATCAAAAGTAGGAGGAAACATAGCCAGCGGTATTAAGTAAGTAAAGAATGGGAGTTGGCAGGGTTCTGGATCAGCTTGGGGAGCGTGACAAACATTTTGGGCCACGTCCCACAAGTGAAGGGTCCTTGCCAAGTCAGAAGGCGCGCCAGGTACAGAAAGTTGGAATGTGTCTCTGATATTACAGACAAAAGATAGCAATTAAAAAAAAAAAAATCTAAAAAAAATATTCTGCTGCTCTAACAAGGTTTATCGAGGCCGTATTACGCAATCTAAAGATTAAATCCATTTTACGTAAGCAATAAATCCAGATATTTATAGGCATTGGAATGACATATAAACTCTGCCAAATTACACTAATAAAACCGGTCAAGTGTAAAGAATGAAAAGCTTTACACAGATTATCCTTTGTATTTCAGGAAACAATAAAAAAGTATCTTAAAAATATTCTATTGAAAACAGATTAGATCAACATTCTATTCTAGACATTAAAAAGAAAGGTCAACAAGTAATTCAATCGAGGGGAAGGTGGGACGGGGTGACATTTTGTTTGTTCCATTTTGTTTAAAATTACTTGTTGCGAAAACCACAGTGTCAATAAAATATTGTGAACCTTTGGGAATCGTGGCAAAGCGGACCTCACCTGTACGGATTCTTTACATTATTAAATCAAGTGGTGCCGTCCAACTCTGTGGTTTAGAGCAAGAAGAATGTCTTCAAGCTCAGATTTTGAGAAACACGATACACAAAAGTTTAAAATAAAACACCGAAAAATCTAAACTTTTTTGCTTCTGTTTTGCAGATGGGGTACGATCTCGTTATACTCCTGGACTCACCTTTATAACATTTTGTAGCCAATATAAAAAAGAGGAAAGGAAGTTCAGAAGACCGTTCACAGTGGCCAAAAGAAGTCATGCTTCACAGTAGGTAGATTGAGGTCTCTACTTGATTTTTCATTAGAAATATCAAACCAAGCTTTGGGACATTTTGTTTTGGGTCACAGAGTCACTTCAAGGTTTCATCTAAAGGGGTAATTGCCAATATGTATGTTCCTGATGCATCATGATTGATCCGCACGGGATCAACCAACGGTCTACGCCCCTTGTTGCGACATTGCATCATTTTCCCAGATGCGTGCTAGATTGACATCACTTGTCCACAGAATATAGCTCGCATTGGAGTTCCAGGGGTCTAACGAGACCCCCCCCCCGCACGCATGAGCAGAAAGCACTCATCGATTGCTCTAAATTCCAACGGGATGAGATATCGGCAGGCCCAAGGTTATGCAATGGATGTCGGCGTACAAGAAGCTTATGGATTTTCGCTTGTCAAGGAACATCTCTGACCTCGGGGTATTTGGGCTGCCTAGAAAATTTAGTAAAGAAGAACAAAGGTGATTGCAACATTTGTTAAATTTATGCTGTATATTTTGTGCCTTGAAGATAAAAAAAAAATTCAATTAAAAGAAAAGGTGTAATTTGGCCCGAAATTAACTTTTTTTTTCTTGGTACGTTAAATCAGGATAAAGCAGAAGCAATACGTCTGCTGGAACCCAAAGGGGATCATAGAATTTCTATTTAAATAATCCTACATGCTACAGTTCAGTACACAAAATAGTATTCCTTCCCATTATGTTACCTCTCCTCTGTTGTTAGGTTGCTGATTATCCTTGATTGGTTCAGGCAGCCTTTGAAGGGAAAGGTAACAAAAGATAGAGAATTTCAGGACAGGACATTGATTGGATAATGCTGGTTCTGCCACAGGCTGCCACTGACCTCAGCTTCCGGAATGTGGACTTTTAACCTAAATATCTCCAAGACAACTGCAGTGGTGGTCACACACTGATACTTGTATCGTCAAATGAAGGCGACAGTTGCCCTTTTTGGGACACGTAGATAAAAACTATTTCTGTTACAGTAACAATCATCACAGCTGAAAAGGCACAGCTTAGTATCTAATGCTCAGTAGGATAATAATGTCCATTTTTAAACATCGAAGTTATGGATGAAGATGATGTATAAGCCCCGTGATAAATCCTGCTTTACAGCCTAATAGACAAATCAGGAGGGTTCGTTAAGCGTACGGCATCGTAAGGGCATCGCATGGAATTCTTTAGGAGATTAATAATTTATTCACCGATATACGGTTTCACTGCCTTAATGTCTCCTTATGCCAAGTGACCTCTCTCACTTGAAGGTTCTTCATGAAATACCTGTCAAGATCATTATGGTGCCACAAACAGAATTATTTACTTTCCCAAAGAGCTGATGCTCTATTTTGAAGACCCTGGCTTTCAGACAAATTAAATCCTCCCCTGATGCCCCTCTTTTCTAGGAGGTCGGAATGTTTGCTGGGTATGAGGGTATCGCAGGGTTCTACAGCCCTAAAAGCCCCGATAATGTGTATAGAAACAGCAGGGAACGGCTTTATAAATGAAACGGGGCAAATAAACCCCATTATTCTTATTTTTGTTGTCACCTCTCATTCTTACACATAGGCACCGGCTCCTTTTCTGGTCTTCTGCTGCTTTTTAATGACTTCTCAAATGAATAATTTAAAGCCGTGCCTTCTTTGGCTTATCCTAATTGCACTAATTTGCGTCCCTGGGCAACATTTACAGATAATGCATGAAATTTATACTGCTGTGATGGCGGGGAGAGGATCAAACACCGAAAATCGTCATCGGCTAATACATTCTGCAGTCCTTCAACATTTAAGTACAAAACATCAACAGACATGGGCTTAAAGCGCATGAGTCACATCTGGGATAAAACCGTAGCTAAATGCAATACTAAAAAAACCTAAAACATTGTGTATTTTTGTTATTCTGAATTACGTTAGAGAGTTTAAGTCTCCAGATATAACATCACATCTGAACAAAGGCACAGCAGGTGAAATTCATGCAAAATTTCCCCTATTTCCCAAAAAACGTCCATGCAGGCAGCATCGTAATTTTCCCATCAGCCCAAACAGGAAGTCGCAAGCCACTTCCTGTTCGCGCGTGAGCCTCTGGCGCTAAGAGATTGTTTCCAGCCGTGCAGGTCCCTCCGTAACGCTATTATAACAAATATGTGAGGCCGAGACATCAATTCATGTGTCAAAATTCTGAGTTTATAAATCCCTAGAATTCCCGTCTATCTCTGAAACGTCTGGGGGCATCCCTTTGGGATTGTACTATTACATTTGTGAAAAGAACAATTTAAAGGGAAAAAAAATGTCTATTCGTATAGTCTGTTAAAGCAGAGGGGTCCTCACCCTGCCTCTGGCGATTAAAGGGTTACCCGCCGTTGATCTTTACCCGTGTAGCTCCACATTGAACGATATGTTTGTATTGATACGGAGGATATTCAGGAGATCGTTTTTCATGACAATAACTGCGATTTCAGGCAGTAATCACGAAACCTCCGGTGGCCTCACTCTCTCGATCTCCGGTTACGGTTTCATGTACTTAAGAATCAACTGACCAGAGAAACGCGAACGTAAATGTATCATGTTTACAGCTTGCAAAACACGCAACACATGCAGGGATTCATTTTGGTTTCATCATTACACGGTAAAAGGACAGACTGATTTAGAAAGGGGTATTATGTGGATCTGCGCAGTAATGGGAAATTTGGGTCATTCTGGACATATAATTCAGGAAAGGTATGCCTTGTTGCGCCTTTTGTAGCTTACTTTATGCAACTGTTCAGCGACTGGGTCCTTAGGACTTGAAAAATACGGACACAGATCTATCTTATTTTTTCCTTCGTAGGATCAATCACATATCAGCATACATTTTTAAAGAAGCTTTTCCAACTTCTGCGGCAACAACCAATCAACGCCTGCTTTTACGTCACATGACAATTAAGCGTTCCCAACACAAATTAGGAATACGCGGAACATGCTCCTAGTAGACGTGGCTGAGGGAGCTTAATCATGAGTGGGATTGGCGCATAGCAAGACCAACGACTGATTAAGGTTTGAGAAGAAGGAGATAGGGGCAGACTAGATGAGCCGAAGGGGGCCGATCTGCCGGCAAATTCTAGGTTTCTGTTTATGTTTCTAAATCCTTTCACAGCTCTTTATGGACCATTAATAACACTTACAAAGCACTTCGCCTATTCATCCTAAACATTTTTTCTTCTGTCAATCAGTGTCCGTCTTGGGTTGTCCATATGGATTCCTCTACGTGCATCTTGTTTAATTCAGCTTGTCAGCGGTTCTAGGCAAGTATATTATTTCCGACCCACCATCCTTATGAACATTAAATGCATAACATAAAATTGATTACAAGGTTTTATTACAAGACAAAGCAGTCTCCGATCCCGTCCTTGAGATGTCTCGTGATGAAGAGAGTGGTTTGCACCAGACAGAGCAATCCCGAATTACCAATAAAACTCATTTCTCCCAGTTTTCTATTAAAAGTGCCGGGGCCGCGGCGTTAAATGAAAGAAGATACTGTCCTGACAAAATCTTTTATGCTGAATGAACAGTCAGCTGAAAATTTTTTTTTTTAACCTGGGGCAAAAAAAAAAAAAAAAGAAGAATACCAAGATTGTATTTAAAGTTATCGACTCAGCATTTGGAAGCTCACTTAAATATTTGTCCTCATTTACATTTTTCTACAAAAAAAAAAAAAAAGGAAATGAAGAAAAAATACAGCATGCCGTAAAGCAAGGATTTACTATCATAGTGAGAATCCTAATACCATATCTTTAACCCCTTCGTGACAAAGGCTGATTCTATTTTTTGTACCCTTCGTGACAATGGCTGTTTTATCGTTTCTGCGGTGTTTGTGTTTAGCTGTAATTTTCTCTTAACCCATTTACTAAACCCACACAAGTTATATATAGTTTTTTTCAGGACAAGAAGGGCTTTCTTCAGACACCATAATTTTTTATATATGATGTAATTTTCTATAATAAAAATAATAAAATATGACGAAAAATTGAAAAAAAAAAAAAATTTCTCACTTTTATTTGAAAAATCTTTTATTCATCATAAAAAACTACTGAAAAAACCTGCTAAATAGATTCTACTATTTGTCCCGAGTTTAGAAATACCCAATGTTTTTATGTTTTTTTGCTTTCTTCTACACGTTATGGGGCAATAAGTACAAGTAGCGTTTTGCTATTTCAAAACCATTTTTCTCTGAATCTGGTAATTCTGTCTCCATGTGGTATTTGGGGCATCTTTGAAGCCAGCAAATTAAATTTACCCCACCAAACCATATATTTTTGAAAACTAGACACCCCAGGGTATTTTAGATGCTGATAGTTTAACCCTTTCCATGCACTAATCCTACCACCAACCCTTGTCAAAGTTTGTGATAGTAATTGTTTTTGCTGTTTTTTAAACATACTTTGTACTTCAGGTGTAAAATTACAGCTCCTGGTATATGTCACTGTCACACAACACGATATGTGTTCAGCAACATCTCCTGAGTACATTGATACCCCACATGCATGGGTTTGTCAGATTGTTTGGGGGCAAAAGGGCCAAATTTGGAACATGCCTCCTCAGCCGTATACCGCTGCATGGCAACAATTGCAGCAAAAATAGTAGGGAAGGAAAGGGTTAATGGCTCTAATAAAAAGAATTAAAAAAACCCTAAAAAAAAGTACAAAAAAAAATAAAAAGTAAAAAAAAAATGTAAAAAAAAAGAACCCCAAAAACAATTGCCACTATGCAAGATCACTGTTTATGCAGTGATCAATGGCAATGAAGGGGTTAATATTAAATGGGTGGCTCTTATAAGAGCCTTTGGATCAATAATAATATATATTATTGAGAATACCTAAAAACACACTGATCTGTCTCTCTCCCTCACTAGAAGCAAGTGAAGGAGGGAGGCAATCCAATACAAAAACATTGCCTTTGATTTATCAGATCATGATCACTCTTATGAGTGATCTGACCACTAGGGGTGTTATTCACTGGATGTCCATGACATCCAGCAACACCCCCCCCCCGATGATGACAGCAGGCTCCGCCCCCGGCTTGATGGGCGCCGCCATCTTGAAACACCGCATGTGTTTCGAAGACGCCGGCACCGGGAAGGTAAGTTGAGCATTTAGGAAGCGATCGCGAGTCGCTTCCTTTGCTAAACAGGTGTTGCAAAGATGCCTCGATACTGAGGCATCTTAGCAACACCAGCTAAGCAAAGGAAGCGACTCGCGATCGCTTCCTAAACCCGTTTTTCGGCGGCGGGCGCCGCCATGTTTGAAAGACGTGCAGTCTTTCAAACATGTTTTTTTATTTGCTCCTAGGAGCGATCGGGGGGGGCCGGGAATGTTTTTTTTGGTGTTGCTCAATGCCTCGATGTCGAGGCATTAGAGCAACACCGTTTGAGTGGAAAAAAATCGATCATGGATCGATTTTTTCACCCGTTTAAAGACGTGCCGGTCCTGGCACGTCAATTGTCATAATCGTCACGATTTTCGGTGACGTGCCCGGACCGGCAATTGTCATCAAGGGGTTAAAAACTAGATTTAAGATACTTTGTATCAACAGAACATATATTCCAAATGTAAATTAATTTGTATAGATTATTTTTTTCATACTGTATATATATATATATATATATATATATATACACACCTTATTTAAATCTGTATCATTGTATACTTTTATTTGGGGAATAGAACTGTAATATCCTGGATTTTGGAAAAGAAAATTAGCAATAATCCGGATTAAGAAGACAAGTGCGTGCCGGGATATTTAATGTTCTAAGCACAAGAGTCGGGATGTCGTGAAAATACCTTTAAATTACCTATATATGAAATATATATGGGCAGCATATACTGTATTTTAAAAGTGGCATTTAGGAATCATTCCTCGTTATACTTGGGCCTTTAGAGAGGAGACCCCTCAACATCATCCCGGCATCTCTCCTAATCTCGTTAACCTGGCGCCTGATGGGAACGTTGAGTTGGAAAAGACATCAGCCCTACGATCAATAAACATTTTCAGGACAAAACGCTAACGGGGGTTTATTGTAAGAAAAGTATTTATTGACATACGCTGTACATACACAATCATTAATATTAATACACAAGACTAATTTAATTTCATACTGGAAGTGTATTCCTGGCGACGGATCGCTGTACAATCTAATATCCAACTAACTGCAATGAGGAACGGGCTCTATAGCCAGAGTACTGGGCCGGGTTACCATGAGCCCCCATACTGTAGTAGACTTTCTTGGCTTGTAGTGTCCTGAGCTGCTCTTCCGCCTCACCCTGTGCTGACTGTGAGTGATGTGAGTGTCAGACACTGGCAGAGAGGAGCCGTCTCTACAGCCGGTGCAGAGATTACCTGATGAATCCAGTCAGAGTGGCTCCTCCATTACAGTGAGCCTCACCACCCAGGCAGTGTGGGAGAGCTTTAGGTCGCAGAGTGCTCTCTGATTGGCTGCTCAGCCAGCTTCCTCTTCCTGCATTACCCTCAGTTTGCTTTCCCTCCATTTTGTGTCCAGTCACAGGCTGCGCAGGAGTTTGTACCCCGCTGAGGAGAGGCCTGCGGCCCCCGGACACGCCATTTTGTTTTTATTTAAAAAGGTTAAAAAAAAGTTAAATATAGAGCTGTCTGCAAAGACAAATTTGCTAATAAAATGCGCGATTGCAGCCTTAATAGACAGACGTGACCGCACGGCGATATGCAAAATTACAAACAAAGCACTCGCGCGGACCATTATAAATCGGCGGTGCCATGTCACGACTCGCGCTTTTCCGCTCATTTCTTTTTCGCTGCGGCATCTGCTTATTGCTTTTTTTTTTTTCCTTTTTTCTGTAATCAAAAATATAAGAAGTCCCAGCTAATAAAATTTCACATGGGAGACGACAACTAATGAAATTCTGCCAGGCAAACATCACTGCGATAATACAAATTACCTTCATCAGCCCGGGGGCTTTTGCTCTGAAACGGCGAACGTGGAGTTTAATTAAAGAAAAATGAAACTTGAAATGATGTTGGTGAATCGCAGAGAAGCAAAGAATCCAACGGATGGACGATGTGATTTAGTCTGAACATTCTAACTCAGAGCTATGGAATTCTATAGTATCTGGGGCACTATAGCTACGTGTACCCTTCCTTCTATAACATAACTCCCAATACTCTGTATGTTTAAACAACGAAACATGCGCAGAACCTACATTAACTAAGCTGTGCATGAACAACATGGAGGTTAGGTCTAAACGGGAAACCTGTAAGTTGGGTTCTGCCAGTCTGGGGACATTTTACCCCCTTAAAAACAATACGGGGGAGAGATCTATCCTCTTATCGTATTATAAAAGGGCACCCTGAAGACCAAAACATTCCCCCCATTCTGCATTTGTTCCACGTGAATCTGCCCATTTGCCCTCTGGCCTTGGAAACGTACCCACTGACACTTGGAAACTGCCCCTTTGCTAGTGACTTGGCCGAAGAACTAGTTCTTGATCCGTAGTTAGACTAATTCTTTGCATTCTCGCCAGGCCTTGTGCCACTCAGAAGACATACAGACCCCCCCCAGGCAATAAGCTGCTCCACGGACCCAATCAGTGACAACATAAAATGCAAAAATGATGCATCAGTTGAGCTTCCTAGAGAAAATAAAACCTTTTCCGTTTCTATGGAAACAACCTATCAGTGCCAGCTTTTGTACCACCTGACAATGAGGCAGTCCCTGAAAAATGATGAACGAGGGGAAATTCTACAGGGGAAGGGATCACCAGGAATCACGTACCTTACAGAACGGGCCGGGGCAACAAAGCTTGTAATTCAGCCGGCAGAGTCTATAGGTTTGTAAACATTTACAGTGCAGGCAATTTTTAGATGGACTTTTTAATTCGCGATATAGAACTATGGCCTCCATAAGGAACTTTGCTATTTTCTATTGACAGGCTACACTTTAATAACGTAGTTTAAAACAAAACGACAGGATCTTTCCTTTTTTTTCTCCTGGCTGGGAGTCACGCCAACCTCTTCACACAATTTTTGTTGATACTATTTCACGGCTCATTCGAAAGGAAGATTAGGAAGACGTTTCCCATTTCAAGTATTAAATGATTTAATTTGCGAAAGGAATTCGGTGAACTCGGGCATCCAGAAATAGATAACCTCCGCTTCACAGGCATTTCTGTTACCGTTCGCCGATCGTGTCATACATACGCCGCTACAAGCAAAAGCACTAAAGGGCAGCTGTCGCCTACGGAGCGTTTAGCCTTTCATTTACTAAAACGACCTAGAATTTTGACTAACAATCAGCGTACCTGTAAGGGATTACGGAACCATAGAGAAGCTGAAACCTGTGGCAAAAAGGTGCAAAACTAGAATCGCATAACCACTAAGAAAAGCCGACCCCAGCGATTGTCACCTGCAGGAAGTGCTGAGCCGACCCCTTTGTTTTAGGGGGTGTGGTTAGCAGTTCACTGGGGGTGTGGCTTTAGATACCTTTTTGTGTGACTTTTGTGCCCTATTGTTAGGTATTTGTGTAACTGAGTGCGACATTGAGAAGAAGGAAAATTTATTTTATTTGCACTCATTTATAAAGCCATTTCCTGATGTTTTTATACACCCTATTTACCGTTTTTTTTACTTTTAGGGTGAATTTTTCTGTAGGGGGGTGTAATTACAAGAAGGCGAACATACAGTAAAATGTGTTTTTTCTGGACTGAGTTGAAATTCTTATCTTAATGACCAAGTGTTCCACTGCATTTCCTTGAAACGAAAGGATTTGCTAAACAACGACAAATTCCAAAGCCAGACCCAATTCTCCGTGTAATCAGTGCGTCTGGATTATCTTCCGAAAGCAGAACTATTTCAAAACCTTATTTTCTTTGTAGGCAATTCCTTCCATTCAGGCTCTAAGATTTCCTCGGCTTTTGGGGTAGATAAGCACGACAATACCATTGGCATCAATTACTGGGTGTTGCTCACCGAAAGCAGTTGCCAGCTAATTCCTAGTACAGTGGAAGACTGGCAGGAACGGTGGAACGAGACTGATCGAGGGCCGGGGAATAAAAAGGAAATAGATCATTTCCCGTCTGGATTCTCCAAACTAGAAACTTTTTGATCTCAATCTACTTCCAGTGAGAGTTACTTGCCCTACAAGGTCCAATGGTGAGAAAAATGGCGCCACGTTTACAAGGTGGTAGATAATCATCAATCATCAACCTTCCAATCGTCTTCAGTTCAGTACGTTAAATAAACGCATGCAGATTAAAGGAGCCTTTCTATCTATTCATTAGAAACATCATTATTAGTGCTGCTGAATGCTCAAATCATTTTCAGAAATAATTATTTTAATCACCCAAAATTCAGACTCATTCATACATTTCTCTGGGAACACTTAATTGTCATGTGAGTGTTATGAGGAATCATTGAATGGGTATGTGTATACCAGTGGGAGCTGCCATCTTGGCTACCAGCTTGATTTGTCCTCCCCATTAGGTTGCTTCTTCCTTTTTGTAGAAGCTGATTGGCTTTGGCATTCTAAAGAGGAGGGGTTCTGGGTTCAGTATTGACCCATGTGCAGTAACATCTGAACCTGTCCATTAAAAACGTTAGTGCTAACATCGAGTGATTCAATACCAATCCTGTGATGGTCTCAAAAATAAAATTTTTTGTTCCTAACAAAGGTACATTTTCAGTATCATTTTACGAGAAGATAACCTGATAAACAGTGTCGAGGAAAGGGTTAAAGGGAGCGCTAGCTTCAGGATCAGGGTTTGTGAAACCTTTTAATCAGAGACCTGACTAATCCTGCTAATGAGCGAGGCATTTACTGTCCTCAGGGTAAATGCTGGATTCTACTCACAACCTCCCCATAGCAACCCAGTCTTGCTTAGAATAAGGATCTAGGCTTATGATGGCTCATCTTTATCTGTGCATGTTAAAGATCTTCCATATAACCTCCTATTTATATAATAACCTGCCACGTATTCTGGCCTAGGATGTCAAGTCCAGGGGGCAGATAGCCTGCTTGGGTCTCCAGGTGTGCTGATGCTCAAAGGGCCAGTTGTAAGGCATCTTCCGAACATGCCCATTTACTCTATGGAGGACCATGTGGAGCCTACACAGCCTCCATAGACTACATTAAAAGTGCTGTGCACACCTTTAAGATACGGAGTGCCCTAATATTACAATATGGAGGGGGTGGCTGGGGTTTAAAAAACTCTGGTAACGGAGTCACGCCTTGATCTGGAGTTAAACATTCCCCCTCTGAACTCTTCAAGAAGTAGGCAATGCCTTCGGTCTAATCCAACCATTATTTTAAAAATACCATGGTTCCTCACAAATTAATTTTGTCGGCTTCAATCTCCATCATCTGTAAAATAATAATGATTGACGTGGCCGGATTTGGGCAAAATCCATAGAATTCATAGCTCCGTAGCTTTCTGGCCCTTACAACAGATGGATATTGAAATGTTTTAGCGGCATTAAAGATGCCCCCGTTAAAGAGTGAGCCAGGTTTGCCTCGAGTAGAGGACCACAAGCATGAACTCAACAGATGCAGAACACCTTGGTCACCTTCAATCTTTCTCGACTATAACGTCAGATTCCATAGAAGCTGAAATTATTGATAGTTCTGGTTTCTTAGGCTTTGAGGGGAGCATAAATCAAGCTCCATGGTGGATAAAGCGCTCCTACGGCATTTCCCAACATTAAAATTCAAGCCGCCCGTGTGCAATCGTCTTCGGCACCACACACTGAAAAGCCCTGGGAACCATAAAAATATCAGGATCGTTACGAGGGAAGCCATCACTTCAAATAAACCGAGATTATTTCAGTTTTCCAGTGCAGGGGTAAATACACTAACTCTGCCTTGGATCAAGAACTATAAACGACGTGGGAGCCTCAAAACGTAAAATATAAATTTAATTAAAAGGTATCTGAGCGCCGTCAGATTTAATTTTTGGCAAGGATACAGACAAGCATATGCTAAGCTTCTGGCAGATGATACAGGTGGGATGCTTTCAGCCAAACAGAGGTGGTTAACCCTTGAGAGGTGAATGGAAACGTTAAACATCTGGCTTACTAGGGGTTAATAGGGGGCCCGCCGTTGGACTTTTTGGGGTTTTGCAAAAGCTGTTTAGCTTCAAAAATATATTAAATTTTTTAAATATAAAAATCCTATTTCAAATACACATAACTTATATTTTAGGATTCTAATTTTAGTTGGCAATTTAAAAAAAATAAATAGTAAAATTAATGGCAATCACAACATTTTAATATTTTTAATTTTTATCAGCAATTGGTAAAATTGACATTGATACTACTGCTTGGCCATATTTTTACATAAATATTATATTTTTACTGCTCAAACGACAAGCTGACATTTTTAGGATCGATGGCTCCTTGGTTCCAGGGACTTGCAAAGGAGTCGAAATCCTCGGCGCGGCTCCTAGCCTTCAGGAAAATACTTTACGGCAGGGGTGTCCAACCTGCGGCCCTCCAGCTGCAGCAGGACTACATCTCCCATACCCCTCTGCCAGGCCCTTAGCTGAAAGAGCATTATTTGAGATGTAGTCCTGCAGCAGCTGGAGGGCCGCAGGTTGGACACCCCTGCCTTACGTCTTTATCTCTGACCCATGACCAATTTGAGACATGATAAAGTTCTGTACAGATGTTGGCCCTCAAGGACTTCCATCTTAACCTCAACTAACCCTTACTGTAGAATGTGCATGCTGACGAGGCTCGCCAGCAGAACGTGTTGTTTTCTTCTTTACATTTATACAGGCGGCCTATTGAGACAAAACTCATTCTCTGGAGAAAGAAACGCCTAGATAATGTTTGCGAATTCACAGGTTTGTTGCGACTTCCCAATTAGACATACGGCACACCTAACACATTTAAATGCGATGCGCGAAGGCAAATATTAGCAGCTGAGAGGAACCAGGCGAGAATATCAAAGTCGAGGTTGACATTTTCACTCATGTGTCAATCTGCTCTGTAACCTTTTACTCCAGAACAAGGTCTTTAGAGCCATATTCTAAATAAAAAATTATATTTTGCCGGCTAATTTACGAATATGCATCGAACAGTAATTTCTCAAAATGCAATATTTAATCACTGCCCAAGTTATTGTTTGTTAATAACGGTCTGGTGTCGAAAGCTCACAACCCCGTTTTCAAGTCCCAACATTACTGTATTTAAACAAATTAATGGAGGCTTACTTTATCCGTTCTAGTTTTAACTTGCTTATTTCAATAAGACATCGCGCAATGCAAGTGACAAACCCGACACCCGCCCGCCATTCCCCCCCAAAGCCCCCCATTACAATAGTATCATTTAGCCTAGGTGGTCTTCGCCATACAAATCCCCCAAATCTCCATTCACAGCCTGGATCACAGGTCACTGCCTGTATCGTAACCCATTCAGGGTATGGAAATGGATAACAGATTAGTGCGGATCGCTGCGGCATCCCCTCTAAAGGTCAGCTGCTTCTTTGTTTAAGTAAAAGAATGCAAGGGGGGCTTCTTAAAGTGACATGTGAAAGGAAAGGGAAAAAAGCATTGACACTGTTACAATTTCTGCCTCTGGAACAGATCAGCCAACGAAATACTTAGGAAACATAGAAAAATGAAGTTATTAAGGGGGCAGTACACCCCCTCTAGAGCCCACTGGAGGAAAGACAGAAGGGCAGATTTACTACTCTTTGAAATGTTACTTTTATTATCAAGAAGTTTCTATATAGATTATATAAAACATGCATTGCCTTATATACATGTAAATTAAGTTTCTTTCCAGTTCCTGAAAGGCTGGTAGATAAGTGGAACAGCCTCCCAGCAGATGTGGTAGAGGGTAATACAGTGAGGGTATTAAACATGCATGGGATAGACATATACGGCTCCTGAATCTAAGACGAGACCAACACACAGATCTCCAAAACGAGACAGAAAAATGTTTCATGCACCTCCCGTTGTGAGGAAGTCAATGGCATTAAAATCACTTTTCCTAATTCTAGACCATTATATATATTTTTGTCAGTTTGTTAAATCAAGATACCAATTATATTTTGAGTAGCTTCAGAAGAATTAAATTGGTTCCAAATATATCTCGCGTGGCACACACATAATATCACAAAGCTTTATGCATCTAATCTAAGCAAAGCAGAGACAGACAGCTTCCTAATTGCCGTTGCTGGTGGCGTGTAATTGGCGTGTGAGCGAAGACGCTCTGTTTGCGGCTGGGTTTTGTAGAACAGACTTTCATGTTCCGCATGCCTTATTAAACGAGATTAGGATCTGGCTGCTGCCAAACATGTAAGATCAGTAAGCTGGCTTCTCCTTGTACAATTATCAAAAGTCTGATTTGGGGACGACCTCGTTAACGTCTCGAGGCTCCTTGATCTGACCAATCAAACTGCGCGTCGCCTAAAGCCAACTCGAGCCGCCTCGCAGGAGAATCTCACCGGGTTTTGGCTTCCTCAAAAAGAGAAGCCGCAAGACGGAAAGTCTCTGAAACACTCTTATAAAGCATGACCGTAAGGACACAGAATAGTGGCATTATACTAGAATTATCTGGATAAGAAGAGTACGTTCATAGAATTATTCAGAGTTCAGAAACATAGAACCTGCCGGAAGATCGGCCCCTTTTGGCCCCCGTCTAGTCGCCCGTTTCTCCTGCTGTAAAGACTCAAACCTTAATCAGTCGTTGATGCATGTTTTAACTGTAATAGCGTCTGCCACTTCTGCTGGGAGCCTGTTCCATTTATCTACCACCCTCCATAAAGGGTTAGCACAGCTCTAAACATGAAATTACGCAACCAGGACACCTCGGAGCAGAGCTATATTTGCGCACCAATGTTTACATGATTTTATCATCTTCTATATATATATCTTTGCACTATGTAACTGGGAGTCGAGAATAGAGGGAGGAGAAAAGAATGAGAAAATGCGATGGTCTGTTTTTAAAAAAATCCAGAACACATTAGTGTCCGAGTCGGTCTACAATTCGGTCGCCGACCATTCAGCAGACGATGAATTTCCTAACCTAGGTTTTTTTTTTTCTGTGTGTAAAAAATTCTCTTTTTCGTTGAGAGCCAAGAGATAAAACATTCAAATTTTCTTTTCAACTTTTCAGAATTTAATTTAAATTACAGTCGTCGAAAAACATAATGTAACATAAATTGACAATTACGTAACCGCAATAAGTATGCGACCTTAATGAATGCGCTTCTGCATAATCCGTGTTATAGAGAAAAACGATAGATTGTGTCTCCGCATCGCATTATATCCTGAAACGGATACAATCTGATTTTCTCTCTGTTCTCATTGCGTAAATAAAATTATTTTATGGACGTTCAATCAGCCCGACAACGGAAAAATTTAAATCACGCCGCTAATTAGTCCATAATTGCCCCGTCTATATATCATTAAGTCTGGTACCTCGCTTACTTGCCAATAATGCAGATTTCAAGTGGCCCTCAAGGCTTATCTAATTCGAAAATATAATTACGGATTTCAGAAACGCATCATAGGAGCAGAGGCTCAGAAATAATTTAGGTGGAAGTCACCAAGATGATATAAGGATCGGGGGAGGGGAGTTAATACTGGATGCTCCACCAAGGAACAATGATTTATCATCTTTTTTTTTTTTTTTTTATATCTGTCCCCAAAACACTCATCCCTGCGTTGGTTTCCAAAGAACGCCGGAGAAGCAGCCCTCTGATCCTCTGAATTGCTGAGTACTTTTCAGCAATTTCCCAAATTAACGTGTTCTACTTGAACTGGAAATAATAATCATACATGAAAATTTGCCGATACGTTGCATAATTCTCACTTGACGTGCTTTTCAGCGTTCGTGAAATGTTTTATTTTCGTACAGAGCTCTAATACGTTCTCCTAAACTGACGGCAAGGCTTTATCTTGTTGCTTTGTTGAGGATGTTTGCTTCTGGTCTATGTCCAGTCGATCCACGGTGGATCAACCATAAACCATTTGGCCAAGAGAGTAGCACCAAAATAGCAAATCAAATATTTCTAGGATTCGGGGGAAACCCCAAATTTTAAGGTGTAGACAAAAACATCTAAAACTCAAGATAACTTGGCTTCAGGTCGATAAATCTGTTTGCCCGACTTATTTTCCATACATGAGATGTGTTTGGGTGATATATTCAGCTCCAGCAAAAAGTGAGGGCCCCCCCAGGCATGCACAGAAAGCCTTCCCATTGCTGCCACTGATTACTGATTGACTGCTTCTAATAGCCAATCAGTGGTGTTGGATCATGTACCACAGAGGGGGAGCTGCAGCTTCTCCCTTAATTGTATTTTTTTGGGGGGGGATACTTATAAAAGTCCTTGCAAAGTACTTTCGCATGAATTAAATTGGGGCGCTGCCTGGGCAAACACAGGTCTTCCCATACCGACACACGCACTTTTACTTTTATCAGTACGTTGTTTGGAAATGACGTTTTGACATCTCGCAAGACAGGCAAGAAAAATGTATTTCAAAAGAACCCTTCGGGGGTTTAGGAACACGGCAGAACGCCGCGGTGTAATTAGGATAATTGTTACCTAGACAGATAAAGACGGTTCTCTACAGAGGGAAGGTTACAGAGGCGCGTACACAATAGGAACAAACAAAACCGCTCACAAGTCACCGCTGCGGCTAATTCCTTATTGTCTCGCTAATCCACCTCCTATGCAGGTACTGGGCGAGAGGCTCGCAATCTAATAAGAGCCGCAGATCAGTCACAGGGAAGAACAAGCCTGCGAGTCGAGATAACCGGAAGTGAAAAGGACTGCTCCCGGGGTATTACAGAAACCTTTTCCCTGCTGTAAACCTTAATCACTTGTTGGTCTCGTCTTAGATTCAGGAGCCGTATGTCTATCCCATGCATGTTTAAATCCCTTCACTGTATTACCCTCTACCACTGCTGCTGGGAGGCTGCTCCACTTATCTACCACCCTCACAGTACAGTAAAACTTCCTTACAATATGTATTCACATATAATATATGTATGCTGTCTAATTGCAAGAGGCGATGCTACTGCGCATGTTTAATTGAAAGTGATCAACTTGTGACTTGATGTGAAGTTTGATCTGCGGACGCAAACTCTGCGGGAATTTTTTGGAAGCTTACATTAAAATCAGTCTTTTGTGACTTAAAATCAACTGTTTAGTCTGCGCTCAGTATTCAGAACCTATGTGCAGCTCCCATAGCTATGAAATGTTATATACATCCCTGATGTGTTTTAACAGCTCTAAACCTACCCGCTGCAATTATATCGCTTAACACTTTAGTGAATTATGGGGAGGAAGTGGTTAAACGACCAGTATTTACAGTCTACCAGCTAAATGTATAGTTTCTAATAATGTAGAGAATACAAAACAGTTTGAAATTTTGCTACATTTTTTCCTTTCTGAAAAAGATGACTCATTTTTATAGGGTGCCCCCCCCCTTAAAGGGATAGTACCCATTAATGCATTAACGTTAACTAGAAAGGTCTGCCTGTGAGTTTACAATCTACCGCGTACATAAATTAATATTAGGTGGTCGTTGAATGTTCCAGCGTGAAAGGAGCCTTCCCAGAATAACAGGACTGTCTGGAAACAATCTGGGAAGCATCTCTCAATATTATTGGGTAAACTGTATAGCGTTGTGAGGGGTGGGCAGGGTGTTCATACAAAATCAGTGGCCATGAAGGGGGGGGGTAACAGGACTGAAGGACAAAGACCAGGGATACAGTATTTTTTTACTTTGCTAAGAGGGTAGTAGGTAAGTGGAACAACCTCCTAATTGAAGCCGTAGAGGCAAATTTTAAACATGCATCAATTCTGGGCAGAACCATAGCCAGGGGCAGATCCTAATTGATTATAAGATGAAAGCGAGACCCACTCGATAAATATTAGCCGAAACTGGAAGTTCCTTTGTGGATTTATGAGTCATTGTAAACCAAGTGGGGCCTTTCGTGGCTACAGAGACCTACACAACCCTATGTTCATTGTCAGCGGGATTCATCCGAGGACAACACGCTCATGTCCCCCAGGACCCCGCCGTAACCATACACCGATTCCGCGCCAGTTACGTTCACGCTTGTTGTTCTAATCTGTTATTTATGGCACCAACGTATTCTGCGGCGCTGAACAAAATGTGAGATTATTTATTATTCGAGCGAGACAAGGTTCCCAACTGCTCGGTGGTGAAGAACTCGGTGCAAGCTCTAAGCTCTAATGAGGTATGAAGTATATGGCGCATAACGAAGACCTGCCAGCCTCTCCAGCATAGACACAGGTTCCCTTTATCTCCCGTCTATACCTAATCAGGAATTCAATGATAAAACCCATTCTTCCTTCAGCCAAGTGTCTGGGGAGAAGCAGCTTGTCAGCCCCGCAGAATGATCTAATTCCCCTTTCTCTTTGATGGCAAACAAGCCTTCTCTTCTCCCCACGCTGACAAATTAGGATCTATTCTTCGCAGAACGCGGATCTCGACAGACCCTTGACAACACAGCGAGACGCTGACCGAATGCATCACCCAAGCAAAGAGGCACTTAAATGGGGGGGCATCCGAAGCAGCTGGGGTTTTTGTATTTTTCCAAGACCTTTTTTTTTTTTTTTGGTTTCCTTCTAGAAAAAATAATCAACTTTTTACACGGCACCCCCCTAGCCCGAAACGCAATTTTAGCGTTTGTTAAAAATCTGAACATAAAAAGAACATTTTTAGTAAAAAAAAAAAAAAAAAGAAGCATTATTTTCATTCCATTTAACTAGACTTTTGCTAAAAAGCCATGATCAAGGATGCAGCTAGAAACCAAATGGCCCTGGTGCCTAAAGAGCTTGTGAGAGCCAACTTTTATTTGCCTTCTTTGCCCCTCCCGCACACATATGAAAAGACGCTTACACAAATTACAAACACTTACTCATACTTACTAACACACATGTACACATTTATTCTAACACACACATTCCCTCTTGAACCACTCATGCTAACACACACTCCACGTCACACCATTTACACATCCATGCTCACACACACACATTTATGCACACATACACATTCATACATACATACAAACATACAGTACATACGCATGACGTAATGTGAACATCAGTGGAGTGTTTTGTGTCACATGACACAAGTGCCCCTGGTGTAAATTATGAATGAGTCCAAATCTTGCTTGATTATACATTTATTCATGGGAATGCAATGTCAGTATCAGTACTTAGAGAGGATGCTTCTATTTAGCTAGATAAATGTTAAACTCAGCAGCAATGGTGGAGCAGCAGCTTTAATGAGCCAAATTTCCAGAATACAAAAGATTTCATTTGAAAATTTTGAAATATATTTTCCCAGTGTAACAACGTGACGTTTCAGGGCCTTCAGACTTTAATCTGACAACGCTCTGCCTGCCTTTTGACCTCTGATTATGGGATCTGTAGTCTGCATACACGAAATTGCTTAAACAAAGACTGATAGGAGATGTATCCCCTGCATCTGTGGCAGGATACTATTTGCGTTACGGCACAAAGATCAAGACAATATGTTTCTGCGATTGATCCTACCCTACGGAGCTGCAGCTCTCCCCACGGGAATAAGAGCGATATTTATTGGAGAAAAGAATCCGAGGCAATGAAGCCAAAACTGCCCTTTCCACCTCCTGATAAATCCGCTATCGGCCTGTTCCTCCATGCAGCTCAACGGCTCACGGCTTGATACATTTTCCCCACTGTACCGGTCTCATTATACCAGGGAGGAAGAAATTTGGAAGCATACATTTTTTTAAGGGAAATAGAAAAAGATATAAATACGTAATTTATTTTCGACTTTCGGCAACATTACTAGTGCGGTCCATAGATTGTGCAGAATATGTTGCCTTTGCAGTGAATATATCATTTTTTTTCTTCAAGAAATGTGTTTATTTTACTACCAGAGCGTAAGAGAGAAAATATAACAAACGGAAACGTCGGAATTGCAGCCGTCAGAGGTGTTTGTAAAATTAACAAGAAAGGAAACGTAGCATTTTGTGGCAGACTCCCTGGAAGGTGGCTTTTGTTATAATGTTGCTTATTCTACAAACAGAGAGATTATTGAAGAGCCACAAAAACTTTTAAATGACTTTGAATTTTGGGTTTGTTCTTTAGGCGTTACAAGCTGATTTCTTGGGGCGACTGGCAGCGGCTGCTTGCAATCCAGTCGTCGACAGTCAATCCCGGCTCCGGCAATCAGTGATACATTTTTTGCCAACATCCAAAGAAGGGATCTTATTTAGACCCACGAGTAACGAGAGAAGATCGTTCTGCCTGGTCTCAGTTGATTGGCTAAAAAATGCTATGACATCATGACATACAGGGCTATAAATAGAATTAATATTTTAGAGCTTCTTGATCCAAGGAGAAATCCGATTTCCTTTTGGGGTCAAGAAGGGATTTTTTCCCCCTAATGGCAGAATTTGAAGTAGCTTAATTAGGTTTTTTTTGCCTTCTTTTGGATCAAGAATAGGAAGGTTATGTAGAAGGGTTGAACTTGATGGACCTTTGGTCTTTTTTCAACCTTATGTGCTATGTAACTATCATCGGCACGCGTCTGCAGCCCAGCAAGTGTTAGACAACGTGCCGTAGCTCCAAGGCCAGGTTAAAGAACTCAAGGCCCTGGAGTAATAACACAAAAAGGACCTCTTTTGCTGCCCCACAAGGTACTTGGAGCATCCACCACTTGCCTCCTGGATGTTCCTCTTGGCCGGAAACGCCCTCAATGTCCTGCACAACAAAAACAACATCTCTTCCAGGAGCGAAGGAGGATCGCTGCCTTAAAAGAGACCACATGGTCGACCCAAACAGATCACAGATCCGTGGTAAAAAAAAATAAAACGTATGGACCCCCTCCCAACCCACGGCCCTGAAGCAATTACCTCTCGCTCTCTGCTGTTAATCCATCCCTGGGTATCTCTAACTGCAAATCAACAATATCTTCGGCTTCTATCAGAGAAGGCAACATGGCTGGTTATTTAAGATCAGATCGCTGTTAATAAAACACTTTAAAAGCATTGGAAACAGGGGCTCAACATCTGTAATCAAGTACCGAATAATGTAGGAGAAGACGAGTTCCTCCCGTCATACGACAAAGTCATTTCCGTGTTTCCGTGCACATTCTGAAAATCTTCTCTTGCTGTATTGGTTTGGATCTTTTCCCGGCACGTTTAAGACATGTTTCTCGCATATGTTGTCCGAAAAAAATAAACCCATTAGAATACATAAAAGAAAACTTGAAAGTAAGAATGCTCTCAATGCGTGTCTGTGCGTGCTTTGTCTAGACAAGTGCTTAGCAAAAAGCATATATCGTTCCCTCTAGAAATCTGAAACTGGGAAAAACAGGGCTGCCGTTCGACAAGCAGCTGCGCCAGGGGTCCAGCTTTTTGGAAGGGCTTGCGGGACGTAAATAATGTTATGTATGGAATAAACTAGCGTCACCCGAGCCTAATCGGGCCAAAACCAACGGGACCCCATCTATGCACATGGAACGTCCAGAGAGAATGACCTGAAATGGACTGACGTCTACGTTAATTATTCTGGATTTCAGCGGAAAGAACCAGCTGCAGAACCACAAATATAAAATGTACGGGTTTTTTTTGTTGTTGACTGTGAGTGGGGACTCAGAAGCCCACCATTCTTACCAGGAATTATACATTAAAGCGCCGTAAGGTTAGAGGACAGGGTCCTCAACTCCTGATGTATCTTTTCATGTAATTGTATCTTTGTTATTTATTTGTGAACCACCCCATACTTAAATCATGCAGCACTGCGGAATATATTAGCATTTAATAAACTACAATATTATTAACCCCTTCCCTGAGTTTGAGATGCTCCTATACTTTTGTTCAAGCGGTCAATTGCAGGTTTAATATATATTAAAGTTAAAAAATGTGTCATAGGTTGTCCTGTGCTAATGCTAGTTTCATAAAAACAAGCAAAACCACATAAAAAAAAAATACGTACACCTTGACGTTGCCTGGTATTCCGTGTATAGAACAAAACAAAATCGGCTTTGTTGTTATTTTTTTTTAAACAAAAAAAGAACACATTAATTCAGTGTTTGAGGCTAGAGAAATGCATCATTAAAATGAGATCAGAAAGCAGTAAACTGTTTGGGGCTCCGTCTCTGGAGTGTGAAATTACCGACCGCATAGAGATTTTACAGAAACTTAATCTGAAAGCAGATGAAACTCGGCATTGGAAGCTCTGGACACTTAACCAAATCCCCCTGTGTTGGCGAAGATTCGGAGGTCAGCCGAGCAGAGCCGCGCATAATTACAAATGTCTTAGAAATACCTGAAACGGATACAAAACAGGGAAAGGGTCCCTACTAAGGGCGGCTGCGGAACGAGACTCCCAAAACACTTATCCAGAGCAATACACAAAATTCTCTTCCTTTTGGGTTAACACTCCAGAAAAACAAAACTCGACCACAAATTTTGATAAAAAAAATAAAAAAAATTAGCAATTTGAATAATTGTGGGAATTCGCTACTTACCATAATATACAGGCTTGGCATTTAAAAGACCCCAGCTGTAAAATAAGGAGACAAAAATATTAGCAAGTCAATTTCGTTTACATTTTTGTTAAATATCTGACAGATATTCTAAACTGTAAAATTATTTTATTCAAATATTATAACCCATATCAAGATCTAAGATTCCAGCCCCCAGCACTGATTGTTTATGTGCATATTTATAATAGATATAAACTTTTGGACTTATTTTCCATTAAGGATAAGGGGTAATAAAGGGTATCAGACTTGCAGGCTTGTAGTTACATGACTCCTTAAAACTCATCTAGTTTGGTACTAGACTCTCCTCTGTTCCACTTTTTCTAGGGGTAGTAGAAGTATTATTAAACACTCATCTACAGACACCAGACAAACCAGAAGGCTTGTTTTTCCCTCAGAAATTCTGACCCACCATAACTTCTGTAATACTATTTTTCTAGTATCAGATTAAAAATAGGTTTTTAAAAATATTGCGCTGTTTTCTGGTGGCTCGCTCTGATATCTGAGCCCGATCTCCAAGACAAACACCCCGACTCCTTATCATACTGCCTGTGTGGAAACAACAGAATGGCTCAGTCTTAATCACCTAGCCAGACTTTCTGACTAATGGAAAAGTCTAAGAAGGAACAGACTTCATTAGCATTGCCATAAAGCATCAGCTTAATGTGGCGTTTGAGCCGGGAAAGATATCCCAAAATATCACATGAACAACAATGATGGCGGCCTCCAGGTCTGCAGATAAAGGGAGTTTATTGGAACAAAATTAAATAAAACCAGGTTTTTTATAATGTCCACCGACTGACATTACTGTATAACCGGGGGTTATTACTATATACAGTGCCAGGGGGGTTATTACTGTATACAGCACTGGGGGGGTTATTACTATATACAGTGCCGGGGGGTTATTACTGTATACAGTGCTGGGGTTTCCAAGCACACATGGAAACAGCCAGTCCATTGACAAGCTTTCTATCTAAAGCAACACATTTGCCTCCCAGTTTATTTTCATGATCTGACCCATTTTAGATGTGGGGAGCATTAATGGGGTACCCATGCCATGAGCCTGTCACCAGAGTTCAAACTGCACTCAAAGAAACAAAGGCGAGGAAGGAAAAAACTTAAAGGAATGGAAGTCGTGGCCATTCACACCAATAGAGGCGTCCATCTGCTTGTTCCTTTTTAAATCCCATCTGAGATTATCTCGTCCGGCTCTGTTCTTTGGGGGTTTTTTTAACACTAAGCACAAAATCCGACTACTTCTTAATACCTTGGAGGCTAGAGTCAGTGACAGGGAGACAGGAATCAGGCACGGACCACCAGCGTGTCCAAAATCGTGCCGGCCACTGAACAATGACAAAACCAACAGGCCCTTAAAGCACAAGAGCGCAAACCACGACTTATCTGCGGGATACGGCTTCCTGAACACGGAATCTCCGACCCACGCATTCGACTTGAAAAGGGAAATCTTCTGAAACGGCCTAATACGTTTAACAAATGACTACTAAAAATCTGAACTGAAAATCAAGAACAAAAAAAGAATTTTTGCCATTTTCTGGGATGCAGGAGAAGCGCCTGAAGCAGCTGCAGGGGTTTGCATTCACTTGTGAATTTGGGGTTTAACAGAGTACATCTCTCGGTAGTTTGGTGGATTTTACAGAAGAAAAAAAAAATACACAAGCAAAAAACCGGGGAAAAGTCAATTTGGCCAAGAAAACCTTAAATTTTATTTTTATATATTTTGTCCTTTTCTCTATTACCCGTGTTATATAAATTCTTGTGTACACGCACATGCCAGTTTTCAGTCCCAGCTGTGTACGAGAGGAAAACAAAATTGGGCTTATGGCGAGCAGCTGATCTACAGATGCACGTATCGCAGGCAGCCAACGCGACGCTGACCATCTGCTCTGCAGCACAACTCACATGATGCAAAGCCAGCCCTCAGTATACCCTTTTGTGTAGCAAGATGGTTGAGAATCGTGGGAGTTGCAGTTCTACATATAAACTCATCTTTGTAATTCATTATTCCTCATCTTATCTGCCACCCCACTTCAATTATGTTCAAAATCCTGAATTCCAAATAAAGTCATTTGGTCCCAGAATACATTTCTAAATACATGCCTAGATATTTCTATTCCATCCCAGAATCTGTATGGTAGGTAAATGAAACAGCCCCCCAGTAGAGGTGGTAGAGGCTAATCCAGAGGGGGTAATATAAACATGTATATCATATACATGGCATATGGCTCCAGAATCTAATCTAATCCGAATGGGGCCGATCTGCCGCCAAATTCTATGTTTCTATGCAAACAAACCGATGAAGCGAGTCTTTTTGTTTTCTCGCCAACCTTAATAAAAGTTGAATCCCAAAGCTGATTCTTTGTGTAATGCATTATCAATTGATTATATCAGGTATATCAATTGAAGTGAATATATCAATTAGCCAACTTGAACAAATAAAAAAAAAAAAAAAAAAAAAAATGTTTTAGCCATTTACAAATCATAGGAAAGATTTAAAAGGCAGGTTAAATACAACTCTGCCATCATAACAGTGCATGCCGCTATAAAAAAGCATTTCCAGGCTCCCGTATTCTTCTCTTTTCACAGGACAAGGGTAAGAAGCAACACACATCTTGTTTGTTCCACAAGGTATAGATCAATAATCAGGCAATGGCAACACAAAGCCTTAGTCATGCAAATGAATTCTGCAAGAGACAGAAAAAGAGCCCTCATTCAAATTCTGCAACTTCTATCGTCTGTCGACCCTTTCCACGAAAACTCACAGAGCGCTGGGATAATAAGGCAGGAGTAGAGTTTCTAAAGGTTTGCCTTGAGTGGAGTAAACACATTCTTCCCCCCCCCCCAAGATACCAACACGCAGAAAATGAACCCAAAAGGTTAAATGGGTCAGTCGCTCCAGTACAATATGGGTCACTACAGATTAAAAAAACATTAGCATTCCTCTAAATAGAACAACCAGTTCTCACAGCAGGAAAAACAAGAAGCTTAGAAGGATGGAAATGTCTCTCGGATACCAAGTCCACCAATCCGTCATTAAAATCCACGGCAAAATACCCACGACTACCAGTATTTGGATTGTTTTGGGGAGGAAAGGTCTCCAATTTAAAGTGGACTCTTGACAAAAATATCCACACCATAAAAACCGCTAGGCTGATCTAAGCATTATGTTGGGTTACAACTTTTGTGATGTAAACAATGTGTGATGGAACCCTGATTTGGGCATTTGGGGCACATGGCAAAACCGCCTGATTCCACCAATCCAGTTATAATCAAACAAGATGCGAACCTAAAAGCCAATCAGGAAAGGGAAAAACCGTGTAATAAAAGTAAAGGTAACACAGTTTTCCACAGTTGACCAAGTCAAGGAGGTCTATAGAAGATAAAAAGGGCTGGAAGAAATTTAGTAGATAATATGACCAAACCAGAAAGGATGGAGAGGTCTGGGGGCCACCAGCTGGAGATACAGAACAGATAATGTTTCTTGATGCTGTTGTAATGATAAACCCAAACACATTTGGTTGGCCATCATCCACTAACACGCTTTAATGACTGCACTGCATCATCTCTAAGTCTTACCGTATGTGGACACAGATGCCCATCGTGCATTTTTTCCCACTGTGTTAAACCTTCATGTCTATTTCTTATTGCCCTACTGCATCAGAAAAGTTAAAATCGTCTTATGGAATGCACACAGAATCTCATATGATAAAAGACTCTCCCCCTAATGATATGTTAACCGGTATTCACAACTCTTTCTTTATACGCGATTCTGGGAAGAGGGAAGTTGCGTATTTTTAATTAGTTACTTAGTGCCACACATGGACATAGACTTGGAATCTAAAGAGTTTGGAAGAGAGAGAAGAAAGAAGAAACTCTTAATACCCCAACAGACGAGGCAGTTTATATTGTCAAACGGTCAATGGGAATTCCCACGCACAAAGTCACAATGGGCCACAGAAATCAGGATACAGAGCCGGATTCTCCAAGGGCAGAGTCAACGGGACAGGAAAAATGTAATTGTACTGGGTTAACCACAAAGGATAATGGAGAAACCTGCCCAGGGTCCATCAAACCCTCAAGTCTCATTGAAGATGTAATGGATAATAATATCATGTTGTTTTACTTTTTTTATGGATTATTTGGGAAGCACAACTAGAACAGCCTGAAAAACGCCTTGGGTCTCAATGATATTAAAATGTATTTAAGCACATAGAAATATGCTCTTGTTGCGAGAATTAAATACGACTGCACCATTAAAATTCTCCTCCAGCGTATTTCTTCTTGATTTTAATACAGATATTAATTATTAAACACAACGTGTCATGTAGCAGTCGGCAGAGAGGATAAGCACCGCAAGTTCCCATCACGCACATAAGAGAAAACTCATCTTACACCTTCCCTAAAACGTTCTGCAGGCATCCGCCAAATAAGAAATCAAAACAAATGGGATCAATTAGGCTCCAGGGAGGCAATACAGCAAGTTTTAGCACCAATAAAACCATCGATAAACTTCTAGGTTTTGTATTTATGGATTTAAAAATTTAAAAAGAAAATGCGAGAAAAGGAGAAAAACCTTTTTCAGGAAACAGACGGTGAAAAATCCTTTTTTTATCTCGATATGAACATTTTAAAGAGGAAGGCAAACTTAACTTTTTAGGGTGAGAATTAAGCACAAAAGTCCTAAAAAGAAACCCCATACATTCTTCTGGAAGACTCACAAGCAAATTTAAAAAGAAAAATATGGTTAGCTCTGCCCCCTTCATGACATCATCAAATAGGTAATAGAGGTGCAAACCTATAAAAAAAAAAAAAAAAGCAGTGCTATATAGATTACCTCAATAATATATATCAACGTATGATTGTTATTACTTATTATATGACATCATCACACAGTATTGTAAGCAAATGACCAGGAATGTAAGAAGAGATTAATTTATATTAACTGTCACTCGGTTATGTTTACTTAGTCAGGTTTTGGACTTGGCTAGGAACAGTCCTGATTGTCCGTAGTTGCTGTGATGCTACATAACAGGCGACACCATAAAAATTGGGCCCTTCCATCCAGACTAACAGAGAACAAGACGTATGGGTGATGTCAGACAAAACAAATATGAATGCATCTGTTTACAATTCCGCAAGAGGTTTAGTGGTTTGTCATCATACTGTAGATGCTCTTTAGGGATGAGAATCTCTTACATAATGTATAAGTCTTGCGTGACACCCTTTGGAAGACAAAGAAAGACAGGAGACTATGAGATGAAAGCCAGGATGTGGCATTTTTTTCACATGTTGGGCTGCGTGCCCAGGTCAAACACATGGGGGCTCATTAGAAAGACTTAGAAGACACAAGCTGCGAGCGGCGAATCCTGTCCAGAAATACGTATGTTTTCATTTACCCTCTGCAGCTGGAACTCGAGTTTGCAACTGGGATTCTCCAACGAGTCCCACCATGGCCATTTCACAACATAAATAATTCCCACACAGACGCATGAAGATCAGTCTCCAAGAAGTTTTGTACGATAAGAGCGTCTCCGATGAGCACTCGTTACATTTCTCTTCTTTCTCCTCTTACGGAATGCTTTGTCTCTACACGGTTTTAACGTTGCGTTGGGACTTTCATTCCAGCAACGAGCTTGTGCTTAGCGGTGAAATATTCACGCGTATTTTTGGCACCGTCTCGTAGAAACCGCTGCCTTAATAAATTTAAAATAAGACGCCCGTAAAGAAACTGCAGCAGGGACTGTTTAAAAGAAGCGTGACTCTAAAAATGTATCACGTCGAGGTGCAAACACCTGTGCAGGCTGGATCACCTGTACGTTTAACCCCTTTTTAGCAGGGTTTGGCAACTTTGAGGTCAAAATTTCATCTCCTATGATCTTCTGCCAGCTTTTGCCTTTAGTTGGAAAAGAATAAAGGGGAACAAAAGATAAAGACCCAGAGTCTCCATACCATGCATCAAGATTATTGCTGAAAGTCTTCTATAAGTCTAATTGTATTTAGGTCTACAATTTAAGGCGTCCAACATTTGTGCCTGCGCCCTGCAATAAGAGCAATACACGAAAGTAACATCTTGTCAACAAATTAAATATGGATCTCACCAAGCAATATATACATCCTGGGGAGAGAACCGTCTTAAAAGAGGACTCTGGAACGCGATAACTGCGCTGTGGGTCTGCCTTGCAAACTAGATTGGAAATGACTGTAGCAGAGCTCAATCCAATACAGGTCACCAAAGCTTCCACTTTAAATATATTTTTCAATGGATTTCTAAGGTTGGCCAGACGCAGATAATGTTGTCCACTATAAAATTGTCCGTTGCTCCAGTAAGGAACACTTGACTTCATGATTCAAATAAGATGTTGATGCCATCAACCACACAGCACGGATTAGGTTTTTGAACTATATTTATAAAGTTCAAGGTTGAAATTAAATACCGAAAACCATGAGTTATCTCCATATTTGTCCTGGGCATAAAACTGACTCATCTACTAAAATTAAATTTAGTTTTATTCTACAATAAAAAATTTCTGAAAAGCAAAGACACGATTGATCCAAAAGAAGGATTTCCGACACAAAACAAGATTCTGTTCTTGGTAATTTCACAACACAATAAAATAATCTTATTTCATTCAACAAGCCAACCGAATGGCTACAGTTCAAAACAACTAACGACGGGAAAGGACACAATTTCTTTCGTATCTGGAAGACAGACAGAAGCCTCCGCGGACTCCTGTATTGTTGTTACCGTAGTTTAACATCTTGTGTTTAATCTCGGAGAGTTTTCCGAGGATTGCACCTCTACAAAGCCGAGCAGCTATTAAAAGGCAAGATCAAAGCGCAGCGAAGCGGCTGAGACACAACCAAATCCCAGAGGTTCGCATTTTTGATGAACTTTTGGTGAACTGGGTTCCCTTTGAAGACATTTTGATCCTGTCCTTAAACAGAATCTTCCGCTCGTCAGCCTTAATGCCATCCTCCTATGCATTCGGAGAACTAAAGTTAGCTCACTAATATCCAAGTGAATCAGATCAGGCAACGTTTACAGCATCCCACAGGACAACGCTGGCCTAGTTAAAACCCACTCAAGGATAATGTTCAAATTGTGTTTCTTGAAAGCCAATTTAAGGGGAAATTATGAAAACCGCTCTAGACACTGTGCGGATTCCCTTCATTGATGCCTTGTACCAAAACCACTTTTTCTAATAAACTTTTGTATGTAATGTACCTGTGGCTGCATCGTCTAAGTACCTTTCTATCCATCCGTTGGGGGATCTTAGTTTTTATGGGATCGCCTTGCTATCTATTTTTAACCACAATAAAGAACCCAATTTAAACCTTTTCTTTTTTTTTTTTTTAAATACAAGAGCAGGTATAAGAACCATTTGAAAAGGAAACATAAAATGTAATATATATTATAAATATAGTATAATAATACCAAGAAGAGATACAAGAATGGTTGAAGAAGCATTTATAAACTTTGCAGAATTAAAGGCTATAGCACTTGATGGGTCAGTGACGACAGGCGAGCTGGAATGTACTGGTTTTAGGAATGCTTTGGCAGCTTCATGCGCAGACGGCTGTGTACACTTCGTGCAAAGGAATGTGTCTGTTTCACACATGTAGTATTTTGGAAACCGTACTGGGTCACATATCCTGTTACCCTTTATAAATGAGCGGCAGATTATCCATTAGGCACACTAGGGCGCCTCCAATTTGCGACGCTTTGATGCGCCATCTTGTGCACGTTCTGGTGTTGAGGACGAGCCGGGCGTAAATCACACACAGAATGCGCACCATTGCCCATGTAGTGAACCTTGAGTGATCTTTTGGGTGCGTCTCTACTCACACGTTGATGTACCAGTACTCTCAACCTCTTCTTGAACTTGAAGTTCATCTGCACTGACCTTTTGGGCTTGCTAGAACTCCACATGCTCCAATCTATAGGCTTGTTGCCCGGATTACACTTCTTCTGCCCACCTGACCCTTCCGACCTGATCTTGGGTTGTAATAGGGTCTTCCTTTGCTCTAATGCCTGGAGACCACGGCACCTGGAAGGTACATGCTAGAGGCAGAAGACCTGTCTGTCAAAGTCGGACCACGGGTCCGTCTACATACTTTGACACGGTTACAATAGCTAAGCTTCTCTGTGTCCAGCCCTACCATAAAATCTCATCATATCCAGAGAGTGTTCACTGATCTGAAACTAAAAGTGCCAACTATTCGACATCCTAAAAATAAAATCGAGCCATCAAATTATCAGTTTATCGTTCAAATGATTTTGAACAGATAGGTATTGTAGCCTTAGCCAACAGAGACCCATAAATAAGATTTAAATCTATTACAAAGTCCCTTTAACGTTTAAAGAGCCCGAAGTCTCAAACTGCACCGCAACGACAGATTCATCTTCCTAAAAACTTAATGGTATTCCTCGGGACAATTTCTCTTGACATTTGTGAAACGCGTGCTGCTTTTTGGGGTCGGATTTATCACTGCATTAAGAAAAGCACATAGGTTTCTCAATCTTTCTAAATTTCCATCCACTTAGCGGCATAGAAACCGTTCGCATTATCAAAAAAAAAAAAAAAAGGACAAAAGTGCCCCATTTATATACTTTGTATTCATAGAACACAATTACATTCAACGATTTGTAACAGGTTCTCCGTCATTTTCCTGTCCTATATTGTAAAAAGGACGAGGTGCAGAGAATAGAGATGGGAATTAAACAAGCTGTAAGTGGAAAAAATGCAGGTCAGTCACTTCCAGGGAGTCACAAGTAACTGAAAAGAGATGTCTCGTGGCCTACATTATGCAATCTAATTGCCTTAAAAAGAAAGAAAGAGGGACAGCATCATTATGGGTTCTTTTGTCACCAAGAAAATGTCACACATTCTTTTTTTGTGGCCTTCCAAAAACAAAAATTCAAGTAGCCCCTGTATGCAAATTTTCAACTAGATATGAGATATAATTTGCATTAGGGAATGTCAACAAGTAGGCAAACTTTTTTTTTTTTGGCCATTTTCATGCCAAAAGTGTTTTTCTTCACTTATAGCTTTTTTTTAAAGCAGGGCTGCACATTTCCAGTCCCTGAGACCCACAAAAAAGACCAAAAAATTTGCCTCGAGCAGAGGCATCTCAATTACAATTCGGGAAACTCCTTGTTTTCAGGCAGATATACAAATAATTCCTCTGTTGGCGGCCCTCGTGGACTGTGCAGCCTTATTTCAGAACATACACACATTTTTGTTGAATATAAAATCTTTCTGACTGAATCCCAGAGAAAAAAAAATATAGTATACACTCTCTAACTTTACATAAATTACCAATTATTTAAGAGTGACTCGGAGGTCCAGGGAAGCAGCTCTTCACCCGGAGACTCCGGGTCAATCCTGGACAGTTCCCAGTTATCCAGGCAAATTCACCAACCTTTACGAGGACACCAGTGTCCTCCTACCGCCACTTGTTATATTCACAAGCGTTTTCATCATATAACAATAGACATTTTTCACACAAAGTGTCTTGAACGTCACAAAGCAGGGAACGAAACTGATTGATACTGTGGTCTGCTCAACACTTAGGACTATCTTAGGAAAGTCAAATGTAAACATTTTTTGCCTCTTTTCAACTTCTACAAATATCTGTATTATCCAACCCAGATATAATCTGTGGTTTTCCATGGCAAACGGTGTCGCACACACAACGCCGAGCTCTTTAATGAGATTCAAATCATGTCAAGAAGATGCCCTGCGATGAACACATGGCTTGGCCATTATTACAATATCTCAATGGACGTGCTTACCAGCTTCTAAAAGGAGATTACAGAAGGAGTTAATTGAAGATCCACGGCTCCTTTTAGCAAATCTCAGCTGGAACCCCCGGTTTAACAAAACCAGGGCAAGTCCCGGTTCAGCTGCAGTACAAGACGCATCGAGATACGTATAGTAATGCAAAGCAGCTCCAGGCTTTTCCCTTACCGAGGTGCGGAGAAAAAAAAAACCCGCCGTCCTTGCAGGAAAGAACAACCGACATGCCAAAGAAACACAGTTATAAAATGTGATGTATACAACGCTCTCTACTTTACTGGAGGTTTAAAACCCCAAACCCCTTTTCCATGGATTGTTTGTGTGTTGGAAGTAATTGTTATCTACAGGGAATCCTTAATACAGCGATGGATCTTAAACATGCATGGGACAGGCATACGACTCCTGAATCTAAGACGAGACCAACGACTGATTAAGGTTTGAGTCTTTACAGCAGGAGAAACGGGCGACTAGACGGGGGCCGAATGGGGCCGATCTGCCGGCAGATTCTCTGTTTCTATGAATTCCAAAAAGTAATATGTTCAAATATACAACGTATATTATATTTGTTAAAAAAAAATCCATCTACATTACCCACCCATCAGAGCTACGCTAGTGAAATAATCCCAATATAACACACTAGTAAGTTAAGGCTGTTGAGAGGGTGGTCGATAAGTGGAACAGCTTCCCAGCAGAAGCGCTAGATGCTATTACAGTGAGGGCATTTAAACATACATGGGATAGGCATATGGCTAAAAACTATTCGATACAAATTCTGTTACTCGTATCTCGTAGTATAACGAAAGTCTGGAAAGAAGGACAGCTTTTGCTGCCCACTGGCCAACATACCAAAAGCCATCGAACAGGACCAATTTTCCCCATTTTATCGTTATAGATTTTGTTAGTCGCTGGGGAATTATTGTATAAAACATATATTAGTCCAACTTCCCATTTATACCTGCGCCAAAATATTGCTTGATTCTCTAGAATCTAGTAGAACATTTTTGACATTTGCTTTTTTGGGCTTCTTTTTTTGCAACCAAAAATAAATAAATAAATAAATAAATAATAAAATTAAAGTGAAAAATCCTTTCCAGTAAATAATTGGTCCTCCAAAGGCATCACAAAGAATGAATTTTATATTTGAATGGGGAGATGGTAGATTTTTTTTTTTGGGGGGGGGTTGTTATTTTTTAAGAACAAGATATTTTGCCGCGGTAGCGGTGCCTGCTTCATTATAAATAAACCATCATCCACCGCTGTGCCGTTCCTCCCTGTAAGAACACATTCGCTTTCAATTATAACTTTCTGATGTCTGGAGCTGACATTACTCCTCCACGTGTCAAAAAATATCATCTCTTATTTAAACAGCTATGTAAATAGCTTCGGACACCACTGGGATGAACGAAAACACGTATGCCTTCCAAATTCTATTTTAAGGGGCGAATATCAGCAAAACACACTTAAAACTCACATTACCGGCC
The DNA here is from genome assembly GCA_029215755.1 of Spea hammondii. NCBI lineage: Eukaryota > Metazoa > Chordata > Amphibia > Anura > Pelobatidae > Spea > Spea hammondii. The sequence goes on from JARDYJ010000013.1 coordinate 22,803,768, forward strand.
TGATTCAAAGCCTTCAGCGGGACCTGAAGCTACAGGCATATTGTATACAGCTTCCCACACACCCAAATTCCCCAGAACAGTCCTGATGACTGCTTTTATATCCTGAGATTCCCTGTTCAGTGTCACCAAAAAGTTATATCAGTTCCCAATTTACCACTTTTACAATTCCCCCCCCCAAATTCCTAATTTGATAATAAATTCATGTAATGGAGCTTATAGATCAAAATAAGTAATAAATATCTATAAGAATCCCCCCCACGTGTGTACATTGGAAGGAGCCATCTTTACTTCCTGTTCTACAGGAAGTCTACAGGATTATTCTTCCCCCTTTACATTATCTCTCCTTTATTACGTTGCTGACTGTTGTTGATTGGTTCGGAAAAGCCTTTAAGATCTACCGACCCCTCTTTGCGTTGACTTAAAGATGTTGTTCTTCTAAGCCTTTTACGTTTAAGCTGCACAAGAAAAGACATTCTCCTTATCCATGCATTGTGTTTCAGACATCCCAACAAATAAAAACAACATTTAAAAACAAAAAAAAATATTTTTGTATTTAAAAGTCATGATTAAATAGCTAAAAATATATAGCTCCATCTGGCACAAAATAGCTCAATAATACAAAAAAAGGACAATTTTCAAAGGAAATCAGGCATGATGTGATGAGTGACCGCGCTGTCACCAAGGTGAAGGCCGGATATTATGCCGCTAGTGTTATTTAAAACAGGAAGAGTCTCTATTTACATGTAAATGTGTCAAATAAAAGCTGGCGGAATGATAATAGCGAAAGAAACATCCCAAAACGGACAGCTCATTATACCGCCCATCTATCAGCACCATTATTCTCCTTTCATGTTTCTCATGGACCACATTTTCAGAGGTGTGTGTGTATATATATACACACACATATATATATATATATATACACACACACACACATATACATATATATATATATATATATATACACACACACACACACATATATATACATATACATACACACACACATATAATCACCGGATGCAGACTGATAAGGTACTTAAGGCGGAGCATCCAACCAATAGCAGGCAAGCAGGTAGTTATTCCATCTCTTATTGGCTACACACACTTTTAGAAATCCGGCAAACCCCGTTTCTTTGTACCACAGGGTGCCATACAATTTCATTCAGTCCATTTACACGAAGCCTAACCTTTTGTATGGTAGAAGCGGGGCGCTTTTGTTTTAGGGGGTGTGGCTTGGGGTGTGGCTTGGGGTGTGGCTTTACATGACTTTTATATAAATATAATCTATTGATAACTGTTAAAAGGACAGTTTAATGTACCTTCTCTGATTTTCACCACTGATTGGCTGCGTCAAGGTTTCCCATTGCTGGAGTAGAGTAGCTGTACGTATATAGCGAGCGAGGAGATGGGTTCAGCCAAACATCTCCTGCACTGAAGATAGTTGAGGAAGGACAAAGGGGCAAATGCATATGGTGGGATATATTTTGTAGAATCCCCCCCATGTATTTGCAAGGGGACACCATGAAATTTAAAGGGACCTCACAGCTATCCTATGCATTAAAGTACATATGATGGCTCGAGTGTCCCTTTAATGTAATGCAAGAAGTATCTTATTATGACCAATAATGTATAAAAACACAAGGCTCACCCAATTTCTCTCCCAGAGTCATCTCGTTCTTTTAGGGGGTTGCAAATAGAGGGGTCTTTCCCCAGGCTTTTTATATCACTTTATGCCCTATTGCTGGCTATTTGTATAACTGAATAAGGCATTTAGAAGAAGAAGAATGGATTTTATTTACCCATTTAATTTATAAAGCCATTCCTATACACATTATTGGGGCTTTTAGGGCTGTAGAACCCTGCGATACCCTCATACCCAGCAAACATTCTGACCTCCTAGAAAAGAAGGGCATCAGGGGAGGAAAAGGTAAGTCCAAAAGAGGGACTGGTCCATGAGCACAATGCCAGATAAAAATCCATAAAATCATTTTTTTTTGAGGACAGAAATAACATAGATTCTCAAAGTTGAGCCACAATTATATGATTTCAGGGTGTCCTCTTACTACCAGATCAACCACATTTACTAAATATCCACAGTATCATACTAGTCAAATCAGTTCTGTCTGCAGAAACAACACCGAACAGCTGTGAATTATAGGAGTATCTCCAAAATGCCGCAAGTAATGGATTTTTACAGCCAAGTAACCATCATTTAAACAAATTCCCGCAAAATAAAACTACTAACAACTCTTCTATAGCACCCAATGTATGTAACGCAGTCCGACACAATGACGCGGAAAATAACTTACGATAGATTCAGGTGATAAATACAGAGACTTACACCTCGCTATATACATCATAGAACATACAGAACCTTAGTGTTACAATGTTTCATAAAAACTTGTGCATATTTTTATTTACACACAAAACAGAACACTTGCAGTTACAGTAAATGTAACGCCTTCGCAATAACATTCGTCCATTCGCACATTTATAAGACATACATGTTTTCAAGCAGCAAACAATTTCATCCAACCCACAGACTTACGTATAAGAGCTTAAACCACCGTCCGTCGGGATGCAAGGATTCTATACACAGAATTCAGATGGAATAAGAAGAGATAAGCGGATAGACGGCTTCATTTCTGCAAGTCACAGAGTGTAAGAGAATAATGTGACCGATGACCGGTCCCTGCATTCGTTAACCATCCATTCATTAATCTGTTAGCACTCAGTAACCGGAATGCCCTACCGTACACACAAACACCTCCGAAGCACGTCAAGGGATCGGGAATCCCAAACGAATCTCTCTTTCGCGTTCAGACGAGCCCTCGCATCTTCGCTATAGATTAATTTAGCCACCTGGGCAACGTTAAGCAAAATATACGCTTAGCCCGGATTACAGCGCAGTTTATTACGAGAGTGCCTCGGCTCACCTCGCCTCCTGATCCTGACATGAAATTGCTTTTCAATGTATCAGGAAGTAACCACAGAGATTCCGGCTCTGAATTATTCCTGAAGTATAGGATACCCAGAGATTGGGTGGAGTTAACTTCTCCGAGCAAATGAGACGGCTATTCAGAGAGAGAGAGAGAGAGAAGAAGAATCAACCCTTAGAGTGACACCGGGGAGGAAAATGCTTTGTTCTGTAAAGGGTTAACAAGAGGACTTAGTATTCCATATTGTCGGTGTCTTGAGACGTTCCTCTCGTATAGACTTCAGCATGAAATCTATGTCTTAGGCAGACCTCCCCATGATATGTAGGGAGCGCAAGCAGAATTATTTAGTAGGAAAAGCCCCCTTGATCCTAAAAGCTTACGCTCTAGCAGTCTCGTGCATCCCATTACACAAAGCACAAATTAGTAGTTCATTAGTCACATTTTGCCAATGGAAATGCCGTTTTCCTAGCTGTCGATCTGGAGAACCCACCAAAAATTGCAAGAAAATACAGAAATGCACAAAAAAAGTTTTAAATAAGAAATGTATCAGATGAGAAGCCAACTCACTGCACTCAAAGGGTTAAATAAAAGGCACAGTCCCGCAGCAGACCAAGCAAAGGATGAAAGGGAATGAATGGTTGCATGTGGGCTTATCAGAACAACAGCTTCATTAACCCCTTGCTATTATAAGCCAGCAGTCACAGCACTGTAAGTAACTGAAAGCCACAGCCTCGGCAGTAAGGGTTAAACGAGGATAATTACCCCAGATGTCCACACATAGTATCATCCCCTACAAGATATGCCATTGGCTGATACTTATCTGCTTATAAACACATTCTCAGAGACCTATACATAATAGACGATTCAACCCTATATAGTGCATGGGTTAATAGAATCAGATACAACGAAAGCTGAGGTTCTCAATAGAACCTTCATCTATACATTAATTTTGTCATAGGAATTGCCTATCTTTGATGAAATTCACTAAAGAGTACGGATAACAATAAAACAAAAAGATGTCAAGAACCCGTCACATTAGCGCAATATCAAAAGTAGGAGATGCGGGATATCTCCCAACGTTTGGGCATTAAGGAGTTTCAGCATAAAAAGCTTTAATACATCTATCCATACTAGTGTCCTCTCTATGGCAGCCGCCAAGCTGTTAAGCGATGGCTTCAGATGATGTTGGTCATTAGACATAATGAAAAAGGCTTAGAAAACTACTCCAATACATATACCCATATAGTCCAGTATTATTTCCGCTTACCTACTCAGTAATCAGTCCATGTCGTCCATAAGTTTACTTTTGATACCATATCAACTTATCGCAAGGAAGGATCCAGCAGAAGAACACTCCGGGCTGAATTCTGCAATAGAATCACTCAGCTTGGAACACCGGCTGGCTGTCTACGGAAAATCCCCATAGGTTGCCTTATATGATTCTGCATCGCGAGGGAGCCACCTATTGGAATACTTATCCGGAAAAAGCGAGAACTATTCCCATCCTCCTGATCAAAAATCCATAATTCACGTTCAGATAGAAAAGACCGTTCTTAGCAAATGTCTTCCAAGCATTAGGGAGCTAAGATAGAACACATGTGTTAAGAGGGGAAAATGCACATATCAATGGAAAAGAAGCTGCATTACAGTAATAATGTAAAGTATTTTCAAGGGACTGAAATAATGAGACCACAATATCTAAACCCTTTACAATAGGAGGTCTAAGAGCTCATAAGGAATACAATAAAAGAATAGAGAAGCCAATACCCCAGATTTAAAAACAACAATTAAAATATATTTTCCTTGTTTTATTGTACGGATTTCTAAAAGGAGATCAAGAAACAGGCGTGAGTCTAGGGTTAGGGGCACCTGATTGCAGTATTTCTTCAGTGAGCCCCCCCCCCCGTACCTAACGCACGAAGTTGCTTTAGCACCAGATAACAAAACACAATCATTCTTTCTCCCTCTTCTTCCCCTCTCTGGCACAACATTAACCCTAGGCTCATCCTTTACACCCAACACCATATATTCATACTCAAACTGTAACACAGTAAAGTAGCAGACAAATAAAAATGCTAACACCTGTATGCACACACACACACCCACACCCAAACCATACACCGTCAACATTCAGTAGCATACCCACTCCAATGCCACATAGTAACAAACGTCAACACTATACACATGCACACACTCACTCTAACATCAGACATATACATAAGCATACTCTCCAATACCATACACTAACACCAATTACACACACACACACACACACACACACACACACGGGCTCCACCACCTCTCCAATGCAGCCGACAGCCTTTTCACCCTCTGACACCCTCTTACCTTGTGCACCTTCTCTCTTTACACATGTGTTCAAACTGTTGCCCTATATATTTAACGCACATTATGTGACCCTGTTCGGTGTCTCAGTTACCGGCATGCGAGCACGAAGAGAAATGCATTGGACTTTAGTATGCAATTAATAATTACGTTGCATGTCTCTAATCATCTTCCGCATCTATAGTAGTTAATGTTATAATATTTAACGTTACCTATTTTGTTAGCGGATGCTCCTTCTCTGCGGAGCCTCACAGTTTCCAGAATTATGGGCTAAAATAATCTCGTCAGAGTTATTTTTCACCAACATGGCCTGAGATACATAGTTTGTTTTTTTATATAGCTTTCCAAGAGAAAAGAGCAATCACGGTGATAAAGTAAAGGGACAATCAGACCAGGAAAGCATATGGCAGCTGCAAGGACGCTAGAACGGTGACATCAAGGATACGCAGTTCTGCTCGGTAGCCCCAGGTGTATTCCTCATTCCTCCGGCAGTGTTCGTGTAACGTGTAGCCAGTTAATTTAAGCTATTTTGGGATTTCGGATCCGCGCTTCCCCAGATCTCTTTTCCTGTGCGTCTGGTACTAATTCGCTTTGTGTGAGCTGCTTGTAGAACTTGACATCATTTTCAACATTGGTCAAGTAGAGCATCAACTTCAACTTAAGACTCCATCTTCTTTTGGGCCAATATGAAGATATCCATTTTTCTTTCCTGACCCCAGATTTTTCTTATTCTTTATCCAGAAAGGCCCAGTGGTCAACCTACAATAGAGTCCCTTATCCAGCTTAAATATTTAAAGCCTTGGAATAAAAGTTCCAATAGAATAGATGCTACAGATGAGCCATTTTATTACTGGATGATAAGAAAAATAAAGGCTCTATATTTGCCGGCACTTAACCGTTCAATCGTTTCTGACCTCAAGGGACACTTTAAAAGGACACGGACCACTTTAACTTTAGCTCAATAGGAGCCTTTCTATATCACAGCAGGGCACAGACGCTATGTATTTACCGGTAAGAGGGTGGCCGACTGCCAAGACGTGTAGGGAAGGGAATAAAAACACCCACATTGCAGAAAATATTTTTATGTACATTATAGCTATGTTTAGCTTTAGGACTTCAAAGTGGAAAGATGATGCTTTGGGGGTCTTTTTTGGCCGATAGATATTAGGTTGCAGCTGGGCGGCCTGCCATCTCTCCGACTGTGGCTGAACTACAACTCCCATAATGCTCAGCTAGCCTCTTATACTGTTAAATAGTCATCCTTAGCATTAGGGACATAATTCACTCTTCCCTAGGGGGGTAGGTGATCAGTGTTTAGTTTTTACTGCCCCACCTAAGTCATTAGTTGCCAGTTGGGCAAACTGATCAATATCTCAGTAGCTCGGCTGGCTAGAAATTAAAGAGCTTGATGGTATTAAATTATTAATCAATGCTTCATCCTGATATTTAAAAAAGTACTAAAAAAGTGAGATCTATAATGGTTTCCTTGTATTGGCTAATGTAAGGAATCATGGTGGACAATGTTGTTTGGGGTCAAATTCAATGAAAAAAGGGTTTATGCAAAGACAGTATTCCTACGGTCAAAAATCAAACAGAAACTAATCCTTACAGTATTTCATAACTTGACACCGAATTTGACACCCCCCCCCAAAAAAAAGTGCAAAATTACCAGATTCAAAGATTACAAAATTAATTTCATATAAAATATACAAGTCAGTATAAAAGAGTTAAAATAAACAACAACAAACTCTCTACAGAACTAAACTGGATTGCAGACGAGAAAATAGATACATCATATGGAATTGCACGCTGGCGGCTGTTCCGAAACACACGCTGCGTTCTGTTTATCATATGCCAGGCGAAGGTTGAGAAGTATATATTCCCATGCTGATTTTTCCAGGTGATTTCAGTAAAATGTTTCCATTTTTTTTTCCAATAACGTGAAATATAAACACTGTGGGCTTTTTTCATTTTCTTGTCATAAAAATAACGTATGTTTTGGAAAAAAAAAATGAAATAAATTAGATACAAATATGCATGGACTGTAAGAAAGATGGAATTTTATGGCTAGGAAGTTCAATTGGTAAACGTGGGTTCTTGGTTTTAAAACCCACGGATCAGAGGCCCACAGAGCCCACGCAATAAAACTACGCGGTTTGAGAGTGAGACTTCAGCAATTTAATTAAGAGTTACTTGTCCTTGACCAAAAGACATTAAAACGCGTAGGGGGTATATATAGGGGTTATGTTGATTTAACTAATAAAAAATTTACACAGTAGAATCTTGGGTACAAGATGCAAAATTTTAGCGCTCATATTTAATATATATATATATATATATATATATATATTCTAAAATTTAGGGGATTTTATAGCAATTTTTTTTGTTAAAGTCAGTATGGGATAGTTTTTTTGAGTATTTGAAGGGCTGTCAAGAACTTTGTTGTCTGATATGTTAGTTCTCTAGGAGGCCATTTTTGTAATAACACGGTTGGATATTCCCAGGATCCTCTTATTAATTCCTACAGTTATAACAATAATTTAGCACACTACTAACGCCAATTTTTGATCATGGAGACTTCAAAAGTTGGAGATCTGAGATAGAGCGTTAGAAAAAAACACTTCTTTACAAGCAAGAAGAGCGCCATGAAGTCTTGATCGACGTAGCTGAGATGGACAGAGGTGAAATACAGAAGCTAAATGTGATAAGTCATTTCACCGAGGATGAAAAGGAGAAAGTACTCAATTAATCACCAGCTAAGTTCATAACAAACACTTGAGGAGAGCATTATGAATCATAAAAGAGTGGAAATCCTTCTGACAAGCCGTGGAGTGAGTCACTGGGATGGAATTCTTGAGTCACCTTTCTTTGACGTCTTATTTATTTACAGGTTTTAAATTCTAAACATCATCCTAGAAATGAAATATCCACCTGAGCTCCCCAACACGGCCGCAGAAATTCCGTATTATCGTTCGCAGGGACTGACTATGCCAAGTAAACATAAATAGTATAAAAGTTACACTAGGCAGAGGAAGAGCTGCAGGTTTAAAGAATGAGGTACCAGAAAGTGAATTCTTTAAAGCAAGAGCGAAGATCAGAAGCTCAGGTGGAGGTTAAAGCAGAAACACTGAACAAATCTCTCTCCTAAACTACAGACACAACAACTGCTAGAAAACATATAAAAATTACCATGTATTCACGATGGGGTAACTAAAAACTGCTTCAAAAAGCAAAGTCCCATGGTAACAAAATATCTTGTCCCTTAAGCATAACCTCCCAGTGTTGTATATAACAATCCCCCCCCAGCACTGTGCACAGTAACAACCCCTCAGCTCTGTATACAGTTAACCAGTCATATGTCGTCTTGGGTCACTGTCCTTGTCCCTCCAAAGATTTTCATAAGTCAGAATGTCTGGTTGGGTGATTAAGACTGAGCCATTCTATTGTTTACCACATGCAGTATGATAAGGAGCTGGGGGGGGTGTCTAGTATGGCTAATATTCAGCTATTTGAACACATCATATTATGAACAAGCTACTAATGTTTTACAAAGGAAAAAATATTTTTTTAAATGTTTTTTTTTCCCCCAATCCTTGTAATAACATTTTGTGGGTCATACATCATAGATTTAAAGATCTATTTTCTGCATAGGAAACTAAGGCAGGTATAATATTTCTTCACTGATTTTGGTCAATTTCTTTATAAAGGCTCTCAATTCATGTTGAACTAAAGATAAATTATTAACCTAAAGGGCAGAATTTCTGCTCCAGTAAATGAATTCTTGGCACAATTCCTGGCATTAGCTGCTGATCTTACCCTGGATTCTTGCTTATATTTTTACTCCGAGAGGGATGAATTATTTATCACTTTTCTTACGTTCCCCAGCCCAGAGAAAACCAAGAGAATATATTTATTGTCAATATTTGGCACCCGCAGCACCAAGCGAGTCTAACAAGACATTTTTATTCCGAGGTGCCGTCGCATTTAACCCGGAAGTGCACGTCGAATGCTTGGTAACTCTACAGCCAAGGCAGGTGATATTTTGAGCTGATGATAGACAATCACACGGATATTATTTCCAAGTTTATTGCTATGTTATTCAAGCAAGGGAAACACTTATAAATATAAGCACAGCCATTGCCAATAACACATCTGTTATTTGTTCATTGTGACATTGTGGTTTTATCTCATTTTGTTCCAATAATCTCCCTTTATCTGCAGACCTGGAGCCGCCGTCGCTGTCAGTCATGTGATATTTTGGGGGACTTTCCCGGCTCAAACACCACACTGAGCTGATGCTTTATGGCAATGCTAATGAAGTCCGTTCCTTCATAGACTTTCATTAATCAGAGTGTCTGGCTGAGTGATTAAGACTGAGCCATTCTTTTGTTCCCCATAGGCAGTATGATAAGGAGTCGGGGTGTTTAGTAGATCGGGGATCAGATAAAGTGAGAACAAATGGCTGATATGCTGCTGCCTGAAAACATAAAAAAAAAAAAAAACTTTAAAAAAAGTGCATTTTGAAAATGCATTTTTACTCTGATACTCGGAATAAAAACATCTGGGGGGAGATCCCCTTTAAAGACATAACATATAAAGTAGTCTGTATCTGAAAGACTACGCTCAAAATAAAATAATTTTCAGTTCCAGGGTGCACATAGTTCTAGAATGTCCTCTAGTTCCATTCTAAAAATAGCTTTTTAAACTACTGTGTTACAAACCAGACTAAAAACTTCCCTTTCACCTGATATACTTAATTTCAATGATTTCTGGCCAAGGGTCTGGACATGGTGATTCACGGGGGTACTTTGAAATATTCTGACGGTTTTATCGTAATCTGATCACTGCTCGGCAAATCTGCTCTTTCTACGGAAAACCTAAAAGATAGAAATAAAGGGCAATTTCTCAGCGCATCGCAGAAAGCATTTGCAGGAGGAGAGACGTAAATATTTGGAGAATTTCTTGCTGTGTTTCTAGATATAACATTTCCTTTCTCTGAATGCAGCGAGCCGCCAAAATAAATCCTGCCCGGAAAACCGTTGAGACGTTTCATTTCTAAACATCTCGGCTGCTCCTTGTTGGTAATGTGCTTTAACGGCTTTCTGTAGCGCTCGGATACCTGTTTTATTTTTTATTTTATTTTTTTATTTACTGGTTGAATTTTAAAAGTTAAATAGAAAGAGAATAAATATATTGACCATAGCTACTGTGTTGGCAACTATGCAAACATGCTGTTATTTATCGATAAATGGGTTAATTCACACGGAAGCACTCTTTTTAGCTTCCCAAACTCCTCTGTGAATAAGACCTCTTACCGGCATTCACGCGGGCAGCATTAAAAAGTAAAGAAATATATTATATATGAAATCCTATCTCTCCAAGGTGATGGCATTTCACGAAAGGAGAGCACGGCTTAAGATATATATATAAGCTGGTTTGACCACATAGGTATTATAAATGACTTTGTACAATCCGTTCCGCAGAAACCCAGACACTTTTACAGGTCTGAAATATAAGGGCTCTCGGACGTCGTTCTATTAAAAGCCAAACTCCGTGGTAAAGGGACAAACATTACGGATGTCCTGCTACATTTAATGAACGCATAAAACGGATTATAAAAGGTCGCTGGAAAATCATCAATGGCATCTACAAATTCTAACGCCGCAAACAGAGTATTTTAACCGCGTTCCGACACAATCACCTGGCGTTTACCATTTTGTAAAGCAAATGACTTAAAACGACCTTAGATTATTCGGTCGCACACAATACAAGACTTGTTGGCATTTCGTAATGGTTTTATTGGTCGGTAGAGTATTACGAATCTTATTAATGAGTTATTTTGGTTTGTGATGTTCTTACATGCTGGTCTGGCCAGAGAAGATACTAACGGTTCTAGATTCCGGAATGTCCCACTACTTTTTCTATAGTAGCATCCTTTGGAACATTAGACCACGTCTTCTACTAACAAATGGTTTAAAGATTTACTTTGAGCTGATGCCTACAATGGGTTGCAATTTTTTTTTTTTTTAATCAGAGTAGCCAAGGTGACCATTGCCCTCCTTCCCAGTTCGACAACCCAACCCAGACCACAGGTAATCCTTTGTCACCAGTGCATGGACATCATTTTTGGTGGCTTTCCATGGAATGTAAGCCCAATACATCTGCCTCAAGCCTGCAGGTTTAAAAGTCAGAAGACAGTGCTGATTCGGAGATAACAATAAGTCAACCCAACTTAGGTTGTCACACAGTCTGGTGTCCTCAGCTAATGCAACAATACCTCTGTGATGACGCTAACAGGCCTATAAACGATCATCATGGGTCTACCCTGCTGAAAATTCAGCCATATATGGAGTCATGATATAATGAAGCCAGCAAAGACACGTGATGACGAAATTATAGAATTTTAAAAATCACTGGGTTCAAGCAGTTTGGGGAACAATACGACGGACATCTTCCAGCTTCTACAGGTGTCCCTTGGATGATACTCCCTAAACCAAACATTCAACTAGATGCCATTCCATGACGCACACACTTAACACATCTATTAAAGAAAATTTAATTTTAAATTCTAAATGAAAAATATAATATTTAACCTAAACACAAACATCTTGTACAACGCGCATCTGTTCTCTTGGTATGCAAGACGCACTATTTGCCAGCCTCGGGCAAATGTTGCATTAAATTTCTGACAACGCTCTGGGGATTCACAAGTTAACTGCAAAAGTTCAGATAGCATGCAATTAGAAATTCCAAACCATGCGCGCATTAAGCATGAGGAGATTTGCCAAGCAGCCTGCGGGATGCAGGAGAGAGAAGCCCTTGCAATTAATGCACGGCCTCCGCAGACTCAGCCGTCCCCGAGTACCTTCACATCCAGAAATTCAAGAATAAATCAGCCCAGAGTCCGAGCTACAGATCACAAGTCAATCTCCCCGCAATATAAGAAGAATGTGCTTGGCTTGCAAGGAGTTAGGGAGGGCTTTGTGAAGACAGCAAACTGTCATTCAACCCCTGGAACAGAAAGACAGAAAGAGACCGCTATTTTATTTAAAGGGACATTCCAGCCATTATTTAATGACAGCTGCATGGTCGGTTTACATTTTTGTGATGCCCCCTTGCAGTTATGCACAGCTCCCCCTTATGTAGTTGCCCCTTCCCCAATTCCCAGCGATATAATGCGCAGGAGACATGTTTAGCCGAGCACATCTCCCGGCAGATGATACACCTACCGCCAGTCGGCTCGGCAAACATCGTGGAGGTTTCCAAAGAGCATCCACAAAAAGCACTCCGATTGATGGGATTCAATGCATTAAGCAACCTATCAGTGGCGGGAATCAGTCCACTGAGCAGGCAGGGAGCTGCAGCTTCTACCTAAGCTAAGTAATGTATGTATTTTTCTTCTAACGCATATTTAAAGAAATTACTTTAATATGCATTATTCTTTGGAATAGCTCCCTGGGACATTCAACTCTCCCTTTAAGAAAATTTGACCTTTCATCCAGCTGGTTCACATGGTCTTGGGAAGAAGGAGCAGATTCTGTGTGTCCAGAGACATTACTTGATGCTAAATAAAGTTACCAAGGACGTAGAGAAGGATTCTCAGGGTCGCAGAGAAAATGGGAAGATTCTAAGGGAGAATGAGCAGATTCTCGGTGTCTGAGCAAATGGCAGTAAAAGGGAAGAGCAGACCATCAGAGTCCCTGGACTTTAGCCGGTGGTGCTTTACCGAGTCCAAACAAAGAATTCTTATAATACATTCATTGAGCAAACCCACCTGAGCTCGACTTTCAGGACTCCAATTCATCAGGGAGCTAATTATCATGCGGTTCTTGTCACAGACAGATCTAGCCTTGTAGTAGTAATAATAATAATAACCAACGCGGACGTAACTGTTCAGACTCATTGATCCTGGACAGGCAGGTGAAAGATGCCCCCAACATTTTAAATGGCATATGTGTCTTGGTGTCAGCTACATGGTAGTTAACATCATATCCTTGAAATTATCATCACCACTAGTGCTGCATTCCTCGAATATAAATCAGAGTGCATAGGAAGTTCTAGGAACTTGTCTGAACAGATCACAAGAAGATACAGAAGAATGCTGGCATCTTTAATGATATATTATGCCCACTACTTACCTCCATGGTTGCTGTCCTCTATGCTTGACGCCTCGACATGGTGTCCTATCCCGACGCGATGGACTTTAACGCGCGGCACTGAGTATTTGCTGCTGAGATTGTGCTGGCTAGGTCTCAAACATCAGACCAAATGCACTTGGGATCTACCCCTCCCTATGGCAAAAAAAATGGTCCCATGAGAGGTACCAATTAAGAGGAAGAAGTAATATTGAATGCATTCTACATAGGATAAGAATTATGGTTTAAATATGAGGGGGACTGGGCATCAACACTTTACAGTGTACAGTCGATTGAGCAGGGATGATAACCCAAGTCAGGAGGAGTATATAAATTCTGTTCAGATGGTTGGGTTTCCTCATTGAAGTCCAACAGTCCAAACAATAAAATCCCAATAGGTTTATTAGTGGAGCTGATCAGCTCAGACTCACTCAACGAATGTCTCCTCTGCTTGTGTTGACGAGTTTGGGCAAAAAAAAGACAGGAAAGGCTCATATGCTCCACAATTAAAGCTTCATTTATCTGGAAAGGAAAATATGCCACAAAAAGTATGTGCTTTGCTTCCCAAATACCCTAGATACCCAGTCCTTCCCTAAAATGTGTAAAAAAGGCAATGTCATACATAAAACATACAAGGAAAAAAAAAATTCAAGGGTTCCAAAAGAGACTCAATTTTTATAAAGATAAAAGGTAACAGAACCCCATTTGTTAACTGGGTATTACTTCCTTTTCAAGACTAACCAGCTGTGGTTTCATGACATCCAAGTAACCACAAGAAGGATGTACAACTAGTTTGAAAATTGGATGGCGATTTCCTTTTTCTGTAAACAAAAACAACAAAATGGTTTTTTTCACGCAGTTCCAGGAATTCAGGACCCTTATTGGGGGGAAAAAGAAAAAAAAAACATCGGAAAATAAAACAAGTATCTGCGACCCAAAGTCTTACAACCTTATGTTAAGAAGCCAAGGTGCCCGGCCATATGGCCCAAGTGACGCAGAAATGGGCGTCTTCACCAGACTTTGGATGCCAAAGACTTCTCAAGAAAAGATTTAATCCGGTTTGCTCATAAAACATTATTGAGAATTCCAAGACATTGTGTCATAAATAATTATTTCAAAGAGAAGCTTAAAGGGAATCCCTCCATTGGCATCAGCGAAGACGTGATCGGTAAATGTCTGAACATGAGTGTTCGGCTTTTAAGCAGCACACCGTTCAATTTAAGCACCAGGCCAAGAAGCAGGCGCGAGTTGGCACAACTCTAGATTTCTCAGCATCACCGAGAAACTAGAAGCGACTCATTTAGGTTGTAGCTAAAAATATTAATTACTTTAAAAGGTGGAGCTCCGCCACAGGATTAAAATGACTAACTGAAATAAAGAAAAACGGGAAGGATAGATGGGCTAAACGGAGTCAATCTGCCGGCAAATTCTATGTTCAAGTCGCAATCTTCCCAGCGTTGGGGAAACTCTTCTCGGGACGACTCTATGATCATGAAGGGACTCCAACAGGGGCACTAACAAGTGGAACATATGGCACACTTCTAACCTTTGCCCTTGGGAACAAGGGGATATAGAAAAAAAAAAACACACACATTGGGCTATATACTTTTAAAGTGCAGTTTTTACATTAGATTACTCTTGTTTCCATGGTGACTGCACACCTTTACAACTATCGCTCAGAAGTATTCTCCATAAAAGGTTATATATTTTTCCCTCTTATTTTCCTTGCTTTTTTTTTTGTCTAAACCCATCTGCTCCAATCTCTGCCAAAATGTGTTTAAACCTTTCGTACGATCGTCTTTCTTCATTCTTGAAAAATAATACGATTTGGAATGTTAGGAGTCTTTGTTTTATTGAATTTTGTTTCTGATATATATATTTTTATTTTTTTTTAAACACGGAGCGGCACCAAGTAATGAAACAATCCAAAAGGATTTGGGGTTTTAGTGGAGGGCAGACAAAGACTTCATTATGAAAAGTAACTGTATCAGATAAATTGACTGCGTTAGGATTGCCGTCCCCCCGACTCGATTGCTTAAATCCAGAGAGCGTCTCGGTTTAATTAGATTTTAGAACGGCATCATTCAGTAGCACGAGAGAGAGAGAGAGAGAGTTGGAAAAGAAGAAAAAAAAACAAAAAAACTATAAAAACCAATCCATGCTTTCAATTTGTAGCAAACAAGGTTTTTATAGCGAACGTTTGTAAATTTTCTCGGCCTTGGCAGCTGCGGGTTTGATATCAAATAATTAAAAATAGTGTATATAATATATAAAGTTATCCAATTTGCGTTTACATCTTGCACAAAGTTATACAAAAGCGCTCTAACAAGGCACATTTAAAAGACATAAATTTTGACGATAAAGGACAACTGTTTTGTGGTTGCTGCTTTGAAGACATTGTATGGAATTCATCCCCATCTGGAAGACGGTTTTATGTACATTACGTGAGGCTCGAGGGCTTAATCAGATCGGCAGCTTTTTCTTTCAATGAGGGTTTTCTTCTAAGCCTGGAGTCTGGAGGAAATATTCTTAGAGGCACTTGGAATCTCCAGATTATATTTAATAAAAAGAATAAATATTATTGGCAAAATAACACAAATTTTGGATTCTAGAATAAGTTGGGGGTTATAAACAAATTAACCTACCTGTAAAGTTGTTTGATCTATGCATTTTATTTAAATTTGGAAATTGAGGATTAAAAAAGCTGCTTTTTATTAAATGCATGTTCCCTCTACCGCTGCACTTTTGCCGCAGAAGGGTAAGTATGGTTTTTGCCCCACGCGGTTGTTGGTCCTGAAACGAGCCGTTGTTTACGGTGGATAGCAGTAAGCCTTTCATTCTTGTTTTCGTGAAGTTCAGGATGTGACAAGAATTGGAGATGAGGATGTTTTGAATCCAAGCACATATGTAAGAGACCCCCGGCCTTATAGAAAGAGAAGCAGATGGAGGAAGCATGAATATTTATGGAGAAGCGGAATCTCGAAGCTGTTAGAACAGGAGTAATTTTTCATCATCAGCAGGCCAGAGATTCTGAGAGTCAGATGGGCTTGAACTCTGGACCAGGGAGAATTACTCTATGGGCAAAACTTCTTTCTCACTCGAAATAAAATAAGGGAACCTTACAATCCCAAGATCCATTCATACATATCTTCATATCCTACATTTGTAACTTTAGATCTCCTTACTTGGTCATCACAAGGACGGTGGGCCAAATTGAAGACCATGGCTGAATTTCAGAAGGGTCACACAGTTCTGCTTTAGAGACAGACTGGTATAAGTGAGAGTGTTGGATAAAGTCAGGGCCTTTCTGTGAGCGCTGCGGTTGACCTGAGCATGTGTGAAACATTAGCGACATTCATATACACACCTAACACCAAGTATTCTCTGCTCTCCACGGTAAAATCTTAATCACCCAGCTGGACTCTCTGACCAATGAAAGTCTATGGACTTCATTAACATCGCCATAAAGCATCAGCGCAGTGTGGTGTTTGACCCAGGAAGGTCACACCAAATATCACATGACTGTCAACATTGGCCGCCACCAGGTCTGCAGATAAAGAGAGTTTATTGGGACAAAACGAGATAAAACCAGGTTTTTGTCAATGCCGACCTGCATTACTAGATACAGCACTTGGGGGTTATTACCGTATATAGCACTAGGGGTTATATTACTGTATACAGCGCTGGGGGGGGTTATATTACTGTATACAGCGCCTTGTGTGTTCAAGGAGGACATTTTTTTCCATGGGACTTTCCCTTTAAAAAGTGGTTGCAAAAGCCTGGTAACTCGGACTTGAAAGTACTGCGCCGGTATCAAGAGAGGCCATCTGTGGAAATGATACATTATGGTAATGCATGCTTCACTGCGCAACCGAGGAATAACTTTCGCAGCCGCTCTCTAATATATATAGCCTTGTGCTATTCAGCAGGCTGTAACTCTAAGGCCATTTAAAGAGCTATGCATGAGAAATGAGCCGCTTCTGTGGGATGCATTAAAAGTCAGTTTCCTTTCAGTCCGGGCCATTATTCCGAAACATAAGAAGTATAATAGTGTATTGTGCACCAATTCTGAAGAGCTCAGGTCTCTTCTGCAGCTACAGAGGCCGAGGCAGGCTAATGCCACTCCCCCCTTTTTTCCCCCAATATTTCCAAAAAAGAAAAATAAAGATTTCATCAATAGCCTAAAACTCTCCTTGTTTCCTACAGAAAGCCAATGCTTGTTTTTCTTTGAAAGGTCTGTTAAAATCCGGTAATCGCTGACCCTTATCGAGGGTTTTCGCCTTCACCCAAACCTTGTGGGTACTGCAGATACGATTAAAAACCTACTTAGAATATTCACGCGGTGCCCTAAACCACCTAGTTTCCACGTAACAAACACGTATTAACGAATATTAAATAATTGTATCAGTGAAGGGGCATTTGGCCGTGAAAATATCAATTCAACTACAACCTCAAAGTATACGTTCAATGCACATTGGACGTCGGGAATTTTGAAAACATGATCTATGGAAGGGCCACAACCCCCCCCCCCCAAAAAAAATGACCAGGTCTTCATATCTACATTAGATTTGTGACCACATGTGAATCTTCAAAATTCAACGCACACATAGGGGGTATTTAGTTACCCCAGGTCTCATGAGTTTACCGAGGAGCAGAATTATTGTCCAGATGTTTTATTTTTGGAAGATACTCCAAGACCACTGAAGATAGAGAACCTACCTACTGGTGATTCAAGAAGCAGAATCCATTCAACAATTACACAGGCAGGAGGAACAACTAATAATCTTTGCCACACGGTCTTGGAACAGTATGGTGTGATTAAATCTAACACATGGATCAGTTTCCTGAAGATTCTCAGCTTTAACAAGTGCCTTCATTAGACAGAAGACTTGTCGGTGACCTTGCCGGTCAGTACAGGTGAAATGGGATTTCCCGGCATCCGGTATTAAATTATTGTCATGTCTAATGCATGGAGCTTGGACTCAAAGGGCAAACGATGCGGTAAGAGATTACATTGCACTGTAGTGTTTAGTGTTTGAAAAAATAAAAGTCTTTATTCGTTGTGATACTTATGGAAAATAACAATTGAGAAATTGCTAAAATGACCAATCTATCCAGGTTCTAGATTTCATTGTGTTGAGACGCATTCACCAGATCGGTCATGGTCAAGTATGGCTGGATGACCCGTGGTGGCCTTCAACCCAATGCTTAGCGCCGGCTTGGCTCATGTCCATCTCAGCTTCAGCCACATCTTGACCAAGCGTCCTACCTAACAATTTCTTTTAGTATCCTGTAGTAACAATCTTTAAAGACTTGTGTACCTGCATTAGATACAATTTAAAACGATGCTCAGGCTTGCCCTGAACAGCTTGCATCTTTTCATCGTTTACCTTATATCTTCTCCGCATTCCCTATGGCAAACTTTGGGTAAAAGCCATCGTCTCCAAACAGATGGTGATTCCAACAAACACTTACTATCTCCTACATGCGCTGAACCTCAAGTAGCCTCATCCAACTTTTTTTTTTTTTTTTAAACATTAGATCAATAAAATTACAATTATTTTATTCTAAAAAATTCCAGTTTGACCCTTCTTTTGACTACTACAAATGAGAAGAAACGCATAGGTCGAAAAAAAAAACCCAAAAAACAAAAACATAACAATAGAATGGAACTAAAGGAAAGTGTGAATAACACCAAAATATATTGGCCTGTGTATTGTATTTTACTAGTATTTACGGTTTGGCGATAAACCGACCTCTAACATTTTTACTGCTTGAATTTATCTCAGGCAGGCAACGGGTATATCTTCCTGGCGTTTAAAGCTCGTGAATAAAAAATAAAAAATGTTTAGGGATCAGCGAAAGAAAATCTTTTTCTGCAAAAATATATTAAAGTAAAAACCATGTGTCATCTGGAAAAGGCTCCGGAGGGAAATTCATTCCATATTAATCAGTTTGTTTGGTGACCGGCCAAGAAACGTCTCCGAATACACCTGAACAAAACGAAACAATATAACAGCTTCCGATGAAAACGCATTAAAAGAAGCATCAGCCTGATAAAGTCAATTAACAGTTTGGGTAACAGGATGCGGAATATCTAAGTTGACGCTTATCGTCTGCAACCAAAACCATGTCTGCGAAAGGCAGAAAGTGCGAGGGAAGGAGGCCATAATGGCTTACGCTGTCTATTTTGGTTGCAATGTGCTTTTTTTTTTTTTTGTAATTCCCCTAAATATTTTCATATAACCCAGTCTGAAATATGAGATCATTAGCATGGGGGGGGGGGGAGATCTGCACTTTTCATAAATAATGAAAGGTAAGTGCCATAGATAAACCTACGCGAGGAACAGGAAAAAAAGATTTATTGTAACGGACAGCTTTTGGGACGCGGGACTGTTTAATAAGTCATTGGAGTTGATAAAAAATTCTCAATGACTTCTCATGGAAGAAGAATATCAAGAGACATCTCTCCCACCGGAACACATTGTGTACGGCCGATGTGCAGTTAAGAAACCAAATTGTTCATATTTTATATAATATTGTCTTTTTTATAATAATATACTATTTTACTGAAAATAAAAAGCACAATAAGACTGGAAATTGGGAAGGCTAAGAGCTGGACTCATATAGAACCCCAGGCGAGAATTCTCAATTTTATTTATTTATTTATATATATATATATATATATATATATATATATATATATATATATATTTATATATATATACACACATACATACATAAAAAGCAGAGTTGTGCCCTCAGCCCCATGGTTTTCTATTAAGAAAGTTGCCATCAATTTACTATCATGATGATAGATTATTGTATATGATCATATTTACTATACGAGAGCACGTTGAGTCTGCAAAGTGCTTCAGGTTCTTATATTAACCCATCAGTCTTAAGAATTTCTGTCTTAAAAACCATACGCTCCCCCATTTGCCTTGAAGGTAAGCAGATCGATATCAATCCATAAATCCAGCAGTGTCTCCAGACTTAGATATAATACTAAGTTACCTTATGTATAAAGTGCTTGCGTTCAGCTTTATTGGAAAGAGACGATCTCTGGGGAGGTTTAGAGAGTCTGAAACTTTGATTACTTGTGATATTGCCTTTTTATCTCTCAACACATTTAGAAGACACACACACACACACACACACACACACACACACTTACCTTTGAGGTGCTCCTGGATCAAGTCTGCCTCACACAGTAGGGTAGCAAGAGTAGAGATGGAGGTCTCTGGAGGTGACCGTCGCTGAACATAATGCGCATGTGCTGTACATGTCAATGAAAAAAATAATAGAAATCAGTAAGTCCGGGGCTCATCTCTATCTTCTAGGGCAATCCTTGGTGTTTATCCTTTTTGGGGACCCCAGGTTCAGGCAGTTTCCTTGGCTACCTGGTACTAAGACTGCACTTGGGAAAGTTGGTTTGGCATTAATGAAACCGGCCCAAATGTTTCACCTCCGCAGAGACAGGGATTGTCAAAATGTCTACACGCGAGCAACACGAGTCCACAACGAGGCTTCCGGAAGCCAATGGCACGTGTGCGCCCACTGCAAAGAACTTAACATATAAATGACTCCGCATCTAGAGCCTTGGTCAGAGATGACTAGGGGTAAACTAGGAGAGAAGGTACGTATAAAGTCATAGAGTCATGTTCCCTTCTGATTGGGTCTCCAGGTACCGCAAGGACTGATCTGCTTCTGTCAAGTACATAGAACCTAGGAACAAAACCCTGAAGTAGAAAACTATGCCGGGACGGGCAGAAAACCAGCAAAGTCAAAGAAATAGCCGAAGTAAAAAACCAAAGAGGCCAACAAAGAAGCGCCCCCAAAGATCACCAACATGGCAGTCTACACGGGCAGATGTAGTCCTAAAAAAGATGGCAAACACCATCCATGCCGTTATGACGCCAATCCATGAAAAGAGGTTCCATAAGAGGTGCCAAACACAACCATCCCAGACACGACCAGGATGTCACTGAAGCACAGGAACACATCTCAATGGCATCCCC
This sequence comes from Spea hammondii, assembly GCA_029215755.1. NCBI lineage: Eukaryota > Metazoa > Chordata > Amphibia > Anura > Pelobatidae > Spea > Spea hammondii. The sequence continues at coordinate 22,825,209 of JARDYJ010000013.1, forward strand.
GCTGTAGGACATAAACGTAACTAATCCAAGTGATATCACAAGTAACAACTGGAATCTAACAAACAACCTCCACAGATCTCATCATTCACACCCACAGCCACCCATACCGAGCCACCAATGTTAATTTGCCCCGTTTCCCCGGTTTTATACATCATATCTGCCGGTTCCCTTCCCATAAGCACTCTTCAAAGAGATGTCTTGTTTTTCATTTTCTTTTTCATAAAATGCAGTCTCAATCATCATTACAACCAAAGCGTAATCTTCAGCCTGCCGTTACCCTTTGTGTCTGCTCAAAGCTCGCATTAAATATGCAAAACTCTCTTTAGCGAAAATTCCATTAAACGACACAAAATACCTGCTTTTATGTTTAGGAAAGATTGTATGCTAAACCATCGCAGACAATTAAAGCATATTTTTTAATAAGCACAGGGAGTAGAATTCGGGAAGCTAAGAAATGAAACACATTACAGATTTATACAAAGAAGAGAAACGATCCTTACTCAGCAATTTGTCTTGCGTCCCGAGCAATATTTACTTTTTTTACTTTTCTTCCTTTTTTGTTCCATTGTTACGAGTAATATCTGTCTCGGATTAGCTTTTATTGAACATAAACGCAAGAAATGTATTTGTCTTGAGCTTAATAACTGTCTGAATCGGGAGGAATTCACAGTAGAGGAACTGCTAAATTCCAAAGCCGGTAGCCAATTAATACAATAGAAATATAGAGCAAACGAGACGTTTGTATACACTAATTAAGCTATGGTGTGGTCTTAGAGATATCAGAGGAAGGAGTTCTTATTGTTTGAGGCTTACTTATGCTTAACACAAAAAATAATTAGGTGTCTCGTTATATAGGATTATAAAAAGCGGAGGTGGAACTCACAGGAAGCCTGTAACCTCCAGACGATGGGTAACGTGATATGTTTGGGGGGGGGCAAAGACACCATGTAGTAGCCCAACATCCATCCATCTATCTATCCAGCTTTGCATTCAGTTGGATGGGTTAAAATGTAGACAGGGGTCGAAGGCATCAAAAGCATTATGGTTAACCGGTAGCGCAAGGGCAAGACGCCCCATTGTATTACTACTCACGAGGGACGACATACAATGGGAAAGCGGACACCGATTTCCTCCGATTTCTGGTTTTCTACTCTTTAACTGCCTAGAGCAGGATTCAAGTCAATTATTAGGACTGCCCTGATGACCCCAGAACACTGTGCACCGATATGTAATGCTACAGTCTTCATTGATTAGTGTTTGAAAAAATAAAAATTTAATTAAAGTTTCCCGTTCTTGACATTAAAACCGTATCCACCAAGTCTGAATAGTGGTCTTATGACCATAGCAACTAAATGAATGGTCAGAAATGTATCAGTGGTTGCCACGGTGATGCAACCATTTATTTTTTTACATTATTTTAGACATAGCTGCTGTCTTCTGGTGGCAATTTTGTCTGCGTTGTATTTTTTCTTACTAGCTTTAAATAGTTAATAAAGACACAATTTCTACGCAGAAACTAACCTCGTCTATTGTTTGCGTGACGAAATTCTCCGTCTGTCTATATCCATTTCTTCTCACTATAAAAGAAAAAAATACAAAAAGTATAAAAACGCTAAAAGTTAAAGAGGGGACACACTTTACTCTTCCATACTCTGTATATAATTATAAGCCCACCTTATTTATATGCCCCGGGAGCCGACTCCATCTTCACTCCCTCCACAGCCTTTATCGTAGATCATTTTTATAAATTAAATTCTATACGGTCATTTTCTCTGATATATAAGACACAAGGGACTATTTTACCCTATGTAAGGTGGCAGACTGTGGCAGGACCAGCGTTACCTAATCAACTTCAACCCTTACGCAGGTTGCTTGAACCAATCAACTACAAACAGCAACTTCAATACGTATGAGAGAAAACTTAATGGGGAGGAATAATCACGTAGATCCAAAGATCATGAAGTTAAGATGGCTATACCCATATATTGTGGGTTTAATAACTATCACGTAGACATAATCACCCCTATAGCATACGGAGAGCTCCAGCTTTTAGTGAACCACAAATCCCACAACCTCCGGCAGTCAAAAATGAAAGAAAAAAAATGGAAATGGGGAAAAAGGGTTATTTTTATGATCCTTGGCATACAGTTTGTATCTTTAAAGCCTCCCGGTATCACTGTCTGTCTTACTTTCCACCAGTAAGCGGGAGGTTAATTTTGTTCCCCCGAAATAATGTAATTTATGGCTGTACCTCAACGAATCTTTAAAATAATCTTGTCCTTGCACCACCTCGAAGCACCTACTGCTTTCTGTTTATTTCGTATGCAAAAAGGGAAATTTGACAGCGTAATGAAAACTGAAGTTTGCATATGAATGACTCGGCCCGAAATGTAATTGCATCTCTGCAAATAAATCATTTCAGCACCATATGGGATTTTTTTTTTTTTTTTTAATATGAAATATATCCAGGGTCTGCATAAAACATCATTAAAGTATCCTGCTAGGAGTATACCTTATTGGAATATCAGATACCTGGAATAATAACTTAAAGAATTAAAGGTGTCTGGTTACTTCAAATTAATCATAATTAAAGGGGTATCTCTCAGCAAATATTTTTATTTCTAGAATCGAATTAAAAATAAGTTTGCCAATATATTGCTCTATTTTCTTTTTGCCCCGTAATATGTTTTCAGGCAGCTGCGTATTAGACACCCCAAACGCCTTCTCCTACGGCCTATAGAATGGCTCAGTCTTAATCACCTAGCAGGACTCTCTGACTAATGAAAGTCTATAGAGGAACGGACTTCATTAGCTTTGCCATAAAGCAACTCAGTGGGGTGTATACAGTGCTGTGGGGGCTTATTACTGTATACAGCGCTGTGGGGGAGAAAAATATCTCCCCTCCCTTATTTTGATAACATTGTTTAATATTAAGCCATTAAAAAACAAACAGTGCGCTGAATTCGCATTATAATTCAGGGTTAAGCTCTGTACCAGTGCGCATCTGGATACTTTGTTACAAAATGTGATAAATGACAATTCCAACTGGAGTCATTCTGAAGCAAAAAATCTAAATATGACACAATTGATGCTAAAAAAAAAATCTGTCTTGAGCCCACCATCCCAAGCAGTCTGTGTGTCTTGGCTTTAAGGTTACTGAGAGATCTATTTATTTTTAATAACTGGTGCAAGACTCATATACATAGTTAGCAGCAGGCATGTATATCTTTTGTATCAATCCAATATAATATCGTAACGCCATCCCTTACCTGTATGTACTACGGACACAGAACGCTCAGGGGAAGTGAAAGTAAAATGAGACTACAAACAGGCATAATGCATTTGGGGGCAGGGGATTCTGGGATTTGTAGTTCTGTTCAGTGATAACAACCTATTGCCTTGGGGAAATGGCAAACAATGCCTACAATTCCCATCATGCTTCAGCGGAAAGATCATATGTTATGCAAGAACCAATCACAAGCTGACATGAAACGGCACACCCTGGAGGAGCTTTGGAGGCCATGTTTCAGGTAGTGTCATGTTTATTTAAATATTATTGTTATTAATTGACGTTATTCTCATTTCTTGGGTACACTCTGTATCCAGGAAATTCCCAATCTCAACGCTTTTATCCTTAAAATGACTTTATGTGAAAGCTGCTTGACTCCTCAAGTGATTTTTTGTTGATTTATATGGCACCATCATATGTGTGGCGCTGTACAATGAATAAACAGGACAGGAATAAACAAGTAGTGCATCGCATGACAATTTGGACTTACACACGATGAAGACCCTGGTCAAAGGAGCTTACACTCTAGAAATATATGTTTTATTTTAATGCTATATTAGCAAACATATTGATCTGGCGTTGCCTCCACCTTGAGGTTGCCGTATTTTTTTTTTTTTTTACTTACTTGAACCCAGGTGAATTGTGCATAGCTGTAGATGACTGTAGTATACCTGTGTGGCAAGTGATACCATTAATTGGGCTGGCTGAGTTTGGTGGGAGTTGTACTTGCAATGGGTTAATCAATGAGCCTCAGTAGGCTGCAGCTGCTGGAATTTTATTATTGCATTTATTACAAATCTATTAAATAAATAACAATCTTAGATCTTAAATATTTCAGCTTTTCACCCAAAAATGTCTTCCAAATACAATTTTTTGGCAGTCAGAGTTGAGACACTTAACCCTGAAACACCTGATTATCCATAACATCAACTGTGTGTTCAATAATTTAGCAACAAAAATAAAATTGCAATATATATATATATATTTGCAAATAATTGCATAATTACTGTGAATATTAATATAAAGATACAAAAAACGCTCAGAAACATTTTTGTTTTATTTATTGCAATTTTAACTTTTTTAATTATTATTTTGCAAAAATGTGTCCCTTGGAAGGGGAAGCGTTTGGTGGAACGGAGGCTTCTAATTAAATACAGCTGAGGTTATAGCCATCTAAAGACACGCGATAAATATTCATTAAGTGCAGACTTGCATTAGCTTATCACCGAACATGATCGTTTTAAAAATACATCGTACTCGCTGGATGGGGGGGCTCGTGCTGGTTAGGGAAATAAAACAGACAAAAGACACCCCCCCCCCCAAATTCGTATTGAAATCTTAAAATCTGCAGGTATTAGGAAAATGTGAGAGTTTGGGGAAGCTGACGTTATTTAACCCCTTCGTGACAAAGGCTGATTTTACTTTTTGTACCCTTCGTGACAATGGCCGTTTTAACATTTCTGCGCTGCTCGTGTTTAGCTGTAATTTTCTTCTTTCCCGTTTACTGAACCCACACACATTAGATATTGTTTTTTTCAGGACAAGAAGGGCTTTCTTTAGATGACATTGTTTTGATTACTATTAAAAAAAGTATAAAATATGGTGAAAAATTTAGAAAAAAATGACTGTTTCTAACTTTTAGTTGAAAAATCTTTTACTCATCTATAAAAGGTAATAAAAAAACCTGCTTAATAGATTCTACTATTTGTCCTGAGTTTAGAAATACCCAATGTTTTTATGTTTTTTTGCTTTTTTCGGGCTGTTCGGGGGCAAAAGGGCCACATTTGGGGCATGCACATTTTTCAATGTTGAACTTTGGCATTTGGGGATCCACTGCCCATGCCCTATTTGGTACATCTTTGAGCCGGGCCATTTCAGTGTGCCCAACAAAACCATATATTTTTGAAAACTAGACACCCCAGGGTATTTTAAATGCTGGTATTTTAACTCTTTGCATGCACACATTTTACCACCAGCATTTTTTCAAAGTTTGCAGTAGTATTTTTGTGTGTGTATTTTTCCCACACACACCTACTTTATGTATGAATTTACAGCTCCTGGTATATGCCGCTGTCACATGACACCCCAATATGTGTTCAGCAACATCTCCTGAGTACAGTGATACCCCACATGCATGGATTTGTCATTTTTGGGGGGAACTAAAAGGCCACATTTGGTACGTGTGCATTTTTCTAATTGGAAATTAGATGTGTGGCCATCCTTCCCCCCGTGTTATTTGGGACATTGTTGAACCTGGCCAATTCAATTGACCCCATCAAATCATACATTTTTTAAAAGTAGACACCCCATGGGCATTTAATATGCCAGTATTTTAACTCTTTCCATGCGAGAATTGTTTTAAGCTAATATGCTAATTTTAGGACTTGCTCACAAAAATATATTTTTTATATATATATATTTATTTTTTTTGCCTTTTTTTTTTAATTTTTTTTAACATTTTTTTCAACTTCAAGGTTCCCCTGAAAAAATATCTCCTTAAAGGCCAGTTGTTTGGAATGTTGGGGATGTCTTTTGGTCTTTAATGCATTATTAATGAATATATAAATATATATAATCCATTTTTTGTGCTTTGTATATCAAATAGCCCAAGAGGTTCTATTCCATCCTAATCTGTGCCGTAAAAGCATATGTCCATCAGCGCTGAGAAAAGCCACACGAATAGATATTTTTACCCCATTCTGTCCAATTTTGCCTATAAATAAATCTATAGCTTTCTGTTCCAAAGAATTCTATGTAATGGGCTTCTGTGGATAATTCCTCATAATGTTTTTGGCGGATTGTCAGTCCGAGCTCCGTTTGGTTCTGTGTGCATCAAACCGTCCGCTCCCAGAAGAGCAGTTGTTAAGATGAGATGAAGTGGCTTATAATGGTTCCACCGAGGAAGCTCTGACCTCGCGCGCCGTACATCGCAATCTCGCTTAAGACCTCGGCTCGAGCGCGTGCCTTTCATCAGTCATCTTTACATCCCTCGTATTATTCCGACTGTCCGTCTGGAAGCGCTCTCTAGGTGGTTGTTGAGAGCCCAGTAATGGTAACGGATCCGTATCGGTGAGGTGGATGCTTTATAGTGGTCTTTAAAGCGCGTAAGAGCCTTTTCCGTCGCACAGCCATCTTTAACGCTAATAGGACCCTGGGCGACCTCCGGCGGGACCCCCCGTATAGGAGCTTTATAAACACATGAGGTCTAACACGGGTTCTAAGGCCTGGATCGGTGACGCTTTTGTCTCCATCACCCTGTGTGTTTTGGGGGGGCAAAAAGGCAACCAGGGGCAGGATGCTGGACATAGAGTAGGCAAATGTTTAGAGAAGGAGACAGACTATATAGAGAGGTATTAGAAGGGGCAGGTCATAGGCAGTGGGCACATAAAAGGTTAATCAAGAACTGTTGAAAGTGGAGCAATCGCCATAGCAACCAGTAGAATCTCCTTGCTGGCTAATTCTCTTTACACCAGGATTGCACCATGTCGCAGACACTAAAACATCGGTTCAGCCAACGAAAGCGGTTCCTGGAGCGGCAATCCTTTCCCTACTGTGTCTACAGAGTTCTTGCTTAATCTGCTGACATCATAGAGGTTCTGGAAGTGGGTATTTGCTTTGTTTTTCCATTGGTAAAATATTTAAAATCAATTTGCTGTCAGTCAGACGCTGTAAATCTGGTCAAGAGACCAGAGAACTACAAATACCCCCCGGAGCAAAGATGATTTCTGGATATAAACAGAGTCGAGTGGGGTTTGCAGAGTCTTTATATGATCTCTGCATTCATTCGCTCAGATAAAAAATTATTACGGCAGGTACTGGAATGAGGAATGTTTCGGCGGCGCTCGCTGGTCCACGCACACCGCAGAATGTAACATTCAATTTATTGGTTCTCAGTCACATTAACTGTCATGTGACACAGATGCAGGCTACTGATAGGCTACTGCCATTGAAACGGCAAAACATGAGCAGATTTTCATTTTCTCAAGGAGATTTTTTATAACATATACATGACCTATGGTATTATACATGAATGACGCAAAAGAACCCCTCTTAACTGAATTGGAATAGCAACATAGTGTCGGCCCCGTCTAGTCGCCCGTTTTTCCTGCTGTAAAGACTCAAACCTTAATCAGTCGTTGGTCTCGTCTTAGATTCAGGAGCCGTATGTCTGTCCCATGCATGGTTAATACCCTCGCTGTATTACCCTCTACCACTTCCGCTGGAAGACTGTATCACATAACTACCACCCTCTTGACGTGAAAAAGTTTCAAGGTACTTTTCCGGGAGAGAAGACTCCGTCATGGAACCGTCCCTTGGAAATGAAACATCTGTCTGGTCTTTCCAGGGCTCTCGGAACGTCCTTCTCGGTCGGCATTGGCTTCTTGTTATAGAAGCCAAAGTGCTTCTACTAAATAGTCAATGTGAGAAGAAGTGTTGTGGCTGCTCTATGTATACCTCCAAACAGTCCCGATTTAAGCGTGATACTGCTCTGGCCTTATGGTTCCATTTAGTGTTGGAGATCATGGGTTGCTCAGCTTGATGTAGGTCCATGCTTTTGACTCTATCCTCCCCATCTTGGTCACCTGAAATACGGAGTGTTCTCTTGTCAAAGACCTTCTTGCCATGAAAAACTTTAATTAACGATTCAATTTAGATTTTGCGTGTTCTCTCTGATTTTTATTTGGAGTTCAAATTGCTAAATGTGGAGGAATCAGCATGAAAATTCTGCTCCACATTAAAAACGTCACAGTTTATGGATAAGCCCCGCTGTATTTGTGATCATTGGGATATCTGAGTATACTGCCGTCACAGAATCCTGGCAGAGGGTCTACTGGCGGCCAGAAACCAGCTGGAGCCATTGGGGGGGAAAAAAGTGTTAATTCCACTATCTGATTAGAGCCAAGCAATTTCACGTACAGCTGACTTCCTAATAACGTTACACAAAAAACTGGTTTATGTTTAATGATGGGAACGTTTATTCCACGGGTTTTTACATTTTTATACAGCCAAACCCAAAAGCCGACTCTTTCAATGCTGCATAACCTTTTAAATGAACTGGCAGCCGTAGAACCCCAAATAAGTTTTCTGGTATTTTACGTTTTCATCAAAGTTTTTAGAATTGAAGATTTTATAATAACTTATTAGTAGACTTGGGCACCAGGGGGCTCTTCGTGTTCGTCTTCGTGCTCGTCTTCGGGGAAAAAAAAATCTTCGTATTCCGCGAATATTCGCCCGTTCCTGTCTTCTCTTCGGGCGAATATTCGCGGACATTCTTCGTGCTCGTTTAATCTTCGTTTTCCTCCTGGTTGCCTAGCAGGGGTTAATACGGGGTTAATAACACATCACAGCAGCAGCAGCTGCCGTGAAGGTACGTGTGTGCAGCTCTATTGGTCGTTTCGGCAGGGGGCTGGTCTGGCATCAACGAGTGAATTGCAGAACTGCAGAATGCACTTCATTCGTTGATGGCAGGCGAGCCCCCTGCCGAAACGACCAATAGAGTTGCACACACATACCGAGGTGTACTGTCCATAGATGTTTAATAAAAGAATAGGGAATATTTTACATTTTTAAATTGATTTTGGACCACTTTACATGCCTAACATTTGCTACCTATTTACAATGGCATACTTTGCAACAACCCAACTTACTTATTGGACAGGACTGGAAAATAGCAGGACTGTCCACCAAAATCTTGGGTGTGTTGGCAGGTATGCTGATGGAAAAATGTTGGACAAGAACTAAAAAATAGCTTAGGGTTAATGTACGGTTATGTTTAAGATTAGTAGCAGTGCACTGGTTTGGTTAAAGATGGATTATGTCTAAATAATAATAATTTAATTTTAATGTTTTTTTTTTTAAAAAAATAGGGGTTTATTTAAATGTATTTTAAAGTTAGATTTATTATTTAGTACTTGATTATATTTATTAAATGTTTATAGTAGCGTTACCTACCGAGCTATAACTACCTATGTGTATTTGCATTTTGCATACCTAGTTTAGCTAAATTAGATGGGACAGGACTGGAAAAAAGCAGGACTGTCCCTGAAAAAGTTGGGTCTGTTGGCAGGTATGTGGATGGAAAAATGTTATAGGGTGAAGTGTGAGTTATAGTGTTAATGTAATGCTATTAGTGAGTGAAGGCCAGGGCAAATAACAAGGAAAAGGTCCTTGTGTTTTGTGCATTGTAAGTGTGTGTGTATGTGTGTTATGTGTGATGTCACTGTGTGTTATATGTGTTATATGTGTTATTGTGTGTGTTATGTTTGGTTGGTTGTGTATCAGAAGGAAAATAATGAAATGGAAAAGGAAATGGGAAAGGCAAATGAGTGGGCAATTGGCGACCCGCTCACCTGTTTCACCCCAGGGCAAAGCACCCAAACACTGTCAGTCTTAGACGTTTGGCAGCAGACTTCCAGAGCTCAGACACAAGGCCCTAGCGTAAGCTGGCCACTCCGGCGGAGGTAGCAGGCGTTGCCACACCGCAAACAGAGGCAGCCAGGGGGGAGAAACTGCCCTTACCATTAGGGACATTTTGGGCATGACTCTAGCCAGGAAGCGAACTGGCAGAGAAGAGATGCTGGCACCACCACCAGCAGCAGCATTGAAAAGGCGAATGAGTGGGCAATTGGCGACCCACTCACCTGTTTCACCCCAGGGCAAAGCACCCAAACACTGTCAGTCTTAGACGTTTGGCAGCAGACTTCCAGAGCTCAGACACAAGGCCCTAGCGTAAGCTGGCCACTCCGGCGGAGGTAGCAGGCGTTGCCACACCGCAGACAGAGGCAGCCAGGGGGGAGAAACTGCCCTTACAATTAGGGACATTTTGGGCATGACTCTAGCCAGGAAGCGAACTGGCAGAGAAGAGATGCTGGCACCACCACCACCACCACCACCACCAGCAGCATTGAAAAATTGGAAAGGCGAATGAGAGGGCAATTGGCGACCCGCTCACCTGTTTCACCCCAGGGCAAAGCACCCAAACACTGTCAGTCTTAGACGTTTGGCAGCAGACTTCCAGAGCTCAGACACAAGGCCCTAGCGTAAGCTGGCCACTCCGGCGGAGGTAGCAGGCGTTGCCACACCGCAGACAGAGGCAGCCAGGGGGGAGAAACTGCCCTTACAATTAGGGACATTTGAGGCATGACACTAGCCAGGAAGCGAACTGGCAGAGAAGAGATGCTGGCACCACCACCAGCAGCAGCATTGAAAAGGCGAATGAGTGGGCAATTGGCGACCCACTCACCTGTTTCACCCCAGGGCAAAGCACCCAAACACTGTCAGTCTTAGACGTTTGGCAGCAGACTTCCAGAGCTCAGACACAAGGCCCTAGCGTAAGCTGGCCACTCCGGCGGAGGTAGCAGGCGTTGCCACACCGCAAACAGAGGCAGCCAGGGGGGAGAAACTGCCCTTACCATTAGGGACATTTTGGGCATGACTCTAGCCAGGAAGCGAACTGGCAGAGAAGAGATGCTGGCACCACCACCAGCAGCAGCATTGAAAAGGCGAATGAGTGGGCAATTGGCGACCCACTCACCTGTTTCACCCCAGGGCAAAGCACCCAAACACTGTCAGTCTTAGACGTTTGGCAGCAGACTTCCAGAGCTCAGACACAAGGCCCTAGCGTAAGCTGGCCACTCCGGCGGAGGTAGCAGGCGTTGCCACACCGCAGACAGAGGCAGCCAGGGGGGAGAAACTGCCCTTACCATTAGGGACATTTGATTCATGACACTAGCCAGGAAGCGAACTGGCATCGAAGAGACACTGGCACCACCACCAGCAGCAGCAGCAGAATTGGGAAAGGCGAATGAGTGGGCAATTGGCGACCCACTCACCTGTTTCACCCCAGGGCAAAGCACCCAAACACTGTCAGTCTTAGACGTTTGGCAGCAGACTTCCAGAGCTCAGACACAAGGCCCTAGCGTAAGCTGGCCACTCCGGCGGAGGTAGCAGGCGTTGCCACACCGCAGACAGAGGCAGCCAGGGGGGGGAAACTGCCCTTACCATTAGGGACATTTGATTCATGACACTAGCCAGGAAGCGAACTGGCATCGAAGAGACACTGGCACCACCACCAGCAGCAGCAGCAGCAGAATTGGGAAAGGCGAATGAGTGGGCAATTGGCGACCCACTCACCTGTTTCACCCCAGAGCAAAGCATCCAAACACTGTCAGTCCTTGGCGTTTGGGAGCGGACTTCCAGAGCTCAGACACAAGGCCCTAGCGTAAGCTGGCTACATTGGCGGAGGTAGCAGGCGTTGCCACACCGCAGCAAGTGCAACCAGGGGGGAGAAACTGCCCTTACCATAAGGGACATTTGAGGCATGACACTAGCCAGGAAGCGAACTGGCAGAGAAGAGACACTGGCACCACCACCAGCAGCAGCAGCAGCAGCATTGGAAAAGGCGAATGAGTGGGCAATTGACGACCCGCTCACCTGTTTCACCCCAGGGCAAAGCATCCAAAAACTGTCAGTCCTTGGCGTTTGGGAGCGGACTTCCAGAACTCAGACACAAGGCCCTAGCGTAAGCTGGCTACACCGGCGGAGGTAGCAGGCGTTGCCACACCGCAACAAGTGCAACCAGGGGGGAGAAACTACCCTTACCATCAGGGACATTCGAGGCATGACACTAGCCAGGAAGCGAACTGGCATTGAAGAGAGACACTGGCACCACCACCAGCAGCAGCAGAATTGGGAAAGGCGAATGAGTGGGCAATTGACGACCCGCTCACCTGTTTCACCCCAGGGCAAAGCATCCAAGCACTGTCAGTCCTTGGCGTTTGGGAGCAGACCTACAGAACTCAGACACAAGGCCCTAGCGTAAGCTGGCTACACCGGCAGAGGTAGCAGGCGTTGCCACACCGCAGCAAGTGCAACCAGGGGGGAGAAACTACCCTTACCATCAGGGACATTCGAGGCATGACACTAGCCAGGAAGCGAACTGGCATTGAAGAGAGACACTGGCACCACCACCAGCAGCAGCAGAATTGGGAAAGGCGAATGAGTGGGCAACTGACGACCCGCTCACCTGTTTCACCCCAGGGCAAAGCATCCAAGCACTGTCAGTCCTTGGCGTTTGGGAGCAGACCTACAGAACTCAGACACAAGGCCCTAGCATAAGCTAGCTACACCGGCGGAGGTAGCAGGCGTTGCCACACCGCAGCAAGTGCAACCAGGGGGGAGAAACTACCCTTTCCATTAGGGACATCTGAGGCATGATTTCAGCCAGGAAGCGAACTGGCAAAAGATACTGGCACCACCACCAGCAGCAGCGTTGGAAACGGAAAAAGGTGAATGAGTGGGCAATTGACGACCCACTCACCTGTTTCACCCCAGGGCAAAGCATCCAAAGACTGTCAGTCCTAGGCGTTTGGGAGCGGACTTACAGAGCTCAGACACTAGGCCCTAGCGTAAATTGGCTACACCAGCGGAGGTAGCAGGCATTGCCACACCGCAGCAAGTGCAACCAGGGGGAGAAACTACCTTAAACATTAGAGAGAAAAAATTTAACTTTCCAAGCTAAGAGCTGGGTAACCCAATTTGGGCAGACTGAATTTAAGAAAGGCAATCTGCTCCATCAGATGAGGTGCCATGCGTGAGCGCTGTGGACTCAGTATGTTTCCAGTCATAGAAAACACGCGCTCACTTTGAACAGTGGTTGGCGGACATGATAGAAGCTGCTGCGCAACCCATGAGAGTGCAGGCCACACACTCTTCTTTTCATCCCAGTAGCTAAGAGGATCAACATTAGGAGCAGAAGGAACTTCACAGAGGTAAAGTTTGACCATTTCAGCAGCACTACTCTCCTTTCTGCTGCTAGCTCTGTCAGATGGTCCAACTATACTGCCAAGTGCCTCTTCCCAAAACGCAGCTGCTCCACTCAGCTGTGTTGTGCTGCTTGTGGCACTGCTGCTGATGCTGCTGCTAGGGGTAGCAGACCACATCATCTCTTCCTCCTCCTGCACCTCACCCTCCTCGGACAGCATTCCCATTTTACGCTGCCAGTCACGCACCTTGTTGACCAATTGCTCCCGGTAGCTACTGAGAACATTGAATTTCAAAGCTAGCTTTCCCTTAATTCTTGGATCACAAAGGCACGCTAGCATCATTTCGGGACTCTCTTCCATTCGCTTGCGAAGGTGTACTTTTAGCAGATCCTTCAGCTTCCTGACTATGGCTGCTACGTCAGGATGTAGAGTGCCACCTTGAACAGCCTCACGGTTTCCAAGGAACACATCCATCTTGCTGCCTAGATGGGAGAACACTGGGATTACCTGGGCCAGACTGGCAGTGTTTGAGCTTAAATTTTCTGTGGCATCCCTGAATGGTTTAAGGACTGCCACTAGCTGGGCGATCACTGTCCAATCCTCCCTATTCAATGGAGAGGTAATCCCAATATTGTGCTCTGAGGCAAGATTATGGATTGCCCTCTGCTGCTCCAAAATCCTCTCTAGCATGTCTAACGTGGAGTTCCACCGTGTACTGACATCCTGACGTAGGCAGTGTACGGGAAGACCTGACCTCTCTTGCTCTTCCCTCAAAAGTTGGCTAGCCTTAACACTATGGTGAAAGTGCCCAGCGATCTTTCTGCAGCGGGACAGAACTACTGCTGCCACATTAGTTCCTTCTGACATTGCTGCCTTCACTACAAGATGGATGATGTGGGCTGCACAGCGCACACCAACAATATGACCATCTCGCAGCGCTTTCACCATATTGGCACCTCCGTCAGTTACCACAAAACCAACTTCAACATTGGTGCCCGCCTCTGCTCCCACCCAAAGGCTAAACATTTTCCTAATCGCATGCAGAATATTTTGGGAAGTGTGCTTTTCATCCATCACTTCTGCATGGAGAAGGAATGATCGGTAGCCTGCTGCAGCAACTTCCTTAGACACACCGGGCTGCCACCAGTGTGCTGTCAAAGAAAGAAAGGCATGCTGGGCGCTAGGTGCACTCCACAAATCTGTAGTGAAATGAACACACTGACCAGCAGCCTTGGAAAGCTCCTCTTTCACTGCTGCAACACAGGACCGATACAGCGAGGGGACAATGTTCCTGCTGAAAGTGGAACGTGACGGAACTGTGTATTGTGGAGCCACAGCCGCCATCAATTGTTTGAAAGGCTCCCCTTCAATCATGGAGAAGGATGCCCCTCCAACAGCAATGAACTGACCAATAAGTCGCGTTACTTTATTGGCCTGCTGTTTGGGCATCGTTCTCTTGGAGTGGAATGCCCCAAATTCTTCCAGGGTGGGCTGGGCATGCAGTGCTCCAACCTGCCTTGGTCTCTGGCTGCCAGCACTAGTTGCTGCTGCTGCTGCTGCTGCTGCTATTGGCTCAGAAGAAGAAGCTGTTGGGGTTTTTCCACGGCCACCAGCTATGCTGCCTGCACTAAGTTTTACCTCTGCATCTTTCCCCAATAGCACAGCGTTGTGTTGAGTGCTGAGGTGATGCTTCATGCTAGCACTGGTAAAATGGCCAGACACTTTCCCTCTGCTTATTAGCTTCCCACAATGTTTGCACTTTCCATAGCGCCCTTCTTCAACATTTTCAAAGTGCTCCCAAATTGGGGCGCGCATAGCCTTGGAGTGTGCCTTGGGTGCTGCTCTTACTGCTCGGGGTGGATGAACAGAGGCAGAACTAGTGGTGGTGGGACTGGTGGTAACAGTACTGGCCATAGTGGGACTGCTAATTGCTTTAGATTTGCTAGGTTTTGCTGCTGCTGCTGGTGGTGGTGATGGTGATGATCGTAGCGGAGAAGGTGGAGGCTCAGGGGAAAATTGTGCACTAGTCATTTGGACACTGCTCCCTGAGGAATCTGATTCCTGACCACTCATCTCCTCTACTTCCTCTGGCTCATAGTCTAGCTCTTCATTAGCCAGATCGAATGGAATTCCTGCTAGGCTGGAGCTAAGACTGATATCGTCGTGAGACTCGTGACTAGTAGTAGTGCGAGCAGGAAGAATAGACTCTGCACTTGGCCTCTCAGTCTCAGGCTCCTCTGCTACCTCGCTAGGTGGAGTTCCACTATGTGTAGCCCTCTCTCTAACTGTCTTTACAAAAATTTTGTAAGGACTTGGTGG
This sequence comes from Spea hammondii, assembly GCA_029215755.1. Classification (NCBI taxonomy): domain Eukaryota; kingdom Metazoa; phylum Chordata; class Amphibia; order Anura; family Pelobatidae; genus Spea; species Spea hammondii. The sequence goes on from JARDYJ010000013.1 coordinate 22,840,581, forward strand.
CTTGCTAGAGGTACTAGGAGGACATGGCGTGGCGGTACCAGTGGGAACAGTAGGCGCAGCACTAGTGGTGGTAGAGGCGGGGGTGGTGGTGGTGGTGGTTTTCCCTACAAAGGAATGAGATCGCTTTGGTTTGGGACCCCTCTGAGTCTTGCTGCTAATTTGGCTCTGCTTGGTACCTTGCATGCTGCTGGTGGATGGGGAAGATGCTGCTTGGGGCAAAAGGCACTTCTTTTTAGTCACTGGGCTGGTACTACTTGTGCTACCCTTTAACTTTGAACGTGCTTCTGGTGCTTTAGGCTTTCCGTAAAAAACCATAGAGCTTGTGGGCCTAGCCGCACTACTACTGCCTGCTTTTGGTGCCTTTCCTTTACTTGATGATCCTTCAAGCAATGCTTCCCCAAATGATAAGCGAGAGCTTGGCCTACTTGGCCGACTAGACTGACGCAAAGGCTGCATCTTAGAGCTGGTGGTGGTGGTGGTGGTGGTAGATGGAGCTTGTCCCTCCTTAGTCCCAAAAGGATGATCCATTTCAAATTTTGTGTTGTGTGTGTAGTGTAGTGTAGTGTTTAAAAAACTATAAAAAAAAAATAAAAAAATAAAAATAAAAAAAAGGAAAAACGAATTAAAGACAAAAAAATTAGAGGAAGTTCTCTTCAGTGCTACTGCTTAAAAAGTAAAACTATGCACTACTGCACTGTGCTGTGTGCAATCTGCCAAAATCCTAAAGTTATTGAAATTATTAACTCAAGATTAACTATTTAATAACTAGCAGTATTTTATTTTTAATTTGAATTTACACGGGCCTAAGAGCTTAGCCTACCACTATGCTAGCCTAAAGCTATATTTCCTTACTATAAGTCTACCTCTAGGCAGACGCTCTCAAACCCACTAAGCTAAAGTGAGGTTAAATCAGATTCAGTATATGATTTATTAATTAATATTAAGTTATATAATATTAATAGATTAGAACTAATTTACTTATATATTATGTATTATAGATAGAAGAATATAGATTATGAATTAGAATTTAGAATTAGAATTACTTATATTATAGATTATGAATTAGAATATTATTATTTATAATATATTATAGATTAAGATTAAAGAAGATTAGAATTATTTTAGTACTACAGCTAGTAGCTTGAAGCTTTGCTTAGTACAGCTCGTCACAGTCAATTTTTCTTGAAAAGAATTAGAAATAAAATAAAATGTCACAGCAAAACAGTTATCTTCACTGCTTGCTGCACTCACTAGCCCAACAAGTTCACTTCACTGATGGACTGAGGTGAGCAAAACACTAAGGGTACTTTTAATAAAATTGAAATAAAATGTAAAATAAACAAAACAGTTAACGTCACTGCTTGCTGATCAAAAAAAAACACAGCACTTATGCGGCTGCACTCACTAGCCCAACAAGTTCACTTCACTGATGGACTGAGGTGAGCAAAACAAATGAAATAAAATGAAAGATTAATTAAGAAAAATTGACTTGGTCTCTTACTGTTGCTAAAACAAAGCACAAACTATAGAGCTGCAGCACCAGTACTAATAAGATTAGCTGAACTATACGCTAGTAGTAATTAATTAATATTATTACTTTTATTTATAGCTAATTTAATTAACTATTAAGATAAGAAAGAATTAGAGAATTATTGATATTACTGATTTTAGATTAGACACTAGTAGATGTTCTGAATGTCTACAGTACACTCTACACTAGTATACTATTACTAACTATAACTGACAAATATATATATAATTTTATAATGAATTCAATTATTAATTATATTAATTAATATTACTGATTTTAAATTAGACACTAGTAGATGAATGTCTACAGTACACTCTACACTAGTATACTATAGTATATATATATATATGACTGACAAATATATATATATATATATAATATTATAATGAACTATTAAATTATAGATTCTATTAAATTGTAATTTATAAATTCTATTTAATTTATTTAAGCAGGACAGGCAATAGGCACTAGTGCCAGCCCAGGGTAAGGGCACCCCAGTGCCACTGAGGCACTGGGTGCACTGTCAACTCAACAGCACTTACACTAAAGTTGATGACAAATTAATTTTAAAAAAATTAAATTAATCAAATTATTATTATTAAATATATTAATTAAGTAGCACTGAAGTGAGGATGAAGTACACAGTGAGAAATGGCAGGCTAAGGCTTACCAGTCTCACACAGAACAGAACAATCTCTCTCTGTAACGCTCGGATGCAGCACAGCAGTGTTGCCAAAGCAGTCACAGCGAAAAATGAATGGATCTCTCAGGCAAGCTCTGGTCTTATAAAGGCGCCTTCAGAATTCAAAAAACAGCAGCACAGGCATTGGATGAGACCCTTAGCGTTACGTCACAAGAGTGAGCTGATTGGACAGACGAGGATCAGCTCACTCCTGTTTGAAATTTTGGCGGTTGAGCGGCAAAAACGAAGACGATCACGAAGAATCTTCGATTCTTCGTGATTGTGAGTCTTCGTCTTCGCCTACGGTTTGCCGGCACTGTATTCTGTTCTACGTTCCTTCGGAACGAACAAAAAAACGGCCTCTTCGTGCTCGTTTTCATGTTCGCCCGAAGACGAATGCACAAGTCTACTTATTAGTATTCTTGTCTCTCTCTTCTCTCTTTTCTTTCCTCTCTGCTACTTTCGTTTTTGACTTTCTTTTATTCTCTCTCCTTTCCATTCTCCTTTTCCATTTTTCCACCTTTCTCTTGTCTCTCCTTTCTCGCTCCTCTCTTTTTAGTTTCTCTCTTTTCCTTTCGCTTCATTCTTTTTTCTCTCTCATTCTTTCTTTTCTCCCCTTGCTCTCTTGACTAAACCAAACATACTCGGAGCAATTGGTAACTCCATTGGTAAATTGCATGGCAAAAGATGGCAACCCTACCACCAGCCCGACCTCTTTTTAGCCATTTGAAAGGTTGCAAGCCTCCCACAATTTGCTGATTAGTTTTGATCCAAATCCCTGATGCCCCTCCCTACTCCCCTGATACCCCTTCTCTTTTAAAAGCTTGAAATGTTTGCCGGGTATGAGGGTATCACAGGGTTCTACAGCCCTAAAAGCCCTGATAATGTGTATAGAAACAGCAGGGAACGGCTTTATAAATTAAATAAAATTAAATAAAACCCCATTATTCACATTATTATATCACATAAAATATCTTGTAAAGCCCCGCCCCAGCCGCACCTCTAACCCCACCCCTCAACCAAAAGTGCCCTTCTGTGGCCATTTGAAATATTAAGACAAAATCACTGCGCAGACGCAAACTATGTTTATACGGTAATCGGGCTTTTAGACGAATGCTTTTCTTGTAGAGACGTCCCAAGATATTGACCGTTGGCACCAATGTTCTTGGCTTGCTTTATTTTGTCAGACATTTTTTTTTTATTTAATTTTTTTTTGTGTGTTTTAATACAAACTAGACTTGTGCATTCGTCTTCGGGCGAACATGAAAAGGAACACAAAGAGTGCGTTTTCATGTTCGTTCTGAAGACACGCGGCGGTAAAACGTAGGCGAAGACGAAGACACACACCATGAAGATCTTCGTGATCGTCTTCGTCTACCACCCCCCCCCTTCTAACTTACCTTGTCTTCGCGGCATTGCAGCATCGCGGCAGTTCCCGGAAGTGGAAATCCGCAGGTTCGCCGTCACGGGTTATAGGGCAGTGCGAATGAGCCTATTGGTCGCCTACAGGGACCTCCTCTGGCATCAACCAATTGGTTGATGCCAGAGGAAGACCCTGCAGGTGACCAATAGGCTCATCCCACTGGTCTCCCTCCCTGTTCAATTAGTTAAATGTCCGTACGAGCGACTTTATTGGTCGCTCGTACGGACATTTAACTAATTGAACAGGGAGGGAGACCAGTGGGATGTGCCGAGTAAGTTACGGCACCAGGAGTTAACAGTATGTACGAGCGACCCTATTGGTCGCCAGCAGGGAGCCCCCTGCTGACGACCAATAGAGTTGCTCATACGTACATTTAAACTCCTGGCGCCAGAGCTGCATTAACCCCGTATTTACCCCTTAACCGGGGAAACGAAGAAAAACACGAAGAATGAAGACGGCAACGGGCGAATATTCGCGGAATACGAAGATTTTTTTCCCCCTGAAGATGAGCACGAAGACGAACACGAAGAGCCCCCTGGTGCCCAAGTCTAATACAAACTGTATTTTTCTTATGCGCCAAGAGAGCAGATAAACGGGGCGGTGATTTACCGATGTCGGAGAGAGGCTTGTATCTCACGGATGTCATGAGAACCAATTCAAGAAATGTGGCTTCTCTTCCAGAATTCTAAACCCGGGTTTTATAATTGCATTCATTAAGTCGGAATGCTCTAGATTTGGCATTCTGCAATCCTGATTTATTTTTTACAAGCTTTATATAAAGATTATTACTCTTTTGCTGAATTTTTTTTAAAAATAATTCTAAGTATTTACAGAAGCAAAAACTGAAAATTAATAATTCTTGCTACAAATTAACTCGCTAGCTGTTTCTCCTAAAATATGACTTCTGGCTTTTACATTTTTGGCTATTTTGGACAGACTCGTAGGATTTTTTTTTTTTTCTTTTCTAGATTTAATAAAAAAAATCTGGTTATTTTATCCTACTGAGTCCTATTTAGAGTCATAGGAGTTGTAGTTCTGCAAAGTGCAGGTTGGCCGCTCCCTGTGAGGTTTTATTACGTCTTCTGTACAGAAGCTGGAATATGCATTGCGGCTTAATGGATCATAATGTAGCCTATTTTTATAATATCTTCTTGTCGGCTTGATTCATAAAATTACTTGCGCGCCACGGACCGTGAAAAAAAATGACAGATATAGGTATCCGAAAGCATTTCATTCGGCGTTCGTATCTGAAAGTGTTTGTCACGCGGCGGCAGGACCTGTCGGTTACATCTAATTTAACTGAGAAACGGCACAAGCGCGCCTTTAATGTCTTACTAGGTATTCATAAACATCAGTTCGTATATATTGGGACATGCTCCTAAAATTATACGTTTAGATTATTTATAAACTATAAAAAGTGATGTATTCTGGAATCTGCTAGCGTAGAATGCGGCTGTATAATGGGAGGGTGGAAAGAGCTTAAAAAGACAAAATTATTATTTTTTTCTATGTAAATTGGAAATTAATGTTTTTGCACATTCCGAAGGGGGGCTGCAATTTTGAGTTTTTCTGCCCAGCAGTGTACCCCACAGGTTTTTACAGCCTTTTCTGCATAAAAGTTAATGAGTTCTCTTTTGGCCAAGCTGTAGAACATTGAGGTGTACCTTCCATTCAGTTTACTTGGATGGATCTGTCACTATTCTCAAATCCAGGGGCGAGCCAAAGGTTCGGGGGGTTCCCGGAGCATTTCTTTACCCCTACAAACTTGTTCCAACACCATACACCAACGCACACACTCACTCTAATATTATTCGCTTACACATACACTCTTTCTCCCAGGGGGTCACTAATCTTAGGCTCACCCCTGACACCGTACACTGACACACACACACTAACTCTATGCAACTATACGCACACTCACACACTCTAATACCATAAACTTGCATATATATATATATATATATATATATATATATATATATATACATACACACACACACACACACACACACACTCTTTTGCCACCCTATCTCTTACCCTCTCCTTCTCTTCACTACTCCTCTCCTCCTCCTTCTCTTTTTCCTCTCCCTCCTACATTGCAGCATGCACAACTCTCTGTCCCTCTCACCTGATGCGTAGAGACTTTACCTTTAGCGCAGCGCTCTGTCTGAGCTGTGACTACTACCCCAGGGTCATGTAAAAACGACCCCGCTCAGCGCCTCTGTTACCAGGGCATCTGAGAGCCGTGCACTCCGCTCCGCTGCTCAAATCCCACATGTCACAGCTCTGTACATTAAATAAGACAATGTAATCAAACTTTCAGATTAAAATAAATATACTGTACCTGTATTTAAAACGCACCTTGTAGGTGTCCAGTGTGCAGGGGAGGGCTGGCAGCCTAAGGCCTGGGGGGCAAGTCTAGTCAAGTGGCCCGTTGCGCCACCGAATCAGCCCACTATACATGCCCATCTTTTCCTGATTTTCTAACTCATATTGATGTGATGTGATGGGACTGGGAGTAAAACAAAATTATGTTTAATACATTAAAAAACAGCTAATCTTTGTAACAAAATAAAATTTAAATATGGAAAAATTGGACCCTAGGCATTTCCTTGGGCCCCTGCCTGTAATTATCTCCAGAGTCTCTTTGTCCCTCATTCACTAAGCCACACCTCTGTTTTACTTACTCCCGGTAGTTCAGGTATAGATCAAATAAACAACACATGTAAACAGCACGTGCATGTATAGATCAACTGAATAAGAAATACAAACTCTGTATTTGCAGGTATACATAAATAATGTATGCAAACATAGCATAGCAGAATAACACACAAACCCAGCTTTGCAGGTACAGATCAACTGGAAATCGCATAACAACTAAGCATTAAAGGTATAGATAAAACCCCTAAATTACAGGCATAGATCACAGGATGCACACCCCCAAAGCCAGCCCTGGTGTCCACACTGCCCACATAGAACCCGACCAGCACCAAGATAACATTAACAAATTACTGTCCAGAGTGAGCCAACTTTGTCCCCAAACAGCCCAGGGTGAGCCAATTTTGTCCCCAAGCAGCCTGCCCTGACACCAGTACAAGCTCTGCAACACCCAAACACACACACCAGTACAAGCTCTGCCACACCGACACCCAAACACACACACCAGGACAGGCTCTGCCACACCGACACCCAAACACACACACCAGGACAGGCTCTGCCACACCGACACCCAAACACACAGACACCAGGACAGGCTCTGCCACACCGATATCCAAACACACACACACACACACACCAGGACAGGCTCTGCAACACTGACACCCACATCCTAAATGCTTTCCACAATGGTTTGTTGTTTGTTTGTTTGTTTTTCCCCCTTGTGTATTGATGCCCAGCCAGCCCCCCCTTTGGTTTTAATGTATTTCCCCCCACACCCTTGTGTATTGCCCCATGTGGATTTGTGCCCCCAGCCAGACCCCTTTGTACATTATGCCCCTTGTGTATTGCCCCATGTGGCTTTGTGCCCACAGCCAGCCCCCTCCCTTGTGTATTGATGCCCCCCTTTGCATTGTTAATGACTGACCCATGTAATTTGAACCCAGCCCTCCACCCCCCACCTTTGTGTATTGATTTATTTTGCATTTAATTGTTGTCCCAATGCAGCCCCCCCCCTTTGAATATGGCTCCCCTTCCGCCTATTACCCCAACAATTTTTTTAATACTTACGTTTTTGCTGCCATCCTTCACTGCTGCTGTGCTCCAACGTGCTCTTCTAGCTGTCACGAGGAGCTGTTCCGTGTGACTCCGCCCCCTTGAGTGGCCCATCACATTGACGATGTGACGTGCCGCTCAAGGGGGCGGAGTCACACAGGACACTGAGCGGCACTGTGCAGGCACGCTGGCCGCTTAATGATTTTAAAGCGGCCATCATGTCTTACGGCCGCTTAATGATTAACATCGGCTGCAATGGCATTTCGGTGTGCCGGCCAGTGTGAGCAGTCATCTTAACTTTTTGACCTGTTCTCATGGTTCTGCATGGTTATTCCTCCCCATTGTGTTAAGTTACTGATTGTTGCTGACGGGATCTAACTGGCAGTGTAACCTGTAATGTTTCCCTGCAAACTCTGGTCCGCATTTGGATAAATGGCCGCCCCTAATACATAAAAAGCATTGGAAGACCTATTTTTGAAAATAGTCATTATTTAACATTTACGCTCCAGGAAACCCAGGTTATTCCACTCAAATAATTTATTCCCATTCAAGTTCTCACAACCGCACAAAAAAAGTTAAGAAGACATTAAATTGGGAAAGCAAATTACCAAAATCATAATTTTTTTTTCCTCTTTTTTTTTTTTTAAATTCCTTCCCACCTTCTAATTCCAACCATTTTTTCCACCTCTTTTAAACATCACTCTTCCTGGCAGAAATCGTAATTACAATTTTACACGGTATGACTTTTAATTAGCCGGGGCCCGGAACGCTGAAAGCTATCAATATTTAGCAGGATAATTGTATGAAATGACTTCTGAAGAACGAGCAGCAGGCGGGGATCCCGGGAGCAGCAGGAGACCATTCAAGCGCACAGTCCAAGACACACAATATCCACGAAAGTGCCCTACGTAATGGGGCACTCCGGGGCAAATGGCACAAGCTGGTACCCTTCGTGCTTCAGTCATTCACCCCATGCAACATTTGCCTCTTTGGCACTTAGAACGTCGGGGGTCGCATAAATTCTAAGCTGCCGGGATTGACTTCCAGCTGTTGAATGATTTTCGGTATCCTGGGTGTTTAATAACGTTACACACCCACACACACAAGGTCGGCTTAATCGTGTAGAAACAACCGTCGTTTGGAGATGCAAACTCAAACGCCGAGGCTACAGCCAGCAAAAAGAAAGTTCGACATAGTCGGGGAGTAAAAGAAAGGGGCTACTGATTGATGGGCGCGTTCTACAAACCTCCCCAATCAATCATGCCGACGCCGGGCAAATGGTTTTTGTTACTGTTTAAAAATTCTATTTGTATTCTATAAGTGTATGTAATATTTTATCCGTCTTTAAACATTGGGATCGTTTAAATTAGCATTTATAATATTTAATTTGTTTGATTTTGGTGTATTTAATACTTTTTCACGTTGTTCTTGCAGACCAAAGTGCCCACGGGGACACAAAAGCCAAGATGAGTCCGATACGAATTTATAAACGTCTTCTTATCAGCTACAGAAGTGTGAGAAGCTGTTAAAAAGCCCGTAAAAGAGCAGGTACGTGTAAATCCTTTAACCTATTGGTTTAAAGAGAAGCAGCGTGGGCAGAAATTCGCCTTTCAGCTTAAATGTCGATCTTGTCTTTAACTAACGCGGTGTGAAAAGTAACGTTTTATGACATGGTTTATAAAGTCTTTGGATGGAGTTTGTTTGGCCAATGTGGGCCTCAGGGGTCTTGTATTCAGGTGGGTTATCTCTTGCTTGTTTTATAAAAAGTAGAGTAATCTGGAGAATGATAGGGTGCTCAGACATGTGGTTTTTTTTGGGGGGGTTCTATTTCCATAAGCGTTAAATGAAAAATGGATATAGCCGTATGGGTCCTGGAGAAGATGGAGTCTTTAATCAAAGGGGATACCATTAATTGGGCAACCATAGAGCTACTAAAGCTATCAGGATCTTAGAGGTCTCTTCTCCATCAGCAGAAGAGACGTCTGAGGTCCCAGAACCTTAGAGGTCAAAAGACTCCAATATGCTCTATGGACATTGGTAATGTTTCGTTAACCTGTATAATCAGTAACATCGACACAGTTTTCCTCCACCGTGGATGTCCTTCAATATCCTGTTGGTCGGCGTTGACCAAAGAATAATGTAGCTTTAAATCTACGAAGATCAAACCTTGTTTACTACACTCCAACGAGTAACATATTTCATTTAATTGCACTCTTTTGGAAATAATACAACAATGTTACATAAAGGCTGTTTGTATTTGTTAAAAAGCAGAACGTGGTATTAAGTTGAGACTTTGCTGTTCTGCTAATGACGGAAAATATTTTATTGCAGGAATGTTTTGGGGAGTTCTATGTTTTGCCAGCAAAATCACACTTAAAGTGTAAAATATTTTGCAAACCTTTTAAAAATTCTTCACCGTAAACACTTTCGTGTTCGCCCCAAAGCTGTCTATTTTAAGGTGATTTCTCGATACTTTCTACAAAGTGTTCGTCAATGCATTGATTCAGTATCCCTAGGTGAGAAGAAAATCAACAAAACATGGGTCGGAGCAAATTACGGGTAAGTGCCAGAAAAATAGTTGTTGTTTTTGAAATTAGCCAATATTTCAGTACAGCAAGGTCTTTGGATTCAGTTTTGTTATGGTTGAAAGATTAAGGCCAAACAGGTCGTATTTTATGAGGTGTCCTTTGGATTTAGTTGGGTTTAACCAAACATCGTTAAAGAAGAAAAACAAATAATCCTGAAGAAGTTAGGACTGTAGATCCGTGAGTGTGTAGGTGATGGTCTAGCGTTTGGTGCGATGTTGGATTTCACGAATGTCTCCATTGACTAGTACAGGGGTGCTCAAACTGCGGCCCTCCAGCTGCTGCAGGACTACATCTCCCATACTCCTCAGCCAGCCCCTTAGCTGAAGGAGCATTATGGGAGATGTAGTCCTGCAGCAGCTGGAGGGCCGCAGTTTGACCATCCCTGGACTAGTAGATGATACCTTTTTTCACCTTTGTAACCAAAATTCCAAAACGGTTTGTCAGGTGTAGAACTAAATCCATTTTTTATGGAATTCTTGATTTTAAGTCTATTTTTGCCACTTTGTCTAATGATCTATTTTTAATTGATACTTTTATAAAGAACACAAAGCTTAAATTGTGTCCAAATATTTGTAGATCAATCCTAATGTTCGGTTTTCTCTAAAACGCCTTTCTGAAGTTGTGTATTATTTAGCGATATTTTAGTTGTTTTTTTATTTTAAGTCGCTTTCCAAATGTCTGTCAACAAAACTCAAAAAGATACAGTATAACAACATTTATCTCTATTATTAAACAAAGAGATATTTTAATACAGGTGGGGAAGTTCGTTAACTCCCAATAAATATCCCCCCCCCAAAAAAAAAAATTCTACTCAAAAATTCGCTGACATATCGAGATGGCTTTTTATTAAACTCTGGCTCATTAGTGAATAGTTTTGTCTTAATTCCGAAGAGTATTTTAAACTGAAGTGAGAATTTTTGACACTTAATAGTTCTGTGATCTGCGAACGTCTGACTCATTATTTCAGTCTTGCCAACGGTGGCAATTGCTAAAAGTTTCTTGCTGAATTAACTTTGACAATGGTTTTGAGGTGGATCAGGTGGCTAACCTGTTATGGGTGCGATATATATATATATATATATATATATATATATATATATATATATATATATATATATATATATATATATATATATATATATATAATACAATGTTTCTGAGGCTAACAGACCTCAAAATTTGTTTTGACATTTAAATTCATAAAATATTATCACCATAAATTACACTGTGAGTTCTACGGACTAGTGACCAGTGAGTCAGGAGCAAATCCATATATGTTGGCAAGTTGAGTCAAATCGGCAATTGGGTTCCAATGGTCAGCTTGGCCATGATCAAACATTTACTAATGTCAAATCTTGACCTGCTTTTCTTAGCGGACTTGGCTGAAGTCGGCTTGACTCTCGATTTGCATTTGGTTGCAGTAGAATACGTACTATCTTGTACTGTATAATCGCAAAAGGTCAATGCAGTTGAAGTTGGGTGGGGGGACCATTCCAGCTTGACATTGTAATCTTCACCTCTCAGGAGCTGGACCGACTCTTGTTAAATCAAAGAGCCTGTTAAACTCAACCACAAAATAGACAGCCAACGTCGCAACTTCACGTTTTCTCAACTTTTTATGGGGAAATTCTTTTCAGGTTTGGTTTGTTGGGTACTGTTGACCTACGTCCATCGTGGCATTTCTGAAGTCAATGGATAACTTCAACTTTAGCAAATAGAATTTTTCTTTTACATGAGTTCTTTCTTTATAAATCTGTGAACCAAAGTGTATCATCAATTATTATTATTTATTATTTGTTTTATATAGCGCCATCAAATTCCGTAGCGCTGTACAATGGGTAGACGGGACATAACAAGTAGCATGTAACATAACAAATTGACTAACAGAGACAACAGGTGACGAGGGCCCTGCTCAAAAGAGCTTACAGTCTAGAGGATTCATTCTGGGTTCCGTGCTTTGGCATTCTTAAATAACTATAACAGGATTTTGAAATGAAATCTTGCCCATGAAACAGGTTTTCCCGATAGCCAGCCATGATATAAAGCGATGAAGAATAACCCTTTAATCAATGTTACGAATTGAAAAAACTAAGCGCTTCAAAATGAGTCTTTTACTTTGATTAAGGGAAGTCCAAACATTGTGCGGTTCCTCATCAGGCATTGGATGAAATGGTCCCTGAAATGCGTCTTTCAGTATTCCCTCCTCTACCAAAAATGTGAACTAAAATGTATGTATATATATATATATATATATATATATATATATATATATATATGTATGTGTGTGTATATATATATATATATATATATATACACATACAAACAAACTTTGGTTTACATGCTAACAGCCAACAGGGAACATATATAAATGCATACCATGGCTCTTATGGGATGGGAACTCCAATCTCACCAGATTCACCATGCATTATGATTGGCTACCTTTTCAAAAGCTGCTTCAATGAGAATGACCCTGTATAATGCATAGTTAAAATTTATATCATTGACGTTAGATCAGGCGGCCCAAGGGTAGGTAGCCTTTCTCTGTAGAGCTTTCACTCTAAAGTCAAAGTAAGCTCTCTGTGTGCGTGCTTTGGGATATATATGTCCTTGTGGTATATTGTATCCCGCGCCAACAGTAATTTACATGACAAATCCTGTGTTTGACAACAAAAGAACATACAGGGACACTTCGGGGCATATATAATCTCCTCCTTAGTATGTAAGAACTTTACAAGTGATGGCTACAGTTTGATGAAATTGTCTGGAGAACAATGCAAAATGTTCTAATGACGTTACCTTGGAATTTATCTGATGACCTTAATCTCTGGATGGGGAAGTGGTGTCGTCTTTTAGATGTTGAAGTCCATCTACATAGGGTTTGAAGAAGTAAGTCACCAATGTTGATAAATCTTCCAAAGGTCTAGTGTGGCTCTAACCCTGCGAATTTTTGCCCCTATAATTTCCCTTAACTGCGAACATAAGTTAAAAACATATCTTACAGACATTTGTGACCGTCATTGGCGATTCGGTTGCAGGGAACGACTGATCACGGTCCAGAAGTCCCATTAGGGTCTCTTGAAATTAAGCACAATCTTATGATTCCGTGTTAATAAAGAGGAAACATAACATATGCTTAACCGTTAAAAAGAAAAAAAAAAGAGATGCTCTGAATGCTCCATCTGGGTCAGCGGCGCTCGGGGCTCATTTGGAAGTCTCTCCTCGTTCGATGTCATTGCCAATAATCCAGGCTTGACGCTTGTCATCTTGCTCTTCGTGCTGCCGAATCAGCAGAATCCGTAACCTTGTTGAATTCTGAAAATGTTAATTTGAAGGTTTTGCGGTATTTTCTGAAGGCACACTTTATGCAGAGATTCTGTCCTGTCAAACCAAGGACACACACGACTTCAAGGAATTTTTTTTTTTAACCCGGGAGTGGTTTGGATCCCAAACAGTTCAAGTAATAAAGGAAAATCAGACTGATATGTTTAATGATTAAAAAGGTAATTATTTGCCAATTTCTTAATTTCTTTGTGCTTTAAAGTACATTAAATCACTTTACTTTTTACCGGGGTGCCAAACCTGTGTATATTTGTTATGCGTGCCACGGGCTCTGTGAGTCTTCGGCACTCGTCCCCCGAGAGGATCTGTGGGTGTGAAATGATTTATTTAAATAAATGCTTTAACAGTTAACCATAAGCAGCTATCGTTCGGTCACAAAGCCACCTAGCCACGCCTCTAACCACACCCACCAAAATAAAAGTGCGCCCCGGCCGTTGTAAGGAGTGTCAAGAGGTCGGTTCTCTTACAGACTGGTGACGATTTCCAAACAGTCCCTTTTTTTTGTCAGTCATGATTTTCCGGCACTGTCCCGGGTAGATGTTGGGGAGATCCCAATCCCTGATTGGTCGAGCTGGCTGGGAAATCAGGAAAGGTCTGTGCTGTTGTAGCCCTGACCTCCATTGCAGCTTCGGCATGGCCTCCTTGTGACAGTAGCATTGCAAAGGATCTACTTGGGTAAGGCGCCATCTCCCTGGATGCCAGGACAAAGTGGGCGGTACCTAAAGGGGGCGGAACCAAACTCTCTGCATGACCCCGCCGCATTGAGTTGTAGGCTACCCAGTACAGATACTGGGTAGTTTGGAGCCCATTTACAAGCATTTAGACATGCACAGTTAAAATAATGCCACCTGTACACACTGTACATACCGTATTGGCTCGAATATAGGCCGCACTTTTTTCCCCCACTTTAAGTCTTTAAAGTGGGGGTGCGGCCTATATTCGGGGACCTGCATCCTACTCCCCGATACGCTTAGACAGCCTCCCCTGCCAGCACTGCCATGGGGGGGGGTGCCGGCACGGGAGATTGTCTTAAGCGCATCGTGTGGATGGTCACCGGCTGCGGAGGTTGTTTACCCGCATCGCCGCAGCCGGTGACCGTCCGCACGATGCGTTTTACCTCTGCCCCCAAGACTTACCAGAGGAGACTCCCGGGTGTCTTGCGGGGCCGGCGGGGGACATCTACGCAATCCGCGTATACAACTTCCGGTGCCGGCACATCAGCTGAGTGCCGGCACCGGAAGTTGTATACGCGGATTGCGTAGATGTCCCCCGCCGGCCCCGCAAGACACCCGGGAGTCTGCTCTGGTAAGCAGCATATCTCGGGGGGGGGGGGGAGTGGCAGCATATCTCGGGGGGGGGGGGTTGACAGAGTGGCAGCATGTTTTTTTGGTGCTTTTTTAAAGAAAAAAACTTTTTCTTTAAAAAAGCACCAAACTTTTAGGGGGTGGCCTATATACGGGGGCGGCCTATATCCGAGCCAATACGGTAGGTAGTATTTTTTTACGTAGGGACAGACCTAAATTTGACGGGACAAGACCCAAAAAACAGGGCTGTCCCTGGAAATTTTGGACTGTTGGCAGATATACATATCTTAATTTGTGGCTGACAAGAACAGGGTAGCCATCAGCATGTTCGCAGATACCTGTAAGGGCCAGAGAGGCAAGAATGGTAAACGCGGAAATCAGAAAGTTTAATGAAAACTGACAGGTTAACACCGAGTCCCGCTGAACTACCGAGGTCGGTATTTAAATGTAAATATGATTACGCTAAACTTTGTTGATAGAGCCACTTTAATCATAAACGTTATTTATTAATTAGAGCCGTGGGAGTTCTGCCGCCGACGCATCGCGTTTACCGACTCCCGGAGCTGCTTCTCTTAATACAAACCGTTTACTGTCTTTTCAAGAGCTAATTGAACCCCAGAGTGAACATTATCCCGTCAGTCATCTCCGAAAAATCCTCGTTCTGATGAAGCAGGAACCCGCTAGACATTTCTATGATTTGTTTGTAAAATATGCACATCTCGTGTTCTCTTTGATATAGCTTTTTATTTAAAAATGGATAATTCCTCAACATAACATCTGTATATCTAGTAAATTAGTAAGAAAATACTTTAAAACGAAAGTTTAACCACCAGAAGTGGGGAGACTTCTAATGCTCACAGAGGGGCACGTTTATTTTGGGGGGGGGGGTGTGGTTAGAGGTGTGGCTGGGGGCTTTTTATGTGACTTTGTGCCCTATTGTGGGGTATTTGTGTAACTGAATGGGGCGTTTAGAGGGAGAATAATGGGTTTTATTTCCACCTTTTCATTTATAAAGCCATTTTCGGTCAAGATACATTATTGGGGCTTTTAGGGCTATAGAACCCTGCGATACCCTCATACCCAGCACACATTCTGACCTCCTAGAAAAGAGTGGCATTAGGGAGGAGAGAGGGGCATCGGGGGAAGAAAGAGGGGCATAGAGTTTGAGGGTAAATGAGAGATTGGCCAAACTGAACAGGAACACATGGCAGGTATACAGTTAAGGACATCTGGGGCTTAGCTGCCAACAGCAAGTATGGTGGGGTAATTTCTAGTTCAGTGGTAGCTATTCTGCAACTCTTTTATAATACTTGGGTGCGCTAGGGCAATGAGACACCCAGCAGAGTCATGTGATGTTCATTTACATGACCTCAGGGGAGTAGGTTGACAGCAGCGCAGCGACCTGCACAAGGAAAGAAGGAGAGGAAGGGAAGAGAGAAGTGTGTGTGTGTGTGTGTTGCATCGATAACAGGAAAAAGTGTATTATGTATATGTATATGTGTAAGTACATGATGTTAAGAGTTTGTGTGTTGTTAGATTAAGTATATGTTACCGTATGGTGGTAGCATGTGTGTGGGTGTTAGTATATAGTGTTTCCAAAGGTTGGGTACTAACCATAGGCTCATTCCTGATACTCATATGCTTATAGACAAAGATCTGTGTTGGGGGGGGGTCGCAAGGAGTCAAAGTGTGATCAATGGAGGTCTGTGCTGCTATTTTTTTTTTTTTTAAAGGTAGAATAGCAAAGTGTGTTATAGTTATTTATTTATTAAAAAAAACCCTAAATATTGCAAAATAGAACAGAAAATGTGTCCCTGACCATTCCAAAAATATTTTCTTTTTTTTTAAAATTATAATAAAATATATATTTTCTGGAAGCTCAGCCAGTGAGACACAATAAAAATTTTCCGATTGCATGGAATGATACAGCGTATCCTTGTTGTGTGGTTTTTTTTTTTTATTATTATTTGCGGTGACATGGATGTGACTGCGGTCTTCTGAGAGGTGAAGAAATGACCAATTATTGCCCTGTGGCTCACTTTCCCTGCCGTGCTCTTATTGCAAATTGTGATAATTATTTTCCTCTTGCAAACCACAGCCAAGACCATAACCCTGATATCTGCTTTTTTGCTGTATTATTACTAATGATTTAAAACCCTGCAATTACCATACATCAGTGTTCTTGAAAATACATTATATGGGTAATGGTACTTATCAAAAAATATACAGAAAGCAGATATTTAAAGTAATGTATATACATTTCAAACAAGCCAGTCTACCTAAATGGGCTCAAAAAACATATATTTAAAAAAAAAATCCATCGATAACTATTTATGGAATTTAACAAGATGTTTAAAACCAATCCAAATATTTTTTTTTATCTTTGCACCAATTAATTTTCGAACATCTTTACTGATTTTTTTTTTAATTGTATTTAATTGTATAATTTTTAATAGTTATTAAATTGAGATAATCTTCTTTTTTTAATTTAATACAGATGATTTGTAAAAGCGTCTAAATGTTGTGTGGAGGCATATTGATGATGTGCCTTTAAACATGGTTTCATTATTTTGGTTGGTTACTATCCTTTTAATTCCAATTTAAACCCCAAAAAACTAAAATTCTTGATTTTTGTTCAGTTGCGCGAGAATTTCTCCGGACGGACACCTTTCAGGGTCATTCTCAATCATTTCAAAAAGATGTTCCGGTGCCTAAAATTTAAACATAGAATTATATGGTTTTTTTAAGCTGGTAATAGGAAGAAAATTGCACTCCATGAAGCATTGTCTAAGAATAATTGCATGGAAAAGGTTTACGTCTTCTTTTATTATGCATTATGCAGGAACATAATTGACATTATAAAAAAAAATTTAAAAAAAATGCCTCGCAGATTCTGCGTTTTTTAAAACTAATTGCTGTGGCTTTTTCACATCGAGTATTGCAATGTCATGAAATTTTTGAACTTTACTTTCAAAAAGACATAAAATGTCATCGCTTAACCATCTGTGACATAAACTAGCGCCTGGGTGTTAATCAGTTTGTAAAACTAAAGACTGAAGATATGCACGCTGTGAATAATTAAAATAAATTATGTGCATTTCAGCGGCAAGGTTATTTATTTATTTTTTTTGTCGTAAATTGTCATACGGTGGATTATTTTAGTGTTCTTTTTTTGGGGTAGGTCAGATTCTAGAACCTTTACAACGTCGGAGAGGTGAAATAATCTTGCTGGTGCTCCAGCTGCTTTGGACCACCATTCCCATCATACTCAATCTAGAAGGAAATTGGGTAACTTTAACCCTACTGCTTGGGGAAGTTCCATGGAAAAAGCATACCCCCCCAGTGCTCTAGACAGTAATAAGTTATAACCCGCATTAGCGCTTTAGAGAGTAATAACCCCCCCAAGCAGCGCTGTAGAGAGTAATAACCCCCCAGTGCTGTAGACAGTAATAACCCCCCCCAGCAGCGCTGTAGAGAGTAAACCCCCCCTAGCAGCGCTGTAGACAGTAATAACTAAACTTGGGCACCAGGGGGCTCTTCGTGTTCGTCTTCGTGCTCGTCTTCGGCAAAAAAAAAAAACTTCGTATTCCGCGAATATTCGCCTGGTCCTGTCTTCTCTTCGGGCGAATATTCGCGGACATTCTTCGTGTTCGGGTTTTCTTCCTTTTCCCCGGTTAAGGGGTTAAAGCCGCTCTGGAGCCAGGAGTTTAAATGTCCGTATGAGCAACTCTATTGGTCCTCAGCAGGGGGCTCGTCTGCCATTGGTTGATGGCAGACGAGCCCCCTGCTGGCGACCAATAGGGTCGCTCGTTCAGCCTGTTAAACTCCTGGTGCCGTAATTGTCCGGCAGATCCCGCTGGTCTCCCTGTTCTATCATTTATTAACTGATAGAACAGGGAGACCAGTGGGATGTGCCGGGTAAGTTGCAGCATTGGGATTTTAAAAGTCTGTACGAGCTCGTACGGACATTTAACTGATAGAACAGGGAGACCAGTGGGATGTGCCGGGTAAGTTGCAGCATTGGGGTTTTAAAAGTCTGCACGAGCCACTCTGTTGGTCGCTCGTGCAGACTTTTAAAACCCCAGCACATCCCACTGGTCTCCCTCCCTGTTCAATTAATTAAATGTCCGTACGAGCGAACAATAAAGTCGCTCGTACGGACATTTAACTAATTGAACAGGGAGGGAGACCAGTGGCATCGGCAGGGTAAGTTGCAGCATTGAGGTTTTAAAACCCCAATGCTGCAACTTGCCCTGCAGATGCCACTGGTCTTTAACTAATTGAACAGGGAGGGAGACCAGTGGCATCTGCAGGGTAAGTTGCAGCATTGGGGTTTTAAAACCTCAATGCTGCAACTTACCCGGCAGATCCCACTGGTCTCCCTCCCTGTTCAATTAGTTAGGGGTTAACTTTATTTTTTAAAGGGTTAAGGGGCCGTGCAAGTGAGCCTATTGGTCGCTTGCATGGCCCTTTAACCTATGGATTTCCGCTCCCGTTAACCCCTTCGATGCTGTGTTAGATAACGCAGCATCGAAGGGGTTAACGGGAGCGGAAATCCATAGGTTCGCTGGCAGGGGTTACAAAGACCGTGCGAGTGAGCCTATTGGTCACCTGCAGGGTCTTCCTCTGGCATCAACCAATTGGTTGTTGCCAGAGGAGGTCCCTGTAGGCGACCAATAAGCTCATTCGCACTGCCCTGTAACCCGTGACGGCGAACCTGCGGATTTCCACTTCCGGGAACTGGCGCGAAGCCGCAAAGACAAGGGAAGTTAGAAGAGGGGGGGGGGAATGGTAGACGAAGACGAAGACAATCACGAAGATCTTCGTGGTGTGTGTCTTCGTCTTCGCCTACGTTTTACCGCCGCCATCTTCTCTTCGGCGTGTCTTCGGAACGAACACGAAAACGCACTCTTCGTGTTCGTTTCCATGTTCGCCCGAAGACGAATGCACCCCCCTAGCAGCACTGTAGACAGTAATACCCCCCCCGACGCTGTAGAGAGTAATAATAACCCCCCTAGCAGCGCTGTAGACGGCAATAACCCCCAGCCTTGAAGGAGATGTGTTTGGTTAAACTCATCTCTGTGCAGATGATATACTCTGCTCCAATGCTGGCTTGGGGAACGTTGCAGACGGGGGTCTGCATCTGTAATGTACATGCATGTGTGACCTCTGCTTGCACCAATCCCACGCAGATTGTATGGTGACCCAAAATCGAGTAGCCAATCCCAGCCCTTCCAAAAATAGCAGGTTTGGGAAAGGCTTTAGCAACAGGAGTGTGACACAAATAATACACAAACAAAACAAAAAAGTTGCTTTCCCAAAATCCATCACTGGAATTCTGACCTTAAGCCTTAGAATCCAGAAGTCCTTGTAATGGAACATATTTATGGTAGACACAGTGTCCAGGCAAGCGATACAATATCTAGAATCCTAGAATGTCCCTAATACCACCAACCTGATGTCATCTTGTTAAACTCCTTCATTTTTGTATTCTAGAGAGGTTGCCTTCCATGCTGGAAGGAAACAGATGTGTTTGTTTAGTCTCCAGGGAGACCAAGGGGCAGGAAAGTTTAATACATTGGACCCGCAGAAAAGAGAAATTCTTTTATCTTCTATTATCATCCACAGAATGCATAATGAAATTCACCCGAGAGATTTCTCTAAAGACCCTTTTTCACGAAAGAGTAGCTTTGTGCGTTGGAAAGGAGAGCCCAAAGACGTGGCAGATGTTTTGTTTCAAATAAAGCTCTTGATTACTCTTTAAAAAAAAAAAAAAAAAGGCTAAACAGCTTTTTGTTCCAAACAATTAACTTTTTTTTTTATTCTGCCAAATCAGAGTCTTTCTAGCAGTAACAAGAAAAGTGACATCCATGACTGTTCCTATAAAACACACGCACCACTTCTCAATAAAACCCTTAGATTCATTTCATTTATTCACTCAGGTCAACCTGAAAAAAAGGCTTGATTGAATCAATTACCTAAAAGACATTATCGACCAATTCACTGTTTTTTATAATTTAAAAAATTGTATTACTGTCCAGTAATATGTATTTTTGAGTAATGCACTCCCCTATCTCCTTTCGTGATCTTATTCGAGGTCTTTGGAACCTAGAACTTACTGTGGATGAACAGTATTCATCCACAGAATTCTAGCCAACAGCTATGGGGGACTGGTCAACCGGCTTTAACCTTGAGACCTTCCCCACTAAATGCCCTTTTGTTTTTTTGTGTCTTTTTCTCTTTGTATGTGTTTTACTTAGACTTTCAAATCAACCACTTATCGCAAATACCGGTGATTCGCATTTTCCCAGCTGTTCAACTGCTTGATGACATTACGCTACCATACCAGCTCGGAGCTTCATTCTCTCCTTCAAAAACTTCCGTCGAAAAAGCTCCACGAGTAGTCCAAGCTCACGTTTCCTTATTTACTTTTGTTTGTTTTACTGTTTTTGGCTGCCTTTCTAATACAGCTTTTAGCATCACACAAAAGGAATATCTCTAGGACGTTGAGGTATGTCGGAGAGGTTGGTGGAAAGTTCTCAACGTTGACTGGCACTCCAAATACAAAACTATCTAGAATATGTTTTGTTTTTTTATTGGTTCACCAACTTTGAAGATACTTATGATTTATTTAAATTTAATTAAAACATTTATATTAATTTAAAACATTTAAATAGTTAATGCGTTCAGTGACCAGTGGAATCAGTAACGTTAAAAACAAAACTAACATATTTCCCTTCTTATTTAAACAGTCCTGTGGTTTTACAGATTTTTTAATATTTTTTTTTACAATTTTGAGTTTAATGGAAAGCGAGTATTTCCAGTGACATTTTCGCTCTGCCTGAGATTATTATAATGGCAGAACCATCCACGTCTCCACAGTCGAGACTTGACCTTCACATTTCAGAGTCATATTTTGAAAGCTTTTGTAAGTGTGAAATTCAAAATATTGTAGATAGTAACGTGTTCATAAGAGTTTCGAGGAGAAAATTACAGTCCTGTCATACGTATCTCCTTTTGGTTGTAAAAAAATGACAGGTGGAAGGATTAATATATTGAATTGAGAATTTTATCTGACACATCCTCGTGAACTGGCAGAACCAAGCGGGGGAAAATTGACTTTCCTGTTATATGGGCCAATCATTATTCGACCCTCCTTTCTCTGAGAGCATTTTTTTTTACTATAAAGACCCTTTATTAAGTTGGATGTAAAAATGAGAAATATAGATGTTGACTGCTAATAAAGATAGTCTGGCCCATCTTTCTAGCTTCTGGAAGACCTCACACCTTACTTGGTCGTATCTTCATGTTCAGGGTTGTTTTATGTTTATATTGTTGTTACTGTTCAAGAGGGGGACACCATAGAGCAGAGGTGGTCCAGAGAATGTGGTCTGACCAATCCCAATTGGGTCGTGGCCAGGAATTGTAGTAGAGTAAGGTCAAGTGGTCTTAGTCTTCCAACTCTGACCAATCATAAATGGGTCGTGGCCTGAAATTGTAGTAGAGTAAGGTTAAGTGGTCTTAGTGGTCGAAGTCTGACCAATCCCAATTAGGTCATGGCCTTCAATTGTAATAGAGTGAGGTCAAGTGGTCTTAATGTTCTTGGGTTCTGTGAGCAGGAAGCATCTATTATGATGTAGCATTGCTACTCTTGTCTAAGCAATGGATAGGTAGAATAGAGACCAGGAAGGTGGAGACCAAACTCCTGGCTTTCAATCTGGAATTGTAGTTCAAGAAAACACAAAAGAAGAGGTGATGGCATCGGGTTCAGTTTCATTAATGTTCAAAGTCCAGGGATTAATAACAGAAGGATTTCCGAGTAACCTTGCGCATGCTCTGTGTGTATCGAGTTCAACCTCATCATCCATGTACAGAAGCCGATGGAAGTTAAGTAAGACAAACATAACGGATTCAGTCCGCTTCAAAGGGTCGTATCCGTTTTTTATTCAATAAAATATTCTCCGGCAGTGTCTTAAGAAAAATCCAATGCTAAGGTTTCAAGTTAATTAAAGAACTGAGCTTTTAGGGTCTTATAAATAGAAGTTTGTTGATGGAACCCCCGCCTCCTCACCATTTGTGCAGAAAATTGGAAAATTGATTTAATAAGCGCCAAATAGTATACCCAATTAAATAATTTTGCATTGAGAAATGATTGTTACCCTGTTCTGTCTGGAATCACAAATTATCACAGTTATTGTCTAGCTGTGCATCTCCGGTCTAACCCTTTTTTTTGTTTTGTTTTGTTTTTTTTTATGTCCAGGCGAGCGATTTCATCATTAATAAAAGATTTAGTTAGTTTGACACCTGGCATCCGCTTCTTCCTGTCTGTGTGTTTTTAAAGGAAACGCAGAATAATTAGATTAGCGCCTGCTCGTATTATCTCATCAGAACCAATTGCCTGAGATCAGAGAGATCAGTCACGATCTTGTCATTATGGATAATCTGATCCAAAGTAAAAACAGACCGATACATATTTTGGATTTAAGATTTCAGATCAGATGACGGATAATTTTGACAAGACGAGTACCTGAGATCAAAAATAAGTGAAGCCGAAACCTGAATAATAGCGGTATGGTTTATATGTTACCTAACACTTTCCTAAGCACAGAGAATGGATATGTGCCTAAAACAACCCAGTGATTTGGCACAAACTATGGAATGGTGGGATAAACATCTGCAAATGTGTGCGTGTGTTTCAAAAGTGATACTATCCCTAAAAATAAACCAAAAAAACAACTTTTCCTCATACAATACAGCAATAATATGGCTTTTTTTTTTTTTACAAATTCAGTGATTACTTTAACAATGCCCTTAGAATTCTGTGAAAGCTGCTTTCATCGAGCAACTGTCACCATTCAACCAGTGACTCCATTTTGACCTACATCATTTTAAGGGATTTTAACTTGATTCTTAACTCGATTTGAGGTTAAAAAAGAGCATTCCTTAATGTGGAAGCAGTGAGGGGGAAAAAATGGCTCACACCATTTTGTCTCAACCGATTGGCCAAGATGCGGCAGGTCTCGGAGGCTACATTACTCTGTCTTGGAATTCCAGTGGTAAATCTAAGAATAGGTTTGAGTTATGTTGGGGCAGCTAAACTTAAGAATTTATGTGATCTATCTATCTATCTATCTATCTATCTATGATGTTAGTTGTGAAAACTCATGTAATAATCCATTCCTTTGACCAATTGTGAATCATTGGGCATTCATTTTTGGGAGCTAAGTGGCCACAGAACATATTATGTTAAACCAAGGCCATCATTGGTGCCAAATCTTTTTGTGTCTCTTCATCCTGCATTTATGAGAAAAATATTTTTTTCTTTCAAATGATACTTTGCAAAGAGAAGGCAGAAACTCACAAGAAAGTGTTCTTTACAGAATGGACCGTCATGAATCTGTATGCTCTCGCTATCTCTCTCATAAAATTTGGGGTTCTCTCCCTCACTCTCTCACTCTCTCACTCTCTCCCTCTCTCTCACACACAATTTGGGGTTCTCTTTTCTCTTTTCCCTCTCTTGTTTTTTCTCTCTCTTTTCCCTCTCAATTTATTGGGGTTTCTTTTTTTTTTTTACTCTTTCTTTTCCCTCTTTCTCTCAATTTATTTGGCGTTCTTTCTATCTCTTTCCCTTCTTCTCGACTCTCAATTCATTCTGAGTTGTCTTCTCTTTTTCTGTATCTACTCCAGTCTTCTTTCTCCTGTTTCTCAAATAACCCAAGTACGTGCAGTTTGGCAAAACAACCTCATTTATCCATATAAATGAAAAGTTCAACACCGATCTAGAAGCTCTGCCTCTCCTAACCTGTGTGTGTTCTTCATCAGGTTGAACTGTCAGTCTCTCACAGGACTGATTTTCATCTGTTAATTTAAAGCAGATCTGTCGCTTTTTCCAGATATTGCTATATTTCGCAGCTCTATAGTGTTCTACTTCACCAGCTGCTTTGTCTTGATCGAACGGGTTAAATAGACAATCAAAAAAAAAAAAAAAAGAGTCTTTGTGATTCCCAAAATCAGCCAGATCTTTCAGAAAATGAGCATTTTGCTAATTTACACTTCACTTCTCTCCCCGAAAAGCGTTAAATCAAGTTTTTAAATTGAATTTTTTTAATATGTGGCTGCTTTGCATGATACATGTGAGAGACGTGGATGAGTACAGCTGCTAACGTAATTAACAATGAATTTTCATGCATGCTTTCTACATTTTTAATGTATGAATATAACATATATTTTAGCTTATAGGTACGTATAAATGCCATTTCTTCTTCTAAAAAAAATAATAAAAAAAAGAAATCCTTTCTAGTCCTAAAAGCCTCTGTGGTACCTGATTTTTTTTCATTTATGGGCAGCGGATTCCAAAGCTTTACTGCCCTCGGCACTCCAGGGACTTTCCAAATAACCACACAAACAACTTCGGTTTTCAAGTCTATATATATCATATATATATATGATTAACAGCAATCACATTCCTATCATGCCCAGGCATACCCAGATTCCAGGATTTACTCGCAGACTTGGCATGATAGGAGTATGATTGCCCTATCTACCCCTTCTCACTCTCTTCTGCCGTATCTACCCCTTCTCACTCCCTTCTCCCTATCTACCCCCTTTCCCCTGTCTCACTCCCTTCTCCCTATATACGCCCTCCTAACTATCTACCCTTTCCCTCTTTGAAGTTCACTTACCTTTCAGTCCTGCGGTGGGGGTGCAAGGCCTCTGCCTCCCAGCTCTGCCACTGTATGGAACAGTATAGAATGATGGGAGTTATGATGTACTTTTAGAGCATAATTAGATCATGAAAAAGACATTGGAAATGGTACAGCATAACACCCATCACTCTCACACACTTACCAATCCACACATATACTAATCCACACATATACCAATCCACACGCATACCAATCCACACGCATACCAATCCACACGCATACCAATCCACACGCATACCAATCCACACGTATACACCAATCCACATTTACCAATCCACACACATACCAATCCACACATATATACCAATCCACACGTATACCAATCCACACGTATACCAATCCACACGTATACCAATCCACACGTATACCAATCCACACGTATACCAATCCACACGTATACCAATCCACACATATATACCAATCCACACATATACACTAATCCACACATATATACCAATCCACACATATATACACCAATCCACACACATACCAATCCACACACATACCAATCCACACGTATACCAATCCACACGTATACCAATCCACACGTATACCAATCCACACGTATACCAATCCACACATATATACCAATCCACACATATATACACTAATCCACACATATATACACCAATCCACACACATACCAATCCACTCTCACTGAATGCTTTCCTACCTTTCCTATTTTCTCCTTACAGCTCCTTTTCCTCCTCTTCGTTCTTCTTCAGTTCTTCTGTCTTCTTCCGGGTCAGAGGGCACGGACAGCGGTGGGCGCGGCTTCAGTGTTGTGCGCCGGGATCTGACAACAAACCCCGGCGCACAGCAGCTGTTGCCGCGCGGATCACAAGGGAGCGGTATCGGAGGTCTTTAACAGACCTCCGGCTCCCTTGAGTGATGTTAAGCCGGGTTCAAGGGAGATCCTTGAACCGGCTTAAAATCACTCAAGGGAGCCGGAGGTCTGTTAAAGACCTCCGATACCGCTCCCTTGCGAGCCTGCTCCTCCAGCGGCGGACATTACTGTCCGTCTCTGGAGGGGTGCCGGGTGCCCCCCTGATGAGCGGCACCGGGTGCCGCTCGCCCCCCCGCCGCTGGGTACGCTGCTGGCGGCAGTGGTACGCTACGGTGGCGGCGGCGCCCTCTGGAGTGTGGCGCCCTGTGCGGTCGCACAGGTCGCACACCCCAAAGGCCGGCCCTGGATGGATTAGACAGCCGACAGACCCTAAGCATCCTTTTAATATGCTTATAATGTAGCATCACACCACCCTCTGTTGCTTCTTTCACGGTGGCCACTTTCGGTAATCAATGGGCCGCCTAACCACATATTCTTTAATCTATGTTAAGGTTTTCATAAATAGACTTTTTCTGGGAATCGGCTGAAGATCATGCAAGGACACACCGCGGCACTGCTGTTAACGGATGAATTATTTTTATTCTCAAATAACCAAAATATTAGTCTACACTGAGCCCGGGGTCGTTACCAAAATTCCATTTTAGAAGAGAGTATGAAAGTGTTACGGCTTCACATCCCTCAGGGCAACAATATCATAAAAACTCATCGGCTTCACCTCCCAGTACGAAGATGAATTAAGTAGGGAAAAATGCTGGTATATAAATATATTCTGTAAATAAGTATATTCGGTATTGTTTCTCTTTTAAAGGTTACCAGTTATTACAAATACTTCCAGGGAGAAAATACAATTTGTATATTTGTCCACCCCATGATGATTTGGCTCATGCTTGACCAATGACTTACAATAATAAAGCTACCTAATTAATATTTGTGTTTTTTGGGGAAAAAATATTTTATAAAGTAATATTATAATATTACTTTATAAAAGATTTTTTTCCCCCCAAAACACACAAATGTACATCAGTAACCTTACATTTCTATATCTTGCCTAAATTTGTTAGATTTTTTTTTGTTGGGGGGGTTGTGATAATATAATAACGTATAACCAAATGAATATTATCTATTGCTTTTGTTATACGTTATTATATTATCACAAACCCCCCAACAAAAAAAATCTAACAAATTTAGGCGAGATATAGAAATGTAAGGTTACTGATGTACATCAAAAGGAGGAATATGATGTCAGAAGACACTAAAATATTCATCACTCGCACCCTGGTCAGCTGGATTTTCGGGGTTCTCTTCGAGTTTCGTGTGATATTTCGGATGCCCGCTGGGTCTCGCTTTTTTCCAATCACTTCTTACTTGAGTCATTTTCGCACATTCCCTCGGCTGGCTTCACAATAAGTTTTTTTTTTTTTTTTTTCCCTGTAGAATAAAACAAATAGCGATTCGTCGTTCTGTCTGAAACCAACAAAGCAGAGCCGTGATACATTGTGTTTGTTTAAAAGGCAGAAGGTATTGATAGGGCAGCCGTTAGTTAAGCGCACGCTTTTTACGTGCATTCGTCTTATATCTTTACAGAAACTTGGACCCAAAGTCCACCGTTCCTCCTAATGGGGATTAATATATCATCAGCATCACACCGAGGCATACAATTCACTTATATCTTCTCTTGTTTCGTCCATTTGTCTTTACTTGATTGTAGCGGCGGACTTGCCAACTACCCTAGATTTTCTAGGGCATTCACACGTTCTAGTATCCTCTTTGCCTTGAATTCTAGCATTTATGCCAATAATCCCTCTGGTTGAGGTAGGAAACCACCTTGCCACGAGGTTTAACGGGGACAGTGGCTGCGCATGTTAATCAGAACAGGATGGATATCTACATAGATGGTGGACTCTATCTAGATGAGAATGTTTGTGGGTATTAGGACATACGCTCAGTATTTCAGGTGTCTAAACACCTTTGAGGGTGTGGCTGGAGGTGGGTTCCTACCTAGGAGGGCATGGCTGGAGGTGGGTTCCTGCCTAAATGGGTGTGGCTGCCTAACCTATTTTACCTGAAGGGCCACGAGCGTTGCGTGGTTCCCACTTGGGAGCTGCATCGATCTTACAGCTTCCTGACCCATTCAGGGGAGATTACAGGATTTACCCATGATCCCCATGACCCATAAAAGCTCAATACTGGGATAGCTTGATGGGACATTATCAAAAAATTTGAACTACCAGATGGAAAACAGGATGGTTGGGAGGCATGTGAGGGTATCACAGGGGTTTCCAGTCCTAAAAGCCCCGATAATGTGTATAGAAACGGCTTTATAAATTACACGGGGTAAATATAACCCATTATTCTTTTTTCTTAATGCCCCACTCAGTTACACAAAAACCAGGCAATAGGGTGCAACGTCACTTAAAAAGTCTGGGTAAAGCCCGCCCCCTGCCACACCTCCAACCACACCCCTGACACAAAGGTGCCCCTCTTTGTCCACTCGGCATGTTGGGGGTTCGGAGAGAGAATACCAGCCCGACTTTGGTTTATTGGGACCTTTTTTTTAATAAAAACAGAAACATTGTATCTGTATCGTTTTCAGCCGAGGATAAATTCTCCTCGTATTTTCCGACCCTTTGTTAACGGCGGGACCAGCAGGCGGTACGTATTTTAAAGCCGCTCCGCTTCCTGCCAGCTTTCAGATCTCTTATTCAGCTTTAATTACATTTCATGGTTCTGTAAAAAGCACAGATATGGTTGTTGGGAGAGAGATAATCCCATCAAAACACTGCATCCCGCCTGATAAATCCGTAATCTTGATAAATCGCCCTACGCGTTTTCACCGATCGGACTTTAAAAGACTTTCATCGAGAACCGAATGCAAAAGAAAAAAAAATGTAATTCAATTTCTAATATTGTACAGATTACTAAAGCCCCATTTAGATACAGCGACATTGAGAGCTGAATGCTTCTGTTAATATGATCACTAGAGATGTCTTAACCGCTGAGCTGCATACAGATCACATGTAAGATAAGCATTTCTATCATTTCAATTAGCTCGCCGGGGGAAGAAACATGGAGCAGAGACGATGGATTTAGTGTCTAAGCCTGGAGATCAATACGAGTTACAGCTGATCCGTCACGTTTTTTTTTCAAATCCTACATATTGTCACTTTTCCCACGTTCTACGTTTTATACAGAACACATATTTTTTAGATTAAAATTAACCGTATGTATAAGTAAGCCACCCTAAGGAAGCAGTCATCTTAACTCCCTGTTCTCAAGATGTGCATGATTATTTCTCCCCATTAAGTTATTATTAACTTATTCATGGTTCAGGCAACCTTTTGTAAGCAGGGACGTGCTAAGGTGGGTGGCGCAGGTGCACGGCATCCAGGCGCCCTGGTAACAGAGGCGCCCAGCAGGATCAAGTAATGAGCTTTACGTGACCCCCTCGTTAGCAGGTCGGCAGCAGCATGAAAGCTTGCATGGAGAGTGGAAGGTAAGAGGGAAAGTGAAGAGGATGGAGAGCTATGTGAGCTGCAGCGATGATGGGAGAGAGTGCATCTGTAACTTCAATTGTGTAGTGTTAGAATGCGTGTGTGTGTGTTAATGTTTGGTGTTAGTGTGTTTGACTGCATGGTGTTAGCTTATATGTGTGTGCATCAGCATCTGTTACAGTGTGAGTTTAGTTTAGTGTATGGAGTTAGCATGAATGTGTGTGTGTGTGTTAGTATTTGGTGTTAGCATGTATGGGCGTTCGTGTATGGTAGTAAGGTGAGTGTGTGTGTATGCGTATGGTGTTAGAGTGTCAGGGGTGATCTGAGGGTTACTGGTGTGAGGGCGATAGTGTGTGTAAGTGTATGGTGTGCAACCATAGAAATATCAAATCCAAAGCTACCTGGCTACCTGAGATTTGTTCGACCCTTCGAACGCACTGACTTTGGCCAACAGCCTTTTGGCACAGTTTATGGATTAGACCACTGGGATTAGTATGTGGGTTTCTGGGTAAGAACTCACAGGCTCCCCAAGAACTCCCACTAGGAAAGTGATAATCCATGCCATAAACCAAGAATCAGGACATTGAAACATTTGTCTATAGTTTCTTTGTTTAGTAAAACTCTTCTGTAATCACAAATCATTAATGTTCCACTAAAACTAATTGATGCGCCATACAGCCTCACATGAACCTCATTAATGAGTCGGTTTTAAGGAAATCTAACAATTAAAAATGATAGCTAATGGATTTCTAATAAAAACTTTGTATGTATTATAAAGTGTGTCGGAATACAAGTTCAAAACCATGAGAATGTCCAGTTATTGATCTGTTTCTTTTGCTTTTTTGTGATTCATATTCTTTGCCATAGATTTTTAACGCCCAATTCAGGCTCGAAAAAGCTAAAGCAAAAGAAAATCTAATAATACAATTAGGAAAAGATGGACAGACTGTGCGTACCAAGCCAAGAGAGAAAATTAACCAACTTATCAATGTAATTGGCTTTTCTTGGAAAGGTTAATTTAAACAGCTGCTGATTTATTTCTCGCGGAAAGGGACTTTTTTTAAAGTCAAGTTCAGCGAAGCGATGGGTGAATTCTGGGGCTACAATTCTCATCATCCCCAAAACAGATTGGCCACAATGGAAGTTGTGGTCCTCAATAATATCTGGATATTTAACTCTATTTCTTCATCTTATGCCTAATGCAACCAATCAGGAGCCTTAAAATCCTTCCGCCAAATGGTGCAGCAGATTACGATACATTGTTGCAATGCAGCGGAATCTTAACAATGGAGTTTTTTTCTGCTTGGAATAATGTGGACACTTTCCATGCATGTGATCTTGTCAACCCCCCCAAGCTGACTGGGGGTAGGTATAACCAGGGGCAAGGGTAGGGGCAAATACATATGGGGACGATATTGCATATGATGCAATGATGGACATTTTTCTGGAGTGTCTCGTTAACATAATTAACCTTCTTAGATATTTATTGCCCCTTAATTAAGTTTATTAATGCCCCTTAAAATTTTCATATCCAATTATACCACGGAATTGTTCTGAAAACACATATTAATAATAAATAGACGGTCTCCACTTGTCAAAGCAGTAAGACCCCCTTAAGCAGTTAAAACAATTCAACCTTTGTTTTCCTTTGTATTTTCCTAACAAAAAGAATAAGACAAACAAGTGTTTGAACCGCACGTTGTTGACATCGGGTTTTTTCAATCTGTCATTCATTATTAAAACTGCACAATCTGCACTATCCCAAAAGCTGCCGCTCCGCCGGATTTGCAGCGAACGCAGGAAATTTGATGAAGATCTTTAATTCAAACTCTAATGTTCAAATCGTAAATCAGCGACTTGGGGCTGATGGGTGCAGCTGGGGAGAAACTTATAAAAATGATTTAAAAGGTGAACGAGCACCTAGAATCATTAATTTCCGTGCTATGCTAGTAAATTAATGTATAACCATTACTCAGCCATATTGATGAACTCATCAGTGACCTCCCATGCTTCCAAAATCTAATACCTCCCCTGGCGCTTTTACGAGACAGGTTGCTGGAATCGCGTCCTATACATTATTTCCAGCATCGCCACCTACTCGGCATCACCTGTAAGAAACATTGTTTTTCAGCAGACCAAAATTCTTATTTAGAGGAAACAGGTCTGGACTGGCTATCCGGCACACTGGGCAAATGACTGGTGGCCCACAGCGCCCTACACTCGCTCACTCCAGCATAGGGTACAGCCGTGCATATCCAGCCATCTTCTGCCAGTCCGACTGTGAGAAGAAAACAGTCTCTTAATTTTCCTGCATCTTTTCATTAAGTAAATAATTACTTGATGATTATTATTTGATAGCATGCATATTATTGCATAAACGTCTCTTAAAAACGTTGGTTCTTGGGTTCCAAAGTGGTTTTATGAGTCGCTCACTCAACGTCATTACGGCAGACTCTTGATCACCCTTGGTTTCCAAAGATGAGGACTGTCCACCAACAACTAATTTGTTCCATCAAAGGCGCCCGTTGGCATTATAGGATCTCATCTGCTCTGTCCCGGGACAATCTTGGATGGTCCTGGTTCTATTTCTATCTTGTCGTTTCTGAACACGTAGGCTGTAGTGTTAATTGTATTTTTGGGGGTCCTTGGAAAAGCCCCTATTAGCACGGTATATTTAGTTCTTCTACTTCATTCTGAAAGTTGATCCTTCCTTCAATATTCCAAGTCCCAACCCTACGTAACGTCAACGCCATCTATAGTCATTAATCTTCTTGCATATCTCCATTCCTTTAACACATAGTCTGCGATCATTCACATTGTATTGAAGAATCGGTTAAGACATCTAATCAGGGTTACATGCCAACATTCTGAGAGTCAGGATTATTTATGTTCACTTGATTTTCTTTCCTGTGATATGCAAGGACACTTGATGTCATACCTAAATCCAAACACAGGAGCGGTGTTTAAATGTCATGCCTACGATACTCGTGTGTCTCGTGTGTCAGATGAGTGTTCCTCACATAGAGACCGTGTTCCATTTAGTTCTGCTATACCCAAAGAGCGAAGGTTCCGTTCACCTCTTCCACTATATCCAAGAAAAACTGCAAAGGTTAAATATTCTTCAAAAACACAAAATAAATAATAGACAATCAGGCTGCCCTATAAGTCAACCATGTTTGTTGCAGGGGCTTAAAAATAGACCGCCGATATGGAGTGCTGCATCGGGTAATTTATTTGCATAATAAACATTTTCAATGCAATCATCATATTTAATGTAATCGCTGCTTCAGATAGCAAAGGTCCAAAATCAGCAGCTGAAAATAAAGGCTGTAACTTGAGAGGAGGAATGACAAGGTGGCACAGCCCGGCAAAGCCGGATTAACCTCGGCAAACCAAAGCCCCAAGAAACGCTAAAACCTTGGTGTACGTTGGCACCCTGGAATGTTTTAAGTTTTGGTTTAATGTGTATTACAGCATACCTCCCAAGTGTCCCTGTTTAGCTAGGCCAGTCTCACATCCCTTTTCCTCCCTTGATGCCTCTCTTTTGTAGGAGGTCAGAATGTTTGCTGGGTATGAGGGTATCGCAGGGTTCTACAGCCCTAAAAGCCCTGAAAATGTGTATAGAAACAGCAGGGAACGGGGTAAATAAAGCCCATTATCCTTCTTCTAAATGCCCCCATCTCTTACACAAATAGTCAGCCCTACCCTACACCGAACACCATCACCATGAATCCTCTTAGAAGCGGGTCAGCCATAGTGTTTTTAGCTTTAGTCTTGGTCCTAGGCTTTGGTAACACATTAAAATATGTTAAATTCTATAAAATACTCCATTAACACCCACTCACAGTGACTGTGGGGGGCACAACCCAGACAAGCCACTTAACACCCAATAAAGTGAATCTCGATTCTGGAGTCCAACCTTCGTTATTGATCGTGGTACCTTGTGCAGGAGTCACGCAGGTAATGCCTGCCGGGTTTGGACCAAACACATTGACGCTAATCACCCAGACTATTTCCCACCGGTGGAAATCACTAGAAAATCACTAGTTCTGCGAAGTATAATACGGTTTGTGAACACAATGACTTTGTGTCTTCTGAAATACCTGGTTTGTGAAATAAAAATTAACATTCTTTTTTTTTTTTTCTTTATTTTTTTTTTTTAAGAAATGCAATTTCTTACATAAAATGTGACACAAATACATTTTTTGACATTAATTTTCTCCGCTGGAGAAATTTCACAGTAAAAGGTGTTTAATCATAATTTTTTTTTTTGTTATTTGGCCATAGTGATGATTATAAAGTCTTTGCAATAAAAAAATTGTTATACTCTTTCTTAAAATGGGGGGGGGTTGGAATTCAGGAGAGCTTATACTCCGAGTGTTCTGTAACGTTGTTACAAAGAGGTGGTAGGACCCATGCCATGCTCATGTAAGGTGTGTCACATTGTATCACCGAACGGGACAATAGGTGATTATCCTTCTCGTGTTATCTAAAACGATCAAATTCCTGGACTATAAAGCATTAAAATGAAAAAATACGTTCTCGGGTATGACCTACATTATTCCTGCGGAGCTCGACCTTACAAACCCAGAATAGAAATGAACAAACTAGATTATGAGATCATTCCCTGGGCGGAGAAGGAGAAGACACCATAATCTGGAGGGTTACGTGGAGAGAGAGAACGCCGTAAATCTTAATGCATCCCCTCTTTCATTGATCGGATTAAGAGTGTTTTGACTAGAGGCGGTTATGATTGTCACAGATCACAACGGCGTTAACCTTTCTTAGAAAAGTCTTTATAAAGAGCAAACGTTCACTTTTCCTTCTGCCGAGTGACAAGTTATGTCGGGAGAAAAAAAATGTCCTCTTCTGTTTACTCTGAGGTCTCGAGTGCCTTCAAAAAATAGTGAAAATGTATCTTTCCTTTCGACATACTTTTCAAATCGCACCCAATTCTTATCAGTCGTGGGACACTCAACCGAAACTCTCGGAAATAGGGTTTTAAAAAAAAATAAAAAAAATAAATAAAAAGAAAACCCAATAAAAAAACACAGAGAAGGTTTCCTTGAGCAACCCGTGGACAGATAGAGCAGGACTGTATTGGCGTAAATTTGAATTTGTCTCTGAGAGCCGTCTCTTCAATCAGACACCAGAAAGGGATGATTGCTTAACCTGTGTCATCACGGCTGCATTTATTTATAATACAAACCCAACTGAGAGGCAGTTCAATGGAAACTGATTGGATTCACTGGGTGAACATGCGCGACTCCTTTAGACAGGGCTTTAAAAAAAAAAAAAAAAAAAAAAAAAGCAGAAACAAGCCCATTTTGTTTAAAACAAAAAACATAGTACCACATGTATTATATATGCGTGTAAAGTCTTTTTACAGAATGTATTTGTGGGAGAGGAGATTGGGGGTACTTATAGTGCCCATCAGGACCCCTTCCCCGAGACCCTGTGCATGATGGATTTTCCCATCCTTCTCCCCCTTTTATCTTTTCCATTTTCTTTCTATTTATTTCTGTTTCTTCTTTTCTCTTTCCTCTCCCTCTTCTTTCTCCTCTCTGGGAGGTCAGGGTCTCTATCCCTACCTTTAGGTCTTGGCGTGTCTCTGATCGCATAAGGTGCTGTTTCACGGTTGGACTCCCACCACAAATGTTTATTTATATACCTTACACCTTTTATTTGCGTTGCCCATTTAACTTTATTGCCTACGAGTTAGAGCTAATGCGATCCCTCCTCCCCCGGCTTAGCATGTATTGATTGTATAAAAAATGGAATTAAGGGAAAAAAATGGAATTGATTTAAACCCTGGCCAGCTTGGGTCCTTTTATATATGGAATACGCCCCGTCTCCCCGAGGAATACGCCCCGTCTCCCCGAGGAATACGCCCCGTCTCCCCGAGGAATACGCCCCGCTCCCCCCCGTGAGAAATACGCCCCGTCTCCCCGAGGAATACGCCCCGTCTCCCCGAGACTTTGCTCCTTCATCCTTGGAATCTGCCCCCTCTCTATGATAATCTGCCATTCACCACGTGAATCTTCCCACTTACATGCAATACGAGTCAAAACTCCCAGGCATATTTTCGGTTAATCTTTATATTTTTCCCATGATGTAGTACATGTTGTTTTTGTTTGTTTTCCATAAATAGCGTGTTTACCATCCCAATGCAAAACAAAAACAAAACTGCAAACAAATTCTAACAGGGAAAGAAGTGTGTGTTTTGGATTCACTTATTATCACACAAAAACAACTAAAACGAACCATTTACCCCATTTTTAGTTTAATTTTATTACAAGCCGCTGTGACAGTGGAACCGCTTCGGACACAAGCAACTGTTACAAGAAAGGGTTAAAATGTAAAGTCCTGGTATCTCTCAATGCCAGAAGATTCCATTTCTTGACTGATGTTACAATGTAGCGCCGCTCGCTTGTACCCTTGTATGTTTCATCTTCTTATATCTAAAATCAATTTTCATCTAAATCATCCTCGGAGCGCTCAGCCGCGACGGGGAGGAAAAATAATATCCTACCGTCCGACCCTTTTCGTGAATTCCAGTTGGCTGCCGCCAGATTCGAGTACGTACTTACCTTATCTATAATTATTAGGAGAACTCGGATTAAATATCTCTGTTAAGTGCCATTAACAGTTCTATTAAACTATTACGAATGAATCCATTAGCTCCGGTAGGCAGGGCGGTCGGCTGTCCCCTCCTGCGCGATGATAAAGAGGTATAATTTTTCAAGAGCACTTTAGTGGACTTCATGGTTTGAAGCGGGGATTTACGAGAATGGATTTTGGCAAATCCTCACAAGCCGGGGTCACCAACCTCATTTAGATATATTTGGGCCCTGGAAATCGTGATATATCTGGCTGCCGTTCGCTGGAAATTGATTTTTCTTTTAGTTAACTTTTTTTTTTTTAATACAAGACGTAATAAGAGGTGATCTTCAGCGATCATTGAGTTTTATCTAAAATATATAAAATGCCGCTTTTCTTTGTCTTTTTTTTGTTCCTGAACAAACTTGGCGGGACTGCGGATGACTAAGTGGTGCTGTCCCTTTAAGGCCAGTGGCCGCCAAACTGCATGAATGTGAGTGCCGGTTGGATATGTGTGACCGCACGTCGTGTTTTTTGGTCCTCACGGGACATGGCAGCCCGTATCCAGCCAGCAAACCCTGCAGGAGCCACCGCATAGGTAAGTATTTGGCCCCATTAGCCACCAAGCAGAGGTGTATTTACCCTTACGCTGCCGCCATCTTTACTATGGGGCGTAGGGATCTTAAAGACATGGTAGACTCTATGGAGTCTGTGCTGAGCCGCCAGGGGCCTGTACGCTGACTCTACTTGCCCAATCGAGCCATCGGCTCCGATGGGGGTTGAAGAGCATTCCGAAATGAAATTGGGCAACACTTTAGGAGAGGTAGAGGGCTTCCTCTTTCCTGTAATATGCTGATATTATCGTTCTTTCATTTTAGAGTTGCCTTAAATTCTAAAGCGACTGTTCTTTTTGAGTTCTTTTTTATTATTTTGCGAGACGCTACTTGTACGTGTTGGGTGTGGACTCATAATCGGCGTTATTTCTGGGAATGATAACATTTACAATGTGCTCAGCACTAACAATGTATCTGTCAAACATCGTAACGAAACGGATTAGGGCAGTAATCGCTTTAGGGCTATTAGCTTATTGAATCAGAACTTGCCCACTGGAAATAAAGCAGCCCCGTGCGTCATTCGTGCTTGGAGGACATGGAAATAGCATAGAATAGCAATATCAGAAATATTTTTTGTGTATGTTGAAATTTTCTCCAAAAAACATCACATTTGATGTTTCTATTGCCAGAATAAGTTAGATTTTTTATAGAATAGGGCATTTTTTGCTGTTTAAAAGGGCAGTGTATCTTTTCTGTAAGGTTTTACTGGATTCTTCTTCTGTCGAACCACAAAAATGGGTGAGACCATAGAAACAAAGCGGGGCTCGGTCACAGCGGAACCCTTATATATCCTTGGTTAAACCATTGACTACTCACCATTTAGCTGAATGCTGGGTAAAGTTAACATTGAAATGTTTTAATTGTAATTTTGTTTCACGTTACATGTTCTTGGGTTCAGTCTTCTGAATCCACCTGTAAATACTCTGGCAGGCTGAGGTATTGGCAGCAAAGTATCATGGAGCTTGGGACACACATTGTCATTTGTGAGTTTTAATGCAGTTTGATGGGTTTTAGTCATTAAAAGAAAGCAAAATTTACTTGGTAGCCAAGGAACGTGGTAACCATCCTCTACGAGGCTGGCATAGCCGTTGATGTCTTCATTGGCTTTCATTTACCATCATACGTTCTCTCTTCCATTCTGAACTACTCCTGTCTCTTCTCTATCTGTCCTCCATATCATTTCTATGCCCTGCCCTTCTCCAGTCCCTGCTTTCATCCTCTACGTACCACCTTATCTTTCTCTGGCCTCCAACACACTCCTCGTCCTTCTCTTTGCCTCTGGTCCACCATACACACTCCCTACCTTTCTCTCCTCACCGTTGCCTCTCTCTCTCTCTCCCTGCCCTTCTTCTTTATTTACCCTTCTCTTTAAAGTGAAGTAAATGTGAAAACCAGTAAGTAAGTAGAATAGATAAAAAATAAAAATAATAAAGAACTTTCCTTTCTTCTTTTGTGCCGGATACACAGCTGCAACCCTCTCCAGGTGCTGAATATTGCAAACACAATCCACTAGGGGGCGCTCGTATACACCCTTTTCTTTGTCAGAACTACTCAATGTATCTTCTTTATTACCCCCCGTATCGCGTTTCCCTTCTCTCTTTTTTGACATGGCGAACAAACACCACGTCTTTTTATGCCCAATATTTCGATCGGCGGAGAATTCATATAACGAGCCAGGAGGCAGACTGGAAGAAATCGTATTTTGGCAGATAATTTAAATATTTTTAGAAGCCGAGCATAGCTAAGGGCCGGGCTGCTCTCCAAGATTGGCATTACTCATGGATACCGATCACCGAAACCTTAAGGACTCCAGAAATCTATCTGGTCCTGTGGTATTCAGCTTTTAGAAATAGTATTTGGGAATACAAAGCCACAGATGAATATTATATGCTCAGAAGGCTTTGGAACAAGTCAGAAATCATGTACCGGTCACTCCCCAGACAGTAAAATTAGACCCCCACGTGTCTCAAGTTACTTCAGTCTCATTGAAAACATCTTGGATCTGGCTAGAAAGCCGCTGGTACCGCCCGTAGCTTTCCTTACAGAAAATTACAGTGGGTAATTTTCCCTTTTTTTTATTAAAAAAATGTTTATAAAATAACACTATTTAACTGAAACTACATTCCTGATCTGAGATTACGAGCGTTTCATTTCATGGAGCTCAATTATACATTACCCGTATCTGAGTTTTTCCAAAAGCAGAAACCCAGGGAAAAAAAATTACAAACTGCACATTTTTCCATTCTGCCCCCCCCCCTCTTTTAAAAATGTTCATTTGGCCGTGTTTGACATTACGTACCCCTGCACCCAAACTGGAGAAAATAAAGAATATTTTTATTAAGAAGAAACATGATAATACTAATGATTTATAAAGGGGAGGTCGAACTATAGATCCCATGGTGCGTTCTTGATTTTAATCCAGAATTGACCTTCTCAATAGCATCCAAGATTCCTCCTCCTGGCAAATCTTTGTCCCAGTAGCCATTAAGCGCATGTGCATAGAAACATAGCACCTGCTGGCCCACAAAAGTGTTGAGTTACCTCCATGATCAGAGAGTTCAATGTCTGAAAACTATGAACGTACCTAAGAAATCTTTCCCCTGAAACCGTTCTCCTTCTTCCATTTCTTGAAGGAGATGACAAGTTTTGGGTTTTGGTTGGAAAGGGGCGAGATTAAGCGCATGGGACCTGGTGCAAGAATGGGTGACGTGCTGCATAGAGAGGAGATAATTAAGCACTATATTTGTAAAAATATACCATATTTGCTCAA
The DNA here is from genome assembly GCA_029215755.1 of Spea hammondii. Classification (NCBI taxonomy): domain Eukaryota; kingdom Metazoa; phylum Chordata; class Amphibia; order Anura; family Pelobatidae; genus Spea; species Spea hammondii. The sequence goes on from JARDYJ010000013.1 coordinate 22,880,187, forward strand.
TTATAAGACGCCCCCCCCAAAAATGTGAATATTAATTGAGGAAAAAAAGAAAAAGCCTGAATATAAGACCACCCTATAAGAAAGTTTTAGTAGTAAATATTAATTTACATGTAAACTAGTTTTTCTTATTTAATGAAAACTATGATTGAGAAATGCATTTTTTGTTTTTATTTCCTTTTATTTGCCAACCTGCCCCCAGTTATGCACATCTGCCCCAGATATTCTTTATACCCCTTATATGCCACTCTTCACACCAGAAATGCCTTATACCCCTATATGCCACTCTGTCCCCAGATCTGCCTTATACACCCCTATATGCTACTCTGCCTCCCAGATATGCCTCTTGACCCCCTATTTTCCACTCTGCCCCCAAACATGCCTTATACCCCTATATGCCACTCTGCCCTCCCCCGACTTACCAGCGCCTCCCTAGACTTGTCACCTGTGCTTCAGATTCCTTGGTGTCTAGTGTGGCAGCAGGTGGAGGTCTGTGCGATGCGCGCAGACAACCTCCGCTGCTGCCGGGGGATCTATGAATGAGTACCGAACGGTATTTGTTTCCAAAATAGGAACCCTTTCATCTCAAGCTACGTCCTCCCAAACCAAGATGACCCTTTTGTTTACGCTCTGATGCTTTGTTACAAACTTTAAAGGAGCTGGTAGGGAGAAGGAAATAAAAGAAGATATTGTTGTATGAATGCACTTAAGGAATAAAATCTCACAATTAATTACAAAGATTAACCGCACTATAAAAACCCTTTCAGCCTCCTTTTCATTATTTGTTTTTTCTTTTATAGAACACACTCTTGTTTGTGGTTTTGTTCATATGGACATGTTTGATACGGTTCCCAGCGGCTGTATGATAAGTTTTCCTATTTTTGTATCCCATCACACTCCCTTTCACGAGTCCAAATTTGATTGTTACTTGGATGAGAATTCCTCATTCTTGTAAAATGCCAATTTTTTTTTTTTTTGTTAAGCCTTCTATGGATTTTTTTTTTTCTTATCCCAGACCGAGTGTAACATTGTCAGCAGAAAGACGTTGTAATAGAGCTGTCAGAATGGAAATAACGTGAATGTCTAGGAGTTTCTAGATAACCTGGACTTATATGGTTTATATGGGAAAAAAATCACATGGGTAGCTTTCATCGGTTGGGTGAATGAACTTGGTCAATAACAGTAGATGGTCCTTTAAGCTCCAGAGTTGGCTCTGATCTGTCCCTATATTTCTGGCCACTTCTAAGCACAGAGAGTGTGTTTTTGCGTGCATGTTCTGCTCAGAAATATCTGAGGGTCCTTATTGTATTTTTTTTTTTTTTTTTAAACAACCACAGGTTTAATTAAAGGCCAAAATAAGCCTTAAAGACATCCTCTTGGCAGAGACACGGTGATTGCAAGTTTTTCCTCAAAACAAGAGGTCTATCTTGCATTTCAAGAAAGTCTAAGAATTAAATTGTCCCACGTCTAACTGGGACCAGGGAAGGACTGGCACCTCTTGGCCTGGTGGGTCAAGTAAAGTCGAGCTCTCCGCCTGCCGGCTCGACCAATGCATATTTACGTATACTCTCTCTCTTTGACATGCTTCACATACCCCCTCTATCACACACGCTTACCTTGCATGGAGCCCATCTTCTTAGCTACTTGCTGTGTGAGTAGGCGTGAAGGGTGTTGCTTAACATCGCTTTTCATGACCCCCAGAGCATTACACATCCAAGAGATGAATTTAGACCAGCCTGGAGGGCAAGAGTCCCCCACGTCCCAGACCAGCCAAACCTTGCATGGAATTATTTTTGCTTTATGGAAAACATCGTTAGACGCCACCGTATACTGGTAACACTTGACAGGGTCTGGGCATCTGCCAGGACCCACGATTTTCATCACAGAATGTAAATGTGCTGAATTTATTGAGCGGAATTGAAAATACGAGCCCTAAAGAAACAGATGGAAATGAATATGGACATTTGCTGAAAACGCAGCTTCGTGAAACGGCTTAAGCCCTGATTTAAACCTCACCGGGGAGTTTGGCGAATGGGTGTTCCCAGGTAGTTTATGTAAAGTGAATGCAAATTTATTTCGCCCCTATTTGTGAAAATGAAACCTCAGATTGGAAAGAGCTTTTGTAAATAAGAAGAAGAAATGAACGTCCCATCAGAGTAATCACAGTCCACGGACGCAGAACAAAGGACGTATATTATTCTTAAGTATGAAGGCTGTGTCTCTTTTACGGCAAAGTTTATTTCTGTAACCTTTACTGATTTCTGCGTTTTTACTGCATATACTTAATATATACATATATTATTTTACGCCATATAAAGATGTGAAATATACAGTAATCAAATGATATCAGCTAAGATTTGGGGGAAATCACTTTACAGCCATAATGTTAAGGCTTTGATACAGAAGTTTCATATTCTCTGATTTAATGATATCTGATTATTAATGACATTCTGATTGGTGCTTTTCTCACTGCTATGTCACAGAGAGAATCCCTGCTTGAATGCAGGTGACTCCATCCAGAATATCTTTACCTCCTGACAACTCCTATCATTGTTCTAAGACACCAACGTTCCATCATACTGCGACGGCAACAAAGGGAATAACATTCCAAGATGCTAATTTAAATAACAATGACCCCGAAACTTCAAGGAAATACCAAGCAATTTGCAAACATTACGAGGGCCAAACTGGGTGACTTCACGGGGTACTTTTTGAAATGAATAATTCCCAAAGACGATCTGTCCCTGTCTCTTACTCTCCAAACTGTTAATGTTCCTAGTTCTTTAAGGAAACATTGCCATCACATCTGTACGTTCATCGCTATTAAAGTCTCATATGTACCCATCCAAAGTAGGCATGACAAGCCGGCGTCGGGGAGAAGGTCACCATCTGCTCTACATGTTCAAAGCTTGACTTCTTTTTGCTTTAAGAGCAAAGCCTCGGCCCTGCTACTTAATAATGATGGCTGATTATAAAGACAGAGGGGAAAAAAGGCTGACTTATCTTTCAGTGACTCGACCTTCTTTTTTGCCTCTAACCTTTTTGTTTTATGAATTTATTTTCACCCAAAAACATAGAATTCTAACTACGAAGCCAGAAGCCAGTTGAGTGCAGGCCTTCCACAAACACAAAATTATTCAGCAAATTAAGTACACAAATCTGGGGAAAACGTATCCAAGGTTCATTAGCATAAAACTTCAATTGAATCAATAAAAAATGTCCAACAATTAGAGAGATCTCCATTAGAGATACCCAAGTTTTTTTCATTCATTAAGCGGAAGTTGGCACGTTTTGAATTCAAAATGATGCAAAAAGTGTAAATAAGCATTAAAACTCCTCATCTGGGTTAATAATGTCTCCGCTGCAGAAGGGTCGAACTTTCTAGGTCTCGTTGATAAGCTACAGAGTCCGAACTTTTTATTCTTAAATGTCTAGGGCAATGTGGCATTCAGGGACTACGTATGTGACTATCACAGTGTGCTGTGATTGATGGGATTTCATTATTCGGAGGTCTATACCGTGCTCACAGTAATATTACGCTACATTATTTGGTAATATTATTATCCCAGAGGCGTCCGGGTCATATCAGGAAGGGCAGCGAGGGACTTTCATACAACGTGCGCCGAGATAAATTATAGTTCTTCTAGGCGGGTTACATATTTCCCTGTCTCGAGTGAAAATAGATTTTTTTTTTTCACATTCTGATTTCCCAAAATGGAAGTGTTTGGATAAGAAAAATGAAGTGCTACCGAATTGTTTTCCTTTGATCCTAATAAGACCAGCATTAGAGGAGCCCGAGGTGTATTGTGTACTTGGATAAGATATGTTGCATTTGGAATGAAGAATGATACTTTGTAACAGAAACCACAACTCGGTAATACATGGTGGGGATGCCTTTGTAGGATAGGAATTAACATTTCTGTGGTTACAGCTGGATTTTTTAATCTTCCCATCCAAACGTTTCTAAAAGAAAAAGAAAAAACCTTATAATAAGGTAGCCACAGTTGGGTCATTGCAACTTCTTTGTGGACATAAATAAAGTACATGGCTGTAGGTTCCAACATTTAATAGAATACTCCAAACACCCAGAACCCGTTGGTTGTTTCCCGATCGCCTTGCGATTGCGACAGCTAGAAGTTCAGGTCCTTGGTAGTTATGGATGGTAGATGGCAGTTTGTACAGAACATGTGGCTTAGAAACTTTATCCTTTGAGTATTTATAGATTTATATTTAAACAGGTCAAGGGAGAGAACGGTGACCCCAAAATCTGGGGAGGAAAGGTAAAAAGGATAGTAAGGAATAGAGACGAGGGAAGAAAGACGTGGTCTTAGATAGCGGAAGAAAAAATATTTAAGGGATAATGGCATACAGGGACGGCAAATTCAATGTGAGTGAGGGGTGATAACATAAAAAGAGTATTTAACTATTTCAGTTAATTAAACTATGAAAAATTCTTATTAAAAGATTCCCATTGTGTCTCTTTATTGGAGAAAAGCTGTAAGTCCACTGTTTCCATGTTCTATTCGTGGTAGAAGATATCAGAACCTGGATCCATGAGGTCCTCTACTTGTTTAGCTTCCTGGTGCAGGTTAAATGGACTGAATGTAGATAACACGGGTGACGGTCCACCTAATAAAAAGCACACTTGGTTGACACGGCAGGGGTAACATCTGGACTTTCCCACTTGCCCTTCGTTCTCCCTTTAAATGCTACCATCCTGTGAAGCTCTGGGCGGCCCTTATGGGACATTGTGGTCAGGAACCAGGTATCTATAAGCAAGTCTGTCCTTAGACGACAGCTGTACGATTCCACAACAAGCGCGACAAACAGCAGAACAGGTGGCGGATGTAATTGGGAACACGCAAACCACCTTCCTTGCCTAATTTAGGCCATTAGTCGGATCCTTGTAGCGTGACCACCCTTTGGCAACAGGAAGGTCACTCTTTTCCCCCGGTAAAACCTCTTCTCTGTTGATATTCTAACAGGGTTTCAGCCGTAGCATCTAATTTTTCTCGTTCGAGCAACTAGCTTCCAAAACAACATGTTAAATCAGCTTCACGGAGAATGAAGTGTCAGAGCCATCTGTATGAAGCAGCAGCTGTTGTAATGCAGAAGTAATGGGCTTTTAACTCCGAAACATTCATAACAAGGAGCGTCGGAGTGATCTAGTGACACGTCTGATTGATCTGTAGAAGCCGATCGTTCTAATAACCCGACGATAGGGAATTTTGTACACGAGGTGTAAGTATATTGGATGCACAGCATCCGACTTCTCACATGACAGGTAACGGCAGGCTACAACTGATGTATGTACAATAAAGAGCCTTATCTGTTATGGGGCAGACGTATCAAACCCGCGCTCAGTCATCTCTGGCGTTGGATTATTGTAATTGCAAAACGCGCCGTGTACGGTTATTAAAATTATTTATATTTGCAGACAGAAGAGCAGATTATGTGTAATATTTCAGTAGATTGTGTTCTCTCCTTTTTCTTTTGATGCTCGCTATAAAAAATGTTGAAATAAAGTGTTTTTTTTTTTATATGGCAAAAATACGGGAACTATTGATCCTTTTAAAGCAGGGAAAAGATGTATAATATCTGGAGGAATCTTGTGGACGTCCAACTATTGCAGGAGGTGACTCCAGCCTGGCCCGGACTAGCCTCCTGGCCCACCGAGCAAGTATGCGGTTGGCTGTCAGCGCCCCATACTCACTCCATGCCCCGGCTGGAAATGCTTGGGACCCAAAAATATTGCCACCAGCATCTACAACTTGCTTCAAAGTACACCTGGAGTTGAACTCTGATAATACACATTAAACAACTAAGTGATGATATTGAGCCTGGCCTTTTGGCCCACTGGGCAGATGGCTGTTGGGCTATTGAGTGGTATGGCCACAATACTTACCGCTCCAGGGGCAGATTGCATCTTTGCAGGGTGCAGCCACTGGCTGCGTTAGTGAGTGTACTAATGTAAAGGGCAGCCACGTATACGTCATATGTTGGTCATGGTACAGCCGTGGGTGATATCCCGAGCCTGTGGTTTAGCGAGAATAATATATAATTCATTTTGGGTAATACTGGTTTTTTTTCCATTTGGTCCCTTGTGCATTTTACCAGAAAAGAAACTAAAATTCAGTTTTGTTCCAAAAAGAAAGTAGAACCTTCATTAGGTTTATCGATATGAAGTCAATGCTGACATTTCGCATGGATTTTACAACAGAGTTTCACGTCCGCCGTCTCTGCGTGCAAAGCAAGCCTTTCATTAATTTACGGTTGGCCAGAACGTCTTACTCAGAACGCACAAAACCAGATCTATAAGCAAAATAAGTGCTCCCCGCAACACCGTTCCTTTTTTATTTTAATATTTTCCGTAAATGCCTAAGATGCACAACCTTGAAGATTCTGCCGTTCCGAATGCGGAACTTAAATCAATAACCGCTGTCGGGAGCAAAGGATTTATAAGCAGAGAGATAAAGAGTTTTTATACTGTGTAACAAATTGGTCAATTTGAAGGATTTTATCATTACTGATGCATTCATTTTTTTTTTGTTCTCTACCAGGAAAAAATAAGCCGCAAGTATTTTAAAACATCTTAAAGTATTTGACAATGTATAACCTAATTTTAACCACCGCTAATGGCTATGGGTTAAAAGGAAATGCCTTGGAATGTTCTCTTCTTGATAGAGTAGTATGATCATCCTCAGAAAAACAAATAGAATTTAAGCTGTAATGTCCCTTTTTGGGGGGTTTTCTGAAGGCTTAATAGCTTGTTTTATAGGTAAAGGCCGCTGTTTTGGCGAGCAAGCCTACTGGCAGTGTTGGTTAAACAAAGAACTCAGGCGCTTTGCCTGGAAGTATGCTTAATGAGTGCACAATGTCAGTAGGTGGCTGTAAAGCTAGTGCTACATAGGATGAAACTACAAGTCGGTTATTCCTCACGTTCATAAGAAAAATATGAATCTAGTCTACAAACTCTTACCTGTGATGCAGAACTGGAAGAATTCTGAATAGTAGGAGGGCTGAAATATGTAAGGAGAGTATTTTAAGCATGTATAGGACAGTCATGAGATTATAAGACAAAGGCTATAGGCCTAGCAAGGTTTGAGGTGGAAAAAGGCAGACTAGAAGGGCCATACATTATGTTGGTAAAATTATCTGAGGGATCTCAGTCAGTTATAGAAAAAGTATGATTGACGGCACTCTCCTTGAAGGAAATATCTGATGGCCTTCGTTATTGGACGAACCATTATTTTTTTTTGCAACTTAGGGGCAGCTCCCGCCTCTCCATGCTGGTAATGATTCCTCTTGCTTTTTGTCTTCTTACGTACCACTACATGGTACTAGATAGTTCTCCACCCAGCCACTTTTATTAGACTTGTTTTATTCAATCATACAGAGTCATAGAGGTCTTACAAATGATTGCGTTTCAGTCTCATCTAAAGATTCTGCAACCTTTGGGGTTATCGTTCCTCGGCGGAATGGTTTGAGCCACGTTCGTGGAGTCCTACTTAATAGCAGTATATTGTTCCAGACAACGTTGTTCTTCTTTGGAAGCCGGGATCTAAAGGCGCTTACTACATGATGCTTAAAATATATTGAAGGCGTCGGGAAGGTGCCCATAATAAGTAATAGAAATATTAAGTGCTTACTCTGCATGACTCTTTTATAATTGGGGAAAAAGGTTTGCAATGAAAAAATAATTGAGCATTTTTATAGCCTTTGAATAATTATAGATATCGCACCTTGTAACAGCCGACGCTGTGGTTATATAATTGGTTGCGGTGCGTTCGCACAAGTGGTTCTTTACCAAGTGAAAATTAATTTCCATGCTTAGTCATTTGGATAAAGAAAGGATTCCCCTTAATTCCTCCCCAAATTGTTTATTAGGAAGCAGTCAATGGGAGGGGCAGCCAATGATAACAAGTCATTTCTTTCGATGGCGATTGACTCTTATCTCCTCGGTATGAGGAAGGGCGACTAATCCTGATCCATGTTATTTCTTGGGGATCGGCACAGGCAGACTAGCTTAATTTTCATTGAATGATGCCTGATGCTCAGGGGCATCCATAAAAATACTCCCACTCTCATCACCCCCATTCCATCCTATTACTCACAAGACAAACTAACCTTAAAGGGACAGAAATGCCTCTCTTCCCCAGCATCATAGAACCAGGCAGCTGGGTTTGATATATCACAGCATATAAAATGAAGTGCATTTATACATCGACACGCACAACTTTATGTAAAAAAACACGTTTTATAGAGATAATTACTAAAGCCATGGAGCCTGGAAGCAGGTTTCTCTACTGATTAGTTATTTTGCTGCATTGTAGCGGTTAACAGGTGACTCTGTGAAGCCACAATGTTGCACAAATATGATACAAAGGGTCTCAAAGCAACACATAGCGCATTTTGCTCTTTTAAATTTAATATTATAGAATCATGGAATCTGCCGACAGATCGGCCCCATTTGGCCCCCGTCTAATCGCCCGTTTCTCCTGCTGTAAAGACTCAAACCTTAATCGGTAGTTGGTCTTGTCTTAGATTCAGGAGCCGTATGTCTATCCCATGCATGTTTAAATCCCTCACCTTAATAACATCACTCATCCTAGGATAACTTTTCACTTAAAGCATTTTAGATATTACCTGTTGCTACTTAGACTCGGGTATTGTCTTCTCCCATGTGCTACTTTTTGTATTTACATAAAACATTTTCCCCAGTATGTCCCGATATCTGTCAAATCAAGATAAAAAAAAAAAAAAAAAAAAAAAAAAAGGAACAGAAACAAAATTTTCTTAAAAGGCCTTTATAAATGTATCCAATACATGTTTTTGTACATACATGTAGATTGAGCATGAGGTCTATGTAGGTGACTGTACACAACATATGCCAGGGTCGGCCCGCTTAGATGGTGGAATTAAATGCCATAGCAATATGAGGAAAAACTCAATAAATGGAGAAAATATATATTTTATATTTATTTGAGGGACTTTGAGAGGTGAGATTGCACGTGTCACATGATCTTGACATGTTGGTAGTTACGCTGACAAGCTGCTCTACCACGCATGTATGGATATGTGGTTGGCCCCCCTGAGCCTGCTTTGCCAATGACTTGTCTCATTTGTGGTTGGAACTGAAATGATTTAGGCCCCGCCCACTTGATGCAGCCACACCTATTGTTGCATCATCAATCTCTGTGATGTCATCATAGGAGGTTATATAAAGCAGGTGAAACTCAGACACTTCTCATTGCTCAGCAGAGCAGGCGAGTGAGAAGATGTTAGATACTCTTCTGATAATCGTGGGGTGCCTCTGCACCTTCATGATGCTTTTATTACTTGTTGGATTAGGAAAACGTAGTGGAGGACGAAAGGCAAATGAAGCCGACCTCTACCTAGAGCAGTGAGGGGCAACCTTTTTGGCGTGGTGTGTCAAAAATCGGCAAAAAATCGAGCATAACTCGCGTGGTGTGTCACTTCGACAAAAAAACATAATTTTGCGCAATTTATAGTTGAAACTACAAAAATGTATAATTGCAATATATAATTGTATTTAATAAACCAAAAACAAATTATTTAACATACCTGCTTAGTAACTTCTTTGTTCATCAGTCGATTTCATATGTTGCCCTTGATATACCAATCCACACACATACACCAATCCACACACATACACCAATCCACACACATACCAATCCACACACATACACCAATCCACACATACACCAATCCACACATACACCAATCCACACACATACACCAATCCACACACATACATACCAATCCACACACATACATACCAATCCACACACATACACCAATCCACACACATACACCAATCCACACACATACACCAATCCACACACATACATACCAATCCACACACATACCAATCCACACACATACACCAATCCACACACATACCAATATCCACACACATACATACCAATCCACACACATACACCAATCCACACACATACACCAATCCACTCACATACCAATCCACACACACACACCAATCCACACACACACACACATACCAATCCACACACATACCAATCCACACACATACCAATCCACACACACATACCAATCCACACACACATACCAATCCACACACACATACCAATCCACACACATACACCAATCCACACACATACACCAATCCACACGTATACCAATCCACACGTATACCAATCCACACGTATACCAATCCACACATACACCAATCCACACACATACACCAATCCACACACATACACCAATCCACACATATATACCAATCCACACACATACACCAATCCACACACATACACCAATCCACACACATACACCAATCCACACACATACACCAATCCACACACATACACCAATCCACACACATACATACCAATCCACACACATACACCAATCCACACACATACCAATATCCACACACATACATACCAATCCACACACATACACCAATCCACACACATACCAATATCCACACACATACATACCAATCCACACACATACACCAATCCACACACATACACCAATCCACACACATACACCAATCCACACACATACACCAATCCACACACACACACCAATCCACACACACACACCAATCCACACACACACACCAATCCACACACATACCAATCCACACACATACCAATCCACACACATACCAATCCACACACATACCAATCCACACACATACACCAATCCACACACACATACCAATCCACACACACCAATCCACACGTATACCAATCCACACGTATACCAATCCACACGTATACCAATCCACACGTATACCAATCCACACACATACACCAATCCACACACATACCAATCCACACACATACCAATCCACACATACACCAATCCACACACATACACCAATCCACACACATACACCAATCCACACACATACCAATCCACACATATATACCAATCCACACACATACACCAATCCACACACACCAATCCACACACATACACCAATCCACACACATACACCAATCCACACACATACACCAATCCACACACATACACCAATCCACTCTCACTGTATGCTTTCCTACCTTTCCTCTTTTCTTCTTTCAGCTTCTTTGCCTCCTCTTCGCTCCTCTTCTTCAGTTCTTCTGTCTTCTCTGTCTTCTTCCGGGTCAGAGGGCACGGACAGCGGTGGGCGCGGCTTCAGTGTTGTGCGCCGGGATCTGACAACAAACCCCGGCGCACAACAGCTGTTGCCGCGCGGATCACAAGGGAGCGATATCGGAGGTCTTTAACAGACCTCCGGCTCCCTTGAGTGATTTTAAGACGGGTTCAAGGGAGATCCCGCTCCCTTGCGAGCCTGCTCCTCCAGCGGCGGACATTACTGTCCGTCTCTAGAGGGGTGCCGCTCATCAGGGGGACCGCCCCCCGCTAGGTACGCTACTGCACGTCCCGCGCCCCCCCCCGGTTCCTCCAGCACAGATTCTTTCATCCTCGGCGGCCGTGCAGGAGCCGAGGATGAAATCCTGCGCGTGTCACCCCAAATGGCTACGCGTGTCAGCACTGACACGCGTGTCATAGGTTCGCCATCACTGACCTAGAGATTATGTTCGCAATCGAACGCACAAACCACACCATGTTCCATATACAGACAGAACGAAGGCGTTCCCTGTCCCATCTTGCAGACCGGGTCTCGGCTCTGGAATGCAAGAAACGGGCAGTGGATGAAGTCTGGAAATGGAAACGTGCAAAAGAGTCACCCAGACGCCATGATAAATATCAACATGCAAGTCCTGTCGGGTGTCTCAGAGCGGAAGATCTCAGTCAGATTTGAATCTGCTTGATGAAAACAGCCACGACCGTGATGTCAACAAGCTACAAACGGTCATTATCGGTCTTCAAAAGCAGAAAAAGCACTTAATGCTTCGCCTGGGTGAGCAGAATGAGAAAGTTTCCTTGCTTGAGCACATAGCTCGCAGAGACAACACTATAGGAGCCCTGGAGAAACGAATTTCCGCGACAGAAGACTACGCATGGGAGCAGCTTCTCAGGGCAGAGCAATACCAAATGAAACTTTCCAACATCACCAGAAACTCCGAGGCATAGATAGCGGAAGTTAACCACCACCTAGACAAGCCGCTGTCTGCGGAGAAGCAAGAGACCCAGAGCATGGACAAACACCTTGACAGTTGGACAGTTGGAGAACACCGTTGGTTTCTTCAGCGGAAGTTATTCCATCTATGCTGACGGCCGTGTCACCAGATGGTCAGGAAACATGAGGAATCCATCGTTTGTCTCGCTGGCTACACCATGGAGTCCAAGACCATCCTACACTGACCTCCACCAGAGGATTTTCATGTTATCTGTAAACTGAACTTCCAATTTAACGTGTCAATAAAATTCCTGTTAACATTTAGTATAGTTCATGCTGTTTATTTAAAAATATTATTATTTCCCACGAATAACGTATGGTATGAAGAGTATCTAACATCTTCTCACTCGCAAGCTCTGCTGAGCAATGAGAAGTGTCTGAGTTTCACCTGCTTTATATAACCTCAATGATGACATCATAGAGGCTGATGATGCAACAATAGGCGTGGCTGCATCAAGTGGGCGGGGCCTAAATCATTTCAGTTCCAACCACAAATGAGACAAGTCCCTTAAAGCCCGGCTTAATCTTACTGAAATGGATTTTTGTTTAAAAAAAACCCCCAAAAGGTAAAAAGTAAAATTTCATAAATGGATATTTCGGTTCTGTTTCATTTCTGGCTTCCAAAGTCACGCAGAATACACGGAAAACAAAATGATTCCTTTTTGGTGCAAAGTTTCAATGCTGATCTTATCACCATGGCAACCATTGACCTGGTTCTTCTGCTTAGACCATTCCTATGGTTGCTATGGTGATAGAACTGATAGAACATTCCATTGGTTCCAACGTTCCAAAAGTAGCTGTTGCTCTCAGTACGTTGATATTGCCCTTGATCAAATTAAACTGACCCGTTATCTTAGAACATTAACTGATAATTGCTAAATACCATTTGTTATTCGTGGGAAATAATATTTTTAAATAAACAGCATGAACTATACTAAATGTTAACAGGAATTTTATTGACACGTTAAATTGGAAGTTCAGTTTACAGATAACATGAAAATCCTCTGGTGGAGGTCAGTGTAGGATGGTGTTGGACTCCATGGTGTAGCCAGCGAGACAAACGGTGGATTCCTCATGTTTCCTGACCATCTGGTGACACGGCCGTCAGCATAGATGGAATAACTTCCGCTGAAGAAACCAACGGTGTTCTCCAACTGTCCAACTGTCAAGGTGTTTGTCCATGCTCTGGGTCTCTTGCTTCTCCGCAGACAGCGGCTTGTCTAGGTGGTGGTTGACTTCCGCTATCTATGCCTCGGAGTTTCTGGCGATGTTGGAAAGTTTCATTTGGTACTGCTCTGCCCTGAGAAGCTGCTCCCATGCGTAGTCTTCTGTCGCGGAAATTCGTTTCTCCAGGGCTCCTATAGTGTTGTCTCTGCGAGCTATGTGCTCAAGCAAGGAAACTTTCTCATTCTGTTTACCCAGGCGTAGCATTAAGTGCTTTTTCTGCTGATGAAGACCGATAATGACCGTTTGTAGCTTGTTGACATCACGGTCGTGGCTGTTTTCATCAAGCAGATTCAAATCTGACTGAGATCTTCCGCTCTGAGACACCCGACAGCCGCCAGGACTTGCCTGTTGATATTTATCATGGCGTCTGGGTGACTCCTTTGCACGTTCCCATTTCCAGACTTCATCCGCTGCCCTTTTCTTGCGTTCCAGAGCCGAGACCCGGTCTGCAAGATGGGACAGGGAACGCCTTCGTTCTGTCTGTATCTGGAACATGGTGTGGTTTGTGCGTTCGATTGCGAACATAATCTCTAGGTAGAGGTCGGCTTCATTTGCCTTTCGTCCTCCACTACGTTTTCCTAATCCAACAAGTAATAAAAGCATCATGAAGGTGCAGAGGCACCCCACGATTATCAGAAGAGTATCTAACATCTTCTCACTCGCCTGCTCTGCTGAGCAATGAGAAGTGTCTGAGTTTCACCTGCTTTATATAACCTCCTATGATGACATCACAGAGATTGATGATGCAACAATAGGCGTGGCTGCATCAAGTGGGCGGGGCCTAAATCATTTCAGTTCCAACCACAAATGAGACAAGTCCCTTAAAGCCCGGCTTAATCTTACTGAAATGGATTTTTGTTTCAAAAAAACCCCCAAAAGGTAAAAAGTAAAATTTCATAAATGGATATTTCGGTTCTGTTTCATTTCTGGCTTCCAAAGTCACGCAGAATACACGGAAAACAAAATGATTCCTTTTTGGTGCAAAGTTTCAATGCTGATCTTATCACCATGGCAACCATTGACCTGGTTCTTCTGCTTAGACCATTCCTATGGTTGCTATGGTGATAGAACTGATAGAACATTCCATTGGTTCCAACGTTCCAAATGTAGCTGTTGCTCTCAGTACGTTGATATTGCCCTTGATCAAATTAAACTGACCCGTTATCTTAGAACATTAACTGATAATTGCTAAATACCATACGTTATTTAAGGAAATAATAATATTTTTAAATAAACAGCATGAACTATACTAAATGTTAACAGGAATTTTATTGACACGTTAAATTGGAAGTTCAGTTTACAGATAACATGAAAATCCTCTGGTGGAGGTCAGTGTAGGATGGTGTTGGACTCCATGGTGTAGCCAGCGAGACAAACGGTGGATTCCTCATGTTTCCTGACCATCTGGTGACACGGCCGTCAGCATAGATGGAATAACTTCCGCTGAAGAAACCAACGGTGTTCTCCAACTGTCCAACTGTCAAGGTGTTTGTCCATGCTCTGGGTCTCTTGCTTCTCCGCAGACAGCGGCTTGTCTAGGTGGTGGTTGACTTCCGCTATCTATGCCTCGGAGTTTCTGGTGATTTCGGAAAGTTTCATTTGGTATTGCTCTGCCCTGAGAAGCTGCTCCCATGCGTAGTCTTCTGTCGCGGAAATTCGTTTGTCCAGGGCTCCTATAGTGTTGTCTCTGCGAGCTATGTGCTCAAGCAAGGAAACTTTCTCATTCTGCTCACCCAGGCGTAGCATTAAGTGCTTTTTCTGCTGATGAAGACCGATAATGACCGTTTGTAGCTTGTTGACATCACGGTCGTGGCTGTTTTCATCAAGCAGATTCAAATCTGACTGAGATCTTCCGCTCTGAGACACCCGACAGCCGCCAGGACTTGCCTGTTGATATTTATCATGGCGTCTGGGTGACTCTTTTGCACGTTCCCATTTCCAGACTTCATCCGCTGCCCTTTTCTTGCGTTCCAGAGACGAGACCCGGTCTGCAAGATGGGACAGGGAACGCCTTCGTTCTGTCTGTATCTGGAACATGGTGTGGTTTGTGCGTTCGATTGCGAACATAATCTCTAGGTAGAGGTCGGCTTCATTTGCCTTTCGTCCTCCACTACGTTTTCCTAATCCAACAAGTAATAAAAGCATCATGAAGGTGCAGAGGCACCCCACGATTATCAGAAGAGTATCTAACATCTTCTCACTCGCCTGCTCTGCTGAGCAATGAGAAGTGTCTGAGTTTCACCTGCTTTATATAACCTCCTATGATGACATCACAGAGATTGATGATGCAACAATAGGCGTGGCTGCATCAAGTGGGCGGGGCCTAAATCATTTCAGTTCCAACCACAAATGAGACAAGTCCCTTAAAGCCCGGCTTAATTTTACTGAAATGGATTTTTGTTTCAAAAAAACCCCCAAAACCTAAAAAGTAAAATTTCATAAATGGATATTTCGGTTCTGTTTCATTTCTGGCTTCCAAAGTCGTGCAGAATACACGGAAAACAAAATGATTCCTTTTTGGTGCAAAGTTTCAATGTTGATCTTATCACCATGGCAACCATTGACCTTATTCTTCTGCTTAGACCATTCCTATGCTTGCTATGGTGATAGAACTAATAGAACATTCCATTGGTTCCAACGTTCCAAATGTAGCTGTTGCTCTCAGTACGTTGATATTGCCCTTGATCAAATTAAACTGACCCGTTATCTTAGAACATTAACTGATAATTGCTAAATACCATACGTTATTCGTGGGAAATAATATTTTTAAATAAACAGCATGAACTATACTAAATGTTAACAGGAATTTTATTGACACGTTAAATTGGAAGTTCAGTTTACAGATAACATGAAAATCCTCTGGTGGAGGTCAGTGTAGGATGGTCTTGGACTCCATGGTGTAGCCAGCGAGACAAACGATGGATTCCTCATGTTTCCTGACCATCTGGTGACACGGCCGTCAGCATAGATGGAATAAGTTCCGCTGAAAAAACCAACGGTGTTCTCCAACTGTCCAACTGTCAAGGTGTTTGTCCATGCTCTGGGTCTCTTGCTTCTCCGCAGACAGCGGCTTGTCTAGGTGGTGGTTGACTTCCGCTATCTATGCCTCGGAGTTTCTGGCGATGTTGGAAAGTTTCATTTGGTACTGCTCTGCCCTGAGAAGCTGCTCCCATGCGTAGTCTTCTGTCACGGAAATTCGTTTCTCCAGGGCTCCTATAGTGTTGTCTCTGCGAGCTATGTGCTCAAGCAAGGAAACTTTCTCATTCTGTTTACCCAGGCGTAGCATTAAGTGCTTTTTCTGCTGATGAAGACCGATAATGACCATTTGTAGCTTGTTGACATCACGGTCGTGGCTGTTTTCATCAAGCAGATTCAAATCTGACTGAGATCTTCCGCTCTGAGACACCCGACAGCCGCCAGGACTTGCCTGTTGATATTTATCATGGCGTCTGGGTGACTCCTTTGCACGTTCCCATTTCCAGACTTCATCCGCTGCCCTTTTCTTGCGTTCCAGAGCCGAGACCCGGTCTGCAAGATGGGACAGGGAACGCCTTCGTTCTGTCTGTATCTGGAACATGGTGTGGTTTGTGCGTTCGATTGCGAACATAATCTCTAGGTAGAGGTCGGCTTCATTTGCCTTTCGTCCTCCACTACGTTTTCCTAATCCAACAAGTAATAAAAGCATCATGAAGGTGCAGAGGCACCCCACGATTATCAGAAGAGTATCTAACATCTTCTCACTCGCCTGCTCTGCTGAGCAATGAGAAGTGTCTGAGTTTCACCTGCTTTATATAACCTCCTATGATGACATCACAGAGATTGATGATGCAACAATAGGCGTGGCTGCATCAAGTGGGCGGGGCCTAAATCATTTCAGTTCCAACCACAAATGAGACAAGTCCCTTAAAGCCCGGCTTAATTTTACTGAAATGGATTTTTGTTTCAAAAAAAAAAACCTAAAAAGGTAAAAAGTAAAATTTCATAAATGGATATTTCGGTTCTGTTTCATTTCTGGCTTCCAAAGTCACGCAGAATAGTCGGAAAACAAAATGATTCCTTTTTGGTGCAAAGTTTCAATGTTGATCTTATCACCATGGCAACCATTGACCTGGTTCTTCTGCTTAGACCATTCCTATGCTTGCTATGGTGATAGAACTAATAGAACATTCCATTGGTTCCAACGTTCCAAATGTAGCTGTTGCTCTCAGTACGTTGATATTGCCCTTGATCAAATTAAACTGACCCGTTATCTTAGAACATTAACTGATAATTGATAAATACCATTTGTTATTCGTGGGAAATAATATTTTTAAATAAACAGCATGAACTATACTAAATGTTAACAGGAATTTTATTGACACGTTAAATTGGAAGTTCAGTTTACAGATAACATGAAAATCCTCTGGTGGAGGTCAGTGTAGGATGGTCTTGGACTCCATGGTGTAGCCAGCGAGACAAACGGTGGATTCCTCATGTTTCCTGACCATCTGGTGACACGGCCGTCAGCATAGATGGAATAACTTCCGCTGAAGAAACCAACGGTGTTCTCCAACTGTCCAACTGTCAAGGTGTTTGTCCATGCTCTGGGTCTCTTGCTTCTCCGCAGACAGCGGCTTGTCTAGGTGGTGGTTGACTTCCGCTATCTATGCCTCGGAGTTTCTGGCGATGTTGGAAAGTTTCATTTGGTACTGCTCTGCCCTGAGAAGCTGCTCCCATGCGTAGTCTTCTGTCGCGGAAATTCGTTTCTCCAGGGCTCCTATAGTGTTGTCTCTGCGAGCTATGTGCTCAAGCAAGGAAACTTTCTCATTCTGTTTACCCAGGCGTAGCATTAAGTGCTTTTTCTGCTGATGAAGACCGATAATGACCGTTTGTAGCTTGTTGACATCACGGTCGTAGCTGTTTTCATCAAGCAGATTCAAATCTGACTGAGATCTTCCGCTCTGAGACACGCGACAGCCGCCAGGACTTGCCTGTTGATATTTATCATGGCGTCTGGGTGACTCTTTTGCACGTTCCCATTTCCAGACTTCATCCGCTGCCCTTTTCTTGCGTTCCAGAGCCGAGACCCGGTCTGCAAGATGGGACAGGGAACGCCTTCGTTCTGTCTGTATCTGGAACATGGTGTGGTTTGTGCGTTCGATTGCGAACATAATCTCTAGGTAGAGGTCGGCTTCATTTGCCTTTCGTCCTCCACTACGTTTTCCTAATCCAACAAGTAATAAAAGCATCATGAAGGTGCAGAGGCACCCCACGATTATCAGAAGAGTATCTAACATCTTCTCACTCGCCTGCTCTGCTGAGCAATGAGAAGTGTCTGAGTTTCACCTGCTTTATATAACCTCCTATGATGACATCACAGAGATTGATGATGCAACAATAGGCGTGGCTGCATCAAGTGGGCGGGGCCTAAATCATTTCAGTTCCAACCACAAATGAGACAAGTCCCTTAAAGCCCGGCTTAATTTTACTGAAATGGATTTTTGTTTCAAAAAAAACCCCAAAACCTAAATAGTAAAATTTCATAAATGGATATTTCGGTTCTGTTTCATTTCTGGCTTCCAAAGTCGCGCAGAATACACGGAAAACAAAATGATTCCTTTTTGGTGCAAAGTTTCAATGTTGATCTTATCACCATGGCAACCACTGACCTTATTCTTCTGCTTAGACCATTCCTATGCTTGCTATGGTGATAGAACTAATAGAACATTCCATTGGTTCCAACGTTCCAAATGTAGCTGTTGCTCTCAGTACGTTGATATTGCCCTTGATCAAATTAAACTGACCCGTTATCTTAGAACATTAACTGATAATTGCTAAATACCATACGTTATTCGTGGGAAATAATATTTTTAAATAAACAGCATGAACTATACTAAATGTTAACAGGAATTTTATTGACACGTTAAATTGGAAGTTCAGTTTACAGATAACATGAAAATCCTCTGGTGGAGGTCAGTGTAGGATGGTCTTGGACTCCATGGTGTAGCCAGCGAGACAAACGATGGATTCCTCATGTTTCCTGACCATCTGGTGACACGGCCGTCAGCATAGATGGAATAACTTCCGCTGAAAAAACCAACGGTGTTCTCCAACTGTCCAACTGTCAAGGTGTTTGTCCATGCTCTGGGTCTCTTGCTTCTCCGCAGACAGCGGCTTGTCTAGGTGGTGGTTGACTTCTGCTATCTATGCCTCGGAGTTTCTGGCGATGTTGGAAAGTTTCATTTGGTACTGCTCTGCCCTGAGAAGCTGCTCCCATGCGTAGTCTTCTGTCGCGGAAATTCGTTTCTCCAGGGCTCCTATAGTGTTGTCTCTGCGAGCTATGTGCTCAAGCAAGGAAACTTTCTCATTCTGTTTACCCAGGCGTAGCATTAAGTGCTTTTTCTGCTGATGAAGACCGATAATGACCGTTTGTAGCTTGTTGACATCACGGTCGTGGCTGTTTTCATCAAGCAGATTCAAATCTGACTGAGATCTTCCGCTCTGAGACACCCGACAGCCGCCAGGACTTGCCTGTTGATATTTATCATGGCGTCTGGGTGACTCTTTTGCACGTTCCCATTTCCAGACTTCATCCGCTGCCCTTTTCTTGCGTTCCAGAGCCGAGACCCGGTCTGCAAGATGGGACAGGGAACGCCTTCGTTCTGTCTGTATCTGGAACATGGTGTGGTTTGTGCGTTCGATTGCGAACATAATCTCTAGGTAGAGGTCGGCTTCATTTGCCTTTCGTCCTCCACTACGTTTTCCTAATCCAACAAGTAATAAAAGCATCATGAAGGTGCAGAGGCACCCCACGATTATCAGAAGAGTATCTAACATCTTCTCACTCGCCTGCTCTGCTGAGCAATGAGAAGTGTCTGAGTTTCACCTGCTTTATATAACCTCCTATGATGACATCACAGAGATTGATGATGCAACAATAGGCGTGGCTGCATCAAGTGGGCGGGGCCTAAATCATTTCAGTTCCAACCACAAATGAGACAAGTCCCTTAAAGCCCGGCTTAATTTTACTGAAATGGATTTTTGTTTCAAAAAAAAAACCTAAAAAGGTAAAAAGTAAAATTTCATAAATGGATATTTCGGTTCTGTTTCATTTCTGGCTTCCAAAGTCGCGCAGAATAGTCGGAAAACAAAATGATTCCTTTTTGGTGCAAAGTTTCAATGTTGATCTTATCACCATGGCAACCATTGACCTGGTTCTTCTGCTTAGACCATTCCTATGCTTGCTATGGTGATAGAACTAATAGAACATTCCATTGGTTCCAACGTTCCAAATGTAGCTGTTGCTCTCAGTACGTTGATATTGCCCTTGATCAAATTAAACTGACCCGTTATCTTAGAACGTTAACTGATAATTGCTAAATACCATACGTTATTTGTGGGAAATAATAATATTTTTAAATAAACAGCATGAACTATACTAAATGTTAACAGGAATTTTATTGACACGTTAAATTGGAAGTTCAGTTTACAGATAACATGAAAATCCTCTGGTGGAGGTCAGTGTAGGATGGTCTTGGACTCCATGGTGTAGCCAGCGAGACAAACGGTGGATTCCTCATGTTTCCTGACCATCTGGTGACACGGCCGTCAGCATAGATGGAATAACTTCCGCTGAAGAAACCAACGGTGTTCTCCAACTGTCCAACTGTCAAGGTGTTTGTCCATGCTCTGGGTCTCTTGCTTCTCCGCAGACAGCGGCTTGTCTAGGTGGTGGTTGACTTCTGCTATCTATGCCTCGGAGTTTCTGGCGATGTTGGAAAGTTTCATTTGGTACTGCTCTGCCCTGAGAAGCTGCTCCCATGCGTAGTCTTCTGTCGCGGAAATTCGTTTCTCCAGGGCTCCTATAGTGTTGTCTCTGCGAGCTATGTGCTCAAGCAAGGAAACTTTCTCATTCTGTTTACCCAGGCGTAGCATTAAGTGCTTTTTCTGCTGATGAAGACCGATAATGACCGTTTGTAGCTTGTTGACATCACGGTCGTGGCTGTTTTCATCAAGCAGATTCAAATCTGACTGAGATCTTCCGCTCTGAGACACCCGACAGCCGCCAGGACTTGCCTGTTGATATTTATCATGGCGTCTGGGTGACTCTTTTGCACGTTCCCATTTCCAGACTTCATCCGCTGCCCTTTTCTCGCGTTCCAGAGCCGAGACCCGGTCTGCAAGATGGGACAGGGAACGCCTTCGTTCTGTCTGTATCTGGAACATGGTGTGGTTTGTGCGTTCGATTGCGAACATAATCTCTAGGTAGAGGTCGGCTTCATTTGCCTTTCGTCCTCCACTACGTTTTCCTAATCCAACAAGTAATAAAAGCATCATGAAGGTGCAGAGGCACCCCACGATTATCAGAAGAGTATCTAACATCTTCTCACTCGCCTGCTCTGCTGAGCAATGAGAAGTGTCTGAGTTTCACCTGCTTTATATAACCTCCTATGATGACATCACAGAGATTGATGATGCAACAATAGGCGTGGCTGCATCAAGTGGGCGGGGCCTAAATCATTTCAGTTCCAACCACAAATGAGACAAGTCCCTTAAAGCCCGGCTTAATTTTACTGAAATGGATTTTTGTTTCAAAAAAACCCCCTAAAAAGGTAAAAAGTAAAATTTCATAAATGGATATTTCGGTTATGTTTCATTTCTGGCTTCCAAAGTCACGCAGAATACACGGAAAACAAAATGATTCCTTTTTGGTGCAAAGTTTCAATGCTGATCTTATCACCATGGCAACCATTGACCTGGTTCTTCTGCTTAGACCATTCCTATGGTTGCTATGGTGA
Organism: Spea hammondii; assembly: GCA_029215755.1. Taxonomy (NCBI): domain Eukaryota; kingdom Metazoa; phylum Chordata; class Amphibia; order Anura; family Pelobatidae; genus Spea; species Spea hammondii. The sequence goes on from JARDYJ010000013.1 coordinate 22,902,327, forward strand.
TAGAACTGATAGAACATTCCATTGGTTCCAACGTTCCAAATGTAGCTGTTGCTCTCAGTACGTTGATATTGCCCTTGATCAAATTAAACTGACCCGTTATCTTAGAACATTAACTGATAATTGCTAAATACCATACGTTATTTAAGGAAATAATAATATTTTTAAATAAACAGCATGAACTATACTAAATGTTAACAGGAATTTTATTGACACGTTAAATTGGAAGTTCAGTTTACAGATAACATGAAAATCCTCTGGTGGAGGTCAGTGTAGGATGGTCTTGGACTCCATGGTGTAGCCAGCGAGACAAACGGTGGATTCCTCATGTTTCCTGACCATCTGGTGACACGGCCGGCAGCATAGATGGAATAACTTCCGCTGAAGAAACCAACGGTGTTCTCCAACTGTCCAACTGTCAAGGTGTTTGTCCATGCTCTGGGTCTCTTGCTTCTCCGCAGACAGCGGCTTGTCTAGGTGGTGGTTGACTTCCGCTATCTATGCCTCGGAGTTTCTGGCGATGTTGGAAAGTTTCATTTGGTACTGCTCTGCCCTGAGAAGCTGCTCCCATGCATAGTCTTCTGTCGCGGAAATTCGTTTCTCCAGGGCTCCTATAGTGTTGTCTCTGCGAGCTATGTGCTCAAGCAAGGAAACTTTCTCATTCTGTTTACCCAGGCGTAGCATTAAGTGCTTTTTCTGCTGATGAAGACCGATAATGACCGTTTGTAGCTTGTTGACATCACGGTCGTGGCTGTTTTCATCAAGCAGATTCAAATCTGACTGAGATCTTCCGCTCTGAGACACCCGACAGCCGCCAGGACTTGCCTGTTGATATTTATCATGGCGTCTGGGTGACTCTTTTGCACGTTCCCATTTCCAGACTTCATCCGCTGCCCTTTTCTTGCGTTCCAGAGCCGAGACCCGGTCTGCAAGATGGGACAGGGAACGCCTTCGTTCTGTCTGTATCTGGAACATGGTGTGGTTTGTGCGTTCGATTGCGAACATAATCTCTAGGTAGAGGTCGGCTTCATTTGCCTTTCGTCCTCCACTACGTTTTCCTAATCCAACAAGTAATAAAAGCATCATGAAGGTGCAGAGGCACCCCACGATTATCAGAAGAGTATCTAACATCTTCTCACTCGCCTGCTCTGCTGAGCAATGAGAAGTGTCTGAGTTTCACCTGCTTTATATAACCTCCTATGATGACATCACAGAGATTGATGATGCAACAATAGGCGTGGCTGCATCAAGTGGGCGGGGCCTAAATCATTTCAGTTCCAACCACAAATGAGACAAGTCCCTTAAAGCCCGGCTTAATTTTACTGAAATGGATTTTTGTTTAAAAAAAAAAACCTAAAAAGGTAAAAAGTAAAATTTCATAAATGGATATTTCGGTTCTGTTTCATTTCTGGCTTCCAAAGTCGCGCAGAATAGTCGGAAAACAAAATGATTCCTTTTTGGTGCAAAGTTTCAATGTTGATCTTATCACCATGGCAACCATTGACCTGGTTCTTCTGCTTAGACCATTCCTATGCTTGCTATGGTGATAGAACTAATAGAACATTCCATTGGTTCCAACGTTCCAAATGTAGCTGTTGCTCTCAGTACGTTGATATTGCCCTTGATCAAATTAAACTGACCCGTTATCTTAGAACATTAACTGATAATTGCTAAATACCATACGTTATTTGTGGGAAATAATAATATTTTTAAATAAACAGCATGAACTATACTAAATGTTAACAGGAATTTTATTGACACGTTAAATTGGAAGTTCAGTTTACAGATAACATGAAAATCCTCTGGTGGAGGTCAGTGTAGGATGGTCTTGGACTCCATGGTGTAGCCAGCGAGACAAACGGTGGATTCCTCATGTTTCCTGACCATCTGGTGACACGGCCGTCAGCATAGATGGAATAACTTCCGCTGAAGAAACCAACGGTGTTCTCCAACTGTCCAACTGTCAAGGTGTTTGTCCATGCTCTGGGTCTCTTGCTTCTCCGCAGACAGCGGCTTGTCTAGGTGGTGGTTGACTTCCGCTATCTATGCCTCGGAGTTTCTGGCAATGTTGGAAAGTTTCATTTGGTACTGCTCTGCCCTGAGAAGCTGCTCCCATGCGTAGTCTTCTGTCGCGGAAATTCGTTTCTCCAGGGCTCCTATAGTGTTGTCTCTGCGAGCTATGTGCTCAAGCAAGGAAACTTTCTCATTCTGTTTACCCAGGCGTAGCATTAAGTGCTTTTTCTGCTGATGAAGACCGATAATGACCGTTTGTAGCTTGTTGACATCACGGTCGTGGCTGTTTTCATCAAGCAGATTCAAATCTGACTGAGATCTTCCGCTCTGAGACACCCGACAGCCGCCAGGACTTGCCTGTTGATATTTATCATGGCGTCTGGGTGACTCTTTTGCACGTTCCCATTTCCAGACTTCATCCGCTGCCCTTTTCTTGCGTTCCAGAGCCGAGACCCGGTCTGCAAGATGGGACAGGGAACGCCTTCGTTCTGTCTGTATCTGGAACATGGTGTGGTTTGTGCGTTCGATTGCGAACATAATCTCTAGGTAGAGGTCGGCTTCATTTGCCTTTCGTCCTCCACTACGTTTTCCTAATCCAACAAGTAATAAAAGCATCATGAAGGTGCAGAGGCACCCCACGATTATCAGAAGAGTATCTAACATCTTCTCACTCGCCTGCTCTGCTGAGCAATGAGAAGTGTCTGAGTTTCACCTGCTTTATATAACCTCCTATGATGACATCACAGAGATTGATGATGCAACAATAGGCGTGGCTGCATCAAGTGGGCGGGGCCTAAATCATTTCAGTTCCAACCACAAATGAGACAAGTCCCTTAAAGCCCGGCTTAATCTTACTGAAATGGATTTTTGTTTCAAAAAACCCCCCAAAAGGTAAAAAGTAAAATTTCATAAATGGATATTTCGGTTCTGTTTCATTTCTGGCTATCAAAGTCACGCAGAATACACGGAAAACAAAATGATTCCTTTTTGGTGCAAAGTTTCAATGCTGATCTTATCACCATGGCAACCATTGACCTGGTTCTTCTGCTTAGACCATTCCTATGGTTGCTATGGTGATAGAACTAATAGAACATTCCATTGGTTCCAACGTTCCAAATGTAGCTGTTGCTCTCAGTACGTTGATATTGCCCTTGATCAAATTAAACTGACCCGTTATCTTAGAACATTAACTGATAATTGCTAAATACCATACGTTATTTAAGGAAATAATAATATTTTTAAATAAACAGCATGAACTATACTAAATGTTAACAGGAATTTTATTGACACGTTAAATTGGAAGTTCAGTTTACAGATAACATGAAAATCCTCTGGTGGAGGTCAGTGTAGGATGGTCTTGGACTCCATGGTGTAGCCAGCGAGACAAACGGTGGATTCCTCATGTTTCCTGACCATCTGGTGACACGGCCGGCAGCATAGATGGAATAACTTCCGCTGAAGAAACCAACGGTGTTCTCCAACTGTCCAACTGTCAAGGTGTTTGTCCATGCTCTGGGTCTCTTGCTTCTCCGCAGACAGCGGCTTGTCTAGGTGGTGGTTGACTTCCGCTATCTATGCCTCGGAGTTTCTGGCGATGTTGGAAAGTTTCATTTGGTACTGCTCTGCCCTGAGAAGCTGCTCCCATGCGTAGTCTTCTGTCGCGGAAATTCGTTTCTCCAGGGCTCCTATAGTGTTGTCTCTGCGAGCTATGTGCTCAAGCAAGGAAACTTTCTCATTCTGTTTACCCAGGCGTAGCATTAAGTGCTTTTTCTGCTGATGAAGACCGATAATGACCGTTTGTAGCTTGTTGACATCACGGTCGTGGCTGTTTTCATCAAGCAGATTAAAATCTGACTGAGATCTTCCGCTCTGAGACACCCGACAGCCGCCAGGACTTGCCTGTTGATATTTATGATGGCGTCTGGGTGACTCTTTTGCACGTTCCCATTTCCAGACTTCATCCGCTGCCCTTTTCTTGCGTTCCAGAGCCGAGACCCGGTCTGCAAGATGGGACAGGGAACGCCTTCGTTCTGTCTGTATTTGGAACATGGTGTGGTTTGTGCGTTCGATTGCGAACATAATCTCTAGGTAGAGGTCGGCTTCATTTGCCTTTCGTCCTCCACTACGTTTTCCTAATCCAACAAGTAATAAAAGCATCATGAAGGTGCAGAGGCACCCCACGATTATCAGAAGAGTATCTAACATCTTCTCACTCGCCTGCTCTGCTGAGCAATGAGAAGTGTCTGAGTTTCACCTGCTTTATATAACCTCCTATGATGACATCACAGAGATTGATGATGCAACAATAGGCGTGGCTGCATCAAGTGGGCGGGGCCTAAATCATTTCAGTTCCAACCACAAATGAGACAAGTCCCTTAAAGCCCGGCTTAATTTTACTGAAATGGATTTTTGTTTAAAAAAAAAAACCTAAAAAGGTAAAAAGTAAAATTTCATAAATGGATATTTCGGTTCTGTTTCATTTCTGGCTTCCAAAGTCGCGCAGAATAGTCGGAAAACAAAATGATTCCTTTTTGGTGCAAAGTTTCAATGTTGATCTTATCACCATGGCAACCATTGACCTGGTTCTTCTGCTTAGACCATTCCTATGCTTGCTATGGTGATAGAACTAATAGAACATTCCATTGGTTCCAACGTTCCAAATGTAGCTGTTGCTCTCAGTACGTTGATATTGCCCTTGATCAAATTAAACTGACCCGTTATCTTAGAACATTAACTGATAATTGCTAAATACCATACGTTATTTGTGGGAAATAATAATATTTTTAAATAAACAGCATGAACTATACTAAATGTTAACAGGAATTTTATTGACACGTTAAATTGGAAGTTCAGTTTACAGATAACATGAAAATCCTCTGGTGGAGGTCAGTGTAGGATGGTCTTGGACTCCATGGTGTAGCCAGCGAGACAAACGGTGGATTCCTCATGTTTCCTGACCATCTGGTGACACGGCCGGCAGCATAGATGGAATAACTTCCGCTGAAGAAACCAACGGTGTTCTCCAACTGTCCAACTGTCAAGGTGTTTGTCCATGCTCTGGGTCTCTTGCTTCTCCGCAGACAGCGGCTTGTCTAGGTGGTGGTTGACTTCCGCTATCTATGCCTCGGAGTTTCTGGCGATGTTGGAAAGTTTCATTTGGTACTGCTCTGCCCTGAGAAGCTGCTCCCATGCGTAGTCTTCTGTCGCGGAAATTCGTTTCTCCAGGGCTCCTATAGTGTTGTCTCTGCGAGCTATGTGCTCAAGCAAGGAAACTTTCTCATTCTGTTTACCCAGGCGTAGCATTAAGTGCTTTTTCTGCTGATGAAGACCGATAATGACCGTTTGTAGCTTGTTGACATCACGGTCGTGGCTGTTTTCATCAAGCAGATTCAAATCTGACTGAGATCTTCCGCTCTGAGACACCCGACAGCCGCCAGGACTTGCCTGTTGATATTTATCATGGCGTCTGGGTGACTCTTTTGCACGTTCCCATTTCCAGACTTCATCCGCTGCCCTTTTCTTGCGTTCCAGAGCCGAGACCCGGTCTGCAAGATGGGACAGGGAACGCCTTCGTTCTGTCTGTATCTGGAACATGGTGTGGTTTGTGCGTTCGATTGCGAACATAATCTCTAGGTAGAGGTCGGCTTCATTTGCCTTTCGTCCTCCACTACGTTTTCCTAATCCAACAAGTAATAAAAGCATCATGAAGGTGCAGAGGCACCCCACGATTATCAGAAGAGTATCTAACATCTTCTCACTCGCCTGCTCTGCTGAGCAATGAGAAGTGTCTGAGTTTCACCTGCTTTATATAACCTCCTATGATGACATCACAGAGTTTGATGATGCAACAATAGGCGTGGCTGCATCAAGTGGGCGGGGCCTAAATCATTTCAGTTCCAACCACAAATGAGACAAGTCCCTTAAAGCCCGGCTTAATCTTACTGAAATGGATTTTTGTTTCAAAAAACCCCCCAAAAGGTAAAAAGTAAAATTTCATAAATGGATATTTCGGTTATGTTTCATTTCTGGCTTCCAAAGTCACGCAGAATACACGGAAAACAAAATGATTCCTTTTTGGTGCAAAGTTTCAATGCTGATCTTATCACCATGGCAACCATTGACCTGGTTCTTCTGCTTAGACCATTCCTATGGTTGCTATGGTGATAGAACTAATAGAACATTCCATTGGTTCCAACGTTCCAAATGTAGCTGTTGCTCTCAGTACGTTGATATTGCCCTTGATCAAATTAAACTGACCCGTTATCTTAGAACATTAACTGATAATTGCTAAATACCATACGTTATTTAAGGAAATAATAATATTTTTAAATAAACAGCATGAACTATACTAAATGTTAACAGGAATTTTATTGACACGTTAAATTGGAAGTTCAGTTTACAGATAACATGAAAATCCTCTGGTGGAGGTCAGTGTAGGATGGTCTTGGACTCCATGGTGTAGCCAGCGAGACAAACGGTGGATTCCTCATGTTTCCTGACCATCTGGTGACACGGCCGGCAGCATAGATGGAATAACTTCCGCTGAAGAAACCAACGGTGTTCTCCAACTGTCCAACTGTCAAGGTGTTTGTCCATGCTCTGGGTCTCTTGCTTCTCCGCAGACAGCGGCTTGTCTAGGTGGTGGTTGACTTCCGCTATCTATGCCTCGGAGTTTCTGGCGATGTTGGAAAGTTTCATTTGGTACTGCTCTGCCCTGAGAAGCTGCTCCCATGCGTAGTCTTCTGTCGCGGAAATTCGTTTCTCCAGGGCTCCTATAGTGTTGTCTCTGCGAGCTATGTGCTCAAGCAAGGAAACTTTCTCATTCTGTTTACCCAGGCGTAGCATTAAGTGCTTTTTCTGCTGATGAAGACCGATAATGACCGTTTGTAGCTTGTTGACATCACGGTCGTGGCTGTTTTCATCAAGCAGATTCAAATCTGACTGAGATCTTCCGCTCTGAGACACCCGACAGCCGCCAGGACTTGCCTGTTGATATTTATCATGGCGTCTGGGTGACTCTTTTGTACGTTCCCATTTCCAGACTTCATCCGCTGCCCTTTTCTTGCGTTCCAGAGCCGAGACCCGGTCTGCAAGATGGGACAGGGAACGCCTTCGTTCTGTCTGTATCTGGAACATGGTGTGGTTTGTGCGTTCGATTGCGAACATAATCTCTAGGTAGAGGTCGGCTTCATTTGCCTTTCGTCCTCCACTACGTTTTCCTAATCCAACAAGTAATAAAAGCATCATGAAGGTGCAGAGGCACCCCACGATTATCAGAAGAGTATCTAACATCTTCTCACTCGCCTGCTCTGCTGAGCAATGAGAAGTGTCTGAGTTTCACCTGCTTTATATAACCTCCTATGATGACATCACAGAGATTGATGATGCAACAATAGGCGTGGCTGCATCAAGTGGGCGGGGCCTAAATCATTTCAGTTCCAACCACAAATGAGACAAGTCCCTTAAAGCCCGGCTTAATCTTACTGAAACGGATTTTTGTTTCAAAAAACCCCCCAAAAGGTAAAAAGTAAAATTTCATAAATGGATATTTCGGTTCTGTTTCATTTCTGGCTTCCAAAGTCACGCAGAATACACGGAAAACAAAATGATTCCTTTTTGGTGCAAAGTTTCAATGCTGATCTTATCACCATGGCAACCATTGACCTGGTTCTTCTGCTTAGACCATTCCTATGGTTGCTATGGTGATAGAACTGATAGAACATTCCATTGGTTCCAACGTTCCAAATGTAGCTGTTGCTCTCAGTACGTTGATATTGCCCTTGATCAAATTAAACTGACCCGTTATCTTAGAACATTAACTGATAATTGCTAAATACCATACGTTATTTGTGGGAAATAATAATATTTTTAGATAAACAGCATGAACTATACTAAATGTTAACAGGAATTTTATTGACACGTTAAATTGGAAGTTCAGTTTACAGATAACATGAAAATCCTCTGGTGGAGGTCAGTGTAGGATGGTCTTGGACTCCATGGTGTAGCCAGCGAGACAAACGGTGGATTCCTCATGTTTCCTGACCATCTGGTGACACGGCCGTCAGCATAGATGGAATAACTTCCGCTGAAGAAACCAACGGTGTTCTCCAACTGTCCAACTGTCAAGGTGTTTGTCCATGCTCTGGGTCTCTTGCTTCTCCGCAGACAGCGGCTTGTCTAGGTGGTGGTTGACTTCCGCTATCTATGCCTCGGAGTTTCTGGCGATGTTGGAAAGTTTCATTTGGTACTGCTCTGCCCTGAGAAGCTGCTCCCATGCGTAGTCTTCTGTCGCGGAAATTCGTTTCTCCAGGGCTCCTATAGTGTTGTCTCTGCGAGCTATGTGCTCAAGCAAGGAAACTTTCTCATTCTGTTTACCCAGGCGTAGCATTAAGTGCTTTTTCTGCTGATGAAGACCGATAATGACCGTTTGTAGCTTGTTGACATCACGGTCGTGGCTGTTTTCATCAAGCAGATTCAAATCTGACTGAGATCTTCCGCTCTGAGACACCCGACAGCCGCCAGGACTTGCCTGTTGATATTTATCATGGCGTCTGGGTGACTCTTTTGCACGTTCCCATTTCCAGACTTCATCCGCTGCCCTTTTCTTGCGTTCCAGAGCCGAGACCCGGTCTGCAAGATGGGACAGGGAACGCCTTCGTTCTGTCTGTATCTGGAACATGGTGTGGTTTGTGCGTTCGATTGCGAACATAATCTCTAGGTAGAGGTCGGCTTCATTTGCCTTTCGTCCTCCACTACGTTTTCCTAATCCAACAAGTAATAAAAGCATCATGAAGGTGCAGAGGCACCCCACGATTATCAGAAGAGTATCTAACATCTTCTCACTCGCCTGCTCTGCTGAGCAATGAGAAGTGTCTGAGTTTCACCTGCTTTATATAACCTCCTATGATGACATCACAGAGATTGATGATGCAACAATAGGCGTGGCTGCATCAAGTGGGCGGGGCCTAAATCATTTCAGTTCCAACCACAAATGAGACAAGTCCCTTAAAGCCCGGCTTAATTTTACTGAAATGGATTTTTGTTTAAAAAAAAAAACCTAAAAAGGTAAAAAGTAAAATTTCATAAATGGATATTTCGGTTCTGTTTCATTTCTGGCTTCCAAAGTCGCGCAGAATAGTCGGAAAACAAAATGATTCCTTTTTGGTGCAAAGTTTCAATGTTGATCTTATCACCATGGCAACCATTGACCTGGTTCTTCTGCTTAGACCATTCCTATGCTTGCTATGGTGATAGAACTAATAGAACATTCCATTGGTTCCAACGTTCCAAATGTAGCTGTTGCTCTCAGTACGTTGATATTGCCCTTGATCAAATTAAACTGACCCGTTATCTTAGAACATTAACTGATAATTGCTAAATACCATACGTTATTTAAGGAAATAATAATATTTTTAAATAAACAGCATGAACTATACTAAATGTTAACAGGAATTTTATTGACACGTTAAATTGGAAGTTCAGTTTACAGATAACATGAAAATCCTCTGGTGGAGGTCAGTGTAGGATGGTCTTGGACTCCATGGTGTAGCCAGCGAGACAAACGGTGGATTCCTCATGTTTCCTGACCATCTGGTGACACGGCCGTCAGCATAGATGGAATAACTTCCGCTGAAGAAACCAACGGTGTTCTCCAACTGTCCAACTGTCAAGGTGTTTGTCCATGCTCTGGGTCTCTTGCTTCTCCGCAGACAGCGGCTTGTCTAGGTGGTGGTTGACTTCCGCTATCTATGCCTCGGAGTTTCTGGCAATGTTGGAAAGTTTCATTTGGTACTGCTCTGCCCTGAGAAGCTGCTCCCATGCGTAGTCTTCTGTCGCGGAAATTCGTTTCTCCAGGGCTCCTATAGTGTTGTCTCTGCGAGCTATGTGCTCAAGCAAGGAAACTTTCTCATTCTGTTTACCCAGGCGTAGCATTAAGTGCTTTTTCTGCTGATGAAGACCGATAATGACCGTTTGTAGCTTGTTGACAGCACGGTCGTGGCTGTTTTCATCAAGCAGATTCAAATCTGACTGAGATCTTCCGCTCTGAGACACCCGACAGCCGCCAGGACTTGCCTGTTGATATTTATCATGGCGTCTGGGTGACTCTTTTGCACGTTCCCATTTCCAGACTTCATCCGCTGCCCTTTTCTTGCGTTCCAGAGCCGAGACCTGGTCTGCAAGATGGGACAGGGAACGCCTTCGTTCTGTCTGTATCTGGAACATGGTGTGGTTTGTGCGTTCGATTGCGAACATAATCTCTAGGTAGAGGTCGGCTTCATTTGCCTTTCGTCCTCCACTACGTTTTCCTAATCCAACAAGTAATAAAAGCATCATGAAGGTGCAGAGGCACCCCACGATTATCAGAAGAGTATCTAACATCTTCTCACTCGCCTGCTCTGCTGAGCAATGAGAAGTGTCTGAGTTTCACCTGCTTTATATAACCTCCTATGATGACATCACAGAGATTGATGATGCAACAATAGGCGTGGCTGCATCAAGTGGGCGGGGCCTAAATCAATTCAGTTCCAACCACAAATGAGACAAGTCCCTTAAAGCCCGGCTTAATCTTACTGAAACGGATTTTTGTTTCAAAAAAAACCCCAAAAGGTAAAAAGTAAAATTTCATAAATGGATATTTCGGTTCTGTTTCATTCCTGGCTTCCAAAGTCACGCAGAATACACGGAAAACAAAATGATTCCTTTTTGGTGCAAAGTTTCAATGCTGATCTTATCACCATGGCAACCATTGACCTGGTTCTTCTGCTTAGACCATTCCTATGCTTGCTATGGTGATAGAACTAATAGAACATTCCATTGGTTCCAACGTTCCAAATGTAGCTGTTGCTCTCAGTACGTTGATATTGCCCTTGATCAAATTAAACTGACCCGTTATCTTAGAACATTAACTGATAATTGCTAAATACCATACGTTATTTGTGGGAAATAATAATATTTTTAGATAAACAGCATGAACTATACTAAATGTTAACAGGAATTTTATTGACACGTTAAATTGGAAGTTCAGTTTACAGATAACATGAAAATCCTCTGGTGGAGGTCAGTGTAGGATGGTCTTGGACTCCATGGTGTAGCCAGCGAGACAAACGGTGGATTCCTCATGTTTCCTGACCATCTGGTGACACGGCCGTCAGCATAGATGGAATAACTTCCGCTGAAGAAACCAACGGTGTTCTCCAACTGTCCAACTGTCAAGGTGTTTGTCCATGCTCTGGGTCTCTTGCTTCTCCGCAGACAGCGGCTTGTCTAGGTGGTGGTTGACTTCCGCTATCTATGCCTCGGAGTTTCTGGCGATGTTGGAAAGTTTCATTTGGTACTGGTCTGCCCTGAGAAGCTGCTCCCATGCGTAGTCTTCTGTCGCGGAAATTCGTTTCTCCAGGGCTCCTATAGTGTTGTCTCTGCGAGCTATGTGCTCAAGCAAGGAAACTTTCTCATTCTGTTTACCCAGGCGTAGCATTAAGTGCTTTTTCTGCTGATGAAGACCGATAATGACCGTTTGTAGCTTGTTGACATCACGGTCGTGGCTGTTTTCATCAAGCAGATTCAAATCTGACTGAGATCTTCCGCTCTGAGACACCCGACAGCCGCCAGGACTTGCCTGTTGATATTTATCATGGCGTCTGGGTGACTCTTTTGCACGTTCCCATTTCCAGACTTCATCCGCTGCCCTTTTCTTGCGTTCCAGAGCCGAGACCCGGTCTGCAAGATGGGACAGGGAACGCCTTCGTTCTGTCTGTATCTGGAACATGGTGTGGTTTGTGCGTTCGATTGCGAACATAATCTCTAGGTAGAGGTCGGCTTCATTTGCCTTTCGTCCTCCACTACGTTTTCCTAATCCAACAAGTAATAAAAGCATCATGAAGGTGCAGAGGCACCCCACGATTATCAGAAGAGTATCTAACATCTTCTCACTCGCCTGCTCTGCTGAGCAATGAGAAGTGTCTGAGTTTCACCTGCTTTATATAACCTCCTATGATGACATCACAGAGATTGATGATGCAACAATAGGCGTGGCTGCATCAAGTGGGCGGGGCCTAAATCATTTCAGTTCCAACCACAAATGAGACAAGTCCCTTAAAGCCCGGCTTAATTTTACTGAAATGGATTTTTGTTTAAAAAAAAAAACCTAAAAAGGTAAAAAGTAAAATTTCATAAATGGATATTTCGGTTCTGTTTCATTTCTGGCTTCCAAAGTCGCGCAGAATAGTCGGAAAACAAAATGATTCCTTTTTGGTGCAAAGTTTCAATGTTGATCTTATCACCATGGCAACCATTGACCTGGTTCTTCTGCTTAGACCATTCCTATGCTTGCTATGGTGATAGAACTAATAGAACATTCCATTGGTTCCAACGTTCCAAATGTAGCTGTTGCTCTCAGTACGTTGATATTGCCCTTGATCAAATTAAACTGACCCGTTATCTTAGAACATTAACTGATAATTGCTAAATACCATACGTTATTTGTGGGAAATAATAATATTTTTAAATAAACAGCATGAACTATACTAAATGTTAACAGGAATTTTATTGACACGTTAAATTGGAAGTTCAGTTTACAGATAACATGAAAATCCTCTGGTGGAGGTCAGTGTAGGATGGTCTTGGACTCCATGGTGTAGCCAGCGAGACAAACGGTGGATTCCTCATGTTTCCTGACCATCTGGTGACACGGCCGTCAGCATAGATGGAATAACTTCCGCTGAAGAAACCAACGGTGTTCTCCAACTGTCCAACTGTCAAGGTGTTTGTCCATGCTCTGGGTCTCTTGCTTCTCCGCAGACAGCGGCTTGTCTAGGTGGTGGTTGACTTCCGCTATCTATGCCTCGGAGTTTCTGGCAATGTTGGAAAGTTTCATTTGGTACTGCTCTGCCCTGAGAAGCTGCTCCCATGCGTAGTCTTCTGTCGCGGAAATTCGTTTCTCCAGGGCTCCTATAGTGTTGTCTCTGCGAGCTATGTGCTCAAGCAAGGAAACTTTCTCATTCTGTTTACCCAGGCGTAGCATTAAGTGCTTTTTCTGCTGATGAAGACCGATAATGACCGTTTGTAGCTTGTTGACAGCACGGTCGTGGCTGTTTTCATCAAGCAGATTCAAATCTGACTGAGATCTTCCGCTCTGAGACACCCGACAGCCGCCAGGACTTGCCTGTTGATATTTATCATGGCGTCTGGGTGACTCTTTTGCACGTTCCCATTTCCAGACTTCATCCGCTGCCCTTTTCTTGCGTTCCAGAGCCGAGACCTGGTCTGCAAGATGGGACAGGGAACGCCTTCGTTCTGTCTGTATCTGGAACATGGTGTGGTTTGTGCGTTCGATTGCGAACATAATCTCTAGGTAGAGGTCGGCTTCATTTGCCTTTCGTCCTCCACTACGTTTTCCTAATCCAACAAGTAATAAAAGCATCATGAAGGTGCAGAGGCACCCCACGATTATCAGAAGAGAATCTAACATCTTCTCACTCGCCTGCTCTGCTGAGCAATGAGAAGTGTCTGAGTTTCACCTGCTTTATATAACCTCCTATGATGACATCACAGAGATTGATGATGCAACAATAGGCGTGGCTGCATCAAGTGGGCGGGGCCTAAATCATTTCAGTTCCAACCACAAATGAGACAAGTCCCTTAAAGCCCGGCTTAATCTTACTGAAACGGATTTTTGTTTCAAAAAAAACCCCAAAAGGTAAAAAGTAAAATTTCATAAATGGATATTTCGGTTCTGTTTCATTCCTGGCTTCCAAAGTCACGCAGAATACACGGAAAACAAAATGATTCCTTTTTGGTGCAAAGTTTCAATGCTGATCTTATCACCATGGCAACCATTGACCTGGTTCTTCTGCTTAGACCATTCCTATGGTTGCTATGGTGATAGAACTGATAGAACATTCCATTGGTTCCAACGTTCCAAATGTAGCTGTTGCTCTCAGTACGTTGATATTGCCCTTGATCAAATTAAACTGACCCGTTATCTTAGAACATTAACTGATAATTGCTAAATACCATACGTTATTTGTGGGAAATAATAATATTTTTAAATAAACAGCATGAACTATACTAAATGTTAACAGGAATTTTATTGACACGTTAAATTGGAAGTTCAGTTTACAGATAACATGAAAATCCTCTGGTGGAGGTCAGTGTAGGATGGTCTTGGACTCCATGGTGTAGCCAGCGAGACAAACGGTGGATTCCTCATGTTTCCTGACCATCTGGTGACACGGCCGGCAGCATAGATGGAATAACTTCCGCTGAAGAAACCAACGGTGTTCTCCAACTGTCCAACTGTCAAGGTGTTTGTCCATGCTCTGGGTCTCTTGCTTCTCCGCAGACAGCGGCTTGTCTAGGTGGTGGTTGACTTCCGCTATCTATGCCTCGGAGTTTCTGGCGATGTTGGAAAGTTTCATTTGGTACTGCTCTGCCCTGAGAAGCTGCTCCCATGCGTAGTCTTCTGTCGCGGAAATTCGTTTCTCCAGGGCTCCTATAGTGTTGTCTCTGCGAGCTATGTGCTCAAGCAAGGAAACTTTCTCATTCTGTTTACCCAGGCGTAGCATTAAGTGCTTTTTCTGCTGATGAAGACCGATAATGACCGTTTGTAGCTTGTTGACATCACGGTCGTGGCTGTTTTCATCAAGCAGATTAAAATCTGACTGAGATCTTCCGCTCTGAGACACCCGACAGCCGCCAGGACTTGCCTGTTGATATTTATCATGGCGTCTGGGTGACTCTTTTGCACGTTCCCATTTCCAGACTTCATCCGCTGCCCTTTTCTTGCGTTCCAGAGCCGAGACCCGGTCTGCAAGATGGGACAGGGAACGCCTTCGTTCTGTCTGTATCTGGAACATGGTGTGGTTTGTGCGTTCGATTGCGAACATAATCTCTAGGTAGAGGTCGGCTTCATTTGCCTTTCGTCCTCCACTACGTTTTCCTAATCCAACAAGTAATAAAAGCATCATGAAGGTGCAGAGGCACCCCACGATTATCAGAAGAGTATCTAACATCTTCTCACTCGCCTGCTCTGCTGAGCAATGAGAAGTGTCTGAGTTTCACCTGCTTTATATAACCTCCTATGATGACATCACAGAGATTGATGATGCAACAATAGGCGTGGCTGCATCAAGTGGGCGGGGCCTAAATCATTTCAGTTCCAACCACAAATGAGACAAGTCCCTTAAAGCCCGGCTTAATTTTACTGAAATGGATTTTTGTTTCAAAAAAAAAACCTAAAAAGGTAAAAAGTAAAATTTCATAAATGGATATTTCGGTTCTGTTTCATTTCTGGCTTCCAAAGTCGCGCAGAATAGTCGGAAAACAAAATGATTCCTTTTTGGTGCAAAGTTTCAATGTTGATCTTATCACCATGGCAACCATTGACCTGGTTCTTCTGCTTAGACCATTCCTATGCTTGCTATGGTGATAGAACTAATAGAACATTCCATTGGTTCCAACGTTCCAAATGTAGCTGTTGCTCTCAGTACGTTGATATTGCCCTTGATCAAATTAAACTGACCCGTTATCTTAGAACGTTAACTGATAATTGCTAAATACCATACGTTATTTGTGGGAAATAATAATATTTTTAAATAAACAGCATGAACTATACTAAATGTTAACAGGAATTTTATTGACACGTTAAATTGGAAGTTCAGTTTACAGATAACATGAAAATCCTCTGGTGGAGGTCAGTGTAGGATGGTCTTGGACTCCATGGTGTAGCCAGCGAGACAAACGGTGGATTCCTCATGTTTCCTGACCATCTGGTGACACGGCCGTCAGCATAGATGGAATAACTTCCGCTGAAGAAACCAACGGTGTTCTCCAACTGTCCAACTGTCAAGGTGTTTGTCCATGCTCTGGGTCTCTTGCTTCTCCGCAGACAGCGGCTTGTCTAGGTGGTGGTTGACTTCCGCTATCTATGCCTCGGAGTTTCTGGCGATGTTGGAAAGTTTCATTTGGTACTGCTCTGCCCTGAGAAGCTGCTCCCATGCGTAGTCTTCTGTCGCGGAAATTCGTTTCTCCAGGGCTCCTATAGTGTTGTCTCTGCGAGCTATGTGCTCAAGCAAGGAAACTTTCTCATTCTGTTTACCCAGGCGTAGCATTAAGTGCTTTTTCTGCTGATGAAGACCGATAATGACCGTTTGTAGCTTGTTGACATCACGGTCGTGGCTGTTTTCATCAAGCAGATTCAAATCTGACTGAGATCTTCCGCTCTGAGACACGCGACAGCCGCCAGGACTTGCCTGTTGATATTTATGATGGCGTCTGGGTGACTCTTTTGCACGTTCCCATTTCCAGACTTCATCCGCTGCCCTTTTCTTGCGTTCCAGAGCCGAGACCCGGTCTGCAAGATGGGACAGGGAACGCCTTCGTTCTGTCTGTATCTGGAACATGGTGTGGTTTGTGCGTTCGATTGCGAACATAATCTCTAGGTAGAGGTCGGCTTCATTTGCCTTTCGTCCTCCACTACGTTTTCCTAATCCAACAAGTAATAAAAGCATCATGAAGGTGCAGAGGCACCCCACGATTATCAGAAGAGTATCTAACATCTTCTCACTCGCCTGCTCTGCTGAGCAATGAGAAGTGTCTGAGTTTCACCTGCTTTATATAACCTCCTATGATGACATCACAGAGTTTGATGATGCAACAATAGGCGTGGCTGCATCAAGTGGGCGGGGCCTAAATCATTTCAGTTCCAACCACAAATGAGACAAGTCCCTTAAAGCCCGGCTTAATCTTACTGAAATGGATTTTTGTTTCAAAAAACCCCCCAAAAGGTAAAAAGTAAAATTTCATAAATGGATATTTCGGTTATGTTTCATTTCTGGCTTCCAAAGTCACGCAGAATACACGGAAAACAAAATGATTCCTTTTTGGTGCAAAGTTTCAATGCTGATCTTATCACCATGGCAACCATTGACCTGGTTCTTCTGCTTAGACCATTCCTATGGTTGCTATGGTGATAGAACTAATAGAACATTCCATTGGTTCCAACGTTCCAAATGTAGCTGTTGCTCTCAGTACGTTGATATTGCCCTTGATCAAATTAAACTGACCCGTTATCTTAGAACATTAACTGATAATTGCTAAATACCATACGTTATTTAAGGAAATAATAATATTTTTAAATAAACAGCATGAACTATACTAAATGTTAACAGGAATTTTATTGACACGTTAAATTGGAAGTTCAGTTTACAGATAACATGAAAATCCTCTGGTGGAGGTCAGTGTAGGATGGTCTTGGACTCCATGGTGTAGCCAGCGAGACAAACGGTGGACTCCTCATGTTTCCTGACCATCTGGTGACACGGCCGTCAGCATAGATGGAATAACTTCCGCTGAAGAAACCAACGGTGTTCTCCAACTGTCCAACTGTCAAGGTGTTTGTCCATGCTCTGGGTCTCTTGCTTCTCCGCAGACAGCGGCTTGTCTAGGTGGTGGTTGACTTCCGCTATCTATGCCTCGGAGTTTCTGGTGATTTCGGAAAGTTTCATTTGGTATTGCTCTGCCCTGAGAAGCTGCTCCCATGCGTAGTCTTCTGTCGCGGAAATTCGTTTCTCCAGGGCTCCTATAGTGTTGTCTCTGCGAGCTATGTGCTCAAGCAAGGAAACTTTCTCATTCTGCTCACCCAGGCGTAGCATTAAGTGCTTTTTCTGCTGATGAAGACCGATAATGACCGTTTGTAGCTTGTTGACATCACGGTCGTGGCTGTTTTCATCAAGCAGATTCAAATCTGACTGAGATCTTCCGCTCTGAGACACCCGACAGCCGCCAGGACTTGCCTGTTGATATTTATCATGGCGTCTGGGTGACTCTTTTGCACGTTCCCATTTCCAGACTTCATCCGTTGCCCGTTTCTTGCGTTCCAGAGCCGAGACCCGGTCTGCAAGATGGGACAGGGAACGCCTTCGTTCTGTCTGTATCTGGAACATGGTGTGGTTTGTGCGTTCGATTGCGAACATAATCTCTAGGTAGAGGTCGGCTTCATTTGCCTTTCGTCCTCCACTACGTTTGATGATGATGCAACAATAGGCGTGGCTGCATCAAGTGGGCGGGGCCTAAATCATTTCAGTTCCAACCACAAATGAGACAAGTCCCTTAAAGCCCGGCTTAATTTTACTGAAATGGATTTTTGTTTCAAAAAAAAAACCTAAAAAGGTAAAAAGTAAAATTTCATAAATGGATATTTCGGTTCTGTTTCATTTCTGGCTTCCAAAGTCGCGCAGAATAGTCGGAAAACAAAATGATTTCTTTTTGGTGCAAAGTTTCAATGTTGATCTTATCACCATGGCAACCATTGACCTGGTTCTTCTGCTTAGACCATTCCTATGGTTGCTATGGTGATAGAACTAATAGAACATTCCATTGGTTCCAACGTTCCAAATGTAGCTGTTGCTCTCAGTACGTTGATATTGCCCTTGATCAAATTAAACTGACCCGTTATCTTAGAACATTAACTGATAATTGCTAAATACCATACGTTATTTGTGGGAAATAATAATATTTTTAAATAAACAGCATGAACTATACTAAATGTTAACAGGAATTTTATTGACACGTTAAATTGGAAGTTCAGTTTACAGATAACATGAAAATCCTCTGGTGGAGGTCAGTGTAGGATGGTCTTGGACTCCATGGTGTAGCCAGCGAGACAAACGGTGGATTCCTCATGTTTCCTGACCATCTGGTGACACGGCCGGCAGCATAGATGGAATAACTTCCGCTGAAGAAACCAACGGTGTTCTCCAACTGTCCAACTGTCCAACTGTCAAGGTGTTTGTCCATGCTCTGGGTCTCTTGCTTCTCCGCAGACAGCGGCTTGTCTAGGTGGTGGTTGACTTCCGCTATCTATGCCTCGGAGTTTCTGGCGATGTTGGAAAGTTTCATTTGGTACTGCTCTGCCCTGAGAAGCTGCTCCCATGCGTAGTCTTCTGTCACGGAAATTCGTTTCTCCAGGGCTCCTATAGTGTTGTCTCTGCGAGCTATGTGCTCAAGCAAGGAAACTTTCTCATTCTGTTTACCCAGGCGTAGCATTAAGTGCTTTTTCTGCTGATGAAGACCGATAATGACCGTTTGTAGCTTGTTGACATCACGGTCGTGGCTGTTTTCATCAAGCAGATTCAAATCTGACTGAGATCTTCCGCTCTGAGACACCCGACAGCCGCCAGGACTTGCCTGTTGATATTTATCATGGCGTCTGGGTGACTCTTTTGCACGTTCCCATTTCCAGACTTCATCCGCTGCCCTTTTCTTGCGTTCCAGAGCCGAGACCCGGTCTGCAAGATGGGACAGGGAACGCCTTCGTTCTGTCTGTATCTGGAACATGGTGTGGTTTGTGCGTTCGATTGCGAACATAATCTCTAGGTAGAGGTCGGCTTCATTTGCCTTTCGTCCTCCACTACGTTTTCCTAATCCAACAAGTAATAAAAGCATCATGAAGGTGCAGAGGCACCCCACGATTATCAGAAGAGTATCTAACATCTTCTCACTCGCCTGCTCTGCTGAGCAATGAGAAGTGTCTGAGTTTCACCTGCTTTATATAACCTCCTATGATGACATCACAGAGATTGATGATGCAACAATAGGCGTGGCTGCATCAAGTGGGCGGGGCCTAAATCATTTCAGTTCCAACCACAAATGAGACAAGTCCCTTAAAGCCCGGCTTAATCTTACTGAAACGGATTTTTGTTTCAAAAAAACCCCCAAAAGGTAAAAAGTAAAATTTCATAAATGGATATTTCGGTTCTGTTTCATTTCTGGCTTCCAAAGTCACGCAGAATACACGGAAAACAAAATGATTCCTTTTTGGTGCAAAGTTTCAATGCTGATCTTATCACCATGGCAACCATTGACCTGGTTCTTCTGCTTAGACCATTCCTATGGTTGCTATGGTGATAGAACTGATAGAACATTCCATTGGTTCCAACGTTCCAAATGTAGCTGTTGCTCTCAGTACGTTGATATTGCCCTTGATCAAATTAAACTGACCCGTTATCTTAGAACATTAACTGATAATTGCTAAATACCATACGTTATTTGTGGGAAATAATATTATTTTTAGATAAACAGCATGAACTATACTAAATGTTAACAGGAATTTTATTGACACGTTAAATTGGAAGTTCAGTTTACAGATAACATGAAAATCCTCTGGTGGAGGTCAGTGTAGGATGGTCTTGGACTCCATGGTGTAGCCAGCGAGACAAACGGTGGATTCCTCATGTTTCCTGACCATCTGGTGACACGGCCGTCAGCATAGATGGAATAACTTCCGCTGAAAAAACCAACGGTGTTCTCCAACTGTCCAACTGTCAAGGTGTTTGTCCATGCTCTGGGTCTCTTGCTTCTCCGCAGACAGCGGCTTGTCTAGGTGGTGGTTGACTTCCGCTATCTATGCCTCGGAGTTTCTGGCGATGTTGGAAAGTTTCATTTGGTACTGCTCTGCCCTGAGAAGCTGCTCCCATGCGTAGTCTTCTGTCGCGGAAATTCGTTTCTCCAGGGCTCCTATAGTGTTGTCTCTGCGAGCTATGTGCTCAAGCAAGGAAACTTTCTCATTCTGTTTACCCAGGCGTAGCATTAAGTGCTTTTTCTGCTGATGAAGACCGATAATGACCGTTTGTAGCTTGTTGACATCACGGTCGTGGCTGTTTTCATCAAGCAGATTCAAATCTGACTGAGATCTTCCGCTCTGAGACACCCGACAGCCGCCAGGACTTGCCTGTTGATATTTATCATGGCGTCTGGGTGACTCTTTTGCACGTTCCCATTTCCAGACTTCATCCGCTGCCCTTTTCTTGCGTTCCAGAGCCGAGACCCGGTCTGCAAGATGGGACAGGGAACGCCTTCGTTCTGTCTGTATCTGGAACATGGTGTGGTTTGTGCGTTCGATTGCGAACATAATCTCTAGGTAGAGGTCGGCTTCATTTGCCTTTCGTCCTCCACTACGTTTTCCTAATCCAACAAGTAATAAAAGCATCATGAAGGTGCAGAGGCACCCCACGATTATCAGAAGAGTATCTAACATCTTCTCACTCGCCTGCTCTGCTGAGCAATGAGAAGTGTCTGAGTTTCACCTGCTTTATATAACCTCCTATGATGACATCACAGAGTTTGATGATGCAACAATAGGCGTGGCTGCATCAAGTGGGCGGGGCCTAAATCATTTCAGTTCCAACCACAAATGAGACAAGTCCCTTAAAGCCCGGCTTAATCTTACTGAAATGGATTTTTGTTTCAAAAAACCCCCCAAAAGGTAAAAAGTAAAATTTCATAAATGGATATTTCGGTTATGTTTCATTTCTGGCTTCCAAAGTCACGCAGAATACACGGAAAACAAAATGATTCCTTTTTGGTGCAAAGTTTCAATGCTGATCTTATCACCATGGCAACCATTGACCTGGTTCTTCTGCTTAGACCATTCCTATGGTTGCTATGGTGATAGAACTAATAGAACATTCCATTGGTTCCAACGTTCCAAATGTAGCTGTTGCTCTCAGTACGTTGATATTGCCCTTGATCAAATTAAACTGACCCGTTATCTTAGAACATTAACTGATAATTGCTAAATACCATACGTTATTTAAGGAAATAATAATATTTTTAAATAAACAGCATGAACTATACTAAATGTTAACAGGAATTTTATTGACACGTTAAATTGGAAGTTCAGTTTACAGATAACATGAAAATCCTCTGGTGGAGGTCAGTGTAGGATGGTCTTGGACTCCATGGTGTAGCCAGCGAGACAAACGGTGGACTCCTCATGTTTCCTGACCATCTGGTGACACGGCCGTCAGCATAGATGGAATAACTTCCGCTGAAGAAACCAACGGTGTTCTCCAACTGTCCAACTGTCAAGGTGTTTGTCCATGCTCTGGGTCTCTTGCTTCTCCGCAGACAGCGGCTTGTCTAGGTGGTGGTTGACTTCCGCTATCTATGCCTCGGAGTTTCTGGTGATTTCGGAAAGTTTCATTTGGTATTGCTCTGCCCTGAGAAGCTGCTCCCATGCGTAGTCTTCTGTCGCGGAAATTCGTTTCTCCAGGGCTCCTATAGTGTTGTCTCTGCGAGCTATGTGCTCAAGCAAGGAAACTTTCTCATTCTGCTCACCCAGGCGTAGCATTAAGTGCTTTTTCTGCTGATGAAGACCGATAATGACCGTTTGTAGCTTGTTGACATCACGGTCGTGGCTGTTTTCATCAAGCAGATTCAAATCTGACTGAGATCTTCCGCTCTGAGACACCCGACAGCCGCCAGGACTTGCCTGTTGATATTTATCATGGCGTCTGGGTGACTCTTTTGCACGTTCCCATTTCCAGACTTCATCCGTTGCCCGTTTCTTGCGTTCCAGAGCCGAGACCCGGTCTGCAAGATGGGACAGGGAACGCCTTCGTTCTGTCTGTATCTGGAACATGGTGTGGTTTGTGCGTTCGATTGCGAACATAATCTCTAGGTAGAGGTCGGCTTCATTTGCCTTTCGTCCTCCACTACGTTTGATGATGATGCAACAATAGGCGTGGCTGCATCAAGTGGGCGGGGCCTAAATCATTTCAGTTCCAACCACAAATGAGACAAGTCCCTTAAAGCCCGGCTTAATTTTACTGAAATGGATTTTTGTTTCAAAAAAAAAACCTAAAAAGGTAAAAAGTAAAATTTCATAAATGGATATTTCGGTTCTGTTTCATTTCTGGCTTCCAAAGTCGCGCAGAATAGTCGGAAAACAAAATGATTTCTTTTTGGTGCAAAGTTTCAATGTTGATCTTATCACCATGGCAACCATTGACCTGGTTCTTCTGCTTAGACCATTCCTATGGTTGCTATGGTGATAGAACTAATAGAACATTCCATTGGTTCCAACGTTCCAAATGTAGCTGTTGCTCTCAGTACGTTGATATTGCCCTTGATCAAATTAAACTGACCCGTTATCTTAGAACATTAACTGATAATTGCTAAATACCATACGTTATTTGTGGGAAATAATAATATTTTTAAATAAACAGCATGAACTATACTAAATGTTAACAGGAATTTTATTGACACGTTAAATTGGAAGTTCAGTTTACAGATAACATGAAAATCCTCTGGTGGAGGTCAGTGTAGGATGGTCTTGGACTCCATGGTGTAGCCAGCGAGACAAACGGTGGATTCCTCATGTTTCCTGACCATCTGGTGACACGGCCGGCAGCATAGATGGAATAACTTCCGCTGAAGAAACCAACGGTGTTCTCCAACTGTCCAACTGTCCAACTGTCAAGGTGTTTGTCCATGCTCTGGGTCTCTTGCTTCTCCGCAGACAGCGGCTTGTCTAGGTGGTGGTTGACTTCCGCTATCTATGCCTCGGAGTTTCTGGCGATGTTGGAAAGTTTCATTTGGTACTGCTCTGCCCTGAGAAGCTGCTCCCATGCGTAGTCTTCTGTCACGGAAATTCGTTTCTCCAGGGCTCCTATAGTGTTGTCTCTGCGAGCTATGTGCTCAAGCAAGGAAACTTTCTCATTCTGTTTACCCAGGCGTAGCATTAAGTGCTTTTTCTGCTGATGAAGACCGATAATGACCGTTTGTAGCTTGTTGACATCACGGTCGTGGCTGTTTTCATCAAGCAGATTCAAATCTGACTGAGATCTTCCGCTCTGAGACACCCGACAGCCGCCAGGACTTGCCTGTTGATATTTATCATGGCGTCTGGGTGACTCTTTTGCACGTTCCCATTTCCAGACTTCATCCGCTGCCCTTTTCTTGCGTTCCAGAGCCGAGACCCGGTCTGCAAGATGGGACAGGGAACGCCTTCGTTCTGTCTGTATCTGGAACATGGTGTGGTTTGTGCGTTCGATTGCGAACATAATCTCTAGGTAGAGGTCGGCTTCATTTGCCTTTCGTCCTCCACTACGTTTTCCTAATCCAACAAGTAATAAAAGCATCATGAAGGTGCAGAGGCACCCCACGATTATCAGAAGAGTATCTAACATCTTCTCACTCGCCTGCTCTGCTGAGCAATGAGAAGTGTCTGAGTTTCACCTGCTTTATATAACCTCCTATGATGACATCACAGAGATTGATGATGCAACAATAGGCGTGGCTGCATCAAGTGGGCGGGGCCTAAATCATTTCAGTTCCAACCACAAATGAGACAAGTCCCTTAAAGCCCGGCTTAATCTTACTGAAACGGATTTTTGTTTCAAAAAAACCCCCAAAAGGTAAAAAGTAAAATTTCATAAATGGATATTTCGGTTCTGTTTCATTTCTGGCTTCCAAAGTCACGCAGAATACACGGAAAACAAAATGATTCCTTTTTGGTGCAAAGTTTCAATGCTGATCTTATCACCATGGCAACCATTGACCTGGTTCTTCTGCTTAGACCATTCCTATGGTTGCTATGGTGATAGAACTGATAGAACATTCCATTGGTTCCAACGTTCCAAATGTAGCTGTTGCTCTCAGTACGTTGATATTGCCCTTGATCAAATTAAACTGACCCGTTATCTTAGAACATTAACTGATAATTGCTAAATACCATACGTTATTTGTGGGAAATAATATTATTTTTAGATAAACAGCATGAACTATACTAAATGTTAACAGGAATTTTATTGACACGTTAAATTGGAAGTTCAGTTTACAGATAACATGAAAATCCTCTGGTGGAGGTCAGTGTAGGATGGTCTTGGACTCCATGGTGTAGCCAGCGAGACAAACGGTGGATTCCTCATGTTTCCTGACCATCTGGTGACACGGCCGTCAGCATAGATGGAATAACTTCCGCTGAAAAAACCAACGGTGTTCTCCAACTGTCCAACTGTCAAGGTGTTTGTCCATGCTCTGGGTCTCTTGCTTCTCCGCAGACAGCGGCTTGTCTAGGTGGTGGTTGACTTCCGCTATCTATGCCTCGGAGTTTCTGGCGATGTTGGAAAGTTTCATTTGGTACTGCTCTGCCCTGAGAAGCTGCTCCCATGCGTAGTCTTCTGTCGCGGAAATTCGTTTCTCCAGGGCTCCTATAGTGTTGTCTCTGCGAGCTATGTGCTCAAGCAAGGAAACTTTCTCATTCTGTTTACCCAGGCGTAGCATTAAGTGCTTTTTCTGCTGATGAAGACCGATAATGACCGTTTGTAGCTTGTTGACATCACGGTCGTGGCTGTTTTCATCAAGCAGATTCAAATCTGACTGAGATCTTCCGCTCTGAGACACCCGACAGCCGCCAGGACTTGCCTGTTGATATTTATCATGGCGTCTGGGTGACTCTTTTGCACGTTCCCATTTCCAGACTTCATCCGCTGCCCTTTTCTTGCGTTCCAGAGCCGAGACCCGGTCTGCAAGATGGGACAGGGAACGCCTTCGTTCTGTCTGTATCTGGAACATGGTGTGGTTTGTGCGTTCGATTGCGAACATAATCTCTAGGTAGAGGTCGGCTTCATTTGCCTTTCGTCCTCCACTACGTTTTCCTAATCCAACAAGTAATAAAAGCATCATGAAGGTGCAGAGGCACCCCACGATTATCAGAAGAGTATCTAACATCTTCTCACTCGCCTGCTCTGCTGAGCAATGAGAAGTGTCTGAGTTTCACCTGCTTTATATAACCTCCTATGATGACATCACAGAGATTGATGATGCAACAATAGGCGTGGCTGCATCAAGTGGGCGGGGCCTAAATCATTTCAGTTCCAACCACAAATGAGACAAGTCCCTTAAAGCCCGGCTTAATTTTACTGAAATGGATTTTTGTTTCAAAAAAAAAACCTAAAAAGGTAAAAAGTAAAATTTCATAAATGGATATTTCGGTTATGTTTCATTTCTGGCTTCCAAAGTCACGCAGAATACACGGAAAACAAAATGATTCCTTTTTGGTGCAAAGTTTCAATGCTGATTTTATCACCATGGCAACCATTGACCTGGTTCTTCTGCTTAGACCATTCCTATGGTTGCTATGGTGATAGAACTGATAGAACATTCCATTGGTTCCAACGTTCCAAATGTAGCTGTTGCTCTCAGTACGTTGATATTGCCCTTGATCAAATTAAACTGACCCGTTATCTTAGAACATTAACTGATAATTGCTAAATACCATACGTTATTTGTGGGAAATAATAATATTTTTAAATAAACAGCATGAACTATACTAAATGTTAACAGGAATTTTATTGACACGTTAA
Organism: Spea hammondii; assembly: GCA_029215755.1. Taxonomy (NCBI): domain Eukaryota; kingdom Metazoa; phylum Chordata; class Amphibia; order Anura; family Pelobatidae; genus Spea; species Spea hammondii. The sequence continues at coordinate 22,928,483 of JARDYJ010000013.1, forward strand.
ATTGGAAGTTCAGTTTACAGATAACATGAAAATCCTCTGGTGGAGGTCAGTGTAGGATGGTCTTGGACTCCATGGTGTAGCCAGCGAGACAAACGGTGGATTCCTCATGTTTCCTGACCATCTGGTGACACGGCCGTCAGCATAGATGGAATAACTTCCGCTGAAGAAACCAACGGTGTTCTCCAACTGTCCAACTGTCAAGGTGTTTGTCCATGCTCTGGGTCTCTTGCTTCTCCGCAGACAGCGGCTTGTCTAGGTGGTGGTTGACTTCCGCTATCTATGCCTCGGAGTTTCTGGTGATTTCGGAAAGTTTCATTTGGTATTCCTCTGCCCTGAGAAGCTGCTCCCATGCGTAGTCTTCTGTCGCGGAAATTCGTTTCTCCAGGGCTCCTATAGTGTTGTCTCTGCGAGCTATGTGCTCAAGCAAGGAAACTTTCTCATTCTGCTCACCCAGGCGTAGCATTAAGTGCTTTTTCTGCTGATGAAGACCGATAATGACCGTTTGTAGCTTGTTGACATCACGGTCGTGGCTGTTTTCATCAAGCAGATTCAAATCTGACTGAGATCTTCCGCTCTGAGACACCCGACAGCCGCCAGGACTTGCCTGTTGATATTTATCATGGCGTCTGGGTGACTCTTTTGCACGTTCCCATTTCCAGACTTCATCCGCTGCCCTTTTCTTGCGTTCCAGAGCCGAGACCCGGTCTGCAAGATGGGACAGGGAACGCCTTCGTTCTGTCTGTATCTGGAACATGGTGTGGTTTGTGCGTTCGATTGCGAACATAATCTCTAGGTAGAGGTCGGCTTCATTTGCCTTTCGTCCTCCACTACGTTTTCCTAATCCAACAAGTAATAAAAGCATCATGAAGGTGCAGAGGCACCCCACGATTATCAGAAGAGTATCTAACATCTTCTCACTCGCCTGCTCTGCTGAGCAATGAGAAGTGTCTGAGTTTCACCTGCTTTATATAACCTCCTATGATGACATCACAGAGATTGATGATGCAACAATAGGCGTGGCTGCATCAAGTGGGCGGGGCCTAAATCATTTCAGTTCCAACCACAAATGAGACAAGTCCCTTAAAGCCCGGCTTAATTTTACTGAAATGGATTTTTGTTTAAAAAAAAAAACCTAAAAAGGTAAAAAGTAAAATTTCATAAATGGATATTTCGGTTCTGTTTCATTTCTGGCTTCCAAAGTCGCGCAGAATAGTCGGAAAACAAAATGATTCCTTTTTGGTGCAAAGTTTCAATGTTGATCTTATCACCATGGCAACCATTGACCTGGTTCTTCTGCTTAGACCATTCCTATGCTTGCTATGGTGATAGAACTAATAGAACATTCCATTGGTTCCAACGTTCCAAATGTAGCTGTTGCTCTCAGTACGTTGATATTGCCCTTGATCAAATTAAACTGACCCGTTATCTTAGAACATTAACTGATAATTGCTAAATACCATACGTTATTTGTGGGAAATAATAATATTTTTAAATAAACAGCATGAACTATACTAAATGTTAACAGGAATTTTATTGACACGTTAAATTGGAAGTTCAGTTTACAGATAACATGAAAATCCTCTGGTGGAGGTCAGTGTAGGATGGTCTTGGACTCCATGGTGTAGCCAGCGAGACAAACGGTGGATTCCTCATGTTTCCTGACCATCTGGTGACACGGCCGGCAGCATAGATGGAATAACTTCCGCTGAAGAAACCAACGGTGTTCTCCAACTGTCCAACTGTCAAGGTGTTTGTCCATGCTCTGGGTCTCTTGCTTCTCCGCAGACAGCGGCTTGTCTAGGTGGTGGTTGACTTCCGCTATCTATGCCTCGGAGTTTCTGGCGATGTTGGAAAGTTTCATTTGGTACTGCTCTGCCCTGAGAAGCTGCTCCCATGCGTAGTCTTCTGTCGCGGAAATTCGTTTCTCCAGGGCTCCTATAGTGTTGTCTCTGCGAGCTATGTGCTCAAGCAAGGAAACTTTCTCATTCTGTTTACCCAGGCGTAGCATTAAGTGCTTTTTCTGCTGATGAAGACCGATAATGACCGTTTGTAGCTTGTTGACATCACGGTCGTGGCTGTTTTCATCAAGCAGATTCAAATCTGACTGAGATCTTCCGCTCTGAGACACCCGACAGCCGCCAGGACTTGCCTGTTGATATTTATCATGGCGTCTGGGTGACTCTTTTGCACGTTCCCATTTCCAGACTTCATCCGCTGCCCTTTTCTTGCGTTCCAGAGCCGAGACCCGGTCTGCAAGATGGGACAGGGAACGCCTTCGTTCTGTCTGTATCTGGAACATGGTGTGGTTTGTGCGTTCGATTGCGAACATAATCTCTAGGTAGAGGTCGGCTTCATTTGCCTTTCGTCCTCCACTACGTTTTCCTAATCCAACAAGTAATAAAAGCATCATGAAGGTGCAGAGGCACCCCACGATTATCAGAAGAGTATCTAACATCTTCTCACTCGCCTGCTCTGCTGAGCAATGAGAAGTGTCTGAGTTTCACCTGCTTTATATAACCTCCTATGATGACATCACAGAGATTGATGATGCAACAATAGGCGTGGCTGCATCAAGTGGGCGGGGCCTAAATCATTTCAGTTCCAACCACAAATGAGACAAGTCCCTTAAAGCCCGGCTTAATCTTACTGAAATGGATTTTTGTTTCAAAAAAAAAACCTAAATAGGTAAAAAGTAAAATTTCATAAATGGATATTTCGGTTCTGTTTCATTTCTGGCTTCCAAAGTCGCGCAGAATAGTCGGAAAACAAAATGATTCCTTTTTGGTGCAAAGTTTCAATGTTGATCTTATCACCATGGCAACCATTGACCTGGTTCTTCTGCTTAGACCATTCCTATGCTTGCTATGGTGATAGAACTAATAGAACATTCCATTGGTTCCAACGTTCCAAATGTAGCTGTTGCTCTCAGTACGTTGATATTGCCCTTGATCAAATTAAACTGACCCGTTATCTTAGAACATTAACTGATAATTGCTAAATACCATACGTTATTTGTGGGAAATAATAATATTTTTAAATAAACAGCATGAACTATACTAAATGTTAACAGGAATTTTATTGACACGTTAAATTGGAAGTTCAGTTTACAGATAACATGAAAATCCTCTGGTGGAGGTCAGTGTAGGATGGTCTTGGACTCCATGGTGTAGCCAGCGAGACAAACGGTGGATTCCTCATGTTTCCTGACCATCTGGTGACACGGCCGTCAGCATAGATGGAATAACTTCCGCTGAAGAAACCAACGGTGTTCTCCAACTGTCCAACTGTCAAGGTGTTTGTCCATGCTCTGGGTCTCTTGCTTCTCCGCAGACAGCGGCTTGTCTAGGTGGTGGTTGACTTCCGCTATCTATGCCTCGGAGTTTCTGGTGATTTCGGAAAGTTTCATTTGGTATTCCTCTGCCCTGAGAAGCTGCTCCCATGCGTAGTCTTCTGTCGCGGAAATTCGTTTCTCCAGGGCTCCTATAGTGTTGTCTCTGCGAGCTATGTGCTCAAGCAAGGAAACTTTCTCATTCTGCTCACCCAGGCGTAGCATTAAGTGCTTTTTCTGCTGATGAAGACCGATAATGACCGTTTGTAGCTTGTTGACATCACGGTTGTGGCTGTTTTCATCAAGCAGATTCAAATCTGACTGAGATCTTCCGCTCTGAGACACCCGACAGCCGCCAGGACTTGCCTGTTGATATTTATCATGGCGTCTGGGTGACTCTTTTGCATGTTCCCATTTCCAGACTTCATCCGTTGCCCGTTTCGTGCGTTCCAGAGCCGAGACCCGGTCTGCAAGATGGGACAGGGAACGCCTTCGTTCTGTCTGTATCTGGAACATGGTTTGGTTTGTGCGTTCGATTGCGAACATAATCTCTAGGTAGAGGTCGGCTTCATTTGCCTTTCGTCCTCCACTACGTTTTCCTAATCCAACAAGTAATAAAAGCATCATGAAGGTGCAGAGGCACCCCACGATTATCAGAAGAGTATCTAACATCTTCTCACTCGCCTGCTCTGCTGAGCAATGAGAAGTGTCTGAGTTTCACCTGCTTTATATAACCTCCTATGATGACATCACAGAGATTGATGATGCAACAATAGGCGTGGCTGCATCAAGTGGGCGGGGCCTAAATCATTTCAGTTCCAACCACAAATGAGACAAGTCCCTTAAAGCCCGGCTTAATTTTACTGAAATGGATTTTTGTTTCAAAAAAAAACCTAAAAAGGTAAAAAGTAAAATTTCATAAATGGATATTTCGGTTCTGTTTCATTTCTGGCTTCCAAAGTCGCGCAGAATAGTCGGAAAACAAAATGATTCCTTTTTGGTGCAAAGTTTCAATGTTGATCTTATCACCATGGCAACCATTGACCTGGTTCTTCTGCTTAGACCATTCCTATGCTTGCTATGGTGATAGAACTAATAGAACATTCCATTGGTTCCAACGTTCCAAATGTAGCTGTTGCTCTCAGTACGTTGATATTGCCCTTGATCAAATTAAACTGACCCGTTATCTTAGAACATTAACTGATAATTGCTAAATACCATACGTTATTTGTGGGAAATAATAATATTTTTAAATAAACAGCATGAACTATACTAAATGTTAACAGGAATTTTATTGACACGTTAAATTGGAAGTTCAGTTTACAGATAACATGAAAATCCTCTGGTGGAGGTCAGTGTAGGATGGTCTTGGACTCCATGGTGTAGCCAGCGAGACAAACGGTGGATTCCTCATGTTTCCTGACCATCTGGTGACACGGCCGTCAGCATAGATGGAATAACTTCCGCTGAAGAAACCAACGGTGTTCTCCAACTGTCCAACTGTCAAGGTGTTTGTCCATGCTCTGGGTCTCTTGCTTCTCCGCAGACAGCGGCTTGTCTAGGTGGTGGTTGACTTCCGCTATCTATGCCTCGGAGTTTCTGGTGATTTCGGAAAGTTTCATTTGGTATTGCTCTGCCCTGAGAAGCTGCTCCCATGCGTAGTCTTCTGTTGCGGAAATTCGTTTCTCCAGGGCTCCTATAGTGTTTTCTCTGCGAGCTATGTGCTCAAGCAAGGAAACGTTCTCATTCTGTTTACCCAGGCGTAGCATTAAGTGCTTTTTCTGCTGATGAAGACCGATAATGACCGTTTGTAGCTTGTTGACATCACGGTCGTGGCTGTTTTCATCAAGCAGATTAAATTCTGACTGAGATCTTCCGCTCTGAGACACCCGACAGCCGCCAGGACTTGCCTGTTGATATTTATCATGGCGTCTGGGTGACTCTTTTGCACGTTCCCATTTCCAGACTTCATCCGCTGCCCTTTTCTTGCGTTCCAGAGCCGAGACCCGGTCTGCAAGATGGGACAGGGAACGCCTTCGTTCTGTCTGTATCTGGAACATGGTGTGGTTTGTGCGTTCGATTGCGAACATAATCTCTAGGTAGAGGTCGGCTTCATTTGCCTTTCGTCCTCCACTACGTTTTCCTAATCCAACAAGTAATAAAAGCATCATGAAGGTGCAGAGGCACCCCACGATTATCAGAAGAGTATCTAACATCTTCTCACTCGCCTGCTCTGCTGAGCAATGAGAAGTGTCTGAGTTTCACCTGCTTTATATAACCTCCTATGATGACATCACAGAGATTGATGATGCAACAATAGGCGTGGCTGCATCAAGTGGGCGGGGCCTAAATCATTTCAGTTCCAACCACAAATGAGACAAGTCCCTTAAAGCCCGGCTTAATCTTACTGAAATGGATTTTTGTTTCAAAAAAAAAACCTAAATAGGTAAAAAGTAAAATTTCATAAATGGATATTTCGGTTCTGTTTCATTTCTGGCTTCCAAAGTCGCGCAGAATAGTCGGAAAACAAAATGATTCCTTTTTGGTGCAAAGTTTCAATGTTGATCTTATCACCATGGCAACCATTGACCTGGTTCTTCTGCTTAGACCATTCCTATGCTTGCTATGGTGATAGAACTAATAGAACATTCCATTGGTTCCAACGTTCCAAATGTAGCTGTTGCTCTCAGTACGTTGATATTGCCCTTGATCAAATTAAACTGACCCGTTATCTTAGAACATTAACTGATAATTGCTAAATACCATACGTTATTTGTGGGAAATAATAATATTTTTAAATAAACAGCATGAACTATACTAAATGTTAACAGGAATTTTATTGACACGTTAAATTGGAAGTTCAGTTTACAGATAACATGAAAATCCTCTGGTGGAGGTCAGTGTAGGATGGTCTTGGACTCCATGGTGTAGCCAGCGAGACAAACGGTGGATTCCTCATGTTTCCTGACCATCTGGTGACACGGCCGTCAGCATAGATGGAATAACTTCCGCTGAAGAAACCAACGGTGTTCTCCAACTGTCCAACTGTCAAGGTGTTTGTCCATGCTCTGGGTCTCTTGCTTCTCCGCAGACAGCGGCTTGTCTAGGTGGTGGTTGACTTCCGCTATCTATGCCTCGGAGTTTCTGGTGATTTCGGAAAGTTTCATTTGGTATTCCTCTGCCCTGAGAAGCTGCTCCCATGCGTAGTCTTCTGTCGCGGAAATTCGTTTCTCCAGGGCTCCTATAGTGTTGTCTCTGCGAGCTATGTGCTCAAGCAAGGAAACTTTCTCATTCTGCTCACCCAGGCGTAGCATTAAGTGCTTTTTCTGCTGATGAAGACCGATAATGACCGTTTGTAGCTTGTTGACATCACGGTTGTGGCTGTTTTCATCAAGCAGATTCAAATCTGACTGAGATCTTCCGCTCTGAGACACCCGACAGCCGCCAGGACTTGCCTGTTGATATTTATCATGGCGTCTGGGTGACTCTTTTGCACGTTCCCATTTCCAGACTTCATCCGTTGCCCGTTTCGTGCGTTCCAGAGCCGAGACCCGGTCTGCAAGATGGGACAGGGAACGCCTTCGTTCTGTCTGTATCTGGAACATGGTTTGGTTTGTGCGTTCGATTGCGAACATAATCTCTAGGTAGAGGTCGGCTTCATTTGCCTTTCGTCCTCCACTACGTTTTCCTAATCCAACAAGTAATAAAAGCATCATGAAGGTGCAGAGGCACCCCACGATTATCAGAAGAGTATCTAACATCTTCTCACTCGCCTGCTCTGCTGAGCAATGAGAAGTGTCTGAGTTTCACCTGCTTTATATAACCTCCTATGATGACATCACAGAGATTGATGATGCAACAATAGGCGTGGCTGCATCAAGTGGGCGGGGCCTAAATCATTTCAGTTCCAACCACAAATGAGACAAGTCCCTTAAAGCCCGGCTTAATTTTACTGAAATGGATTTTTGTTTCAAAAAAAAACCTAAAAAGGTAAAAAGTAAAATTTCATAAATGGATATTTCGGTTCTGTTTCATTTCTGGCTTCCAAAGTCGCGCAGAATAGTCGGAAAACAAAATGATTCCTTTTTGGTGCAAAGTTTCAATGTTGATCTTATCACCATGGCAACCATTGACCTGGTTCTTCTGCTTAGACCATTCCTATGCTTGCTATGGTGATAGAACTAATAGAACATTCCATTGGTTCCAACGTTCCAAATGTAGCTGTTGCTCTCAGTACGTTGATATTGCCCTTGATCAAATTAAACTGACCCGTTATCTTAGAACATTAACTGATAATTGCTAAATACCATACGTTATTTGTGGGAAATAATAATATTTTTAAATAAACAGCATGAACTATACTAAATGTTAACAGGAATTTTATTGACACGTTAAATTGGAAGTTCAGTTTACAGATAACATGAAAATCCTCTGGTGGAGGTCAGTGTAGGATGGTCTTGGACTCCATGGTGTAGCCAGCGAGACAAACGGTGGATTCCTCATGTTTCCTGACCATCTGGTGACACGGCCGTCAGCATAGATGGAATAACTTCCGCTGAAGAAACCAACGGTGTTCTCCAACTGTCCAACTGTCAAGGTGTTTGTCCATGCTCTGGGTCTCTTGCTTCTCCGCAGACAGCGGCTTGTCTAGGTGGTGGTTGACTTCCGCTATCTATGCCTCGGAGTTTCTGGTGATTTCGGAAAGTTTCATTTGGTATTGCTCTGCCCTGAGAAGCTGCTCCCATGCGTAGTCTTCTGTTGCGGAAATTCGTTTCTCCAGGGCTCCTATAGTGTTGTCTCTGCGAGCTATGTGCTCAAGCAAGGAAACGTTCTCATTCTGTTTACCCAGGCGTAGCATTAAGTGCTTTTTCTGCTGATGAAGACCGATAATGACCGTTTGTAGCTTGTTGACATCACGGTCGTGGCTGTTTTCATCAAGCAGATTAAAATCTGACTGAGATCTTCCGCTCTGAGACACCCGACAGCCGCCAGGACTTGCCTGTTGATATTTATCATGGCGTCTGGGTGACTCTTTTGCACGTTCCCATTTCCAGACTTCATCCGCTGCCCTTTTCTTGCGTTCCAGAGCCGAGACCCGGTCTGCAAGATGGGACAGGGAACGCCTTCGTTCTGTCTGTATCTGGAACATGGTGTGGTTTGTGCGTTCGATTGCGAACATAATCTCTAGGTAGAGGTCGGCTTCATTTGCCTTTCGTCCTCCACTACGTTTTCCTAATCCAACAAGTAATAAAAGCATCATGAAGGTGCAGAGGCACCCCACGATTATCAGAAGAGTATCTAACATCTTCTCACTCGCCTGCTCTGCTGAGCAATGAGAAGTGTCTGAGTTTCACCTGCTTTATATAACCTCCTATGATGACATCACAGAGATTGATGATGCAACAATAGGCGTGGCTGCATCAAGTGGGCGGGGCCTAAATCATTTCAGTTCCAACCACAAATGAGACAAGTCCCTTAAAGCCCGGCTTAATCTTACTGAAATGGATTTTTGTTTGAAAAAAACCCCCAAAAGGTAAAAAGTAAAATTTCATAAATGGATATTTCGGTTCTGTTTCATGATAAATATCAACAGGCAAGTCCTGGCGGCTGTCGGGTGTCTCAGAGCGGAAGATCTCAGTCAGATTTTAATCTGCTTGATGAAAACAGCCACGACCGTGATGTCAACAAGCTACAAACGGTCATTATCGGTCTTCATCAGCAGAAAAAGCACTTAATGCTACGCCTGGGTAAACAGAATGAGAAAGTTTCCTTGCTTGAGCACATAGCTCGCAGAGACAACACTATAGGAGCCCTGGAGAAACGAATTTCCGCGACAGAAGACTACGCATGGGAGCAGCTTCTCAGGGCAGAGCAGTACGAAATAAAACTTTCCAACATCGCCAGAAACTCCGAGGCATAGATAGCGGAAGTCAACCACCACCTAGACAAGCAGCTGTCTGCGGAGAAGCAAGAGACCCAGAGCATGGACAAACACCTTGACAGTTGGACAGTTGGAGAACACCGTTGGTTTCTTCAGCGGAAGTTATTCCATCTATGCTGACGGCCGTGTCACCAGATTGTCAGGAAACATGAGGAATCCATCGTTTGTCTCGCTGGCTACACCAGGGAGTCCAAGACCATCCTACACTGACCTCCACCAGAGGATTTTCATGTTATCTGTAAACTGAACTTCCAATTTAACGTGTCAATAAAATTCCTGTTAACATTTAGTATAGTTCATGCTGTTTATTTAAAAATATTATTTCCCACGAATAACGTATGGTATTTAGCAATTATCAGTTAATGTTCTAAGATAACGGGTCAGTTTAATTTGATCAAGGGCAATATCAACGTACTGAGAGCAACAGCTACATTTGGAACGTTGGAACCAATGGAATGTTCTATTAGTTCTATCACCATAGCAACCATAGGAATGGTCTAAGCAGAAGAATAAGGTCAATGGTTGCCATGGTGATAAGATCAACATTGAAACTTTGCACCAAAAAGGAATCATTTTGTTTTCCGACTATTCTGCGCGACTTTGGAAGCCAGAAATGAAACAGAACCGAAATATCCATTTATGAAATTTTACTTTTTAGCTTTTGGGGGTTTTTTTGAAACAAAAATCCATTTCAGTAAAATTAAGCCGGGCTTTAAGGGACTTGTCTCATTTGTGGTTGGAACTGAAATGATTTAGGCCCCGCCCATTTGATGCAGCCACGCCTATTGTTGCATCATCAATCTCTGTGATGTCATCATAGGAGGTTATATAAAGCAGGTGAAACTCAGACACTTCTCATTGCTCAGCAGAGCAGGCGAGTGAGAAGATGTTAGATACTCTTCTGATAATCGTGGGGTGCCTCTGCACCTTCATGATGCTTTTATTACTTGTTGGATTAGGAAAACGTAGTGGAGGACGAAAGGCAAATGAAGCCGACCTCTACCTAGAGATTATGTTCGCAATCGAACGCACAAACCACACCATGTTCCAGATACAGACAGAACGAAGGCGTTCCCTGTCCCATCTTGCAGACCGGGTCTCGGCTCTGGAACGCAAGAAACGGGCAGCGGATGAAGTCTGGAAATGGGAACGTGCAAAAGAGTCACCCAGACGCCATGATAAATATCAACAGGCAAGTCCTGGCGGCTGTCGGGTGTCTCAGAGCGGAAGATCTCAGTCAGATTTGAATCTGCTTGATGAAAACAGCCACGACCGTGATGTCAACAAGCTACAAACGGTCATTATCGGTCTTCATCAGCAGAAAAAGCACTTAATGCTACGCCTGGGTGAGCAGAATGAGAAAGTTTCCTTGCTTGAGCACATAGCTCGCAGAGACAACACTATAGGAGCCCTGGAGAAACGAATTTCCGCAACAGAAGACTACGCATGGGAGCAGCTTCTAAGGGCAGAGCAGTACCAAATGAAACTTTCCAACATCACCAGAAACTCCGAGGCATAGATAGCGGAAGTCAACCACCACCTAGACAAGCCGCTGTCTGCGGAGAAGCAAGAGACCCAGAGCATGGACAAACACCTTGACAGTTGGAGAACACCGTTGGTTTCTTCAGCGGAAGTTATTCCATCTATGCTGACGGCCGTGTCACCAGATGGTCAGGAAACATGAGGAATCCACCGTTTGTCTCGCTGGCTACACCATGGAGTCCAAGACCATCCTACACTGACCTCCACCAGAGGATGTTCATGTTATCTGTAAACTGAACTTCCAATTTAACGTGTCAATAAAATTCCTGTTAACATTTAGTATAGTTCATGCTGTTTATTTAAAAATATTATTATTTCCCACAAATAACGTATGGTATTTAGCAATTATCAGTTAATGTTCTAAGATAACGGGTCAGTTTAATTTGATCAAGGGCAATATCAACGTACTGAGAGCAACAGCTACATTTGGAACGTTGGAACCAATGGAATGTTCTATTAGTTCTATCACCATAGCAACCATAGGAATGGTCTAAGCAGAAGAACCAAGTCAATGGTTGCCACGGTGATAAGATCAACATTGAAACTTTGCACCAAAAAGGAATCATTTTGTTTTCCGTGTATTCTGTGTGACTTTGGAAGCCAGAAATGAAACAGAACCGAAATATCCATTTATGAAATTTAACTTTTTAGCTTTTGGAGGTTTTTTTTAAACAAAAATCCATTGCAGCAAGATTAAGCCGGGCTTTAAGTGACTTACTTAAAATTGAAATTGATGTTTTAGCTAACTGAAGACTATTTAAAATTATGAAGCGTGGCAGTTAACGCCGTGATGACTCCATTAAAAACTATTTCAACCAATCAAACATTTTCAATAAAAAAAAAAAAAAAATAAGATAAAAATCTGGAACTGTTACTGGCTTAAACTGAGAAAAAAGATGTTTGGCTCGGAGACGAGAATTACTCTTGTGGTTTTGTATCGGAATGAGCCACATTTCTGCAAGATACTTCATTACCTACTTGTAATATACTTCAATGCACTTTATGTTACTGTAATAGACACAGACAATCATTTTTACTGGCTTGATTCTTCACATCTAATACAATAAATCTCTCGCTTCCAATATCTGACGCGCGGGGAGAGCGGAATAGAGAAGCTGCTCTGCTGGGATATTTCTAAAGTAACAGAATTTTCAGCAAATCCTTAAACAATGTTTCTAGATATTTTCCTTTCCTCCTTCCTTGGAATAACACCACCTGCTCCAGGAGTTTGAGTTTTAGAAGGAAACATCTCATCTTCTCCAACAAAGCTTTTACAAAGAGCTCAGAGGCCACCATGGAGAAGCGAAATAGGTCCTGGAGCTCTTGTATAGTTCCGTATATTTCCCCAATATAATGGGTTTTAGCCCAAACGAAAATGGAGTCTTTGGTCAAAGTTGAGTAGTTTTGAGATGTTTAGAACCTTTGCAGTTGGTGGTTGTCCATCTGACAACTTAGGAGAGCCCTAAAATGTGTCTGTTGTATGAGAACCATGGAGGCCCTAGGGGACCAAAATTCTGGGAGGCTAATCATTTGTATTTCATGTTGAGGATTTTAAGGGTTTATGGTAGGGAGTCGGGAATGTTAAAAAGAGGAGGGAAACGGAGAGGCTGAAGGGCACAACAAGACGCAAAGGAATTAGGGTTCCATTGAAGATGAGACCATCACTGACCAGTGTGTAAGAGAACATATACATGTCACTAATTTCTTTTTTTCTTGTGCTACATCATACAGGGTAATATACAGAATTATGCTTTCATTATTGGTACTTCATTTCTTTATTGACATTTTTAGACTGGTTGTTTTAGTGGATAAAAATATAAAATTCTAAGGATATAAGTAATTATTAAATGCAAATGACGCAGGACAATATATTTTGGGCTTGTGTGACTTTGTTAATGGCTTCACCATGAATGGTAGATTAATGATCTATTTGTTTATCGGGATGAGTTGGAATTAATATCAGAGTCATCTGTAATATGATGAACTACTTTAATTTTTCATTATACATTGTGAGACCGTCCAATAAATCATCTGCACTCTGCGTACAACGATCACTGCCCGCGTCTGTGGAGGAGTCTCGGAATGGGACGTGTCACAGAAAGGTGTCACATGGTGGAGATGTCTCTCCGGGGTCTAATGTCCAGTTTTAGGGGAAGGCTCAGTAGTAAGACCAGCAGCCAGGAAGTATAGCTGCCAACAGTCCCAACTACTCCGATTGTGCCGTGTCATGGCAGATGTCCTAACTATAGAGGCCGCTTGCAGTTCTGCATGCGCAAACCCCAAATGGAGCTCTAAGTAAACATTGGGAGTTCCAGAGATGGAATGTTTTATGGAAATGTAGGTGTTTTAGCATTAAACATACTGAAAATATATTTAAATAATATATACAATGTACATACCTCCCAACAGTCCCAGACTTCACAGGAAAGTCCTGATTTCTGGGCACTGTTCTGTTTTTGTCATGGACCTGTCAGGGAGATGTTGTGATCACCACGGACCAGATCAGGAAGCCTTTACAACTAATTGAGGTTGCAGAACAGACCTCCATTGCTGCTGGTATCCTCATGCCGTTCTGAAACCGAGTGAGGTGAGGATAAGGTGGCTGCTTCTCTGGAACTACCCACTTTTTCTTGCCCCTCTCCACCTCTTGTGAAGCCCCCCCAACACAGATGTCCCACTTTACATGCCTGTAATGTAAGGGGTGTGAAAGTAGGGTATTTAGAACAGGTTCAGGTAATAAATCTCCTTTATCTCATGTTTTAGTAATAGATACAAATTTAATTTTCCCAACGCTAATAACCTTGAGTGCCGGACTTCCAGAATTTAGCTGAATATTTTCATTATAATCAAAATGCCATTATTCTTATTAAAAATCATAATATATTACGCCTTCATCTTCCCTGCACACCCCCCTCTCCATCATTATATTAGTGATGTACGGCACAGTCGGCAAAGTGACCTTTCCATATGTATGGTGCATGCATTAATCACAAATTGCCCTCCTCGGGGGATTTGTGGAAGAGATCTCGCACCTTAATGTATTTTTAATTGAGTAGCGTGAAGTAATTATGAAATCCCTCATTGTTCAGGTTGTGCGATCGACTGAAGCAAAGAGAATTTATTTAGAAGCCGGATGCACATGCGACCTTCTTGTAACGTGGCCTCAGCGCATTGATCAGTACCTTCACCCCAGAGAGCTTCTGGAGAAGGTTGTGTTGAGGGTATTAAAGTGACCCCTGTAAAGTCCAAAGATGCTCACACGTCATATCTTTGGCCACAGGTTTGCCAAATAGTTTTTCAAGCTAGCAGTTTAGACCCAGATTACTATATTGACAGATATAGAAGCAAGCTTGGACCACGCCAGGGGTGAGCCTAGGTTTAGTGACCCCTAGTGACAGTAACCAAAACACGCACACACATACTAACACGCAAACTCACTCTAGCACCCACTCATTCTAACACCATACACTTACACATACAAACTAACGTATCTCCCCCCTCTCTCTCGCACCACAAACCTTAAGGTCACCCCGACACCATATGCTGACATTCACACATTCATGCTAACACCATACACTTACACACGTACACTCAAACACCATACACACACGCTCACACTCTCTCTCCCATCATCACTGCTGCTTGCGCAGCTCTCCGCCCCTCTATCTGCACTCTAATTTGTTTCCCCAATACTTGGGAGTAAAAATTCATTTCGGGTCAAAATCCTTATTTATGAGTTAATAGGGGATATAATGCAAACTATTTCCTTTAAAGCAACAATTGGTGTTTTTCACAGTTAAGTGACAATGTGCGCGATTCTCTGTCATAAAATTACTTTTTACTAATCTACATTATTTCACAATCGATCTGTTTTTTTTTTAAAGTTAAATCCTATTTAGTTGAAAAAATAGAAAAAAATCTGACAATGTGACGCAAAATAAGATGCTGGCCGGAACCGCCGTCGGCAAGTGGTTTAAAAGCCCCGTGTTTGACGAACGTGACAAATGAACCGGCAAGCCGGCGCGATCATATAGATTGGCCGGTTTAATGGCTGGAAATCTGAATAGCGCATCCCTGATTAAAGGCCGCATCGACGCGCTATCAATCACAGCGCCTTCTGATTAAGTGGCGCGCCGGTCTTTGTCACTGACTAATGTACTTTTTGGCTGAGAGAAGTCTGATTGCTCCGAGCAATTTCTTAGAATTGATAAGAAAAGTCGAAATTATACCTCGGCGTTCCAGACTTCAGCGACGTTCTTTGCACAGGATTAGGCACGGCGGGGGGTTGATTTAACGGCGACTGGAGGCACAGAGTCGTCGGCTAACCCAACAATCGTCGCTCGTACCTCGCAAAAGCAACCGCTTCGTTCGGAGTGCGGATGAAAACGCTGCGACGTAATTCCTTGCTTTTCTGAGGAACAGCCCCTGGGGCAGATGTTTACGGATAAAAAAAAAAGGTCTACGGCGCTTATAAGCTTTTTTTTATTGTTTTACATTGAGAGGGATTGGGCTGTTTTGACTTGTAGGGTTTTATTCTTTAGTAGTGATGGCTGTCAAGGTGTGATGAGCTGAATCTCCGTTACATTAAATCAAACATGTTTAGGTTCTTAATTGAACAGTTTTGTCCCCAAAATTGCATAGAAACATAGATCGTCTAGTCCTGTTATTTCCTGTTATGTACCTGCCAGGTGTCCCATGTTTTGTTTGGCCAGTCCCTCTTTGGGCCCCAGGTACCTGATGCCCCTCATTTCTAGGAGGTCAGAATGTTTGCTGGGTATGAGGGGATCACAGGGTTCTACAGCCCTAAATGCCCCGATAATGTAC
The DNA here is from genome assembly GCA_029215755.1 of Spea hammondii. Taxonomy (NCBI): domain Eukaryota; kingdom Metazoa; phylum Chordata; class Amphibia; order Anura; family Pelobatidae; genus Spea; species Spea hammondii. Next base: position 22,944,118 of record JARDYJ010000013.1, read on the forward strand.
ATGTACGGGTTTTGTCATTAAGGGGGTAAACAGAAGTGTCACTCTTTGAAGCACTTTGCCGGCATGCATGTTTAAACTCCCTCACTGTTTATCCTCTGCCACTTTTGCTGGGAGGCTGTTCCCTTTATTGACCACGCTGTCAGTAAAGTGACCTTTTGACATGTTGGCAAGAATGATAAGAATTGAAGCCAGGTCATTTCCAGAGAAATCGAGACAATTTGGAGTCATTCTATGTAGAACAAGAGAAAGATATTATCTTGATTAACCCTTTGAGAGCCCTGCTTGAATGCAACGCATTGCTAAAGGGTTAAACTCACCCTTGGGGTCATTTTGTTCCCCCAAAAAATTTCACCACATGCTCTGGCCGTGGAAATAAAACGGTGACATTTAATGACAGTTAAAAGTGTCTGGCAATTAACCGTTACGCCATGGATGCCACCGTCAGATGCTGGAACTTGGCCAGAGCAATACTAATTATCACCCGGGAAGCCTTACTTACTAATCAGCGCTCTATAAAGATTAGTCCGTTTCCTGCTGTCACTTGCCTATTAAATGGCATTTAACAATTCGGCCCTGGCCCTTACAAATATATATTATTCTTTGAAAACACCCGACCTCTCTTTCATTATGGCCGCTCTGGCAGCGTCCTCCAGCCTTTCAAAATTATTCATTTTGTTTGAGACCGAAATAAAGAAAATTGGATTCTAATGGCTGGATTGCCGATTTCCCTATTATTATTATATAAAAAAAACAAACAAGACTGACTTAATAACATATATTTATATGTATATATATATATATATTTATTTATATGTGTGTATATATATATATATATATATATATATATAAATGTTTATTCACATTATAATGTATATATAAACTATAATATTAAATTTCACAAGATATAATTACATATTATGTATATGTGTGTGTGTGTGTGTGTATATGTGTATATATATATGTGTGTATATATATATATATATATATATATATATATATATATATATATATATATACATTACCTCCATAATTTACTAGCAAAAAATATCACAAAAAATAAGAGCTCATTTTCCTTAGATTTGTTTGGTTGTGGCAAAAAGAGCTTCTTTGAATCAATTGCTTATTAGTCTTGGTGGTTAGAAATGTAGCTGCAGGGGGTCTCGCCTGTTGTGGGATCTTAGCTGTCTTCTCCTCTGGGGTAAGAAGGTCACAAGGATGGTGAGCAGATGTAGATAAGACTTTGGAGGCTGCAGGGAGGTTCTCGGCCCCCGTAACATTGTGAAGGTGCTGGGCGTTGCTGCCAATGGAGTCCATTGAGGTTACTCATCAGGGTCAGTGCCGGCCTTAGGGGTGTGCGACCTGTGCGACCGCACAGGGCGCCATGGTAGCGGGGGCGCCTGCCCGGGACTTAAATTAAAACATCGGGGTTTTTTTTAAACTTTATTTAAAATTATTCATGTTAAATAAAGTAAAAAAAAAAAAAACGATGCTTTAATCTAAGTCCCGGGCAGGGGCGCCGAGCGGTTGCTCGTGAAGTTCTCAGCAACCGCTCGACGCCCCTCACTCTCCGTGACTCCGTTGCGGTGCCGGCATCTCATGTTGAGCGCCGGACTATTCCGAAATGCCGGCACCGCGGCAGAGCGAGAAGACAGATGCCTCCCGCTCTCACCGCAGGACTCCGGCAACAAGGTAAGTGAGGGGGGGGTGTAGTTTGAAGGGGCAGAGGGGGGGTGTAGTTTGAAGGGGCAGAGGGGGGGTGTAGTTTGAAGGGGCAGAGGGGGGGTGTAGTTTGAAGGGGCAGAGGGGGGGTGTAGTTTGAAGGGACAGAGGGGATGGGTAGTGTGAAGGGGCAGAGGGGGGTGTAGTTTAAAGGGGCAGAGGGGAGGTGTAGTTTGAGGGGGGGTAGTTTGAACGGGTGAAGGGGGGGCACCAGAGGAGTAGTCCGCACAGGGCGCCACAACGCCTAAGGCCGGCTATGATCGGGGTGAGGGGTCCTTGTATGACCCGAGGCCTTCATCGCACTCTTCATCATGTCGCTCTTCATACAGTCCCTCGCCCTCTGACTCTCCTCGTCTTTCACCATAACTTGCTTAATCACGAGAAATAGTTCCTGTTTTTTAACCATAATGTTACATTCTTTCTAATCAAACCCCCGCTCGAAAATACTTTTTGGGGGCAAAAACAATACATTACAAACTCCATTAGAGCGTATATAGAGACTGCAGATTGTCTAACGGGAAACCGCTATACTTCTAGGGAATGAATGTTTGCCAATTTCCGCCCGCGGATAGCCTGTCACCAGTAGATGCGGAGGCCCGTCTTTCAAGCAAACTAAGAAAAGCAGCCCACGCCGGTGAAAAATTACTTGGAGGAAATGCAATTTAATTTATTTGGAATAAAGATAGATCTGGCACGGGCCATCTGCTCTGTGACAAATAGCGCGGCCATGGTGCTAGGACGCGCATTCTAATTTCTTCTATCAGTCTCGTATTGATCCGTTACTTGGAGATTACAAGATGGAAATTAGCAAAAAAATCAATTGCCCATCTCTCTAACCTGCTCCTTGAGTCTTTTGGTCCTCCCAGGACCCTGTAAATAGAGCGTTGATAAAGCGCAGTTGATGAACTGATACATTGTATGTCTGCGCATGATGTCTACAATGTCGGGCCATAGCACAAGATCATCATTGCCTGTTTTTTGTGATGGGATGAATCCCGGGACGTTCTCCTTCAGGTGCGAGTCTGCTGGGTTTATTGTCCAATCGTGGGAAGCCTTTTGTATCACATGACAGTTAAGCTTTCCCAGCTAAAAATATATTACTAAGGACAATTTTTACATGAATTACCGTATTGGCTCGAATATAGGCCGCACTTTCCCCCCCCACTTTAAGTCTTTAAAGTGGGGGTGCGGCCTATATTCGGGGTCTAGCGGTCGATGCCCGGGACATGCAGTTCCGGGCGCCGGGCAGGCAGCGGGGTTAGGATACAGATCCCCCGCAGCGGTGCAGGGGACCCGCATCCTACTCTCTGATACGCTCAGCCTCCCCTGCCAGCACTTTCCACGGGGGGAGTGCCGGCCCGGGAGGTTGTCTAAGCGCATTGCGCAGACGTTCACCGGCAGCAGCGATGCGCATAAACAATCTCCGCTGCTGGCACGTCTGCACGATGTGCTTTAACAATCTCCCTTGCCGGGAATTCCCACGGGGGGAGTGCTGGCAAGGGAGATTGTTAAAGCACATCGTGCAGACGTGCCGGCAGCGGAGGTTGTTTGCGTGCATCGTCGCAGCCGGTGACCGTCCGCACGATGCTTTTTACCTCTGCCCCCAAGACTTACCAGAGCAGACTCCCGGGTGTCTCGCGGGGCCGGCGGGTGACATCTACGCAATACGCGTATACAGCTTCCGGTGCAGTTGTACTTCCGGACGTTGTATACACGTATTGCGTAGATGTCCCCCGCCGGCCCCGCAAGACACCCGGGAGTCTGCTCTGGTAAATCTGGGGGGGGGGGCAGAGTGGCAGCATACCTCGGGGGGGGGGGCAAAGTGGCAGCATACCTCGGGGGGGGGCAGAGTGGCAGCATATCTCGGGGGGGGACAGTGGCAGCATATCTCGGGGGGGGAGAGTGGCAGCATATCTCTGGGGGGGGGGAGAGTGGCAGCATATCTCGGGGGGGGGGGGGGGGAGTGGCAGCATATCTCGGGAAAAACTTTTTCTTTTAAAAAGCACCAAACTTTTAAGGGGCGGCCTATATACGGGGGCGGCCTATATCCAAGCCAATACGGTATTTCTTGGCGGGGTTTCAGCATTCAAATAGTAGTATGGATCGTGTGTAATGTTACTTTTATGAACACTAGAGGGGAGAGTTCTACAAAGGAGGGGTAAGTTGGTCCATCTCTATGACACACTCTTCTGATCCAACCCTGAAAATGTGTTGCAATCAGAGGAACATTCTGTCTATTTCCATGGTAACTGCTCCACATATAGAACGCTCTTTATAACTCTATCCCGGTGGCTTCTAATGAAGGACGGTCATTAAGTTCTAGAGGTTCCGAACCTTATTTGTGGATTGTTCTAAGTCACATGTAACCGAGTCATTGATACTTTATATCTTTGGGCAACATGCTAAGAATTGTCTGGTGGAACCACATAGAAGGATGAGGCCGCCTCAGACTTCTCCGTCACTCATTTTGGTCTCTCTCCCGATTTAGTAGAAAGAAATTTCATTTCTTGAACGTCGTAAAAGCTCAAGCTCAGCCCTGCTTGGACCTAGACTGCCTGGCTGCTACAACGTTGCGGTATTTTGCATCAAATGCACAAACCGTGGCTTCAGCTGCTTGTAGCTCCATCAATAACAAGGTCTTAATTGAAGCCGAGAAGAAAACATAATCATTGTGGGCAAAATATGTCACTAAATACACTCTCCGGAGACTCTCTGTAACGGAACACTCTACTGGAGACTTCATTTTCTTTCCAGCAATCCCGCTTTTGGCAGATGCTTTGTTTCATTTTACCGTCAAATTCAATTAGTTCTTCACCTGCTACCACCCGAGCTATTAAGAAACACTAGGAAGCCTCCGCCGAAGCTGTCTTTCAATGGGGTTATGATATAGGGACCCTCGTACCGGTGCCAAAAAATGTAAAAACCGTCAAAATGAAACTATAGAGAGATGGAATGGATTATCTCCTGTAAGTAACATGCAGGTATAATAAGTGCTTTGCTCATCGGTGATGTGTATCTTTTTAAGCCACAGTTAGCAAGGAGCCTTTTCATACCTACCAACTGCCAGGCCTGGAGTGGCCATCTGGCACGCCGGGCAAATGCCCGGTAGGCTGTTGGCCGGTATAGCTCCATACTCAGTTGGAGCAACAGATCAGGTGCTCACTGTGTGAACATAAAAACATTAGATCCAGTTGGTGAGCTCAGAGATCGCTCCTTGGTAACCAGTCCAGTTACATTATGGTGGTCTGTGCCAAGTCACCAAAGCCCCAACCATCTCTTCTACTGGGCACAATACATCCTTCTGAGACGAGGTGCTGGAATAGGACAAGGCGTTGGTTGTGGGGGGAGAGTCGAGATGCTGCCTGGGTCACGTATTATATCTCTTTATAAAACAACCATCTTTCCCCACTGAAATTGTTTGTCGTTATTGAACTTTTAGGAAAACATTTCAGAAAATCTTATATTATTTGGAAAATAGTTCTGTTAGCAAAGAGGCGCCACCTGCTGGAAAAGACACTTAACTGCAGAAATTAAACATATTTCTGGACACAGGGAATTCCCAGGGCTTGGGTTCTATGTATCAATACATAGAACCCAAGAAATAATAGAAGTCTGTCTGGTTTTATGTGCTTCACACTTTGTGTATTTTACAAATGTTTCAGTACATTTTCTTCTAGGTACACAAGATAATATCTTACATATCGTATAATGCATGCAAAAATACTTCATTTTCTATTTTTACGTCTTGGCATAAGTCCATATATGGTTACTCTATCCCTACGCAGACAGGTGTATTGTATATTCAAATACATGGGTGCTCTATTAACGGAAAACTAGAATTTGCCGGCATTCGGCCCCCGTCTAGTCTGCCCGTTTCTCCTGCTGTAAAGAGTCAAACCTTAATCAGTCGTTGGTCTCATCTTAGATTTAGGAGCCGTATGTCTATCCCATGCATATTTAACTTCCCTCGGTGTATCAGCCTCTACCACTTCTGCTGGAAAGCTGTTCCTCAGTGAAGTAGAACTTCCTTACATTACCTCTCGTGCCAAAGGCATATAAACAAACAGCGTATACTCATTATGAAGTATAAGGTGTAGAGTTGTATCCATAGAGATAAAAAGCATGTTATACCATTATTGGCTAACTGAAGTATAATAGATTGCAAGCTTTTGAGACTCTCGGTCTCTTCTTCAGGCACAATATTAAAAGTGTCTCTATGCTGAATACTTATAGGTTTAGGAGCACCACCTGCTGGCTATCAGTGGTACTGCAGCAACTATTCCTGCCTGCAGAGCTCTCCTTTAATTTGGAGGAATTAGATGAAATGAAACTAATAAAGTTAATAAAAAAGTTTATTTTTCTTTCCCACATTTTAAGTTAATGACAAGCCGTAGAAGCCAAGTAAAGCCCCAATAATGTGTATATAAACATCAAAAATTATTTATAAATCGTGTAACCTAATTTACTTCTAGATATTTGCCAAGACTTTGTGACCTACTGATCTATGAACAAAGACCTAACTACACTACTTAAAGCTAAAGTTTCCTTTTGGAGTATTAGGATGTATGTTTCAAATACCCCCATTACGCAGAATATATGTTTAATATTAATAATAAGCCACAACTGAATGTTTTAATCTTTTATTTCTTACACATTTTCCATTTAAAATGATAAGTAATAATATGTACACAATCTGGTTCCATTTCAGTAAACAAGACCAGTATTAGTTTTAAAAAATCATATATAAATTAATTCTTGCATTTTTCCTTTAAAACAGTGCATTTTAGAAATGCCCATATTTCACAACACTACATAAAAAAAACTGGCAGTTTCTGTAACGTGGGGGTTAAGAAGGTGGATGCCATTGTTAAAAGTCAATACAATTGGTTTAGTAAAAGAAAATACAAGTTTTTAAACCAGAAAAAAAAAAAAACGGCAGTTGCTGGCTGGAAAATTGTGAAATATTTAACCAACTTAAAATACGTTTCTGTACAATATACATTATTTAAAAAGAATTCAAAGACAATGGGTTAATTTTATGTTAATTTAGCCAATGCTTTTATTTTTAACCCATGGCGTTTTAGAGTCCGTCGTATGGTTAATTACACTTGACGATATCCCTCCATCTCCGAACTAACCCTCTTAATTAGAAATTACTATTTAAAAATGAACCAAACGTCCAAAAAACAAACATTCCGGGGCAGAGTCATTTACAAAAGCCAAAAAAGTACATGACATACATGAATTACTATTCAGTCAATTGGCTGCTTATCTGGAATGTATAAAAAAGTTGCTTTTTTATAATAAAAAATTAACAATTCGATTCCTGTAGATCCGATTGGCTGGGAGGAAGGCGGTATGATGCGTTCTGTACGGTACGGAGGAATGATAATCAATGGTCTCGGAATAATTACTGAATAAAACAAAAGTTTTATGAAGAAGCACCTGTAGGCGCTAAATGTTTTACTTTTAATTTTAAGGTTAGCGTTAAAAGGAAAACTATAGCTACTTTGTATTAGCCAGGTTTAGTCAATTTAGGGGGGAAATGTCTGTTTTGGATCCAAGTTCCAAACATTTATAAAGGTTTCTGGTCTAGACCTTTTTGGGGAAGGAGTTTTTATAAAGATCTTTGTATAGACAGAAAAGTTGGCTTTTTTAGCACTTTTTTGGGTACATTTGTTTAATTTCTTTTTTTTATTTGTCACTTTAAAAGCATTTCATCTCCTACAAATGAGTCAATAAAGTTTTTACATCTTTGTCATTGAGTTACTACAAACGTGATTTTTTTTTTTATCCTGCTATGATATGGAAACTTTTACGTATATTATTTGTTTTTGGAATGGAGTAAAAGTTTTTATCGGATGATATGTCATAAGGTCACTTTTTTCTTACTTTAAATCTTGAAAGAAAATGCTAAACCTTCACACTGATTAGAGAGGCACATTATTTTAGGGGAGCTAAAGGAGGGAGCTGGACGTAGCTGTAAGTCCCAGCAGACTTTCTAGGTGTTGAATCTTGGAACATTACGGTTACCCGATTTCCTGGAGACGTACTAGATAAGGCCACACCGCCCGTGTAAAGGGATTTACCAGAACCATCATTTAATACCCTGCTTTGTGAAGAAGTGGTTTGCAATAGTTTGCTTTTATGGTTCTCCAGTTACTAAGATGCTGAATTCAGATTAAGGCAGTGATGGCTTCTACCCATAACCTCTCTATACCAAGGTCATGGGGGTCATGTTATCTAAAGGCATAAGGTCCTTATATGCTTTCAAGACAACAGATGCATGTATTCTACCGATCAAAAGTTTGGGATGTTTTCATGGAAAACAAGGACATTTCTGGCTGTAAAATAATTACAAAAAGGGTTTCTAACCATGAATTATCCTACTAAACTTAAACTTGGATCAGCGAACACAACGTGGCATTGGAACACAGGAGTGATGGGAGTGATAAAGGACCATTGGAACACAGGAGTGATGGGAGTGATAAAGGGCCATTGGAACACAGGAGTGATGGGAGTGATAAAGGGCCATTGGAACACAGGAGTGATGGGAGTGATAAAGGGCCATTGGAACACAGGAGTGATGGGAGTGATTACAGGCCTCTGTACACCTAACATTTCCAGCTACAATACTCATTTACAACATTAACCCTGTCTGTGCTGGATTTCTTATCTATTTCATGTTATCATAAAGTACAATTTTTAAATTTTTTTAGTGACCCCAAACTTTTGAACGATAGTGTAATTTTGTTCTGTATAAGTCAACTTCCTTTTGAGCGTTTAGAAAATTAACAAATCTAGTCGCTGACCAACTCTTTGGTCATTTAAGTGAGATCTTCACTAGATCTCGTATCAGTTCCTGTAGACACCTTAGGAGATGATCACCTGCACAGCGGCTGTTTGTTAAAGTGGGCACTTCTGGATAAGCTAGGCTACGTTGTCCATGCGCATCTCAGTGAGGAACCAGCTGTGATTACAATATATAAAAAAAAACAAAAAACGGGTAAATTTTAAAAGTGCAGGCTGTTTTCTGAACATGCAAAGTTTTAAAAGTAGACATTGAAGTTAGAAGTCAGCGGCTTTTTAATGTGAAACCATTATAGCTGCCCTAGAAGGTCGAGATAGCCAAGAGTCCAACCTCAAGGGCCGTCCTACCTCTATGATTCAATTATTAGAGGGAATGATTCCTAATATCCGATCCACTATTATTCCTGGTTATTCACACTACACATTTATGACAGTATTATAAAAGCCGTGTCAATATGTAACAAATACCTATACAATAATGTACATTTCTTTTTCAATATACCTTAATTGACATTCCAATTAAATCCTAGATTTTGCCGATGTTTTTGGGGGCTCATTAATAAAACATTCCATTCCAACTTCTTAAAATATTAACTTTAAATAATAACAGTACATAGGATTAAAAGCGTAATACTGGCAGAAATTAAAGAAAAGTTAACATTTCCTCTCCTATTTACAAAATATTCAGTTTTCCCCTAAACTGCAATAATACCTGCGCTATAAAATTTAAATGTAAACCAGCGATGTCTTATAATTTATAAAAGGTTGGTCCCCTATCAGACAAAGTATTTATTTAATTATTTTTGTATTTATTATGGTCCAGACAAAAACTTCCCAGCAACGACCTGAGATTTTAGAGATACCGACCCGAAAAAAGGTTTTTTTTTTTTATATTTAGGCGTAAATGCGCAAGATAATCTTATCTTAGATTGCTACGATCAGATTTGTTTGTAAGAATTTATCTTTAATAATAAAATGTTCCCATTTTTATATAAAACATGTTAAAATATTAAAACTTAGAGGAAAAAAAAATAAAAACGTAAACACAGGAATTGTACAACGAAATAAAAGGAGGAAAAAAGTAAGACTTTGAAAATAAATAGCAAATGTTAAGATAATAAGATAGCTTTGTGCTGTTGGTTGCTGGAAAGTGCAGGTAGCGGTAATGGTGGCGCATCATACAGACTGTTTGTGGCGACAGGTTTCCCACCATCCGTCCGTTAGAAGGATCACTTGTGTTGTTCTTGTTGGGTTCTCGACATGTCCCTCAACTTGGCCAAGCAGCCGGTGGGCCAATAATCCCTTGGAATTTTCACGTCGTCGGCCATCGTGGCAGAATATTTAGTTCTCCGATTTTGAGTTTAGAAAAAACTGTTTTTGTGCTTCTTCAACGGCACTAACGTTCCTGTCCCTTTGACCCAAAAAGAGGTCCTTCATCTCCACCGGAGTCATACATCTACTGGTTTGTGTTCATAGATCACCATCTGCGGGTGGCTGACATAGTCTATAGAGTCTGGGAAAGGAAATATTGAAATATAAAATGTTTTGTTAGAGAATGACCTGCCTGATTAAGTCTTAGTGCAATGCTAAGGAACCGAGAAGAACGTGGTGTCGTGTGTGAGGGATGTTGGGTTTTTATCACCCGGTGGTCAAAGAGGACCACCGTATAAAAATTACAGAGAACGTGAATAGTTTAATAAATATTAAAGGTGTTAAGGGGGGACATTTATGATCATGGTGACAGGGCATAGAGATCACAGTAAGTAGATCTCCGTGTCCCACCTACCTCGGGGCAGACTGTGGCATTTGATCCATCACTTTTAGGTTTTTCGCAGATATTTCCACACGAGGACCCTGCAAAAATAAAAATAAAATGCATACTTAAAGCATTACAAATGGTATATAATGCGTACGTCCCACAGAGAAGAAAATACTTACTGGTTATGTTTTTAACCACAATTATGGTTGCTGTACTTTTTTTTTCATAGCACCAAAATTTGGCTAATTTGGCTATCTTGTGATTTTTAACTTTTAGTCTGAGGACTAAAAAAACAATCGTCTCAGAGAAGCAGAGACGTCATTCAGGTGTTAAAGACTCTGTTCTACGGAGTGTGGTCATGGAGAAGAACCAGAAGTCGCCCTGCCAGTTAGATGATGGACCATTCATTCCTAGCGGACGTTGTAAAGGATGGTTATCTTTACATGGCTGGTGCCTCTGTCCTTTGTGTTTATTAGAGTTCGCACGTTGGGAGCAGATCTGGAACGGTCTTTAAACTCACCTGTTTTCTCATAATGTCGGTGGCCTGCATGATACACTTGGGAAGGAGTCCGTGGCTCCGAGCCAGTATGGCTGCCTGCTCCAGGGACACACTTAATGTACTCCTGTGTGGGAAACGTCACAAAAATGGGGTTAGACATTGGCTAAAAAAAAAAAAGTTTTCTTGAAATTTATACTCCTAGTTCTGCCAACCATCCTTCTGAAAATAAAACCCTAGTTGTATATAGTGTTGGAGTATATAAATAAATAAAATATCAGCACCTTATCCCTATTATAATAATATAATATTATAGTATTATTATAATATTATAGTATTTTATATATATCATATCATATATATGACAGTATATATATATAAACATATATATATATATATATATATATATAACGTAATCATTTATTACATTAGTATTAATATTATAGTATTATATTTTATATATAAATATATTGTATTATATAATAACATAACATATTTTATATATTACATTAAGTATTATTAGGATATCCCATCACCAAATTAACTACTTATATATCTTGTATATCTGCGCATGTGACATCAATTATAATAGTAGAATGCATAGAATTCCATTGGGAAATGTTACAATGTGGTTTAAATGAGGAAGCCAGCAAGGAGACGGAGGGCATATATTTCATGGGGTTTCTTTCTAAGGAGAAAAAATGTTTAGAGGAAAGATGATACCTTTATTGGCTAACTAATTACTGAGATGGTGGTAGATAGGTGGAACCGCCTCCCAGCATATGTGGTAGAGGCTAATACAGTGAGGGATAGTCATATGGCTCCTGAATCTAAGACAAGACCAACGACTGATTAAGGTTTGAGTCTTTAGAGCAGGAGAAATGGGCAGACTAGACGGGCGCCGATCTGCCGACACGTTCTGTGTTTGTGTGCTCACCTTTGCATCCCGGTGCCGCACATCACGATCTGGCAGGCTCCCAGGCGATAGCAGAGCTCCGAGGAGATGGGTAGAAGTCCTGCTCCATAGATATTGGCGCTAGCGTATCCCGATTGAGGCGGTTTGGGGCTAGTGTAGGATTTCATTAACCGGCACAGTTCGTCTAATGCATTTATCGGTCGAATCAGCTGCCAAAACAATATATATATTTTAATAAGAAAAAATATGAAACCGAGCTAAATAGATAACTTGTAGAGCACTTATCCATGGTGAGTGACAACTGATGTGACTCAACTAAAGAGCTGAGCTCAGGTGGTTACAAGTTAAAACCTCATGGAATCTACCGACTGATTTCATCAGAACTCACCAGGGGTACAAGATCCGGATTCTACCGGAGATCTGCTAATCTGAATGCCCCAAAAAGAAAGATATCCAAGGGCTCCTTCTCTTATTAACCCAACCTAGTGAACAGACTCCTTAACATCATCTTCCTCGCTTCTTACCGAGACCATCTCCATATCCCCCAACATCTGAAACGGGCCGTGACGGACAGTTCTGTTTTAAGAGCCAAGCGGTACTAAGACTACTAAGTACACGCCGCTTTCTGCCCTATTGCGGGGTATTTGTGTAACCGAGTGGGGTATTCAGAAGACGATTAATGGTTTTATTTACCCTGTTTAAGTTATAAAGCCGTTTCCTGCTGTTTCTATACACATTATTGGGGTTTTTAGGGCTGTAGAACCCTGCGATCCCCTCATACCCAGCAAACATTCTGACCTCCTAGAAAAGAGGGTCTCACAAAAAACCGACATGTTAAGAAATTGTGAGAATGGAAAACCAGACTTCGGTATTTTGGGAATCACATCAGCTGGGTTCATAAACCGTTAACCAGGATTTATGAATCTCTTCCCAATGTGAATACCGTGTACCTGATTTCACCAACCAGGCAAACTTCTATATTGTAGTTTCCTCCCGTTATAACTGTAGTATATAAATGTCTATATTAACCAAGAATATAAATGTTCCAAATCTACTAGGATCTGAAATACTTCCAGCAGACATACCCCAAGAGGTACATACACAAGGTTGAAGCAAAAGAAAAAACTACTATAAATTGTAGAAAACCATTAATTATTCTGAGTATGGCTTCTTACCTGATCTATTTTAATAGCAGTGGTATTGGAATCAGTTGACTTTTCAAGGTAAAATGCCCTTTAAGAAGAAAAAAGTTATTTACAACCTTGTCTACTTTTTTCCTAAGAAAATTCTAGATATCAGCCAATCGAAAGAGGCGTGTTATTCGTGTGGCCATACGTCAATCATTCAGCTCCAGGCTGACCACATTAGACGTATCATCATAACATTATGAGCAGATGGCGGTGTATGGGCATAAACAGAGACAACGCACCCTCCCAATAACAATAAACACGACCATATCTTCTAAAAACACGAGACTTTAGTCTTTTATGTTCTTAATACGTTCTGAACAGGAAGTCAGCGTAAGGCTTCACAGGAAGAGAGGTGAGCAGCGGACAATGGCTTCCCCCATGCAGTTGAAAACAAGTATTTCATGAACACTAGTTGCTAAGAATGACTGATACATCAACTGCATCTCCGCGAGGGCATTTTCCTCCTTTTACACTACTGCATTATCCATACCTGAGCTTGCGATAGTAGTTCTGTACTTTTTCCATAGACATTCGGTTTATTTGCTGCTGTAATTCCTCCAACGGGACGTTGGTACCAGGCTCTGAAAGGCCTTCCAAGTTCTCCAGAGCTGTGTTTGAAACATTTGTATTTTGAAAATGTTAATTGTTGCTCTGGACACAGTTACCATTTGGTGTAACCTTTGCATGCATAATAACATAGAAAGATGGCGACCCCCCCCCATAACTTCATAAATCACGCACCTTTTGTAAATAACACTGACTGAAGTTTTAGACTTCCACCGTGTTCAAATCTGGTTGGAAGTTTGGAGAAATGGTAACTATCGAGGTAAAAGATTACTTTCAGCGACTGTCGGCTTCCTTCCACATGATGGAAAACTGAGGTGTCTAAGAAAGAAAAAAGTAGGAAAATCAGTTGTCAGAATATACTATATCACAATTAGGGGAAAAATAAAGTAATGTTCTAAATGTGCGGCGGTAACCATGGAAACCGATGGAGTATTCCAGTCGACTGAGCCTCATTTAGAACTGTGCTACAACATTCTTCATAAGATCACAAATTCTAAGAACGCATCATCTGGTTTATTTCCCGTGAAAAGTGTGAGTGAATGTGTTACACAGCATGCGGGGGGGGGGCAGTATTTTGTGCGTACACCAGCGGATTAAAGGGACTCCTTGCAGTGTCACAAGGGATTGGATGCTAAGCAGAATGAGAAAGCCCTGAAATAAGGTGGGAATAAATAATATAAATATTTAACATTAAAGCCATTTTAGTGAATGGGTTTTAGTGCACCTTCTCCTTTTGCTATAAGTGAGACACTTAATAAAGATACATATTACACGCTATGGATGAGTCTCCCCAGATCCCATAAAACATCCTCAAACCGTTCAGCTGTAACGTGGTTAAAACCACCTACGGACTTTAAGCATCTGTAGGGTTAACAGAGAAGCGTATATACATATGAGATGCCATTCAAGCTGCAGCAGGTCACCGAGGATGACCCAAAAGTCTGTCCTCGCCGTTGGGTCTTTATTAACGCCTTACATCTCGGAATGTCCGTACCGGCGGGATGCAGTAGAAGAATGATCGTGCCCATAAGGACACTTTTCTCTCTTATCCCAGACCAGAACACTAAGGTTATCAGACCCCCACCCCTAGGCACACAGGGTTAAACGAGTGGGGAACAATCATTGGTGGAGTCCCCAAGAAATAGCTTGGGCACCATGTTATGTGCGGATGGGATCACAGCCTCGTAATCCATGTCTCGAATGTCCTGGGTGGATCAAACCATTTATAGCTGAACGTTTACTTACAACAGATGGGGATCCTTGACCTCCAGCCCATTAACTTATAGACAGAACAGATAAATAACTTGCCCACTCGGCACTACGCCTCAGGACGGCTTATATCTGCACTTGTGTCACCCCGTAATGTATGTTCTTAATGCAAATGGTTTCCAAAGGAAATATTCTCACAAGCACCGTAACAATATGAACTAATGGCCCCCGTAAGCGCTCGCTCTTACTCGCCACCAGGGTCTCGTCCATCTCTTTGAAATAAAACACGACTTTGTCCAGATCTGAGAGCGTCACTTTAATGTCTTCCAGCATCACCCGTTCTTCCTCCTGTAGAATAAATAAAGCCGTCACGTCGGGTATTCTGTTCCCTAAGTTTAAGATTTAGGCTTTTTCATCGAATTTTCCTCTAGAAAAGGTCTTTCCTTTAGTTCGGCATTAATACATATTACGGCCACATGATGGCAGTATAGACACGCTGGGGACCGGCCCATCTGTTACGCCTAATAGAATTTTGCAATTTTAGGGACAATTTCAAAATTCTTCTGCTTTTTTATCGCCAACAAGTTCTGTCGTTTCTTACAAGAAAAAATGATATTGTTGTATTAGTCCAACGGGAAATGGAGTCATGTCAAAGATGATACCTTGTAATGGGCATGCCATAGAAAATTAGCTTAAAAATAAGATTTAGGGACCTCAGAGGTCGCATTATATATATATAGATAATCTGAGAACACTCTACAGAACGGTAGACGGTGGAATTTGGGAAGCGTTAGTCTTGGTGTGAGGCGTCCGGGCCGGGTGATGACCGTTGACTTACCACATTGGGAGACAGAAGCGACTGGTAGTTCAGTAAGACGCCGGTGACAGATATCTGTTCCAGCCACTTTCTGCTGGCGTCTCGGCTGCTTTCCTCGTATTCTCCATTATTGTTGTATCTGTAGTTGAGGGCGGCCATCAGCTGCTCGGTAAAAGTGCATATGGCGGCGACGAGGGTCTGGCAGAAAATGACATCTCGCCTTATTTGCAGCTCGGTATCTATGGAAATCAAGGAAAGCGTCACCAAATTTAATGAAAGCCCCTCGATCCTCAGTGTTAAATGTGGTGCTGTCGCCATGGAAACAAATTATCATCGCTGCTCCATAATGTAAGAAGTTTGTTCTTTTGCAGCATAGACCTCAATCACAGCTCCTGCGTGGTCTACCCCTGAGACGTTAGAGCTGAGAGCCGGACGGGTAAGATAGCCGGATGGTCCAACTGTGCCCCCCCCCCCCCCCGCAAGGAAGGTGTCGCGCTTTGGACACCTTCACGTTGGGTTGATCAGCGTTCCAGCTCGTAACCGATCCCAATTCACGCGTTGGAGGAAATGTTTAAAACCAAAACGCATTGTGTGTGATAAGGGGCCTCGTGTAAAGTTTTGTTCCTTGAATCGACATAAAAAACATCCCGAGTATTTTTCTTTTCCATTACCAAACGGCATCGAGACTGTGACGTAAATTGCGATACCGGATCCGGCACCTCGCTCGCTATTTTAAGACTGACCTGATTGAACGTGTCTTTCTATAGACCGGGCACGCGACCAATGACAGATTATGCCACGGGGATCATGTTCTAACTGATAACTATATTAAGAACTTACTTTCCTAACTAAAGAAAGAAAAACCCAATATCCACCCGTCTCGGAAAATTAAATAAAATACAAACATTAGGACTAGAATGTCCTCTCCCTAAATGTCTTCTGCAATCGTCCAAAGTATCTCGAAGACGCCATCTGGTTCTTCCTTAAGGTATTAAAAGGCATCGGAGGCGACTGATCGCATTGTTAAATCTCTGTTTTTTGGGTTTTTTTTATGAGATTAGAGGCTACTATATTTTTTTTAACCTACTGAATTGGATACAATAATATAAATATTTTTGAAAATGATAAATCTATCAGTTATTATATAATTCTGATCTTTAAAATCCCCCAAAATACAGTTCTTCATAGTTAAAAGCGAAGGTAATTTGTAGAATGTGGTTTAATTACCTCGTGAGGTCATTGTCATAAAGGTTTCAAGAATTTCTAAGATATTATCGCACTTTATTGGCATTGTAATTAATGTGAGAGCTCCAGCCGAGCTGATTTTGGCTGAAACACGTGGATTCCGTGTACCGTGCCCCGTGAAGGAGTTGTGCTAATTGGGTCAATAAAAGTGAAATATCACCTGTGCATTTCAGCAGCGCCAGAAGAAGCTGATTCTTCCCATCTGGAAAAGAGAAATGGGGAGAAATAGCGGTTAAAATATTTATTGTTATTATTAGTTAGTGACCGAGATCTTCAGCCAGTTATCGGTTTCAGCAGGAAACTATTTAAAGAGATGTTGCAGCTTAAATAAGATATTCCGTTTCATTTAAGAAAGGATACAAAATGACATTCATCAAAAGCGCATTAAAAGGAAAAAAACACGGTACTGATTCACAGACTTCAACCTCGTTTAAGGTGCAGGAAAATTGCATATCATTTAGGTCAACGCCTAAGACTCCACGTTGTGAACCCAGAAAAAACATATCTGGACCCCGGCTGGCAAAGCATTCTGGGAAATTCAGCCCGCCGGACTCGGAATGCTGGGATACGGAGCCCATGGAAGCCGCAGGAGCTCCGTATCTCACGTTGGCGCAGCCGTCGCTTGAACATGATACACAAATCACAGTTTCAAGAAATAATCTCCCTTAATGTCGTTTTAAAGATTGTTCTTGATTACTCTGCCAGCGAAATGTCTTCAGTACAAACCTTCAACATATTTCTGGATGCTTTCCACGAGAGTCTTGATGGAGTTTGGGAGGTTCCAAGGATCTTCTCGAATGCTGATCTGGATCATGCTTCTGCACTTTATGGTCCACTCTTCTTTCTTTTGGAATTCTAGATAGATAAAGGGAATCACATTTAGAAACATGAGGAAGACATAAAAGTGTCCGTGAACTAATTCTGTACCAAAATTATTACTTTCCGGGACCCAAAGTAAACCTGAGACGGAATCCATAATTTGTGATTAAAAACAACCAGCATTTACTCTCATAAGCCTCTTCGGTTGATACATTGTTGCCGAACCAGTAGCCCACGGCCCAAGTTGTCTTATGGCCTCTTGGGTTGAATCGGAACAATTCAACGCAAATAATGAGATTTACAACCCTTTTATAAAACATTTTTAATTAGTCAATCTCAACAATTTGACCATCATTTTTTCTTTGATTACGATAAATATTTGGGTCTCAATGTGGAACACGCCAACTCTAGCAGTGGATGGTATGAGGATATATATTTATATACGGGCAGGAGAGGCTGAGCTTGCATAATGACAGGCAACCGTCTGGCGTCCCCAGTTTGCAAGTGGTCATGGATTAACCCATTGATTGCTTTAGTTTGAAGGGGTTAATTGTACCTTGCAGGCTGTGATCCATCGGGAAGTGCTTTGTTTCCTCGAAGGCTTTGGACATGACGTTTCCTTTGAGGAGTGCTATAATGGCATCCACCTGGGGAAGAAAAACACCAGACTCAATGACAAGTCCTTTAACCCCTTCTTGACAAAGACTGATTTTACTTTTTGTACCCTTCGTGACAATGGCCGTTTTAACATTTCTGCGCTGCTCGTGTTTAGCTGTAATTTTCTTCTTTCCCGTTTACTGAACCCACACACATTATATATTGTTTTTTCAGGACAAGAAGGGCTTTCTTTAGATGACATTGTTTTGATTGTATCATATTATTTACTATTAAAAAAAGTATAAAATATGGTGAAAATTTTAGAAAAAAATGACTGTTTCTAACTTTTAGTTGAAAAATCTTTTACTCATCTATAAAAGGTAATGAAAAAACCTGCTAAATAGATTCTACTATTTGTCCTGAGTTTAGAAATACCCAATGTTTTTATGTTTTTTTGCTTTTTTCTACACATCATGGGGCAATAAGTACAGGTAGCGTTTTGCTATTTCAAAGCCATTTTTTCCAAATCTGGTAATTCTTCCCCCCATGTGCCATTTCAGGTATCTTTGAAGCCGGCCAATGCAATTTACCCCATCAAGTCATATATTTTTGAAAACTAGACAGCCCAGGGTATTCCAAATTTTAACCCTTTCCAAGCACTAATTCTACCATCAGCCTTTGTCAAACTTTATGGTAGTAATTTTTTTTGCATTTGTTTCACACACATTTTACTTTAGGTATGAATAAACAGGTTCTGGTATATGTCACTATCATAAAACACCCCAATATGTGTTTAGCAACATATCCTGAGTACAGCGATACCTCACATGAATGATTTTGCCTGGCTGTTTGGGGGCAAAAGGGCCACATTTGGGGCATGCGCATTTTCAATGTTGAACTTTGGCATTTGGGGATCCACTGCCCATGCCCTATTTGGTACATCTTTGAGCCGGGCCATTTCAGTGTGCCCAACAAAACCATATATTTTTGAAAACTAGACACCCCAGGGTATTTTAAATGCTGGTATTTTAACTCTTTGCATGCACACATTTTACCACCAGCATTTTTTCAAAGTTTGCAGTAGTATTTTTGTGTGTGTATTTTTCCCACACATACCTACTTTATGTATGAATTTACAGCTCCTGGTATATGCCGCTGTCACACGACACCCCAATATGTGTTCAGCAACATCTCCTGAGTACAGTGATACCCCACATGCATGGGTTTGTCATTTTTGGGGGGAACTAAAAGGCCACATTTGTTACGTGTGCATTTTTCTAATTGGAAATTAGATGTGTGGCCATCCTCCCCCCCCCGTGTTAATTGGGACATTGTTGAATCCGGCCAATTCAATTTACCCCATCAAATCATAAATTTTTTTAAAGTAGACACCCCATGGGCATTTAATATGCCAGTATTTTAACTCTTTCCATGTGAGAATTGTTTTAAGCTAATGTGCTAATTTTAGGACTTGCACACAAAAATAAATTTTTTATATATATATTTTAATTTTTTTTTGCCTTTTTTAAAACATTTTTAACATTTTTTTTCAACTTGAAGGTTCCCCTGATAGTGACATCAGAGGGAAATTATTTTTACATTTTACTGTTTTTTTACTATTTTTTTTCTAATTATTATTAATTTTATTTTATTTTTAATTTATTTTTTCTAATCACACTGTGATTAGAAAGCTGGGCTCCATTGACTTGCATGGTTGAATGCAGTACCTGTAATCGACCTGCAAGTGGAGCCAGAGTTCTCTAGAGGGTCAGGAGACCGTCTAGCGAACCTTTTCATCTTTATTATTTTTTTTCCCGGGCCGCCGCCATCTTGCTGATGGCGAAGATCACCGGCAGCTGCGGCTGTGATAGCTCTCCGGAGCGGTCACAGTCCATCAAGAGGTAAGTGTTTGGTGTCGCTGGATGCCTCCTGATCGAGGCATTCCAGCGACACAGTTTAAGTTTAGGAGGTGATCGTTGATCGCCTCCTAAACGCTTTTAAAACGGGCGTCCGCCGCCATACATTGTATGGCGGATGTTGACGCCCCGGGTAGGGGCCAGACATGGGCCCTGATTCCGATCATGGCGTTGCTGGATGCCTCAAAGTCGAGGCATTACAGCAACGCCGTTTGGGTAAAAAAAAAAAAAAATCGATCACGGATCGATTTTTTTTACCCGTTTTAACAAATGACGGTCCTGGCACGTCATTTGTCGTTAACGACATGTTTTTCTGTGACGTGCCCGGACCGGCAATTGTCATCAAGGGGTTAATCTACAAACACGTAAAACCCCAAACATGGAGAAGGAACGGAAGAAAAGCGTTTGCTGTACCTGGTTAAATAGATGTTCCAGGCAGCCGTGGAGCTTGTCCTGCTTATCCGATGGGATCCTCATATCACAAGGAAGCTCGTCCCCTGTATAGCAAAAATAAGATCATTATTAAAAAATCCCCCCACACACACACCGGCTAGAATCTAACACTTTACAGCCGCTAAAAAAACAAAATGTCATAAATATATAACGCAGACCATTTAAATATCCCTAGTATTGTTGCCAATAAATTTGTCGCAGTTAAAACACGCAGAGGAAGGATACATTATTTGTAAAAGAATGTTTGATCCGGGCGCTGTTAAATCCACCCCAAATCGAGAGTAGTCACCGTAGCAACCAATGGAATGTTCCATTTTAAATGTCGCTCCAGAATTGCATAATCTCTGTTGTGTTTGTAGGGACGGTCCTGAGATAATCAGTACATGCTGAATAATCCAATTCCACCCCAAAATCTTACCGGATCCCATCTCGTCGCTGCCCAGGTAGGAGCTGTTACTTCGCACGCTCGTGTAGGACAGAACAGAATCCCGATTGCTGTTGCATTCACTAAAAGAAAATTAGGGAAAAAAAGTTAAAAATAAATATAAAAAATAAGGACTATAAACAGCAGTTTCGAATTCTATATTTTACATGTAAATGCCTTTTTTTATTATTATTATTCCAACACTAAAATGATGTATTCAAGTCAACGACACGGAAACAACTTTATATTTATGATTCTTCTTCTAAAGATTTACTAATACACAAAATAAGCAAGTAATAAAAAAAGGGAAAATAATAATTTTGATGGGTAAAATGCTTAATAAATCCGGTATTTAAAAAAAATAAAAAAAATATTTGGAAACACGATTTGTCCACAAAGCTCAGATGGTAAAATATTTGGTGCTCGCATTACGTACCTAGCAACGGGGCCAAAAACGGCCAAAAAGAAACCCAACGCGGTTTGCGATTTATCAGAAATGCGTCAACACAAGGTCTCATATCTTGGGTTTTTCGGAACGCGATGTGTAACTGCATTCTAGAACCTTATTTTTTTTCTTATTATTATTTTTACATATTTATTGTGTTGGTATGAATTTGATTAAGATGCTAATGATATTGACGTGTTGTTTTTTCCTCCCCAAGAGTTTTCTGGAGATGTCATAAAGCACCTTGTGATTCCTGCCAGCGTTTGTACAAAGCGCTCCTTGTGTTTTCTCCCCACTTGCCCCGTGACATCCGTATTTTGTTGGAAAAAATATTTGGCAGAACACTCTGTCTACTTCAAAAAAAATAAAAGACAGTTCTAATTTAATCGTTTTTTTTTTCCTTTTATAACCTGAGCTTTTACTTTTGCTGTTCCTCGGAAAATATGAGACGCAGAGTTTGAGGATTTAAAGGATTGGCTGGACAGGTGCGCGCTCTCCAAACTTTACAGAAAGAGTTGCAGCGGGATGTCATATTATTACGTCATATCTCAGAACCCACGGCTGAAGCACTGATGGGTTGGGGGGGGGCAGTTATCCAGCTGGGGACCTCGCCGCCTCCATTATTATTCTCCTTTCTTTATACAGTCCCTACAGCCAAACGGTCTGACAAAAACTAGAATGGACAGATGAACCGATACATTAGGTAAGGAGGGCTTGGCTTGTGAGTTTACAATCTAGAGGCATGGCCTAAATGAACAGCACATGTCTTAACATTACTATATATAGATAGATATATAGATATATCATGAAGGCAGCAGTAACGTGCGTACGTTTTCCATGGGCTTACAGAGATTTGGTAACTGCGATTATTATAGTAGGTCCGATGAATAGTTTTAAGGCGATTTGTTTATATGCGGATTATTAGCATAAATAATAAATAATATATAATATTATATTCCTACCTCCTGAGAGCCAGGGAGGCTGAAATGCACCCCATGCAGGTTTTCTCCAGGACTCAAAAGGTTAATGAGGAGGTTAGGTGCCAATATATAAATCACCCAACCGGGGGACAGACAGACAGATGGACGGACTGGGTGTAACCTGTAAGGATGTTCTACTTTACAGAGAAACTGGAAGATAAGTGGAACAGCCTCCCAGTAGAAGTGGTAGAGGGTAATACAGTGAGGGGATTAAACATGCATGGGATAGACATACGGCTCCTGAATCTAAGACGAGACCAACGACTGATTAAGGTTTGAGTCTTTACAGCAGGAGAAATGGGACTGAACTTCCGGCGGGTTCTACGTTTCATTCGGATCCATTACCTCTCATCGACCCATTTTAAGTTTGGCATCGAAAATTTTCCTCATGCCTTTAAGAGTCTGAACATTTTCCTGAAATCTTTAGCAGGAATTCATGTTAACCCGGTCCATTCACATGACGTTGGCAGGGCAAGTAAAGGCTCTTATGGGCCCTGCTTGTCTCCGTCGATTAAAGGGTTAACCAGATATGAGAAGTCTATTTACTGCCGGTAACTGGCAAACAACCGCTTGTGGTTTTAAGAAGGGAAACCCCCCCAAAAAATGAGAGCCCTCTACACGAGATGCCATGAGAATAAATATCTGCGATAGCACCGAGCCTGCGGTCGTGCACCAGAAAGTGCAAAACCAAAAAGTGTGATAGGTTGGCGCTCGTAAACCACGGGGACCTGCGGCCAAACAAAGCAGGGGAGCCGGGTCATGGTTTCTGAGAAAAAGCACTTCCTCCTCATCCTCAGAACACGTTATGCTTTTGTGCAACAAATTATTTCAGCAACAGAACAAAAAGAAAAAAAAAAAAAGACCAATTGTGTGAGGTTCCCAAAACAACAAGACTTAGCCGGGTAGCCTCGACTTCCCAACCAACGTCCATATTGGATAATCCAAGAACCAAGCAGGAGCTCATAGAAAGAACTGACCTGTACGAGTCTCTGTAACTCACGGTGTCGTGGCCGGAATCTTCCTGATCCTCTTCCGATACTTTGAAGCAGACCTTCTTTATTCCTCCGTGTTCTGCTTTGTCCAGGTCCCCTTCCTCGGTCATCAAAGATGACGGCGGTGTCCCTCCCGGCGGCATCGCTTCGCACGTAGACTGCCCGGCTAAAGGCTCGGTTATGGTGGAGAGTAACCTGGAAAAGAACACACAAAGTGTAGGCATCGGTGTGAGAGAACAGAGCTGACGATGGCGCATGTGCTCTAGTATTTGGTGTCGTAGCGGGTTGTACGCAGAAGCGGCGCTTACTTATTAATCTGGGTGACGTATTGTTTCATTTCTTTCACGGCCACATCCAACTTGTTGAAAAGCTGCAGGTACGCGTCCTGTATCTCCATGTCTTCGTGGTTGAGAAGATGGCTGAGACCCCGATCTTTGTGGCTCACTCCGCCGTTCATCTGGGAGAAGCTGCAGCCCGAGAAGCTGTTGTTCAGAGCGTCTCCTTCTTCTGTGTCGATGCACTTCCAAGCTGGGGCCGCCATGCTGGCGATGCAGTGTTGAGAATAGGACATCGGGTTTAAATTGCCAACTGGGAACAATGAGAAATGTGTTAAGCCATTGATATAAAAAGGCTGCCCATCAGCAGCGCCACGGGAGGTGAGAATGGATTCATTTTCTGGCTAGGATAGCAGACCAAGCATCACCAGCAGGTGGCTTACAAACTATGGCTAAGCCGGTTGCGCCTACGCAAGACACGGAGACATCTGATGTAAGAGGATTCTTGAATAAAAAATCCTTGTGCGGTTGTGGTCAACCTTGAAACCCTACGTTTAAAGATATACATTTTGTTTGGGTAGAAGGTTCTCCATGTCAGACACCAAAAAAACACAGCGGGGACTGAATACAACCGGAAATTTGTGAAATTTTAGTTAAAAGCTAATGTCTCCTTTTTCTCTATCTGATGGCTCCACCATCATCATCATCATCATGAAGACAGCTATCATCTAAAGCATCTCAACCCTTTTGTCCTCACAAGAAGCATTGACTCCTGGGTCGCTTAGACCAGTTACCCTTATGAGGCTGGCACTTTATAACATAAAATATGACATAAAAAATAAACATCCCAGACCTCTTGTCTGCTCAGAGTCAGGAGGGTAACCGGACATGTGTAAAGCCCTCTTTACCTTGATCAGGATCAAGACCAAAAAATGAATTTTTCCTCCCGAATCGAATGCTGAAGGACCTTCCCACTGAGGTTGTGCTTTTGGGATAAGACACCTCCATGAGATTAATGTGGCAGTTCGCGGGGCAGAAATCCATGCTCTGAAGAGGGTGCGCTTCTGTCGTGGCTTGCTTGAAAGAGGGACTGACCTTCATCTTCAGTTCGTCGGCAAACTGGAGAAAGGAAAGAGAGCAGCGTGAGGCAAAACAACCCGTGAACGCAGTTAGATTTACATCGCGAGGCAAACAACTAAACTGCGGCACAAAAAGGTGGGTTAGGGTTGAGTTGGGGCTACCGTCCGTATACATCGTCCATATAAAATGGGCACATTACGAGTAATCCTTGTTTTGGAGGAGACTATGGAGAAAATGAGGTGGCAAAGCGCATGGAGCTTTATTAATGCAGGGATATCGCGGGGCGATGTGTAACGGAGAAACACCTCTTGGTAGCTCTTGATCCTCTCGCAGATGTTTTCCAGTTTGGTGTCACAGATGCTTCTGAATTCGAACTGGGGCATGGTCATCACGGACTTGCTCATGGAGATCAGCCTCATGCAGTTCTTCACAAACTGATTGTCGTCGCCAACAAACGCCTGGAGAATCTGAAGGCACAAAAACCAGCGTCCAAACCATTAAAGGGTCAGCCGATGAACGCCGCACACATTATTAATATTCACTTACATTTAAATAGTTTCTGTGCCTCTTAGGTTATTGTTTCTCTTCTTAACCTCTCCGGATCGGTATCACTTCACTAACAGCTACTATAACACTTAAAAACCTGATCCACCGAATTCCACTGGACTGAAACCGATTGAAGGTCTTTAGTCTAGAACTTCGGCAGCTCTAGAACGCATCTGGGTGAACGTACCTTTGCGGTGATTCCGAACGACCCTCTGGGTTCCACGATTTTCTCGAGGACGTAGCATTTGATGCCCGCGGTGCTGGCGTATTCGTAAACCACTCCGTGCTCCATGTGTACGTTTTCCACGCTCAGGCTGACGAGCGGCGCGTCCTCGATGAGCGGAGAAGAGGCTTTCTGGATCAAACCTGCGGAAGCCAAAAGGCAGCTCTCTTACCCAATAATCGCGATTCTATTTCTTTGTATTTGGAATAAATAAAATAAATTCGGTAACAAAAACGTAAAATAGAATGTAAGCAGCATCGCTAGAAATACATAGAATTTATTTAAGCCGATATAGGATAATAAAGCCGCTGCAACAATTTAGTCCAAATTACACCCGTTTTCTGGAGCCACCTCAGAGGAGCTTCACCTCAGCTCCAGTCCTCGCAGCAGCGCTACAACGTGTCAGCCGCCAACATCTATCGGCAGAAGTAAAAACAACTACGGTACGATATATGGACGTCTGAACATGCGCATCGCAGACTGTATAAGTGAAGCACAAGGAATAGGGAGTTAAGTGCCGCCAGCTGTGGGCATCAATAATAAATGAGTTCCTGGGTTTGGAGCTCGGTGACTTCGATCGTCTCTACGGTGTAGCAATGGAGTAAAAGAACTCGCTGAATGGGAGTGCGCACTTCAGAACATCGCCGACACGGAAGGGCGCCCCGCGGCCGCCACCACTTGACCTTTGACCTATTGTATATTCTCATCAGTTAGTGGAACTTTGTCTCCGTGAAGGCTCCAGACTCTCTGCAAGCTGATGTTCTAAGTTAGAACACAATGGAACATGTAATGTAGGGATTACATTCCAGGGCATCTTCACGGCTGTCAAATAGGATCCTAATTCTATTATACTTCTTAAATCTGCATCATCTTTATATTACCTTTCATGAATGAAATTGTGATTTTTTTTTTGTAGCAGATCCGCTTTAAATAGACAATGTTTTATTTTTTTATATATATTTTTTTTATAGGATACCTGCTTGGTTTTCGTGGGTGCCGTCCCTCCTTTCCACGGAGAAGCCGGCTCTGGGGTCCTCACAAAGGTCTCCATTTAAGCATTCGTCAGACTTCACTTTCTGGGCCCGGTCCTCTTCGGCGTCTTCGTGTGTTCTGTAGATCCACTGGAACAGTCCCTGGAAGGGGTGACAACCATTTTAAGCGAGGACTTTCCTACAGCTTCCAGCGACCCGGCAGGTGAGCAGGACACGGTAACCCACTGAGATTTAGGTCAGCATTCCTTAAATAGTTTAGCCGTTTAAGTTATTACAATATAATTTTATTATATTTATATTATTATTTATTATAATTTTATTTATATTATAATTTCACTATAATAAATATAAATATAATAAAATTATAATAAATATAATTGTATTATATTTATATAATATTTTATTATTATTTTTTAAAGACACGGCTCCATCTTTCCTGATCTCTTTTTCTAGACTTAGGAGTCTAGAAGAGGAATACACCTTTATCCCGTAGCGTTAGATTGACAGATTTCTTGATTTACCCATTTAAAGTGAATATCGGCATAGAAATAATGTCTCTAAAACAGGTTTTTAGCTCGCGCTCACCAGCGGATTTTGAGGGTTGTTGCGATAGGTTGCAAAGTGCTCTAGAACCTCGATGTAGCTGTCATGGATCACATTGTTCCCGTTCACCTTCAGAACGCATTGTCCCGGGTGCAGACCTGCCGCCGCCGCCTGAGATCCTGAAAATCACGTTACAAAATATTACATGGCTGAGAAAAAACACTTTTATAAGAACATTTGGAGCGTTTGCTCATGAAATCGGGAGTGAGAAGCCCCGCCAGGTCCATTGAAATGAAATGTTTAGTGGTGTAAACCGTGGCACTTTAACGTGTAAATGCCCCTCTTTGTGCTTTTTTTATTACCCTTCAGGGCCAATAAAACGGTCTGCTGCTATTTCCACCCCGCACCGAGAAACATCCTATACGCAAAAACAAAACAGATGTTTGGGGCTCAGAACCAGACCAGCGGTCCCACATCTGTCGGGGAATAATAAAAAGGTACGTATTCACAGGACGTTAATCTCCGGCACGACCGAGAACTTGTTTCTGACATTAAACCGAACGCTCCGAAGAGACGCGTCGAATAAAACAACGAGTGGGTTGGACGGTAAGCCGAGGCCACCTTAAGAGACCCGATCTTGTTACATGTTGCATGCTCTAGCTTTCTGTAACACGTATGTAACTGCAACCACATGGCTGCTTTAATGCGGCGCAGATCGCCGCGTCTGCACGTCATTTATCCTGTTCCTTTAAGAACCCACCGGTACCGACAGAACGCAGGCCCGGATACACCTGGGTAACGCGGCACCTGGGTCCGCCGAGGGCTAGCACTTTGCTGTATCTCACGTGTACATTCGTTATAGATTAGCCACTTAAATCCTTTTAAGAGATTAAATGTTTCTATCCCATCCCCTCTCACTTCTACAGCCCGGAGGGAAGACGAGACAGGAGAGAGACCCTTAAACACTTACAGGAAGTTACATTACAGGAGGGAAGGTTATTTAAAAGGAGAAATGTTAGAACAAGAGAGGGGTCAGAGGCTGAGATGGAACGGAGGGATGTTTTACTTTACTGAGAGGGTGGTAGATAAGAGGAACAGTCTCCCAGCAGAGATGGTAGAGGGTAATACAGCGAGGGGATTAAACATGCATGGGATAGGCATACGGCTCCTGAATCTAAGACGAGACCAACGACTGATTAAGGTTTGAGTCTTTACAGCAGGAGAAACGGGCGAGTAGACGGGGGGCCGAATGGCCTTATATTTTTTGCTATTCTTTTGCAGACTACGTCGGCCATCAGAAGACGGTGATTTATGAAGATGAAAGACCGTAGACAGAAGACTTCAGAGGAGAGCAAGAAACTCTTTGGGTTGAAGGAACAGAAAAGCGGGCGACTAGACGAGGGCCGAATGGGTCTTACCAGTTTCAATGTAAGCTTCTACCGGACATGAATCCCGAAGGCTGATAAGGCTCAGTGTGTCCAAGTCATGTCCAGTAGACGTCCCACTCGGCCCCATCCAAGCTGCCCGTTTTTTTACATGCTTAACCTTTTACTTTATAATAGGAAGAACATAAATGTATCATATATATATATATTCTCTCACAGGTACAAACACTCGCCTCCGGAGCTCCTCTGCCACGAATATCTGTGTTTACATCAAATTATACGGTTTTTTTGCTGTTTTAATGTCTATAACCCGTGAATCGGTATTATGCTAATAAATCCAGAATAATTTGGGATTTATTTTTTCTTTTTCTTTTATTGAGGGCACCTTTTCCTTACCTCTTCCTACTGCGTGGACGTACGGCGGACATGCGCCTCTGATCTGGAAACACAGAGCTTGGGAAGAATCCGGGATTTTTATAATTCTAGGAAGGAGAGAACAAAAAAAAGAATTAATATTTTATTGTTACCACTGAAGGAGACGATCCGTCTCTAGGAGGTCATCCCGCCATCCGCTTTCCTCTATTGTGTTTCATCTTCTATACTCTTTTGTACGTAAATAATTTCATTGTAACCATTAAGCGTTATCTATTAAAGAGTCTATGATTTGCATTAAACTCTTACTCTTTTGACTTGGTTGCAACGAGTATCCGAATGGGTCGCCTGGAGCAGAACGACTGGTTTAACATGGTCTCCACCTCGGAGAACGGTCGGAGGAACACCAAGTCCTCGTTGATGGAGTAGATCTTCCTCCCAGCCTGCAGTCCTGCCATCTACAAATAAAAAGGAGCAAAGGGCAACACTTGTCAGGTTGTTTTCCCAATATTTCCTGCGCAGTCCAACTTGGCACCAAAGCTCTGCACATAAATACAGTCACAAGAGGAGTCTGTGGGTAAGAGGGGACCTGCGGCCACTACTAGTTTCTGGGTGGCCACTGAGGGATCACGGATCTCTCACCAACTGCTCTTTTATCTTTTGCGCAACCATGATGGTGTCACGTATCTGTTGGCCGCGGCTGAAATCCACACTGCTCGGGCTCCAATTAGCAAAAAATGTCACTTAATTTTTTTTAAAAAATGCTATTTTCTGTCCTGTAGAGAAAAATTGTGTTTCTGCGCAGTTTCCATGGCCGGCACATCAGTTATCTCCCAAGATGCCCCTTAAAAATGCCTCTCAAATGAATTGCCCTAGGTAATCCAGCCATCTTTTCACAAATAAAGACATCTCCAAAAAAATTTAAAAAACCCAATTTTTTTTTAACATTTTTGAAGACATTCGCGTTTACACGTTATCTACCTGCCCAGGAAACTGCGCAAACGCAGCTTCTGCGAAAATTGCAGCTTCGGAAGAATGGATTTATATAAATATAAAGAGCCGAGCGGCACCTATTGTTATTTTGTGAAAGCGAAAACCAGCCCCGCGATAATGACTGTTTTTAAGAACGTTCTGTCTCTTTTGATGCATTACTCGAAATGAATCATGACGTTCTAAGAGTACGAACATCAATTATTTCAAAAGAAAGAAAGACGCTCGCCACTCGTAGATACGTAAAGAATTCTCATCTGATAATCACCCTTTTTTTTTTTTCTTTTTAGAGATACAAAAAAACTATCATTATATAAAAAATGCTCTGAAAACTACCCCTCGTCTTCTAAGTGGGGTCGTCTTCTAAGTGGGGTCGTCTTCTAATCAGACCTCAAATAGAGGTCTGATTATGAGACTAAGATCCAGATCCCCCGCAGCGCTGCAGGGGACCTGGATCCTCCTGCCCCCCCCCCACACACACTTACCGGTGCTTCCTGCTGTATTTCCGGGGCAGCGGGTTGACGTCTACGCGATCCGCGTAGACAACGTCCGCTGCAGCCGGAAGGAGGTGTGGCTAGCAGCGGGGGTTGTCTGCGTCCGTCGCGGATACCTTCCCCGACTGTCAGAGATCAGAGTTCCCCGCACCGGTGCGTGGAACTCTGATCTCTGATCTCGGGGAAGGTATCCGCGACGGACGCAGACAAACCCCCGCTGCCAACTCCACTTCCTTCCGGCTGCAGCAGAAGGAGACGTCAACCCGCTGCCCCGGCAATACAGCAGGAAATTGGAAGCACCGGTAAGTGTGTGTGTGTGTGTGTGTGTGTGTGTACGTGTGTGTGTTAAATGGGGGCATAGGGCATTTCTGGAATGCATTATACCCCTATATGCCACTCTGGCACTTAGGGGGTTAAAAGGCATATTATGGGGCAGAGTGGCATATAGGGAGGTATAAGGCATTTCAGGAGGTAGAGTGGCGTTAAGGGGGCATTTAATAGAGCACTCTGCCTCCTGAAATGCCTTATACCTCCCTATATGCCACTCTGCCCCATAATATGCCTTTTAACCCCCTAAATGCCAGAATGGGATATAGGGGTATAAGGCATTTCTGGAGGCAGAGTGGCACATAGGGGGTCAAAAGGCATACCATGGGGCACAGTGGCATATAGAGGGTTAAAAGGCATATCATGGGCCACAGTGCCATATTGGTGTGGCAAGCCTGGGGGCAGATGTGCGTAACTGGGGGACAGGTTGGAAAATACAAGGAAATAAAAACAAAAAAAATATTTTTCTCAATCATAGCTTTTATTTAAAAAAATAGTTTACATGAATTAACATTTACTGGTAAAACTTTTTTCCTTTAGGGTCGTCTTATATTCAGGCTTTTTCTTTTTTTTCCTAAGTTAATATTCAGATTTTGGGGGGTCGTCTTATAATCGAGCAAATACGGTATATTTTTCTTTATTTTTGTGGTTAATACTTTTGAAATTGCCCTTTAACGGGCGTTACAGCCCTTATTAAACAATGCAGTTTACAGGAAAGGTTAAAGGTCGCGACGTTTATAGTGTTGCGATAATACATGAGGGATCGGCTTTATGTTAATACTTCAAAGGGTTAAACAATATATTTCAAAGGATGGGAAACGCTAGGACAATTGGCCAGAGGCTTAGGAAATAGTCAGTCATGGAGAGAGTAGTGGATAACGTGAACAGCTTTCCATCAGAAGTGGTGGTACTATGGGATAAGGATACCTTGAATATAAGACAAGATCAACGAAGGTCTGGGGGTCTTAAAGGTGCTGGAAAAATAAGTGGATAAAATGGGTTTAAAGTGTTCTTATCTTCTGTTATATTCCAAACACATGCGCGGCTCAAGTCAGATTAGAGTCCGCGGTGAATGCCGACGTCACCGGAGACCGGAAAAAACCCATCAGCAAACTTTAAAAAGTCACCTCTCCACCCCAGATTGTCTATATTCCGAGCACATGCTCTCCGCTACCCCCGACCGCCTCTCCAAACGATATCTGCCCGTCAATCTAAATGCGATAGTGTGTCTGGAAAGCGGAAGGCGATGTCTGAGCGCCAGGTCACAATTACCGGCTTCCAAGGTTAAGAGCAGCCCGGCTGTAATGGAAGGTTACGCTCCGGCGTAGGAGACACGGATGTTTCTATCGCGCTCTCCTCCTACGCCATCCAAGCAAATTATAGCCCATGCGGGATTCCCGAAAGCCGCCAGGGACTCCATATCGCCAGCGCGGCAGAGCGAGGTATGAACTGGATGATGACCCGTTATACGTCCTAAAAACTTCATATATTTTTTCACAATAAAAAAAAAACAACTCTGCTGGTGCAGATCAGTGTATGGAGAAGGTTATTTGAAGACCAGAAGGTTTTTGAAGAATGACTTTTGCTTCCATTTAGAGAAAATGTAACACAAAAAAAGCCAAGAAGAGGGGAAAATTCTAATAACAGATACATAAAATATCAATCATTTTTAAATTTAAATATGTTTTTTTGCAGAGACAGTGCCGCTTTGGTCTGCAAATCCCCGATGCCTCTCTCTCCTTCCCCGATGCCCCTCTTTTCTAGGAGGTCAGAATGTTTGCTGGGTATGAGGGTATCGCAGGGTTCTACAGCAGGAAACTGATTTATAAATTAAACGGGGTAAATAAACCCATTCTTCTTCTTCTAATTGCCTGACTCGGTTACACAAATACCCCGCAATAGAGCACAAAGCCACATAAAAAGTCCCAGTAAAGCTCTGTCCCCGGTGTCACGGAACGTCTCACCTCTGCGTAGGATCCCTTCCGTACAGATTTCACAACAATCACTTTGTTCTTCTCTTCAAGATCGAAGCCGTAATCTTCTTCTTGAGGTAGAATCTGAAACATGAACAAAAATAGGGAAATAACATGCAATAAACTTCCAAAAGTATAGAATTTGATTGATGAGAGGTAAATTAAAAGGAATTTACCCCAAAAAATAATTTGAGTAAAAAAAGTTTGGCTTCATTTTGCTTATGGAATGTATGAAATATGGAATGTATTGAATGTATAGGAATGGAATATGGGATATATGGAATGTCTAGGTATGGAATGTCTAGGTATGGAATATGGGATGTATGGAATGTAGAAGTATGTAATGTAGAGGTGTGGAATGTATGTAATGTCTAGGTATGGAATATGGAATGTATGGAATGTCTAGGTATTGAATGTCTAGATATGGAATGTGGAATGTATGGAATATGGGATACATGGAATGTATAGGTATGGAATGTATAGGTGTGGAATGTATGGAATGTATAGGTGTGGAATATGGGATATATAGAATGTAGAGGTATGGAATATGGAATGTATAGAATATGGGATATATGGAATGTAGAAGTATGGAATGTATAGGTATGGAATATGGGATATATGGAATGTATAGGTATGGAATATGGGATATATAGAATGTATAGGTATGGAATGTGGAATGTATAGAATGTATAGTTATGGAATGTGGAATGTATAGGTACGGGATGTATGGAATGTATAGGTGTGGAATATAGGATATATAGAATGTATAGGTATGGAATATGGAATGTATAGAATATGGGATATATGGAATGTAGAAGTATGGAATGTATAGGTATGGAATATGGGATATATAAAATGTATAGGTATGGAATGTGGAATGTATGAAATGTATAGTTATGGAATGTGGAATGTATAGGTATGGGATGTGCAAGTATGGAATATGGGATATATGGAATGTATAGGAATGGAATACTGAATGTATAGGTATGGAATGTGGAATGTATGGAATAGATGGGTATAGATTCTCTAGCCTATCATTTGTCAAAATTGTATTTTGTGAAGAAGCGCCTTTCCCCTAATGGAATCGCTTCACCTTCCTTACACTTTATCCAGATACAATCAATAATGAGCGTGACATATAATGATTTAAACACCTAAATGTGATTCTTTCAGGAGATTGTGGAATAAAAACCACCACTAATACCGACTCAATGTCTACGTGCGAGACCGTAACACAAACACTTAACGAACTAGAAGATGTAAGAGTTTCTTCAAAAGTTTACTTTGTATCAAAGCCGCTCCCTGCACGGTTGGACAGAACTCATAACCTTTCATTTGTTCTGCTTCCAAGAACTGGGGGGGGGGGTTCGACGACAAAAGAGCGCCGTGACGTATTCCGAGAGTTTACGAGACCGTCCTTTTTTTAATCTTTGGAATGAGGGGTAAACTCTTTGCAGTCAGTGTCAGGTCTGTGGAATGCGAGTAAACGGCGGTATTTATATCCACAAATGAAAGGTTATGAGATTCCGATGTGGAAAGCAGCTGCTGCCCTTCTGGCTTTCGCGTTTTTCTCTGGTTTTGTACTAATTAGAGAGTTCGTCTGGATTTAGAGACAGTTCATCACTATATTCGTGTTATATATTTATCGTATGGGCTCAGACCCGGGATAAACAAACGGGGTCCTGCAGGCCCAAGAAACCCCACGACTCTTAGCTTGGGGGCTTCATGAGATGTGACTGTCTGGCTGAGCAAATGGGAGTTATATTCCACCTGGAATGCCTTACCCCTGCTCAGACTTTTACTTGGTTAGAAAAATAAAACATATACGTTTCTAAAAGAATGAAAACAGACAGAAAAAGAATGCAGAAACGTTAACCGACGATAAGCGACGGCCAGCCTGCCGGGTAGAAACGTACCGACGCCTCGGGCCGCTTACCGACAACCAACCCCCAAATGCAACGCTTTGTTCTGAAGAAGAATGTTTCTATGTTCTAGAGTGTGTGTGACGTGTAGCTGGGGCTGTGACGGCGAATCGGGAATAAAGCCGAGTAAGGAGGTTCTGGGGACGCAGACGTGTTTTTAAATGCTTTTTAAACGTTTTTTTTTGGGGGGGGGTTGGGGTTTTTTTTTTTTTAGACGGGGAGTCCGTACCAGGAGGCTCTTGGCTAAGATGTTTTCGATGATCCTGAAGTCGTTCCGCAGCTGTTTGTTCTTGGAGCTGGTCCCCTCCATCTCTTCGTCGCCGTGAAATCGGAAGAACTGAGACTCGTCTTTAAACTCGCTCTTCTCCAGGACTAAGAAACGGAGAACAGACATCATATTAGCAGCGCCACGTTTCAGTACCGTGTAACACGTCAGCCTATTGCTCTATCCCTGAGTCAGAGAGATCCTTCTCTCCGCTTCGCTGACCCTTATCCTAAAATTCCACATCACAACTGGAAACCTAGAATCTGCCAGCAGATCCGGCCCCATTTGGCCCCCGTCTAGTCTGCCCGTTTCTGCTGCTTTAAAGACTCAAACCTTAATCAGTCGTTGGTCTCGTCTTAGATTCAGGAGCCGTATGTCTAACCCATGCATGTTTAATACCCTCACTGTTTTACCCTCTACCACTTCTGCTAGGAGGCTGTTCCACTATATACCACCCCCCTCTGTAAAGTAAAGCCAGCAAAGCCTAAGTAACACAATTCATGATGCCGACAGTGAGCTTCAAAACAAAATCACAACCTGTACGCGTTTTAAAGTGGCTGTGTTACTTCTGAAAAGCTGGCAAATTACAAGCCTCCAGAAGACCGCAAGTCTGGGATTTACAGGCGATCAGCCTCCGAGCAAACACAAGAGCTAAAAAAGGAACGACTAAATAAGAGAGGAGAAGATTCTCAGATACCAGGGGACACGCTGGCACCAAAATAAAACATTCCTTCATGGAGCAGAAGAGAAAACGACCAGGAGTCCGAGGACCTTCAACCACGAGAGCTTTTATCGCTTATTTTAAGGTCACAAAATGTTTTTAACTATTATTTATTTCCAGCGTAAGAAGCCAATTATGTTTCAGAGCACAATGGAGTTTATTTTTCCAAGTCTCCGTTTAATAAAAGATCAGGTATACAACAGTGTGTTACATCCGAAAACATACCAAAAGGCACAGGTATAGAACAGAAGCACAATGCACTGCAAAATAAAGCACGACGAATCAATGGTCATAGGCAAACGACATATCGGTTCACAGGGCGATAATCATGCATGACAGAGATCATCGTGATACGGAACGAAAGGGAGAAGTATGCAAAAGTACATAGTGTGGAGCAGAGGTGCTCAAGAAACAGGGTATATAAGTGGAGATCAGTGTCCAACAAAGACCCCCACAACACAATGCGTATGGTAAAAAGGCACATAAGTAAGCACACGGAGATGTCCGTACGGAGAGAGCAAACAAAAACAAACAAAACAAAATCATGAACACAACATAAAAATCAGAGTCAGATGGCGCGTGTCG
This sequence comes from Spea hammondii, assembly GCA_029215755.1. Lineage (NCBI taxonomy): Eukaryota > Metazoa > Chordata > Amphibia > Anura > Pelobatidae > Spea > Spea hammondii. The sequence continues at coordinate 22,980,165 of JARDYJ010000013.1, forward strand.
CTACAACCACATAACACCTAAGTGCTAGCGAAGCAGCCGAGGGACACAAAGAGAGGGGAACACCCAGAGCAGGGAAGGGTGAGCCGCGCAAACGGACCCAGGGGTGGCAAACCCACACGACCGAAGGGGCTCCTCAGGCGGACTGTAAAAGAGCAGGAAAGCGCGGGGAAGAGGTGAGCTCCTTCCACCAGAACCAGCGCCTGATAAACAAATATTCCTTGCCCCTGGAGGCCCACACCAACTCCTCCATGTGGGCAATAAAGTTCATCCTGCTGACCCAAGCCTGGATCGGCGGAGTGTCACGGCTTCTCCAAAAACGGGGGATAACAGCTTTGGCCGCACTTAATATATGGTACGTCACTGAGTGTCTATAAACAGCGACCGGGAGCGATGTATGGTGCAAGAGAGCCGCCTCAGGGGTCAGCACATAATGAGGGTCATTTACTTCCCGAATCACCCCTTCCACTAGCTTCCAAAAGGGGGTAACCAAGGGGCAAGTCCACCAAATATGTAAAATAGTGCCAGGGCCCGTCTCACACCTCCAACAACGGTCCGGGACATCCGGGAGGAATTGATGTAAAGCGTGTGGGGTGCGATACCACCGAATCAATAACTTGTAGGAGATTTCCTGGATTCTACTTGAGATAGCGCCCTTATGAACCAACTGAATAATCTTATCCCATACCTCATCCCCGGAGAGAGCCGGGAGATCCCGTTCCCAAAGGGCCAGGAAATACGGCTTAGAGGAGCACTCAAGAGTAAGGAGGATGGAGTACAGTGTGGAAACCAGGTGGGGCGGCTCAGACTTAGAGGTGCACAGGCGTTCAAATTCCGTCAGAGGTCTGCGGTAACTCATCAAGCACGGTAAAGAAGCAATAAAGTGGCGCATTTGGGCATAAAAAAAGGTGTCTTGCGGGCGCGGCCGAGACGCCCCTAACAGAGTCTGCAACGGTTTGACTGAGTCCGAGTCAGAAATATGATAGAAACGCAAAATACCGGAAACTAAAGGAGAAAACGGTCTAGTCCTGCCTGTTCTGTAGCCAGGGGCAAAGGCAGGATTGTCAGAGATGGGGAAGAGAGGGCTAGTGGAGGACGTCAAAGAACCCTTGGACATGTATTTCCGGAGGATCCGCATAGTCGGGGAAATGGTGCAATGTTTAAGGCGAGCGGTGGGCCGGGAGGGGGTGGACAGCCACGGATAAGAGTGTATGGGGTGCGGGAGAGCGTCCTCCTCCAGTGTCACCCACTGCTTAGGAGCCCTAATAGTCCACTCAACCACACGACGCAGATGAGCTGCATGGTAATACAACTCCAAGTGTGGGACACCCAGGCCTCCCAGGAGCTTAGGACGAACCAGATGGGAAAAAGCGAGGCGATGGTGTCCAGACGACCAAATGTACTTCAAAAAGACTCGGTGGCATTGCTTAAAATAATCCCTGGGAATAAAAATCGGTAGGGCATGAAAGAGGTACAGGAACCGTGGCAAGATGTTCATCTTAACGACGGCAACCCCACAATGGAGTTTATTCACTAACCTCGCATGATACATTTTATCCCCTCAACTTTACTTTTCATTAAGAAGGGCCGAACCTGGGGAGCTTCTCCTGCAAGGAGGACTCGGCCAGTGCTACGTAATACAATACAGGGTTACATTTTGGGGAGAGATTCTTGATTTAGTTACGAGTTGAAGTGTTAGTGCAGCTTAGTGAATAAACACCAGCATGGGACGTTTAGGAGCCTCCAAAGCTAGCCTAGAAGTTGCTGGTCCCACCGCCCTGTTTGGCGGGTACCACTACAGGGTCACCCTGATCCGGCACGTCGGCCGTAAGAATAAAAAGCCACCATCCGGACGGCCGCCTTACCGTGATGCATGAAGCCATTGTTGCAGAGGCCAACGCCGAGGGCCACGGCTTCCTCTCGCGTCTGACAATCGCCCTATAAAGAGAGACGAAAGTTATTTCTCAGCCAGCTTCCTCATGCCGAGAATACCCCAACGGCCTCAAAAAGACTTTCTAAAATTAGTCCATTCAACGTCTAACAATTACTTGAATCGTCACAATCCTTCATTCATTCACATTTTTTTTTCTTTCGTAAACATTTTCGTCTTATTTTTTCCCGCAGGAATTGCCAAAACGAAGGGAAAAAGAAAACTTACAAACAGAATGCAGACGCATTATCTCGGCTAAATATAGAGGGTTTGGTTTTATACGCAATTAAGGATATTGTTTTATCGAGGAGCGGAGCCCCGGCGGCCAAACGCATTCCTCCAACGACTTAATACGCAAATAACAACCATTAAGATTTCTCGTATTCCGAGCTCGTATCGTCGGAAAACGTTTCAAAGGCAGGAAATAATTGCTTTGACTACTTTTCCTTAAATTGTTTCCATATCCAAAGCAAACTTTGTGGACTTTTTAAAGACAAACGGGTTGATTGCGTATTTTCTTGAATCCCGTAGAGCGAATCTTTTTTTTTTTTTTTTTTCCTTTCTTTTTTTCGTGATATATCAGAATTAAAAGTAAGGGTTCTCCCGAACTGCAACCCGATCCGTATCGTTACATATTTCAATGATTCTAATTACCTGGGATATGAGCCAATCCACAAGTTTACTGCCGGGAATAACGGATTTATACGTCTTTAAATGGTAATCCCGATCTCTGAAAAAAAAGAGAAAAAAAACACATTCATCACAAATAAATGTTCTAAATGAATTAATTAAATGAAAATAGCCAAGTCTGATTTGGTGCTCTTACAAATATATGTAACTACATTCAATTTAATATATATATATATATAATATATGTATTTCTTTTCAGAGATCTTTGCTGGGTTGGGGCGCCTCGAGAATATCTTTATCAAAGCCAGAGATGATCAAACGGCAGGTGATCAGCAATTTCCAAATGTCGTCATGTGACCGTCAAAATTCATATTCCACCTTAAGACACCGGGGCTTATTTTAAGTCCGACTCTGGCCCCGTCCTTTACATATTCTATCATCTCACGGAAATAATGTACAGACGCTTTCTTTTCTCTGTTCTAATCCCTGTTGAGTTGCATCATTGACTGATATTACCTACATTTACTACAAGTAGAAGTACAGACAGCGCGAGTTCATGTTTTGTTACATAGGAGATTGTTGGCTACACAACGACACATTGTTTCATTCTGGGAATTGTTTAAAATAAAATAATATATTATATATATCATTATAAAAATATATTATATATATCATAAAAATAATATATTATATATATTATTATAAAAATATATAATATATCATAAAAATAAAATATATTTTTATTATAAAATTATATATTATTATTAAAATAATATATTTTATTTATCTTTTTAGCTTTCCCTACTGAGTATTGTTACCAGCACTATGCATGTCACATTCCCGGAACATTAAATTTAGTGAAATTAGTAAATATATGGAGCCAATGAGAAATTGCATATCTGCCCTGCTCGCGTCCCATTGGTTGAGCTCTATTCGAATTCGGAAGACTGATATAAAGTATTGTCGAGCGTCTTGTAAGAAATCAAATTTAAAAAGCGATAAAAGACATTCATTCACAGCATGGAGATTATTAGATTTGGAGAATAATTAAGGGAAAAAGACCGTACTGTGATCAGAACACTCTGGAAGCCAAAAAACTTTGTACAAATCACATTTTTATCATTAAATTCCCCCCTCCCATTTTCCGCTATACATATTTTATTGCCGCTGCTTAAAGCACATGGTTTAACCGCGACTTTCAAGATGCAGAAATAATCTATTTAGCTCCAGGTCACAAATTTGGGGTCAACGGTTCAATCCATTTAGTCAAGAGAGCAAAGGTTAAGGGTCAAGAGTCATCAATCACTTATCCCAATCCCCCCAAAAGCTGAATCTTTCTGAAGCGGACGAATGCAGCGAGACAAAAACTTTAAAAAAATGTTTTTACCCTGCAAAAAAATATTAAAAATAAATTAAGATCAGTGCCATTTAATTTAGTTCAACCCTTTCACAACATTAAAAGAGTAATATTTGCAAAAAATAAAATAAAATCAACAATATTTTGTATTAATGAAGGTATTTGTGGTTGGGTTTTAACCAATGTAAACGTCTGTGTATTTAAGGAAAAAATGTGCAACATCCCAGAAAATGTAATAAAAATATTTTATTTTCAACAATGTTGCAAAAAAAAAAATAAAAAAAAATCTAAACCCTTACACAACATTAAAAGAGAAACGTTTGCAAAAAAAAAAAAAGAAACACATTACAAATAAATAATATTTGGAAGGAATGTATTTGTGGTTGGGTTCTAACTTCTAACCAATGTAAATATCTACATATTTAAGGAAAAAAATTGCAACACCCCAGAAAGCTTTGCTTACTCATATACCACAACCTGATAAAAAGTGTCAAAAAAGCACAAATTCGGCCGGTAAGGCAAAACTGCCTGTTTTTCTTCTGTGTGTTAGTGAGATTTCGTACATAAACAGTAAATTTGCAAAATCACAGACTTTTTTGCTGCACAAAAGCCGCGGACAGTACTTTTTCGCTGAGATAAAACTTTAAAAGTGTAAAAATAAACTGACTAGCCTGTTAACCCCTGCTATCCCATTTCCCATAATACACAAAGAATTACGGCACATCCAGTATAACATAAAATGCAAGAGAAGTGCTGAGGTTACTGTATACAGTGCTGGGGGGTTATATTACTGTATACAGCGCTGGGAGGGTTATTACTGTATACAGCGCTGGGGGTTATATTACTGTATACAGTGCTGGGGTTATATTACTGTATACAGTGCTGGGGTTATATTACTGTATACAGCGCTGGGGGTTATATTACTGTATACAGCGCTGGGGGGTATATTACTGTATACAGCGCTGGGGGTTATATTACTGTATACAGTGCTGGGGGGTTATATTACTGTATACAGCGCTGGGGGTTATATTACTGTATACAGCGCTGGGGGTTATATTACTGTATACAGTGCTGGGGATTTGGTCACATGATTTGTCCAAGTATTTCTTCATATCGCTCCACGTCTCCCTTTCGGAGGATCGGGGTTCTGGCAGCCATCGGAGGAGTTCGAAGAAGGAATGCAAGGGCAGTTAATAGCAGGATCTGCCCCGCACATCATTAAGATTCACCCCATTGGTTTTTAGCCAAATGTTTCAAAGGAGCTTCACAAAATTAACCCAATTAATCAATGTAAAGCCCGAAAGGGAGAGAATACCGACTCGGTCTTATCGGGATAGATCCAGGAGGAGGCCGGCCCCTGACTATTAACAGATAAAGACAAACATAAAAATAGTTGTGGGATATTTTTTTTGGAATTAAAGAAGATTCCAGCTCATCAGAGCAAATCCTCCAACATATTGGAAATGTTCTTGTAAAAGCAAAACTAATTCCACGGCCAAACCGCAAGCAGACAGCAACTTGTTTCAAAGACACGTGGGGAGGAATCAGGAAAACATCTGAAGCTGAAGAAAAGTAAAGACTTGTTGGGTGGGGGATTGTATGACAAGCGGGTTGGGAATCATTATGGGAAATAACAAAAATCACTATTTCACAATTCTTAAGCTAATTGTGTTTTGATTGGCTGTCGTGCATCCGCATCATGGTACAGGATAGGGGGATAAAGAGCAATTCTGCAACTGCCCGCTTTTACCAGCTAAGGGACATTGAAAGTGGGACGTGTTTCATTAAATAAAAAAGAGAGAGAAAGAGAAAGACAAAAAAAGAAAGAGAAGGAAGGAGCAAGGGAGAGGTGAAGAGAGAATGACAAAGAATATGAAAGAGAGAATGAGAAAGAATGAGAAGGAGAGAAGGAGAAAGGGAGAGAAGGTGAGAATGAGAAAGGGAGAGAAGGAGAAAGGGAGAGAAGGAGAGAATGAGAAGGAGACAGGGAGAGAAGGAGAGAATGAGACAGGGAGAGAGACTGAGAGGAGGAGACAGGGAGAGAGAATGAGAAAGTTGTGTTTATCACCTTGCTTTTATTAATAAGTGGTTCATTATAGAGTTCCACTTGCCAGTTTGCTTTTTTATGACTATTTAAAGAACTCTGTTCTCGAGGGAGGAAGCCGAGCCGACTTGAAGTTATGACCACATTTCCTGCTTTGAACATCTTTACAACTTGCCAGAGAAACAGCTGTTCCAACGCACGGCCATCGCCTTCTCTGCGGCACGTCTGAGCGACAGCTCCCGTCCTGCCATACTGTATACAGTCACACGTCCAAAGAGAACGGGGCACCGGGCTCCCAAAACCTCAGCACCGGGGGCCCCTTACCTGTTTTATCATCATAAAGCAAACCGACCGGACGCTGCATTACTCTACACAGAAAGTATCCGAAAACGGTGCCTGCTAAAAAAAAATTTGGACCTTATTCCGGCCATGGCGTGGATGCCAGAAATCCCATGAATGCCTCTTTGGAACACATTCATTATTAGTGCTAAGAGGCTCCGGGAGAAGCTCCGTTGGTGGTCTCCATCCATAAATCAGAACAGATCACACTTTCTGTGCGAAACACAAAATAACAAAGTTCTTTAAACCAAACGAGTCGTGAGTTCTGTACTGTAAGTGGGGCATACGCCCCCCCCATTTTATAATCTACCCAAAACACCCCCTTTAGTTTAGGGGAGTAGCCAGGGACGATGTCTACTACTTGATCAATCAATTAACAAAAATCAACAACATAGACAATATTTACATTTAATATCCCTATAGTTCAAATGTCCCCTTTTCTTGGCAGCCTGACGAACGTTCACTTTGGCCGCAATGTTATTTTTGAGAGTAAACAGGAGATATTTTGCCCCCAAAAATGTAGCAACACTCTCCAGCATTCCGGAACTCTTGGGATTTTCCTATTTCATCAAAATCTTAACACCGGCATTAAAATATTTACTTCCTGTATACTAAATTCCTGAGCGGAGTGCGTCTCAAAGTGACCTCAATATCTCTTCTGGGGTCACATTCGCAATTAAAGAAATAGAATGATGAAAAAAATAATAATTCCGTCCATAAATTCTTTACCCTTATTACCTTCAATTATTACACGCAGTTGAGAATAAAGCTGGGAATTCTTTAATAATCCATAGGGACAATTTATATAAATACATATTATAAATATATGTATATTCTTTTGTATTAAACCTTTTTTTATTATTCATTTTAGTTATTTTGTTACTTTTCTTTTGGGTTCGGAAAATATTTGCCACCATGCACCTAGACCCCCCTTACGCATTGGCCGCTAACTTTGCATGTACAGAAACCTCAATGAAGGGTTAATACGGGCAGGTAGACTCAACTCTATCATTAAAAATGATCTCCGCATGTATTTCAGCTTTCTGATGAAAATGTAACTATGTTCTGTTCTCTTCCGCCCCAAAGGCAGAAGGATCGCTTCTTATGATTCTTCCCAGACATGGCCGCTCATCCATTGATTAATATTTCCAGCCGTCGAGAATGACACAATGTCATGTAGTCACGGCTCCGCGGCGATTGGTATTAATGTATGATGTATTTTCTCCTCTCGGGGTTGGCGTTGAGTCACGCAGCCTGAAGAAGGCATTCATATGGTAATAGGCATCTGGAAGAGGTGACCTCATGGTGGGATTAGCGAGGGGCCGGTGGCAAGGGCTGCACATCTCCGTATTAAGAAGCTGATCTAAGATGAACTTCGATTTACCCTCCAAACCCATATTATGATTATTGCTACGGACCCCTCTCCCACCCGCACGTTATATTTATAGAATCGACCAATGGCAAAACCCCATATAGAATGAATATTATCTATAGAACATCACACGCTGGTTACGTCATCATCCGTGAAAGGGTTAAAGATTTAGTGCGCTTTAATCTTTGGTTATTAGTCGGATGCACGCGGCTCAATGGTTCACGGGAGAATCTTCCCCATCCCAAAGGTCATGAGCCCCCCAGGAACAGGACACAATGAGGGCTTTATGGCCCGTAGGAATGCGGGTCGGACATCCGCTTTTATTACTGCTTCCAGCGGAGCCGACGGTGCAGCTTATACAACACGGAACACGTAATACCACGAGACACGTCAAACACGTGGGGGGAAAAAAAAAGACAAGGGAGATGTTACATCCCAAATTAATATGCATACTTAGAAAACCACATAGCTGCCAAGTATCCCAGGACTGGCAGGCCAGCGTCTGTTGTATATAATATGCCCCCTCCAGTGAGCAGTTTCTCCAGGACATGGGAAAATTCCACGCAAAGTCCATCATAATAGCGATTTCTGGGTGATTTATCTGTGCCGTCAGCAGCTGGGATAGGGCAGACACCCGCGTCCTGCTCCTGCCATTGTATGATCATATATGGAAGGTATATAACCCCAAGAGTCATCTCGTAGCCAATGGGAGATGAGCGCCAGACAGAGAGGCTGGAGAGAAGCTAGATTTATGGAGGATTCTGTTTTATAAGCTAGTTTACCATCGAGTATGGAACGGGCTTCCCATAAACACTACGGTACACGCTCGCCCCCGGTTAACGTGGAAACTGAATGACGCTACATTAATAAGCTTGCGACAATTAAGAGGAGTCCATTAGAAACCGTGATTTCCCCGGTCCGAGCGGTTTCACACATTAGATAATTGCATTTTTTAATTATGCAAATTATGATCAATGACGTGTCAACACCGCGGGTCGTCTTTGCATGACAAAGACCCGACTTCTGAGCTCATCGCATCTGCCATGATCCTCAGCGACAGAGGCTGCCAGCCAAGGAGAAAAACCCCAACGATCTTTGGCCTCAATGATGCAGCTCGGATAATTTGTGCTTCTTCACTGGATCTAAAAACGATATCGTCGTCCGACATCAAAGGGAGGAAGCATCTCTGTTTCGCACATTTCCAGCTATTATTCGGAAATCAGCATTTGTTCTGAATTATAAAATTAAGAATCTTCTGTTTATGCGACTGGCAGCGATATCAACAGAAATCATAAGCTTGGCTGGTGAGCCGAGACCACCGAGCAGATCCACAAATATAAAACATCCTTTCATTTTAAATTATCTCCAGTCCTTAATTAGCTCCTTTTTTCCTTTTATCGTTCTTTCTTTCATCGAAGCCTGAAGCGACCCGCGCTTCCCTGCCATCATGTGAAGAAGAGGTGGTAGGGCCACAGTAAGAACCAGATCGCCAACCAGAACTAAGATGGCACTCCCCACGTTGGGACGAGCGACCCCTTCTTTTCTTCCGAGGATGAAGCCTAAAAGAGGGCTGATCTTCTAGAGGTTTCCAACAAAAGAGGGCGCACTGAAGTTTTCAAGGAGGGGTGGTGGCTGTAAGGCGCAGCCCACCAAAAACAGAGCGTCCAAGCCCAGGCTTCCCTTGACCTGTACATGGGAGCGGCCATCTTGCTGCCCCATCTCATGGTCTAAATTGTCCTCTCGCCAGAAGATATTTGTGATAATAGCTTTACAGAGGGACCTGCGAGTCCAGAAACAAAACTCTAGCGTTAGAGGCTCATCCACATGCCGGCGGAAGGATTCCAATGTGATCTGCCCTGGGGGGTCATGAGGAATTAAGGGTAATTAGCATGAAATTCCAAGCTATCCATCCGGGGACATCAGAACTGGGAAATATAAATCTAAATACCCTATAAACAAAACATTTACAGCTTAGTGACTACAGTCCACTTCACCAAATCCCTCATCCCGCCGCACAGGTACGTAACGTATAATATCCTCCGCCGCCGCCGCCCGTAACACAGATTTTGTATCTGTAACTATTTGATTACACGCTGGATGCACTTGTGGCTTTCGGCTTACGTGGCCTCGCCGACCCCAAAAAAAATATTTGCCGTGTAATTTTCTTTCTAAAAACAAGTCGTACCCTGATGAGAAGAGGACGTTTCCCACAGAGAACCCATCATTACGCGCCCCGGCAAGCTTATCGTTCAGACTTACTTGACCACTGGTGTTAAAAGGCTGTGCAGCCGACAGTAGAGTCTCACACCCTGTGAAATAAAAAAAGGACACCACGGAATTAACTCACTTACGTCCAGCGAGTCGGATATGAAATATACATCAAATATATTCGCTAATAATGTAGATTTTTAAGCAAATGTCGACTGAGCTTTATAAAGATTAGAAAAGCAAAGCTTTCTTCCATCTGAAGAAGAGACCTCTGAGATCCTCAACGCCTATGTTATTTTACATCTCGTACTAAGCCGGGCCAATAAAATGTATCCATACCCAATTATTTTGGGGGTAGATTCTGATATAATTAGACAAATTGTTACAATGTAATAAGAGTTTTGTAAAAGGGCTCTTTGGGTCCCCTGACTCGGGGACCGCTGTGCTCTCATTTAAGCTGATTTATGGCTATAACAAACGTGATACAGCGGGAGGTTACCCTGCCATGACGTGTACTGTAATAATATTCGGGGATCTCTCACACCAGCCATTAGTAAATCTTCCGGGAGAGTGGGTTACGCTGTCATGTTATGTCACGACACAATCACGACCCATTAAACAGGGTTAGACGGGTCACATCTGTCCCCATATTAGAGGAAAAGCCTTTTATTCACTTAAAGTGAGGGTCCAATCAACCTAATGGACTAATTTAACATGCAGGGGAATAACACATTGATTTATTACGCGCTCTGATTGGAGGAATGGTCGACCTACTTAAAGGGCCGACATCATCTTTTTTTTTTTTTTTTTCTTTTTTTTTTATCATCCTCCATCTTAACTTAAAATTACGGCCGGACGGCATTAATATTAATATAGATAAAACTCTAATTTCTAAATCCAATTTCTAGTACTTGGACTGGTTCGTCATTTTCAGCCTCCTAAAAATATCTATAAAAAATGTAAAATATGCCTTTTAAATACAAAATGATCCCACTCTACATCGGGGCAAAACAATAAAATTATTGTTTTTGCTTTGGGTTTGTTCTTTTAAAATTAAAATGTTAGATTAAAAATGGAAATCGTCAATATTCAAATAATATATAAATATAATATATATATTTTTTATTTCTAATCGACCAATCACATGAAAGCAACGTGCCTTGGACATGATGTCTTCGAGTTCACTTCGTGCCTTGTACGTCCCATCATCGTACCGGAATCGGTAAAGGACTTGTTCGTTCTTAAACTGGTGTTTGTCTGAAACTGATAAGGAGATTTGGGATTTGATATTTGCATTAAGTAAAAAACAACGATTTGATTATTTGAGTACGACTGGTGATAAAGTTAAAATTCATTAAAATCGAGCAATCAAGGAAAAAAGGAAACTGTTATATATCTAATCATTTAACGAACTGCATTCTATCTGTGTAAGTCCTAGTTAAAGGAAATATGTCCAAGAGGTTAATAGAAACTTATAAAAATGTATGTTTTTCCTATTACAGTAATAACCCCCCAGCGCTGTATACAGTAATATAACCCCCAGTGCTGTATACAGTAATATAACCCCCAGCGCTCTATACAGTAATATAACCCCCAGCGCTGTATACAGTAATATAACCCCCCAGCGCTGTATACAGTAATATAACCCCCAGCGCTGTATACAGTAATATAACCCCCCAGCGCTGTATACAGTAATATAACCCCCCAGCGCTGTATGCAGTAATATAACCCCCAGCGCTGTATACAGTAATATAACCCCCCCCAGCGCTCTATACAGTAATAACCCCCCCAGCGCTGTATACAGTAATATAATCCTTTATCTGCAGACCTGGAGCCGCCATTGCTGTCAGTCATGTGATATTTTGGGTGAATTTCCTGCTCAAACACCACACTGAGCTGATGCTTTATGGCAATGCTAATGAAGTCTGTTCCTTCAAAGACTTTCATTAGTTAGGGTGTTCGCGTGGTGATTAAGACTGAGTCATTCTATTATTCCTCACAGGCAGTATGATAAGGAGTCGGGGTGTCTAGTAGATCGGGTTTAGATAAAAGAGTGAGAACTCATACAAACGGCTGATAAGCACTTACCATGATGAATGATGCCATTTTCTAACAATGCTTGGCCCAAGTTGACACCTTCCTCTGCTTTGCTGATCTCTCCGTTCTCCATCAACCACGAGACAAATTCACTGCGTCAGACACAAAACAGGGTGAATTATGAATCAGCTTAACCATGTCACACAGATTCGGCGACGGTAACCGCTGTGACGTCGCATGCGAAGCGGTAACTAACATCCGGAAAATCAGATGCTTCTAATCGTACATAAGCCGGGCAGTTATTTCTCCCCCAAATCCAACCAAAAAATATAGTTAGTTTCCTCATTTCACAAAACAATATAGTAGAGCATAAAAGAAAACTGATACTATGTAGTATTAACACATTCTAGAACAGGCTGTAGGGTCTGGAACCTGGAAGCTTCTACAGAAGCAAAAATACTCTTAGGTGACCTACCACGTTATATATATCTCTACCTAGAAGAAAAGCTTTAAGCCCCCCGCAGTACCCTGAAAGGCTGCCGCCTCTACAAGAAGGATTGTATCGGGGGCTTCAGACATGGCTCAACTAATGATGTAATGTGTTTCCCAATCAATTTGGGAGGTTTAAAACCCCTTCATCGACGGGCCACCGGCTGGTCAACATCCATAGACCATGTATCATAAATATATATATATAGACAGAGCGTATAGAATGTATCCTATTGCCCCCCCCATATGATGTTTTCCTGGCCGTACCAGATCTTACCAAGCGAGCTCTGAGATATATTTAGATATATTTCGCTGTTAAAGAGACACCAGTTGCTCTTGGAAACCGGTAGGATCCAGCTGCAGACGTTATTACGCCGGCTATGAAAGCAACGATTTTAAATTATCTATGGCAACCAAAACAGAATACGCAACGAGCTGCCATCGCTTCGTCTACCGTGCAATTAGACGTCGCCGCCACGGTCATTACTTAATTACCGAAAGTCCTCAGATCTGTAAAGCGCGATGAAAGAGCTTTCGAGAGCCGATCTCTTTGGGAACATCTCAGCGTCGATTGTCCGAGATCCGGACTTCTTTCTGTTCATAAGCGGCCGCAGCGGCTTAATTAACGCTAACAAAGCTCAACACTTGTAGGGTTTCATCGGCTTCTAATAATCTTTAAAATGTTTTACTTTGTTTCAAATGTTCCACTGTTCTTTATGAACATTTCATGACCAGAACACGAAGACAGTGAGCTTCTCCATAACCTTTCAAGGACGCTCTCCAGATTAACTATACATTAAACAGGGCTGGTTCAGTCCTTCCTGCAGGCCAAGTTCCCCGAGGTCGGCCCTTCATTAAGTATAGTGGAGTCACGGAGATAAAAATGCTCAATTATTTTTTTTTATTTTTTTTTTACAAACATTGCCTTTGTAAACGTTACAGATGCTCGTACGTTATCGGTCTCATACCAGGCTGCGTCAAACCAGATGGTTAAACGTCTGCCAAACATACAGCCCATAAAACATGTAAGGACCATAAGAGAAAATACCGAAGTAAAACACAGAAAGGGGATATGGCCCGTTCCAAAAAAGAAAATAATTGAAGAAATTTGGGGCATAATGCGGTCGTAAAGAATTTTTAAGCGAAGAAATGGCCAATTGGTTCTTTTCTGCCGTCACTTTGTATCCAACTAAGCAAAGCTGCCTGACCATTCTGATGGAGTCACTGAAGACATCGCGGGCGTATTAAAGACCATAACAAAAATACGACATCAACCCATAAAAAAACGAAAGCTGTTTCTACGCTAAGCTTTCTGGACCAGAACAGAACCCAAAATCAACGGCACTGTTTAAAAAAAATATATATATTATTGTTTCTTAAATTCCATCTATTCGTAGTACAAAACCTGGAAACGCTCTTAAAATCCAAAAGGGAAGATTCTTATAATTAGCTGCGACCACATTTTTTTTTTTTTTTTTAGGGTTTTACATTTTTTAAGGGGGCCTTTAAAACAAATAATATTCATTTTATGGCAAAACCACTTCCTCAGACATATTAGAATTGACGTTTTTGAAGCCGGTGACCACAAAGATTCTTCGCTTAAAAGGAGAATCAAAAGCAGACAGCGTGCGAAATACGCTTAGAAAATAACATTGTCAGGATTACTAGTAGGATTCCGTTATATTTTTCCTGGGAAAAGGATATTCGCCAAATTAAAAAAAAATGCTTAAAACGGAATTAAATATATTAGCTTTTTTTCCAAAGGGAAAACAGAAGCTATGCAAGGGCCATCTGTCCTAGATGGCCCTTGAGCTTTACTCAAAATCAAAAAAATAAACTTGAACCAGATAAAATATATCCTTTTCCTCTAGATTATTTTTTCTTTCCGTTATTAAAATCTCACACTTTGGAATTAAATCAGTAGAATAATCCAATCATTGATCTGTAGTTATCTAATTAACAATGACCTGGACGTGGATTATGGATGCGCGATTGATTGGGATATACTGGGATTTCATTCTGGGGACTCCTGTGCATTCCTTGAGTGGATTTAAAATGGAAAATACCTCAAGACAAATGTGTCCCGGAGCTTTAATCCTTTAAGTGCCAGCGACCCGCGCATCACAAGACTTAATGCAATTTTTTTAAATCAGGCTACTTTAAGATAGCATGGTTCCAAATATGAAATGCTCTTATTTTCAGAGATTAGGGTATCATTCGCATGGATACATAGTAACCGTTCTTAAAAAGTATTTTCCCATATTGGAATTCCATCAGGAACCCCTGGACAAAGAATACATCCATCGATCATAGACTATATGGATACAATAAGATGTTATAAAGAGTATGAAGTCTTAATGTAGTCGGCCGACCCAATAACTTGCATGAATTACCAAAGATAACGTTCGCTAACGTAGATCAGTCCCTGTTATATGAACTGGCCGACGCATGGATGTTTAGAATTTAGTAACATTGTAACTCTCATGTACTTTGTTTATGGTCGTTAAGGTCGAAGGAAGTGATATCCGGAAAACCCCGAAGGGTAAAATACCTGAATGACCCTCTTCCTGAAGGCCAAGCTCGGGATGTTCTGAATTCCTGGTTCCTAAGGACATGGACATGTATTCCATTTTCACAACGAGCATTCCATGAAGCTGGAAACATTCTATTCCCTTAAATATATTCTGCATCCGATGCCACGAACGGCCCTTTCCCGTCCGGAGCTGCACTTACTTGCCATGAAAGCACTTTGGGATCGTGCTGAACTTTCTCCTCCGGTCCTTGATGAGGTTGGCTTTCTTGCTCACCATGTGATACAACTTTTCCCCTTTCTCGGCAATCATCACATAGGCGTCCCGCTCCATTCCCAGCTTGAGACCTGATTGGGTGGAGAACATTACATGCATCAGAGAGAGTACAGAATACATGTATATACCTCTCAACTGTCCCTGATTAATCGGGCCAGTCCCTCTTCTGACCCCAAATCCCTTTGTCCCTCTCTTCACTCCAGATGTCTCTCTTATTTCTGGTTATAAGTGTATCACTATGTTTTCTCTACAGAGGGCACCATAGTCCTCCGCAGAACTCTACAATCCATGTATCCATGGTGATAAAGTCAATTTGATAATGCTACAAAACGCTCATTTACACAGAGGGTAATACCGCTCATAGTCCGCGGGACCGATATCAACTAGGTCGCCTCTAAGGACCAAAAATCCACATTATTATCACTTATTTTAACACTTCTGATATCATCTTCCAGGTGCGTTATTATTACTGGAATAGAGTTTTAGGTGATAATCACAGTGTTAATTGTTGACATATTGCTGCTTATAACCGATAAACCCCGTTTCAAGGTCAAATATTATATTAAAGACATACATCTATGTATATAATCATTTTATTGCTTCTCTTTTGGCCACACAAGGAAAGGGACTGCCGTAAAGCAAGACCCTTGTGCAGTGCGTATAAAAATCAATTAGCTTTATTTATAAAGAATACCCAAACAATAGCAATGATATCATTAAAAAGTATAATAAAAACTTGGTTAGATAGTAAAGAGAACGCAATACATCCCTCAATATTCAGCCAGAATAATAAATGCTTTTATTATACTTCTTTTTCCTTAAAACATAGTGTTTAAAATTTAATATGTCAGCTGTTGCCGCCGTGAGCGTTCATCCATTGTTCTTCAAACGACCTTCTAACCCAACGCTTGCATCATTTCCAGAAACGATGGTTTTGAGCACGTTCCCAAAGGACAGGAGGACAGGGAAAGTCACCAAAACCGAAACGGGGTCCGTCGATTAACAAGACGCGGGGTTAAAAATGAATGGTCATGTGGTTCACAGGGGAGCAATAATATTTCATTTTTTACAATCTGTTATTGGAACATATAAAACGACATACTTAGTAGTATTCATTAAAAAAAAAAATCCTTGATGTTAACGTTTATGATATAAGGGAGAATCCTATTCAAACTCCCGGTTTAAATAAAGTGAAACAAGTGCATATTTTCAATATTTATTAAAAAATGTATGTGTATTTATTTTGGGGGGTGGATATTTTATGTTGCGGAAGTAACACGGCATTAGATACTTGGGATCTGGGCTAAATTTCTGAGTAATTACCATCTATGCCGATAATGTGAGCCCTGTAAGGTTCACTACATCAGAAAGCCCTATAGTCTGGGCTTTTTAAATGCTTTATGACATCACAGGTGATGTCATAACTCTTCGGGTTTCTTTGGGGGAAGTGCTGGTTCTCCGGGTCACTTCTCCTCCCATCACTATCAATTTTTCTGCGTTTGGGGCTAGCCCCGCACACAAAGTCAGTGGCAGAAGTGCGATAATTTACGGATAACGTCTGACACCAACACATTTTTCTTAAAAAAAACCCAAACTGAACCTCTGTGTCAGCCGAGTTTCCTTGGATGATTCCCAGTCCCCTGTCATCATTCAAACGCTCCACGACGATGGTTTTCAGCCAAAATAATAGTGTTCATTAGGAAATGTTATTTTTATATGCACACGGAACACTGATCACTTCAACAGAGAATATTATAGTCCGCGTGTGAACCAGCTGGCTTATATCTGTTTTATCTAATAAAAGAAAAGCTACAAATGCATTTAATTTCTAAAATGAACCCGTTTCTCAATCATTTTTCCAATATTCACAGTCTATTTGGCAGATACAATTTACTGGAAGTTTTACGCAGCTGAAGAAAGCCATGAACGACGTCTAAAGACAATTTCAGAAGGAACGTGTCAGGGTCAGGAGGGTTCCAAGTTTGGCTACATAGAGAAGACTTTCTGGCAAAGTCAGCACGACCCAATGTGGCCAAGGAAGGTTATTCCAAGAAGGTTATTCCCATCTGAACAGGCTGGATTGGTGTAATCCAGCCTGTTCAGATGGGAATAACCTTCTATATATATTGTTTAGATACAGATACATAATTATAAGAGACGTTGGGCACAGGTGGAATCGTGCATTCTGATGGCTTTGTAATATCGCCACCTCATCTCTTGGTGTTCTAACCAAACAATAGAATAGAAGATATGAAATCATATCTAGTCCCCCTTCTGCCATGAGAGTCACCAACTACCCTGGTGAGCCATCTAAGGTCTAAGTAACTATTCTACTTAGATGTCACATTGTATCTCCATCGGTGGTGGTGGTGGTCAGTGGATGAGAAGTTCTACCTAATGACAGACACTCAAAGAACTTTGGTTTTAATTGTTTGTTTGAAGAGCAACTGAGATCCATTCAAGTATGTTTGTCGAGGGGCAGTCAGGGTGTGAATATCCAAATGGAATACAAAAGAAGCAATTTGGATCTCTTGAAATATCTAGTACAGGTTTAAATTCTCGCAATCACTAACAGCATAATCTGTCCTCATATGTCCACCAAGACGAAAACACAAATATGTCGCATTGCTTCGGAATGTTCAAACATCTCCAAGATTAACATTGTTACTACTGTGCCTTCATACATACCAACTATTAAAAAAAAAGTAAATTACCTAAATTTCCTTCTTCTTATTTTTTTTAAACAACGCTAGGCTCAATGCCTTACGTGTTGTAACTCCAGGCTTGGCTGATTAAGGTCATATGTGGTGTACAACATTATTTAAACATGTACAGGAGCTCTTAGAACAAACATAAATTATTCACAAATTAAAGCAAATAGTGATTTTAAAATGAGGAGCCTCCATTAACTCTTTTTTTATTTAACCGATAGATTACGAGGAGCTAAATGAAGACTTATAACAGATTCTGAATATTGAATTTATTCGTCCCCTGCGTTAATTTAGCTAAAAAAAAATACATTTCTGAAATTAGGCAGAAAGAGGACATTAAAAAACACCATGTTTAAAGCGGTATTTGATGTGAGTATGAGTATGTGCTCCAACTCATATTTATATTCAATATCTGTAATAAATATATCTTGTATCTATTTACAAAACAAAATCAGGGCTAAAAGACGACTGTCTATGGACACGGAGCTTTAACGGTATGAATTTAATGGCGAATAATCTGCTCCTCCGTGTAATAAAATATTCTCTCTCTCATACATAGTGCTACCAAAATATATAGATTATCATTTCAGTATCGGAGGTGCGGAGGGGGGGTCTGGCAATCAAAGTCTCATTAAATAAACCCCAACTTAAACATTGGCTCGGCATGCCATGCCCTCCATAAACTTAAAACCGCTTGTTTATCCGGAGTGAGTCCAGACGACTAATCTACAGATCGCCTAATTGACACTTAAATGTGAACGGTGTCAGCAAACAAGCACATCGTCCGAATACATTAAACTTTCTGCGAGCAGAGCTTTCGGTGGCTCCTGAAATCAATACAAAGGGATTAATGGTCCCTGGACGAGGTAGGATGAGGTAGGATGCCGCTCTCTCTTCTCCGGGTTTGTAATTAACCGTGGAAAGAGTCTTCCACTTATCCGCGCTCCATCAACTCCAATTAAATGTTTGACTTAGAGTATTTCCCAGAGAAAATCTTTATTCTCTCGACATACATGACGACCGCTATTATCTGCTACTTGACCATGACATACCGCAGACATTTGAGAAGTATTAATATATACAATACATATTTACCAAACCTCCAATGTGGGGCGTCACATGTGGCACTGCCAACAATATGCGGGTCATGTTGTGATGTCACATACCATATATATGACATCACTAAACATCCTATCTCACATGTACATCACACACGCTGAATTGCATTTTTTTTTACCCCCCCCAAAAATGGACATTTGCTGAAACAGCCCAGAGAGAAGCACAAATTGTCAGGACTCTCCTAACAAATGTAAGGACTACACCTGGTTGAACGGGCACAGGTAATGACGAGGGGAGCCCCCCCGACATTAACCCAAAAATCAGAGGCTGTACATAGGCATCACAGGAGGGTTTATGACTGATGAAGTGCTATGGGATACATATCCCTGTATCCACTACTCACAACGGCTCATTGAAACGTAACAGAAAAATATTTACTGTCCCGCTTGCCGTTGTTAATAAATATCCGGGTTGTGTTACAAGGAGTGTTCTATTATTAACGCGTTATTTGTATCTGTTAGGAAAATGTATTAATTCCATAAAAACATGGATGAGCAAGACAAATAAAAGGTCATCAACTAATTACTGACAGGTTTTCATTTTCCGCTACATAGTCATATAGTACACACGCCGCCATCCTAATGTTACAGAAGCAGATTGCATGTTCATGTTTTTCTGCATCATGGTATTAATTATGCATCTGTTTCCCGATCAATATCCATTAGGATTTACAACCAACGCAGGAATTATTACTGCAAAATACGGGCCACAGGTGCACGCGGAGAACGAGAGAAAGCAGGCGCTTTATTCACCACTCAAGTGCCATATGAACCGAGGGAATTCGAAGAGATATACAGAGTCTACTAAGTGGTTTTGGTCAAAGAGGGAAAGGAATGGGAATGAGAAAAGGAATTCAAGATGGCGGCTCTTGTGGCGTGGATAACGTGGATTCCTGGTGTTATTTTAATTTTCTTTCTTTTAATACATGTTAATTGGTAAATTTGTTAAAACTGAAACTTGCTTGAAGGCTTAATATGTAATACAATGCTTTATATTTTAAAAACACTGAAAAGAGCAGAGCCAGGGAGTAAGTGAATGTATTTCAGTGAAAACATCACAAAATACTAATTGCATTTAATGTTCTAAAAGGTTATAAAATCACTAGGCCTGGAATCCATGGGAACGGCACTAGGCCTGGAATCCATGGGAACGGCACTAGGCCTGGAATCCATGGGAACGGCACTAGGCCTGGAATCCATGGGAATGGCACTAGGCCTGGAATCCATGGAAACGGCACTAGGCCTGAAATCCATGGAAACGGCACTAAGCCCGGAGTCCATGGAAACGGCACTAAGCCTGGAGTCCATGGAAACGGCACTAAGCCCGGAGTCCATGGAAACGGCACTAAGCCCGGAGTCCATGGAAACACAATTAAGTGGTCTTTATGGAAAAATGTATATAAATTCATTGTATTCTTGTATTTTTTGTTAACTTACTCTCCCTTTGCTCTCGCTCCTTTAAGACAGCGTCCATCCACTTTTGTTTCTCCTCTGCCGTCTTCGCCATGCACACAAACCATTTGTTTTTGGCGGTGTTGTGGATTTTCCACCCGTTGGTGACCGTGTAGCCGTTGCTGTGATAGTCGGCTGAAAGGCAAACGCAAAGAAAATGGCGTCCGGAAATACACAATACATCCCATAAGCTCCCGTACATCAGCGTTTGGTTCTTATCCTGTGTCACATCTATCTGTTGGGTTTCATCTTATCGGGTTTCTACAATTACAATGTATTAGGTGTAGAACTGTTGGAATAGAGTATATATTCTTAAAAAAAAACTAAATTGGGTATACTTCTTTGGAGAAAGGGATAGAGGGAGGATAGGATAAAGAGAGACAGAGAAAAAACGGATACAAAACGAGTCTGCTTGACAAGTTGAATGGAGAAGGAATTTGATAGCCCTGGGGGTTGAGAGTAAAAGAACAGCTAGTTCTGGGCACATATATTTCACAATATCCCATTCTAGTCTATTACCAACGATGTGTTCATCCTACCTGTCCCATCCTCTACATTCTCGACCTCCATAACCTCGGTGTTAATCCTCCCGCGGAATATGTATAAGGAACCGTTGATAGATTTGGTTCTTTTCGTCGATTTCTTTCCCGCAACTCTGCCAAGAAAACCAACAATGTTTCAATGATGGAATATGAACTCAAACCTGAATGATTTTCTCGGAATTTAGAAAGATAACGGGCTTTGAGGTCTCCGTTCTTTTTAACGTATTACTGTATGTTCATCTATATTATCAATAAGCCATTAGGTAAATCCAATCTTTTTGAAATAATTGAGATATTGTTTGGTTTTCCCCAATTTGGAAGAAGACGAAATGAACACCCAAGTGTTTTGTCCCAGGAATAAGAGATTTAACAACCTGAATTACTAACCTCAAGTCACCACTTGAGGTCTCGTTTTATCCTTAGAAACTACAGTTTGTAGGTTTATTCAGACTATTTTGCAAAATCTATTGACTTCTCCTGCGATAATATCATACTCTTGTTTTATTGTCAAAATATTATTCCAAGACCTTTATAGAACAACAAGTCCGACCATAACCTACTCTTGTACCATAAAAATGTAAATGTTCTGATTATTATCATCATATATTACAGGGCCCTGTAAGACAACGACCTTTCTAGTTTCCACATAAGTTTATTGTTCTTCATAACCGGTCCATGGGAACATGTTCCAAACATGTGTGTGTCAATGACCGACCCCTGCCTCCCTACAAAGCATTTTGCATATAAGATGGCTGCACATCACTATGTAGTATCTTTTATTACCTGGACTTCCTTTTGCAGTAGACCAGAAGGTTGTCGAAAAGAAAAAACATCCTTTCCTGGATATTTCCGGCCGAGATCTTCAACAGTGTTCCTTGTAGGAGAAGCTGCGTACAGATGTCAGTCAAATTGGATCCCTAATAACCCAAGGAAGATGGGAAGGTGTTAATTTTTCCGTGATAAACTATATTATGTAGCAAATGACCGGGTCCTATTCTGTCTAACCTTAGTGGCCAAAATATTTGGTGGCCCAACATTCTAGCTGGAACACTGACCACACTAACATATTGCAACTAAAACCCTGAGCAGGAACAACCCAGGGTATCCAGACAGAGGAGAAATTCTACTTCAAACAACTCATTACATCCCCTGGAACTGCTGAACCACAAACAATGAACTATTAGGGAGGGCTTCACATTTTTTTATGGTCCCTCAATGTCCTCTTTCTCTAGAACGTCAATGGTGCAATAGCATGCGCATCCACAGAAAAAGTATAAAAGGGGTTAAATGGGAAATGTATTTGCGTCGGTGGCATGGGAATACAGAAGAGAAAGATCAATGAATACATTGAGAGTGTATAGGGCTTTATCTCACCCTCAAGAACATGTCATCACATGCTGATTTATAAAGATCATTTATTCCAGTTTTACATAGAAGAAAACATTAAAAACAATGCATTCCACTCCCCTCCCAGAATCCTCGCTGCGCTTGTTTATACGGAGCTGGGTGCAGCCGGGAGGAGGAATGTCCTCCCGTACCGTCGGTCAGCGGGGTCAGGGTGAGCCAGACCCGGCTGGGGGTCCGAAGCTGTACACAGATCTCCGGCGGGGAGACTAGGAAAGGGTCATTAGCGCAGAGGGAGAGCCATTCATTCCAGACTCGGGCTGATATAGGTGTAGCGTTAATGTATCCCCAGGCTGCATGGGTGGGTCATTCAATGGAATCGAAAGAATTCCACCGACACTCTTATTCCGTCACTTAAATAAAAAGAAGAGGGGGTTGGATCTGATTCAGACACAATCTATTAGCATAGTTTGGTTCAGCCGTATTCACAACTTGAAACATTGTAACATTCCATGGATTAATGTATCCAGCGATAACCTCCAAAGAGGGGAGTTCCTGCAGAGGGTGCTTCATTTGGGGGGGTCTTACAAGCTTAGAAGCCAATCGAGCCAAGGATATCAAAGGACACCACTGCAATTTTCATTGCCGAGGGCAAGTAGTCAATAATTCAATGCTTTCCTTGGATTATTTTTCTATATCTTAGAATACACATGATGCGGAGGAGCCTGCGTGTGATCGAGGGAACGATACGTGTTCATGTTTCCAATAAATCTCTTGTGCCGACTGCTTTTCCCCGAAATAAATCCACTGTTTGCTAAGCCTATAACCTCCGACCGCTTTCATTTCACGTCCATACATAACATAATGCCAAGTGGAAAATAAATACGTTTACCGTCCGTGCCTTGGAATTATTCCTGTGCGCTTTTATCTTTTATGGATTTATTACTCTTGGAAATACAGCCAAATCCCAAAATATATATATATTTTTTAATGCCATTAGCCATTTCTTAATTTTGACACTTTAGGATATTTTTACTGCATTTTATTTTAGTCATTAGCATTAGAAAATAATATTTCTGCCTCATTTAACTCCGCCTCTGGCTGCCTCTCCTGGAAACAGGAAGTGAATGCAGTATAGCTACTTCCTGTACGTCTTCTAAGCAAAAATCAGCGCGTGTAGCAGCAGCCAATCACCGGTATATCAATAAAACATCACTGCTCAGGTGGCATACATTTGATTGGTTGACGCTATTCCCACTGATTTCAACAGAGGCTTGGTTCTTATTGAGTGCTACTGAGCATGTGCAAGAAGAATATCCAGTGTGTCAATCATGAACCCCGTGTAGGTGGCACAAAAGGACCCTGTCACTGTCAACTGCAAATGGAGAACTAAAAAAATAGAAATAAAACACTTTGATTCTCTTTAGTTAAATTAGAGAAAAATAATAATATTTTTTTGACCTCCCATCCTTCGATGTGAGATTGTAATTGCTCGAGGGCCTCGAGTTTTTCCATCTGGCGTTTGGTTTCATTGATGTTGGTGCAGACTGTCTTCATGGCCTGGAGAGCGCCGAGGGCCGGGTGGTGGTCCGGGTGCTTGGCTGGAGTCCGTTTAGCCAACTCCTAATAAATAAATAATTTTTAAAAAATCAAGTCTAGAAGTAAGATTTTTGTAAAGTGAATATTTAGAATTCGGCCATAAGACAATATTAAAAACATATTAAATGGGAATCATTCATTATAAATAACCCCCTAAAAATCACCAATATATTTAAATGAGATGCAGAAGCACAGCCCAATGGGTACATTTAACCTTAAAGGGACAGGGAAGCCTAAAAGACAGGTTAAAAGCAGTAAAAAATGTGTTCTATCCGCTATTCTTAATATATTTTTGTATCATCTGGGCAAATTCGTAGAGCCTCTAATTGTACTAAAAGAAGAAAATAATATACTGGGGACGAGATATTATGGATGCCTGTGAGGCCCAATCTTATTGTGTAGGTTCCAAAACCATTAACCAATAAATCAAGACACGTGATTCACAGCCAAGAATCGACCGACTGTCAAAATGGAAGGTTATAAAGAGGACCGTTGAGGACCACTGGCCTTGGCCAAAGTCCTGAACATGAAACAAACGACAGTTCATGATAAATCGCAATGTACGAAGCAGGCTGCTTAGTAAACCGGGGCCTATTCTTTAAGGAACCTGGAAAAAGTGGCACCGTTAAAAATAGAGTTAATCTTGAATGTTTCCATTTGAAAAAGAGACCTCTGAGGTCCCCAAAGCCTTTACATGTTTTTCTATGGTGGCCCAAAAAAGGTATCAACCTCAACTAAAGACTCTTTCTCACGCACAAAACATCTACAAGGAATGATGGACACAATGCAGACATTAAAGGTGATCTTTAATCCAGAGTCCCATGTTTGGCGGTTCAAATGCAACAGGTTGAAAGCCTCGGTGAGAAGTTTCCGCTGGTTTCCATGGTGACATCAGCGGAATTCCAGCGAATGATCTTTTTTTCTCATTCTTCGCTCTCGCTGGTTCCCAAACATCTGCTTTTCATTCAGATCCATTGTCCGCAGTCTGAATGTGATCTCTAATCTCTGTCTGTGTCACATGAAGGTCACTCACCGCACACAGAGGGGCAACAAAATCAGAGCCCCCCTCGCCTACACTACTAAATACCCCCCCCACACACATCACAAACTGCCACTGGCCAAAAAAAAACACACAAACTGGGACCTGGCAAAAGAAAATCATCAGCAATATTCATACCAATATATGGCGGAAATTCCAGTGCAAAACAGCAAATGGGGTGGTTGCTATGGTTAATGTAAACTTAGGAGTTTGCCCAAAAATTTGCCCTTTGTGTTACTTTGTGTTACTAGAATTGCATTGTCTAACCCATCTCGAGTAAGGTGCTAGTTTAGCTGGTTTATTTATTCTCATGTCTACATGTTTACCTCCAAGCATCTAAAGTCCGGTATTACCATCCCTGCTGGACTGCCAATCTAGACAACCACTGCGGTTTCCAATTAGTGTTAAATTAGTCCTTCAATACATCCTGCGTGAGTGCTAAACGTCAACAAACCCATGTTTCTGGCACTCCGTTTAATTCCGTCACATCGATCTCCTACACTCTTCTGCCATTCATTTTAAAACAGAAAACCAGACGCCCAGAAACTACTTTCTGAAAACCTGCCAAGTATTCGGGGGACGTTTTTATTGGGTGCGGAATAAACGTCGGAGAAGCTTGTTGTGCTCCGGAGATCGTTAAGAAGTCTCTTGATTGGAGTAATTTAAAATAGTCCTTTAACTTTTCATAAAGGGGAAATTCCCACGAAAATATTGACAAACGTGTATCAACCCAATTCAATAGAGAAACAAAAAACAAAGCGTAAGGAAGTATTACTTTACAGAGAGAGCGGTAGATAAGTGGAACATCTTCCCAGCAGAAGTGGTAGAGGCTAGTACAATCGAGGGAGTTTATGTATGGGATAGATATATGGCTCCTAAATCTAAGACGAGAGCAACGACCGATTAAGGTTTGAGTCTTTAAAGCAGGAGAAACGGGCAGACTAGACGGGGGCCAAATGGGGCCAATAGGTGTGATGGGAGTGTTACGTTATTTGCGCGATAGGTGTGATGGGAGTGGTATGTTATTTGCATGATAGGTGTGATGGGAGTGGTATGGTATTTGCATGATAGGTGTGATGGGAGTTGTATGGTATTTGCATGATAGGTGTGATGGAAATGGTATGTTATTTGCATGATAGGTGTGGTGGGAGTGGCATGTTATTTGCATGATAGGTGTGATGGGTGTGATGTGGGATTCGTGTAATAGGTGTGATGAGGGTAAGGTGTGATGAGAGTAAGGTGTGTGTGATGAGAGTGAGGTCCTTTTAAACTAGAAGTTTATCTAGAAGGTAATACCCATTCTGCGATGTCAGAGATGGGCAGGTCGAGCAGAGAAGACAGACACGATTAAGAGGCCCTGTTTAAAGGTTTTTCACCAAAAATACAGCAAAACATTATTTTTTTTAAAAAGAATAAGTTTTTTTTAAGATGCTAACAATAGTTCTGTATTTTTTTTTTTATGCCATTAGCTTTAGATTTGTTTAATATACAAATCTAGGAAAGTTGAGGGGGAAACAGAACCTTTACCAGAAATATATTTCAGATTAAAGACTGTAGACACCTTACAGCCTAATACACCAGAGAATGTTTCATCACAATTTTTAAACGCACTAAAAATAAAATAAAGCGTCCCTTTAAAAATATAAGTCTATAAATTTAAAAGAAACCTTTTTGTGTTCACAGACCCTACTTATTTTTTTGCTTGAAGGCTAAGAATACATGAAAGCTTCCCTGCGGGGACGAAGCCATCATTTAAATGTCATCACCTCTCAGTAATGCCCCCTTGCCCTCACCCCTGGGTTTGTGAATGAGAAGCTTCTGAGAGTGTCTATGACACAGTCGGGCTGCTAGAACACGATAAAAGAGGAGAGAGCCATATCCACATGCTGGGTTCTTGGCAAGCATTATGCTTTTATTACTAAATAAACACTCCGCTTACACCAAGTAAGAAATCCGCATTCCTACCTGTTGGCGTAACAGAGGAGCCCAATTTAAATGGCATGGAGAAATCTAACTCAAAATATATGTACTAATAAATTAAAAAAAAAATAAAAAAAATCTAAAAATGAAAAATACGTTTTAAACGGTTGACAAAAAATAAGAATTAAAAAATATATATTTTTGTATTTAAAAACAATAAATTAAGAAATAAAATGAAATGTTAAAATCATCAGACAAAATGGTTAAAAAAAAAAAAAAAAGGGAAAAAAATATTTATATTTTTCCCCTGGTGCTTTGGACACATGACTCAGTCCTAGAATCAGATTTCTCTGCCTGTTCAAAAATCAGAATAAAAGGTGTTTTTTGTTGCTGGTATAAAAATGTTATTTTGTAAACTCCTTAAAAAATCATAAAATACACACCGGACAAAATAGTTAATACATTTAATGACATATATACTAAATTTTAACAAAATGCAGCATTTCATCATTCCTAGCCCAAAAACATTACTAGAAATATATATATATATATATATTTTATAATTTTTTTTTTTTTTTTTTTTAATCACATAAAAGTTGGCTTTATTTTTAATTTAGCTGGGAACGCTTTATTGTCACATGACACAGAAGCAGGCAGAGATAGGCTGTTGCCATAGAAACAAACAAAAAAAAAAAAGATTCTTATAAGATTCTGTAAAAGGAGAGACCTTCGAAGAGAATGTAACGGATGAAGTTACATATTAGTTGATAGTATATTAGATATCTAAATAAATGTGCCGATTCTAAAACTATTTGTATTAATAAACACAGCTGCGAAGCTGTCACGGTGAACAGAAAACAGGAATTAGGGAAAAAAAGGGAAATTTCTTCATTTTGGAATCTCAACTAAAAACTTCCTGGCGTTTATTTATATGAACAGAGTTTCTTGGTTTCCCCGTAAGAATAAACATGATTAAGAGGTGGAATTATGAACGTATCAGCTTCGGCCCCGTCTAGTCCTGCTGTAAAGACTCAAACCTTAATCAGTCGTTGGTCTCATCTAAGATTCCTGAGCCGTATGTCTATCCCATGCATGTTTAATCCCCTCGCTGTATTACCCTCTACCACTTCTGCTGGAAGGCTGTTCCACTAATCTACCACCTTCTTAGTTAAGTAAAACTTCCCCGTCTCTCTCTTCTCTCCTCCAAGCCGGACACAATCAGATCATTTAGTTTTGGCCCTTTGCCTTAATCTCAGAGGACCTTTGGAGAGTTTGGATGAAAGATGAGGACGGCCAGCGAGGCAGTCTTCTAGTCGCAGCTCTGTGCATACGCAACAGGCTTTTGGGGAAGTTGCTGAATGAGATGTCAGAAAGTGGAAGGAAGCGACGAGGGGGGTTTTTTATTTTAAAAATACCTTGAGGAGAAGTGGATACTTGCAGATCCTCTGAATTGGAGTGAGCAAATAGCCTTCTAAAGGAATGTCCGTTGTCTTCCTCCCTCCAAGTAACATACAGCTCTGGGGAGAAAAAGGAAATTACAGCCTTTATAACGCGAAGATTCGGAGATATCAGAGTCATCATCTCTCAAACTGCGGATGGCTTTAACTGTTCAGGAAATCCCACCATAAACATCCAATTTAAAAATGTTCACAAATATTCTGCTGTTTATCATACTGCCTGTGAGGAACAATAGAATTGCTAAATCTTAACCATCCAGCCAGACCCACTGACTAATGAAAGTCTATGAAGGAAGGGACTTCATTAGCATCGCCATAAAGCATCAACTCAGTGTGGTGTCTGACCCGGGAAAGTCAGCCAAAATATAACATCACTGACAACAATGGCGGCGCTAGGGGGGGGTTGTTACTGTATACAGTGTTGGGGGTTATATTACTGTATACACCGCGGGGGGTTATATTACTGTATATAGTGCGGGGGGGGTTATATTACTGTATACACCACTGGGGGGGTTGTTACTGTATACACCGCTGGGGGGTTATATTACTGTATACAGTGCTGGGGGTTATATTACTATATACAGCGCTGGGGGGGTTATATTACTGTATACAGTGCTGGGGGTTATATTACTGTATACAGCGCTGGGCGGTTATATTACTGTATACAGTGCTGGGGGTTATATTACTGTATACAGCGCTGGGCGGTTATATTACTGTATACAGCGCTGGGGGGTTATATTACTGTATACAGCGCTGGGGGGTTATATTACTGTATACAGCGCTGGGGGTGATATTACTGTATACAGCGCTGGGGTGATATTACTGTATACAGCGCTGGGGGTGATATTACTGTATACACCGCTGGGGGATTAGATTACTGTATACAGCGCTAGGTGGGTCATATTACTGTATACACCGCTGGGGGGTTATATTACTGTATACAGCGCTGGGGGGTTATATTACTGTATACAGCGCTGGGGGGTTATATTACTGTATACAGTGCTGGGGGGTTATATTACTGTATACAGCGCTGGGGGGGTATTACTGTATACAGTGCTGGGGGTTATATTACTGTATACACCGCTGGGGGGTTATATTACTGTATACAGTGCTGGGGGTTATATTACTGTATACAGTAGCTCATGGGGGGTTATTAATGTTGTGACAGAAAGCAGGGGATGATAATGGAGGGAGTGTATATATCCCCTTATATTTTGCAGGGTGGTTACCCACAATAGGTTTTCTAGCCCCAGGGAGATGTACTGTTAATATTGGACTTATTAACGTCTGTTGTTATTTGTGTGTTTTGGGTCCCTGGGGTGGAGCATTTGGAGAGTAGGGCGGGCCAGTGCTCCACTCCACAGTTTATGAGCAGCCGAAGACCAGCAGGTGGGAATCCAGTCCGGAGATTATCGGATACTCTCCTAGTACTCACCTGGTTCCACTAATTAATGGGAGAGGCAGTTAAGTAGCCTCCTGGTCTCAGGGCAAAAGAGAGATCATTTGGCTCCCTGAGAGAGAGGGAGAGAGCTACCAAAAACACTGACTGCTGCAATTATTGCATATATTGTGTTATTTTGTTTTGTTGGAACGGATAAGCCGTCCAACTGCAGTTAGGTTGGAGTAACTTGTATTAGTTAGTGCTCACAAGAGCGAGGCTTTTTGTTTTGATTTATTTATTTTCTGTTATGCCTGTGACGAAAAATAAAAACAGGCCCAGCCTTTTATTTTACCCTCCTCGTGTCTGAGCCGTCTCTGCAGCCTTGAAGACTGTGTGTAAGTAAAGATTCCCGGACAGAGTACCAAAGTGAAGGGGTATTCTGTCACAATGTATACAGTAGCTCGTGGGGGCTTCATCTGAGCACCCATTGAATTCCCAACATGCTTTGCACACAGCAGATGAAGAGCTGGAGCACAGCTTGCACACGCGCAACTTTTATGACAAGCAATTCAGTTTCTGAGATTAACTAAATCTGGTTTTATTCAGCCCAACACATTTTTGAATCAAAGTGATACAGTGTTTCAGCCAACAGCAAAACATTACATTTATTTCTGTTACAAAACACTGAGGTCTGTGTTTGAGAGTAAATTCGGTTTATTAAGACTCCCACTCAGTACCTATCACTCTCATCATATGGTCTTAATTTAATTTTTTAGGGGAAAAAAACAGCTTTTTCAGAAACTGCCACGTGGACGCAGATAACACATTTTGCTAAAATGTGACTTTGGGAAGATTCACTTAGATTAAAATAATTTAGCGTTTATAAAGTGAATATGAAAAAAAATAAGGGCTATCAATGAGATAAATGTCCTTTAATAGGGACATAGAGGCAACACCCTTCTAGAGTTTATTTTGATGTTTTTTTTTATGTATATAAATATGGGATGGGGGTATAAAGGGGTATTTAATGACCCCCAACCCACTGCGTACAGGGTGGTAGAGGGCGGCTGTCCCCACCTTGGTGATCCCAGTTTTATTTACCATTGCTTATTTTGTTTTTCATTTTAATGCAGCAAAGGTTGGTTAATTTTGTGAATTACAGGTGAGGTCAATGCAAATTCACATTGACCTTGAATGCCCTCGCCAATAACTTTATTAATAGCATCTGTCTATATTCATGGATGTTCAACCGTTATGAGCTTTTATCGCAAGGAAGACCAAAGCTGGACCTTTTTCACATATAGGTTACTAGTGGACATAACATCTTTATCACACACAACCCAAACCAACCTCATAACATTTCCGTAAAGAAGACCTTACCAGAAGAAATGCTCGGACGTCCGGAATCTTGTTTAACTCCATGAGAAGCCTCAAGGCCTTTTCGTGATTGCTGCAATACTCCTCATACACGCAGAAGCGATCTTTCTGCGAGAAGAAAAAAAAAGACACCTTCTCAACTATCCAACAACAATATAATTTTATAATCTCACATTCATAGATTTTACCCTAAAAAGCTATGAATTAAATATGGGGTGGAAAAAAGAGTGAGCAGAAAAAAAGAAAATGTAAAAGGTAAGGTTAAAATACATGTTCCCTTTAAGAAAAAAGCATTTGTAGGCGGGGCATTTGTGGAAGGAGGGCGGAGTACGCAGAGAAACGGAGGTAAGGTGATACATGAGTGGCGTTACTAGGAGTAGGATGGGCGCAATTAAGCCACACCTTCTTATCTCCGCCTACTTCCTTAAAGTGACCCAAACTTTAAAAAAATATATATCCGTACGGGGCATCATTTTGCAAGGATCTGAAGGCTGAAAAGTTCATTGAAAACGACACACAAAAAAAAAAAATAGACTCTGGAGCGGATTGCATTGATTTAATTAGCACAAAACGATTGCACTTTTTGCCGAGCGTCTCCAGGGAAACGCCAATTTTAATATCCTCCAATTACTGTCGGAGCACTGGCTTTTAATAAGCACGTAAAGACATTAAGGAGCACTTAAAAATTAAACCAATTTGATTTTTAAATAGAAGACTGCTTCTCGCATTTCTACAGCCCTGTTTGTTAAATCTCTCTGCAGCATTACCTTAATGTTCTCATAAAGCATACATTGAGTCTATCAAGTTCCTCACTTAAGACAGGACCCCCTGCCCCCAACGCTCGCGATGGGGCCCTCAGACCCCATAGCGCCCAGATACAGGTAGCGGACCGGCTAGCAGGCCAATCACAGGGGCCGTAACAGATCAAAGAGTCCATTTTAACCAAATAGTCTTGGTCAGAGCCATAAAACAAAATATACAGGCAAAGACTGAAGAGAAAATGACCATGAAGAAGATCATTTGGTCGAAACGTCAATAAAGGTCATCATTTAAGGAGCAGAACAAATAATATCAAAACATTTCAGTTATTAAAAAGTTCTCTTTTAACGGCGGAATTCATTTTTTTCTTTCACCGCTCCATTCTCTCCTCCATGACGGACAGAAGTTATGTTATTTGATTTATTAGATTACAGGTAATAGGACGTGGAAGAGGACTCGGCATTCTTGACAAGCCCCGTCTTTCGAAAACCCTGCCCGAGGCCCGCTCGGCGAAGGCCTCCATCACGTTGGACTCTTTGCGTGCAATAAATAACGAAAGCGCTACATTCCTTGCATAATTCACACTACACGCACGGGCACATCCACACTCCATCCCCTGACAATTAATGTCAAGCGATTTGCCACATTTGCTCCCTTGAATATTTCTCAGACATCAGTGCGGTTATTCCGAGCCAGAGGGGGGAGGCTGCAGGTTACCAAGAGAGGGACTTGGGGGGGGGGCACCCTAAAAAAGGGTATACATGGAATCAGAAAGTATTAAAAAGTGAACAAAACTAATAAAAAGTAAACATGCATAGGATAGACATATGGCTCCTGAATCTAAGACGAGACCAACGACTTATTAAGGTCTGATTAAGAGTCTTTACAGCAGGAGAAACGGGGGCCGGATGGGGGCCGATCTCCCTGCAGGTTCTATGTTTCTTCATGACTTTTTACTGAATACGTGCAAACATTCCAGCCTGAAAAGTGTGTGCAACGCATTTCCTGCTCTACTTCCATCCAAAAACCCTTTGGTGGATGGAGGGGAGAGGACTGCAGGCTGGACAGACACCTCTGCTCATGTCCGGTCAAGAGATCACTTTTTCCATAGGAAGTGTAAGACGCTGATGGGATTAATAGGATTTAAAGGAAATAATATTGTATCTACGTACGTGATCTGCTCGAAACCTCTGTTACCAAGGCAACCACAAACATGGCACCCACACCTGCGTATGGCACACATTACCCGAGTTACATTTTTTTTTTTTGAGTGTGTTACAGATGGCTCTACAGGAGGCATAAGGATTAAAGTTCCTACAGATCCTGGTTTACCGGGAAAGATACCGGATTTTACTGAGAGACATCTGTATCCTGGGAAACAATGAATCTCAAACAATCCGAGGGACAATCAAATGGAACATTGGATCAAGTATCCATGTGCCAGACAGAATGTCCAAAACTTGACCAGCATTGTTCTATAGAAACACAATACACGTGTCCAATCTCAGGATATTTCTAAGGACAGTAAACGGAATTATGATCTTAAACAAAAAAAATTTCTAATCCTAAAGATTGTCTTTCTTCCTCCTCTCTGGGAGATGTTGGGTTACGGAGATCCAGTACCTCTCCCACGTTTAAACGTAGGAAAGCTCAGATAACTCATTGTGGAATAGGTTTCTTATTGGCTAATCTTACAAACAATAAATAAGAGCTTCTTGGTCAGGAACTCAAAACGAACACTGTAGATTTTTTAGGGTTAAATCTACGAAGGGTAATAGTGAAGGAACTAGAAAAAGTTGTCTAGAAAATAAATACTTTAAGGGTTTGGGTTTTTAATGTTTAGAACTTATTTCAAATCGGCAAAGAACGTTTGTACAGATGCTTCACTTTTCTTTTTTTTGTTACTTTTTTTAATTACTGGTTTTTAATAAGGAATCCACGAATGTTTTTGTTTGAGTTTGTCCCATGTTTGGCAAAAAGCTCCTTGTTGTAGGAAGGCCGGAAACAAGAGAACATGTGGGAGGAACAGATACTCGCGTTCAAACAGGTGAAAAGGGCAAACGTCCAGCTGCTTCCACATCTGCCAAGTCCTACGCTGGACCCCTTTTGGCGCGGTTACTACGTGACGACGCTAAAAAAAAACAAAGACGATGGCCCAAACCGCGGACAATGAAGACTCTTTGTTGACAATCATCTCGTGACAGGTGACTCACCCATATTAAGGCACAAAACTTGCTATTTGTAACAAATTACTAGAAAAAGAAAAAAGAATTGGAAACGGCACGTTCTGTCCGGACATGAGACTCAGAAATTCCTTAAACGAAAAGACACTGACCTGAAATACGAAGAGCAGAGGCAATACGACTCCTAACACAATCTTGTAAAGACATTAGTTGGGATGAAGCATTTAAGGTTTAGCAGAGTTTTTGTTCTTCCAAGAACCCTTTCGCTCTCCTCTACTCGGCGGCCAGATAATATTTTAAGGTGTCGAGCTCTTTAGTCTGGTGGGTTCCACCAGTAATGACCTTCCAGAAGAAGAGTTCTAAAGTTGGGCATTATTGAGGACCTATCTTTTAAGCTCCAGATCACATAGACCATATGACCATAAAACATAGGTTTTAGAGCATTTTCAGGTGGGGGAAACAGGGAACATTTTTACTAAGGAACAATCAAAAGTTCTGGGTGACGTTTTTTGCAACTTGTGTGGCTGGGGAGGAGAAGTAATGCCCTTAAAGGGGAACTGTTGTCATCAAAGTCTTAACCACAACTAATCTATTACAACAACTTATAACTTACTTACATAGAACCTGCTGGCAGATCGGCCCCATTCGGCCCACATCTAGTCTGCCCGTTGGTCTTGTCTTAGATTCAGGAGCCGTATGCCTATCCCATGCATGTTTTAATCCCCTCACTGTATTAGCCTCTACCATCTCTGCTGGGAAGCTGCTCCAGTTATTTAAAACCCTCTAGGTAAAATAAGCAGTTAATGTCTGTATATTTTCTGCCCGTAAATCTTTGTACTGTGCTACAGAATATTACTATATAAATCAATAAATAATAATAAATCTTCATTCCCTAAAGACATTTTTTCCCAAGTATTATGCCATCATTTTTTCCACCGGTCAGGAAACCCGGTTTAAGAGATTAACGCGCGCTGAGTGTCTAAGGACCGGCTATGATTCTATCAGCAAGGAGTTTGAAAGGGAAAATCTAAAATGTAATTGCATCTAAAAATACCGGCTAATTTGTTTTCCCGAGTTCTATAGATCGATCGCTGACGGGTCGGCTACATTGTTTCTTTTTTCCCCCCTACTTTCCCACCATGGAGGGTTCCTCGGTTTAATGGAATGAAGCCCTGCGCGGCGCAGGTTCCACGTTTTGATAAGTAGGGTCAGCTACGGATCACGTTTCAAAGGCTTTGTTAAGAAACAAGCGGAGAGAGGAAGCTGCTTTCCGCAGATAACGAAACTTACAAATTTTAGGAAAACATTTCCAAGCTCGTGGTGGGATTGCGGTTCTGGCTGTAATGTGACCTCCAGCACTTCCAGAAATTCCTTGTGGACCTCAAGAATATCTTCAATATTGGAGAATAAAATCTAAGAAAAAAAATATAGAATTTTAACGTTTTAGAATGTTATTGATTTTTTTTTTTTTTACTATTTGTATATAAAGCTATAGATTTATAAATTATGTGAGCGTCGGAGTCAGATTAACGCTTAAGGAGCCCTTTAAAAGGTTAGCATCTCTGGCCCTAGGCACTCATCAATGGTCACTTACAGGTGATCCAACCAGGATGTAGCTATACAAAGGGGAGGGGTTTGGGGAATAGATTCAATCCTGGTCTCTCATTGGCTGCACGATGTTCTAATTCAGATCCCCTGAGTTATAACAATACTGTGCAGCCAATGAGAGCATAACATTTATACAAATGACTGCTTTTGTAGAGTTTTCAAAGCTCACATATAAATTACATTTTTGTAAATAATGAAATTCAACATTTTGTAAAAAATTCCATTGTGAGACGTACAAAATCTGAATGTAAAATATCTTAACATGAAAATGCTGAACGGGGCCACGGACAATGCTGAGAATCTAAGGAACAGATATCGGCCAACAGTTGAGTGGATTAGCGGACATTCTAATACCGCACACACTTTATAATCGCTAATGTGACAGAATGATGGAGGCTCCCCCCGCAGTCGGAAGACCTTTGATGTCTCTGTTGAGACTGCGGTCCTTTCTACAATAAAAGAAAGTTTAAAGACGTCCGCGCTTCTTCTAACATCTTCCCCGTGAATGGGTCTTCAGTGAGCTGTAAACAGCTGAGTGGGTTAATATTAAGTCACTTGGGAGGAAAAATGCTTTCATTCTTAACGCCATACAACGTGGTCTCAGCTGCTACATTCACGGGCTTCTTGGTGGTTCCCCCCATTCACGATTCCAAGGAGACATTTGCCAGAGATGATGCCAATCAGGGGCTCTCTATAATTTATTCCCCTATCCGGACAGGCGGTCCATTAATAAAGGGGCATTAAAACCTTCATATAATTATAGCACAGAATGAATGTCATTAACTGCTGGTAATAGGCTTGTCGAAGGGTACGTTTTCACTATTACTCTATGGGTATAAGTTTTCCATGGAAAGTCAAACATATGCGATACGTCAATTGAACCGACAAACTCGTCGGAGTATACATAATGGACCACGGTCAGCAGGCACAGGCTAGCTATAGGGCAAACCAGGCTAATAGCGGTGGGCAGGTAGCCGACGACACCTTGGTGGTACCTTTATTCCCATTCATGGGGCAGATCCTCTCCTTGGTATATGGCACTGACTGGATACAAGCACCCGCACGCTGGCATAAGCGTTATTGCATCGGTCGCTGGCCTTAAAGTGCCGGGATGATCCCCTTTCTGTATATTTTTTGCTATGGTTTTTTAGGCTGTGCGCTCCTCTTTCTGTATATTTTTTGTTATGTTATTTAGGTTGGGTGCTCCTCTTTCTGTATATTTTTTGTTATGTTTTTTAGGTTCTGCGCTCTCCTTTCCATATATTTTATAGTGTGACGGGATCCCTGATATCAGTGTTTTTGGAATGTTTTAATCACTGGACGTGCGCTTTGTTTCATATTAGTTTTTAAAAAGCAACAATTAAATAAGTAAAATAATAAATTGTAATAAACTTTTTGGTATTAAGATTAAAAGACTACATCCTTTTATATCATCTGGGAAGATTAAGGTAGTCGCAGCCGCAAAAGTTCTGACTACAAGTGGTCACATAATAACTTACTGGAACCAAATACAAATTACATTCAGAATTAATATAAACATTTAATAACAACATTATTTCCTTTCAGATAATTAACACTCAGTTTGTATCGGGCAACAATGGCTTCATCAGGCGGTTCTTGAGTTTGCCAAAGAAAATACGAGGTTTATCAAGGAAGAAAAGAAAGCCCCGATATTTCCCATACTATTGTTGGGTAAAAGTGGGATTTTTTTTTCGTTTGTGTTTTGGTTTTTTTAAGGTTTTGTTATTCCAGGACCTGGCTGTCAAACCTCAGGGTGCTTTGATTTGTTATTCTTCCCCTGTGCGTTTCCCTGGTGGGGAGAATTTGGCTCCTGCGATCTTAAAGGCTGCCTGCCAATACGTCTTCACAGCCGTTTCCTGCTACTGTATCGCGAAGCCTTATCTCCCACCATACGGACTTGGATGAATTCTCAACAGCTGGGGGACTGAGCCTCGTAACGGAGTGTAAACCCGACAAGGAGATGTGTGCATGTACGGTCCACAATCATGCACCCCCCAGCATTTCAGGTGTCCACATCAGGACACCTATATTGGTGGGGGGGAGTCTTTCTGCCGGAGGGGGCATGGTCGGACCCTTGAGATCAAAGGGTTTCACCAAACGGTCCATGATACCCACTGCACCCAATACCAGGGTTGTCCCATGAAAACCAGTACATTTGGGAGGTACGTAACCAGAAAATTATACGCATTAAAAAAATAGAGGCCACCAACAAAGGCTTAACCAAACTGGTTTGTGTGGAATTTAAACAGTTGACCAATAGGATACCTATATGTTTAACCCTTTTGGTGTAGAGGGTGGTGTAACATAGCAGGGATCGGTACAGATAGTGGGCTCGGACATAAAGTGGCAACAAAGGGGGAGCCTAATTTGAAAGCTCGTGCAGGGATCGGTCGGCCGGCTAACATGGCGTCAGCTCTCTAAGGAGTATCAAACATTAGCCAGTTTCAAGCATGGACATTCTAATTAAGAACAGCCAATGGGGATCTCTATGGATATTGTAGACTCCCAAACTCTCACGACACTCAACCGGCATTCTAAAATAAAAGAAGTCTGCCTCAAGCCCCTTTAGTAAGTGAGAGACAGTAAGAGTTCTGGGGAAGAAACGGTCTCTTGAAGATACCTTAACATGTTCTTCAGAAATTTTCTCCGTCTTGTCGATAGCATTCTGTCTGATCCTGTGCAGAAACGCCTAGGAGAGAAGAAGACGATACAAATTACGGGGCGAAAGTTCCCAATATTCATAGTTTACATGTTTTTAAATAAGGTCTTTAAAAAATAATTTTCATTTCTCATCAACCAGCTGAAAGGAGAAAAACCACGAGCTTCTGACACTATATTATGGGCTGAAGGAACGATCGGCTCAGGACAGCTTCTCGGTACGGGAATCGAGAGGCTTACGTGCCAAGAAGTTTTTTTCTTGGAAGAACATACTTTCAAAAAATACGACCTACAGAGAAACATTGTTACACGAAAGGAATGCCGACAAATTAAATGACAAGAGAGGGAAACTGTTGCTACGACCAAGTGTCTCCGAACGCCTCGGTTTATAACAAAATGTATCAATGAAGCCCCAGCTGTTGAATAACCGCGTCTGTTTCGCGACCAGGAAAATTCATATGTAAATTCCCGATTTCATCACGGTCAGATGTTCATCTGACTTCCATTAACACGAGAACGAGCTTGATACAACTCGCGGCTTCCCGAAAAGACAGCAAAAATAACCCGGGTTCAGCCAACATCAGGCTCACCGGGAGTTGTAGGAAGACCACCTCGCCCAATGCTTAGGATTAGCTGATGGGAGATGAAGTTTCACAACAGCTTATGATCAAACTTCAACTCCCATCAGCTAAACCTAAGCATTGGGCGAGGTGGTCTTCCTACAACTCCCGGTGAGCCTGATGTTTAGTAACCTAAACGGTGGTCAACGCGGTTCACTTAGTCGTGACTCAAACCTTCTCCTTTTTGTTATTATACAAAAGTATTTGACATTCAGAAACTGTTTACTTTACGACGAAGCCCCAATCTAAACCGAGTGTGTAATTAGGGCTCAGCACAATGGATTTTTATCATGAAATCTTTTTGGGTGGTTGAAGCAACAGTTGTTTGAGTTCCCTTTAATGTTCAAATTGGGGATTTCATGTCTAATTATTCTTAGAAACGCACATTCGCACGGGTGCCAAGAACGCTGCTCACCATTCCCATATGCTACAAATTTAATTCATTATCAGAATAAGCATGTGACGGTTAGCAAATGCTACAAAATATCTCCGGCTGGTCTATTTTGGGAGTGTCGAATGTAGCTATTAGTATAGTTCTGGCAAACTTTTATTCCTGGATGACAGGGGCTTATGGGTATTGTAGTCTCAAGAAAGCCGGAGGTCCGTGTTTCATCTTTGTTTCGTAAATCAACTCTTGGGACCCACTACCAGTCTTT
This sequence comes from Spea hammondii, assembly GCA_029215755.1. Classification (NCBI taxonomy): domain Eukaryota; kingdom Metazoa; phylum Chordata; class Amphibia; order Anura; family Pelobatidae; genus Spea; species Spea hammondii. The sequence continues at coordinate 23,019,820 of JARDYJ010000013.1, forward strand.
GGGGTCTACCGAGAACAAGTAGTATATCTCTTTGGATTAATCAATTATTAAGGGTTTAATGGGAATCTCAATGCCCAATGTCCTGTCTACTGCACAGAATGGGATCTTCTACTGTATCCGAACAATATATCGCATTATTGGCCTTCAAGTAATTGAATGTCCCTTTGCTAGGGTGGCCATGTTGACAACTTCCAATGGACAATGGCTGGTGTCTCCTAAACCACTTCATATTTTGGTGGCTTTAACGGTCCTCAATACTACCCTTCCGATATCCCTCTTCACAACCCTTTCTGAACCTCTTCCCCCATTTATGATCTTCTACAAGCCCTATCTCTCTACTCCATCATGGCTCTATCCCACCCTCTCTTTCCTTCACGGCCATCACAACCGTCTCTGTCACTTAACCTGATGCTCACACTTCATCCTGTGGTTTTTACATTGAATCTCAATGTGGTTCACAAGGAATGTACTTCAACTTTTATTAAAACAGTTTGATTATGAAGAAAACATGCTTGTAAGATAGCCAAGAACTGGAAGCCAAGTTCTAGTGCATAAAACCAACAGATCTCAACCGAAGACCCAACTGTTTGCGATCAAGGTAGCGCCTCTCCATTTGGGCTTTCAAGGGTTGGGTCATGGATGAGGGCATTTTTGGTTTTGATCGGGTGTTTTTAGGGCTGTAGAACCCTGTGATACCCCCATATTCCTAGAAAGAGGGGCATCAGGGTGGTTTGGGTCCTAAAAAACAATTTAGGAGGGGAAAGAGAGACTGGTTTCCTAAACAGGGCCACTTGGGAGGTATGTCAATGTCCGTTCTTTTTTTGAAACTCGTGCACAACATCTATTGTATTCCTTGAAAAAGACCAGGACATCCCCATTTAATCTGTGTTTGTACAGCTTGCGCTCTAGAATTTCCTCGCACCTTAATCTAGATAGAAATTAACTGTTTTGTGCGCAGAAACGTTAACCCATCACGTGGATCAGATAAAAACGCCAACGACTTAATAAATCGGGTAAATTAGGCACCATAAAAAAATACTACAACTCTCGAAAGTCGAAAGAGATCGGATCATTCATGATACGGTTCGAGGCGGCTATCATTTTTTTCCAGCCTCATGTTATTTGTGATTAAGCCAATGTCCCCAGCAGCACGCGAACAGGAAGATGACACATTAACGAAAAAGGACCACACAGCCGAGCTTTAAAAACCACACGTCCCTCTTCAACAAACACCAACAGATCCTAGAGCCGGCCCTGGAAACGGCAGAAGCCACCGGCGGGCTTAATGGGTAAATAACGTGACTGCCGGGGACTAAAGGCATTAAACAGACCTTTTCAAAGTATGTTTGGGTCTGATATAAATAAACACAAGCAGACAGATTAACCGTCTTTTAAAAAAGCGCGTAAACGTCCACTTTTAGGCGCCGCCAGGACTTAAAGGGGCCCATGTCCACTAAACTGTCCTGCCAGGGATCAACGGCGCAAACGTTTTACTAAATATTATAATAAAAAGGAACGGCTGTTAAACCGGGGTAATCGGATACGGAGCTTTTGTGCAAAGCTTTTTGTTCTGAAATCAAGATGATTATTCCTTAAATATAAGCATACCTCCCAACTCTCTCATTTTAAGCCAGGCAGTCCAAATTTTTTGGCCATTACCTCTCATGACTGGGCGTTCCAATGTACCGATTTATCTCTAACCATGATTCGCTTCCGAACTGATACGCTTCTGATAGATATATATATGTATATATATATATATATATATATATATATATTATATATTATATATGTTACTAATTTCTGATGTTTTTTGCTTTAAAATTATAGGGGGGCGAAAAAGGAGGCGTTAGGACATTAAAAAAAAAAAGGTATTCTTTAAAAAATAATCACTGTATTTGCTACCAAAATGCGTCGTTTTATTAAACCGACCCCCACGTTATTCCCTGGAAACGTTCTTACAGACGCGGTGTAAACGCGAAGCAGTCATCTGCGTCTTTCATGTCTCTTGCAGCGAGAAACGACCCCGCTGCTTTCACTGTTACTGAATTAGAGCATTTAAACGCACTTGACATTTAAGACAAATCACATCTCCCACCTTAAGAGGTAATTCTGCCAGCACAGAACATTCACGGGCAAAAGGGAAAAAAAACACTAAAAATGCCTGTAAAACCCACGCAGCTTCTACGCCCCCCGCTGCCCTTCGGCGATTACATAGAGATATTCAGATTTTATAAAGATACGCCTTCCTGCAGCCCAAGCAACTTTATCTGCTGCAGCTTTCTTGCCTCTGAGCATTTCAAATGGCCAAAGAGGAACATTTTCTTTAGTGAGGTGTGGCTGGGGCTTTACCCAGACTTTTTATGTGACTTTGAGCCCCATTGCGGGTTAAAAATTGATGCCTTTTGTACAAGAAGTCAAGGTTTAATAACCAAGATCGTAGCAGAGAGTGACCTTCAGCTTGGAAGCTCTGGATGGGCTTCACTTCCCGTCATCTCAAAGGCTGGCAGAAAAAGCTATGACTACTTTACCCTGCTTTATACAAGCCACGCTATTTTATGGAGGAATCGCCATGGAGATCATGGAGTCTTCTGTCCGAGTCCAAGAAGATCCTTAATAAATGGTTTGTATGCCTGTGAACGTTGGTCGACCAACTTGGCCAGACTCCCAGTAAACATGTGCTCAAGAGTCCTTCGCTTTTCTGTTCCCATGTGGCGATATAGTTTGTTGGAGAAAGTTTTTTCTCCTTAGATGTTTTTTATGACTTTCAATAACATCCCTTTATCTTCTAAACTCTCATCCCCCTTAGGGAGACGTTATATTATATGACAATGGGGTTAGCGCGTGGTCACCGACCATGGCTCGTTCTGTCTAACAAAATCAAGGTTAAGCTATGTTAGAAAACACAATCCATTCAATTGGCTTAGAAAAAAAATAATAATTCTGCCAAGAGTTTCGTTGGTTAAATATAAAAAGTAGGATACCCCAATATCCCAAAATCTGAAGCATTTAATATTCAAGTCCCTTCTTTTTTTTGCCTCTTTGATCATCTAATAAATACTTTGCCTAAATTGTTGGATAGTAATCATTGATTTACAAGGACAGCCTGAAGGTGGTAAATGCCGTTAACTTGAGGGCAAAGGGAACAAGAACTTTTATACATTCACTACAATAGAACCATAAATTAGGATGAATCTGTTTTTTTTTTTTATTCTTGTTGGGTAAAGAAGGCCATCAAACCAACCTACACCAGTTGGATAATAGGGTCATTGATGCCCCAAGTCTTTCTACTTGATACATTGTTTCTGGTCGCGTTGGCCCAGTCTATCCCATCTAACGCATCCACAGACTCCGTGCTCCTCATCCGATTATCGTAAAGGAACCTCGCCAGTGGAACCGATGACCCTTTCCGCATTAAGGCAGCCAACGCAGTGTTAAAATTAGATGTCCAATTTAGCAATATTTGGCTTTTCTCAACTTCTCAAATTTGTAGAAAGACAAAAAGCAATTTGCGAAATGCATGCATGTGATGTGTAACCCAACCATTATTACTACATGCGCTACTCTTCCGGGTAATATTGCGACATGGGGTGGGGAAGTGGACATTCTAAGAAAGAGTGAAATATCAATGGTTTGGGTTTTTTTTCCTGGATGACAGTTTTTCTAGATAAATAACATATATTAGAATTTTCGTTTTTTGGGGTTTGAGGTTTGTTTTTTTTTTGTCCCCCCTCCAATCATTTTTCTTTGTTAGATCGCGGTGCTTGTGAAAAGCATAATTCACCTGGCAGGTTTTAGAAGTTTAGTGAAATAGTCACTAAAGCCACAAATGGGCAAAGCGTGGGCCGAAACTAACCCCAAAAAATCATTCTGATGGCGCATGTTCTGGGATTCTATTTCCTGTCCTTTGTATCAGAGCCGGCCTTGGGCGTTGTGGCGCCCTGTGCGGACTACTCCTCTGGCACCCCCCCTCACTACCCCCCCTCTCTGCCCCTTCAAACTACCCCTCCCCTCTGCCCCTTCAAACTACCTCCCCTTTGCCCCTTCAAACTACCCCCTTCGCCCCTTCAAACTACACCCCCCCTCTGCCCCTTCAAACTACACCCCCCCTCTGCCCCTTCAAACTACACCCCCCCTCGCCCCTTCTAAATTCACCCCCCCTCTGTCCCTTCAAACTTCACCCCCCCTCTGCCCCTTCAAACTTCACCCCCCCACCCCACTTACCTTGTTGCCGGAGTCCTGTGGTGAGAGGGGCAGGCATCCGTCTCCTCACTCAGCACGAGATGCCGGCACCGCGACGGAGTCACGGAGAGTGAGGGGCGTCGAGCGGTTGCTGAGAACTTCACGAGCAACCGCTCGGCGCCCCTGCCCGGGACTTAGATTAAAGCATCGTTTTTTGGTTTTTTTTGTTTTAAATTAAGTACCGGGCAGGCGCCCCTGCTACCATGGCGCCCTGTGCGGTCGCACAGGTCGCACACCCCTAAGTTCGGCCCTGCTTTGTATGACTCTGCTGCAGTAGTCACCAGGGTATGATGTCATACATCAATGTGGGCAATTATTACAAAGGACACCAGCAGAAATCTTGGGTTCCAGCACAAGCCTAAAGACAGGGACCCCCCAAAAAACCCACCACACCCCATGTGCTCCCCACTGCCCTATCCCATGCTGGCAACAGGACCACTAGACCCCAAAGCTCGCAATGTGGCCACCAGGTCTAAATGTGAGATGCTGTTCCCATGGCAACTACTGCCCAAATTGTAACCCCTTCTAATTTACATATGTTACTGCGCTCACTTTACAATGTCCGCCACTACTCTATTTATGTCATGTGATGCAATATAAGGGGACGTAGAAATTGGGCCAAAACGCAATTGGACGCAAAACGCAACATTGGAATCCCCCAAGCCTAGACTCCCCCGGAGGCCGGTCAACTGGAAAAATACGTCCATTTTTTTATTGGCTATAAACTTATTGTATACCACATTATTATGTATTGTTTTATATAGCGCCATCATATTCCATAGTGCTGTACAATGGAGCGTGTCCCAAAGCGGGCGAAGGTACAGAACAAGTCTACGGCCTCGCAAGGCTTGGAGGTCCGCGGTCATCAATCGGGATATTTCACGGAGCAAATAGCCGATCGGCCGCCGATGTATAGATCAAACCTAAACAAACAGGCAGTGTGATACGGGCCGTGAAACCCAAGCTCTGTCCCCCAAGCCGACACAATTCCTCCGCGAACAGCTGGACGGCCCTCCTGCCATCACACAATGAGCGCATTAAAGCGGAAACACTCTGCACTTGTGCAAATCCGACGAGATTTTTTGAATTGCTAGAGGCCCGTCCAAGAACAAGCCGTGCGCGTCAATAACGCCTTTCATGAACCTCTTCGCTAAGGCGACTCGGAGGTGCCAGATGTAGATTAAGAATGTCCCACTAACCCTTCGCGTGCCAGAGGGAGGGTTTTTTTTTTTCTTTTTTGTTTTGTGGGTTTCATCGTGTCTTCCTATTGGCTGACAAAACCGGATTTTATTATTTCAAGAAAAACAACTTTGTATTACTTACATCACGCAGAGAGTAAAAAATGCGTTAACGTTTTTTAACACACGGTACGCAACTTTTTTTATTTTCTATAAGTTTTCTAGCCCGTCGTAAAACTCACTATGATGTTGGGCATTTTGAGCACTCATCTAGAACCCCTCCTACTCCCTGCCCAGTTGTACAACACATTGCACCGATTTACACTCTAATCATACAGTTTGTCAAACAAGGGTGGGTTTAAAATATAAAAAAAAAAAAAAAAGCCATAAAAAAATCCAAGGTCAGGAATATTTAAATCCATTTTTAATTGATTTAATTTTTAATTAAAATAAGTTTTCCAGCCCCAAAAATTCTAAGTTACCACTTCTTCCAAGTATTAAGCCCATTAAAAAAAATTACTAGTCTTTTAGCAGATGACCTCACATGTTCCCGATGGGCTACGGCTATCATTTTAAGCGAGTCCTTCCTCATTATTCCCTCAACGCATTAATAGTCTGGGCTGATTAACTACCTATCCTTTTCCCCATTGTGATGTATTTCCCTGATGAAACCGCTGATATGTCGGCCCCTGGGTGGCCCCTGTAGCAGTACTTCGTATCCGAGATGCAATTCCCATACAAGCCCAGAATACGTCCGCCTTTATATTGGGCACAGTGACAGGAACTTGGCCGGCGGCCCTAAATTCCACAGGGACAATGGGAGAAATAAACTCATTAACTGGGAGACAATGGTCAGGGCTGGTAACACCACGGACAGATATCAGCCGAGCGAGTAACATGCGGGACTCAGCTCAGTATAATATGCTTTTACGATTCATGACTCCCCTAAGCATAACCTATAGGTGGATATGATATCATACTTCGTCATCTTCATACGGGGAGGTCTGGTGGGGAAGCTTCAGAAGCTACAGATCTTAGTTGCCCTCATCTGATGCACGTCATGACATCATAGCTTCAGAAGATACAGATCTTAGTTGCCCTCATCTAATACACATCATGACATCATAGCTTCAGAAGCTACAGATCTTAGTTGTCCTCATCTGATGCACGTCATGACATCATAACCCACGACCCGTTGGATATCACACAGGAGGAAGTGGCCCTTTAATTCCCCCAGATCAAGGAAGTGATGGAAATGTAGGGGGGAGGAGCTTACTTTCTTCAACTTCCTGGAAGTGACAAGCTATTACCATATTTGGAAACATTGAATAAAATTTAGGTCCAAGTTAAACAAAGCACTAAAATAACATGATTCGTACTTTCTTTTCACATCATACTAGGCATGAAAATTAACCCTTGACTGAAAAGCTCCCCTGATCACAGAAATCACTATTGGCGGTAGAGGAAGATAAGCAAATCCCACAATGTTTCTGGAAATTTTTTTCCATCTGTAAACGAGCCTCGGACACAATGTTTGTGCAACGAGACCACAAATTATTACAGCGACGAGTTAAAATAACATCGTGGTGGATACGTCATCCATCGCGGTCAATCAGCCCGTGGAACTACAGAGCCCCTACAAGGCGTCCACGTTACGGAAAGGAGCCTAAAACTTTTTCCAACTTTTCGGCAGAAGATTCCATTGGATTCCACGTGGACGGCATCATATCGAGCCCCAGAAATCGCCTTAGTAAATAAATAGCGCCCACTAACGACACCCGATTAAACCCAGGCTTTCTACTTATTAAGGGCTCCTCTTTCTAAGACTGTTAAGAAATAGGAAGTCTCCATTACTAGAAAGTTCATATTTTAACTGAAAATCTTGGCTCCCGCTTATATTTTCATTAGATCTTATCTGTTTAAACTGTGAAGGGCTGGGAGCAAAAGGTCTGAAATTTTACACCCCGCTGTGATCTCATCAACGGATGATATAAATTGGTATTTTTAACTTGATATACAGAAAATGCAGACAGTCGCCTCATTCCTAATATATAACAAAATAACAAGCACCTGATTTAACCCTTGCTTTAGAAGGTTACGTGCCCTTTCTCCAGCTCAGTTTAACACTAGGACCATCCCAACCCCCGCCCCCCCGCCCCCCCGGGTCTGTGACTGGGGGCAGAAGTGGGGTTAGAATCTAAAACAGAGGGGTGAGTTTTCTGAACCAGGAAAAAGTTAAAATAAATAACAATGAATTCCAGAACAGTAAAGGAGGAAATAACACAGAAAATTGCGATTGTCCAAAACCAAAAGGAGAAGCCCTTTTTACAGGAAAAAAGAAGTTACAGAAAAAGCCGCGTCACAGAGCTTCAGATTCACGGACGGGACGCGCAGAACCGAGAGCTCGGAACGTTTCCATCTAAATGGGATAAATTCATCTAAATATATTATAATTGGCCTAAAATATTTTTTTACAAAATTAATAAATATTCTTATTCCTTGATTGACATTTTTTTATAGGCTGATGCCCCCCCCATAATAAATACTGAAAACACATCTGATGTCCAGTATCTGATAAATAATGTAACAGGCAGGAGGTAGGCGCAGGTCACATGATCCTAGTATCGTTAGTTTGGGGGGTTTCTGAGTTTCTCATCTAAATGATTCCTCTTCATACCTTTAATCGCAGGTTTCTCGCTTCACAGCGGTTGCTGCTACTTACTTCAAAGCGCACAAAAAAAAGGGAACAGAGAAGACAATCGAGAACTGCGTGAGTAAGACGACAAAAATAGTTAATTCCAATTACAGCTTCAGCCTTAAATTTATCTCCTTGGATACGGCTTGTGATTTTTTTTTTACTCTTTTACACTTTTATCGTAACACTTCTGGATTCAACGCGTTTCGCGGCTCCCTGTTCAGCGAAACGCAAATCTGCCGTGTTTTAAGATAAACGTTGGCTGGATGATAATCCCTCGCTTTCAGTGTTTCAATTAGATCGTGAGAGGTCATTGTTATGGGGAGCACCATAGTGGTCAACCATCCCAATTTGTAAGGGACAGTCCTGACAATGGTCCTATGACAGCTGCTGGTTGGCCTAGCCAGGGAACTCTAGCAACTATGCTGTGATATCATGGAGCCACCCGTGTAATGAGGCAGCCTGATGTGTGACATCATTCGCCGCTCAGTAGCCTGGTGAAGGGCACCCAGAGGCAGGAAAGTAAGAACGGGGTGCACAGTAAACTAAATGGTAGGAATATATAGTACAGCAGTCCAAAGGATTGTCTTCTGAAAGACTATCTGATGTCTACCCGGTGGCCCAAAGAATCGGACGAAGCTATATTGTTATTCTATAATATGTGGCACAGACAGATCTTCTCCATCGGGATTATAGATCTCCTGCTCTCTCCAGGTAGACTACAAGCGAGAGCTTGGTTGCAGGCAGCGATGGTGTCCACGATGGTGGCCTCCCATCTCCACGTTCCTCTACTGAGCTGAACCTTCCTTGTCGGTTGTCCACATCCATTCTCTCCTTGGGGTCTATTCACCACACCCTTAGTAAACTCTAAAAACCCCCAAAGTCTTGGCTGCCAAAAAACAAGTAATCGCCAAAACCGAAAAGTTTCCCCACACGTTTTGCAATTTAAGTAAATGATAATAAATAATACGTGGCAAAGGTCCAAGATGTTGAGGACCCCCACAAGTGACCCCATGAGAGGGACCAGCTACCTAGGATGAAGTGTTGGGGACCAACCGTCCAGTTTTAGACCCATTTGACACGATCTACTGAGACACATCGTCCATCCAATCCAAGTCCTCCAAAGATGTAGTTAACCATTCTGCTTTTTTAACCCTTTACATTCTACCAACCACAATCAATCAATTTGTACCCCATACAGAGTAACACCAGTAAAAATGATCCTACCACTTAACCCTTCATCTTGTGCGAAGGTCAACGACCCCGGGATCACAAGACGTTTGCCCCCTTCGGATTTCAGGTCAATTGATTATTGAAATATGAAACCACAATGTGCCGGCAGACAGACGCGGGAAGCACATTCCAAACAAAATGGGCAAAAAGTCTTTTTTGGAGGATTTCTTTGTCGAGCTCGGATTTATATTATTTTTTTCTATATAGCACAACCATATTCCGTGGCGCTTGCAACAATATTACAATGTTTTTGCGCCAACTAAAAAGATATATATATATATATAAATAGAGCGAGGGTGGTGGACTCTGCCTGTGTGTCTTTTTCACGAAGTTCGCTGAAACGCTGCCAACCGGCAGTGAAGCTGTAATGATGAGAGAGCGTAAGACGCTCTAATTATACGATCACACCTTTCGTACGTTTCTATATATTCTGTCCATTTGCCCAGCTCGCATGAGACTGGGGTACAGGGGTCGATATGTCTGCGCACGGAGGGCTCGTTCTCCCGATATTCGGGATATCACCGATGAGGGCGTTTTCTGTGGGGGTCTCTGCAGACCGTGCTCCTAACGCTTTTATATTTAAAAGGTTATTAGAAACATTGATTGGCTGTCGCTGTGATAAAGCCTGCACGACGCAGCCCACCGGCGCCTGACACAACGCACAGCAGAGCTGAGACACCGCACTGGATTCCACTGCATCGTGGTGCGAGTTCCACTGCAGAGCTCACCAAAACACCATGCAGCCGACAACATACCTCCCAAGTGTCCCTCTTTCGAACGCAACACTCAATGTCCTTCTCTTTTTTCCCAGATGCCTTCCTTTCCTCCTCCTGATGCCCTCCTTTCCTCCTCCTGGTGCCCTCCTTTCCTCCTCCTGGTGCACCTCTTTCCTTCCCCTCCTGGTGGACCCCATTTCCTTCCCTTGCTGGTGGACCCCTTTCCTCTCCCTGCTGGTGGACCCCTTTCCTCTCCCTGCCGGTGGACCCCTTTCCTCTCCCTGCCGGTGGACCCCTTTCCTCCCCTTGCCATCCTTTCTAGGAGGTCAGAATGTTTGCTGGGTATGAGGGGATCGCAGGGTTCTACAGTCCTAAAAGCCCCGATAATGTGTATAGAAACAGCAGAAAATTGGTTAATAAATTAAACGGGGTAAATAAACCCCATTATTCTTCTGAATGCCCCACTCAGTTACAAATGATTAACGTATCAATTTAATTTATTTATAGGGGGTTAGAATATTCTTTATCACACGAGAGCAGACATGACAACGACTACAAACAGACAAACTGGTGGAGGACAAAACCCCAAATCCCCGCAGTGTTTTTTTTTTTTGCCCACACTTGGGGGGCTGTCACTGGGGGGCTCTGACTGTCCTTCTATTTGGACATAAAAAAACTAAACTGGAAGCAACAGAGTCTTTTTAGGCTGAAAAAATCCCCTCCCAGACAATGGACTTCAGACCCGAACAATCCCCGTTCACAGGAGCGTCGTGTATAAGGGGCTCTTTATGCGGGGGCCGCGAGAACAAGGAAGCGCTCTCTGTGCCCATGTCTGAGGTCTCGGCTCAACAGAGACCTCCTTTTGTTACCGAGTCCAACAGAGAGGCACAAAAGGCTCTCTGCGTAACGATTGACAGAGACCTACAACCCCCTCCCCGAAAAAAGGAATCATCATGCGCGAATCCCAGGGAACGAAGCAGCTGCAGACGACGCTGGGCTCCCTCTACGTTATTATTATTCTTTATTGATTTATATAGCGCCATCGTATTCCGCAGCGCTGTACAACGGGTAGACACGACATAACGGGTTGACTTACAGAAACAATAGGTGGGGAGGGCCCTGCTCTTGGGAGCTTACAATCTATTTGTACCTTATGATTAGATAAGATCGATGTATATATATATATATATATATATATATATATATATATATATATATATATATATATATATATATATATATATATAAATCAATAATTAATAAAAAAAGTTATTTTTGTTTCATATAATACATTATTTTCACAAACACCACTATTTTTTATTATTTTTTTTTTTACATGAATGTACCATAGTTACATAGGCAGAAAAAAAAAAAAGACACGCGTCCATCAAGTTCAGCCTTTCCTATATATAACAGATCCGGGAGTTTTCTGATTTTTATCAATTTAATCAGAATTGGTTAAAAATAAAAAATAAAAAATGAACAAATAAATCTCAGTGGATTTACTATAATGAGAGTTATTATTATACTATATTTATTATTAAATATCAAGCAATCGTGATAAAGAGCTATTTTTTGCCCTATTACACAGAACTTCGTATTCTTTAACACGGCTCAGAAAGATTAGTTGAGATCCTTATTACCACCTCTGCCCAGAGACGTATCTCTGAGGCTACTGGCCTTACATGTTGTGGATAGTCTAATGTACTTCGCTCCATACAGCCATTAAAGTCTATTAACGCACAAGCAGACTCTATCAATGACTTCATCAAAAGCACATTTCCCGGGAACGGTCGCGCATGCGTTACCCTTACAGACACACGGAGGCAGCCGGATGAGTTGGGACCGGGGGGGGGGGGGGGTGTAATTTTTCAAAGCTCACATCCCGAATGGTTGGAAATAACGGGGGTTTAGTGCTGCAGAGACACCACATTTTTAGGCAGATCGGCCCCCGTCTAGTCGCCCGTTTCTCCTGCTGTAAAGACTCAAACCTGAATCAGTCGTTGGTCTCGTCTTAGATTCAGGCGCTGTATGTCTATCCCACGCCTGTTTAAATCCCCTCGCTGTATTACCCTCTACCACCTCTGCAGGGAGGCTGTTCCACTTATCTACCTTCCTCTCAGTAAAGTAAAACTTCCTTCCATTCCATCTCAGTCTCTGACTCTCTAGTGTTAGATTCCGGTCTCTTGTTGAAATAAATTCCCTCCCGTCCTTTAATAACCCCTTTATTTATTTAAATGCCCCCTCCCTCTCTTCTCTCCCCCAAACTATACATACAGTCTCTCCCGAAGTTTTTTGGAGAGCCTGATAATATATCACATGGCTTGCTCTGCGACACCCCCTTTATTTGAGCTTCATATATTTGGAGGGTCTGTACGAAACATATGGGGTCTTAACGGGGACCCCTGCTGGGTATCTTTCAACGACAACAAAAAAGATGCCGCGATGACATCAAAGGTGTCCTACATTTTCAAATAAACGGCGACGGCCTTTCTCTAAAGACCGCAGGATGACTTTGTTGTCACGAGGCTACAGCTCCAATCAGCCTCTCCGCCGAGGGGGGATGGGGTGAAAAAAGCATTTAATTCCCAGCACCTCCAATCGAGAACTTTAGCTTCAGTTATACACAATAAACAGGTTCTATTTTATTTCCTATTTGGGCTTTTTAAAAAAAAATGCCATAGACAGAAGAGTAGAGATAACAAAGAAGTTTTACTTTACTGAGAGGGTGGTAGATAAGTGGAACAGACTCCCAGCAGAAGTGGTAGAGGGTAATACAGTGAGGGTATTAAACATGCATGGGATAGGCATACGGCTCCTGAATCTAAGACGAGACAAACGACTGATTAAGGTTTGAGTCTTTACAGCAGGAGAAACGGGCCGACGAGACTTTTTGGAGCAGCCTGCAGTTTAAGGCGTGATTAGGCAATAACTAAACAGCGATCTTTTCCTAATGTTTCACTGACAGTTCTGGAGACTCACTATTACTGAATCAATACAATCCCTCCGCTCTCTCTCTACAGCCTCCTCCTGCTTCTCACGAAGCCATTAGAGAAGATGAAAGGTTCCCTGGGCACTGGAGCAGAAGACCGGCCGGTGCCAGAGCTTCTCAATAAGCTCACCGCATAAAAGTACGATCAAAAAAAAAAAAGATGGCCGTTTCCAAGGAAGCAAAACTCTTTCCTCTCTACAATCCAATCGGGACATTACGGCCGAGCTTTGACCTACTTCGTGTATAAAAGGTCCGCGTTTGTTCTGCAGCCCCGGCTACGGAATTCTCAGCGACTACTTATCATAAAACTCAAAAAGAAAAGAAATCTGCTAGTTTCCTGATCCTCCTTCCACGTTTGTGGCTAAAAACCTAAACAATACCTGGGAACGCTCAGGGTTTGCCCCGGAGTCTCCCCCGGGGGTTTTGTCCAAATCTCAGGGGCAGATTCTCAATATAATGTTTTCAGGCAGCCGCATATCAGCCGTTTGTATGAGTTCTCGCTCTGTTATCTGATCCCCCATCTACTAAACACCCCGAATCCTTATCATACTGCCTGTGGGAAACACTAGAATGGCACTGTCTTAATCACCCAGTCGGACTCTCTGACTAATGAAAGTCTATGGAGGAAGGGACTTCATTAGCATTGCCATAAAGCATCGGCTCGGTGTGGTGTTTGAGTCGGGAAAGTCACTCAAAATATCACATGACTGACAGCAATGGCGGCTCCAGATCTGCAGATAAAGGGGTATATTACTATATACAGCACTGGGGGGGGGAAATATTACCGTTTACAGCGCTGGGGGGGGGTTATATTACTGTATTCAGCGCTGGGACTTCCATGGGACTTCAACTCTGATGACACAAGGACTTACAACATTCTGTAGGGAGGATCCTGCACACACACACACTCTGGCTCCAAAATTCTTGTGTTTGAGGTATTTTTATATAAATAGGTTTACTTTAATAGAAAAATCCCAATAACATGTATAAAGCCGTGTAACACACGTGCCGTTAAACCCTGTAACACTTGGCTTACGCTCTAATGCTTTTGGTATGGTCCACACTATATTAATATTGGATGGACTTAACTTTTTGTCACCTAACTTTTTCCACATATGCTTTTCTTTTAAGTGTATCCTATGAAATGACTAAAACTCTCTATTTTTCCCAGCATGCCCTGTTCTTTTTGTTGGCTGTCCTGTTTTCCCAGATCTTTGGCAGACGTTAAGAGTCTGTATAGCCCGACGGGTTTCTGTCACAGCTCCAGGCACCAAGGGACCCGGCCAATGTTCATTCACAATCTTGGAGTCACACACGGGGGGCCAGATCTCTAAACACAATGGCTTTCTTTTTTTTTTGTCCCACTCAATGGACCCCTTTTCTTCCTCCAGCAATTAATTTCAAGAAACCAAAGACTCTACGTTCGGTACAAGGGACCCTCTCCAGAGCTGCGACGGGAGGAAAGATCTCTCTACATCCCTTGGCCAGAGAAGAACGTCACCTGGAGGACAGATGGACCTTATGTTCCAATATTACATGTCAAGCTCCTTGAGAAAAGATTTTATCGGCGGCTGTTAGAATATCTGCTAAAGGTTCAGAACACAACGTCATTTAATAAAATGAAGATTTACTAGATTTTATTATTATTGGTTAATAATCTGAGCCTTATTGGTCAGCTTTTAATTTAAAATATAGAATTTAATTATATATATAATTTATTTTTAATTAATTTTTTTGACTGATGAAAGTTTGTCATCTTATTAGCCTTTCTCAAGAGCTATTTTTTTAAAAAGCCTCACTTTTTGACGTTGAGAAAAATGAGGTACGTTGTCAGACTGCCCTTAAGTGTAGTAAAGGCACAAGGAAGACCAGGGGGTTGGGCCATTTAGAGACAAAATGGCTGCCTACATGCCTGTAAAACTGCTGAAAAAAAAGCAAAAATATAAATACCAAACTATTTGATATTAACATACCTAAAAGCTCGTAACATTATATGGTGTTACAGCACAAGTGAAGGGTACATTTTAAGCAGAACCCCACAAAAAAAATTGTATCTTTACAACATATACAGAGGGCTGAAAAAAAACATGCCATGATGCATAATTTAAATGCTGCTCTGAAAGGAGTTTGTCTCTGCAACATTTGTCTCCCCAAACATACTACATTGCTCCACAGAATATTCACGGTGGGTTATTAAAGGGTTAATATTTCAAGCGTCTCCGAGGGTAGCAGAATGTTCCCAGGTACAGTCATGACGTTGGCTTCCGGGTTCCTGGGATACGGAGAGACTTTATCTCAATGATAATGCCGTTCCCAGAGGCGGGAGATGTTTTGTTAGTAGAGATACTGGAGACGTTGTGTTTTGGCCTCCACAAGGCCTTCAAATGGTCAACAATAATTAGGATGTAACCAGCTTGGAGTTCTACCCACGGAATGTTCAGAGCACCAGCGATTATGGGTTATTTATGACTCAGACTTAAGGGGGTCTCAAAAAGTCTTTCCTGGGTGACTTCTTTATATTCAAAAGAAAAACATTCAGCGGTCCTTTGAAGAAAATCAGAGATAATCGTCTCGACGGAGAAGGTCATCACGGAAAACAATGGGAAGGAGAACCCTACAGGAGTTATAGTAATGGGAGAACGGCGCCCTCTTCAATGAGCAGGAAATCCTCTATGATTTGTTGAGACAGACAAATAATCGGATTCTATAGAAACCCCATAATGCTTATCCAGCCGACGTATAGAATACTTTGTTTCCCCTCACGGAGATCGGGCCGATTGGAAAGGAAATCGATGAAAGAGTTAAATGACTTGCCCTGTCTTGCAAAACCCTTCCTGCCGAACCTCCTCCTCCCAGCCTCTTCCCCTGTCGCAGACTACACAATATCGTAACACTGTGTAACACTGTATAAAACGCTGAATAAAACATGTTCCCCGGCACAGAAACCAGAAACGCCAGGTTAATGTAGCACACGAGACGTTCCTCCGAGCGGAGGCCGCTGCCGACTCCGCCATGCGCCAGCTCCATGATGACAAGTCAATCACAGCACCTGGAACGGACTAGGTTTGGGTTGGATAATCCAGGGCCAGATGACCCAATCATGATTTAGAATGGCTGCTTAGACAGCATAAGGTCTTGACTTGTAGACATGTCTATGATTAGGCACCACTAGGCATGAAGCACATCATTGGCTTGCGGTTTTCCTTTTGTAGTAACAATGTGTCTTCCCCACGCCTAATCCGGATGGCCCCCTCCGTGGCCGCCATCTTCACCCCGCAGCGCCGGGATATTAGGTCAAGGCGGCGATCTGCCCCCTTTCTTTTGCGGCAGGGGGACGACTCGCCCGTTAGGTCGGAATATGTTGCTGGGTCTTAAATAAAGTTCAAATATTGTGTTCCATTTACCCAGGACAAAATAAATAAAAAAAAAAAAAAAGAGGAATTTGATGTCTGAACTTTGCACGCATGGACACCGCCAACTATCCATCAGCCAAAAACCACAGGTCTTCTTTGGCCATTGACTTTTTTTTTTTTTTTTTTTTAAAAAAATAGAGGAAACACAACTTGGCGCTTCAGCAAAAGGAGAAGAAGAACCTTTCATGTTCCAAACCAGGGCATGAACAGTCAGAACTCCTCCGTCCGAGGAATGAACGTTAATATCGGCTTTACGCTCTTCCTGGACTAGACGGACATAAAAGTTAAGGGACTAGATGATGTTCAGGCATTAAGCGGATCAGTCACTTTCCCCCAAAAAAACGTTTTCGCACTAAATAAACTGAGACAATGTCTAATAATTAAAATAACGTCTAATCGTTTAAATCTTAACCTTTTTCTGATTAAAGTAAGAGATACAAGGGCATTAAAACGCCCCAATATGTGTATTTTTGAGCAGCCATCTTAACTTCCTGTTTCTCGGGATCTGGCTTCCTCCTCGTTAAGTTATCCCTTCCCTATTGTGAAGTCGCTGATTGTTGTTGATTGGTTCAGGTAGGATTTATAAAGAGTCGGAGAGGAGGGAACCTCAACACAGGAAATTAATGAGATAATGCTGGCTCTGCCACAAGCTGCCGCCGATCTCAGCTTACATAAGGTTTATACTAATCATCGGCAGCTTTAATAAATAAGTTCCCGTTTAGAGATTCAGCCCACAGGAAATAAACTCTACATTAAGAGCCTTCTCGACTTACGAAATCCATCCTGTAGAACATCCTCTTAGTCTCTTCCTTCCGTACAGACTATAAAATAAACCCGTCATATACGCTTCTATAACTTACAGACACGTATATCGCCATTTTTAAACCTTAACCCTTTTTTAGTGAAT
The DNA here is from genome assembly GCA_029215755.1 of Spea hammondii. NCBI lineage: Eukaryota > Metazoa > Chordata > Amphibia > Anura > Pelobatidae > Spea > Spea hammondii. The sequence continues at coordinate 23,037,196 of JARDYJ010000013.1, forward strand.
AAACGGTCCGCGAAGCAGGGGAGACCCGGCACCTTCTGGTCTGGGGGGCAGGTATAGCCAAGTGGCCCCATCGCTACTTTGCCCCGACTCACCAGTGATTAACATACACAGTGGCACACATATTTACACTAACCAATACACTCAAGCTAACACACACACACTCACGCCGACACATACTTACACAGACACATTCATATGAACACACACTTACACGCTCACACATACAGTCTCACTATAAACATACATTACAGCTCCACTCATTTCGACTGTGGGGTCACTTAACGTGACTCTACTGTGTTTCTGCCTCCGCAGTTATACCCCCTGCCCCCTGGGCCAGGACTATATTACACAACAGCTATAACTAGACAAGGAAGTAAACAGCAGAGACATTTCAACGAGGAACAAAAATTAAACTTTAACAAAAGAAAAAAACAAAAAAAAAAACTTGCATTACAAAGAAGGTCTTATTTCATAAGTTTCGAAATCTTCAAGTAGCGCTGGCCGCAAGATTCGGAGTCTGATCACAAACATCTTTAACCGGGTGGATCTTGGTTGAGATGCTTCGGTGGAGGGATCGAAAGGTTTTGAGGTTAAGGTTAGGCGTTTCCTTCCTTCTGTTCACAAGATGGTTGCGAACAAACCATGTTTGTGAACAGCATTGGTTAATATTTGGGTTGGGTTTCCTCTACTTGTCAGGTCTACCCCCCCAACCCCCTTTTTCTTTGTTCCTCTTTGCCATAAAACCTTTTGGAGAAGACCTCAGCGCTGGGACTTGTAGGCCGTTTTGTTGACCATACCCTGGGACTTGTCTACTAACGGGACGCCGTCCTGCTTATATCCTCTTTGGTTAGAGAATATAAAGGATGCAGGTCAACGCAGGCAGTGCCGGCCTTAGGGGTGTGCGACCTGTGCGACCGCACAGGGCGCCATGGTAGCGGGGGCGCCTGCCCGGGACTTAAATTAAAACATCGGGGTTTTTTTTAAACTTTATTTAAAATTATTCATGTTAAATAAAGTAAAAAAAAAAAAAACGATGCTTTAATCTAAGTCCCGGGCAGGGGCGCCGAGCGGTTGCTCGTGAAGTTCTCAGCAACCGCTCGACGCCCCTCACTCTCCGTGACTCCGTTGCGGTGCCGGCATCTCATGTTGAGCGCCGGACTATTCCGAAATGCCGGCACCGCGGCAGAGCGAGAAGACAGATGCCTCCCGCTCTCACCGCAGGACTCCGGCAACAAGGTAAGTGAGGGGGGGGTGTAGTTTGAAGGGGCAGAGGGGGGGTGTAGTTTGAAGGGGCAGAGGGGGGGTGTAGTTTGAAGGGGCAGAGGGGGGGTGTAGTTTGAAGGGACAGAGGGGATGGGTAGTGTGAAGGGGCAGAGGGGGGTGTAGTTTAAAGGGGCAGAGGGGAGGTGTAGTTTGAGGGGGGGTAGTTTGAACGGGTGAAGGGGGGGCACCAGAGGAGTAGTCCGCACAGGGCGCCACAACGCCTAAGGCCGGCTATGAACGCAGGTCATATAGATCGCTATCAGCCTAGGTCTACAATAGCCTTCCCCCAACAATCCTATTAATTCCGCCATTTTGGAGATAGTGTCACTGTTGCTGTCATTAGTCTACTCTTTGTGTGTCGCGGGACACTTAATCCCTGGTAACGGGGACGGTATTTCTTTTCAGATGAGCTGCAATCGGCTGACAGCGGATCTTAGAAAAACAGCTACACAGGATGTGGTTTCATGACAGATAAGGTTTGGTTGGAGGCAAATCCGGAGTTTTCACGACCAAGTCGTCCTCTGGTCTCGACATATTCTACAGCGACGATCATTATGGCTGCACAACACGGGGCGACCGAGCCCGCCGGGTATTTCAGGACAGCCAAAGAAGGACTTTGATGCAAAGTTTCTCCTACACGCACAGGTGTATTCTGGCCAACTAGGGACGCAGGCCAACGAGGAGAACAGTCCTATCACAAAATTGGAGGGTCAATCAGTGCCGCCTTGTGTGCCTCTGCTCAATGGGCCAGTTACAAGGGCCATATGCATACCCAGGAGCTTTCTGGCTCCGGCTGCCCCACTTCCGAGAATGCGGGTAGGAGGTCCCGCTGATGTCAGTGGGTGGTCTTGCTGATATCGGTGGGCTGTCCCACTGACATCACGGTTAATGGGGACATGGGTGGGGAGTGGGGAGCAACACCCCCCTCCTGACCCAGAGATTCCCCGTAGTGACTCGGAGACTCAGACAAGCGGCGCTTCACCCGGAGTTCCCAGGTACAGGAGATACGAAGCCAGCAAAGCCTCCATCGCATGAAGCAAAAGGTGCTGTACTCATTTATGATGTCATAGCCCAGCAATGAAGAAAGCGCTCGCAGACAGGGTGGCTGAGGATGCTCCCCTGGGTCAACTCCTACAATCCAACACAAACACTAGAAACGCATAGAATCCGCACAACGCGGGAAAACCTGGCGCCAGAAGAGCAACCCGAATGAAAATAGGATTAGTTTAGCCGGGGGGCCGCTTCTAACGGGCAAACGAGGCACTGGAGAGCAGAGACGCTCCGGCCATCAAGTGCATTAAGATGCCGCGTGGTCCCTTTAAATGTTTGTGGCGGTGGTTTTGCAAAGGCATGGCGGGGGGGGGGGGAATTCTGCATTCAGAGTGCATTCTTCTTTAATGAGGGTGTCAAGGACATTAAGCAGTCCCTTTAATTCTTATGTCAACAAGAGTGTGACAAGAATCCATCAGGAACCTCTGTAACACGAGAGGAGCAACGCCACATCGGTCTCTCACTTAGGTCTCTCAGCTCAGGGACACGAGGATGACATTTCCATGCGACCTTTTATCTCCTGTGCCACCAAAACACTGGCTGGAGAATGATGTGCTTTGCTTGGAATAACCACAGAAACATAGAATCTACCAGCAGATCGGCCCCTTCAGACCCCCCCATCTAGTCCTGCTGTAAAGACTCAAACCTTAATCAGTCGTTGGTCTCGTCTTAGATTCAGGAGCCGTATGTCTATCCCATGCATGTTTAAATCCCCTCACTGTATCAACTTCTACCACCTCTGCTGGGAGGCTGTTACGTTACACAGGTCCATGTCTAGAAGGATATTTTTGGAGATAGCTAGATAGAGATAATCCAGGAGGACCCAACACCTTTCCAACAGCGTATAGTTACCCCTGAATCCCACTTTCTGACACAAAAAATATATATTTTTATCACAGTAAATAATTGTTAGAATCGGTTAAAGACGCGTTTTGGATTTTCTATTCAAACTCCAAGACAAGGGCAATTCGCTCGCCTGAACGGGAAATCCGTTGCCGCGTCACCCGGAACGGCCAATCCGTCGATGAACGTCAGGCCTCCCGGGAACGGCTTCGGGAGAACGGATTTATTTTTATACGACAAAAAATACATCGCGAGGTTTCTCAGGATCCCGGCCGATAAGGCGCTCGATTCAGGGTCACGAAAAGCAAAATACGCGATTAAACACGAAAATACATTCCTGCAGGACCCAGGCGGCAGCGAGACATTATCTGCTTGTTATGGATAATAAAAACAGAAACTACTGGCAGATCGGCCCCATCCGGCCCCCGTCTAGTCGCCCGTTACTCCTGCGGTAAAGACTCAAACCTTAATCAGCCCTTACGAAAAAATTACCGCAGTTTTTCTGAAGTAATACTGCAGTTTTTTGGACATGAAAAAACTGCAATACTGCACTTTTACTGCAGTTTTACTGCATTTGTACTTCACTGTACTGCAGTTTTACTGCAGCTATTTTTGTAAGGCAGTACAAATGCAATAAAGCTGCAGTACATTGAAGCACAACTGTAGGTTTGCAGTATATAAAAAAAAAAAAGTGCAGTAAATGTGCAGTACAGTGAAGTACAAATGCAGTAAAACTGCAGTAAATGTGCAGTATTGCAGTTTTTTCATGTCCAAAAAACTGCAGTATTATTTCAGAAAAACTGCAGTAATTTTTTGTAAGGGAGTTGTTGGTCTCGTCTTAGATTCAGGAGCCGTATGTCTATCCCATGCATGTTTAATACCCTCGCTGTATTAACCTCTACCACTTCTGCTGGGAGGCTGTTCTACTTATCTACCACCCTCTTAGTAACGTTAAATATTTGCTATAACGAGGTGATGACCTTGGTGTATTTTGCTCATTGCGATCATATATTTTCTGATGCATTTGTTGTTTTTTTTTTCCGTTTTTTTTTAAATCACACGCTTAAAACATACGTGTAGAGTTTGGAAATAACCGTAACGTATCTAAAGAAATTTACAGCACGTGCAGTTGGGTTTATTAATGTGATGTAAATAAATACACAAAAAATAAACCCTTCGTGGCAGACGGCAGAGACACACTCACTGCTACAACGTTTCCATACATCTGCTACTGTAAACAAACACACATACATACATATACAAATAGACACACACTAACACATGCGCGCACTACCGCTCAAAAGTTTGGGCTCACCTAGAAATGTCCTTGTTTTTGAAAGAAAAGCACATTTTGTCCATTAAAATAAAATGAAATTGATCCAAATCCAGCACAGACGGGGTTAATGTTGTAAATGAGTCTGAACACGGCTGATTTTTAATGGAATCTCTTCATAGGCGTACAGAGGCCCTTTATCACTCCTGTATCACTCCCATCACTCCTGTATCACTCCCATCACTCCTGTATCACTCCCATCACTCCTGTGTTCCAACGGCCCTTTATCGCTCCCATCACTCCTGTGTTCCAATGGCCCGTTATCACTCCCATCACTCCTGTGTGAATCTTAAAGGTTATGTCATTAAGTTATCTCTCCCATTGGTGAGTTGCTGCTTGTTGCTGATTGGCTCAGGCAGCCTTTGGAAAGGTTGAGGAAGAGAAGAGGAAACGAACTACATAAAAATAAGTGAGTTTATTTACAACGAAACCCGTGACGGAAACCATACAACGAAGAAGCGCTCCTTCTATACATTCCATCTGCCGTATATAAGAAGCCGTTTGTGGGGAGCGTCCAGGTTATCTGGAAACATCCAAGCATCGACCTCGTCCGGACTGCAGCAGCAGCAGGAGGCGGCAGATAAGATTTTACACATTACAAAAAATCAACGGGCGGCAGCCGTTATTGATAATAATATACATTTCACTCCGTAACGCTATCTCTGGGTATCAGACGATTTACAAAGACTGGAACCAGAGGTTGTAATTTAATCAGAAACGGACCAGAAACCACCTCCGGAATTCTGATGCCGAGAGCATTCTGTATATACCTGCTGAGGCCGATTCTGTGTTTTGTATAATACACCCTAACACCCTCTAGAGTGTAAGCTCCTATGGGCAGGGACCTCCTTACCCCTTGTTTCTGCAAGCCGAATTGTTAGGTTATATATTACTAGTTATGTCCTGTTTACCCGTTGTACTTCGCTACGGAATATGATGGCTATATATATATATATATATATATATATATATATACACACACAGTAATAAAAATAATAAAAATAATAATATGCATTTTAATTTTCCAACTTAATTGACCTGACACTGATTGGTCGTTTCAAGCAGCCAGTCAGTGGTGTAGAATCATCAGACCCTGGAGGAGGTGGTAAGCTGCAGCTTCTACCAAAGGGAAGTTTTTTTGTATTTTTTATTTTTTTTTTAAGAATGCGTATTCACAAACAGTAACGTGCATTCTGATTTGGGGAGGCCGCCCGTGACATTAAACTGCCCCTGTACGATAGAGCAAGGTTCCAGTTCCTGGTCTACGATGTCATTGAGGTCACTGATCAGGAACACAAAACATTTCTTTATTACTACGATGGACGCAAACTACGGTTTCCAGCCAAGCAGTGAGATAAGCCCTGAATAAATTGGCTTAGAGACCCCCCGAGAGATAAGAGTTGGAAACACAGCCAACAACCCAAAAAGTTGATAATTTTTCCGCAAATAGCCCGATCCGAACCCATTTGCCAATATCTAAGCCTCTTAAAGGGCGCAGGCTTTACGTACAGAGGACGAACTTTCTAATTTGCAAAGTTAATTGGATAGATTTTTTTTTACGTCAGCCCCGGAGCCAAAAGGAAATCACAACATTTAATGAGATTACGGAGGGAAATCCTGCTTCTTTTTTTGAATAGTTTTCCCCCGGAATGACCTTAATGACCTGCGTGAAGAAATCGGCCCTCTCAATAACAACCATCTGGAGCACCTGGCCGCACTCCTGCCATGTGCCCCCCGGATCCTATTTAAGAAGGGGCCGACGCTCACTTGGAGATATTAAGATAAGAGAAGCGCTCCGGGTCTCTGGTTACGTTTCAATGTCTCTGGGAGGCCAGGATTTTCCAAAACACGCACACGTGCGCACACACACACACGCTAATCCCGTTATACCGGACCGGGATTATCCTTTGAGGCGGGGGGGGGGGGGGTGTTCTGATCTGTATTCTAAATATTAAAAGGTGCTAATAATTGATCCATAAAAAAAAAAAAAAATCTCAGGAGGACAGCGAGTGGGTTGACCGGTTGAGAATAAAAATATGACTTTTAGGATGAACATTCACCCCCCTGATGGCATATAAGCAGGGTCAGAGGCTTAGATGGAATGGAAAGAGGTTTTGCTTTGCTGAGATGGAGGTAGATGAGTGGAGCAGCCTCCCAGTAGAAGTGGTAGAGGGTAATACAGTGAGGGGATTTAAACATGCATGGGATAGACATACGGCTCCTGAATCTAAGACGAGACCAATGACTATGATTTGAGTCTTTAGAGCAGGAAAAGTTTATTATTCATTTATTATGACTTTTTAATAAGACGTAATAAGTCGTAGAGAACGAGGCTGCTGCCCCTAGCAACGCCGAACACAACAGAGCGGCAGCGAAGGAATTTCACCCCGAAGACACACTCAGACGTCTTTATGGCGTGACGCTCGGGGCAGACATTACACGGACTCAGAAACTATGACTTGTCGGTGAATTCTGGAGACTTTGTAACAAGACACAGGGACAAAATTAAAGGGACGGCTCGGCGCCCCCCCCCCAACCAGGAATGCCCATTAAAGTGCTTTGTAAGTATGGGGGGTCTTGTTAGACCTCCTGGAACTCTCCAGAGTAGAAGATGCCTTTTGATGGAACCTCCTGCAAGATAAATATTTGGGGTGCAGGGTAAGAGAGCAAAATTATTTTGAGGGGGCGCGATTTCTCATTCTGAAACCAACGGGGGAACTTTCCACGCAGGCGTTCTGAACAGACCCCAGGCCGGACGAGATCTTTTTGGCCGTATATATCTCCTGCGTGCAGATAGCGGGGGGGAAAGGGGCAAATAGATATGGGGGGGTTCTGCAGGATCCCCCCATGCATTTGGAAGGGGGGGACATGGCTATTTAAAGGGACCACGCAGCCATCATATGCATTGACGTAAATATACCGGTTACCGGAGTAATAACACAACTGATAAAAGTGAATCGTAGGCTTCGCGCCCAGCAACAGCCAGCACAGAACATAACGGCCACAAAGGGCGGCTTCACAAACAGAACCACTTCCTACTTCCTTTGCCTGGTTTTTAAGGCTTAAGAAGCAAACGTCCAAAACAAAAAAACACACCAAAACTTTATAACGTCTTGGACGCCAAGAGCTTCCGCAGCAGCCGAGGCCTTCACGCTGCACGCATTCTGATCTCCACTCATTGAGTCTGTGACTTAAAGCACACGCTGCGTATTAATTCTATCACGTGTGATGCCATTGATATGCACAGATTGTAATCTCTCTCGTTATGCGATTCCGCAAGAAATCTAATTATTGTTGGCAGTTGGCTGACGGGATTAAAAGCCCCGACACCCTTTTGTTGTGGTAAGGATGCCCTCCGTCAGATAAGTGGATATATATCTACCCCCCCATTTGGTTAGTAGTGGAGATAAGGGGGCATCCTTGCTTGGCTCCTGGAGCTCATCAGCCACAGATAAAAGGCAGAATCCCCCTGATCGAATCATCTGTTACCCGAGAATATCACACATCACACCAAAATTCACACTAACCCCTCCGTATTCCAAATTCTTCTCTGCTCCTGTAAATAATCCACATTAAATCCAACGTAAAATACCCACAAATCCGTTACAATTACAAGAGGTATCTGCCGGCCATTTATTTATTTCATGTGCCCCGTACCCCGAGCGTGAGGTTGCATTAGATACAGGAACTCAAAGACGCTTCTACAAAATCTTAAAACATTTTAACCGCAAAGACACAGATTGCAAAAAATATAAATCACTCGTTACATCCTGTTCCTGACGAATTAGGGATGTGATCATGTGCAGCTGTGAAGACACAATTTAACTAATAAGTAAAAAAATAAAGTATTGGGTCAGATTAAAGGGACAGAGTTTGCACCTGACGCTTCTAAAGTTAATAGTATGTAAATTGTTGGTGCTATATAAAGATAATAATAATAATAATAAATGTATGTAGGACACATATAAACCAGGTTATCTGGGGGCTTGAGGACAGATATATGGGACCCTCCGCAGGATGTAGAGGAGAGGAACAGTGGAAATATTATTTAAAACGGACAGTCTGTAATTACATTAATTGCTTAAGTCAGAGACTTAAAAGAAGAATAATGGGGTTTATTTGCCCGTTTAATTTATTAAGCCGTTTCCTGTTTCTATACACATTATCGGGGCTTTTAGGGCTGTAGAACCCTGCGATCCCCTCATACCCAGCAAACATTCTGACCTCCTAGAACAGAGGGGCATCAGGGGAGGAGAGAAGAGGCATCAGGGGATAAGGATGGACTGGACTTCTGGAACAGGGGAACCCAGGGCCGGCCCGACAATGGAGCCGAGTGGGGCAGCCGCTCCAGGCGGCACTTTTGAAGGGGCGGCACTTTGCCGCCCCAAGCCCTTTTTTTTTTTTATTAAAGCGAAAGAGAGAGAAAGGGGCGCCGAGTGGTTTTCGCTTACAAAGCTGTCAGTACCTCGGCGCCCCTCTCTCTCTCTCCTCTGCGGCGAGTCTCCCTGTTCGGTCTCGGTGCCGGCTTGTAATGCTGAGCATTACAAGCCGGCACCGAGACCGAACAGGGAGACTCGCGGCAGGACTGCTAAAAGGTAAGTACAACGGGGGGTAAGGGTAGATAATGGGGGGGGGTAAGGGTAGATAATGGGGGGGGGGGTAAGGGTAGATAATGGGGGGGGGTAAGGGTAGATAATGGGGGGGGTAAGGGTAGATAATGGGGGGGTAAGGGTAGATAATGGGGGGGGGGTAAGGGTAGATAATGGGGGGGTAAGGGTAGATAATGGGGGGGGGCATTTTAAAATTCGCCCCAGGCGGCATTTTGCCTTGGGCTGGCCCTGGGGGAACCAGAACATACATCATTGCATGCGTCATTATTGCTCTGCCAATTGCAAAGTTAAAGAAGAAAGTTGCTGGGGAAAAAAGTCTGAAATAAAAAACATATAAATGTGACTCCTTATACCCCCCAGACGTCTTTCTTCAGAGTTTATGGCAAATATGGTTCTTCCACCATCAACGCCTAACCCAATGATTGCGAGAGCCCTTCAAGAGTTATAATAAATGGAGGTAAATAAAGCAAACTCGAAAAGCTTTGAGGTGATGACTATCAGCTAAAGGAGAAAGAACCTCGTAGAACCCGACGTCTGTGGAGAACGCATAATGATGACCCTGGTTTTGCTGATGTAGTTGACTAAGTGCTACCTTTCTTCTTGACCGATAGGAAGGATGCTGCCAAGACCTCAAGTCCAGCACCTTCCAGCCATTGTCTGGTAATTCTGAAGGCTACATCCCAGCCCTTGGACCATTTGTTTCTTGGTGGGATATGAATTCTCAGCCAAGGAGCAGATGGACTACAACGAGTAATGAGACTATATGGCAGGGTACACCCGATATTAGATGGAGTCTTCTGAGCCTCATCTTTAAGGTCTTAGACACTTCTCCGGCGGTGGCAGCCTAAACTCTGACCTTATTCCATAAAACCCAACAAACCCTTAGAAGAACATGGAAGGAGTAACGGTCCTGGTAAGTAAGTGGCCTACAGATTAACAGAACAAGAGGAACATCTTAAGGAAGGACCTCAGGGACCTGACAGTTTATGTGAAGCTACATCTCGGGTACAAACGTGAAACGTAGCCATGACAACACAGATCAGGAGGAAAAAGCTCAGCGCTCTCATCTTCTGTGTTCAGAAATGTTAGAAATAGACTTCTTAATGACATCATTGGTGGGTTTGCCCCTGGTCTTCTCATTCATCATACGACCTTAAACTACATTGTTTTATATTAAAATATTGTGGTGATAATATTGTGGATAATGGAGAAGACTGCAGAAGAAACCCAAGGGATGTCCTACTGATACTTTGTTTATATTTACACAACTTGTACCCCACAACAAATACTGAAGACACTAAAAGTGTCCAATCTAGAAGAATTTCATTCAAGTTTGAAAACACAAAAAGGAGCCAAAAACCTCCACAATGGGTAGAAGAAAAAAAGTATAAAAATTAATCAGCAGGAAGCACTTATACTATATGGTCACTCTCCATTTAACTCTTTAAACCTGGTCACGTGTCACATAGAATAAACCAAATACATTCTCTGTATTATTGCAATACATTTGATTACCATCTCTGCTGGTGTCTATTCCATGCATCCAATAAATGTTATTTACAAAACTGACCCTTTGCGTGAGAAAGGCATGAGCGATATAGTTTTGTTTTAAAGTATACCAAAGACCCCGCTGACACAGAAGGGGTGCGAAGGTGACACCTACTATGCATCCTGTTGGTTTCGACGGCCACAAAAAAGCCAGTTTAATTAAAATACTCTTTTTTGGATGACATCAGAGCAGTTTTAAAACATCATACGGGCAAACATCAGGAACTGCCCTATACATGCTTATTGCTCCATGTTCAGTACCCAGTCATGAGTTTAGATGGGACTCTCTGATGAGGGGATGAGGGGGGGGGGATTAATTAGGCAGGGAAGAAAAAAAAAACCAACTCTGCCCATTTATATCAATTACTATGAATTTGGCTAAAACAGTTTGATTCTTAGACTTTTTGACACTGAAACGGTTAAACAGACTTAACCCTAGCATCTCCCAACCAGCTGAAGCAATAGTTACTGGTCACAAAAGCAGAAACAATGTAGCAATCTATAAATCCAAGCCTTAGTGTTCGATTAACCCTTTGAATGCCAGAGATCAAGCGCCCACACACACACACACACACTGGGGATCAGATGTAGGGGTAGGCAGGGCTGATCCAAAGAGCTTGCACTCTTTTGTTAGATTATAGCTGTTAAATAAATCAAAGCTGGACATGTGGGGGGGGCTTCATATCTGTACCCCAACATGCGCCCCACATATAAATAACCCTTTACTCACTGACTGCAGGAAGTGCAGGGGTCCCCACGTAGTCCCTCTCCGTGTTCAGGATCTCATTGAGAACACACAAGCGGAGCCGAAGCTGCCGATCAGAATCCTTGCTGCTTTCCACAGTAGTACCGAGCCCCTCTGCCTCCATGGCGGAAAGATCTGCCCACTCCCACCCAACTTCCAAGGGGGTTCACAGCCCCCCAAAAGTTCCCAGCCCTGTCACTGGGTGCTGAACCCCTGCTCAGTAATCAGAACTTAATGTAATCTTTACAAGTCCTCCGCGGTGCTGCGATACTCTGCAGGCAGACAGGGGACCCCAATACCATCCTCTAGGGGTACACGAGGCATCCAAATCCAGTATGGAGTGAGCGCTCTGAGCAAAGTTTGCAGCGGGCTCCCTGTGAGTGCACTCAGCTGCCTGTGGCGGGTCTGCTCTGGTGCCAGGGCTGTCCGTGGGGATGCATGTCCCACTCACACTCACGAGCTGCCCACGGGAGGGATGCTGCTGCTGCTGCTGCTGCAAGCTGGGTGTCTACTGCTACTGCTGGTGGAGAGCGTCTGCAAACAGCCCGCTCAGGCTCAGGCGCACAGTGTGCGGCGCAGGGACAGCAATGGGGGAGGGCGGGAGCTTGCGCTACACTCCCTGCACACACACTCACTGCTGCTCTGCCCTAGGTGCAGGGTTCTATGATCTGCAACTGTATCAATCACATCATAATAATAACAGTAATAATATCAATAATAACAATAATAATAATATCAATCATTATATTATCAATAATAATAACAATAATAAAAATAACCACAATACTACTACTACTAATAGTAATAATAGTTATAATAATACCGTCAGTAATAACAATAATACTATCAATAATAATAGTAATAATAATAATATAAATACCAATAGAAATAATAACATATTCATCTATACAGATACAATAAATTGATTAATTACAAATTAATTTACTGAATACTGTGATGATAGATAGATAGAAAGATTAATAGATAGAGTGTTTATCTGCTGTCATGTTTATGCACCACAGAATGTATTGCCACTTTCTCACAGATATAATATTAAACTGTATAAAGCAACAGTATAAAATAATAAAAAAGAAATAAAACCCTATGCACCAAGATTCTTTAAACACATACATCCTCAGGGGCGGGGCTAGGTTCTTAGGGCCCAAAGGAAAAGAAAGATTTGAGGGGCCAAACTCTAGCAGAAGGAGTGGATTTCTTTATACACAAATGAAGGAATACGATATGTATGATCATGTTATTTAAATACATTATAGTGATTCAACATGATAGGTCAGTACTGGGGGGGCAGCCGCAGAGGGCCAATAGGGCCCTTAGATGCATGATACTTGTATGGGCCACCAAAGTATAACATAATCTGTTTTTATTTGAGAAAATAGGATGAGGCTCCTTTAAAATCACACCAGGTTTAGTTATAGTGGCCTGCTGTAAAAGTTCGGTAATGTCGCCCTCTGGTGGTATTTTTTCCTAATTGCAGGACATATAAAGGTCCAGAACTCATCACTAAAACTTAATTTTTTATTCACTTGGAAAATTAACAAATGTTTTATATATACAGAAAAATGCAACTCTTACAACATTTTGAATGATCCGCTAAAAGTGATATTTTTGGGAGGGAAAGTATTTTAATTATAGACAGTTTTACAAAAGGCAAAAAGAGTAGTGAACTGGAAATTAAAGGTTAGAGAAAACATACTTATTTACTTATACGGCAATTAACTTTGTTATATTATTAAACATTTACCAGTAAAATATTACATTATTGTAACTTTATCTGACCTTGTAGCCCTTTGGTGACACTATATAACGAATCTTTAATTTGGTGGGAAATGCATAAAATTATGTGATTTAATGTAATCTTGGTAAATTGCCCAAAATCCCTCACCTCAAGCTCTTTCAATGAATATCTGAGATTGATCCGATTCCATGCATACCTTCCCTCGTTAGCGGGACGCCCTGCACCTGCTGACCTGTGAACTGAAACCCATTTAGAAGGCGACCGTCTTTCCCCTCCAGATTTAAGTATATTTGATCTTTTTATAAAATGATCACTTTCCAAGTGTTAAAAAAAAAACAATAAAACAAAGAAAAAAAAAGGGCAGACATAAAGAAAAGTGAAATCCTGCAGCTAGGGAAACAATAATGCACAATACCTGCTGCACATCAACACACAAAGACAGATCACCCTGCGCAAGGTGACACATCAACGCCGTGAAAACGCACAATAGTGCTAATGAAAAGTGTGCAGACACTAAATGATATGTAACGATGTAACCATGTAACCATGTAACAATGTCAATGATAAAGTACTGTACCGGAAAGCAAGCAGTTAAATAAAGAAAACATAGCCTAGTGTATTACAGCGTAATGGGTTAAATAAAATATAAACCAAGAAAAATAAACTCACCAAAAGAAGCCCCGATGATAACGTAGAGCTACGCGAGTGCGCTTTAGGGGGACCACCAGGTCCTAGAAGAAAGTCGAAGAATGTTGTCCTGTACGGTGTTAACGTGTGTGCATGTGACTGTACGGTGTTAGCGTGTGTGCATGAGACTTACGGTGTTAGTGTGTGTGTGCGCGATACTGTACAGTGTTAGCGTGTGTGTGCGCGATACTGTACAGTGTTAGTGTGTGCATGATACTGTACAGTGTTAGCATGTGTGTGCACAATACTGTACAGTGTTAGTGTGTGTGCATGATACTGTATGGTGTTAGCGTGTATGCATGATACTGTATGGTGTTAGCGTGTGTGTACGAAACTTTACGGTGTTAGCGTGTGTGTGCACAATGGTGTTCCCAGGATTGTATTATGACATTATAGTGTGTTTGGGTATTTGTGTATGGAGTGTTTTGGTCAGCCTAGGCGTAGTGATGGAGGGAGGTGGTGTGTATGTATGTGTAAGTGTATTGTGTCAGAACGCGTGTTTTATACATTGCACCCAGGTGCCACTAGCCCTAGGCTCACCCTGTCTGAATCTTACCCAGGGGATTACAGATAGGTAAATTGTTTGCTTTTGGTTTATATAGCACCATCATATTCTGCAGTGCGGTACAAAGGGCAAATAGGACAAAACAGGTCAGCATCATGTGACGTCACCCACACAGAATCTGGAAGCTATTGTAGGGTTAACTCTCTGCTTTTCTGAAAATACGGCACTGCAGAATCATCCTTTGCATAAATGTGGTAGGCAAGGGGTTAAACTGGGTTACCTAGCAACCTTTAATGCAATTCTTCACAGCTTGAATGCGGCAGCATGATTCAACACGACCATCATCATCATCATCATTATTCTTAAACAGATACTATTATAGTGATTTTATTCAGGAACACGACGTCTAACTAACCCCAAGTGCTGTATACACAAATATACCCCCCCCGTGCTGTATTTAGTAATATAACCCCCCAGCACTGTATACAGTAATATAACCCCCCCGGTGCTGTATACAGAATAACCCCCAGCCCTGTATACACTAATATACCCCCCAGCGCTGTATACAGTAATATAACCCCCAGCGCTGTATACAGTAATATACCCCCCCGGCACTGTATACAGTAATACCCCCCAGCGCTGTATACAGAATAACCCCCCAGTGCTGTATACAGTAATAACCCCCCAGTGCTGTATACAGTAATAACCCCCCAGCGCTGTATACAGTAATAGCCCTCAGTGCAGTATACAGAAACAACCCCCCCTCCTGGTGCTGTATACAGTAATATAACCCTTCGGCGATGTATACAGTAATATATACCCCCCCCCCCTCGGTGCTGTATACAATATAACCCCCCCATCACTGTATACAGTAATAACCCCCCCAGCGCTGTATACAGTAATAACCCCCCAGCGCTGTATACAGTAATATAACCCCCCAGCGCTGTATACAGTAATAGCCCTCAGTGCAGTATACAGTAACAACCCCCCCCTCCCGGTGCTGTATACAGTAATATAACCCCCCGGCCATGTATACAGTAATATACCCCCCCCTCTGTGCTGTATACAATATAACCCCCTGTCACTGTATACAGTAATAACCCCCCCAGCGCTGTATACAGAATAACCCCCTAGCACTGTATAAAGTAATATAACCCCCAGCATTCCCCACAGGCAGTATGATAAGGAGTTGCGGTGTTTAGTAGATCGGGGATCAGATAACAGAGCGAGATACAAACGGCTGATATGCAGCTTCCTGAGAACATTATATTCCGGGGCAAAAACTACAACTGGGGTAAAAGAAAACAGCAATATTTATGAAAAATGATTTTTAAAATGATAGTAGAAAGGAAAAGAATTGTCAGGCGTCACGCGATTGCTTAAAGCGATTTATTTGGCTTTCGTTATTTGACACGGTCGTCTCAAAACGTTTCATTTGCTGTCAAACAAATAAGGATCGGAAATAATGTTGATGAATCCGCATGAAATTTCACCCAATTTCTGTGTCAGATTAAATAAAGAAAAAAATGCGAATCGTTACCCTAAGCCCCGGAGATATAATTAGAGACTTTTCCGCTAAAACTCTCACCATCAAAAGGTTTCTTTCACCAAACGATGAAGAATGAATAGCTATTTTTTACACCCGATTATTAATGACCCACATTTTTAAAGATTTGAGGTTTCTTTTAAATCAAATCCTTTAAAAGACAATAGAAGAAAAAGTGGGATTATATCTTATTGTAATATTTTTATAGAATGTTAAAATGCAGCCTTTTAAGACAGATTTGGGGTGAAGGGTGCAAAGTTTGTAAAGTGGTTTATTTACCAAAATAAGTAATGGAATATTTAGCTGGTTGCTATGGTGATAGCATTCCTTTTGAAAGCTCTGCGCCAGAGTCACTATATCCCCCATGGAGGTTGTTAATGAATTCCTGAAAAACAAAAATTGCCCCCAAAACTCCCCGTGGGTAAAGTCTCGGTGAAGCTATGCTCCGTCGTAGGTCTCTGGTGGTCGGTGGACTACAGGAGATCCTGAAGGACTCGGGCTGGGGGTGATTAGATTTCCTCTGACAAGCAAAACAAATGACTCAAGGAGGGTTAGCGATGGTTTCTATCCAGCCTCCCTGGTTGAAGGGTAAGTTCTCCTCTCTGCCTCGGGAAGTCCTTGAGGACCATCATTTATGAAACATGGCTGACGTATCCGTTGAGTTCCTCCACACCTGATCCATGGGAGGTGAAGTCCTGAACAGTCATAGTGAGTCAAATAACTCCGAGCCATGAGGTGAGTACGAGTCACCGTGACTCATTCTGGAGACTTAGATTTGTCGAAAATGCACAAAGACCTATTTTTCCCAAAAATATTTTTTTGGGTGAACTGTAGAACTGATGGATCCGTCACAATCTCCTTTTATGTGGGTTGGCGTGTGTTTGGGGGGTGTAGCTGTACGTCCCAAGCGTCCCTCTTTAGAAAGGCAAGTCCTTCCTTGCTCTCCTGATGCCCCTCTTCTCCAGGAGCTCAGAATTCGCTGGTTTTGAAGGTGAAATTGGAATCCGGTCGGTTTTGTTGTGTTGATACGTGTCATGGCTGGGATATTCCTGGGGAGAAATAACCAGCCTACCTCTCCACGTAGACAGTGTGACTTCAATATGACATCATATCAGAAGACATAACAGTCACAAGTATCCTGAACGTCTTAAACTGACATATCAGATATTAAATTAAATTCTGAACCAGCCAATCACGTTAGGTTTTTTTGGGGGGGGTTTTCCAGGTTGACTCATTCTGCCCCCAGCGGTCCCCATTTTAGCACATAATGAGTGGTCCACGTAGGGCCGCCGTTTGGCCAGTTAAGACCTGCCAGAAGCCCTACTCCCTGCAGTTGGGGAATCCACATAGAGTCCCAATGATGTCTCGCAGACTCTCCGCCCACATTATGTTAGTGACATCATGGTGTTGCATCGCGCGCCAACAGTTGGGTGCTGGCATGTCTTGGTATTCCCAGAGTAGAGTTGGCCAAACGTATGGTACTTTATTAAATTAGGACTAATTAGGCTGGGCACAACTGGCGAGTTGGTCCATGTTTGGTCCATGTTATGTATGATCCTAGTTCTTCTTAATGAGTAGACTCTTGACGTTTGGTAGGAGGTGACCATCAATGGTAAAGCTTAACCTCATAAAAGTAAATGATTAATAAAGATTTATAGTCTTGGAACTTTCCTTGATTCTTCCGGAAGGCGGCTTCTTTCCACTAATCCATCTTTTGCCTCTTAATCTACTTTCTTGGACGCGGTTGAGGCTCTCCTTTTAATCCTCGCTGCGCCTCGTTGGTTCGTGTGCCGTCGGGGGACCGGATGGTGTTACTCGTCCTCGTTTATATTTCATCCGGATCGAATCACAATGGGGGGAGAAGCGTTACGTTCCTGCGACCCGGTTACAGCGATGGGTTGGAGACGCCTGAATCCGTCGCTTTTCGGTGGGAAGCTGTCAGACGGCGAGCGGATAAATCTCTTCGCTTTTCTTAGATGTTGAAAGACTTTTAATTAGGAACAAAACATTCACAGCATGAGGTTTTATCTCAGTGGTGTCAGGCGCTAGTCCCAACTGTCTTGCTTTGTGCGGGGCAGTCCTGATTTTGCCACTCTGTCTATCTGTCTCGCCGAGCTCTACTTCTCGCAGGGCTCGGTGGGATTAGGGACCTTGTTATGTGGCAGAGGGGCTGTCACCTTCCTGAACCTGCAAACATTCTGAGCTCCTAGAAAAAAGGGGCATCTGGGTAGGAAAAAGGGGCAACAAGGGGGAAAAAAGGGGGGATTTGGGTCCAAAATGATGAAGTAAATGGCTTAGTCGTGGTCTCAAACATAGGCTGGATGAGCCAGCTGGAGGTTGGTGCTCAGGGGCAGTCAGCGCAGAATTCCAGTGGTTTACAGCAAGTCCGTCGATTTACATTCCGTGAAACAATCCAGTTTTTACAACGCAGTAAAATCTCTTTTTACTAAAGAACTCAGCTTCCTGTTTGCAGAATTACCCAACCTTTCCGCAGGCAGCAGAATCGCATCCTGCCCGAGAGTCATGAATGGCCGTCTGTCTCCGTCCCAAACAGGAAAAGAGCCCTTACTGCGCCCGGTCACCCCTCTCTCGGGGGTCTTTTCAGATGTGCGTGGCCCACAAGGGCGTAACTTGGCCTCTCCAGCCCCTCCAGTGCAAGTGGGGACCCCGGGTCCTAGGGGTTCCCCAAAGTCATCTAGATGGATAAGTGGATCCTCTGGCATTAATGGCGTCTCCTGCTGCTAACGAACACTGTAACTATTTATCACTCTGGAATATTTAAGGCGTTTCTCATCATATGTAGCGCGTTTTTGCCTAGGGCCCCCTATTGGGGCATCAGACTCCCTGCAGCGCCGCTGCCCAGTGGGCTCGTCCCCAACTGGCCCATTAACACTACGGAGAACTGAGCCGGGAGTTGGCACAACCGCCATAGTTTACTTCCGCCCCACGCCACACACGGGATGAGGAGGAGGAGGAAAGTGGCTCGGAGGGGGTCCCTGCCTCGGCTTCATTAAGATTAATACGACACTGATAGAGCTTCTCGGGGGTCTCCGGAAAGCTACGGGTGGCCCCCAGGCACCGACCCGGCTCTGGAGAATTACCCGGTGTCTGGAGCATGCAGGCCTTTCCCAGAGAACGAAATGCCGTAAAACCTGTCAGACCTGAATGTGTGTGGGGGGGCTCTGCCCAGGCCCTCAGGGGTTAACAGCCCATAGGTGACATCATGCCCCCTGTGTGCCCGCGATATACACAGCCACATACTCTAAATGCAACATATATATATTTGGCTAGGGAAAGACTTAATAATATTATTATTAACAATAATTATAATAATAATAAGTAAATTCTGCCCCGTGCGTCATAAACCCCGCCCCCTCAAGGGGCCGCTCCCCAGAAGAGGTAGAAAATAACAGAGAATTAAAGGTGCTGTTCCACTTACTCACTTTTTTGTAACTATATGCAGCTCTAGACACAGCAGTCGTAATACTGTTAAATGCCTAAACCCATCCCAGCAATAATGAGTTCATCAAGTCAAAGTTTGTGACGTTCATACATTTTGCCGGGAACACCTAATTGTCATGTGACTGATGGCTAGGCACTGATAGGCTGTCACAATAAAAAAAAAATCCGTCTTAAAATGTTTTTTTTTTTCTGTGATTAACCCTTTAAGAGAGAATATAATAACAGATCTGCTCGGGGTTACTTGCTGAACATGCTAATGACTGTAATAAATGTGTTGTGTAAGTGGAACTGCAGCTTCAATCATAGACCACGCGCGCCCCGCCCACCATGGAACGCAGAACCTGCTGTGACAGTTCGTCCCGCCCCCTCCAGTTCGCCTGGAGCTGTCAAAACGCAGCACCACGCCCCCTAATGACGTCACCCATCTCCCCGCAGAGACCTTTGGTTTGCCAGCATGGAAGGGGGTGTAGCTGGATAACCGGTCATGTGACGTCTTCCAAGATGGCGGCGCAGTGCTGAGCAAGATTTCGTTGACTTCCTGATGGGGATGCGGTCCGACTCGTTTTATTGTCCCCCCGTGAAACAAGCCGCTTTACAGTGACTGGGCGCCGGGCTAGAGGAAGGAAGACACCGAGGGGCATCCCTGACATGCAGGAGAAGGGCGAGGGGGACAAGACTAAAAGCATGTTCCTGACAAGGGCCCTGGAGAAAATCCTCGCTGATAAGGATGTGAAGAGGGCCCAGAACTCCCAGCTCAGGAAGGCCTGTGAGGTGGCCCTAGGTAAGAATGCCTAGAGGCCCCGTGCCTGGCTCTGATGATGAATGGCGTCAGCACCCAGGATAGAAGGGGGCATGTAATATCCGGGGCCCTTACCGGGTGTACACAGCTGCTGCAGAACCTCTTGGAAATGAGCTAACCGCATCCTGCTGCAGGGAGAATCATCGTGTTTGATTGACAGCTGGACCCCAAGAGCTTCTGCACTAGCTGACATCTGTCAGGAGGACAGCATTTTAGTCCGGGCCGTGAATGTGTTGTTTCTTCATTTAACCTCCTTCACTTATTATTGTTTTATATAGCGCCATCACATTCCGCAGCGCTGTACAGTTAGCTGTTAGATAAAACCTCTTGGCGCGTTTCCAGAACAGACGCCATGGTATGTGTTGGCGCTATTAGCCTGTTCCCAATAGCTCTTTGCATCCAAATCCTCCGGGTCGGATACAGCTTTCCTTAACCCTTTAACCACCATTAAACATTTTACTACGAGACATATTGATCCCGTTGGCATTTCAGCCTCTTCCACATGTTGTTTTTCTTTTATTATGTTTTTTCCTCAAAATATATATATTAAGTTTTTGGGGTAAAGCCAATACAATTTGATGACGTTTCAGGAATTAACACTTTGTTCTCTAAAAGCAAAAAAAAAAATTCTATCAATGCAGAATTCATCATCTAGCGAATAAAAGCAATAAACGGTGAGAGTCTTTAATAATCCAGTTTAAAAGAAATTAATAAATTGGGAAAATAAAATCCAAATATCTCTTGAAATTGCGCAGCCCCTTATATCTGAAGGGGGGTTCGTTTAGGTAGCCGTGGCTTATACTGCTCAGTGACCGGGGGGCTGCTTTGCGATGTGGCACTGCAAGGGTGAAACCCAATAATGAATATATTTGAATGGTCTGTTGAATAGTGAAACTTTATTCAGAGGGACAATATTGAACAAACGGGATCTTTTCGTGGATAGATGTAAGTTGGAATTCCCTGCATGCTTTATCTCACAGAGGATGTGCGCTGGTTGCCTGTAGGTGTTTTTCCGTCTCGTGCTGGTGCCACATCGCGCATGCACGCAGTATACTGGAGATTGTACGTAAAAGAAACCTGGTAAACTTTAAACAGTCGGCTGAACGGTCCTTTGGTTGCTATGACGACTGCACTGCTTTTAGCACTCCCCCAGTGTTTTCATGTTTCGGGGGTGGAAGGGGGTTTAAGTTGTCGTCGAGCAGGTTGGTCGGGTCCATCGCGTTGGAGACGCTCTTACACTTTTCATGGTTTCATAGCATCTCCCGTAAGATTTTTTTAATGAACGCCGCGATGAGAAGGTGTGAAATGAGTCTGACGGAAGTAAACGGACATTAAAACTGGGATCTATTCACTAAGGGCCGAGCCCGGCCGGTCTGTTCTAATGGGGGTCGGGGATTTATAGGTAATAGTTATCAGACCAGCCTTTGGGTCACCTTAACGCCCGCCGCAGGTGTATAATCTGCCCTTTTGTCCGAGATAAATATTTGCACTGAGTCTGACTGATCTTTATGTGTTTCTTACATATATTTACTTTGGGATTTAACCCTTAAATGTCATTGTGTCACATGTATGCTGGAACCTGTCCTGTTACACTAATCTTCTGATTCATTGTATCCCCTCACTGTATTACCCTCTACCACTTCTGCTTGGAGGATGTTCCACTTATCTCCCACCCTCCCAGTAAAGTAAGACCTCCTAAATTACATCTAAGCCTCTGAGTGTATTGTATTAAGAGCTAAAACGACCCAACATGTATTAAATACTGGAAATAACGTCAGGTTATTAAATAGGTTGGGGTAGTTTTTTCATTCTGTTATTTCTATAGAGAAATTCTGCAGTCAAACTGGAGGTTTGGCGTAAATCAGTATTAATGAAATAAAATTTTCCTGGTTCCTGACCTGCTGGCCTCGTTCAAGGTCATCGTCTCGGCCATTCAGTGACCTGTATCGCTCGGCTGGCTGAGCCTGTGCCCGCCGAGGTGGTATTTACTCGGGTGCTGAGGCTCCGGTGATTTGCAGGCTTGGAGTGAATCTGTTGCTCTGATATTTTAAAGTGCCACGTGTGGCCGGTTTGGAGAGAATGAGCCCCTTCTTCACGGTGGGGTTATCAGAGTCCAAGTTTGGAGGAATGAGGTGTTTTTACACGTTTTAAATAAGCTTTTTATGGCAGACAGAACTAACCTTTGTTGTACAGACGGTTCCAAAGCAGTGAGGGCAGGAGTGAAGAGAGGGGGGGCAGTGGTGAAGAGAGAGGGGGGGCAGTGGTGAAGAGAGAGGGGGGGCAGTGGTGAAGAGAGAGGGGGGGCAGTGGTGAAGAGAGAGGGGGGGCAGTGGTGAAGAGAGAGAGGGGGGGCAGTGGTGAAAAGAGAGAGGGGGGGCAGTGGTGAAGAGAGAGGAGGGGGGCAGTGGTGAAGAGAGAGGAGGGGGGCAGTGGTGAAGAGAGAGGAGGGGGGCAGTGGTGGAGAGAGAGGAGGGGGGCAGTGGTGGAGAGAGAGGAGGGGGGCAGTGGTGAAGAGAGAGAGGAGGGGGGCAGTGGTGAAGAGAGAGAGGAGGGGGCAGTGGTGAAGAGAGAGAGGAGGGGGGCAGTGGTGAAGAGAGAGAGGAGGGGGCAGTGGTGAAGAGAGAGAGGAGGGGGGCAGTGGTGAAGAGAGGAGGGGGGCAGTGGTGAAGAGAGAGGAGGGGGGCAGTGGTGAAGAGAGAGGAGGGGGCAGTGGTGAAGAGAGGAGGGGGGCAGTGGTGAAGAGAGAGGAGGGGGCAGTGGTGAAGAGAGAGGGGGGGCAGTGGTGAAGAGAGAGGGGGGGCAGTGGTGAAGAGAGAGAGGGGGGGCAGTGGTGAAGGGAGAGAGGGGGGGCAGTGGTGAAGGGAGAGAGGGGGGGCAGTGGTGAAGAGAGAGAGAGAGGGGGGCAGTGGTGAAGAGAGAGAGAGAGAGGGGGGCAGTGGTGAAGAGAGAGAGAGGGGGCAGTGGTGAAGAGAGAGAGGGGGGGCAGTGGTGAAGAGAGAGAGGGGGGGCAGTGGTGAAGAGAGAGGGGGGGGCAGTGGTGAAGAGAGAGGGGGGGGGCAGTGGTGAAGAGAGAGAGGGGGGCAGTGGTGAAGAGAGAGAGAGGGGGCAGTGGTGAAGAGAGAGAGAGGGGGCAGTGGTGAAGAGAGAGGAGGGGGGCAGTGGTGAATAGAGAGGAGGGGGGCAGTGGTGAAGAGAGAGAGAAGGGGGGCAGTGGTGAAGAGAGAGAGAAGGGGGGCAGTGGTGAAGAGAGAGAGGAGGGGGGCAGTGGTGAAGAGAGAGAGGAGGGGGCAGTGGTGAAGAGAGAGAGGAGGGGGGCAGTGGTGAAGAGAGGAGGGGGGCAGTGGTGAAGAGAGGAGGGGGCAGTGGTGAAGAGAGGAGGGGGGCAGTGGTGAAGAGAGAGAGAGGGGGGGCAGTGGTGAAGAGAGAGAGGGGGGCAGTGGTGAAGAGAGAGAGAGGGGGCAGTGGTGAAGAGAGAGAGAGAGGGGGGCAGTGGTGAAGAGAGAGAGGGGGGGCAGTGGTGAAGAGAGAGAGGGGGGGCAGTGGTGAAGAGAGAGGGGGGGCAGTGGTGAAGAGAGAGGGGGGGGCAGTGGTGAAGAGAGAGAGAGGGGGCAGTGGTGAAGAGAGAGAGAGGGGGCAGTGGTGAAGAGAGAGAGAGGGGGCAGTGGTGAAGAGAGAGAGAGGGGGGCAGTGGTGAAGAGAGAGAGAGGGGGGCAGTGGTGAAGAGAGAGAGAGGGGGGCAGTGGTGAAGAGAGGAGGGGGGGCAGTGGTGAAGAGAGAGGGGGGGCAGTGGTGAAGAGAGAGGGGGGGGGCAGTGGTGAAGGGCGCCTTTCATGGCCTATCCCGACGGTCAGAGAGCGCGATTGTTTCATGTTAAGGATACTGATTAACTCTATTCCAGTATATCCAGCTCTGTTCATACGCCGGGTTACAGAAGGGCGTCCGGCCCGATTGTATGCCGCGTGTCCCTGGGTGCGAGGGGTTAATACCATTCAAAACATGTAAAAAAAAGCTTTGCAGACGGGGGCAAAAGTTGGGACAAATCCTACCTATTACTCGTCATATGCTTTTATTACCACTGATAATGCTCAGGCGTTTTAAGAGTTAAAAGGCGAAGCGCCCGGTGGTCTCGGCGGCCTTTTCTCTGGTGCTGCTTCATCCGATGGGGAACGATCTCGGCCTGAAGATTTCTCTGGGTGGGTAACGCCGGGGGGCTGCGTGTTTCATGGATGTAAAAATCGCTCATATTTATTTTTTCTTTTCTTCCAGATGAACTTAAAGCTGAACTTGGCCAACAGAAGTAAGTAAAATACCGTTCGCAGAGCTACCATGCTCTTATAACAGGGGATTCTGGGGCAAAATATGAAATGTGGTCTTATCACCATAGCAACCACAGAATCAAGACATTCCACCAGCTCTGTTGATTTCGATATATCCATAATCCTCTTACTGGTAGCCTACTGGTTTGACTGTTAGATTTCAGCAAAAAGGCTTTCAGGCGGCCTCATATCATTAAAACCTAGAAGGAACCCCCCAAAAACATTGGTGTAAAATAAGACCCCCGTTGTACCCATCCTTATCTTTTTTTTTTGTTATTATTCTTTTCTGGAAATTCCTGTAAATGGATGTTAAGGTAGAACAGGTTCTGTGTCGGATTTTTGTACTTAAAGGGTTCGGACGAGCTGGGATATCATGGAAAGGAAATCTGTGTTTTTAAAATGTGTGTATACACGAGCGTTCACAAGTTTGGGGTCACTGGGCTGTTTTCATGGAAAACAAGGATATTCCTGGCTGCAACATAATTACAAAAAGGTTTTCTACCCACCAATCAGCCTTTTAAACTTAAATTTGGATCAAGGAACAGAACATGACATTGGAACACATGAGTGATGGGAGTGATAAAAGGCCACTGGAACACAGGAGTGATGGGAGTGATAAAGGGCCATTGGGACACATGAGTGATGGGAGTGATAAAGGGCCACTGGAACACAGGAGTGATGGGATTGATAAAGGGACATTGGAACACAGGAGTGATGGGAGTGATAAAGGGCCATTGGGACACATGAGTGATGGGAGTGATAAAGGGCCACTGGAACACAGGAGTGATGGGAGTGATAAAGGGCCACTGGAACACAGGAGTGATGGGAGTGATAAAGGGCCATTGGAACACAGGAGTGATAAAGGGCCATTGGAACACAGGAGTGATGGGAGTGATAAAGGGCCTCTGTACGGCTATGAAGAGATTCCATTAAAAATCAGCCGTTTCCAGCTACAATAGTCATTTACAGCATTAACCCCGTCTGCGCTGGATTTCTGTTATCCGTTTCAGGTTATTTTAATGGGGAAAATCTGCTTTTCTTTCAAAAACAAATACATTTCCAAGTGACCCCAAACTTTTGACGGGAAGTGTCTATTCATATTCACTAGTTATGTCGAAGTGCACATGCTGCAGGGTGTGTGACATTTTATTGCCCCTATGTCTTAAGTTCTGGGTGTAAATTGTTTGCTTAGGAGGGTGGAACTCGAGCAACCAGCCCCCCCCCCATTCCTTTAAGTAAGTAAGGCTTGTGGAAGCCGCACGTTTGCAACCTTTGATCTGTTTGTGGAAAGCACAATATGATGGGTTTTTAATATTTTTTTTTAGAAGAGTCTTCCAGGAAATCAAATCCTTGCGCTCTCTTGTGCTAATCGGATTTATTCGCTATTTCTCTCTTAAAAAAAAAAAAAAAAGGAATAAATTCCTCAAAATGGTTAAGAACTGTGAGGCTTGGCTGCTTTGGTGCCATTAAAGGGAAACTCCAGCCATCATATGTCCTCTAATGCAGATGATGGCTCAGAGGTCCCTTGAAATCCATGTGACCCCCCGGCCCACAAGCCCCTCTTGGGTGGGGGGGGACCTTCCTGAAGTAATGCTGTTTATAATGAGTTTGTGCATGTGGTATGTTTAGCAGGTTTTAATACTGACTGGTTTGTTTCTTCTTGAAGAGATGGCTCGGCCCCCTCCAAAGCTCCGTTCATCGAAGCCGATAAATATTTCCTTCCGTTCGAGTTGGCCTGTCGGCAGAAGTCGCCCCGCGTGGTCAGCACCTCTTTGGACTGCCTGCAGGTTTCTGCTTAATCTTAAATATATATATATTGTAGCATTGAACAGGGAATGAATTAACGGGGTGATCAGTATGTTTAATGGCGGTAACTTTTCTTGTTGTGTAGAAGCTCATTGCTTACGGCCACATCACCGGCAATGCCCCGGACAAAGGGTCCCCTGGGAAGCGTCTCATCGACCGCATCGTTGATACCATCTGTGAATGCTTCCAAGGTCCCCAAACAGATGAGGGCGTTCAGCTTCAAATTATTAAGGTAATTCCAGCATTTTATTTTTGGACATTTCATTTTTCTTTTTCTTATATTTATTGGAATATCCCGGTCATTTTATTTCCTTTTTGGTTTTTTTCAAGGCTCTGCTCACCGTCGTGACGTCTCCGTACGTCGTAATCCACGAGGGGACGATTCTCCAGACCGTGAGGACGTGTTACAACATCTACCTGGCAAGCAAGAACCTTGTGAATCAGACGACGGCGAAGGCCACGCTCACTCAGATGCTCAATGTCATCTTCATCCGGATGGAGAGCCAAGCGGTAAATCCAGCGCGAGCCTCAGCCGTGTTAGAAATGTTACCCGTGCGAAAGGTTTATACTTGTACTTAAATCCGTACCGGGGAAGACCGATATGCCTTAAAACGATGGTATTTATGAGAAAGAAAAAACAAATCTTGTGTGTGTACCGTGGGGGCAGCCAGCCTAGTGTCCTGGCTTCTCGCCATTAAATGACTCCTCTCCTGGGAGACGCATCAGACACGGGTCACGACGACCAATGCTAGATGTGCCACTTTTTGTCCCAGACCTCTGCTTCGTTGTGATAAGAGTCAGAAATAATGTAGGATTGGGACATCAATCTAGGAAAGAATCCTTTATGTGAATTTTTAACCAGGGTGTGCATTCTGATTTATTTTTTTCTTCAGGTTGAAGAAATGTCAAACTGTGAAAAATCTCATCAAAAACCCCACTCTCCTGCCATTCACAAACCGATGGGATCTCCACGGGCCTCCCCGCAATTACCCAGCCGGCGGGAAACTGAGCCTCCTTTACCGGAAGGCAGCGGCGCTATTACCAACGGGGATCAGAACCCAACTGGGAGACAGGAACACGAGCACAGGGAGGGTAGCGCCACAACCAAGGTTAGTTCTAGCACAGAGATACAGAGCGGGGAAGCCAGGACTGCGGAAGAACCCGAATCTATCACGGAACCGGATGGCAGAGAAGACGAGACCGGGGCAGAACCCAAATCTACCCCTGGACCGGATGCCACAGAAGATGAGAGCGCGAGAGAGTCCGCTTCGAGCTTGGAAGCAAAAGACGATGGTGACAGAACAGCGGAGAAATCAGAACTGGGCAGCCACAAGGAGGTCAATTCTAGAGAAGCCGGTGAGATGCCTTCACCCGACGTATTCTTCTGCATGCTGTATAACTCATGCTTAACCTTTTCTGCTTAATCTTGCTTTAGGCTTTTTTTGGAGAGCTCATTCCTTTCTTGTTAAACAAACACTTGCTTTTTCACCTTTTTTAGAACCAGAAGGTCAAGAGAAAACTCAAGAAGCAGCAATGTCTGAAGCGGAGGAGCCTCCTCCAGAAATAGTGCAGGCTAATGGGATTGCAGACGACGGGCAATCTGTGTCTTCTACGGATAACTTGGTACTGATTTAAGCAGCTTCCTCGCCTTTGGTTTGCACGAGATTTCCAAACTTAAGAGCCGCATTGTATTGGTTTGGCCGTTTAGTAAAACTCTGAGAACATTAACTGCGTTCAACAGCCCGTTTTATGTAGCGTTAGGTTTAAATCTGTTTCATAAAGTGTGAAAGTTATCTTTCCTCTTGTAGTAAATACAAATAATATATATAGTATAAAAAGAAATAATACAGGACGTTTAATAATGTAAATTTTTTTTTTGTGCAGGAATCCGATTCTATGCACGGTCAGCAAACCGGTGCTAGATTCTCTCACGTTCTCCAGAAAGACGCCTTTCTTGTATTCCGATCTCTCTGCAAACTTTCAATGAAACCCCTAGGAGATGGTCCTCCGGATCCCAAGTAAGTGCGGTCACCAAAACCTCTCCCGCCATGAGATGGACACCGCTGGCTGCCCGTGAGATGCCTCTTAGGTTAGGTTGACTGAAGCTTTCTGTGTCGTCTTCTCCCAGGTCTCACGAGCTACGCTCCAAAGTGATCTCCCTGCAGCTTCTCCTCTCCGTATTGCAGAACGCCGGCCCGGTGTTCCGAACCCACGAAATGTTCATCAACGCCATCAAGCAGTACCTGTGCGTGGCGCTGTCCAAGAACGGCGTGTCCTCCGTGCCGGATGTCTTCGAGCTCTCCCTCGCTATATTCCTCAGTTTGCTGTCAAACTTTAAAAAGCATTTAAAAATGCAGGTCGAGGTAAGTCCACCAAGGCTGCCGTCCGTCGTCATTATACGCTGGCGCGTCGCGGGGAGGAAAAGCGCCGTATTTGTGAAAATGCCTTAAAAGTTTACGTTATTTTTGTTGTGTGATTAAACCTTCAGAGGAGAGAATAGAAAGACAGATCTGCTAAGGTTAAGGCGCTTAACACTCTAGAGAGTGCAGTCAATGGTTTGTGTGATCAGAGTAATTAAACTATTAATTATCGCCTGGTGTAGATCTCAGCTTTCCAAATTTGTCTATTTTTAACTTTCACTATTTCTCTTTTTTTTTTTTTTTTCTTTTGCAAAGGTGTTTTTCAAAGAAATCTTCTTAAATATTTTGGAGACGCCCACGAGTTCCTTTGAACATAAATGGATGGTCATTCAGACTTTGACAAGGATTTGCGCAGGTATCGGGTTCAATGCATTTATATATAATTTAGAAGAATTTTATTAAGAAAATGGAAATTTACGCAGCCAGCGACGCCATCATAGGAAGGCAAGCTTGATTTTCTCTGTTTCTCCAGATGCCCAGTGTGTGGTGGACATCTACGTTAACTACGACTGTGATTTAAACGCGGCCAATATATTTGAACGGCTTGTTAGCGATTTATCTAAAATTGCCCAGGGGAGAAGCGGTCACGAACTTGGGATGACGCCTTTACAGGTAAGAACATGCATGAACTCGCCCTTTATTGTTATTGTAAAGAAGCAAAACGCGTTGGCAAAGTGTATAGAAGGCCCTGTCTTCTAGTGGAGCTTTCGAAGTTCTCAAGATAAAGTCGTAACGACCCAAACCAGTGGCTATTTAGTCAAAAACTCCCTAACGGTGGTGTGTTGGGGGGGGGGGGGCAACTATGGTACGATACATAAGGAACAACCCAAAATGGTTTTGATGGTCCTTAATTGCTGGTATGACCAAGAAATCCAGTTGGACGGTTTAGATGCAGGTCATAGTCGTTAAGCCAACCTGTATTTGACCCTAAACATTGTTTATGTTGCACGTTTAGGAGATCAGCCTCCGGAAGAAAGGATTGGAGTGCCTGGTGTCCGTACTGAAGTGTATGGTGGAATGGAGCAAAGACCTGTACGTGAATCCTAACCATCAGTCCCATCTCGGTAAGCAGCCAGCGAGTTTTGAGCAGCGGATGGTTTGCTGACGCCAAATCCCTTATATATATCCGTTATAACGCGATGTGCTTTTGAAAGTGTGAAGATTCGATGACTTCTGTGTCTTTTCTTGTGTCTTTAAGGCCAGGAAAAGAACTCCGATGTGGAAAGCAGCGAAAATAAGACCCCTGAAATATCAGGGCGCCGGAGCAGCGCCAGCTCTTTGGATTCGACTGTATCTTCGGGAATCGGTAGCTTCAGCACCCAGGCGTCCGTCGCAGACGACCCGGAGCAGTGCGAAGTCATAAAGCAGCAGAAGGAAATTATCGAGCACGGCATAGAGTTGTGAGTATCCGGTACCCTGTCTTATATCGCACGGAATCTTATATTGTGAATTTAATGAATAGTTCTTTAGTGCTGTTTAGGATAACCGTACAGGAAGTCAGTAGATGCGCGTTGGTGGTGTTCCTGGTCTTCGCCGTGTTTAAGGAGAATTTAAATGTTCTCTTAGATTTAACAAGAAGCCAAAAAGAGGAGTTCAGTTCCTACAAGAGCAGGGGATGCTTGGCTCCGCTCCCCAGGACATCGCTCAGTTCCTGCACCAAGAGGACCGTCTGGATTTTGTAAGCATGTTCGTTCCGTCCTATCTGTGAATCGCACGTCATCAAAATATCTTGCTCATTAGTAATTGTAATTTAACCTAATTAATTGGAAATCAAAAAATGAAATTCTGCTTTAAAACCTTTGTGCATAGTTTTTTCACGATTTTATACTTTTTTAATTTATTTAAATATGAATTAAATATTATAATCATTATTAAACATTTAAATGATAGTTTAGCAGGATAATTAGCAAGGCCCTTGCTCTGGAAAGACTCTTTCCCCATTAACATTCTCATGCGTTTAGGTTTTGAGGGCCGGTCAGACGTCACTTGAGTTTTTTTGTTTTATCGCTTTGTACTTTTTTTGGTTCTCTAGACTCAGATAGGGGAGTTTCTGGGAGAAAACAATCGCTTTAATCGCGAGGTTATGTATGCGTACGTGGACCAGCTTGACTTCTGCGACAGGGATTTCGTGTCCGCTCTGCGCATGTTTCTCGAAGGCTTCCGTCTCCCCGGAGAAGCGCAGAAGATCGATAGGCTTATGGAGAAATTTGCTGCTCGGTATTTGGAATGTAATCAGAGGTAAGATGAAGAGATGAAAAAGGGCGATAAATATTCTGGTGTAATACTTGGATTTAAGGAAATTGTTAAAACTCCACGTTTTTAGGCATATCCTTAGCTCTTATAAAGCCGTGTATTAAGACAAAGTTGAAGACTCTATCGCGAGCGGGTTCGAGGCTTTGTCGGTCTGGCTCAAGAGGGCTTTAGTTAGGAAATGGACCTCTGGTTGGGTTTCTCATGCGTTTGTTGTCTTTCATTTATAGGCAAACCATGTTCGCTTGCGCGGACACAGCGTACGTCTTGGCGTATTCCATTATAATGTTAACGACGGACCTTCACAGTCCTCAGGTATACCGTCTACTGAGAGGGACAGACTTATGATTTTATATATATATATATATATATATATCATTTAGTAATTTGTGTTTTCATTTGTTATCCAGGTAAAGAATAAAATGACAAAGGAGCAGTACATCAAAATGAACAGAGGCATCAATGACAGCAAAGACCTCCCCGAGGAATACCTGTCTGCCATCTTCGACGAGATCGAAGACAAGAAGATTGCCATGAAGGAGACCAAAGAGTTTACAATCGCGACCAAATCCTCCAAACCGAGTACGAGTATGGCGAGCTTGAGCGTTTAGTAATGAGTTATTGTTTAGCCGTTGTAATGATTAGCGTTGGGTGCTGGTGGAGCTCCATGCTTTTAATTTGGAGAAAAGCCATTAAGGTGATATTGGCCCATCCCGGTATCTGCTGGCTGTTTTTTTATCCTACCAGACCCCTTCCCTATAGTAACATTTAGGGTTGTGGGTTTATTTCAATATTGATAATCTCTATAAATTTAGTTGTTTTTTTTTAAATGATTGGATGATATGAAAAAAAAAAATACAACCTTCTTACATTCTTTGTCTACCAGTCAAAGTCTGTGTGTTGAGCCAGACCGCAACATTGCTTCAGATTTAAACTTGAGTCCTGGGTTATAACCCCTGAAGCGTTATGAAGACATATGTTTACCATGTTCCCGTCACAGCATCGACATTGTCCACTTTCTCGTTATACTCCACGTTCTTTAAGACGTGTTTTTGGTTTCCCGGATTAGGTGTTGCCAGCGAGAAGCAGAGACGGTTATTGTACAATATGGAGATGGAACAAATGGCGAAGACGGCTAAGGCCCTGATGGAGGCCGTGAGCCACGCCAAAGCCCCGTTTACCAGCGCCACACATCTGGATCATGTCAGGCCAATGTTTAAAGTACGTATGATCCCTCCGGTGGGGCTGTACCGTATATAGTATATAGGGGCCATATGGCATTGATCACCTCTACCTAACCAGCGATCTACTGGTTTGCAAGTTATAAGCAAGGGATGTGCCGGTTTGCAATGTCATACAAACCACCTTTATTTGTGGGCTTATTTATGGGGAAATTGGGTAGTTGTGTTTTTTTTTTTTCTTTTTATTGCCTTTATCTGATTTGAGCCAATTTAATTTCCGGCAGCTTGTGTGGACGCCGCTGCTGGCCGCCTATAGCATTGGGCTGCAGAACTGCGATGACAACGAGGTGGCGGGACTGTGCCTGGAAGGGATTCGATGCGCCATCCGAATCGCATGCATCTTTGGCATGCAGGTCAGCAACCTCGCGGTGCATTCGCGCGCATGGATCGCTGGTGCGATACATCCCAACAGCCGCGCTGAGCGGCGACATCCAAATAGAAGCTTTATCATCGATAAACCGCCGGTGTACATTTGAGTTTTAAAACTGGATGATGGGAATATATGTCCCATCGTTTGCTGAGTCGAATTAAATAATTTAAGTGTGCACCCTGATGAATTGAAAGGTTTCTTCAAAAATATGCACTTGTGGCCGCAGTGCCCTCAACGGTGCTAAACACAGGAATTCTTAATTCATCGAGAACCCCCCCTAAACCATCAATAAATGTATTTTTTCATAGTAAGTCACACTTTCCCTATAGTCCCTCAATATAGCATCAGAAATATGTAGCCTCTGTCTGTTGCTGAAAGAAAGCAGAATGCCTTTGAATTTCCATCCCATTCGGAATTGAGCGGACTTTCCCCTATTCTGATCTTCTGATAATATAAACAATGAAGATCTTTCTTTCAAGCGACGGTTCCGTGTTACCTTATTGTGATTATATTATGTTTATCTCATTTTTATTGTTTGTTCCCCGTTTCTTGCGCAGCTTGAAAGAGATGCGTACGTGCAGGCGCTCGCCCGCTTTTCGCTGCTGACGGCCAGCTCCAGCATCACCGAAATGAAGCAGAAGAACATAGACACCATCAAGACTCTGATCACCGTGGCTCACACGGACGGAAACTACCTCGGAAATTCCTGGCACGAGGTACGAGCGGCTCCCGAGACCTAAGTAGTTGACATGATGTCACCACCTGCATCTCGTGTGCTTTAACTTGACGGACATATAGCTATGGGTTGCCTGTTATATGGTGGGAGCTTCCACCTAAACGGCTTGTGCTCGCGGTCTGCATCATTACCGTATTTTGTGTAATATTGTGCGTTTTTATCATTTTCCTCAAATGTAGATTTTGAAGTGTATCAGCCAGCTGGAGCTCGCTCAGCTCATAGGGACGGGTGTGAAGACCCGTTACATTTCGGGAACCGGCCGCGACCGAGAAGGAAGTATAAAGAGCTACACGTCTGGCGGAGAGGAGTTCATGGGGCTGGGATTAAGTGAGAACCTTTCTGTGAACTTTTTGATTTTATTAGGGCATATTAACCAGAAATGGCTACTTTGGTAATGCTGTCACTTAA
The DNA here is from genome assembly GCA_029215755.1 of Spea hammondii. Classification (NCBI taxonomy): domain Eukaryota; kingdom Metazoa; phylum Chordata; class Amphibia; order Anura; family Pelobatidae; genus Spea; species Spea hammondii. The sequence continues at coordinate 23,070,890 of JARDYJ010000013.1, forward strand.
GTGATAAATGTGCCCAAGTCCGGGTTTGGCTACCCCTTCGACTGCGACATGGAGATCTTTGAAGTGTCCCACCTCTGCCCTCATCCAGCTCATGTTGTTTGATGGCGATGAACGTTGTGCTTTCAAGAGTTATTTGTGACCCTTTATACTTTTTTAAATGCCAGGGGCCCAACATTATTTTTGGGGCGCTTTCCTGGCATGTGTATTTCTCGTTGTTACCGCTAACAGGCTTTCGCCGTATTGTTCCCCCCCCAGGCACGCTCGTCGGCGTCGGAGTTGATAAGAAGCAGATGGCCAGCATTCAGGAGTCTGTTGGGGAAACCAGCTCACAGAGTGTGGTCGTAGCCGTAGACAGGTGGGGTTTGTTGGAGTTACGTTATAAACTTATTAATTATTGATGCCGAGATAAAACAAAAAAGATAAACATATGTCTTTGTTTTTTTTTTTTGCAGGATATTCACTGGATCCACCAGGCTGGACGGAAATGCAATCGGTAGGATTAAAAACATATACCTGCGTATATACATACAGGCTTAATCAGAACCCACAAAGTGATCTTGCTGTGTGTGACGTTTCGGCCTTTTTGTCTTTTAGTTGACTTCGTCCGCTGGCTGTGTGCCGTGTCTATGGATGAGCTGGCCTCCGTACACCACCCGCGCATGTTCAGCTTGCAGAAGATCGTAGAGATCTCTTACTATAACATGAATCGAATCCGCTTGCAGTGGTCCAGGATCTGGCAAGTCATTGGTGATCACTTCAACAAGGTGCCCGCTAAGGAAAGGGTTCAACTTCCATGAAAATGTGGGGGCTTTCTGTTATCTGATGTCACGTCGTAAAATACGATGAAAACATGTTAAAACCCTCAAGAATTGTGTTAATTCTGATGCACGTAGAAAGGAGATCTGATCGGCTCTCAGCTGCCACCTGTAGTTAAGGGAGCTTTCCAAAGTCTGTTCAGGATCTGCTTGGTGGATCATATCTTCCGTGTCAAGGCTGATTAAAAGCCCCCCAATGCTACCCGAGGACCCACATTTAAAAGTCTGCTCTAGGTTACTACAGCCAAGCGAGCCACGTAGTGTATACCCACCTGGGGGGGGGGGGTAAAACATCTTTTTAAATGAATAACATGCGCTTTTTCCTGTATCTGGCGGTCAGGTTGGCTGCAACCCCAATGAAGATGTCGCTATCTTTGCCGTGGATTCTCTGCGCCAGCTGTCCATGAAGTTCCTTGAGAAAGATGAGCTGGCCAACTTCCGCTTCCAGAAGGATTTCCTAAGGCCCTTTGAGCACATCATGAAGAAGAACAGGTGCAGTGGATCGTACCATTATTATCTGCCCTGATGATACTCGCGGCTTTCCAGCTGTTGAGCTCACCTAGCTTGTAGTTACCCCGAGATAAGTCGTCAGCCGGAGGTCGACCCGACGGAACCCCCTGATCTTATCAGTTACTTACAAATACATTGTATCTCTCCTGCGTTATCGTAAAGGTCTCCCACTATTCGGGATATGGTCATTCGCTGCATCGCGCAGATGGTGAACTCTCAGGCCGGCAACATTCGCTCTGGGTGGAAGAATATCTTTGCCGTGTTCTACCAAGCGGCGGCGGACCATAACGGGAATATCGTGGAGCTCACCTTCCAGAATGTCAGCCATATTGTTGGTGAGCTTCCCTTTTATTTATTATGGCAAGGATTTCCCCAAAAATCCGTGCCCAAACAGCACATTTTAAAATGTTATGACATTTCGCAATAGAGGTATGTTATCTTTTATTATATATTCTGTTACGAGTAATATATATATATATACATATTGTTTGTCTCTCCTCCAGTAAATGTGTTCCAGCATCACTTCCCCGCAGCAATAGATTCTTTCCAGGACGCGGTCAAGTGTTTGTCGGAATTCGCCTGCAACGCGTCGTTCCCGGACACCAGCATGGAGGCCATCCGCCTGATCCGCTATTGCGCCAAGTACGTCTCCGAAAAGCCGCAGGTAAGGAGAACGCATTAAAGTTATACGCAGGTGGTCCCGTCTCGTAATGCATGCCAATAGCAAAAAAAACCCAAAAACCTAATTTAAAATGTAACTGTTTCTATGATTTTTTAATACATTTTATTCTAAGGCAACCTGTATGTTGTACTTGGAACAGATCCTGTAATCAAGATCTTATTCTGTGCAAATATATTTTTAGTTACCGGTGACTTTGTGTCTATATAGTCCGTTCTAGTCTTTAATGCCCCGGCAGTTTCCAGCACAGAGGGCTGATCCCTTGAGGTACGTATTTAGTATTCGGATGGTTAACCCCTTGTTGATGACCCGGCTGTTTTTTTGGGGCTTTAGGCGCTGAGGGAATACACCAGTGACGATATGAACGTGGCTCCTGGCGACCGGGTTTGGGTGCGAGGATGGTTTCCTATATTGTTTGAACTTTCCTGCGTTATTAACAGATGCAAACTGGATGTGAGGACACGGTAAGCGCGTGATTATCGCTCGCACGACGTAAGATCTTTGTCGAGGGAAATCCATGTAGCCGAGAGCTGTGAATAATAAAACATTTAGATCCCGCCGCAGACCCGGCAATTATTGTCTTAGTACCTGTGGCTAAAGTGTAATTGTATGTAAAAATATTGATTTTAGGCAACATAATAAAAAGGGTGTTTGAAAAGTATTTTTTTGCCTTGCTTTTTGCCAGAGGTCTTACCGTGATGTTTGAGATCATGAAGAGCTATGGCCATACCTTTGAGAACCATTGGTGGCACGACCTTTTCCGAATCGTGTTCCGAATTTTCGACAACATGAAACTCCCAGAGCAGCAAACAGAGGTGAGAGGACGGATTTAAAGCAGAGATATTACCATTATTTATTATTACTTATTATTTATCATTATTATAATTTTTTTTATTTTATTATTTATTATTGTTGTAAATAGCGCTGTCATATATCGCCGCACATTCTACCGTATTCCATATTAAACATAGCATATAGCATATATATATATACCTTATGTGTAGACTATGGAGCAGTCAGCTTCAGGTCCTGCTCTTAGAATCTGTAGTAGTATTTCTCCCCATCGTGTTATCTCTCGCCTATTAAGTTGTTGCTTGTTCTTGATTGGTCCAAGCAGCCTGTAAGGGGCGGGGGGAGAGCATTTACATTTATTTATCCTGAAAGCTGGGAAAGAGACAGATCCCTTTTAAGCTTCTCCGCATGCACGGAATGGAAGGTTCGGGTCTGCGGACTCGGTAACAGCGGGGTTCCTTACGGCAAATGCCTCACGCCGGTCACGTATTTTCACTTATGATGTAATATTAAATCTTGCATAACGCGTTTTTGTTTTTTTTCCCTTGTCGTTCCAGAAGTCTGAATGGATGACCACCACGTGTAACCACGCGCTTTACGCTATCTGCGATGTGTTTACCCAGTTCTATGAGCCCTTGAGCGACGTTCTCCTTGCTGATATCCTCACGCAGTTACACTGGTGCGTGAAACAAGGTGTGTACGGCCGAGCGAGTGCTTTCATCCGTGTTTCGTACAATCATTATCGCGCCTTTATGTATACGGCGGGTATTGTGAAACGGACAGCCTTACAATCCGATACAGCCATCGCTGGTCATGTGACCAGCCAATCACGGTGCTCTCGGTATTCCTGCCTCAGTCTGATCATAAGACAAAGAGATGCGGACACCAAAATACATGATTTTCTCTTTTGGTATAATTTGATAAATTCCAATCATAGTTTTTTATTTTTTTTGTCGTGTAATTTTTCTTGCTTTTTTTTTACTTTTGCCTTGTTGGGGTTTTAATCCTACGTTAGCGGCTGAATACATTTCAGGTTTTATTTGTCCTTGGCTACTCCAGGAATTAGTAATTTATTATTGGGGGGGGGTCACATGTTTGTTTTTTTTTCTCTCTTTCTTTCATATTATTAACATAATTCTATTTCTCGTGCTTCGCAGATAATGAGCAGTTGGCCCGATCCGGTACCAACTGCCTGGAAAACTTAGTGATTTTGAACGGAGAGAAGTTTAGCCCCAAGGTTTGGAATCAGACATGTGACTGTATGCTGGACATCTTTAAAACTACCATTCCTAGCGTGTAAGTTTTTTTTTTTTTTATTGTATTTCTTTTGTCGAATTTTTATCTTTTATTCCTGTAATTTTTCCTGCAATGTATCAGAAATCATGTTTGCCGGTACAGAGCCATCTTATTGTTCACAAAAGTATAAAAGGTTTAATTTTTTTGTTACTGTACCAGGTTATTAACATGGAGACCGTCTGGAACGGAAGATGATACGTCCGAGAAACGCTATGTAAGTTATTTCATCTAAACCTAATTGTTTGCTGGAATAAATATATGCAACTTATAAATATAATTGGTCGCTTTCCCCAAATCCTATCTTTTATAGTTGCCTTAAATAAACTTATATAACGATGTTTGCAAATTTAAAAGAAGCAACATACACACGGTTGTTCAAAAGTTTGGGGTCACTTAGGAATCTCCTTCTTTTTGAAAGAAAAGCAGATTTTGAAATTGGTCAGAAATCCAGCGCAGGCTATAGTAAATGACTAGTGTAGCTGGAAACGGATGATTTTTATTGGAATCTCTTCATAGGCGTACAGAGGCCCTTCATTACTCCCATCACTCCTGTGTTCCAATGGCCCTTTATCACTCCCATCACTCCTGTGTTCCAATGGCCCTTTATCACTCCCATCACTCCTGTGTTCCAATGGCCCTTTATCACTCCCATCACTCCTGTGTTCCAATGGCCCTTTATCACTCCCATCACTCCTGTGTTCCAATGGCCCTTTATCACTCCCATCACTCCTGTGTTCCAATGGCACGTCGTGTTCGCTGATCCAAATTTGCTTACAAGGCTAATTGATGGTTAGAAAGCCTTTTTGTAATTGTTACAGCCAGAAATGTCCTTGTTTCCATGACAACAGCTAAGTGACCCCAAACTTTTGAACTGTTTCAGCAGTCGTGTATGTACTAGAAACCCCGGTTATCTGGTTAAAATAGGAGCACATAGAATAGGTAATTACACCGCACTACATAGAGCTTCCATATAGATATAGATATATAGATATAGATATATATAATATATATAAAAGGAAACCTGTGTATAGACCCCCGAACTGCTCTACACATGTGATGGTCTTTGTGTCTCAGGATCTAGATATTGATCGACAGTCTAACAGCAGCATCGATCGGAATCCGTCTGACAGAGCCCACAGCCAAGTGTCCAACACGACGGAGGAGAACTGGAGAGGGAAATCCAGTGAAAGTAAGCAGACTGCGTGATTGGCGAGTATTAAAGGGACACTCAGGCCATCATGTGCTCTTTAATGCATAGGATAGCTCTATGGTCCCTTTAAAATCTCATCTGGACCCACGTTGCAAATGCATGGCGGGATTTGGCAGAATATGTACTTGCCTCTTCCTTTTGATTACAAAGTAATGGAGTGTCCCTTTAACCCCTTAACGACAATTGCCGGTCCTGGCACGACACGGAAAAGCATGTGCTTTACGACAATTGACGTGCCAGGACCGGCACGTCTTTAAACGGGTGCAGAAAGCGATCTGTTTTCGCTTTCTGCACCCAAAAAACGTTGCTGAATGCCTCGACCTCGAGGCATTCAGCAACGCCGCGATCGGAACGAAGGGGCCATCTCTGGCCCCTCCACGGGGCGTCAACATCCGCCATACTTTGTATGGCGGCGGACGCCCGTTTTAAAAGCGTTTAGGAGACGATCGACGATCGCCTCCTAAACTTAAATGGTGTCGCTGGAATGCCTCGATCAGGAGGCATCCAGCGACACCAAACACTTACCTTTCGATGGGCTGTGACCGCTCCGGAGAGCAGCCACAGCCGCAGCTGCCAGTGATCTTCGCCATCAAGCAAGATGGCCGCTGCCCCTTAACAGGAACCAACAAATTTTAAAAGTTCGCTAGATGGTCCAGACCATCTAGAGAACTTTGGCTCCACTTGCAGGTTGAATACAGGTACTGCATTCACCATGCAAGTCAATGGAACCCAGCTTTCTAATCACAGTCTGATTAGTAAAAATAAATTAAAAAATAAAATAAAATTAATAATAATTAGAAAAAAAATAGTAAAAAACTAGTAAAATGTAAAAATCATTTCCCACTGATGTCACTATCAGGGGAACCTCCAAGTTGAAAAAAAATGTTAAAATTTTTTTTTTTAAAAGACAAAAAAAAATATATATATATATATATATAAAAAATATATTTTTGTGAGCAAGTCCTAAAATTAGCATATTAGCTTAAAACAATTCTCGCATGGAAAGAGTTAAAATACTGGCATATTAAATGCCCGTGGGGTGTCTACTTTTAAAAAAGGTATGATTTGATGGGGTAAATTGAATTGGCCAGGTTCAACAACGTCCCAATTAACACCGGGGGAAGGATGGCCACACACCTAATTTCCAATTAGAAAAATGCACACGTACCAAATGTGGCCTTTTAGTTCCCACAAAAATGACAAACCCATGCATGTGGGGTATCACTGCACTCAGGAGATGTTGCTGAACACATTATGGGGTGTCGTGTGACAGCGGCATATACCAGGAGCTGTATATTCATACATAAAGTAGGTGTGTGTGGGAAAAATACACACACAAAAATACTACTGCAAACTTTGAAAACATGCTGGTGGTAAAATGTGTGCATGCAAAGAGTTAAAATACCAGCATTTAAAATACCCTGTGGTGTCTAGTTTTGAAAAATATATGGTTTTGTTGGGCACACTGAAATGGCCCGGCTCAAAGATGTACCAAATAGGGCATGGGCAGTGGATCCCCAAATGCCAAAGTTCAACATTGAAAAATGCGCATGCCCCAAATGTGGCCCTTTTGCCCCCAAACAGCCAGGCAAAATCATTCATGTGAGGTATCGCTGTACTCAGGAGATGTTGCTGAACACATATTGGGGTGTTTTGTGATAGTGACATATACGAGAACATTTTAATTCATACCTGAAGAAAAATGTGTGTGACAAAACAAATGCAAAAAAATGACTACCACAAAGTTTGACAAAAACTGGTGGTAGATATGGTGCATGGAAAGAGTTAAAATACTAGCATTTGGAATACCCTGGGCTGTCTAGTTTTCAAAAATATATGACTTGATGGGGTAAATTGCATTGGCCGGGTTCAAAGATACCCGAAATGGCACATGGGGGGAAGAATTACCAGATTTGGAAAAAATGGCTTTGAAATAGCAAAACGCGACCTGTACTTATTGCCCCATAATGGGTAGAAAAAAGCAAAAAAACATAAAAACATTGGGTATTTCTAAACTCAGGACAAATAGTAGAATCCATTTAGCAGGTTTTTTCATTACCTTTTATAGATGAGTAAAAGATTTTTCAACTAAAAGTTAGAAACAGTCATTTTTTTCTAAATTTTTCACCATATTTTATACTTTTTTTTAGTAGTAAATAATATGATACAATCAAAACAATGTCATCTAAAGAAAGCCCTTCTTGTCCTGAAAAAAACAATATCTAATGTGTGTGGGTTCAGTAAACGGGAAAGAAGAAAATTACAGCTAAACACGAGCAGCGCAGAAATGTTAAAACGGCCATTGTCACGAAGGGTACAAAAAGTAAAATCAGCCTTTGTCACGAAGGGGTTAAACACGTTGGTTATTTATACTCTGAAGCTCTGGCCGGTAGAGAAGGCCGGCTGCTGTTTTTGAACTCTGCGTTTCTCGGCTTTCTTTAGGAATGGCGGACCAGAAGCTGTTCGCCGGGCTTCTCATTAAATGTGTGGTGCAGCTGGAGCTGATCCAGACCATCGATAACATCGTGTTTTATCCGGCAACCAGCAAGAAGGAAGACGCTGAGCATTTTGCCGCCGCGCAGGTGAGCAGGCCTCCCTGATTTTGTAAATTAGACTAAGCTCCTCGGGTAAGGTACAATGCTTGTTATGTGTTTTGTTCCCAATGTTTCCCTAGATATCCGTTTTAAGCAAGCTGTAAAGTGTTAAAAATAACTTTTGAACTTTTCAATATACGCAACTGTTCAAAAGTTTGGGGTCACCTAGAAATGTCCTTGGTTTTGAAAGAAAAGCTAATTTTGGCCATTAAAATAACATGAAATGGATCAGAAATCCAGTGCAGACGGGGTTAATGTTGAAAATGACTATTGTAGCTGGGATCGGCTGATTTGTAATGGAATCTCTTCATAGGAGTACAGAGGCCCTTTATCACTCCCATCACTCCTGTGCTCCAATGGCCCTTTATCACTCCCATCATTCCTGTGTTCCAATGGCCCTTTCATCACTCCCATCACTCCTGTGTTCCAACGGCCCTTTATCACTCCCATCACTCCTGTGTTCCAATGGCTCTTTATCACTCCCATCACTCCTGTGTTCCAATGGCCCTTTATCACTCCCATCACTCCTGTATTCCAATGACACGTTGTTTTTGCTGATCCGTTTAAGTTTAAAAGGCTAATTGATGGTTAGAAAACCCTTTTCCAATAAATTTCCTTGTTTTCCATGAAAACAGCTCAGTGATGTCAAACCTTTGAGTGGTAGTGTATATAATATAGGAATATTTTTATATGTGTGTTTTTTATGAATCTTTCTTCATGTGTAGAAAAGTATCAGACTTGATGATATTGGAGCGCTCGAGATTAACGTGTTACCGTTCTGCCCATGCAGAGAGACGCCCTGGAGAAGGAGATACATATAGACTCCGAGGAGCAGGGGATGTATAGATATATGTCCACGCAGCACCTCTTCAAGCTCCTGGACTGTCTACATGAATCCCATTCATTTGCGAAAGCCTTTAACTCCAACAACGAACAGCGAACTGCGCTATGGAGAGCAGGTAAAACCCGTCACAAAGGCTCGCTCGGTTATACCAGCCGGTCCCTGGCGGGGCGGACACGGCAGAGGCCCTTGCATTCACTAACGAACCGTCGGTGACTTTGTTGGAACAAGCGGAGAGGCTGTCGGGAACGTTTCATCAGATAACACGTTTCTAACGTGGAAACCTTGGAATGCCTCTGTCTGAATAACCCCCAGTGTGTTTTGTGCGGATGGTAAACCGCAGTGATTTTAACCCAAACCCCCCCTTCCCTGAATTACTGTTCCTACCCCCCCCCCTCCAAAATAAATATCAATTTTTATAAATTATTGCTTTTCTTTATATCTAGGATTCAAAGGGAAATCCAAACCCAATCTGTTGAAGCAAGAGACCAGTAGCTTGGCCTGCTGCCTGCGAATCCTCTTCCGAATGTACACGGACGAGGAGCGCCGCGGCTCCTGGGGCGACATTGAGCAGAGACTCTTAAAGTAAGAACCTCGTTCTGTTCTTTATAGCTGTATTTTGTTACTGGCACGAGGTGGCTGCCGGCGCGTTAATTCTTGTTCTCCGGCGTGACCTCGGAGCGCTGGTCCCGAGGATCTCTGATGTCAGCGGTACGTCGCTGATCCTGTTTTTCCGCCGCTTGTCTTTCAGCGTGTGCAGCGAGGCGCTTGCCTACTTCATTACGGTGAATTCGGAGAGCCACCGCGAGGCCTGGACCAGCCTGCTGCTGCTGCTAATAACCAAAACCCTGAGGGTCAGCGACGAGAAGGTACGTCGGGGCCCGGAGCAGAGCCTCGCGTTAACGGTCTTCTCACCGCCACTACCTCTAATAAACACCGGCGGTGACGTCTGCCCGAGAGCGCTACCGGCACAGACGTAGGATAGTCATCGATGGGTGTGCAGGGTTTCCCACTAGGGGTAGCTGCATTTATTCTGCCCCGGGGGCAGTAGGTGCCGTAATGCGTGATGTTCGTTATTAGCGATGGTTTAAGGGCGCGCCGTGGAACCTGGTTGCATGGGTTTAGTTTTCGTTTAAGTCTCTATTGATGCAGATTGTCTTCCCGGTCTCATTGTTTGTTTTTTTTCTCTCTTCTGAAGTTTAAAGCTCACGCTTCGAAGTATTACCCGCACCTCTGCGAAATCATGCAGTTCGACCTAATCCCGGAACTGCGCGTCGTGCTGCGGAAGTTCTTCCTCCGCATCGGGGTCGTCTTCAAGGTCTGGACGCCTCCGGAGCGACCGCAAGGAGCCGGCGCGTGTTGATGTGCGGAACGCTCCAACCCCCGTAGCGCTTCTAGAGACCGGTTACTCGAGCCCCTCTATCCTGCCTGCGCCCGCCGCTGGTAATTAAGCACGTGTCTCCACTACAGTCCGTGTTCGACATGAAGGTCAAGGGGTCGGAATTTGTATTATCCCCAAAAAAAAAAAAAAGCACTTTGTTCTCCAGAATCCTTTCTTAAATATAGTACGGTTTTAACAAATGATCCGGCCTGGTCTTTCCATTGAGGAGAGGGACAGACGGCGCGTTCTGCGTACTCTCTGTAGCAGGCTCATTAACCGGCATTGCTTTGGTCTTGAGAAGAGGGGAGGATGACGCGTTTCACATCCACTCTGATGTAGGCGCGATAACACATTAATTGGCCCGCTCTTGAGAAGGGGAAACATGATGCGTTTTGCGCCCGCTCTGATGCAGATACGTGAACTGACCTGGCCTTCACCAGAGGGAAGGGCGACGCATTTTGCATTCAGTCTAATGCAGGCACATTAAGTCGGGGGCAGGGCGACGCATTTCGCATTCCGCATTCATTCTAATGCAGGTGCATTAATAGGCCGAGCCTTCTTGACGAACGAGAAGCGTGTCACCCAATCCGGCAGCGGCTGTTCTGGATTACATTCCTTTCTTAATTTACTGTTTTGTTCTCAAAATAATGGACTATTTGGGTTATATTTGCTTTTAGAAGGGTGAACTGATTTTTATTTTGCGCCTCTGCGTAAAGTTGTTTTTATGGCCCCCCGGCCTTCATCGCAGCCCCTCTTTTTTTAACACTTTCAATGTGAGGTAAGAGAAATGTTTTTGACTCATTAAGTAAGGGTCCATTTTCTTTTACGGGGCCCCTAACGGCTTTGGTGCTGTTGGATAGCAGACAGTCCCTTTCTTGTGCTTCTACTTCCTGTACCATAGCAAAATGGCGGTCTAACTTCCTGTTAGAAATGACCATAGAGAGGACAATGCATCTCTATGGTTTTATATGTAACGAGTCACAACTGACCATGTTACCATGGCGCCAGAAGCATAAGCACATAAATGGCTTTATCTGTTAAATTATTGCCATGACAAAAAATGTCATTTTGGATCACTTAACCCTTCGTTTCTACTCCCTGCTGCCGTTTTTGCCGATGCATGTATGAGAATAAAACCAAGAAAAATTTATTATTAAAATGAATGTATATAGTAGGTGGTTTATATTTTTAACTCTTTAATGGAAGAGGACCAGTTAGTGCTGTGTGGGATTATGGGAATACTGGAAATGTAGAAGTCTATAGCCTAGTTTAGGAAGTAAGCCCCATAGCTATTTTTTTTGGTATTTATTTGGTATTTGCTGCTTCTTGATACAAAAATTTGAAAAAATAAATTTTAAGTGGGATGAAAAATGTAACTATTTTATAAAAACTATTGGCCCCAAGGCTTTGCTTCTCAGCTATAAAGACGCGCAACGTAAAAATGATCTGGAAAAACATTGCCATGGGGGCGGCCATTTTGTTTCTGTAGCAGATGACAGCTGAGGTAGCTTGAGCGCTGCCATTATAATTTACAATGGAAGCAGAAATATTTTTTTTTGGCATTGTTACATTTGGAGGGAGGAGGGTGGAACCATGTAACATTTTTTTTTTTAATTATATAAAAAAAGGGTTCTCGCGTGAAGATTCATTTGATGAGGATTTTCTTTTTAATTTAGAAAAAAAATAAAAAATGATTTAAAATATCTTGTTTTCACTTAAAACATTTAATGCGTTAAAGCGCAGGACATGGGACACAACAACTCAGTCGAGGATACCGCTGCCGTTCTATGTTTTGGCAATAGGATTCCTACGATGGATGGATTGGTCAAAGTTGGCATGTATTCCCCACAATTGGCAAAGTTCCCACGATCCGGGTCCTTATCCTTTGAGCGGATCCTTGTATTCACTGAGAAGGTTCCAACAAAAGGTTGGGTAGTATTATATAGCCTGAGTATTCTATATATTGTTACTCGAGTACTTGGTATTAACCCTTCACACCACGTCCATGAGAAATATTACTTCAGTGATAAAATCTATAAGAAGACCAAGCACTGTATAGCTACCTATAAGGAATTTATTCGCGTTATTCCCCCCCGTCTCTGATACGTGTTTGTTGCGTGTAAAAATGTTTTCTTTCTGTTTAAAATATATAAATTCTATCGTCTAATATAAATTATCCATAAATTGATCTGTAAACCGGCAGCCTCTGCCTGCAAGATGTAAACATTTTTTAAAAACGGTGAGATATATATATATATATATATATATATATATAAAAGTGTAAAGTTTTCTATGTAAAATACTATGTATAATACTGTTATCCAAATCACATGCTTTAAATCAGGTGGAAAATCAATAAAGTTTTAAAGGTGATGTGTGTTTTTTCTATTTTTTCAATATGGCCTCAAGGTAGTTGATGTCCCGAGATAAACGAAATTCTGATTTAATGTTTTTAATTTGATGTGGTTATGATAAATAATTTTTATGAGGTGGCGTTGGTTATTAATGACGTCATCTGGGGCAGAATCTTCTGGTCATTCTTGCCAACTGCCCTAATTTAGTTGGGAAAATGCTATTCTGGTGCCTGAGTGTTATATGGTTATTAGGAAACGATGCTGATGGACACAACACGATGACATCATACTTGAACTTCTGGGGTGGATGGGCAGATTTTCAGGGGATTTATCGCTATCTCTGGGTCGTGGAATTACAGGCAGATTTTCAGGTTGTTGCAGCACCATCCCCCTCCCCCAATCTCATAGTGTATGGGCAGATTTTCAGGGGTTTATACCCCGGTCTTTGGGTAAAAGGGCAGATTCTTGGGGGTCTCACAGTCTGGAGCCGACTCATTTATATTTTCTTTTGGTTTGATGATATCTAAGAATCCTGACTGGTGCTTTTCTATATCCCCTATAATGTTCCTGCTTAAATACAGGTGACCAACTCTCCTTTACCCATATGTGAAGACACAAACTCTCCCTTACCCACACACTCTCCCTTACCCATACATATACACCAACTCTCCCTTACCCACACATGCACACCAACTCTCCCTTACCCACACATGCACACACACTCTCCCTTACCCACACATGCACACCAACTCTCCCTTACCCACACATGCACACACACTCTCCCTTACCCACACATGCACACCAACTCTCCCTTACCCACACATGCACACACACTCTCCCTTACCCACACATGCACACACACTCTCCCTTACCCACACATGCACACACACTCTCCCTTACCCACACATGCACACACACTCTCCCTTACCCACACATGCACACACACTCTCCCTTACCCACACATGCACACACACTCTCCCTTACCCACACATGCACACACACTCTCCCTTACCCACACATGCACACACACTCTCCCTTACCCACACATGCACACCAACTCTCCCTTACCCATACATATACACCAACTCTCCCTTACCTATACATACACACACACCAACACTCCCTTACCCACACATGCACACACACTCACACTCCTCTTCTGTTATCAACTTAAAGCCCCCATTCACAGCAACCAAATTACCACCCCTCCCAGCCCTTTATTCATTCCTTGGAGCGGTTCCTGTGGATCCTATTAGCATTTTATTATTTTCGTACGCATCAGAATGACATCATGACTTCAGAATGACATCATGACGCCGGAGCGAAATGAAGATTTCCAGATGGCTGCAAACATTAAAGTAAGTCCCAGCCGTGGCGGATTTCAGGAGGGGCACTCAGACTAACACCTCATTCTCTTCTAAATTAGGCACATAAAGAGTTAAGTCAGGAATACGGGACTTTCCCCTTTATTCCAGGATCGTATCAATTCTCTGCCCCCCCCCCCCCCCCCCAATCTGCCTCCTTACAACATGGAAGCCCCTAAAAACAGCCCTGTCTGACCTCACGCCCATACCTGGGAACATCTCGGCTCCGGCTACCTGGAGCCTTCCCTTGTGGGACGCGGCCAGGGCTGCCCACTACACACGCTCTGCAATCCGGCTTAATGAGGCCATCATTTCGCACCTCCCATGGGGGGGCTTTTTATGTTACTTTATGCCCTATTGCTGGGTGTTTGTGTAACTGAGTGGGGCAATTAGAAGAATAAGGGGTTTATTTACCCCGTTTAACTAAACAGCCATTTCCTTTTGTTTCAATACACATTATCGGGGCTTTTAGGGCTGTAGAACCCTGCAATCCCCTCATACCCAGCAAACATTCCTATAGCCTAGAAAAAAGGGGCATCAGGGGAGGAGAGAGGGGCACTGGGGGTCTAATGGTCCACATAAGGACTGGCCCAACTAAACAAGGACACTTCGCAGGGGTATAGCAACTATCTCAGTTGGGCCCTCAAATACACGTGACCCAGCGGAGAGAGCCACATACCGGCTCAACTATGTCCTACAGGACAGTAAAGTATCGCTTTGCGCATGCGCATACAGCAGGGCAAAGTGAAATGCGCATTCGCGGTAGGCGGGGCGGGATGCGCGCATTGCGCATGCGTGTAACAATGGCAGGGTTACATGCAGTGCGCATGCGTACTTCGTCCGGCGCGCCATTTTGCTGGAGTTTGAATGTGAGGTGCAGGGGAGGCTGTGCCGCTAACTTGAGGCCTTAACAGATTTCCGCTTGTTGTTGCTACCTCCTCGCAGACAGGTAACCGAGCCGGGGGGCAGCAAGGGGACTATTCCGAGCGAGGACAGGTCGTGTCTGAGGTGCGTGGGGACGCCTAGGCCACTGCAGTGACTCGGTACAGCGTGAGCGGGCATGTCAGACGCGAGATCGAGCCCAGGGAGAGCCCCGTGACACCCCGCCAGCTACCCCCATCCTGGTGCAGGATGAAGGGGCAGATTCTGAGGGTCCCACAGTCTGACTCCTTCATGTCCCCCTTCCCCGTGATCGTATATAAGACCCCCAGTGGGTGCTTTTGCTTGAATGCAGGTGGCTCAAGTGTCTATTTAAATAATAGCAAGTCAAGGTTTTCATAGTTTTTATAATGGCCTATTGAAGGGTTAATATTTGAGGGTCAGCTCATTTAGGAAGTTCATAGGGATGGGGCAGTCAGGGTGACAGGCAGGACATGTGGGCCCCGTGACTGTCCCTCAGGGGCCCTGGGGTTATCCTGGAAATCCTAGCAGCTAGTGTTTTTTGATATATATTTTATTTAATGCTTTTTGGCTCTTTCCAATAAATGTATTTGGTGAATTATTGTGCGATTCGTTAGTCTTTTATTTAACTCCGCCTGTCAGTTTCCAACAAAGCAATACCTTCTCCACGTAACGATTTAACTTATTCCTCCCCGTCCTGCTTTCGGGTGCCTGTTACGTAGCGAAGGCTCCGTCCCGTTCATCTTGTAATACTGCAGACATAAATCAGACCTATTAAACACATGGCAATAAATGTATTTTATCGGAAGCCTTGCAGCTCGTGTGATGTAATCATCACATTTAGTGACATCAGTACCTTCCTGTGACCTCATGTTAAGGACACTGCTGCTGGGACTTTTGAAAGCGAACAGACAGGCAGGTCACAAACCAACTGTAATTCTGCCCGCTTAATTGCCCTGATAGTGGGCACCTGCATCTGTGTCCCTGCCGTCAGGTCGAGCGGCGCTCTGCCTCCAGGCAGAGAAGGGAGGAATGAGTTTACTGCCTGAAGTTCCTGCTCTTCAGGGTTTTAATTGTTTTTCCAATAATTTCCAATTTCTCTACTTATTAAGGTCTCTAAATATACATTTTTTTCCTGTTATTTTAGTATAGTTATTTATATTTATTATATGTTCCATGCACTCCATCCCTGTATTTAGCACTGAGGGTCCGAGTCCTCGCTGCCGTTCATTGTATATAAAGAGTTATTTGACCGGCATGTTAAAATAGTCAAATACTCAAAATTTGTTAACTTTTGGAATTTCAAAATAAAATGTTTACTGAATCCTATTATTCTGCAGCACTTTGCGAACCTTGGGTACCGCTGGCTAAAAAAATGATAGTCGCAGTAATTTAGGCTGAGCGGACCTACGTCCATCAACTCTATCGCTTCTATCCACCCTTCCTGCTTTTCATCCAAAAAAAGGCAAAAAAAAAACCCCCCAAAAAAAACAATAAAGCAGTATTTTTTTAATTCTGCCACTTTATTCCTTCTTGACTCCAAAAGATCCCTAGATCTAGAAGATCTAAAATATTACCGTTTCTTCTGTCGGTTAATGGAGTTTAAAGGGGCGCTTCAGTGTCCCGGGAAGCCCTTTAAATAACTAAAGTGTATTAAATTACTGTGGAAGTAGCTTAAAATTTCTTGTTTTTACTTTTAATATATAAAAAAAATCCTTTTGATAGAAGCTGCAGCTCCCCAGATTGTCAGCGGTCAGATAAAGCAGCCAGTGACAAAGTGTTCCTATTAAAATGAATGGGAGCGCTTACGGTGCGCATGCGCAGATAACTTTATGCCTTAGAGAATGGTTTAACCCCTTAAGGACAATGGGTTGATCCTTAAGCCCATTAAAAACAATGCATTGTGAGCTCATACATGTACAGGCTTTGTCATGAAGGGGTTAAAGGCACTGACCAGCTATCGCATGCATTAAAGTGTGTATATAATGGCTGGATTGCCCCTTTTATCGTGGTTACTGGTTATTTGGTGTTGAATGCAGTGGGGGAGGGGAGACATTACAGCCGTGTGTTTTATCCCTTTCAGATTTGCCGTCATGGAGATGAGCGATGCCAATTTCCAGGCCTTAACGGAGTATCTGAAGAAGACTCTCGACCCGGACCCAGCCGTGAGACGACCAGGTTTGTTCTGGCAGAAGCGCGCTTGGCACCTCGGGACGCGGAGCTTCCGTTAACGGTCTGGTTGCCAGGGAAACGCACTTTGCATTAGTTTGGGACGTTTTAGGTTGTGACTTGTGCTCGTTTATCGTTAATGTAACGCGATATCCGATTTCTCCGCGCAGCCGAAAAGTACCTGGAATCCGTGGAAGGCAATCAGAACTACCCGCTGCTTCTGCTGACGCTGGTTGAGCGCTCCCAGGATAACGTCATCAAAGTCTGTTCTTCTGTAACCTTCAAAAATTACATCAAGCGGAACTGGAGAGTTGTAAGTGTTCCTTCCGTCACCGCGGCGCGGTCTGTTTTCATGTGGAATAAAGTCTTTTGGTTATCCTGGTTAGATCGTACGCTAATTAGACTTTTGGATTCAGGCAATTTAATTTTGTGCGAATATCCGAAAAGAGGAGGGGCCTCCAAAGAAACTAATGAAAACGAGGCTGTCTCTCTGTGCCTGTCTGTCTCTCTGTGCCTGTCTGTCTCTCTGTGCCTGTCTGTCTCTCTGTGCCTGTCTGCCTCTCTGTGCCTGTCTGTCTCTCTGTGCCTGTCTGTCTCTCTGTGCCTGTCTGCCTCTCTGTGCCTGTCTGCCTCTCTGTGCCTGTCTGCCTCTCTGTGCCTGTCTGCCTCTCTGTGCCTCTCTGCCTCTCTGTGCCTGTCTGCCTCTCTGTGCCTGTCTGCCTCTCTGTGCCTGTCTGCCTCTCTGTGCCTGTCTGCCTCTCTGTGCCTGTCTGCCTCTCTGTGCCTGTCTGCCTCTCTGTGCCTGTCTGCCTCTCTGTGCCTCTCTGCCTCTCTGTGCCTCTCTGTGCCTCTCTGTGCCTGTCTGCCTCTCTGTGCCTCTCTGTGCCTCTCTGTGCCTCTCTGTGCCTCTCTGTGCCTCTCTGTGCCTCTCTGTGCCTGTCTGCCTCTCTGTGCCTCTCTGCCTCTCTGTGCCTCTCTGCCTCTCTGTGCCTCTCTGCCTCTCTGTGCCTCTCTGCCTCTCTGTGCCTCTCTGCCTCTCTGTGCCTCTCTGCCTCTCTGTGCCTGTCTGCCTCTCTGTGCCTGTCTGCCTCTCTGTGCCTGTCTGTCTCCGTCTGTCGTCACAAACCGGCAGGCAAATTTCAACCGAACAGAAAAGGACAGGAAAATAAATTTGTTGTCCAAAAACCAACGGACCAAAAAGGAAAACAAAACAGATCCATTTGCAGAAGTGTAATCGTAACGCTCCTCTCTGTACGAGTTGTTTTTAGGAGTCGTGAATATTTCCATCCACCGGCCTCTGTCTCTCTTCTGTTAGATCGAAGACGAGCCCAATAAGATCTGTGAATCTGACAGACTTGCAATCAAAGCCAACATTATAAACCTGATGCTCAGCAGCCCGGAGCAGATTCAGAAGCAGGTAATTCTGCAGCCTGCGCGGGAGACGGCTTTCATCTTATTTTTGTGATAAAGCAAAATCTATAACTGATCCGGCGCTCCTTTGTTTTTTCTGATCGCCGTACTTCATCTTTCCACCCTACTGAAGTTAGCTGTTCTCCTTAAACGTTAGCGCATCTCTCTTTACTCTAAAGGCTCTACTGATGTCTTTATCATAAAATGAACCCTTACATGTTATATATACAATCACAAGGAACCGCTGTGCCGTTTATAATGTATGTTTCTCGCCACTGTTGAACCACTTTAGTTTTTCATGTTTTTACCCATAATGCCTTTCTCAGCTTAGTGATGCCATCAGTATCATAGGACGTGAAGACTTCCCACAGAAATGGCCTGATCTGCTGACGGAGATGGTGAACCGCTTCCAAAGCGGAGACTTCCATGTCATCAATGGCGTCCTCCACACCGCTCACTCTCTGTTCAAAAGGTGTTTTAAAAAAAATTAATTATTTTAACTGCTTTTTATAATCGCACACACGTCTGTTGCAAAATGCGTCGTTTATAATGCCGTCTCCCTGTGCTAGGTATCGGCATGAGTTCAAATCAAGTGAATTATGGACAGAGATTAAGCTTGTACTGGACACTTTTGCCGCACCTCTGACCAGTCTTTTTACGGTGAGGCCGCTTGTTGTTTTTATTTATTTATTCTTTTTGTCTGTCTACTTTTCTTAATTCTTGTCTTTCTCACTTTTAGGGGACGATTGAGCTTTGTAACACTCACGCCAATGATGTCAACGCACTAAAAATTCTTTTTTCCTCTCTGATTCTAATTGCAAAGCTCTTCTACAGTTTAAACTTCCAGGTATTTCTTTTTTTATTTGTGTATATTTTGTTTTGGCTAAAAATTGGAAGAACATAACAAAAATCATGAATCTTCTGCAGAAATACCATACGCCCATGAAAAAGGCTGCTGTTTGGTTTACTAGTCTCTATTAGTGATGTCCTCTGTCTTGCTTAACCGGGTCAATTATTTTTTTTTATATATATATATATTGTAATCTGTATAAAATCTATCTAACTTTGTTCTTGTTTTGTGAAAAATATCTTTAATCGTGTAGGATCTCCCAGAATTTTTTGAAGATAACATGGAGACTTGGATGACAAACTTCCACAACCTTTTAACGTTGGACAACAAACTTTTACAAACGGAAGTGAGTGATTTCATTGATTAGCGGGATAACCGTATTGCCCGGTGTTTGCAGACGTCTTTACTGTCCTGAAAAGATTGTGTGTTTGAGGTTTCCTCCAGGAGGCGTTCACATGCTTTCCAACCCCGCCGGTTCATCTTTGTCTGATTTACTATTGAATACCCGAGATAAACTCAGTATGGCTTAGTAAGCTGTTTTTATACTAGATAAGCTAATTAAATTGCTTATACAAACTGTAACATGTTTTAAGTACGTTATGTGAATGCGGGTTCCGTAACTTTATAACCAAATTTACTTAACTATTCCTTCCGCTGGCATAGGTCTGTTCAAAACTGCATCTTTATTATGAGGCATTGGGGATTAAAGTTATGAATTTGGGACTGGGGAAGTTATAGGTTTCGCATGTGTCGGGATGGAGGAACAGTCCAGAGCCTTCTAAACGAAACAATTATTTTAGTACATCCCCCGTGCTATTGGATTTTACATCTAGTCCTTTTTCCCCCTCTTTAAAGGATGAGGAGGAGGCTGGTTTGCTTGAGCTGCTGAAATCCCAAATCTGTGACAATGCTGCCTTATATGCCCAGAAATACGACGAGGAGTTCCAGCCGTACTTGCCGCGATTTGTCACCGCTATCTGGAATCTGTTGGTCACCACGGGCCAAGAAGTGAAATATGACTTGGTAAACAATCAGGGTTTATTCAGCGTGATGTACGGCATCCGATCAATGGCAAACTGCTTAATGAGCACCTCAAGCAAAGATTGAATGCACGTCGGCATTGTGCAAACCCCGTGTGTCGATCTAAAGCTTTGTATCTTTATTTTGGTGTAATTGCTCTGGATACACAGGTGTGATGTTCTTTGTCTGCCGCACACTGAGTTGCGGTATCGAGTTTTGTGTTGTTTGCCGTTGCACACCCTGTTTTGATTTATAGAACGTATATCTGGTCTTGCTGTAGCAGATGACTGTTAGTATCTGACATGTCCGTCTGTCCTTCTGTCATGTAGCTGGTAAGCAATGCCATCCAGTTTCTGGCTTCTGTCTGCGAGAGACCGCATTACAAGAACTTGTTTGAGGATCCCAGCACGCTGACCAGTATCTGTGAAAAGGTGATTGTTCCGAACATGGAATTCAGAGGTAAGAATCTCTTTCTGTCACGGTAAAAATAATCCATTGAAACATCTCAAATGAGTTTTTTAAGGGCTATCCTGTGTAATGGAAAAATAACTATTTTTTTTCAGCTGCTGATGAAGAGGCCTTTGAAGACAATTCAGAGGAATATATAAGAAGGGACTTGGAGGGATCTGGTAAATGCTTTCTCATAATATCCTCCTAAACTTCCGAAGTGCATTTGAGGTTTCGCTGTTGTGGATGTATTTATCCAAAGCCTCTTGGCCCCAAAATGCCAACATTTGTTCAACTTATTAAGAATGAGAGATGTCTTATGGTTTAGTTAACTTTAGAAATATATTTAGAAAGCAGGAATTGTGTTTCCGTTTTTTCCCAGAGAGCTGCAATTCTGCTAGGTTGTCCGCAAATATGTTTGACAGGAATTTCAAGTCAAATAGAGGAAATTTAGAAGTCTGTAACCCTGTAATTCTCATAAAGTGACCATTTGAAGACCTAAATTATAGCTGTAAATAAATGCGAAGGTTAAGGGAGTATTATTTCTGTTTCACATGGAGTTATGTTGTGATAAGATGTAGGAAGGACATATCTAGACTTACAAGGCAGTTACAGCACGGCTGGTCGCCATCTATCTTCAGGCAAAGGCCATCAAAGCCAGAATTCCCATTCTATAAGTAATGTGCCTCACGTTGAAAGCACTGGATCCGCAGTGTTACTGTGTTAAATATTTAATAAAGACCGGTAGAAGGTAAAAAGAAGGTATAAGACCGGTTCAACCCACTTCAATAAACGATTGTCTTTCAGCGAGCTTGCTAACTATCCTAATGCCGTGACTTTTTCTTTCTGTCGATCATATCAGACATTGACACCAGACGGCGCGCAGCTTGCGATTTAGTACGCGGCCTGTGCAAGTTCTTTGAGGCCCCCGTGACCAACATCTTCTCTGGTTACGTCAGTTCGATGCTACAGGAGTTTGCCAAGAATCCATCGGTGAACTGGAAGCACAAAGATGCGGCCATTTATTTGGTAACCTCCTTGGCTTCCAAAGCTCAGACGCAGAAGGTAAATGCTCTGAGGATCTTACACGGAAAGACACGAATAAACTTGACGTGCTGCTTGAAATATGTCTAATTCGGAAAGCGTGTCTGATGTGCGCTGGCTGAGATCCTTCCAAAAAACAGCTTCCCTTTTATGGAGCCATTCCACAAACCCACATTATAATTCATTCTCTGATCTGCTTTAAAGGGACCCTATACTGTCCTTAACACCCATGCGTATTAAAGTAATTCTACTTAAAGTGGAAACAATACTCGCCACTGATTGGCTCCTCAAAGCAGCCAATTGGTTGCAGGAAAGCACTTCCATTTAAATCAATGGGAGCACTTTCTGCGCATGCGCTGGAGCGTCACAGTTCATGTTCTCCGTGCCAGCCGTGGAAGATGTCTCCTGCGCTGCGGGTAGCTGGGAAGTGTGGCGATACGTATGGAGTTTGCAAAAGGTGCAATATGAAATTTGAAGGGGGCCAAGCAACGATCGCATTAAAGTGCCTGAAGTTTTCCTGATTAAAGCCCGTGACCAAATTAAGTCTGCCGGGAGTGACAGAATAAAACCAACTGAAGTCTGATGAAGTCTGTAACTTTGTACCCTGGCAGGCAGGCAGATTTAATTTAATCACTTCACGTAAAAAGTAATGTTTTAATAACTGGATTGCTTTTTATCTGGCAGCACGGAATTACGCAGGCAAACGAACTGGTTAATTTAACGGAATTTTTCGTTAACCATATTCTCCCGGATTTAAAGTCTGCGAACGGTAAGTAACGTCGGCGCCTGCCTGTACGCTAAATGCTATAAAGCTAACGTCGTATTGACTTTTTATGATATAATTATATAATGTCGTAACTTTTTTTTTTCTTTTCTAGTTAATGAATATCCGGTGCTGAAGGCAGACGGGATCAAGTATGTGATGATTTTCAGGAATCAAGTGAGTAGAATGTAACGCTTCCTTTCTGTCATGTGATCATTGTGCCTCTGCCACGTTTCTGAAATCTTTCCAGCAAATTGAGGCATTATGCACCTTTCTGCCCCCCCCCCCCCCTCATAAATACTACGCATTGTCACGTTGCCATTGTGCTTTCTTGTCAGGTTCCCAAGGAACACATTCTGTCTGCTGTCCCGCTGCTCATCAATTATCTCCAGGCAGAAAGTATAGTGGTTCACACGTATGCAGCGCATGCCCTGGAGCGTTTATTCACTATGAGAGGAGGAACCGCCAACTCAACCCTGTAAGTGGATTTCTATATGAATGCAGTCATATATTTTTTTTTATATGAGTGCTTTAAACCACTTCTGTATCGGTTTGTCTTAGTCTGTCAATTCTTGTCTTGTCATATCCCTTGAATTTATGAATTGTATTAACCCCTTAATGACAATTGCCGGTCCTGGCACGGCACGGAAAAGCATGTGCTTTACGACAATTGACGTGCCAGGACCGGCACGTCTTTAAACGGGTGCAGAAAGCGATCTACTATCGCTTTCTGCACCCAAAAAGCGTTGCTGAATGCCTCGACCTCGAGGCATTCAGCAACGCCGCGATCGGCACAAAGGGGCCATCTCTGGCTCCTCCACGGGGCGTCAACATCCGCCATACTTTGTATGGCGGCGGACGCCCGTTTTAAAAGCGTTTAGGAGGCGATCGACGATCGCCTCCTAAACTTAAATGGTGTCGCTGGAATGCCTCGATCAGGAGGCATCCAGCGACACCAAACACTAACCTTTTGATGGGCTGTGACCGCTCCGGAGAGCGGTCACAGCCGCAGCTGCCGGCAATCTTCGCCATCAAGGAAGATGGCCGCCGTCCTGTAACAGGAACCACAAATTTTAAAAGTTCGCTAGATAGTCCAGACCATCTAGAGAACTTTGGCTCCACTTGCAGGTTGAATACAGGTACTGCATTCACCATGCAAGTCAATGGAGCCCAGCTTTCTAATCACAGTGTGATTAGTAAAAATAAATTAAAAAATAAAATAAAATTAATAATAATTAGAAAAAAATAGTAAAAAAACAGTAAAATGTAAAAATCATTTCCCACTGATGTCACTATCAGGGGAACCTCCAAGTTGAAGAAAAATGTTAAATTTTTTTAAAAAAAAAATAATAAAAAAATATATATATATATATAAAAAATATATTTTTGTGAGCAAGTCCTAAAATTAGCATATTAGCTTAAAACAATTCTCGCATGGAAAGAGTTAAAATACTGGCATATTAAATGCCCGTGGGGTGTCTACTTTTAAAAAATGTATGATTTGATGGGGTAAATTGAATGGACCAGGTTCAACAACGTCCCAATTAACACGGGGGGAAGGATGGCCACACATCTAATTTCCAATTAGAAAAATGCACACGTACCAAATGTGGCCTTTTAGTTCCCCCAAAAAATGACACACCCATGCATGTGGGGTATCACTGTACTCAGGAGATGTTGCTGAACACATTATGGGGTGTCGTGTGACAGCGGCATATACCAGGAGCTGTAAATTCATACATAAAGTAGGTGTGTGTGGGAAAAATACACACACAAAAATATTACTGCAAACTTTGAAAAAATGCTGGTGGTAAAATGTGTGCATGCAAAGAGTTAAAATACCAGCATTTAAAATACCCTGTGGTGTCTAGTTTTGAAAAATATATGGTTTTGTTGGGCATACTGAAATGGCCCGGCTCAAAGATGTACCAAATAGGGCATGGGCAGTGGATCCCAAATGCCAAAGTTCAACATTGAAAAAAGCGCATGCCCCAAATGTGGCCCTTTTGCCCCAAAACAGCCAGGCAAAATCATTCATGTGAGGTATCGCTGTACTCAGGAGATGTTGCTGAACACATATTGGGGTGTTTTGTGATAGTGACATATACGAGAACATTTTAATTCATACCTGAATTAAAATGTGTGTGGAATACCAAATGCAAAAAAATGACTACCACAAAGTTTGACAAAGACTGGTGGTAGATATGGTGCATGGAAAGAGTTAAAATACTAGCATTTGAAATACCCTGGGGTGTCTAGTTTTCAAAAATATATGGGTTTATTGGGCACACTGAAATGGCCCGGCTCAAAGATGTACCAAATAGGGCATGGGCAGTGGATCCCCAAATGCCAAAGTTCAACATTGAAAAATGCGCATGCCCCAAATGTGGCCCTTTTGCCCCAAAACAGCCAGGCAAAATCATTCATGTGGGGTATCGCTGCGCTCAGGAGATGTTGCTGAACACATATTGGGGTGTTTTGTGAAAGTGACATAAACTAGAACATTTTAATTCATACCTGAAGTAAAATGTGTATGACAAAACAAATGCAAAAAAATGACTACCATAAAGTTTGACAAAGACTGGTGGTAGATATGGTGCATGGAAAGAGTTAAAATACTAGCATTTGGAATACCCTGGGCTGTCTAGTTTTCAAAAATATATGACTTGATGGGGTAAATTGCATTGGCCGGGTTCAAAGATACCCGAAATGGCACATGGGGGGAAGAATTACCAGATTTGGAAAAAATGGCTTTGAAATAGCAAAACGCGACCTGTACTTATTGCCCCATAATGGGTAGAAAAAAGCAAAAAAACATAAAAACATTGGGTATTTCTAAACTCAGGACAAATAGTAGAATCTATTTAGCAGGTTTTTTCATTACCTTTTATAGATGAGTAAAAGATTTTTCAACTAAAAGTTAGAAACAGTCATTTTTTTCTACATTTTTCACCATATTTTATAATTTTTTTAATAGTAAATAATATGATACAATCAAAACAATGTCATCTAAAGAAAGCCCTTCTTGTCCTGAAAAAAAAAATATCTAATGTGTGTGGGTTCAGTAAACGGGAAAGAAGAAAATTACAGCTAAACACAAGCAGCGCAGAAATGTTAAAAAGGCCATTGTCACGAAGGGTACAAAAAGTAAAATCAGCCTTTGTCTCGAAGGGGTTAAGCACTGCGTAAACTGTTGGCGCTATATAAATAAAGAATAATAATAATAATACTTCTGATTTCCTCAATGTCTTATAATAGCCAAGAATTATTTTCGTTTAATAACTTAAATGGTACCTGTGGAAGCAGAAATGTTTATGGTTTGAGGGGGTCTGCTGTTCTGTGGACCAGATTTATTTCCATATTTTAGCTCATTTGGTAAAATTAACGCAAGTAAAGCCACATATACATCCTTCTAGTAGTTCTGTGGTTGTATAGTATGACGGTAGACCTCGCTTTCATCAGGCTCTTCCTTTTTTTTTATCCCAGCATCACCGTTGCAGAGATGATGCCGTATGTGGAAATCCTTCTCGCTAATTTGTTCAAAGCTCTTTCATCGCCAGCCTCGTCGGAAAATGAATACATCATGAAAGGTTTGTACATATTGGGCTGCAATGAAATGAATACCAAGATGGACAAGCGGCATGAGTTTTGCCATCGTTCTAATCTGTATTTTATACCATCTGATAATCAAACCTCCCCCGTCGGCTGCATTGCAAGGGGTTAATAACAATTTGGGACTCTGTCACCTAAGCTGTTTGCATTTTGTATTCTTTCTCACGCTCCCTACCGTCTCCGCCGACCGCTTCTGTGTCCCGGTCTCCTTTCCCGCAGCTCCGCTTTTTTTCTTGCCTCTTGTTCTTCTGCCGTCTTTCTTCGTTGGAGAAGACATGGGGTGAAGCAGGCGAAAAAAAGAGGCAGAAGAACAAGCGTGGACGAGAAAGTACTAGAAGGGAATGAGAATGACGACAGATTTAGTTTCCGAATGGAACAACCCCTCCGAGTTTCGGAAGGACCGAATGGGCAGGAAACTAAGTTCGTTGGCCGAAAACAAAATGAAAAATGTGTCTCGTTTTTGCTCCGCTTGCATAAGTCTCCTCTGTAGTCCTCGTGTTTGTTTGTTCCGTTTCCAGCAATAATGAGGAGCTTTTCGCTGCTGCAGGAAGCCATAATCCCGTATATTCCTACCGTCATCACTCAGCTGACCCAAAAACTGCTGCAAGTTAGCAAGGTATTTTTTTTTTTATTTTTTTATTTTTTTTTTATTTACTTTTTTATACTTTGTTGTAAGGCTGGACATTATCTGTGAGATCCAAATGACCAGCGCTGTTAGAAGCTGTCTGTATCTCAGTGGAAAGGTGCATCTTTTCTCTTAATTTTGTTGTCTAATAGAATCCGAGTAAACCTCATTTCAATCACTACCTGTTTGAATCCATTTGCCTGTCTATCCGGATAACTTGCCGGGCAAACCCAGCCGCTGTTGGGAGCTTTGAGGAGGCCCTGTTCATCGTTTTCACAGAGATATTACAGAGCGACGTGCAAGGTATGCGTGGTGCGGCTGTGAGATATGGCAATAATTCCCCCAAATAAGAACCATTGGGCAGAACCATCTTATCTTCCCACTTTTTTTGCTGTAAACACTTAGTCTGTCTTTAGATTGAGGAGCCCATATGCCTATCCCATGCATATTTAAATTAGCCTCTGCCACTTCTGCTGGGAGGCTGCTCCACTTATCTCCTACCCTCTCAGTAAAGTGAAACTCCCTTCCATTCCATCTTGTCCTCTGACCCTCTAGTGTTAGATTCTGGTCTCTTGTAAGTTTTCTCCTCCTTTGAAATAAACTTCCCTCCCGTACCCCGTTAGGAGCATTTAGATACATAAAGGGATTTATCGCCCTCCCTTCTCTGTACATATTGATATAAAGTGGGCCTTTGCTTTAAATGTTACCTTTTTGGAACATTTTTAGAGTAATGTACGGCTTTCATATAAATGTTGACGTCCTGCGTGTGGAATAGAAGTCTGTTACATGCCGTTAGAAGCCCTTATCGTTTGCAACACATCATCTTCAATGGTATCTCTGGTTGAAACCAGTATGATTTTATCTTTTTTCCCAGAGTTTATCCCGTATGTGTTTCAAGTGATGTCCCTGCTGCTGGAAATACACAAAAATGAAATCCCGGCGTCGTACATGGCCCTGTTCCCCCATCTCCTGCAGCCCATCCTGTGGGAGAGGACGGGGAATATCCCTCCCTTGGTGAGGCTGCTGCAGGCGTACATGGAGAGGGGCTCGACCACCATAGCCGCAAACGCCTCTGATAAAATTGTGAGTACGTTGCGCTTTAATAACCATTCGGGACGCTATTCAACGCGACCTTGGCGATTAAAAGCCCATGTTTTGGGGAGGACTCATCCTGCGAGCCACATAGTTTATCCCTGTATTGGCTAAATTACACTTTAGCTGAGAGCCATTGATGGCCACTTGCCATTATTAGGTTCCCGCAGCCACCCACTAATGTAAATACTGAAAATCATGATTTTTTTTTATTTTTTTTTTGCCCTGTAGCCCGGGTTGCTTGGGGTTTTCCAAAAGCTGATCGCCTCTAGAGCCAACGATCATCAAGGATTTTATTTACTGAACAGCATCATTGAACACCTGCCCGTGTAAGTAGGAACGTGCAGATTTATTTAGAAAAAGGCTTTTATTCCGCACTCCGGGCTTAAAGGGTACTTTCACGCGCTGATCTGAGCCGCTTGTTCCGCAGGGAGTGCCTCGAGCAGTATAAGAAGCAGATATTCATTGTGCTTTTCCAGAGGCTGCAGAACTCCAAAACCACCAAGTTCGTTAAGAGTAAGTATTATATATTAGAACCGCTTTATGGCGGCTTCGTGAACGGATAAATCTATATTATAGAAGACCTTTCACACAGTCCAAACAAATGCTAAAACTGATATAGTCATTTGAAATTAGTCTAGGTGCCTTTTTTTTTTCCTCCCCAAAGCTTTTTGTTCCTTCCTAGCTATAATGGCAACCTACCTTTTCTGTTTGTCTCCTTCTAGGTTTCTTAGTGTTTTTGAATCTGTACTGCGTGAAATACGGAGCCATCGCACTGCAAGAAATGTTCGACAGCATTCAGCCAAAGTGAGCGAATGGATGATTTATTTATTTTTTAAGCCGGTTGGATATAAATGGTGAGTGTTTTCTAACCCCGCGTCTTTGTTTCCTCGGCCGCAGAATGTTCGGCATGGTTGTGGAGAAGATCATCATCCCCGAAATACAAAAAGTGTCCGGGCCGATCGAAAAGAAAATCTGCGCTGTTGGAATTACAAAGATCCTGACGGAGTGTCCTGCTATGATGGACACGGAGTACACCAAGCTGTGGTGAGTGCGAGTGTAGCAGAAATTCTATGAATTCCCCCCCCCCCCCCCAAAAAAAACATCCCTTCCTGTTTACACAAAACTGGGCACCGGTGGTACTGTCTCGGCTGTAATATTAACGAACTTATTTATTGAGATACTAAGTCAATAGAACTCTATTATCGTATTTAAATAACGCCAGCAGTTTACGGAGAGCTTCTTACTATACACGGATTCAATGGGGTGTAACGGACTAAAGCGGAGCCCACACGCTGGGTATAGAGGGCTCGGCTCGCAAGCTTACACTCTAGCCAATGATGCTCAGAAATCCTTGCTTCCTTTTCATGCAGGACTCCGCTCTTACAGGCTTTGATCGGTCTGTTTGAGCTCCCCGAAGATGACACCATTCCTGATGACGAGCACTTCATAGACATCGAGGACACCCCGGGCTACCAGACGGCCTTTTCCCAGCTGGCGTTCGCTGGCAAAAAGGAACACGACCCTATCGGCGAAATGGTCAGCAACCCCAAGATCCTGCTGGCGCAGTCTCTGCACAAGCTGTCCACCGCGTGCCCGGGCCGGGTGAGTCCCCGAGATCCATTTGAGCGCTACCAGCGTCCCGGCGGCTTCTCGCAGCCGTCTAATCGTGTCTTGCCTTCTCTAGGTCTCCTCCATGATCAGCACGAGTCTGAACGCCGAGGCGCTCCAGTTCCTTCAAGGATATCTTCAGGTTGCCAGCGTGTCGTTGGTCTGAGTCTGGACCTGCGCAGAAAACCCTTGACGGCCCGTTTTTAACCGCGCCGCCGCGAAGCACTTCGGGGTTTCTTCACTTATAGCTGCATGGTCAAAGTGTTACCCCGTCCCGGACTGCTAACCAAGGCTTCCGGCCTCTCCTCGCGTTTTTTCTTTTCTACAGCCCCAAACCGGGGTTTAACCCCCCCCCCCCCCCGTATCCTTGCAGTGATCTCACAAAGTAACCTGTCGGCGGCTCCATCTCATACGAGGAATAACGGATTTAAGGTTCACGCTGTTTCACTCGAGTCTTATTCTTGCAGGGGAATAAGTTAATTTATTGTACAGATTAATCAGCGTCTAGGAATCCTCTCCAAGTAACGGCACTTATTCCCCCCTCCCCTCATGTTTATTTTGATATCATTCTCTGAATCTGCCTTTTTTTTTTTTTTTTTCTACATTCTTAACTGTTTCTTCTTTTTTTTTTCCCAAACTGTGAATAAATAAGAAGCATTTGCTCAAAACGCTTAGGAACTTGCCATTATTATTTGTAGCGACACCCGGAGCCTTTTTATCTCCTCGGCATCCTTCACTCCATTTCCATTCCGCAGACCAAGTTGTTTTGTTTCAACAATGCAGTTTTCACCTAAAATCTGATAAAAAAAATAAATAAAATATATAATAATAATAATTCAATCTAAAAAAAAAAAAATGCAGGCGCGTGTGAATTCTGTATGGGCTGTAAGACTCCACCAGACGAGAGTCAGGGCTTGGACGCAAAGTGCTTGTTCTGTGTTAGTTGGGCAGCCTTTGGGGGTCTATCTTCTAAGGGTCCCGACTTCATGATGCAACAGGACACGTTTCTCCGGAGCGATTCCTGGCTGACTCAGATTTGTAGGGGTGGTTTGCCCGATTTCCAGCCTTGATATAATGCTTGCCACTGGCTTGAAAGCAGGTGGCTGTTTTTTTAACCCCTTAAGGACAACGGGTTTGCGTTGTGAGCCCGCACGGGCTTTGGCAGGAAGGGGTTAATCCAGAAATACCAGCCGTATTTCTAAGCCTGACGCAGACCCTCGAATGTTCTGTGACGAGGACCCCTTGGGTACTTTACTAATCTTGGGAAATGACTAAGAATTCCAAAAACCTTACTTTTGGAGCAATTTTGTTTGCTATACCTTCAGCCTAAAAGCGGTGGGGAATCTATTACTCAAACCTATGCTGGGAGGAGAATTTTTAGACCTAAACAATAAAAAAAAAACAAAAAACTTTTCTCCAAAGTTTCGAACACTTCCAACTTTATTCAAACTGACCTCATATGCAAATGAGCTGCTGCCCCGCATCCACTCTCATTTGCATGCCAGGCCAAAACACGAGGTTTTAAATGATTTGGGGGTTTTTTTCTCTCAAAATGATTCTAGGCTCTCCCCTCTCGTACATTCGCGGTTCTCTTGTGTGTTTCTGCATGACGCCTCTCGACACGCGTGGAAGAAGAACCCGTGTCGTCCTCCGTGTCGCTGTCTGTGGGATTGTTACAAACTTTGGACACTGTTCCCTTTGTAATGTTTCTCTGTCTGCTGTCTGTACGTTTTTTGCTTGTAAGGAAATGTGCTGACTCGGCAAC
Source organism: Spea hammondii (assembly GCA_029215755.1). NCBI lineage: Eukaryota > Metazoa > Chordata > Amphibia > Anura > Pelobatidae > Spea > Spea hammondii. Next base: position 23,102,034 of record JARDYJ010000013.1, read on the forward strand.
AATGTTGCTTAATTTGAAGTCTGTCGTTGGGGGGGCTGCCCCCCCCCCGGTCAGTTTAATAGGATTATTATCGTAGGATTATTGTGCCCGTATCGTCTGAGCAAGGCTTCTGCTTTGGTTTCTGTTCTGTTGCTGATTAAATAAAGTTTTTGTTTTTTTTGACTTGCGATAACCTTTTCTCAAGCAGGTAACGCTTTGCGGAAGCTTCGCCCGAAATGAACTTTGGGTTGAAACGGCCGAAATTCCTAAAATCGCCCCCTCGCCAAATAATTCTGAGGGCGGAAAACGGACTGAGCGTCCGCGTTAGTTACTGCGACTCCATACGCGGCTCTGCTTTACATCAGATGCATCTGCTCTGTACCGGCAGTGATTTGTTGGAAGGCTTAGAAAATTAAGGTCATTTAGAGGAGATGGGGGGGAGGGGGGGGTTATCTGCCGTGTGTCCCTGCTTTTGGAGGGACAGTCCCTCCTGTCCCCTTTCTCAGAGCTCGGAATATTTGCCTGTTGGTGGAAGCGGCTTGTGGGGGGTTTCTCTGTCACCGATACGTCCTAAATATCGCGTTCCTTGCTACATGATTAATTCTATAAAAGATAAGGTGCTGATAAATGTTATCTCCCCCCCCCCAAAAAAAAAGGTATCGCAGGGTTCTACAGCCCTAAAAGCCCCGATAATATGTATCGAAACAGCAGGAGACGGCTTTATAAACGGGGTAAATAAACCCCATTATTCTACTAAATGCCCCACTTAGTTATGTAAATAGCCCCCCCCAAGCTGCACCTCTAACCACACCCCTTAAAACAGAAGTGCCCCTCTCCTCCCCGATGCCCCTGGAGTGGAAACGGAGGCTATTAATAAGGTTGATGCCTGTAAGGACAGAAAGCGATGGGAACAGCAACAACGCCCCCCCCCCCGGGGTAAAACTGCCTTCCCGGGTCCGTCCGGGTCGCGTCTTGATGGAAGGAGGTCGCCGCCCGGCCGCTGATCAGGAGCGATGGCAGCAGGATACGGGATGCTGGCGGCGCCTCTCTGCCCCTCAGAGATTTTGGATATTGGAGACCGCGGTTTGGTCCTTTTAGAAACATTCCAGCAGATCGGCCCCATCCGGCCCCCGTCTAGTCGCCCGTTTCTCCTGCTGTAAAGACTCAAACCTGAATCAGTCGTTGGTCTCGTCTTAGATTCAGGAGCCGTATGCCTATCCCATGCATGTTTAATACCCTCACTGTATTACCCTCTACCACCTCTGCTGGGAGGCTGTTCCACTTACCTACCACTCTCTCAGTAAAGTAAAACTTCCTTCCATTCCATCTCAGTCTCTGACCCTCTAGTTTTAGATTTTGGTCTCTTGTTATAATTTTCTCCTTCTTTGAAATAAACTTCCCTCCTGTCTTTTGTTAAACCTCTTTATTTAAATTTATCCCCCCCCCCCTCTCTACACACAGTCTGTCCTGATTTGTATTATTAGTATAAAATCAGTGTATAATATGCGAAGACTCCCATCACCCTCAGCCTCGCTCTTGACGTCAGTTCTCTGTATCGTCACCACAACGGTCAATGAATGGAGTCAGTGATTTATTTGTGGCACATAATGACAAACTTCTTACATCACAGGCTCTGCTATCTGATGTCACACAGCAGATAAAGAAGCATGTCCCATGTCCCTTCCCTGGTCCACCTTCGCCGGTGACGTCACTTCCGGTTCTCCATTCTCTTTAGTGTTTGCCGTGTGTGTCCCCCCTCCGGTCTCCCCGGTACCGATCCCCGCCCTACATGGACTAGAAACAACCCCTCCCCCAACACCCGGTTGACTGCCTTGGCTTCCCCTCTCCCAGGGCACCGGACACACGGAGACAGAGAGACAAGGTGAGCTGGGCCGGGCTCCGTACAGCCGGCGGCACCCGACACAGCCCGAGCCGCTTGCCAGAGCTGGGAGGGCGGCCTGGGGAGCTGGGAAGCTCCGTGGCGTTCTAGCAAAAGGCTAGGCCGTAGCCCCTGGCAGACGCCGGTACCGCTCATATATAAAACGGCAAAGGCCGGGCGGCATCTATCAACCCACAGCGTTTCTCCCGACAGTATACCGGCGCTGTGTCTCCTGTACACTGTATGAATGGCAGGGAGGCTCCGGATAAAGTGTGTGGAACTGTCTGTGTATAATATATAATGTGTGTGTTACTGTGTATGTATATAATATGTAATGTGTGTCTATGAATATATATAATGTATATCTGTATATATACAGCGTGTTTGTAGTTCCAAGACTATAAATAATTCAAATCCGGTATGAATGGAACTTACTGTATTTTTATTTATTGCTCATCATAAAACACAGCGCTGCTTTGTATGTATAGTGTGATTTATAGGAGCTGTCAGAATCGACTAATTCAAGTGTGTGTGTGTATATATGTGTGTGTGTGTGTGTATATATGTGTGTGTGTGTGTGTATATATGTGTGTGTGTGTATATATACACATACAAACACAACACGGTATATGCGTGTATATATTATATATATGTATGGATCTTGGCGGACGGGGATCGCACCAATAAATCCCGAGGAAGCTTTGTTCTGGTCAAACCGTTGTGTGTGTGTGTATATATATATATATTTCTTTTAACGTATGGGAGTGGTGGCCCCTGTGTGATGTTTACATGCTTTTTAGTGACAGTGACAGATTTGTATGAAGGTCCTACATGTGGGCGGCATAACCCCCCCCCCCCCCATATGCATTTGCCCCACTTTTCCACCCCGTTAGCCGCACACGTCTCCTTGCCCATGATATACTCGCCTCGGGTCAGCTGTGGGCAGGGGTCTGTCGGGACCCCCGTGCGCATCTATGGAAAGCGCTCCAATTGATTTAAAAGGAAGCGTTTTCCTGCCAGGGATTTTAAGCAGCCAATCGGTGACCAGAAATGTCGCGCGCCGGTGGAGGAGGGCAGCTTCTGCCGCAGGGCTGCATCTTCGCTGTCAGAAAAGTGCTTTATGTTTAATTTGCATTCTCCTATAGTGGGGGTGTCGGGGTTAGTAAACTGTCCCATGTTTTGTGAGTTTAAACCCAAATCCGAAGAAAAACCCTCTAACCTGCACAGCATCTGCCGCCCCCCGGGCGACTCCGCACGTTATGTTCTTGTTAATCTTGTCAGATGGTAAAACTATTTTTCCGCCCCTTTAAACCAGCTTTAGTAGCAAAGGCCCTATTTATTTCTTCGAGAGGGAAAGTTGATTCCAAGCTGCCTATATTTAAAAATGTCGCTGTCGGCGATTTATTCTCATACTTCCAGCATCTCACTGTTTTATATAATTTTTGGATTGCTGATTGTAATTTTTTTTTGCATCATTGAGGATGTCTTTTAGCGTTTTGTTTTTTTTTACCAAAAATCTATTTTTTTTATTAAATATTATATATTATTATTATTATTATTATTATTTTTTGGCTATTTAATTGGATAATATTCTTGAGGTTTTATATCCGTCCCGGGGCATCTAATTATGTGCTAGAAGTGAACCGTTTGCCACCCGTTGTAGAGCGCTACGGCATTTGATGGCGCTATATAAAGCAATAAATAATAATAATAATTGCCAGTGGGAAGCGCAGAACCTTAGCGCTCAGCCGTGATGCTGTATCCACGATGTGTGTTTGTTTGTCTTCGTTAAGATGCCCCCCGGGTGAAGGATCACCGCGTCTGGATCCGTCGTGTGATGCGTCGGTGGATCTTGTAGGTTCTGGATTCCTCTCGGCTTCCTTGTCGCGGAGGTTTGGTGGAGACTGGAGCTCCGCGGGGGTTAAACGGCGGCGTTTCAAATCTTGGAAACAAAAAAACATGAAAAGTTGTCAAAATCTATATTTTCCTTTTGTTGAAACTCTAATTATTCTGATGAATGGTGTTTGCCACACGGGGGGGGGGGGGGGCACGGTCTTGCTTTGCGTCTATAATCCCTCCTTGAACTTTGGTGGGTAATTTTGGGTCCCGGGATATGGGGAGGGGGTCCGTTGATTGCCTGGATTGACTGATTGCCAGGCATCCCACCCAGCATTTCCAGGGTTAAATGACCGTTTTGGGTTAAGATCGCGCGGCGCTTGGCATTCTGTCTCTGGATTTAGTGCTGATTCTGCCATTTAAACTTCGCGTTTCCGTGACACGGGATGTCGAGGGTCTAGAGGCCGAGATGGAATGTAAGGACGTTTTACTTTACTGAGAGGGTGGTAGATAAGTGGAACAGCCTCCCAACAGAAGTGGCTAATAAGGGGATTAAACATGCGTGGGATAGACATACGGCTCCTGAATCTAAGACAAGATCCACGGCTGATTAAGGTTTCAGTCTTTACAGCAGGAGAAACGGGCGAGTAGACGGGGGCCGCATGGGGCCGATCTGCCAGCAGATTCTGTGTTTCTCATTATATAAGGTGTGAGGAAAGCGACGCAACTTCAGAATTCAATATAAATTGTTCAGAGTGGCTTCTGCGGGGACGTGGTGGCTGGGAGCGATGGCTCTCGGTGGGGATTGCCGTCTGTCCGCGGGCTCCTTGGCTGCCGGTTTGGGTTGGATGCAGTCGGTTTGGATATTTCTGCTATTTATGATTTCCTTTTTTTTTCTAATTGCGTAATCCGGCAGCGTCGGCAGGACGGCTCCGGATTACGCCGTTCTCTTGGTCTGTGAGGTCACTTCCCGTGTAGCTGGTGGGAAAATGATCCCTTTTGGTTGCGTTTAACACACAGCGTTGGTCTGGATAGAAGTTTTGGCTCAGGTGTGAAATCGCCACAAAAAAAAAGGAAGGAATCCTCTGGGCGGTCGGGGGCCGACTTGTGTCTGGAGAAGGAGCTCCAAGTAACTCTACATCTTACTCTACAAACATTTAACGCAAAAGGGATCGGTTGCCGCTAACATTGATCTTCTCCGGTGTCTTTCCTTCCCTAGGTAGTCCTTTCTAGCTCCGCCGCACTGACTGTAATCTGCACTGAACGCTGTTTTACCCCCCCCCGGCTTTTGGCTCCAATGGACGGAAATATGTCTCAAGTTCCAAACGCGCCGGCCACCCTCTCCGGGAGCCAGATCCTCAACAAGAACCAGCATTCTCCTCTCCCCCAACCTCTGAGCCTCCCTGCCCCCGCCAGCTCGCTGCCCTCCGAAAACGCAGGAAGGCCCCATCAGAACTCCGCTTTACCCCCTTCATCTGTTACGTCCACCAGCGCCGCTGCAGGTAAACCCGACCGTCCCGGACCCCCGCCTGCCTTTGTTGCCAACATCCTCAAAGGCTCGGTCTTTAATTCGTTTTTTTTTGGGTGGGGGGCTATGTCAGAATTTAATGAATTTGAGAAGATGATCTCCTTGGTCAACTTCCAAGTCTTAGGAAGACCGTCTACGCGTTCTAATCATCATGAACATATATCCCCCCCCCCCCCCCCGAAAGCCGTGTAAATTCCCCCTGCCGCTGGGGGAGCGTTTGTCCCACCGATCAGGGACCTGGAGAGCCCCATCTTGGGTTAACTTTTACCCTCCCCGTAACACTTTCTTTGATCCAAGTGATTGTGGATGATGGAGTCTTTTCTTTCTTTCAGTTTCTTCTAACATGGCAAACCCCAAAGAGAAGACCCCGATGTGTCTTGTGAATGAGTTAGCCCGTTTCAACAAAGTCCAGCCGCAGTATAAACTACTAAGCGAGCAAGGCCCGGCTCATTCAAAGGTAAGCTGCCGGCGCCCGGAGAACCGCACGCCGGCCTTCGCCGAAGTCCTCGGTCACGTCGATGGTGTCTTCGTAAAACGTGAATTGTTCTGGGCTTGCGGGAAGGCTGGCGTTCAGTGGCCATTGTTAAAAATTGGTAGCCTCTTGCGCAGACTGGAGAACCCGAGCGCCATTTGACAGATGGCGTCCGTTATGGGTATGAGCCGGCAGCTTCCAAACAACCAGACCGATGGCACCGTAGGCGGGAGTTCCATACGGTGTTACCCGGTTTGGTGTTACTTTTCGGTGATAAGTAGGTGGTGTCTTTTTTGCGGCCGGTCCAGTCGCACGTAAGGCTGTTGGGCTCTTGTAGGGGAGGCCGATGTCCTCGGTTCGTGGACGGAAAGATGGCCGCCTGACATTTGATGCCATAGATGCTTGGAGGGAAATCATAATCTTATCGTAAACCCTAAAGAGCCGAAGTGCCAACAGAATGATTGAAAATGAGGGTGAAGTCAAGTAAAAGGGGGAAGGGAGAAGAGCTTTTGGGGAGGAAGCCGTGTAGACCCTTGACTAGACCTTCCAGCGATGGAGGACCAGCAAACCATAGCGTCCGCTTCGCTGTCCCAGCGTACGGGCGACGCTCCAAGCGCCGTCCCTCCATTCTTAACCAATTGTACCCCTCTCGGTGAGCTTATTATTTAAGGAGAGCTTTTGACTCGGTGTCTCCCCCTTCTCAGGTCATTCCACTAGGACGGTGGCAGGATTACGGCCTTCTTGAGAGAGTGGGAGAAGATCGCCCAAGACAAGTGGGTATTCCTTCCGGCCGTCTGTGTATTTCTCTATACAGTATCCAGGTCTAGCGCTTTGTGCACTGGTCGGTGAGCCGATGGGTCGCGTCGGCGCAGGTCCCTGCGCCCCCCCCCCCCCCTCCGGCGCACAAACCTTTCACGTCTTTCGGGCACGAAGTCCGCTCCCCTCTTTTCAAGAATCTGCAGAAAAGCCATTCGTTGGAAGCGGTCGGCCGCAATAATATCGCGTTGTGTGCGAGATTCTTAAAAACCTCCTTAAGTACGAGGTCAGGAAGCACGATTTCTCCGAAATACGTATCGGGGATCTCATAGTACGGGGGTGTCCAACCTGCGGCCCTCCAGCAGCTGCAGGACTACATTTCCCATACTCCTCTGCTAGGCCCTTAGCATTGTGGGCGATGTAGTCCTGCAGCAGCTGGAGGGCCGCAGGTTGGACACCCCTGTCTTAATAACTTGTTATAAACCTAGTAGGTTTTTTATTGATTTCCCTTAAAAAATGGGAAAGTCTTGCCCCCCCCCACCCCACGTTGTCGGCCGTGTTCGATGTGACCGTCTGATACCGACCCTGCAGCTGGGATAGACGGCCCACCTTACTTTTCATTTATGCCTCGTGATAAAGGATGATGGGAGTTGATGCGTGGCTTAGTGGGCCATCATTGGACTTGAAGTTCGGTAACGATTAGGGGTCCGTAAGTTGCCTGCTGAGTCTCTGCAGTATGTGAGCCTTCGTGCGAGACGGTCTGTGATGAGGGCTTTCCAAAGCTCCACGTTTTAGCTTTAACTGCACAGGTTCCAGGGTGGCCGCCGCGAGATGGTGACATCTGAAACAAATTGATTCGGTGGGGGGAGGCAACGAGGCTCGTGCCTGTCGGAAGGTCATGTGACCGCGGAGGACTCTGTGTTTCGTAATGCTGGGATTTTGTGTTTTTCACCCTTCCTGCTTTACCACTGACTTCATGGCTCCTCATCTGCCGAGCTTTTCCATGGATGTTACCCGCCGGGCTGCATGAGATGCTGCCCAACAATTCCTGTCTGTTGGACGCAGCAATGTATCAGCATGATGGTTATAAATCCATGCTCCGGGGCTGGATGCAGCCGCCATGCTGATTGTCTCATGAAATCTGGCGTTGATTGTAGAATGGTCTTGGTTGTGCAGGACGCGTCTTAGCGTGTAGAGCGCGGCTTTCGCGTGGTGTAAGCATGACTTTTCCGTGTTCCTGATCTGTCACGTCTCTTTCTGCAGATGTTCACTGTGCAGCTCACGCTAGGGGACCAGTACTGGGAGGCCGAAGGGACGAGTATTAAAAAGGCCCAACACGCGGCGGCCACCAAAGCCTTGGAGGGGACAAAGTTCCCCAAACCTACAGCCCGCCCGTCTCGCGGTGAGGGAAACAATCCAGGTACAAGTTTACAACCCCGTACGGCATGTAAACCTGTACCGAGCGCTCCGCCGTCACAGCAACTAACCGCCTGGGAGAGATGTATAAATACGCTGCCGGCCGGCGATAGAAACCGCTGCCGAGTGTGTATCCACCTGTGTTCATTCAGGCGGTGCGGAAAGGAGATGCTACCCGTCGTCCGTTAACTCAAGAAAGGGGGTATTTATACATCTCCCCGGATATACGCTGCCGCTCAAAAGTTTGGGGTCACTGAGCTGTTTTCATGGAAAACGAGGACACTTCTGGCTGTAAAATAATTACAAAAAGGGTTTCTAACCATCAATTATCCTTTTAAACTTAAACTTGGATCAGCGAACACAACGTGCCATTGGAACCCAGGAGTGATAAAGGGCCAATGGAACATAGGAGTGATGGGAGTGATAAAGGGCCATTGGAACATAGGAGTGATGGGAGTGATAAAGGGCCGTTGGAACACAGGAGTGATGGGAGTGATAAAGGGCCGTTGGAACACAGGAGTGATGGGAGTGATAAAGGGCCATTGGAACCCAGGAGTGATAAAGGGCCAATGGAACATAGGAGTGATGGGAGTGATAAAGGGCCATTGGAACATAGGAGTGATGGGAGTGATAAAGGGCCGTTGGAACACAGGAGTGATGGGAGTGATAAAGGGCCGTTGGAACACAGGAGTGATGGGAGTGATAAAGGGCCATTGGAACACAGGAGTGATGGGAGTGATAAAGGGCCATTGGAGCACAGGAGTGATGGGAGGGATAAAGGGCCATTGGAGCACAGGAGTGATGGGAGTGATAAAGGGCCAATGGAACACAGGAGTGATGGGAGTGATAAAGGGCCATTGGAACATAGGAGTGATGGGAGTGATAAAGGGCCGTTGGAACACAGGAGTGATGGGAGTGATAAAGGGCCGTTGGAACACAGGAGTGATGGGAGTGATAAAGGGCCATTGGAGCACAGGAGTGATGGGAGGGATAAAGGGCCATTGGAGCACAGGAGTGATGGGAGTGATAAAGGGCCATTGGAGCACAGGAGTGATAAAGGGCCATTGGAACACAGGAGTGATGGGAGTGATAAAGGGCCATTGGAGCACAGGAGTGATGGGAGGGATAAAGGGCCATTGGAGCACAGGAGTGATGGGAGTGATAAAGGGCCAATGGAACACAGGAGTGATGGGAGTGATAAAGGGCCATTGGAACATAGGAGTGATGGGAGTGATAAAGGGCCGTTGGAACACAGGAGTGATGGGAGTGATAAAGGGCCGTTGGAACACAGGAGTGATGGGAGTGATAAAGGGCCATTGGAGCACAGGAGTGATGGGAGGGATAAAGGGCCATTGGAGCACAGGAGTGATGGGAGTGATAAAGGGCCATTGGAGCACAGGAGTGATAAAGGGCCATTGGAACACAGGAGTGATGGGAGTGATAAAGGGCCTCTGTACTCCTATGAAGAGATTCCATTAAAAATCATCCGTTTACAGCATTAACCCCGTCTGCGCTGGATTTCTGATCCATTTCATGTTATTTTAATGGGGAAAATTTGCTTTTCATTCAATAACCAGGAAAGTGACCCCAAACTTTTGCACAGCAATGTGTGTGAAGATCTGATTTCCTTTTTCGTTCGTGGTCATTTTTTCCTTTTTTCTGACTTTCCTTTTAACCTTTTCCCTCCCACCCTCTCCCCACTAATTTTAATATTCTGAGCAGTATGTGCCGTATGATGACGTGTTTTAATTAACAAATGTATTTAATCGATAGGTCAGCTTGTTGTGTTATTTTACTAATTCAGTAGTCGGATTTTCCTTGTGTCGCTGGAACTGACACCTCGGTTCCCGTTGGCCATCTATTTTTTCCGTGTGTTTGGCGGTCAGGCGGCTTGATGCTGTCGGAGTGGCGATCCCAAGGGGCCGTTGGACGCTCTGATTCTAATTCGCTCTTAAAAAAGTCAGGTCCAGTGGCCCTATGCATGGACCGGGTCAAAAGTCTGTAATCCATTGCTGGACTTAAATTCCCATCATGCTCTTATCTTATCCCAAAGCGGCTTCTGCTTCAAATTCTGTTCGATTCGTGAAATACATGTAATAACTGCTCGTTTCGGACTGGAATGCGCGAGACAATCGCTGTCTGCGTGATTCCGATTGATTTGTTATTCCTTATGACCTTCAGATAGCATCACGCCGACCGTGGAGCTGAACGCGCTCTGTATGAAGCTGGGACGGAAGCCGATATACAAAGCCCTGGACCCCTACACAGGCATCCGATCCCCGTACAGCTACAACATGCGCGGCGGCGCCTACCCCCCACGGTACGTTGTTATACCTCCTGGAGAAACGGTAGATTAAGGGTTAAGCTTCTCTAGTAGTTTCTCTAAGCCGTCGTGTCTCGCAGGTACTTCTATCCCTTCCCGGTGCCGCCGTTACTCTATCAAGTCGAGCTCTCCATCGGCGGGCAGCTATTTCACGGGAAAGGAAGGACGAGACAGGCCGCCAAGCATGACGCCGCTGCTAAAGCGCTCAAGTGTTTGCAGCACGAACCTCTTCTTAACAAACCCGAGGTACCTGAAGACTCCCCAAACTCCTTTTGCTAGGGGGGGGTCTCGCATCTCACTGGGGGTATTGAGAAGAGACACCTGGGGGGGGGGCGTCAGTAGATCGGCTGAAGTTCAAGGGTTGCAGCGGCATCTTCAGATGTTTTGGTGGCCGCCATATCTTACGATGAAGAGACTGAGGCTTTTTAAGCGTTGAAGACCTCTAAAATGTATCCAAATGGAGCTTCTCCAATAACTTTAAAGCTTTCGCGGGTGGTTTTCGGGCATAAAAAGGCATTTTATAATTTAACTTCTGTTTCTTTAGCTGAACGGCAAAGCGGCTGATGAAGAGAATCTCAATAAATCTGAAATAAGCCAAGTGTTTGAAATTGCACTGAAAAGGAACTTGCCTGTGAACTTTGAGGTGAGAAATAAAACTTCAGGGTTGAGTAATTTTATTGAAAGCGGATAAATCTGCAAAACTTTTATCGGGTGACGGGTCAAAAACGCCTCATTCCTCCGGCCTGTGGAAAGGCTCATGCTGTTGGGTTTATATGATTTAGTACTTTATTTGGGGGATAAACCCGGTCTGTTTCTCTCCCCCGCCCCCCCCCCCCCCCTGTAGGTAACCAAGGAATCTGGGCCCCCCCACATGAAGAGCTTCATTACCAAAGTGTCGGTGGGTGAATTTTCAGGGGAGGGCGAAGGGAAAAGCAAAAAAATCTCCAAGAAGAACGCCGCTACGGCGGTGCTCCAGGAGCTGAAGAAGCTGCCGCCTCTCCCGACGGTTGAGAAAATGAAGCCGAGGATCAAAAAGAAAACAAAATCTATAGTGAAGGTGGGCAGGGGGACGCATGGCGCATCTTTTCATCTTTTTTGGGGTACTTTAATGTGTATTCTTCCAAAATGAAAAAGAAAACAAAATAACTTAGCTGATCTAGAAGCTGCAGCCTCTCTGCTGCACCTCCCCTCGTCTTCCATGAGCCAATGGAATCATTGGTAGTGCTTGTCGGGCATTCCCAGGGGGGTTAGGGGAGACCCCTGTGTGCAGCGCTGACTGGGAGTGAGTATGTTAAGTGCATGGCGATATGTTCAATTAAGTGGGGGTAATTCGGCATAACACCCCCCCCCCCCCAAGTAACAGCAAAACAAACGCAATGAAAATTGCTCTTTTTTTGAGCTTTTTTTTCATTTATTTTTTCGTTCCCCTTGCAGCTTCCGACAAGCCCCGAGTACGGTCAAGGCATGAACCCTATCAGCAGACTAGCTCAAATACAACAAGCGAAAAAAGAAAAAGAGCCGGAATATATCTTAATAACAGAAAAGGGATTGCCGAGGCGCCGCGAGTTTGTCATGCAGGTGCGTTGAGACTTTGCGTTGAGCGGCAAACGCTGTAGAAAATTCACATATGGAAAGTGTGGAAACATCAGAATTAGAGTTTACGTTCTGATGCGGACTTTTTGTATAAATCTAATTTTTTCCATATATTTTATATAGTATATATATTTTTATTATTATAATTTATATATATATATTTTTATTATTTATTTTTATATATATATATATATATATATATACACGCTACTCTCCTATGTTTGTTACTGTATCGCAATAATACATAATATATAATTCCTTCCTCATTTCCATGCACAGGTTAAAGTTGGGAATCTCACGGCGGACGGCTCGGGCACTAATAAGAAGGTGGCCAAACGGAACGCTGCCGAAAACATGCTGGAACTTCTAGGTTTTAAGATCCCTCCGCCCCCCCCGAAGCCGGCTCTCAAAACCGAGGAAAAGGTAAGGGCTCCGAGTACCTGCGCGGAGGGGGGATTTTAATGCGTTTCACGTTATTTGTGGCGCTGGGCCTCCAACTCCTACACGCCAGGTACTTGGGAATTTATTGGATAATCCTCCGGCGTGAATGCCGGTTCTGGGGTCCCTGCTGTAGCTTTGATGAGAGAATTGTTTTTCAGACGCCTTTGAAGAAACCCGGAGACGGAAGGAAAGTGACGTTTTATGAGCCCGGCTCCGGAGAATCCGACACGGTTAATAGTAAGGTTTTTAGGAATACTCTCATACTTTGTAAATTTAATTTAAAAAAAGAACATAAATTTGGTGCAAAAACCTATGTTGTATGATCAGATGCCCCAAATATTGTCTCCAGCATTGAGGAAGCTTCTATTATTATTAATAATATTGTTTTATATAGCGCCATCATATTCTGCAGCGCTGTACAGCAGGACATAACCAATAGTGCTCATAGGCGCTTACAATCTAACCCATGGGCCTGGATCATCCTGGTGAGATACCGGAGAACCTTTATTGCAAAGGAGACTTTGAGGACGCCTGCCCTAGACTAAAAGCAGTTATTAAATAAAGATTTTTTTGTTTGTTTCATTAGTTTTGGGCTATTTTCACGTTATATTTTTAGTTCCGTGTTTAATACGCGCTCCCACACCGTGTAACGTATCCGTTTGTAGGTAACAAGGAAGACGAGTTCAGAATGCCTTATCACAGTCATCAGCAGCTGCCCGCCGGGATCCTGCCGATGGTTCCCGAGGTGGCCCAAGCTGTCGGCGTCAATAAAGTTCTGAACACCAAAGAATTCAACAGGGTGGCCCCCAACCCTGCCAAGGCGACGCTGACGGCCATGATTGCACGAGAGCTGCTGTACGCCCGGAACTCCCCCACCGCCGACGCCATCTTAAAGAACAGTAACTCCAGCTACGCACTTCACGGCCCTCTCGTAAGACCCTCCGAACAGTTAGATTTCCTCTCCAACGTCCAAGGAATACAGGTAACCGGTCCGAGCAGCGAGACGGCTTTACCCCTCCGACCTGTTCATGTAGAGGAAGCTAATTCCTCTCGCTTATCGTTAACGTTTCAATGTGTCGTTGCCGCCCTGTTGCCGCGTCGTGGATCATCATCTGCCTTGTGTTTATTTCCAGGTGGAATATAAAGATTTTCCAAAGAATAATAAAAATGAATTTGTGTCGTTGATAAACTGTTCCTCTCAACCACCGCTAATCAGTCACGGTATAGGGAAGGACGTGGAGACCTGTCACGATATGGTAAGACGTCACTTCGTTCGCTCGGCCTGTCCCCGCGTTCTTGGGTTCTTGTTCCGCTACTAATGCGCCGTTGCCTGATGTTCTAGGCTGCGTTGAACATCTTGAAGCTGCTGTCCGAGCTGGACCAACAAAGCACCGATCTGCCACGGACGGGAAACGGGCCAATGTCTGTGTGAGTTTTGCCACATTGTTACACACCTCTTCATGCTATTCTTGATGTTCATATTGGGATAAAATTTGTTTGTTTTGGTATAATTAATAAATACACATTCAGTAGAGACATTGGACGTACAGACGTTGGTCACACAACTTCACTCATTCCAGATCCAAATGAGCAGCTTAGCATCTGCCGGCCTGACACACTCGGATCTCAGCTCTACGGTAGACTAACAACTGCAGGATGAGACATTTCATAAATACAATGTTATGCATTTGGGATCAAATTATTAAATGTTTTGGCCTTTTGGGGGCATGACAGACTTACTTATACCCAGTTCTCCTCTTCGTTCGTAAAAGGCCTGGCGTTGGGTCATCTAGGAAATCTAAACCATGTCTTCTTTCTCTCCAGATGTGTCAAACCAGAAATGGAAAGTGACGCCCTCCTCAAACCGGCTAACTCAAACACTTTGGGACAAACACTGGACAGTACCGCCTGAAAAAAACTAACAAAAAAGACAGGTTTTAAACTGAACCTTTAAAGCACCATCGAAAATCAAATTCTTCCACCTCCATTGTTTTATTTTAAGGCCATGGGTGCTGCTGTCATCTTGTAGCACAAGACACGGGTGGCCGTTATCTTCGTAACTAATGGCGGACTAATACTTTGCCGTCATCGCTATCAATGACGGAGCACTCTAGTTTTAACAGCTAAAGTGTAGTTAGACTGGCCGCCCAGGAATATATTTGTTTGGTTTTTTTTATTTTTTATTTTTTTTTCTTGTTTTAATGTGATAAAATGGTAGGAAGTTTCTTAATTGTACCCGTACGTAGTTCGGTTTAGAAACTTTTGATATACATTTCATCAAGTTTGAAAGATCATATCCTTGTGTGGTCATATACATAGTAATAAAAAATGAAAAATAAAAAGTTTGGGGGGTTAACATGATGATATTTGTGAATTAATTTAGGTTTAATTATATATTGTGCCCTCCCATTAAAAGTAAAAAAAAAAAACAAAAAAAGTCTGACCAAATAGGTTTATCCATTGTAGAAAAATATTTTTAATTTTTTTTTTTTTTTTTTAGATGGTGAATCATTCAGATTTATTTTTTTTTGTGTGTGAATATATAAATTTTTTTTTTATTTTATTTTTTTTGCGTGTAAATTGATGTATTTTTAAGGCTGATGAGCTATATCACTGCATTACTGGGTATGATCTCCCACAAATATGAAGAAAAAAATATATAATTTGATTTTCCGTGAGTGCTTTAGGATGTTTAACTACATATCCATGTAGGGCTGAAAAAAAACGCCATTGATTATATATAAACCGTATTGCTTTGATGTTGTGTTACTGCGGCCCAGCGATGGACGCCATACATTTTTCGCCTCTCGGTCTATTTAAAGCACGACTGCTTCGCAAGTTAAGTACCGCTTCAGTTCATTGTTAACGCTGGAATTTTTTCACCCCATGGAATGTAAGTAAAACTTAGTGTTTGTCACCAAAAACAAAACAATAACAAAACAAAAAAAAACAATAAAAAAAATAATAAATTGAACTTGTCAGATGGATAATAAATATATGTGGAGTTGGCAATTTATTGGTAAAGAGTGGTGTTTATTTGAAACGAGGCGGTGGAATCTGGAGACGTTTAAAGGAGTCTCTCGATCCTAATTCCGGGGTCTATGTTACGATCAATTCTGTTTTCCGTTTTTGTTATTAGTATAAAATCCCCCTTTTTGCTATTTTTTTTGAGCCTTTGCACAGTTGCCGCTCTTTGAAATACTTGCCAGTCCAAGAAGTGGGTTAAAACTTCCTGCTTGGGTCGACAGTGGGATTCCTAATGCAGACTGCAGCCGGGGGTCTGTGGGAAAAGAAATAACACAAAATATATACACAATATAAATAAACTGTTTGGTAAATAAAGATAACGGAGCAATGGGTTTCAGTGAGGTGGATTCATGTGTTTTCCGGGTGATGTAATACTTTCGAATGGTGATGTCACTTCCTTAATGATGGGAGTTCTCTGTATACAAATGATCAGCAAAGAGAATTCCCAGAATAATTTTTTGGTGTGCCGTCATTGGTAAGCTTTCTGTCCTACATCCAAAGGCTTAATATTGAATACTACAAGACAGGAAGTGGCAGGCAGCTGCTGCTCCCACCACTTCCTGCAGGATTTTTAATGTGCCTGCATTATTTCTCAGCTCTTTTTTTTTTCTGTGCAGTGGGTGGACGGGTGAAATCGGGTTGTTTTGGGGTAATATGTATGTTCCAGATATTATTTTGGGATGCTATACTGTAGGGCACAGATAGTTGTGCCTGCGTATTTGCCTATTCCTTTGAGCCCCTGATGATGATGATGTTAAAGGAGGTCCTTCTGGACACTAAACATTCCAGGTATGTTCATGTATTCTAAGTGTGGAACTTCTACTTTTTGACCGAATCTTCTCATGTCTTATTTCATCAGCTCCCATAGATTTGATTTGGTTACCCTCGATCATTGATGTCTCCTGTGGTTCCCTTTCTTATAAATAAAGTTGTAATGCGGGTGATAATATGTATTGATTCTGAACAACCGGATACTTCCACTGTTGGGGAAAAGTGACGGCGTGGAGGTCTCTGGCCGCTCGGTCACAATGCCACCCATGGCCGCCTTAACACAGACGTCTGTAGCAGGGATAGGTGAGGTGTCCAGGGCAAGAGTTGTGAAGGTCTGTGGACCATCTTTCAATTGTCCCCGCGGTGAATGTCCACCATGAGTGATGTTGGCGCTGACCCCTGGTCTGTTATCATTGATGAGGCATAAAATATAACTTACAATCATCATTATCATTTGAGTTCCAATCCGGGAAACGCTTCCGTTTTGACCATATAAGGGCATGTACGTGCGGTCTTCATCCGGTCCATTCTTCTGGCCTTCAGAGACTTACGGAATCCCGTTATAGCAAACCGACCGGCACGGGAACCCTTAAATACTTAATGAAAGAGGGAGATAATTGCCCAAGTATATGGTGGGCGTCCTCCTCACACACCTGCGTGGGTTATTAGAGTTGTTTTGGGGAAACCTGAAATGCGGCCTAAAAATAACTGGGGAATTCTAATGCTGAACGTTCTTCGTTGACCGTGGGTCTGCTTTATACAAAGTAACTCAATGAAATCCTGATCTAACCCACCACCATCGCTGACCTCTGCCTGAGCCGTGACTACGCATCCCAGGTAACTTGCCGCCGGGTCTGTCAACAGAGGTGACGCCAGCATCCACCGACCCACCACCGATCACAAAGTACTACAATGGAGGGTCACCTTAAAGGTAGGTATCAGGCTCAGGTGGTCTCCTCCGGTTTAATGATGTCTGAGTGTCCCAATTGGTGCTTTTTTCCCTGCTATATCACAGCTGGAATACCTGCTTGTGTGTATAGGTGTACATATATTTATATATAATATAATTGTGTGTTGATTCTGGACTACAACTCCCATCATTCTTTGGTGTCCTAAGTTTGGTTTGCTATTTTTTTTTAAATGTACCTTTTCCAAGCTAAAAATAAAACCGCATGATTTTTTGTGTGCTTTACTTTAACGCCATTTGCAAAGCTGGTGCAGTGAATAATTCTAGGCAATAGCCAGCCGGCAGCGGTGGGGTTAAGCAGCCACTAAATGCGCATGAGTAAAACACAAATCCCTGCAATACATACTACGCATGCGTTTTTGGTGTTGGAATGCAGCGCTGTGATTGGTCACGGTTTACACACGGCAGCGGCACTGCGCATGTCCACCAGCTACTGCCGTATAAAAGCAAAGGATCAGGCCTCAGTCGTTCTTTTTCCTGTCCGGTCGTCGATAGGTGAGTACGGGTTGTTTGCATCCGCTTCGGGTTACGGTCTTTTGGGTAGTGTTGGGTGACTCAGTTTCTTTCCTTTAAGCTGTCGTTAGCTATTTATAGTTTCTGTCATGTATGTATAATGTATATGGGTTATTAATCCTTTAATATCTGCTAATCCGTGCTAGGCCGCAATCCAGTCCTGGGTTTTCCTAACACTACATGCTCCTAGTGTACTAGATGTTATATTTTATGAGCATTTAATACGCATTATTAACCCCTCCACTGACTCGTAAACTGTGTTGGCAAATATTAACATACTCAAAGCTAGTATCCTAATTATCAGCTGGCCTTTAAAGGCCCCATGGATAAGGGGTCAAAACTGATATAAGCAACTCTAATATTTCAATCCTGCTGTCTCATCGTACAGCGCCGTGGAATATGATGGTGCCATATAATGTAGCTGGTAGAATCCCATTTTTTTTCTTGGCTGAATATTCATTTGAGTCCCTGAACCTTTGCAAGAGGTTTGATCTGCAGCCCCGCTGTGTTCTGATGCGCGTGATGACTATTTTTTTCCCCGTCAGATCGATAATGTTGATTTGCAAAGCTTTTAAGCCAGTTTTGTCTGATGCATCAGCAGGAACTTTTTTTTAATTGTAGTTTCGTTACCATTTTCCCAGGAATAACCTTTTGTTTGTGTTGTTTTTTTTTTTGTGTTTTTTTAGGCATCAAAATGTTCCGTTTGTGGATCCGACCCGGGGAAGCGAGCAGACCGTGCGTGACGGCTTTCTCTGGACCTGGATGACTCTCCAGTAAGTCGGAAGGGATTCCCTCTCAGGCTGCAGATAGCATGGAATTTCTGTGAGCCTTGAGAGACCGCGTGCCGCTGATTGCGTGATGACTAAACTTTTTTCCCCATCAGATCGACAATGTTGATTTGTGAAGCTTTTAAGCCAGTTTTGTCTGATCAGTCAGCCGGATGAGATTAACTTTCTATAATTGTCCGTTTGGGTTGTTTCAATAGCGTTTTCTTTTATCCCTTATTAGGCCGGCGGCTGCCATGAAAGATTTCACCTCCAGAATGAACATAAAGGCTGCGTGGGGCAGAATAAGATGTCCATAACACCTTTTGAGGTGCGTTGGTCTTGTGTGTTCTCCTTAAGTCTTATGTGGGAAGCGTATACTGTCGCGGAGTTCTCTTCCTTTCGTGACACGTCTACAGGTGTCCGGTACAAACATGTCCCCTCATGTCCTGAACAGGAAACCCCGACTGCATGATGACTAAACTTTTTTCCCCATCAGATCGGCAGTGTTGATTTGTGAAGCTTTTAAGCCAGTTTTGTCTGATCAGTCGTCAGTCGACTTTTACTTCGTGTTTATAGAAAGGTTGCCACGTGTTTAAACCCAATTTCTTTTGCAGGGTGTCCGGCGCGATGCACCTTGCCCCGTGATAATCCTGGCTTCCTGCGTGGAGTATTCGTCCTCCGAATGATTGCATGACAGGTAAGGCTTCGTTAAGAAATGATCACCCGGTCCCCAAAGTCTAGTTGATGGTCCGTTGTAGTGGGGGTCCTCCTGCAATCTAAGTGGTGGCTGTTGTCTCCTTTCCTCCCGTTATTCACGGCCCCTTCTGCAGCTCGCTCCGCTGCAAGTGATGACTGAAACTTTTTTCCCCAGCAGATCGATAATGGTGACCAGTCTGTTGCTTTAAGCCAAATCGAGTCTGATGCTAGCGGCTGAGATGTTGGGGCTGTTCTAGAAATAATATTTTTACTTCCTCTCGGCCCGATTACTGTCCAGTAACCACAAATAGAAGGCATTAAGTACTCGTACCACGCTAGTCTAGCTGGCCTTCTAATAAGAGGGCTAGTGGGGCTATGACACCGGGGGCTAGCGGGTGTCCCATGCAGGTGGAAACGGGATGTGTTTTGGGCTCTCTGGCCTGTTCCAGATGTTCGATGCTGTTAATGATGTAAATGGTTTCTTTTCTAGGGTCTGATGTCACGACACGAGGCGATGAGTTCTGCACTGGATACAAGAATCCAATGTGGTGGTTTTTGTTGCATAGATTTTGATTCAAATAAAATTGTATTAAAATGTTTGTTTGTTTTTATTGGAGACTGTATCAAGGGTTTTGTAAATATTATATTCAGGGTGGGTTGGGGGGTGCTCCTGTAGTACCTGCGCTGGTGGGTAGAGGTTGGCATCGTGAAATATATAATACTGCATTAACCACATGCAATGCCCTTAAATACCCCAATGGATGACCATCCTGTCTTACAGGTGAGGGTACCCATAAAAGTGACTTAACTCATCATCTCGCTGCAGATAACTCCTGTTCTTGTTAAATCTAACATAGTGAATGTTTAACTGTCTGGGACCCTCAGCCCCCCATCGCAGCGCGTTGTGGCATCTTGTTCAATGCGGGTCTCGGTCCTCGTCTCGCTGCCTCATTGCAGATGGATCTGTAGGGGCTAGAATCAGACTCTGGGGATCTATGTCCCCCACCCTAAATCTGCACCAATGGCTATGTGAGCGAAGAGCAATGTGGCTTTCAGGATTATTCCTCCCCATTACGTTTTATAAGAATAATCCTGCAGGTCCAGAGCAAGTTTAAGATGCCTGCTTGTGACACGGGTGTTAGGTGTGTTATAAATGTGTATATGTTGTTCATTCTGCTATTAAGTATATAAAAGTGGGTGGGGTAATTCGATTAGATTTTTCTCTAGGTTAATGGGTTCTGCATGTGAATGTCACAGAAATCTTTACTGTTCCTCAGTGTGACCCGGTGCCTCTGGGCTCCTCGTGCCGTGATGTCACAGCCCTGCGGGGGGCACTGTTTGCTGTTGCCCTCGGTCGGGTTTATGGGTCTCTGGTCAAGTCGTGTTTCTTCTGCACGGATAATGCGGAGATAAGTGCACTCAGCCGTGCCGAGAGGGTACGGGACGAGTTCACCTGTCTGGCCACCAGAAACATGACGTGGACTGACGGGTGACACGCTTGCAGAGTGCACCGGTTTATGCTGGTTTAACTCTTTCCAGCGTGACACCAAAGTCTCCCGTTTCCATTAAATCTGCAACTCTCAAAGTCCCTTTTTACCTTCTATACAATAAATAAACCTGTGTAGCGATGTTTACAGATCACAATCGTCCTACTTTATCTGTATACAGATGGTGGTAACAGGTCTTAGCACTTACACCCCAAGCAGCATGGGTCCCCCGCGATATGGAAGGGGTAGAAACATGCCCTGGTCTAGGGAGGCGCAGGGGGCTGCGGTTCCCCCGTGTCGCAAAATCAGGGGCCAGACCACCCCCAAGGCTGGTTATGGGGAGAGAGAACTCTGATCTCTCCCAACTGGTCCATTAAGTCATGATATGGCATGGAGCGCCGGGATATGACATCATGTCCTGGCGCTCCACAGAAGGCACGGCGTCCACGAAGGCTGCGGAGGGGGCAGGTGGTTTATCAAAGCCCTCCCCCTTTCGAGGAGTGGATTAGTTAAGGGGCAGGGCTAGCTGCATCTGTGGGCGGGATTAGCAACACAAACGGTGCAGATCCTCGGTCTGTATGCAGTGGGAGGGGAATGGGCGAGCCTAAAAGCCCCCCCCCGGGGACAGACCACGGTGACCCGGAGAAGCGGCCCTTTACCTGGAGTCTCTGGACAAAACCTTGAGCGGCAGCCCAGGTAGATACACCTCCGGGGGTGATTGTGACCTTGTTGGACGGGTGGGGGAGGCGTTTAATTAGAATGTAACAATGTTTCTGATTATGAATTCATTCTTCGCGCATCATAGTACAATCATCAAACCAGCAGAGAGAAGAGGCGACGGCCCCGGAGCCTCCGAGCCGCTGAATGAAAGTTCTGTTCCGTAGGTAGAAATAATTAGAATTACTGCCGGAACAGAATAGACGCTGATTAAACATCTCGCTTAATCATTCTGTAAACAAAAGGCTCATTTTCCAGAACCGCCGAGTAATTTATTCCAAAAAAAATGAGCTGGTATAATAACCCTCCGTGTGGATCACGTTTTATAATCACATCAGGGACTCGACAGCGGATTAGGAAACGATGGCGTCCGCGAGACAATGCAGAGAAAGGGTTAAATAATTATCCACAATATAATGTTTTCTGGTCCAGATGGAATTATCCGCTGTGCCGGTGGAGTCACGCAGTCAGGTGGTGACATGGTTGGATGGGGGGCTGGGGGCAGAACCTTATTGTACCCCCTCCAGCCAGCTTGTGATGTATTAAAGCAGAATGGCAGGATATGACATCATATTTAAGAGCTGTGCTTCACTATGATGTGAGAAGGCCAAATGAGAACCTTTTCCCCAGCCCTGCTTCTTCTCTTGCCTCTTCTTTCTTCATCCGCCGCTACGTAAAACTGGCCTCCTGGGGCACTTTTGCAAAGGGGCGGAGCCTCTTTGCGGAAGTGCCCCCGGAGGCCCGAATAATGCAGATAGAGTCACGGAGAAAGAGAGGTGTATATATATATATATATATATATATATATATATATATATATATATATACACACCCGGCTGTTGGGCGTGTCCTGGAAAATGCAGGGCTGTTGGCAGCTATGAATTTGATCCGATTTAAAGTAAATGTTCCATTGAATCGTGATTTTCTTTGCTTGGCGAGGACGGGGTCGTTTTCATCACTTGCAGGAGACCTCCGTGTCCTGTGAGATAGAGTTTGCAATGCTGAGTCAGACTGATGAGAAATGAGGGAGTGGGGACTGGGTGGGAGATTAGGTCTCAGAGCCCCCGGAACGCATGCTTTCCATAGCATCTGACTTCCCGGGTATTTTTTCTTATTCATCGATCCGACTTGATGTATTCCTCCTGCACGTTCTGACGAGAGAACATTCAGTCCTCCTAACGAGGAGCAGACATCCTCTCCAGCTGTTGTGGAATGGGACTCGAGTGGCAGAGGGTAATGAGATTTTCAGTACAACGGATTTTCAGTATAACGGAGTCAGTATTAGGGGTAGAGATGCTCCGCCTTATATATAAATACTGATAACAGGGACAGTTGGAAGGTATGAAATACTATTTAATTTGAACGTTTCCAAAAAAGGGAATTCCTGCACCGAGGGCTGATCCGTATCTCGATCGACGCGCAGATCTCAGAAACGCGGTATGGAGACGGCAGACGCCCCGCGGCCCGCAGCGCCTGGTTAGTGTCTCCGCGCCGGCTGTAAATCAGCTCTCATCAGATCTCTCTTTATTCTCTGCCGCTCCCTGCACGATGCTGACATTTTACTGTTCAAAGTGCAGAATAAACATATTTTAGAACGTCCAGAGAATAAAATGTGTAAGAAATGTGTTTTCAAACCCTCACCAACGTATACTATGGGAGCGGCCATCCAAACCTTCTGTTCTCAGGATCTGCATGATTTTTCCTCCCCATTAGGTTATCTCTCCCACTCTTATTAAGTCGCTGATTGCTGTTGATTGGTTCAAGCAGCTTTTGTAAGGGTGGGAGGAGTCTATTGTATGGTGAGCTGAGCCTGGCTCCGGCTAAATCAAAGCCTACCCTTGCGGTAGGAGGTCAGTGATGTCAGTGGGTGGGGCCTGCTGACATCAGTGGGAGGTCCTTCGGATGTCAGTGGGCGGTTGTCCCACGACCTGGAGATCCTCTGTA
This sequence comes from Spea hammondii, assembly GCA_029215755.1. NCBI lineage: Eukaryota > Metazoa > Chordata > Amphibia > Anura > Pelobatidae > Spea > Spea hammondii. Next base: position 23,125,146 of record JARDYJ010000013.1, read on the forward strand.
GTGACGCGGAGACGAGACCCCGAGATACAGAGGCTCAACCGAAGTCTCCAGGCGGAATCTGGAGAATGCCCAATTAATATGGGCAGAACGCGTAAAAGTCATTTCATTCATTAACCTATGCATTGTACAGGGCCGTCTGGGTGAGGGACACCCTTTTTCCAAATCTGATAGATCCTTTGTATGTTTACTACGACCCTCCGCCGTGCCTCGCAGCGAGTTACCTTAAAAAAAACATAACATGTCTAATGAAGGCCGTGCTCGCCCGAGACGGTCACGTCAACAATTTACCTGGAAGGCGAGAGGAACTTTCAAACATCTGTCCTGACGAAAACCAGCCGGGGAATGCGACGGAATGTTTAGGGGATCTTCGGAACGGACTCCTGAGGAACATGGAAAGGGATTTCACGAAGAATGAATGAATGCTATGGCTGGGGGTCTAGCGAAAGGATGTTTGATTCCCAATAACTGCCAGTCCAGAGCTGGTTTTTAACCCCAGAGTCCCCAAAGAGGGTAAACCGGCAGGACTACAGATGTTGAAGGTACCTGATATGCCAGATATCTAATAAAATCCCCATTCTTGGGCTGAAGGGGCAGAATCTAAGGGTTTTACCCCAGTCTCAGGGTGAATGGGCAGATTCCATGAGGGCCGTTATAATAGCCATTGGACTGCAACCATTAGCCAATCAATACAATTAAATCTTTTGCATGGACTAATGGCTCACAGTCTCAGGGTTGCTCGTCGAGAGCCATTCCGTACCCTGTGGAGGAGAAAATTCACACCAACAAAATGCTTTTCAATCGTAAAATAATAGTTCAATTATAGAAATAAGTTGAAACCCGGTCTGGGTGTTTTCTGCCAGCCATACAATGGATGCTTTTCTTCCTGCCTCGGGTAAAAGACTTATTACTTCCACGATCAATATTAAGCCTGTATTCTGAGTCCTTGACTAGGTTCTTGCTTGGCAGAGAGTCTCTCGCTTGGCAAGAATATCTTCTGAAGATTCAACACTAAAAGAAAATCCTCCATGATGGTCATAATGGCTGATATCGGTACCTAGAAAACCCCCGACACACACCCTTGGCTCTTACGTTCTTTCAAATAAATATATGCTCTATGCTCACCCCATGGGGGTCGACAACAGTCAAAAGCCACCATTGTGGATGATAAGATGTTTCCCCCTTTTTCACTGTAGAAAAGACCACCCGGTGTCACCCTGAGAACTCATCATTTGATCTCCAGCTGATCTATTGTCAGCCTGAATCCTTCCAAATTCAACTTAAGACCTGCTGTGAGCACTGAGGGCATCTGAACAGGCGAGTGAATTAGTGAATTGACCGCTGAACTAAATGGGACTCGGCCAGTCTACGACCAGCTCGGTGGATAAGGAACCGGTGTCTCTCTACCCCAAACCCAGCTGGTGCCACCCATGAGCTATATGGATATTGTGACCAGACCTGTGGACGGTGGGTCGGAGACTTTCATTCCGGGAGGAAGTGGAGATGGATGACGGAAAAATAAGAAAATGCAAAACGAGGACAAATCGGTCAAATGTCTATAAATGAAGACAAGTATATTACATGCAGATTATGGTTCATTTTAACACATGTTTGAAAGGTCACACCTCGGGCATCATGTTTGTAACACCTGCGCAGCCCCGAGCAGAGACCGCAGTAACATGCATGTAACAGTCTCGGGGGAAGGAAGCCTGCTTAGAAATTTATGATTCCGGTTCTGCATTGCAGTTCCTTACAGATAATGGAGGCAGGCGTATGATGGATATATGTTAACCCCTTCCCATAGAGGAACAGGAGCTGAAAGAGCTATTATGCTACCATATAAGAAGATTAAGCAGCTGCTTAGGGCTCTCATTGGTCTAAGAGCCCAAAGGATGTTGGAAGGGTCACCCCACCAAAAATCTTTTCTCTTAGGGCCCTGGAGCCACCCCTGCATTATTTTAACCATCTTGGTAGAGAGATATCTTTTTTAATCCTGTGAGAGCATTGGGGGGACAAAATTGGAGCATTGCCCTACAGGCGCTTAAAAGGGAAAACACGTTTGAACATGAAAGGGGGTTCTCAGGAAGCGCCACGCAATAATCCAGACTCAAATTTGCTTGTGTACATGGCTGAGTTTTGCGGGTTACCCCGGGGCTGAAGACCTGGTTTGTTGTAGGACATCACTGTCTTTGCCGGTGCATACCTGAGACCCTGTTGCTGAAATCGGTGGAAACATCTGGAAATTCCAGCTCCAGTTTCTTGTGTTCTAAATCTATTTATTAGGGGTTTCCAGTATAATCAAAAGTGACATCATTTCCCAACCGGAGCAGAAAATCACAGGCTATTATCCTATTAAGAATAAACAGAACCCAAACAACCAAAGATGTGAAAGACTCCATAGCTTATTACGAAAGGATGGAAACCATACAGGTCTCGTAATGTACAAATAAGCTAATTGCAGGATGACTGTGGTCCAGCTCCGAATAAGTCAAGGTTTAGGTAATGGCCGGAAAAAACTCAAATGAATGAATTTAGGAGAGGGGAAGAGTAGGTATCAGGTAGGTTGGAGAGTGGTGGCAACTTGCTTGGATGATGTATGCTAGTGATAGAGGTGGTCGACCACCATGATGTGATGTTGAGGGATAATCCAAGTTCTCCAAGGCCCATGAGGAATGGATCATCGGCTAAGTGGAAATGGAAATGTTAATGTTAATGTGAGACCACCTTTGCAAAAAAGAAGCAGATAGCCTAGTCAGCATTTGCCTGGACCTCCTATTTTGTGCTCGAAGATAAGATTCAGGGCCGGACTGGGACTGAAAAGCAGCCCTGGAAACATTTGGAGAGCAGCCCCATATAGTTTATCTCGTAGTCGAGCGCTTATACCCTCAAGCACCCCTTATACATACCCGAGTCACACTATTTGCCATACAAAGAGCTTTAAAACATTATTTTTGTCACATTATTTGTATTAAAATACCAGAAAGCAAGTGTTAAAAGGCCCTAATAAATGAAATACATTACACATAATGGAATCAAAGCATTTGCTACTGATGAAAAAGTTCCATTTTATTCAGTGGAGCAAAACAGTGATCACATTATTTTTCACGATATTCTTGTAAGAAACTTTTGGCTATTAATACCACCACAACTGTTCTAGCGCTGCATCATCCAAAGAATACCTCATCCCAGATACATTATTATTATTATTATTATTTTTTAATGCACACAGTTCATGGTGCAAAGTGGTCTGCCAGTATGTTTAAGTAAAAGGTCCTCTCTTAAGGGGGAAGGACTGTGAAACCAAAGGGAATAACTAACTAAATTGGGTTTCACTCTGAAGATCCCAACCACCATTCAAGTTTCTGCGATTGATCCTTTGTGATAAAATATGCAGATTAAAATAAGAGTAAATAACACAATGCCTTTACTTTTCCTCTCACTCATTTCTGGGCCTAGAAAGTTTTGTCCTCTGAAGTGACTACAAATTCAGGAGGGTGTTTTATCTCTGGATAAGTAAACATTAAATAAATCAGTTTATTACTACAGTAAGTACAGTGCACACCGACACCCAGACATACACACACCAGGACAGCCTCTACCATACTGAAGCATAAAACACTATGTTCTACGCTGCTTTGTCATTAACGCCCCCTGTCATTAATCCCCTTGTGTATTGATGCCCCAGCCAGGCTCTCCTTTAGTATTTATTACTGTCTTCCCCTCACAACACAACCTTGGGTATTGCCCCATTTGTGCATTTATTCCCCCACATCCTTGGGTATTGCCCCCCCCCAGCATTGATTTATGTGATACCCCAGCTAACCCCCTCCCTTGATACCCCTAACATTTTTGTGAAGCACACTTGTCTATTATTGATGCCCCCCCACTGCCATGTGTTTTACCCCCAGCCACCCCTCCTTTTGTATTATTTAATGAAGGCAAACCCCTCTCCTTTGAATATGGGTCTGCTTTCCCCTTTAACCCCATTACTATATTTTGGTAATACTAATACCGGTACTTAAAGTTTAGTGTTTTTTGTCCTGCTCTCCTCGAGGACGTGACAGTCCTTTCCCTGTCACGAGGAACACTTCTGTGTGGCTGAGCCCGCCTCCTTGAGTGTCACCGCACCGCACCGCCGAATGGCCGTGCCGCAGCTCTTCGTCCCACCCCACAACATGTTCCACACAGCCGCCATGTGGCTGCAGCGTAAGACAGCCGCTGAGCGGCTGCGAGCAAAATTCAAAGCGGCCACTGAGCGGCCGTCACGCAATGCGCCGCCCAATGGCCTTCGTCCCACCCCCAAATCGGCTGTGTTGAACGTGTTGTGGGTTGAGACGAAGAGCTGCGGCACCATCAGCCTGCCTCCACCGGCCACTGATGAAATTAAAGCGGTTGCTGTGCACGCAACGCGACCGCCCAATGGCCTTCGTCCCACCCCTTTTGTGGGGTGGGACGAAGAGCAGCGGAAAGGCCATTGGGTGGCGCGTTGTGTGCACAGCAACCGCTTTCATTTCATCAGTGGCCGGTGGAGGCGGACAGGCGGCCACGCAATGGCCGATTTGAAGCTTGCTCGCAGCCGCTCAGCGGCTGTCTTACGTTGCACCCGCATGTGTTGTGTATTTACAACACTTACGGCCGCTTTGAATGCTGGCCGACCGGGCGGAGTGGCCCACGGACCGGCCGGCCCACCGGGAAATTTCCCGGTATCCCGGTGGGCCAGTCCGGCCCTGATAAGATTGGGGATTCCTAGTGAAGTCCTAGGTCAATAGAATGCAATTTCCAGCCTCTTTGGCATTATTCTTTTATGTTGGTCTAACGAAAACATTTCAGCAAGTGTTCTTCATGTCCTCCTTCTGAGGAAGTCCAAGGCTCTGGAGGTGTGGAGGAGAAGCTTTTATTTTACATTTTTGTATAGTTTTGTTTTAATGATGATGTTGGTCTCCAGGCGGAGTTTTCTCTTTAGTAAAGATTTATATGGGCTTTAATCATTCTTGGTTCTACTTTTCGACACAGGATGATGTGGGCTAATGCATTACCTGGAAACCGAGAAGCAGAATCATCAGACGGGCCTACAGAAAAATTAACGATGGGAAAGCACTTATACTGCATAGAAATGCACCAGAAAAGCGGAGGAAGGAAAGAGGGATTTGGGTCTCAATGGTTGGCTGTCACTCCTAAGAAAGGACCCTTTGTGTAACTGAGTGGGACATGAGTGGGACTTGCCTACTCATGTCAAGTAGGCTTTTTACATGGTCTGTGGCAATGGTGGTCTGTGGCAGCCAATACATAACCGTGTTGGTTTATTTGCACTCTTTAGTCTTTTGACCGTGGATCTAGTTCTTTTTTTCCTGTTAGTGTCCCACAGTGGTTGCGGTCTTGGATGACCGTTAAAGGGACACCGTCATTTAAATTCCCAATATGTAGGGAATGAAACAAATCCATATGATTTTCCCCTGATTTATTGTCTTATAACGGAATATAACGCTTCTCTATAAGTCATAAAGCGCAGAGGGAATGAAATAAGGCACCCAGGTGATGAGAAAGTACATTTGGACGGCAAACACCAATAGACCAAACTGATAATGGGATTCTTATAAATAAATAATAGGGTGGATTAAGGAACTCCAAAACACATTAAAGAAAACTTGATGTTATCGCCGCGTTCTATAGAGTATTATGGATGGAAATCATTACAGACACATTTGTTTATTAAGCACTTGTGAGCTTTCTGATGCCAGCTCCCTACTTTCCTTGTTATCAAGATGGACTTTTAAGACATCTTAAAGAAGGAGGATGATACAAAGTGTACAGAGTCTTCCTGCTTCAACGGCTCCTTTAATCAAAGGAACCCAGAGAAATGGATAGTTTTTCCAAGATCATGGAAACATAGAATTTTCTGGTAGATCAGCCCCATTCGGCCACAGTCTATTTCCTACTGGCTGCTGTTACATCAAAGTAATCGTGTATCCCCCAGGAAATCAGGGGTTGCGGACTGATCTGGAACAGTTCCCTGCAACAGGAGTTTATTGGAGTTCCGTGAAGAGAACTTGGAATGTCTAGAACCCAGTTTCCAATACAGGATAAACGGAGCCATGTTCGAAGACGCTCACACACTTCCAAAAAGGATACCTTTATCACAAACATTAGTATTCTTTTAAACTGTAGTAGACGTTGGCATGGGCTTCCCTTCCATCCTCGCGGCTTTCTATGTTTACCGCAGTGCTGGCAGAACCTTCCAGCATTCATTCAAAAAATCCCATTTATTTGACTTTTGTATATATAACGTTGAGTCGAACACATGGTATATGTCTCAAGTTAATGTTTCCCTGCGAGTCTGGGTTAGTTTATCTCATACTTCACAAGGAATGTCCTCTTTAACATAAACAGAGGTATTCCCAGTTACTTCATCACAAAGACTCTTGATCATGAGGTGAATGTTCTTGGGGATGTCCCTTTTCAAAAGGAATTCCACATCAACAGAAAATCCCTCCGTGTACCCTACCCAAACCTCTCCATCCAGTGTGTTATCCTTAATCGTCGAGAGGTGGAGTTCATGAAATCTGAGGGACAGTTTTTTACTAGTGAATGAGGTCACCTTCAGAATCTACAGGCCTCAAAGAATGGCGTGTAATTTATTGTGTCCCAAAATCTGAGAAATTCTAAAAATTCTACGTTTTTTTTGCTCATGTCAATTGTTGCCTAAAATAGTTCCAGTGTGGGAATTTTAGGCTCATGTCAAAGGTTGACTTTGGTGTCCAGTTAAAAATGGTCAGTCCTAGTTCATACCCTAATATCTACCAGGGGCCAACTGGGAACATTCCGGTGTGGGGGGGGGGCACCAAAGGATACAATCTATTCCCCAAGCCCTGGCATCCTGATTGGCCGGCAGGTAGAAGTTGGAAGGTATGCAACAATTAATCAAATTGCGGGTTCAATAAAGATGACGATGGAGATTAGTATCAGATGTCCTTCTTGACTCTTCCAGATCTCCTCCTTGGGGCCAAAGACGTTGTTATTAACAATGTTATTGTTTTTTTAAATGGGAATTATTATTAATAGGATCCGCATATTAAATTCTTAAACAATCTCCAAAGCCAAGTCTCCACGCTTGTATAAAAATATATTTTATGAGACTTTTGATACAGCGGATTCTACTCAACGAGGGCAAAGGTTACATCAAAGTGACATCATTGTAGTGTTCGACCTTTTATTTCACATGTAGTTATGGAACTCTAATATATTGCTATGGAAACCTTTCATCCGGCATTTGAAACCCCACCCAGGAGGACACCGATTGGCTGATAAACCGCCCTATTAATCCGTGTTACCGCATTTTAAAACCTCCTTTAATCTCCCGGAAGACATCAGACCATTAAGGTCCATTACTTGGGACTTAACGCCTTTTCATTTACGAAGAAACACTTCGCGATGCTAATTGCCATCGTTAGTAAGACGAGGTATTGGGGGAGGGGTCACTCTGGAAGCGCTAATTTCTCAAACTGAATTTAACAAAATAAATATTTTATGAAAAGCAACTTAATGTATTTTCTTTACGTCACTAAAGAGTTTTCCCGCAATGATTTCCTGAGGACAGAGACCGCAAAACTTGTGATGTTTGGATTTCATTACGGTGGAGAAGAGATTAAGATGGCGACCTCTTGGCTATCTGGCAACTTTCCTCATAGAAACATAGAACCTGCCGGTAGATCGGCCCCATTCGGCCCCCGTCTAGTCACCTGTTTCTCCTGCTGTAAAGACTCAAACCTTAATCAGTCGTTGGTCTCGTCTTAGATTCAGGAGCCGTATGTCTATCCCATGCATGTTTAATACCCTCACTGTATTACCCTCTACCACTTCTGCTGGGAGACGGTTCCATTTATCTACCGCCGTCTCGATTATTACCATACAGCAGAGATTCTTATAAATTCTAGGATTTCTTTCTTTGAAGACAATAGAGATTTAGGATTTGTTTCAAAGATAGTGGAAAAAGGGAAGGCTTATGTTTCCAAAGCCCCCCCATGAAATAACTGTCATAGAAATTCTTTCTACAAGGAGAAAAGGGAAAATATCTTTTTTTATGTATTTTTGATATGGCAACTAACCTACCAAACCCACAAAAAGTCTAAATGTAATCAAATTAAAATTATTTATTTATTTATAAATATTTATTATTTATTTAGATTTATTATTCCCAGTGTTTTGAACCCGAAGCACAACAGCAATATATAAGGTTAAAGCGACAAATGATAATACATTTCTTTATTTTTTTTTTATATTTCTTTGTAATTTCTTTTTTTTTTCATTTTTTTCAGTACGGCAGAGAAAAAAAATACATTTTCTGCAAATCGCTCGACCTCACTGGATTACTTATTCCAAGTCTCGTTATAACCTTTGTAATCTCTTAATCTACCTGCCCAACAATGGAAAGAGATAAAAACAGATTAGTTATAATCTAAATTCAGAAACTTGGAGAGTCCTTTCCCCCATTTGATAATTTTGCTTCATAATTCTGCTTCAGCCTCCCGAAATCTTTTGGGGATTCCGTTCAAAAAAAAAAAAAAGAAATTCTTCTTGTAGGGCAGAGTTTTGAGGACAGCGTTCGGTAACTGCGTAGGAATCACAATTTCTCCTCCGAAAATGGGTTGTGTCTCCAAGTTAGAGATAGAAACTACAAACCAGCCATTAACCAGGACCATGTCACGTTCTGCCGAGGCTGCGGAGCTGCATATCTGTCTTGCTTCAGTTTCCCTGTTTTGCTTCGATCCATTCCTGGATTTCCTTTTGCTCTGTTCTGATCTTCCATTCCTTGCTTCTGCTTCAGCTCTTTGCTTCAGATCTGTTTCCTTTATAAGGTGTGCCCCACCTGTGTGTTCTGTTTGTCTCAGTCTTCAGTCTAAGGCAGGGGTTCTCAAACTGCGGCCCTCCAGCTGCTGCAGGACTACATCTCCCATAATGCTCCTTCAGCTAAGGGGCTGGCTGAGGAGTATGGGAGATGTAGTCCTGCAGCAGCTGGAGGGCCGCAGTTTGAGAACCCCTGGTCTAAGGTATGTCTCAGTGCTATGTGTTTGGTTTACATGTTTGGTTTACATGTTTGGTTTGTTTCGTACCACTGTCAGCAGGGATTAGCGTTAGGACCCACCGTCATTGGAGTACTTTGGCGTAGTGGTGGGCTAAGCATACTATGGCCATAACATGTGACGGAATCTCCAATTGTTATCAAACAGTCTTAGGCTAGTTTCTGTATTCATGTTTGTTTGTCTCTTATGTACCTTTGCCCTTCTTCCTTGTATCATCTGAGGATTCTGGTTCCTCTCTCCTCTCCCTTTGTCCTAGTTAATATGGCCTATCCTTGCTTAAAGGGGAAGCGTCCGAGGATTCCGGCTCCTCACTCCTTCCCCTGTGTTCCTTGCCTTGTTCCCTGTCCTTTGTTGTGCCCTGTATCATGTATATCTTGTCTAGTAATGTTTATTCCTTGTCTGGTTCACTGTCGTGCCCTGTAACATGTATGTCTTGTCTGGTTATGTTTCATGCCTGGTCTCCCTCTCCCTTGCTTATGTTTCTGCTATACCCTTTGCTTAGCTTCCATTCTCCCAGCCTGCAGCATCCTGCACGTGATTCTAGTGATCTGCTTCATGCCTGCTCCAGGGTGCCTGCAGGATATCACTTCACTTCATTCTGGACTTCATCCGCCATATCAGGGCGCTGGTGTTTGGCTGCACAACCCTTGGTGCTCAACACCTGGGTGAGTGAGGTCGCCCTGCAACCAGGCCCTGTCCAAACTCCACTACTGCACTGTGACTCCTGCACACAATCTTCGGGCGCGCTGGGTCCTTTCAGTCATCTGTTTGGACCCAGTCCGTGACAGACCATTTGTACCAATACCTGTAACTGGTATTTAATCACATATCCCAGTAAAGCCAAAAGAGAGACAATGATACCAACCATCAACTGTTCCACCAGCCGTTCAAAAAGGTCCAAGGTCATGTTGGCTCCTCTTAATGTTGTATTGGTCCAGGAACGATGGAGTCTTTAGTTGAGCTCCATACCTTTTATTGGAGGCAAAGTAATGGCGGCCGTAGATCTTTGACTCATAGATGACCCGGCTGTGATGGTGGCATGACTCTCCATTTACTCTACAAATGACAAATTGCCAACATCAAGACATGTCGGCTCCCACAAGAAGGGTCATAATATACAGTATATGCTGAAACAGGGACATGGAAGGTCGGAAAAGAATTCCGATGACTGCCCAGTTGCCCCCTTGTAGAGAAGTCCACTGGACCCACTGGATCTCCAATGTCTTGTGTTTTGGGCCACTTTTAAAAAGACACTGGACACCAAGGACCACATATTTGTATTTGTCCAAGAAATATGGAGTCTTCAGTTGAGGTCCATACCTTTTATTGGACCAACAAGATTTAATGCCAGGTTACATTTCAGAACCTCAAGGATCTGTTTCCTCAGAGACCTGAAAAAGAGAGATCTCCTTCCACCCCCACCCCCACTACATCTCTATATTATAAGGATGACACCATAAGAAAGTACGCAGAAGGGATCAAACACTCGGGAAACCCAATAACTGTTGGTGATGTCGCAGTGTAATATTCGACATATTCGCATAGCCTTCAATACAATGTCTATTTGTCTCTTTAATTTTAAATGAAACGTAATGTATTCTATTCTTCCTTAAACAATAGGAATAGTAAAAAGGCATCCAACGTAAACATTGGCAGGAGTCCATATTTTCAGACAAAGTCAATGGGGAGCAGGTGTTTGGAACACGATAGAGTCCCAGGGATTAGCACGATATTGAAAAACGACAGAGCGCGGCTGGGGGATCTCATGATTTTCAGTGTTTAACTGGCTTTTAATTGTTGAAATTCACTCGCTAAGGCCGCGTTTTATTATACCGCGTATCTTGGCATTAATTAGATTAATTAGATATATATAATCAATGATACAGAAGAAGAGAAAAAATATATTAACAAAAAATATATATTTTTAACAAAAAAAAATGATATATATAATAAAAAAGATATTTTAGTTAAAACACAGCATGGGTATTGAGAAAATAAATTATAAAATATTTAAGTTATTATTATTATTATTTTGAACCAGATACCATTTTGTATATAATTTATGTAATTTTTATCAGTATAGAAAACGGCAAAAAGATCAAGATGATATTAAAACAAAACTTTTTTTTTTTAATAAAAAATTCATTTTGAACCAGATCGCTTCTTTTTTCATATAAACCCGTATTAAGTGAACCATTAAAAGCCCTAAATTAATTAACCACCAGCTGCTGGTAAGCATTGATTAGCGCGGTTTGCCAAAAACGCTACAACTTATGCTTATCACACTAGGGGCTCTGGCTGGTGTTATAAAAGCAGGGGCAGACTTAATAGGACTTGGGCTGGCTGAATATATGGGAGTTATAGTCCGACCAAGGCTGGTTAGGTATAAGACATAACTGATATGGAAGACCAAACATTGAGTTGTCCATTTCTTTCCCCCTGACTGCTGAAAAGCCATTCGATTTTTCCTGATGATGCTTCAAACTGCAGGCATTAAGAGAGCCCCCTTTTTTTTACCTGTTACCCTAGTTTTTTGCAATTTAAATATTTGTTTCATTAAAAAAAAATTGGCATTTTTATTTACTATATAATAGAAAAAATATCATAATTATCATTTAATTAAAAATATTTTTGGGGGACGACCCCCCCAAAAAAGTTCCACTGTATATAGGCTGGAAATGTCTCAACCTCGTCTATAAAATTAAAAATTTTATGTTTATCCAACAAATATTTTGTCGATTTCAGCCAAATATTCATGTGACAGCAGACTCATTAATTAATAATTTTCCATCTGTTGGAACAAACTGGAATGACTTTAGAAAAGGGATCAGCCGAGAAATAAATTTCATGTAGAATTAGTCTTTTTTTTTTTTCTCCTTCGCCTTTTGAATTTAAGGTTTCATTTTGTTTGGCGATTTTCTTTTCTTTTTTTGTCTACACAATAGCTGAGGATGAAAAGAGAATTCCTATCTCTGCCTCCCAGACCCCAAACTAATTGGACGTAGTTGTTGGTAATTAAAAGGTTTATTAATCTTTGCTTGGTGATGGCTGCACACGCCGGTGGGATACGGATAAGAGGGACGGATGGATTGGCGAGATTACCCTTCTGGACAAATAAACGTGTAGGTTCCCCGGCGCGTTTCCATCGCGCTGGAAGATACCGGTGTCTCCCAACGCAGGATTTATTTATCACAGAGGGCAAAGAATGCTAACACGACACTGTTCTCATTTTGGCGCAGAAACCCAGAATTAACCGGCAGATCGGCCCCCGTCTGCCCCGTCTGGTCGCCCGTTTCTCCTGCTGTAAAGACTCAAACCTTAATCTCGTCTTAGATTCAGGAGCCATATGTCTATCCCATACATATTTAAATCCCCTTACTGTATTACCCTCTACCACTTCTGCTGGGAGGTTGTTACACGTATCCACTACCCTCTCAGTAGAGTATATCTATATGATAGGAGTTAGTTCCCCCAAAGCCACAGCAAGACAAATCGACCTGTGTTATTTGCCCGTGATCGGTGAAACTTAATGGAGGCTCTAGATTTTTGACGTATAGACAACACGGCTGTGATGGCGGCATGACTTGTCTCTGTTAACCCTACAAATTGCCAACATCAAGACATGTCGGCTCCAACAAGAACGGCCATAATATATATGCTACAATTACTGTTGCTCGGAGTCCTGAAACAGGGACATGGACGGTCGGAGAAGAATTCTGATGGCTGCCCAGTTGCCCCCATTCAGACAAGTCTTGGGGGTGGCTTGCGCTAGTCTATTGGATCTCCAATGTCTTGTGTTTTGAGGCCCCTTTTAAAAGACACTGGACACCAAGGACCCCTCCCTACCCCTTGCCGCTGGCATAAAATCTAGAATACCTCAATATCAGAATAATATCAGTTCAAGACAAATCCTACCATTCTACTTAAGAAAAGTTTCTTCCGCCGCCAACATTCCATCATACGAGCAACATTCCCATGACATCTCTCTCTTTCACCCTGAGCAACAACATAAAGGGTCCTGGGGCACCTTTAGCAGTCCACAGACCACAATTGGAGCAGCATTGCTCTAGATTACCAGTATCCTTTCTCTGCACCGTGGTCTATTCACTAAACATTGACGAGTCAAACAATTTCATCTCGCCATATTAACTACATATGTCCATCCACTGTATGTTCTCTTTATGGAATTCAATGTACCGGGATGAAAATCACTTACAACGCCTTTCTTAGTGAATACACCCTTACTGCATTCATGTCTCCTTGGTTGTAAGGAAGGAGTTAACTTGCTCTGTACTTCTCACTGTGGCCTGTAGGGGGAGCTCCTTTCCTCCATTCAAATTGCAACTTCAAATTCTCTCTTAGAATAACTCAGGGAAGGATTGCAGAGAGAGGGAGAGAGGGAGAGAGAGAGAGAGAGAGAGAGAGAGAGAGAGAGGGGGGAAAAGGCATCCAGACTTGTTGATCTCCATTAAGAGCCTCCAGAAAACCAGAAAGATCAGCTCTGGATGTGAATTCACCTTCTTTCCACCTGGAATAATGTGAGCAGAAGAGGCTCTGAATTAGCTCTTGGGAGAAAGAATCCAAAGGATTATCAAGAGATCTTCCTTTTACAAGCAGGGGGTGGGGGGGATCACTGCACAGACTGGATTACTGTGATATATGCTCTAGAGCCTGGCAAAGAAGGTATGGTTCCTATACACCCCCCCCCCCCCATGCATTGCTGGCTACACCATTCATATATTCTGTTTATTTCATCAGGCAGATGGGGATTTAAATGGCTCCTGGGCTGCATGTGCCTTGAGTTTGATATGAACCATTATTACAGGAGGGGCAGGACAAGGCTGATGCTTTTGTGCTTAAAGCAACAGTGTATATTTTTTGTTTAAAAGATGTGGCTTAATATTAGGAACCCCGCTTAAACCTCAGAGGTAGTAAGGTGTGTGTCCTGGGGGCTTATTCCCCTCCTGGCATTAAATAGTTAATGGAAAGGGAATAAGGGATAGCAAGTCAATTTACTGATATTCTGCTCAATGCAGGTGCCAACAAATGGCAATTATGTTGCAGTTAATTGCTTCATTGATATAATTTCTTTTTAAGGAAAAGACTGTCTTTTATATAAAAGATTTCTGGAGATTTTGATAAAAATTATTTAATTCTGGCACCATATACCAGTTAGTTTCTGTATGGGCCAGCTGGGATAATTTAACTCCAAATACACTCATTTTTGGGGGGGTGTATACACATTATTAATGTTGCTTGCTCACAATTATACATTTATTGCAAAATTTAGATTTTCTAAATTTTATATATATATTTTTTAAATACCAGCTATAGATCATCAATAAGTCTTTCTTGACCCTGTGCGCTATAAATACAGTCATGTTCCACTTCACCCTTGCAAATCTCTCTGGAGCAGTCCTAATACACATGTGAACTTGGTGTGACTCACAAAATCTCCCCAAAACATTAGGAAACTTTATACTGTGTGTAACCCCATGTGTGCATTGGGAGGGAACAGCAACCCAGAGCTAAAAAAAAGGCATTTTTATTATGCCAAAATTCTAAAAAATGTAATGTTTCCATATTATGGAATGTTTGTGAAAAATGTTTCCATATTATGGAATGTTTGTAAATATTGTATGTGGGTATAGATCATTAACAATACGTGTGTGTATGTATGTATATCATATTATATATATATATGTGTGTGTGTTTTGTATGTTATGCGGGCAGTATTTGTGTGTTTGGAGGATAATGTATCCCGATCCTGGTATAGTTTATAATATATATGTTTGTATGTTATATAGACATATTTGCAGTATTTATGTGTGTCTGGGGTATAATATATCCAGATCCAGGTGCAGTTTAATCCCCCCCACCCCCGTGCGCTATCCATCAAATGTGTAAATAAAACACAGGTCAATACTGCAAAGCACCCTGAGTATTTGTGTATCCAGTGATCTAATAGGATTGATTAAGGGCTGGTGCTGAGGAAGGCATGGGGAGAGCTGGGGGAGTGTGTGTTAGTGGAGCTGTGGTTCCAGCACCATCCATATGGACAGCTCCCTGTAGCTGGTGCGCTCCATATAGTCTTCAGTCTTGCACAGCCAGCAGCAGCCCCAAGGAGATCTCCATGGGTCCTGCTTTAGGAGATTACCGAGGCTATTTGTTCGTCTGATTAATGGATAAACCACCTGACACTGTGTGAAGGATGCTCTTGCTTATTTTGTAGGTCATCTGGATTCTCTAGACGCCACAGGAGGGGGAAAAAAATGTCCCACCAGCTTCTTCTCTCTTGCGCTGCTCTAAGGATGGAGGCGAAGGATGGGAAAGTGGAGGTCCATGTGTGAGGTTTGATTGACCCAACTCTAGACAAGTCCCATTTCCGCATTTCCACAGCCTTGTTCAGTCCACAGAAATGCCAGGGTGGATGAATAAACATGGATCTCGGTCTACTACCTCCTTGCCTCCAGACCCCATGGACATTATCCGAAGCAAGTCCTGCTCCAGAAGGGTGAAGCTCAATGTTGGGGGTCTGGCTCATGAAGTTTTGTGGAGGACCCTAGACAGGTTGCCCCGCACCAGGTTGGGGAAACTTAGAGATTGCAACACTCATGAATCCCTCATGGAAATTTGCGATGACTACAACCTGGAGGAGAACGAGTATTTTTTTGACAGGCACCCAGGGGCATTCACGTCTATTTTAAACTTTTATCGTACCGGGAAATTACATATGATGGAGGAGATGTGCGCGTTGTCCTTCAGCCAAGAGTTGGACTATTGGGGTATTGATGAGATCTACCTGGAGTCCTGTTGCCAGGCTAGATACCATCAAAAGAAGGAACAGATGAACGAGGAGTTGAAAAGAGAAGCGGAGACCTTGAGGGAGAGAGATGGGGAAGAGTTTGACAATACCTGCTGTGCGGTTAAGAGGAAAAAACTATGGGATTTGTTAGAGAAACCCAACTCATCTGTAGCAGCCAAGGTAAGTGACGTTTCTGTAACCATATGTATGAACCGTTGGCAAAATCTTTATAATTTATGTCTAATAAGTTGCTGTGGAGGATATTTTTGGGGGAAGCTTTATATCAGCCCCTTGCTCAAGTAGCATACAGGAAGTGCTCAAGGGACTAATTGAGGCAGGAAATGTCTTCCCCCAGCTTACCGGGGGGAACAAAAAAACATATACTTATAATTTTTCAAACCTTGAAAGGAGATTAAAAATTCAACATAAGTGATCCAATGATAGATGCTGCATATGCGCATTCTGCCCAGATCATCAGGACTGTCCTCCATGCTTCAAACACATTGGGGTTTATCTTTACGAGTCTTTGTTTAGTCTTCCAAAGAATTACCAATAAGACCTCAAGGTATCCTAAAGATCGGGGGACCCAAACAGTGGGAGCTGCGGAGCGTTAGAAGACGCCAACCGGTCAAACAGTTTGGGGAACGAATCCCTCCAGGTCCAAGCTGGTGTCTATACTGACGTCCACCGGACGCGTCCTATGAGACGTATCACGTGTGGAATTATCATACATGTTATAGTGAGCTCGTCGCGGTAGAGTTGGTGAGGTTGTCTGAGGTGTCCGGACTGTAATTGTCACAATAAAGCAAAGAATATGATTTCAATTTGCAGTGATGGGGGAAAAGCCAGCGTTTGGAGAAGACATTATTGCGAATGTGATAAATGTTAAGGCGTTATTGATTTTACAAGACGAGGGCAAAATGCCAGGGCCTTTTACACACCGATGATGGTGCCGCTCGGGTTAGTAAGGTTTACTGACGCGTTTCTTCAAGTATGTAGCAGGCGTATCCACTTTCATTAAAATTCCTAAAACACAAACGATGATGGTGGATGGAGCATTTGGTCCTTTTTTTTTTAGGCTTGCCTATGGCTTAACTTACAAAAAAAGAGTCTTTCATCTATTCCCTGCTGAGCATACTCATACGTCTGTGGCAAACTTACTTCCGTGTTAACCTCTACCGCCTCTGCTGGAAGGCAGAGAACTGGTGTTCTTGTAATGTGGAAAACTAGAAACTGTCCATAGCATTTGGTCTTAACCCTTCCTTGAGTATTGGTGAATGCAGGGGTATCAGATACAGGCTTAGAGTTGCGTTGATGCGAAACGCATTGGTCTCGCTTTGGTTTTCTGTTACTATTTTGCCGCAAGTTTAGTAATAGGGTGTTTTTAATGCTGAAGTGGGAATTCTCACCACTGTCCCACTGTGATGTTGATGGCCGGTTAGAAGGGAATATATATATATATATATATATATATATATATATATATATATATATATATATATATATATAATATAATGGTAAGTCCGGGTTGTATCATTACTCAATGCATCACAAGACATTTTTTTTAATGCAAATACCAGCTCTTACAACATGGCACTGAGGGTATAATTTGTGGCTTTTGTGAGGAACCAACCCCGGTCCCCGACAGCTGAACGTTTATTAATGACCAGCTGTACGGCGTGAAGCTTTTGCTCTGTGTAATAATACATATGACGCAATGTTCAGCGATTGCATCATGGCAGAGTGTTGGTATTTACAGTCTACTGCCCCGCTCGGCCGAGAGCGTTCTGTGGATTATTATTCTGGGTGAAGCCATGGGCTGAACGAGCGTCGTTTTTTTGTTTGATTTTTGAATGTTCAAATGATTAGAATTTTAATTAAAGTATATGGAATTATAAAAGAGGAAGAACTAAACGCTCCTTCCATTAACATTTCCACTTGTAAACCCATAACTGCCCTTCTGCTTCTTGTACTTATGACGTCACTCACCACCTTGTAGCTTCTTCCCATTCCAGTTTACCCCATGATAGTCATCCTGTACTTTCCCCAATTAGCTCCCTTATAGCGGATTCCCTCTCGGACACCAACCCTTTAAGAGCTACTTGAAAATACCTCTCTTGATGCGGTCTCACAGCATTCCCACCAATACCCTCGCGAAGACTTCCCGTTCCACTCAACGCTTTGTATTCTCGATGGATACTAGATGGTTACACAGTATCACAGCGTTCCCATGTTTAACCCACCACTAAATCATCCCTTCGTACTCAACAGTTTCTTGTCTCTTCAAGTGTTATGTAGTAGGCCTTGAGTCTTATCTGGATCTCCATGATGGTAGCACTAAGTAGATCAGGGGTGTCCAAGTTTTTTCTGCAGTGGGCCACTTCATCAGAATTGTATACGTGCGAGGGCCGCACTCATTTTTCACTGAGAGAAAATATGGCCTTTTAATAAGATATGCAGATTAAAATAAAGTAAATGACACAAAACCTTTACTTTTCCTCTCACTGATTTCTGGGCCTATAAATTCAGGATTCTGGATAAGTAAAAATAAAATAGTTCTATTTATTTTAGCGATGCACTAAAATGAAAATTCTGGACCAAAACCGAAAATTCAGGGTTCACTTAGCCGAAACTGAAAGTGCTCCCCCCCCCCCCACTTTTAATAAAAGTAAGTTACACACGGAAATTGTACAAAAAAATTATATATTATGATTGTTAACAGCAATCTCAGGCATACCCAGATTCCAGCATGTACTGGTTGGCTGGGCATTGTATTTTTTGTCCAATTTTAGCGTGTAACCATGCTTTTATTAAAAGTAACACACCACAATTGGACAAAAAAATCAACAATATGACTTGGCATGATAGGAGTGTGATTGCTAACAGCAAACACACTCTTTTTATACCCAGGCAACCAGTGAATGCTGGAACCTAGGCATGATGGGACTGTGATTGCTGTTAGTAGATTGCTGTTAGCAATCACACTCCTATCATCCCAAGTCAGCCAATACGTGCCGGTACAGGGTGGCTATAAGTGCAGACCCCATACTGCTGGCAGCATCAATACAGAAGGGGGCAGCTAGCCAGGTTTCAGCATGTACTGGCTGACTTGGCATGATAGGAGTGTGATTGCTAACAGCCTAGGTTCCAGCACTTACACATCCATGCTATTACACACACACATTCATTCATTCACAGATTAATTCCCTCAATCAGACATACTCATTCACACAACCTACCCCACCTCCTTACCTGCTCTACAGCTCTCGATGCCGCTCACAGACTTCAGCAGGGGGCGCGGCCTCCCTCGTTCTCCTCACAGAGGAGGCAGGACTGGAGCAGAGAATAGACCCTCCCACAAGTAAGCAGCAGGGCTCTTGTGATCCTGGCTGCCGATCTCACGCGGGCCGCACCTCGAGGTTCCGCGGGCCGCATGTTGGACGCCCCTGAAGTAGATGGTCACACAGCATCACAACATTCCCATCACTCAATCATCCCATCACACCTTGTGTCCTCAAGTATCGTTTAGTATACCTTGAATCTTATCTGGATCTCCATCTTGATGATGCCACCAAGAGGCTGGTCACCTCACCACAACCCATCATTTGTAGGTGGCCAGCCAACAGGTGGCTCACAGTCTGTCCTTGAATTACAAACCCCCATGACCCTTAGGCAGTTCAAGCATGGGCAGAAAGTCATGGGAACCAGAGAGTGACCAATGGCTGACTCGGGCCCTGTCAGGACGGCGTCCCAAATTATTAGTCTATGCGTTCATGCCTATGAATTGCCATCTCTATCAAAGTTTGTCTTCAGTCTGTGTCTCAAACGTGGAACTTTTCCTGGTTGTGCAGAATTTATTAATGTTTTAATAAAACGTAATAAAATTCTAGCAGTTTCAATCACGCGGCGGCTTTACAGAATTGGCCTGACCTACGAAACTAGAATTTTAATATAAGCCAAAAAAAATATTTTTTTATTACTTCAAACTAGAAGCGCAGACAGTATTTTGTTTTTTGTATACATTGTACAGCCAACACACTGTATTTGCAGCATGCTCACACTGTTTGGTAGGCCTTATATTATACATTTGTATTATTTGAGCCTGAGACTAGCTTAGCGCACCGACATTTTTTCTTTTCCCTGTTCAAACATTAAAACAGACAGGTTTTTGGGTGCAAGCGACACTCCATTAAGCCTGCGTTGTGTTGAAATGTATTCTTTAAGTAAAGGCAGTAAAAATAATATAATGCATATGTGTTGCAAGATCACTGGCAGCTCAAGTGTTAAGTCATAATCTGTGACAATATGCCAAAATATACAGTTTTAGTTACAAAAAAGGCTAATGCTATCAAATGTACATGAATTAAGCTTGGATTGTTCCACAAAAGCTATTATTTTGGTCTATTATTAACCTTTAATCTTTTTTTTTTTTTTTTAAGTAACAAAATTCTGATTGGGCTCAGCAGGTATCGGGAATTTAAAAAACATTCTCTTTTTGGGCTTGATAAGCGCAAACTTTGTGAATTAATAAATATTCTAAGTATTACCAGCGATGTCTTGATGGAAAGATCCAAGGGGATATAATATTCTGCGTCATTGGCTTGGCTTTATAGAGCGTGACTGCTAGAATTCCCCCCCCCCCTAAAAAAAAAAAAAAAAAAAAACCCAACAAATATTCATGCCAAAATTGAAAATTTTTTTTGGGGGGGGGGACAGAAAAACACTAAGAAGCGTATAATATTTCAGCGCGGAAACAGCGAAGGGTAACTTTAGCTTTTAATGAACCAAAGGCGCCTTAATCTGATGTAATGGCAGTGAAAAAAATCCCGTCAGTCGTAGAATTATATTTATTATTAGATGTAAGAGTCTTATTATAACCTTTCTGTCTGGGATTGGTGCGATGTGTCATGTGTTTCTATTTAGAGGTCTGGGTTATTAGCGTAACTGGGAAGTGTCAGGGTTTGCCCCGGAGTCTCAGAGTTTTTGCCCGAATCTCGGGGTCTTTGGGTGAAGGGGTAGGTTCTCGTGGTCACACGTCTGTAGCCAACTCCTTCCTATTCTCCCCCCCCGCTGTGATCATATATAAGATTCCCAATTGGTACTTTTGCTCCCAGTGTGTTCCCTGCTTGAATGCAGGTGACTCGATTTAAGTATTTGAGCCAATTGGATGATGCATTTGGCGAGTCACTACGTAGATGTACTATTAAATGGTTAATATCTCAAAAGTCTCGGGGGGGCAGCTCATTTAGAAAGTTCCTGTCCTGAAGTCCCCATCCTCCTTCTTAGGACAGCGGCTGTGGACAGGGAGGCTGGGGGTGATGACCTGGGCAGTGCTGAAGGTAAATAGTGGTGTAGATGTGTGTGTGTGTGTGTGTGTGTGTGTATGCATATAATATAAATAATAAATATGTGTAAATTCCCTTTATACACCTCTCCTCCTTCTTCCCTTACTTATAGGAATTATCAGAATTTTTTGCTTAAATATTAATCATCTACATATAATATTTCACTTTTTTTTTTTTATCGTTGATGATGTGTCCATCGTATCCGTTGAGCGTAAGGAAAACTCGAATCGGAACGCGCCGATGGGGTCACCTTGAATGCCCCGCGGCACCCAAAGGGTTGAGTGATTATTATTTTTCCCCCCGAAGCTAATGATGATTGAACCGTACACCTTACACCTCTGTGTGCTATTTTATATTGGTAATTTAAAACTCCAAACAATGGTCGGCGACTGCAAGTGAAAGACGATCCCGACGAAGCGGCGAGCCGCGGCCCGGATATCAAATCCGTCCGGGGGAAATAAGAGACGTTACCCGTGAAAAGCAAGCGGCCGTCTCTGGGGTTAACCGCTGACTGAGGTCCGTTCGGAACGGTTTAATGTCACGTTTAATACAAGTCTACGTTACGGCAAAACAAATTAGGGAATTGTCCATCGAGTTCTGATTTATTAAACGCTCGGTCCGATGAAGGATTTGCGGCTCCCGCGGATCTCGGGTTCTAAGTGTAAATGATATCGTTACGTTTGCCGCGAGGTTTTATTTCAGACTTAATTATTATGTTATCCGGCCGCTCCGACGACGGTGGTTCCATTTCCTATTGATGTTAACGCTTTGTATATTCTGGAAAACTTTGGCCCTTAACTGCGGTTATAGATCCGTTTTCTGGCCAGAGACATGTTGTGGGTTCTTTGATTTATTCTGGAAACAATCGGCTTGTGATTAAACACTACCGGGCCAAATATGTCGGGGGTGTGACTTTATTTTTAACAGAAAAACTGTGTTTTTCTCATAATTCTAATACTAAGAATTTTATTTTATTTTTATTTTTTTTGACTCATCTGCGGGATTGTCCACTAGTAGTAGAAATTTACAATTGTCTTCCGTCTTTAAAGTAGTCAACCTCGTGTCTTTTGAGTGTAGGAACCGTAAAGGAACAGTTCGCTACCCGCCACCGACGCTAATTCACGTCTCCGAGAGCAGTCGGCACTTGAATAAATTCCTCTGTCGCTGCCTCTCGTTGTTACAAATGAAAACGGCACCTGGTGAATATGCCTGTTCTCGGGCTCTAGAATTAACGTCCAATTTCACTTCTTTCTACATCAAAACCGTGAGAGCGTAATCCACTTCTTAGATGCACGGTATTTTTTTATCGGCTGGACTGGGGGGGGGGAGGGGGGGACCGGCTCTCCAAGTCATTATGTCACCCCTTTAGTGTTGCACTAGATATTCCTGCTGTGAAGATTGTCCCGGAATATAAAAATAATCCCGGGTAGATTTATACAGCGTGACCAATTCCAAAAGTAAGAATTACTTTTTTTATCCACCGTGGACATAGAAACAGAGAACCGGTGGATCAGACCCATTAAGCCCTTCTTCATTATGTTGCAGAGAATACTTTTTTTCATTATTTTTTTTTGGATGAAGTAGTTGCGATCCACTTTTATTATCGGGAAAGTTCACGTCTACAATTGTTAAGAAACTAAATTAAAAAATATCAAACTACAAAATTACTTCCGCCAACTACGAATTCCACCCAAGCTACAATCTATTTACTCGCTCCTTTTTGAGCTGAACGATGACCCGTTGGGACAAGGACACTTTTACATATTTTGTCTTGCGCTTAAAGTCACCATAAGAGGTTCCTTAAGGTTCCTTCATATCCCCAATATGAGGTCTTAATTGTGTACGATATGTTACTTATAGCCCTTAACTCGCTTATACAACCAGCGTACATGTCTTACAATCATCATACATCAAACTTAGGTCAAGAAGTCAACTGGTTGGAAGATATGCCATGTGCCGAGGGCCATGGATTCCAGTATCTCAATGTCTTGGTTTTGATATATGTTTATCTGGGCAAATGTGGAGAAGGAGCGAAGGACGAGGGGAATCGAACGTTGCGTCTGAGCTCCAATTGTTGCAGACTTACAAAGTTCCAGTTTAGGCTTTTAATCCGTCGCGTGGTGGGTTGCCAACGTTCAGCTGTACCACCGAGCTACGTGAAACGGCCAAATATTTATATACAAACCCTTTTAGTATGATAAGAATCCCTTTAATCTACTTCTCGTTACCGGATAATTTGTAACGCATGTAACAGGGAACACATGTAAACTGGGAAGAATGAGTCAACGCAGGAGGTAAAATCAGGACATCTTAAGTCAAAAAGAATGCTTATCGAGACAATTCCGTGGATTTCTCAGCCATATGAAAGATTAAGAGTGGCAAATGTCCTTTAATGGCTATAAAAGCCTTTGTAGGTGGAAAGTCCTCAAATGAAACCTTAATTATGAAGTGCAAATCTTGGATTAATAAGCAAATGATCCTTTGCGGTTCCTGGAGAGCGACAAATACCACCTCCGGCTTGGTAAATAGCGATGATTATGGAGCTGTCCAAATACAGATGGCATGATGAGGCAGGCGGTTGTGATAAACCTAAATAAAGATTGTTTATGTAGGTGGTGTCCTTATGCACGTAGGTGGTGTCCTTATGCATGAAGGTGGTGTCCTTATGCATCTAGATGATGTCCTTATGCATGAAGGTGGTGTCGTTATGTATGTAGGTGGTGTCCTTATGCATGTAGATGGTGTCCGAATGCATGTATGTGGTGTTCGCATGTAGATGGTGTCCGTATGCATGTATGTGGTGTTCTTATGCATGGATGTCCATAAAGTGGAGAATTTGTTCTGTGGTTGTCTCCATTCTTCATGTGTGAGCAATAATGACCCCATTATTTGAAGCACAGGGCAAGATTGTATTATCCCTTCTACCCATAAATATAAAGAGCTCTTTTGAGGTGGATGAACCCCTCTAAACTTCACCACCAAGACCCTTCCATCACGTTCCCTGCCCTGCCCTTTCTTATTATCCTCTGCATATGTATTTCTTTTTACATATTTTAATTTATTTATTTCTTCAGCACCTTCATAATACACCGCCGCCGGTTCATTTACCCCTCCCCCACACATATTCACATGCATTCATTCCAGATTGTCCATTCATAGAGATTTGCCATAAGATGCAGATCTGAATTTACATTATATTTATAATATATATTTATAATGTATTTCATAGTAAAAATATACCATCAATGCTTGCAGTTCATATATATATATATATATATATATATATATATATATATATATATATATACACATCTAATTTTATTTTTCTTTAAAAAAAACTGAACCAGATCCTTTTTGATACCTGGGACGCCTCATACATAAATGTATTCATTCCATGCGTGTTTTTATCAATCATATTGATCAAATGTGAATTCCTGTTTTTATTTTTAGAACGTGGCGCGTTACAAATATTGTCTTTATGTTAATGGCGAAAAAAACATCATTGTTCCTATGCAGACACGTAGTACACGTGTGTGTGTTTGTGTGTGTGTGTATGTATATGTGTGTGTGTATGTGTATATATATATATATATATATACACACACATTGTGACTAAGTTCATTAAATTACAGCTCGTGCTAGCTTGCCTGGCATGGCCGCTCCTGCCGTGTAAGGGAAGCCAGGATTTTATCCTGCTGATGACACGGGTAGTGTTTGATATGATGTCAGGAGGTGCTGGGAAAACGGGGGGGAGGTAGATGTGTCCTCTGCAATTGCCTTATCACGAAAAAGAGACAGGAAGAGAAAGACGCAGCTGTGTCTCCGGAGAGCAGGTCCTACTCGGTGGTGAACGCTATTATGATCATCAGCGTGTGTGACAGTGGATCCCGGGTCCACAAAACACGTCTGAAATCCGCCATCAGCCTACGCCTTCCTCGACGCAAGCGGCAGGTGCCGGGCCAACCAAGTAAAATATTAAGAGGAATGTGGTCTGAATCGTCTTCTTATTGTAACTGTTTGTGTCCGAGAGACGCGGCGGGCAGAGCGGATGGACAGAATTCTCTGTCTGCACCTTCTAGGATTCCGTGAGCGTTGTACATATGCTGGTGGCTCTTGAGGGGTTAAAGTCCACCGGTCGGCCGTCGTAACAACATAAATATCCTCGCTAGGCTCGCAGGACACACACGCAGAAGCCTTTTTTACATGCCAGGCATGCGTCGCGTCGAGCGGCCGGGTCGGATGATGTTGTTGTTCTGCGAGGATTCTCTTTGTTTTGCTTTGTAAAGCTTTGCGTCGATCGTTTTATTTATTAAAAATATCAGCTGGGCAATTGAATCAAATTCCGAACGCGGTCGTCTTTGACGGCTCCTGATACGGGCCTCCTAAAAAGCGCATTAATCCATGTGGTATAAAAATAGTTGTTGTTTTTTTAGGAGATATTTTTGGAAACGTATGTGCGCTTATGTGTCCTCTCCCTTGGGTTTAGAGCGTTTTTACCGGCATGCGCCTAATGGGGAGTGCGCTTAGATGCATGGCGGGCAGGTGAGGCTTCATCCAGACATTTTATGTGACTGAACGGGGCATTTAGAAGAATAATGTGTTTATTTACTCCGTTTAATTTAAAAAGCCATTCCCTGCTGTTTCTATACACATTATCGGGGCTTTTAGGGCTGTAGAACCCTCATACCCAGCAAACATTCTGACCTCCTAGAAAAGACGGGCGTCGGGGGAGGAAAGAGGGGGCATCAAGGGAGGAGAGAGGAGCATTGGGGGGAGGAAAGAGGGTTACAGAACTTTGGGGCTCAATAGAGGAGTCCCTCCTGTTATAGGGACACTTGGGAGTTATGACTTAGGCAGTAATTAGCAGATGGTTGACCTTGTAACATCAAGTCTTGGAACCCTGCCGCCATCGTATCTTGATGTAGCTGTCTGGACCCAATCAACTTCAGTATTGAACAAGGCACCGAACTGTAACGTTGGGTTAATTCTGAGTGCGACGCAGGCCACGTTCATTGTCTTAACCTTTTCCGAAAATGATATCCAGTCGCTTATTAAAAGCAGATGTCTTGGAAGTCTTTCCAGAAGCAGAGGGAGATATCAAGACCTCATGATGTAATTCAAAGAACTCAAGACGCTTGTCTGCTTTGCTAATTATCACAAAGCGGAGCCGGTGCCAAAAAGTTGTCCATTCAGAGCTCGACGACGGGATGCATGGAATTATTTTTGGACAGCTGGAATGGGTCCCTTAGTAGCCACCGGTCCTTAACTTCGACCCCAAGAGACTCAAAGATTCATGTACAGGTTGACCGAGGACATGGTGTGTCCCTAAATGCCGCATGGTTCTCATGCGTTGCTTATTACTGCGTTGGGAACCACTTATCTCGGCCAACACAAGATCAAGAAATTTTAGTCGGTGAACATTGTGGAGAATTGTGCCCCCCCCCCCAAACAGCATAAAATAGAAGACCCCCAAACCTTATATGATCCTCGTTCTTGTTTTACGTTCAGGTTAAGCCCATCATCGTTTGATTAACCTCTATGGCTTGTGCTGGGGGTCTATATTAATAAATTTCTGGGTTCACCAGCACAATGCATGGATCAAATCATCTTCCCTCTGAATGATGCACTGATAACGCATTTTGGTAGACAGTGACATTGTTTTAAAGTTCTTTCTGTGGCCCCCTGGGGTCCACGGTCACAAAGATGGCGCCATGTGTCTAATCCCATATGAATTTACGGTTGTTAGAAAAACAGAAGAATATCCTTGCTTTTACCAAATAACTGCAGTTTATTTAACTGTTTGAGTTCCAGAGAGCTTGCCTTTCTCCACTTGCCCCTCTCAGATGATCGCCTGCTGTTAACTTATATATATATTTTATCAAAGAGACGCAAGATTCTAATTCAGAATTCCTTTTAAATATTTACCGTCTGTAAAAGTAAAATTCATTCTGCGGCTTCTTTAAGTAAATATATTTAATTGCGGAATAAAACCAATTTATGTTAACAAGGAAGGAATAAATAACCCTTTACCGCCGCCTTTCCTATTAATTAGAAGACTGCAAAAGTGTATCTGGGAGCCATAACTCTCAGGTTAATTACGGCGCGGCGGATTACGGCAGTCATCGCGTATCCAGATATACAAAAGGTGGAATCGTTGGTGTCAGCCGTGGGATTACTTTATATAAGAACTACATTCGGCTGAGGGTTAGCCTAGACGATAACATGAAGGGGTATTGAATAAATTGTCCTTGAGAGAAGAAGTCGCGTGAAGAAGGAAATCTATACCGTCTGTTAGATTCTCTAAGCTTATCTTGCCTCGACCTATACATTTTGGAAGGTCTCCGGCTGCATTAGCCGCGGATGGGACAACCACAGGTACCTGTTTGGGACCACCATGAACAATACCCCCTTATTTTTACCATATACCCCTTAACATTTTAAATGAGGGGCTGGAATTTTAAGAAGCCATCTGGAATGAATTGTATCCTCGTCTGTTCGGAATATGATAATTATACGTTTGGAACATTGTTTCCCCGTGGATTTCGGTGGCGTTCTGTGTCCGCGTCGTTCAGTGTCTCGGCCCCCCCGGCCGGGATTCCTTTGAGGGTTTCTGTAATAATCAGTATATATCATGCGATATCCTCGCGCTCGGCCGGCAGCTTCCTTACGAGTTGCAGCACCCTTCTGGCAGCGCGTCCTCTCGCTAAGTTCTAAAAAGGATTTATTTATGCTCTTTGCATATTTCTAGTCCCGACTGCCAAAGATGGTAAGTAGCGCAGGGGCTCGCTGATAGCGCTCTTGTGGAACGGCTCCTGGTCTCTGATGCAGAAATTCTCTACGAAGACGACAAATTTCTGTGTGACCTGCAAGAAACCCAGAACCTGCCGGCAGATCGGCCCCATTTGGACCCCGTCTGTCCGTTTTTCCTGCTGTAAAGACTCAAACCTTAATCAGTCGTTGGTCTCGTCTTATTAGGAGCCGTATGTCTATCCCATGCATCTTTAAATCCCCTCCAAATGAGCCATCCCTGAGACTACTGAAATATTAACCCTTTAATACCCCATTGTGAAGACTATATATAGTGGCTCTCCAAATGTGTTACCCAAATGGCTCTGATACCGGTCGTCATGGAAACCTTGATTTGTCATGATTTAAAGATACATTTATTGAGTCACCTGCATTCAAGCAGGAATATCAATTATAGCATACTGGGGGCAAAAGCACCAACTGGGAGTCTTTTATATATGATCACAGCGGGGGGAGAATAGGAAGGAGTCAGACTGTCTGACCTGGAGAATCTGCCCCTTCACCCTGAGATTGGGCCGAAACCCTGAGACTCTGGGGCAGTCCCTGAGAGCCCCCGTACTGCATGTAAGTGGTATTTCTGTTCCCGTTCTCATGCATCATGTGCAGCGTGGAATATTATTTGCCGTTATGGCGTACGGGGAATGGGCGCTCCGTGTTGGGATCACATGACTTGTGTTCCGTCTGTCTGCGTTCTGGGTATCCGTTTCTCAGGCCCCGTTTTAATTATAGGCGAGACATTAATAACCCGACTTACGAGCGGAACGGAATCGTGGGAACGACAAAGCTTTATTCATAATAAAATGTAAAAAAGATCTCGTCGTAGGGAATTAATAAGCTAATTTCTGATCCTCGGCACACGTGGCGCCGGTGCCTGCCGGTTCCCGACGCGCACGTTTTTGTTCGCCAGACATTTGTCTCGGCGTGATGGGCAAAGAAGAAAAAAAATATGAAAAAAAGAGGAAAAATTCAAGGCTTTCCCACAACGGCAGCTATATTTAGCTCTCAGATGTGGCTGCCTAAGGCCACCGAAGCGATCTTTGTCTGACTCCTCAAATAGATTACGTCTGCGGAACAAAGCCGGGGTCTATCGCGTGTTTTTTCTTTCTTCTTACTTTTATTGTGGCTGCCATGGAAACCGGGTTATTTTGCTTTTGCGGTAAACACTTATTTGGAGTTAAAGGCATAAAAAATGTACAAACGGGGTGTTTTGGGTTTTTGATTTCAAGAGACGCTTCAGCCATCATATACGCTTTAATGCATACGGAAGCTCGTGGATTTAAAAGAAAATGAACTGGGGCGGGGCAGCGTAGGGGTCGCCAGAATCCCCCCATAAGTATAAAATGTTTCTCTAGTCTCTTTAAACAGAACATATTTATTTAAAGCTCTTAGATATTGTAACACGCAAAATGTATTTTTATATATTTTGTAAACCAAAAGAAAGTCGGAAATTGAACGCGCTTTTCCGATAAACATTTCGTCAGCGAACTCTCCGCGAAATCGTAAAATCTCTTTCAACAGATTACGTTATCTGTGCCAGAAGCTCTGCATTCTAAGGATTCTTTGGCCTTGTGAACGTTACCGTTGCTAAGCTATTGGAACGGGTTAAATGCTTGCGTTTTAAGTGATATATTGTTACAGTTACAATTTCTTTATCCAGTCTTATCAGCAAAAAAAAATTACAACTAGATACAGATTTATTGAAGGGGCTGAAAATGGGAAATGTGTTTTTATAATAATAATAATAATTACAAACATAATATAAATAAATTCAAAAATATCTAATTATAATAATTGTGCATATCATATAATAGTATATTTTTATGATATGTACTATTATTTTTTATTAGGGATTTATTTGTCTGGTCGGAAGCCTGGCTGAGTGTGTTGGGAGGCAGAATCCACCAACAGCTTAGTAATTTTGCATTGTGCATCTCCCAGGTGTAAGAAAATCATATATCTGATATAAAATCAATTCCTTTTTAATCGGTAAAGACAATCTTATTGTTGAATATAAATAGCTGTATACATACGTCACACCTAATAATAATAATAATAATAATTATTAATAATTGTAGAATAACCATCTCATAGTATTTACTAACACCAGAGCATGTGTTTTTCTGCCTTTCCCATCATTTTTCTTGTTTTTCCGAGGCACGCTGTGCTCTGTCAAGGTCACGGAGCGTCTCCAGATAAAGGACGCACATTGGCAGATACACACTGCGGCTTTCGGGGAAATGTAAACTATTGGCAGATTTCTCATTATGCTAATGGTGACATTAATGCTGGCGATCGGCAGCCGTTTGCTTAAACTAAGCGTGGATTTACCAGGTTTGCCCATGTTACAGAGGACTATAATGCCCACGCTGGCAAACCCTGAATCGGAGGGTCATACCCTACTATGAGCTGTGCAATTCTGTACTTTCTTCAATATATGCAGTATATAATTGTGAAATAACTTTATATCCTTTGGGAAACTGATCTTTGGGATTGTGATACATATGAAAGTGTGTTGGGTACTGTGCGTGCGTGTGAATGCATGTGTGTGCGTGTGAATGTACTGTATGTGTATATATAATTCTTTCACTTTCTAGAAAGCCAAAGGTTTTAGCTATTGAGACAATAAGGACAGGTTGACGGTACTTTGATGTGCATACATTCTTTTGATCTACGACATCCCAGTGCATTCAGGGGCAGCTCTGACTGATTTAAAGCTATAGTGTGCACTGAGCAGACCTTTCAATGGGGTCAAGAAAGGCACTGATTACCCTGTAGGGACTCTTAGCCGAGTACATATTACGTGTTGTCACTCCTTTGCCGGTGCTCGTAGACCAAGAGCAAGGTCAGTTGTCACGTACACCTGGTTAAAGCCACACCAGTATAAGGTGTCTGTGAATTGTTTTGTTGAATGAGATTTTTATGTGTCAGAATTCCAAAGATCAGTTTCCCAAAGCACACAAATATAAAGTGATTTCACACTTTTAAGACCGGCTTTTCTGCCCAAATGATCTATTCACCAAATTAGACACTATAGTGAGCACATTTATATATTATATATATATTTATTATATACTTGGGCTTAAGTGGCCATTATATCAACTAATTCTACTTATATTAAACTGCAATCTTACAAAATCCTGATTTAGACCAATTTTTTTATTCTTATTATTATTATGATTTTAAAAAACCACATAAAAAAACCTCAAATCTCCAAATCCATTTATGGAAAAAAAAAAATGACTTTCCTGGACCCCAATTAAGACGTATTCGCTATTGAGCAAGAAGATAAATTGTTGCGGAACTTAAAAAAAAAAAACGATTACGACATCAAAGACTGTACGTTAATAAATCTCTCTATGGTGAACTCGGGGATTAGAGGCTGAGATCCCTTTCACCAAATGTTCTCTTATGAAAAACTCTTTTTGTTTGAGACATAAAAGAGCAATTTTTGTTAAATTAGAAATATATCATCGCAACCTGGATGTATATAAATGCGCGGATATGATGTATATGTTTATAAATGTACCGGATCAATCATAGTTTTATTTTTTAATCAGTATAAGTGACGATGATGATTTATGGAAAGATTAACTCGTAGGCCTCGTTCTACATCTCCTCCGCTTATTGACGTTCTGTCCTCATTAGCATGCGGCCAGTTTAATACCATTTACTTCCCTGTTTAATTCGGCTAAAGTGTAAGAAAAATGATATTGGTAAAGGGTGTGATTTGAGTATTCCGCTGGGAAGTTATAAAAATAAACACATCATCATCGACGGTTCCGTAGACAGATCAATCAACGAGACACGTTGGTATAGGAAACAAAATCTATCTACCGATTCAGACCTTAAAGTGTTAAATTGTCGCTTTTAAAGGACCTGTCATCTAAAAAGGACAATAAATTAATATTTATTCAAGATGAAAAAATGTTCAAAAGTTCAAAATATATTCAAATTATGCCAGTAATTTCCAAAGTATTTAGTTGACCCAAAGTAGAACCCACTGTTCTAGAGTCTGGTCAAGTTGATTGTTCCGTCAGGAGGAAGAACTTGTGAAAAATAACTAAAAGTTTTTGGACTTAAAGTGTTCAAATGTACCTTTTTTTTTTATAGACCTGTCATCTAAAGAGGATAATTTTCAAAAAAATTCAAGATGGAAAAATGTTTATAACGTTTATTAAAAAAAGATCCAAAATACGCAAGTTGCTTTCGAGACATTTTGAAGGATTAAGTTGACGAGAACTAGAACCCATTCTTCTAGAGATTAGTCAGGTTGATTCTTAGGTCAGTTAGAAAAAGAATTTAGGGTGAAAAATCCCCCCAAAGTCTTTGGATAATTGGTTACATTTTTTTTTTTTTTGTTTAGTGGATCATTTTGTCATTATCTGTGTTATTTACCTAATTTTCAAGAGTAAAAGTGTTGACATTTTTTGAAGTTGAGTAGACTAACGGGGTGATGAAGGTCAATGCTACGGGAAAAACCAGATTCCTATTAGATGGTACTTTTTTATATTTTATAAGATACAATAAATTAGAATGTAGAAATTTTAATGACATTTCTAATTTTTGTTTAAGCCAGTGGAGAAATAATTATTTGATGGTTAAGACCACATCATCAAAAACGTATGATTTCCACCCATGAAATGCCCACAGGACGGATATAGAATTCGCCAAGAGCATGGCGACATACATGTCATGTGACCTCTCGACCTAAACAAGGATGCGGCTTTACAGGAAGGCAGTGTAAAGTCGGTGGGAGAAACCAGGGTGGTCTCTGCCCCGTTTCCCAGAAGTTACCCTTAAAGAAGGCAAAAGGCCAGCTTTTCAAGATAACTCCCGTGGATAGGGTTCTGAATAATTTGTCTGGTTGAAGACTGTACGTTCTGAGTGTTTCTAATGTGTCGTAGAACATTCCATTCCAGACTTAGGCTGTCTGAACAAGGAGGTATAAAAAGAAGATAAAATGAAGATAAAAAGTTCCAACTATAAGTCTAATGGTCCTCAGACACAACTCGTTTTGAAGTGCTTCCCTTAATGATAATCTTGCTTGTATCAAGAGATTTTCCCACGCGTTTCTCTGTTTTTTCTCTCGAACTGTTAAGCTGTTAAAAAGGAAAGTGTGCTAGATTACTTTGTTCTCACCAATATATTGATAATGAAATTTACATTGAATGAAGAGCATGATGTGTCTGTTAGGCTTGGACTCCAGTCAAGCCTCTGAGGAGGAGATGGACCCATTTAGAGCTAGGAATGTCGTTAACAGCCATATAATGTGTTAATCTTTACATCGAGATTCTGAGCAGCGAATGGCCTTGTTGGATTTCTGCAAATTTAGATAGTTTCCTGTAAGAACTTGTTTTGCTTGTTCATATGGAATATCGGGCACAATCCAAAAACATTGATATCCATGCGTTCCATGCCGTAAAAAAAACCAAACCATTAAGAACCTTCGGAGAAGGAACTCTTGATTAGATTAATGAGATATTGACATTTTTGCTGTTGGGTAGGAAGACGTTTTGGTTTCTATGGGGTTGAGGGGATCTGTGATGATTGGTGCTCTGGCATGATGGAGTAGAGAGATGGGGGAATGGAAGCGACACAGCTTGGCACGGCTTTCCACAAATTCCAACCTATACCCTGCCTTAAAATGGTGAGGTAGTCTTCATGGCCAACAGATGCTGTCCACCACCACCTGCTCCATTGTACCAAGTCTATATGCTCATCCTATCCTAAAGAGTCCATCTCAAAGTTATTTAAGACATGGTATGGGTATATTACACCAAGTTGGTGTCTAAAACTAAGTTTAATGAGCAGACCCCATAGCGGCAAGATAAGAGATGTATTACATGGCTTGATGGTATCTTAGCTCTCATTGGCTGCATGTGTTCCTATTTGGAACACTGGCATTCCGTTTCAGACTGTCTCAGTTTCCTGTAGTAATCATCTCTTAGTATTTCTCTCGCGCATTATATCCCCGGCACTCTGAATGAGTACTGAGATTCTATTGTTTATCCAATAATTGGTATGTATATGGCTTCCCTAATCACTTAAACTTCCCCAGAATTATTAACGCCGTTCATTCCGCGGTGTGGGTAATAATATCAGCCCCTGCCTTGCGTCGCTGCTATTACTAACAAGAAGATTTAATTACAAATCGGACTCATGAACTCGCTGCAATAAAAATGTTGTTTCTCGGAAGCTTTTTCACGGAAAGTCTTTTAGGATTAAGTCTTTAGGGGGGAAAAAAGACATTTGCTGTCTTGAAGAAAATGCCAGCTCCTGTGGACTCCTACTCCGATTACGCTCAGCCAGAATCATATCCACAAGAATTACATTAAAGACACATGAAGCTATTAATGATGCTTTTCTAGTTTTTCTGTTGTTTTTTTTTAATGTTTTTATATCTTTTCACACCCCACTTACCACCATGTACTGTATTCTGGCGCACCATTTTCAAAGGGGTCTTGTCACCATGGCAAGCGACGGACTGGTCCAGTTCGCAGGAACATTGAATGTGGTTGCAACGGCCACAAAGCCGCGCGTTTCATGTACAAGAACTGCCAACAATTACCATCTATATCTGAGCAATTTTAAAAAGGGGGTGGGGCATGTCACATGGGGTGGAGCTACACCCCGCTTTACCACACCCACAAAATAAGGCCCCCGACAATCGAATGAGGATCAGGGGTTAATTCGGATCGGTCCAAGATATTATCCCTGTATCCATCAGCACAAGCTGGGGTCCTTTTTATATGTCTTTTAGAATGTTCTCGGAATTATTAGATTTAGAACATTCTGACAACTTCCTCACCGCCATCAGATGTGACAATCATCAGGCACAAGGACGCGATCACTGCTGTGGTTTTTTTTATGTTTTTGGTTAAAAAAGGTGCTATTTTCTAAAAAGCCAGTCAATTCCTGTCCGTATATCACAGCAGCGAACGGCCATCAATCTTCATGTTCTTTCTAAACATTTCCCGGGCGTCAGGTGCTCTCGCTGTAATTCCAGCGCTTGCTAAAGATAGATACAGTATTTATGAAGCTCGGCTCTCTTCGGAAAAGGTGTCGGTGGATTAAAGAGACAGATACCCCGGTATTCCTCGGCTAATGGTATCTGTCACAATAATACCAGGGGGAGATAAATAAGGATACCGCCGGGAAATGATCCGTAGCGGGAGAATGCGCTGTGCAGTGGAAACGGTTCTTAATGTCGCATAATAGCTGATGAAGAAGTCAGATTATAAAGGGGGGGCTTTCTCCTCCAAGGATTGCAGCCATATATTATGTAAGGGGCTATTTGACTTCAGGGAAGATGAGATCTAAAAGAAAATGTAGTAACAATAATTAACCTGTCCTGATCTCCTCTCATTTCTCCTCCTCTCCACCCTTATAAAGAGTCGGAGACAATATCAAATGTATCCTTTTAACAGAGAGGTAAAAATACTTACACTACTGGCTGCACCACATTGGTTGTAATGAGCTTCTGTTGTGGCAAAATCCAATAGACATTTTCAATTCCCTGGGCCTGAAAGGGACACGGAAGAAAAAAAATTAGGACAGATTCTCCAAATTGTATTTTATACATCCAGAACATGTTAATAATACTACTTTAGTGAAGATCCATTTTTATTTAAATATGGTTTAGAAGTTAATAAGAAATATGAATGTATACAAAAGGCAACCATTAAATATGTAGTTAATGTAATAATCTTATATCTTTGCCCATTCATGAAGCTTAATGTCTTAAATGACATTATGGGAGGAACATCGCACTGATTCACAATAGGGGGAGAGTGACTTGAATGCATTAGGTAACCCCGGGGTTAATTAACATTCCAAAAATACTGCGCTGTAAAGAGGATCGTCCATCAAATCACCGCATGGGGTGCGATCATCTATTCTGTGCAATACTACCTTCTGATAACTGTATTTTATGCCCATAATGTCACATATAAAGTATTTAAAGTGATTGAACGGGGAGGTTATCTGACGGATAAGTAGGAAGAATACAGATCGGCCCCATTCGGCCCCCGTCTAGTCTGCCCGTTTCTCCTGCTGTAAAGACTCAAACCTTAATCAGTCGTTGGTCTTGTCTTAGATTCAGGAGCCGTATGTCTATCCCATGCACGTTTAAATCCCCTCACTGTATTACCCTCTACCACTTCTGCTGGGAAGCTTCTCCACTTATCTACCACCTTCTCATTAAAGTAAAACATCCTTTCTTTAAAGTATTTTTTTAGAATCTGAGTTAGAGGTATGTAATCATTAATCTGTATCCCTGCACCAGCATTCTGAATCAGAAATCTCTATGCCTTTTTACCAGTAGAGTAATTGCTCCTCATCGGAAACTCCCATAACCCTCAGCCATCTTAAGTCATCTTTAATAACATATTCCAACCAGCTGCCTAGCAGCTACTTGGAAAGCTGGCCCATAATTCCGTCCCTCGTCTCTTGACCCACACGTCTGCCTGGGGATTATAAGAGTTGTATTTCAGCTATAATTGAAAGGTCCGCAGTCTGACGCCCCTGAGGAGCCAAGAAACGAAGCGATTTAAGGAAGTATGTCTCAATGAACTACTGCCTGCCACAAACAAAAGGCATAATTAACACCTCTTAGCGAGATACGTCGGCGGGTCGCCTGGGGATCTCATCACCACGCCTGCCTCTTCTATATGGGAATAGTCACATTTCTTTGGTCTAATTACTCCGACTGTTACATCCTGACTTTTCTCGCAGGAAACCACCAAGTCTTCCGAGGATACTTTGTGTTACTCTGCAACGCGCACACAAATAATAAATCTTTGTTTGCTGGTATGTAATACCGGTGGAAGAGATTTAGGGGCTTATTCACTAAACCATGAGTATGTAGTCTTACGTTCTCGTTTTCCTTGCATGCTCAATGCGTGTCTTAATAGACCACCGCACGCCGAGTTCCCCAAGCCAGCCACTGGAGATGAGGGGAGGTAAGTCTATACCGTGCGTGGAGATGTGACTCCTGTGGCGTATCCTGGCCGATACTGGGGAGCAGCTTTTGGGTGATCAGAGCCCTCCGTGACCTGCTGCTCAGTGAGGCGGTTGGCCCATTTACACTAGGGAGGCTGTGCCGAGCCTTTAAGAGACGGAGCTCCGCGATATGACGTCATATCTTGGCGCCCCCAAAACAAAGATGGCGGCCGGGGAGGGGGCATCTGGGGTCGTTGCCCAAGGTCAGGTCTAGGGTGTCAGAAAAGATAAATACACCACTGAACACTTCTCCTGCACGACAAACTAGGGGGCAAGCGAAGAGGCAAATGCATATGGTGGAATTCTGCAAATGCCGCTTCAGTGCGTTTGCAAGGGGGACACGATGAGAATTTAAAGGGACCACACAGCTATCTTTTGCATTAAAGTGAATATGATGGCTGGAGTGTTCTTTTATAAACATTATTCAAAAAAAAGGAAAAATAAAGTACATGGGGCCCCCGGGAATGGAGAGTTATTGGTTTTCTTACCGCTGCCCCAATCTATTATTCTAGCGGAATTCATCAAAGAACATTTTTTTAAATAAAAAATACAAACCCTTCAGCTGTTTATTTTTTCATTATTTCTGGCACCGTAGCCTTAAATATGATTTATAGGAAGCCTTTTTAGTTTCTGAGCACAACCTACTAACTGCTCTATCATCAGAAATCAATTTTGCCATCCCCTTAAGGAACTCAAAATCTATTTTTCCCCCCCACCCCGTTCAGCTCTTGAGAAATATAATAGTAAGCGGGGAATGTGAGATCGTTTTTCAGCGCGCGGCACATTACTGCGACTGCAACATTCGGTTCTTTCAATGCCGAGCTGATCTGGAATGGGTGCCAAATGTTTAGATCAAAAAGGAGGACTCGGCTGCCATTGGGGGGGCATTCTGATGCAATTTTGGACTAAATGGCGGCCGTGGAAGACCGGCTTGGCTATTATACTCTTAGGAACTCTTAAACATTATAGTTGAAAAATTTTATTTTAATTGTTTTCCCTTCTGAACAAAATAATGCTACTATCATCTCTGGGAAAAGCACGAATGGGAGGATGCATGCGGGAAAAACAAATCGTGCATTTGTTTGCAATAAAAGTTTGTGACCTGGATATATTTTCCACGGCTCGGTCATACCCCGTGGGAAACAGTTTCTCAATCTTTTCCAACAAGCTACCAATTCAAATACTTTTCTTTCAGCCAATCTCCTTGATAAAAAAACCAAAATATTTGTCTTCTATGTATCAAATGTATAGATCAAACACATCTATATTTATATGTCCTTCTGGGGGGCAGTTCCTGGTAGAGGGTGGTAGATAATGTTGTAGGATGTACAATGTAATCTTGTAATGTATAGCATGGGCTCCTTTTATATAAGTCTCTTAGTCTATTATGGCTTTGGACCTTGGCGACATCAATATGAAAAACATTTTGAAATGCCTGATTTCAGCAACATGGGCCTAGCTCACCCATAACCACAATTAAGGGTCCCGCACTGGGACACTAACACATATGGCACGTACTTTTGGGTGGTGGCAGTGTTGTTGGGTCCATGCCTAGGAACTCTCCAGAGTCTCTGTGTGGACCTCCGCTTTTCCGGGGGTCACTGTGTCTTATCCCTAGGTAGTGGGAGAACGGTTTAGACACGCCCACTCCCTGCCCTATTCTGTTCCCACCTCCATACAGAATTAAGCTATCTGGGGCTAGCCCCGCCTTTGTACATGATGGGCCCCTCCCCTTGTGTGGCTATCCCTGGCTAAGCCACTAGCCCCATAGAGGAAGTCTCGAGGTATCCTGAGCCTGGAAGTTCCCCAGTATAGTGTTGCGTAAAGTTGACCTTTGCCAGCAGTCAGGACATAAGCCTGATCGTGACATATGTCCTTTTTAAATTCGGGACTGTTGGCAGCTACTGCACTTCCTTCCAATTCAGCAGAATTTATCAGGCACTCCTCTCCAATTCAATACGCTTATTTACAGAGGGTGTTATCCTAAACTATAGGGTGGAAACTTAGCGGTTCTTAATCTCTTATGTAAACCAGGGTAAAGAATCAAAAAAACTTTCATTTTTATATCATTGTTGACCCATAATCATCACATGGAGCTACTCGCTGTTCTTATGTTAAGTCCCAGAGCAAAAAATCCCGCAGGATACTCCTTTTAAAATATTAAAAAGCAAATTTCTGCCTTTGACACGGCCGGCTTATTATATTGTTCCCCGAGCAAAGAAATTAATTGACTTACCAAGGTCAGAAAAAGAGAAGCTGGTAACGCTGATCGGAAGCTTTCTCTAAAGTGAACACAGTTTAACACGGAGACCTCGAAAGAAATAGAGTTTTACCGTATTTGCTCGATTATAAGACGAGGTTTTTTTCAGAGCAAATGCTCTGAAAAATACCCCTCGTCTTCTAATCGGGGTCGTCTTCTAATCAGACCTCAAATAGAGGTCTGATTATGAGACTAAGATCCAGATCCCCCGCACCGCTGCAGGGGACCTGGATCCTCCTGTCTTCCCCCCCCCACACTTACTTACCGGTGCTTCCTGCTGTATTGCCGGGGCAGCGGGTTGACGTCTACGCGATCCGCGTAGACAACGTCCGCTGCAGCCGGAAGGAGGTGTGGCTAGCAGCGGGGGTTGTCTGCGTCCGTCGCGGATACCTTCCCCGACTGTCAGAAATCAGAGTTCCCCGCACAGGTGCCGGAACTCTGATCTCTGACAGCCGGGAAAGGTATCCGCGACGGACGCAGACAACCCCCCGCTGCCAACTCCACCTCCTTCCGGCTGCAGCGGAAGGAGACGTCAACCCGCTGCCCCGGCAATACAGCAGGAATTTGGAAGCACCGGTAAGTGTGTGTGCGTGTGTGTGTTAAATGGGGGACATAGGGCATTTCTGGAATGCCTTATACCCCTATATGCCACTCTGGCACTTAGGGGGTTAAAAGGCATATTATGGGGCAGAGTGGCATATAGGGAGTTATAAGGCATTTCAGGAAGCAGAGTGGCGTTAAGGGGGCATTTAATAGAGCACTCTGCCTCCTGAAATGCCTTATAGAGTGCTCTATACAATGCCTTTTAACTCCCTTAATGCCACTGCCTCCTGGAATGCCTTATACCTCCCTATATGCCACTCTGCCCCATAATATGCATTTTAACCCCCTAAATGCCAGAATGGGATATAGGGGTATAAGGCATTTCTGGAGGCAGAGTGGCACATAGGGGGTCAAAAGGCATACCATGGGGCACAGTGGCATATAGAGGGTTAAAAGGCATATCATGGGCCACAGTGCCATATTGGTGTGGCAAGCCTGGGGGCAGATGTGCGTAACTGGGGGACAGGTTGGAAAATACAAGGAAATAAAAACAAAAAAAATATTTTTCTCAATCATAGCTTTTATTTAAAAAAATAGTTTACATGAATTAACATTTACTGGTAAAACTTTTTTCCTTTAGGGTCGTCTTATATTCAGGCTTTTTCTTTTTTTCCTAAGTTAATATTCAGATTTTGGGGGGTCGTCTTATAATCAGGGTCGTCTTATAATCGAGCAAATACGGTAATTTAGGATTCTCTCGTGTGTCACTATCCTAACAATGAGCACGCGGGTAATTCATACACCTTAGCCCCAAGAAAGCGCAAGCAGACTGCGGCATATGGTATTTCAGGCAGAAACATTAAGGGCAGACTGTTATTCTTTGTGTCGTGCTATAAAACATAGAATGAGTAATAAACTTTATTATAAAAACACAAATCTCATGATGTCTTTATGAACAAGACCTTCTGTTTGGTCCTCTGTTCTTTCAAAGAGAATTAATCAACTCGAAAAAGCAAATTTTACATTAGTCAACAAAGTTTAGATGCCGTTAATTCATGTTTATTTTTAAAAAATCTAATTTTTAGTAAATTTCAAGGATAACAAAAAATTTCAGAAAAATCTATACCTTTTTAAAAAAAAAAAAAAAATGTTGCACTCGGACTGTCCCATAAACAAACCAGAGTTTGGTTAAAAACTTTACAGCCGTAAAGTTATCATAATGTGGATAGAAATACGAAGAATTTGGTTTAGAAATTAAAATGTTTAAATAGAACAAATATGTCCACCTATCCATTGAAAATGTTGGAAGGTATACAGGATATGGGATGTAGGCCTGGTGGGCCAGTGCCAGATAGCCGGGGCTAATTATCTTTACTACCACTCGCGTTGTGATTACCCAGTCTTTGCCTTCTGCTACTTTGAGTTGTAGCACGCCAAGCTACAAATGCTACTGATGTCATCTCGTGTCTTCAGGAAATTAGGAAATGTTCTCCCTATTTTAAAAAATATATTTTTGCCCTTCGGTAGCACAGGATAACAGACTGTTACTGATTCACGCCTGTTAAAAAGAAAAAAAAGAAACTGCTTGCGAACGTCTAGGTCGCCATGGTTATCCCAGGGAGAGCTGATTCACACGGAGCCATCACTGCTTGTCCCTTCTGGGGTAAAAGGGTTCTACAGCTGATTTTTTTTTTTCTTCTTTTTATGAAAAAGAATGACTCATGAACAAATATACCTTCTCGTTTTAGTGGTGTTTGTGATTCTGGTTGAATTTTAGTTGATCTTTTTTTGGTTGTAAGATTTTATTTGCGTTTACCAAAGAGAGGACATTTTTTTTCACATTAATGGAATACAAAACAATATTATAATAATAATAATAATAATGAATAACAATAATAGGAATCATTATAAATAATAATAATAATATAAACAGAAGGCTTTGGTCGAATTTATTTTTTTTCATGTACCTTTAGACACGGAAACAAGATTAACATATTTTTTAAATTAAAATTCTAACCAAAGATTTTAAAATGAGAAAAGTAGCTACAAATTAGATTTTTACAAAGTCATTAATCTTCTTGAAAATTCTATGCTTGCCTTCCCTTAGCGAAAGACTCCATTTCAATTGGTTCCATTTTTCTGCTACAGATGGTGAAGACTTAAACATATATTTAATTTAGTGGTTTAAAGGGTTAAAAAAAAATCTACTCAACTTCAAGACCCTTTTTAGCGGAGAAACAAAGCATATTATTAAGGGTTTTCAGTAACCATTTCCAAGGAGACTATATAACTAAACTAGTAAGAAGTGTAATGTGACCCAAAATGTCAGCAAATTCAACAGGGATCGGCCCAAAACAAACTCCTGCTCCAGCTACGTGATCTGAAACCAGTAAATAAATGACACAAAATCAGTGGGGATCCCTGAAACCTCATTATTGGAATCAAAGTTAACAATGAGTGTTGGAGGTTGTCTGCTTGTTGTTGGATATACTTCTTTAAAACGGACCTGGCGTGAATTCATGACGTTGTCACCTGGAAGAGTGGAGGATATAATCTATTCGTTGTTGGAGATTGCTTGCTAGTAGATGTATAGGTGAAGAGTTATCGATGGTTAAAGCTTTCATCTATTGTCTGTATTCCATCAGCTACCGGTTGAGTAGAGATAATAAAGAACCCATAACGATCTCCTTCTATGTATCATAGTGGGGTTTTTTTTTTATGTCCCAGTAGTAGATCTAGTCCCGGGTAGTAAATCTAGTCCTGGGGTAAGCACCAGCATTGCTCATGGTGGACACTTGGTGATGTCGGTGGTGGACAATTTAATGATGTTCTATGGACCTTCACAAACCTTGCCGTAGACACTGATGTCCTCATGCTTGCAGTTCCCTGAGCTAGCCGTCTATATGTTTGTGGATCCCCTTAATAAAACGCTTCGCTTCTCCTTTAAGTAGGGTCTTGAAGGTTTTTTTTTACCCTTTTACCCAAAGAATCTCTCAATCCAATATACGTTTAAGTCTTCAGTCTTTCACGAAGGGAAGGGTAGAATAGATTTTTCAATAAGATGAATGACTTTGTAAAAATCTGTCTGATCTGCAGCTACTTTTCTCATCACGCGGCTAAGCTTTAGGGCGAGTTCTACGATCCCCTACCGAGATGGATAGTGAGGTCATTAATTAAAAGTAAAGCATCCGACAACAGATACTGGTGAAATTAAATTGATTTGCAGATACAATGTAAAGTGACTCGTGGTCCTAACCGGTCCCGCTTGGTGCCTAATTGTCTGATATGGCTCCAGGTATATTCAGCAGGAATTACCTAGAAGTAAAATATCTTGAACTCCAGATATTCCCCATTTATATGAACTGCCCCTCTCCGTGCCACCATCCTTATTGCTGAGCGCCGGGATATAATGTCATATTCCGGCAGTTCGTCTTTCAAAGGATGAGCCAGGTGGAAG
Source organism: Spea hammondii (assembly GCA_029215755.1). NCBI lineage: Eukaryota > Metazoa > Chordata > Amphibia > Anura > Pelobatidae > Spea > Spea hammondii. Next base: position 23,168,437 of record JARDYJ010000013.1, read on the forward strand.
GAAACTACGGAGGATTGTGCCGACTCGGCACAGCTCTCCATAGTGTTAATAGGCCGGTTAGGGAAATCAGCAATCTCCCTTTTAATTGAGCAGCCACGACACAGGGTACCTAGTCCAGAATATGCCACCGGCTTTACCTAGGGGCAGAGGTCCCATCAGGTGTTGATGTCAAATCCACTGAGGGGCATCACCCATAGACAGTTTGAGTGTTCCCTTTGCAGTTGCCCTTCTTGCCCCATGGAAGTCCTAGACCTGCAGTTCCAGATTTTAGCAAAAAAATTCTAACAATTTCCTAACAAGGTGCGTTTAATTCTGCTGTGTATAACCTGCACTTTATTTTACGTGTGTATAGATCAAATGCACAGGTTAAAAAAAAGATAAAAAGATGATCGAGCCCTATATAGTGTCGGGCTAATTATCACAGTTACATTACTTGGCTCTTAATAGCAGCCGCCATTGAAATCAATAACATTCTGTATCGAACAGAAGCGCCAGGCTCCGTAGTTATTCTATGCTGGGTGTTTATGAAGCTAATATGTGGGTAGGTTTCAATACCTCTATTGTGTTGCCTTGGACTGTTCAGAATAACCTACTTTTCCACCAGTGGGTAACAAAAACATCTAAATAGCTACAATTAAAGCCTTTTCAGTCATAATTTCATTGCAGATTAGTTAACTCGACAAATATAAATGCTTTCTTTGTAACCCAACAATGCATGAAGCTATTACATGACCCCCGCGTTACCTGAACACATGATCTCTTTTCCATCAGTTTATGCAAATTTCCATTTAATTATATTAAAGAATAGTACAGCTAAAAAAAAAATCTAATTATTGACTAACAGGCAATTTTAGTTCTGGATTTTAAGATCTAATATTTCAAATTGGATATAGATGACATAACAAAAAAGGTTTAAATTTTGCTTGCTCATGCCACGCCCCCACATTTTCCATGTCCTTTTTAGGGCATTGGGGCGTGACAATAAAGGGGTGCGGTCAGTGTGGATGGTTTAAAAAAAAAAAAAAAAAAAAAGATATCCTAGAATTTTTTTGACCCTGATATAATTCCATCCAAGTGCGTAACCTTACACTTTTTTTTATTCCCTACTGATAATGGGGATTTTTTTTAAGGTTAACTTTTATACTGTACACATCTTTGTACGCAATAAAAAACACAATTTAACAGTTTAATTTTTGGATAATTATTGTTATTTGGCATATATGTGTAAAAATCAGTAGTTGTTTTTGATTTTTTTTTCCTTTTATAGCTTTTATTACATGGTCAGCCTTGGCTAACACCTCTTATCTTTATTAGTTAGCATGTGATTTATTGTGAGTTCACTAGTTTCCAAATACGCTTTAAACTTTCATTAGCTTTTAGGAAAGTAGGTCACATTTCAGCTCTCTGCAGACACGGTTAAATAAATGATAAAACTTTGGCTGGGGTAGGTTTGATGTAATTATACTGAGTACTTGGCTATGCAAAAGTACCATCCCGACTGACACAGAATTTGCTTATCATGCATGAGATATTGTAAGGGAAGGGGAAGCATATGGGAGATTTTTAACCCAAGGTGTGCCAGGGTAGAGGGTGAAGACCCTAAGGTCCTAGCTTGAGGGGGGGGCGTTTGGAACGGAGGGTAGAATGTAAAGAGTGGTAACGTATACAAGGGGGTAACGTATATCTGTTGTAGCAGGAACGGTCGCCCATTTAGCCTGTGTCCCCAACGTGTATGTTTGAGGAGGTTGTCAAACATTCAACTTTTTGAGGAGGGTTGTTTTGGAGACGCAGAAACTCAAACTAATGAATTATAGAGTTTAATTGTCCCTGTTTTGACCTCACCCAAGGATGAGCCTGGTGTCTTTAATAATTAACCAGTAGGGTTTTTTATATTTAAAAAAATGTCATAGTAGATATTTTTGACCGTTGGTTATTCCGTTGGCCACATTTGATGTTCTCTTAGGTTCTTTATCCCATTTTACGTCTCTAAGGAAAAGAACGGAGGTTCCTTATCAATCAAAGGAAATAGAAGAAGACATACTGGCCCAAAGTGAACTTGGAGTCTTTAGTCGGAGGTGACACCTTTTTTATTTGGCCAACATAGAAAGACAGAAGGCAGAGTCAGGTAACCATAGAAGACTTTGCTTAACAGTCATTTCTACATATAATGAACTGTTCTGGTTAATATCGGTGATAACGATGAGGGTAACATAACTGTTATGTGTCAGAAGAGTTCACGTTCCACGTTTATCATATGGAATGACCTTTGGAAATGCCTCTTAGGCCAATAAAAATACAAATATATAAATTAATCTTCTTATGAAGATAGACGAACAAGCCCGCGGGTTTTTTCCAACGGTCATTTTGTTTACTGCCGCGGAATGGTTATTTAAATACAGGGATTTCCAATTTCTTCTTTTTTTTTTTTTATTTTTTTTTTTTTTTTGTCTCACATAAAAATCTATAAAAATAAAGGATAGAGACATATTTCTCTGCGGAACAAATTACGGCTGCCAATTGTTTTTTTTTATTATTTTAAATTGTATTTGTTACCAAAGCAGCGGAATAGTATGAAAAATTCAGAGAATATCCCGCGTCGCTCACAGGGTCACATTTCAGATGGAAATGTTAAAATAGCCATAGATTTCCGGGATGAAATATTTTGAATCGTGGACTAAATTATGTATTTGTACCACAGAACCTATAGAATTTGGGAGACACGACGGATTCAAGCTTAAGGGTTTTAGGGACCTTTGTGAATTTTTACGGCTGCAGATGATGGACCCCCCCCTCTTACCAAGAATCAATGTCCGCAAACAGAAACCCACACTTGCAGGACGCTGTATAGATCCTCATTTATTAACGAGGAAGGAAAGATGACTCTCCGCGTCGCGGTGAAACTTGTGACTTCACAGCTTGCTCGACAGAGCTTTACTTCAGGGCGAAGGAATCCTGTTCACCTCCGACTTTACAACGTGATATGTGATTCTTCCTGAAACCTCGAGAACAGCATTAATATTAATCAAACGAAACAATTCCAACACCCTAATGTTTATTTTATTATAGACCCCCCCCCAAAAAAGAACATGTTTTAAAAATTCACGGCTAACCCGGTACCAACCCCCAAATAAAACGTCCTGCAAGAAACCCAAGACGCCAATTAAACTGAACTACATAGTCTTAAGTTCAAAGATCTATCTTTTATTAAAGGAACGGCTACTTAAGCTCCCTGTCCGTAGGCCAAGCGATGGGCCAGCATCTGAAATGACTGTGCTGGCTGCAACTCAAGGTGCAGCTATGTGATGCCAAGTACAACCCGCAATCACCTGATCTGGTTGGCCACGTGCGCTAAAGTTTGGGGTCACTCAGCTGTTTTCATGCAAAACAAAGAAATTTCTGGCTGTTACATAATTACAAAAGGGTTCTAATGACCAATTAGCCTTTTAAACTTAGACTTGGATCAGCGAACACAGCGTGCCATCGGAACACAGGAGTGATGGGAGTGATAAAGGGCCATCGAAACACAGGAGTGATGGGAGTGATGAAGGGCCATTGGAACACAGGAGTGATGGGAGTGATAAAGGGCCATTGGGACACAGGAGTGATGGGAGTGATAAAGGGCCATTGGGACACAGGAGTGATGGGAGTGATAAAGGGCCATTGGGACACAGGAGTGATGGGAGTGATAAAGGGCCATTGGAGCACAGGAGTGATGGGCATGATAAAGGGCCATTGGAGCACAGGAGTGATGGGCATGATAAAGGGCCATTGGGACACAGGAGTGATGGGAGTGATAAAGGGCCTCTGTACGGCTATGAAGAGATTCCATTAAAAATCAGCCGTTTCCAGCTACAATAGTCATTTACAGCATTAACCCCGTCTGCGCTGGATTTCTCAACCATTGATTGTACTTTTCTTTAAAAAACAAGGACATTTCTAATTGCTGGTTGGAAACCCTTTTGCAATTGTGTTACGACTAGAAATGTCCTTGTTTTCCATGAAGACCCCAAACATTTGAACGGTAGTGTAATATATTCTGTATCTATCCCCCTTGTATGCCCACAGGGGTGCAGCAATACATCGTTGTAGGCAACCTACCCTGGCAGCCATATTTCTTGCTCATATCTGAATAGATAAAGATATAAGCGGAATCCTTTTCCATGTCTGATACTTTGTAGCGCAATCTGAACATGAAATTCTATCTTATAGAAAATGCACCGATGCCCATCAGAAAATGTAGTCCTGGCCCTCTTTTGATCCATACATTGTGCTGGCCATATTGCCGTTATTATTATTATTGCACGTGTGAGAGGCTGTAAAGGTCTCTGGTTCGCCGTTTTGGTTAATTGCTCGCCCTTCGCGGTTTTCGTGTTGTTCACCTTATGTCCGCCGCTTCGGTTTCCGAGGGTTGCTTAGTGACAGACGAGGGTTTATGTTCATGTTTGTGAATTTAGGACTCTGGAAATAGGAACCTGCAGATCAATAACGTAGAGCCAGACAGCAAGGCTCACGAACCTGGGAATACCTGTGATCCTCGGAAACGGAGCCTAAGGCGAAAGCCTGGATACAGGGTAGACATAATATAACGGGTGGAAATACCCTGGAAACACAACCTTTTTAAAGGTGCTGTTCCACTTAATGCTGTCGCCTCAAACCCTCTCTAGAAATAATTATTTAATCATATCAAATATAGTTTCATTATATTATTCAGGGAATGCTTTATTGTCATGTGACACAAAAGAAGGCACTGATAGACTAGAAACCCCATGTGCCTTAGCCGGGTCGTGCATGATAAGCTTTGCATTGTAACTGTATATCCAGAGCATACCTGCCAACAGGCCACAACTTACCAGGAGAGTCCTAACAACCTGGCTGTCGGGTGTCTCAGCAAATGCTGTTAATGAAACAGAAATTATCTTTCTCATTTGATCTTCAAACAAACGCTTGAAGCCAGCGATGCTCATTTTGCAGGGGATTATGTGATGGATTATGTGGCTATTAAGGGAAATATTTATATTTTAATTGCAGCAAAGTAGCACAAATGTGACAAAAATGAATCTCTTCGGGGAAATATATTAGCTCAAAATGACCAAATGCTCCGTTTACCCAGAAAAACATAATGGGGAAACTATTCTGTAAAGCTCATCGTCATCAGGGATGCATTTTTCGCGGGTCCCTGACTAAAGGGGGCATCTAGTTACCCTACGGTTTGAAGGAATACGTGGATATGGTGAATGTTTTTGTACGGGCGACAAAGGGTGATCGGAACATATGAGATCAGACCTAATACCTTAATATTGGCCCAATGTGTCAAATGTCCAAAATGGGACACTTTTAATTAAATAGGGTGTGATTATGGGTGGGGTTAGAGACGTTGCTGGGGTGGGGCTTTACCTAGACTTTTTATGTGACTTTATGCCCCATTGCAGGGTATTTGTGTAACTGAGTGGGGCATTTAGAAGAAGAATAATGGGTTTTATTTACCCTGTTTAATTTATAAAGCAGTTTCCTGCTGTTTCTATACACATTATTGGGGCTTTTAGGGCTGTAGAACCCTGCGATACCCTCATACCCAGCAAACATTACCTGGCTATGACCTCCTAGAAAAGAGGGGCAACAGGGATTTGGGGAACAAAGACTGACTGGCCACACTAAACAGGGACACTTGGGAGGTATGTCCCAGGTTTTCAGGACTGTAAAAGACACAGTTGTCGTTCTATAATCACTGACGCAGCAGTTGAGGTCCGGAGAACGACATATAACTGATCGGGTCAAGGTTGTCTCTTAGTTCAGGAAATGAGACCTTGACCCATTTAACACTCAAGACATTTCTAGCTCATGGTGGTCTCTCCCAATACACATCATGATCAACTGACTCGTCACATGAACAGAAGCTGGAAGACGATTGGCTGAACCACAAGCGCCGATGGTGACAGATGGCATTGTTTTTAAAATACACCGAAGGCCATTTCCAGGAGTATCTGGATGACAATGATAGAGCGTTAAATGATATTATGTGTTTGAAAATCTGATTTTTAAATTTGCATCGTATAGGCAAATATTCACCGAACCTAAAAATAAAAAAAAATAAAAAAATCACGTCTGGAAATGCGGACATGGCGAGGAAAATATATAAGAAAATACCTCTAAATAGGTAACCTTATTATTTTAAGATAAGTGGAGATTGGGATGATTCTGAATTCTAAAAACGGACAGTGATTGCGATTGATTTTTTTGCATTTCGGCAGGAATTTTCTTTTTCAATGGAAAATCTTCCATCGGCAAACGAATAATGACTCATTTACATTTTGTAATTAGTCTTCGGCATTTGCCTAGTTACTGAGTGTGCCGCTGAATATGCACACGCGTCCTCCAGTTAATGAAATCCATCGTATCCAGGTAGGAACGATCATTTGCTTGATTGAAACGCATTGATTTCTACTAAGCTTATGAAAGCTCCATGCTATGGCTCTTTAAAGATTAAACATTGGAAACTTAGAAAATTTGGCAACCGTTAAGAACCATTCGTCCCACTGCTATAAAAACATTGAGCCTTATTTAGCTCCAGTTCAAACAGAAATACAGTCCATGCTAAATAGACTTTAAGCTCAAATGAGGCGCTGTCAGTTATGAGGACCCGACTTCAAGTTGTTTCGTCCATAAACTAGCAGAAAGTTGCTATTAAAAGCAAAGTTGAATAACATGTTTATTCACAAAAATCAAGTTGGGTTAAGTTTAAACTCAAGTTGAGAAAAGGGCTCTCAGGAAGAGATGCCCAGATCTTCCATTCAACTTAACTGGACTGACAGACCCTAAGACAGTATTAGTAATTGGATCACACGCTTGAGGTTCACCTTGACTATAGCCATTTTAAACTCAACAGCAGCTCCAGTCAACTCAACAGGGGACTTAGTGTCCAACTCTACAGCACTTAACCCAACTCGACAGGAGACTCATTGTCGTACTAAACATTATTGCACTCAACCCAAGTCAACAGGACACTCTGTGCCCAACTCAACAGCGCTCAACCCAACTCAACAGTAGACTTAGTGTCCAACTCATCAGCTCCATACCCCACTCAACAGTAGACTTAGTGTTTAACTCATCAGCTTTGTACCCAATTCAACAGGAGACTTGGTTCCCAACTCAACAGCATTAAATTCACCCCAACTCAACAGAGGACTCTGTGTCCAACAAAAGAGCAACTTAACTTTTTGTGAAAGAGTTGCTTTTCGAGTTGGCTTAGTCTAGTAACATTGAGTGGTCTTAAATTAGGGAACAGATCCCAATGACAGGACATCTTAGACAGAGGGGCCTCCCTCTTAGAGTTTCATTAAAACGAGTCTGTAAACACTGAAACAGCCAAGCTGAAAACAGTCCCAGTTTGTTCTGGACAGACCCATCAGTGGGACTTATACCACTTTTGGACACAGGTGGCCAAAGCTTCAAGATGTCAAATCTAAGACATTGTTACTTGAATTACTACCCTCTAATCTACTCTAATAATCCACATCAATTTTCCTGTATAATTCACTATCGGTTCTGTATTAAAATACACACGGTGACAAAATAAATGCATTCCCTCTTCCTCTGGCTGACAGAGGTTCATTGATTCTGGCCCCTGTCCATTTCCGCGTCTGTGTTTACTTTCGGCTCATATAGTTCCAAAATTCTTTCTACACTGTACCAAAACTTTATTGTTTGGGAACCAAAGATCTGTGCTGTCAGGACAATCTTTAGAAAGAAGAAATATTCTGCACTCCCTACTTTATTTTGATTCTTTACTTGTTAGCATTTCTGTACCAAAATGTAACCTAATTTAAGCCAAAACTGTTAAAAAAAAACCAAAAAAAAACGCATTATTAAAACGCACCCTTCAATTATTGTAAGAACCTTAAGAACCCTGCCAGATGCATTTTTCATGACTGCTTCTTTCCTGATCCACTGACCTTAGAGGGAACACAGGCCGCAACAAACCCTTCTGTTGGGCAGGGGACCATTGGACGTCTTTATGGTTTCCTTCCAGATCTTCAAGAAGAACAAAATGTTTTCTTCCTTGCAATTCCATGAATATCCACTAGGGCTACCAAGACTTCCAATGACACCTAATTGGAATCTCTCCACATTCACTTGTGTCGAGTTTTCTTAGCCGTTATTTTGAGATAAAGCATAAGAAACCCCACAGAGGAAACTAAATGAAAAATAGATATTTTTTCCTATGTGATAGCCATCAATGACGACCAAATCTTAACATATTTCAGTGAAACCAAATGCCAAGTCATTTGTTACAGCACCGTTTCTGCTGTACAGATGACTAATGAGAGATTGATGAACGTTCTGTGTCCCTTTGTTGCCAATTTATGTGTAATATAAGTGGCATTTACGGCAAACACAGCCTGTCGGTTCGCTGGGTTATGTAGAGATGATGTCATCTGTTTAAATTTATCCAATCTCTTCTTGAACTGCACTGCCGTATCACTTGCTATTAATCGCGGACTGAGGTTAGAAACCTGTGTATCTCCAGGGATTATGGGAATTGTAGTTTATGCGTTGCTTGTAAGCGCTTTTCAAGTTCCTGTCTCATTGTGCGTCGATTGTGTGCTAACATCGATATGGGGGTAGTCCTGGTCATCTGTGAAGTATATCCATCTTAGGTGAGCCTAGAGTATTTTGGGGGGTACAATGTGCATACCTAGGAACTCTCCGGAGACTCCGGATGAAGCACCGCTTCTCTGAGTCACTATGGGGGAACTCCAGGTTGCAGGAGTGTGTGGCCTGCCAGGTCAGTGGGCATCAGACATCAGCGGAACCACCTGTGACATCAGCGGGACCATCTGCGTCATCAACCGGACCGCCTGCAACATCAGCAGGACCGTCTACCAACGTCAGCCACTGCAAGGGTCCCAGGTATGACGGTGACCCCCCCCCCCCCCATTGTGCTGCTCCTGGAGATCTGCCCTGTCGCTGCCCCTTCGCTGAAAGAGGACCGCTCAAACATTTGATTCAAGGAGCACAAGAACATCTGATCAGCATTGGGGATCCTGAAGTAGAGACGAGGACTCTTCTTGTTGTAGGGATATCCCGGCCAAATTCTAGATTACAATAAAAAAAACTTATAGCCTCGGTAATCTTTTACCCAATATATAGGTCAGCCCCTCCCAATGCATTCTCCCCGAGCGGCTGGGTTCTAACGTGTACCCACACGTGACCAACATGGACACGCATTTACCAGCCATGCACAAAAATAAATGAAATGACAGACGAGACATCGGTCAGGTGGGTGACACAAAAGACGAGCATTTAATAGCGGAGAATATGTCATTAGCCATACAAGTCCTGAAAGGTGACACGTGACACTTAATGGTAATTATTGTTACAGGAATGAATAGCTTTTGGCACCGAATTCACTGCTCTATGCAAAAAGGGAAGAAGAAAAAAAAAATCAATGCTATCCATTAGTGGCTATTGTATGGAGTCAAAACAAACCCAAGCAATAAATGTCATGATTACGCGGCAAGCAATTTAAATCCCCTTCGCTGATTGCCATTTCAGCGTAAAGCGAACGGTGGAGACTCTAGGAATTACCGGGCAGGCCGCGTTATTTAAAGGGAATCTGTAATGAAATATTACTTTTCAGTTACTTGGAAAAGCAAAAAAAATTATGTAAATGTTTCCCATGCTCCACGCTGATACATACAATGCAAGCCAATGTATAGAGCAAAAAAATAGAATGTATTGGCTTGATGGCACATGCCGCCAAAATGTTGATGTTTTGGGTTCTTGGGTTATGTTGGCACCACATTGGTTATTTTCTCAGGGCACTCTGCATGCAGTAAAGGGGAGGGGTCAGAAGCATTCGGGGCGGAACATGTGCTCATAACTCCACCCACATAATGTGACATCACATTATGACAACCTGAGTAATTGGTAGACTCGGCTACTTTATGGAGCAATATGCACATCGATAATTTGTTGCAGACAGTGACACGTACTGATGTCATAAACAGTGATGTAATCTGGCCTAGGCCAACTGGTGGGGGGGTGAGGGTGATCACCCCCTTGGGTGATCAGGGCTCCAGTGTGCTGTTGCCCAATTGGCTGATTATAGGTGAGATCTCTGATCTACCCGAATGGCCCAGTTGCTCAGCACATTTAAAGGTTATATGTGTCTTTAAGTAACGGAGTGCCGGGATATGATGCCATATCCCCGCGCTTTGTGTCTTAAAGGTGCGTGGCACCTTTTAATGCAGTGAAGATGCCAGCAACGGACAGGGTGGCCGGGGCCACCAGAGATATACATCCACTGGTCACAAAGGGAACTGAACCCATGAATTTAAGGCCCCTTTCCCACTTGATCTTTACATTTACAAGTCCTCAAACTGTAAAGCCACAGCGTGGGTTATAAGAATGCGCATTCAGCGTCCTACATTATTACTGCATCATTTTTGGAGGATTGGTTAACTTTCTTGAATTCCCAAATTACATGTTTAGAGCCAACGTAAGCGAAGGCAGCGCAGCGCTCCGATTAATTATTTACCTTCCGAACATGCGCTTCCCTACAGCTGCCAACAGCGAAAAGAGATTTCCAGATAAGTTTTGCCACGCAAAAGTATTATATAGCTGGAGGCGATCGTGGGGCAAATCAGGCCGGGGGACTATTTAAAAACACATGTAAACATTTAAAAAAAAAAATACATTTCTTTATAAAGAACAACCAAATATTTAACAAAACAATTTAATTATAAGAAAACAATTCTCAAACATTCCAAACTTTCTATCCCATAATTTCAAATATCCAGATCACGGTCTCTTTAATACAAGCTCGGTTGCCACGTTCTAGGTGCCTCAAGGCAAAAAAGCGTGGGGGGGGCCATCAACTCTCCGACACTCATCTAACGTCCTGATGACCTCATACATGTCTGTTTTTAGGATATTAAAAGACTTTAAATTCCTGGCGTATCCCAGCATGCAGCTGACCTACCCACTTTTTGATTGGCTACTCGTCTAGCAGTTGTTTTGTAACACGTTTTATAACTGGTGCAGAAAACAGGAAGTAGGAGGAGGTTTAACTGAGTGCCCAAAGCGCCTCGGAATAAATGAAATATTTTATTAGGGGGGGGGGGGACTGCAGTGTGACACGTGGAAAATATCGGCACAACATATAGGCAGGTTTTTTACGCTCTAATGATCAACGTCAAATATTTGTAGATGACAAAGTCGCTTTAACATACGACTCGTCTGCCTCGACATGACGAACAGTGTTTACTGAACATAACGCTATCAGGCGATGCCAGGATTACCGCAGCAGCACCGCCGATGGATACATTGACGCCCACGCATCCTTGCGTATGCCCTAATAGTTTTACACTTTGCGACTGGCATCGTTTAACCGAGCGGAGGTCGCTGGGAAAATAGAATCTGGAGTGTAGGGAAGCACAGATGGGAAATGTTTCACCATTTTATTACCGCGTCTGTCTTTGATAAATTGCTCACTCATGGCACAAATGGTAGCCGACATTCCGTGGTCAGCCGCAGATTCGAAAAAATCGTGACTACGGGGGGGGGGGGGGAATCTCATTCCGCCTGAAATGCATCATTTTTTATGTCTTTTCTCCTCCCTTAATTTAAATGAATGTTTTATAAAAGCAGATAATTAGCCTGCATTAGGGGGTAGCCATCAGGTAACGCTAGCCGGTATCTGGCTAGACGTAGGCTGGCGAGCATTATTTGGTAGTCCGGAAATTTATGAGAAGCTACTCATAGCTGCCAACAGTCCTGGTGCTCTTAGGCATCTTGGCAAATATCCTGATTACTAAAGGGTTGCCAGCAGCTTTGCTTGCCAAAACACTAACATATTTTTGTGAGATACATGATAACATTTTAGATAACACCGGATGAGCGAAGGTGGCACAGAACTGCACTATGACACATCTGGGGCAGATTGTGGGGCAGTTGCGTTCTTCAGTATGCTAACTAGATTAATATATGTTAACAGGTATGTCTATGTATTTATTTTCTGTAGATTTAATCACCTTTATTTAAAAAAAAAAACTATTTCAGTTTCTATGGCAACAACCATGGCTTGATTTTGTGTCATATGACAATTAAGTGTTCCCAGTAAAAATTAATAAATTAGGCAAAATTTTACATGATTAAAGACCATTTCCCGTCACCAAAGGGGTGCACTTTTGCTTCAGGGGGTGTGGTTATAGGTGTGGATGGGGCAGGGCTTCACTTTAAATGAGTGGGGCATTTAGAAGAAGAAGAATGGGTTTTATTTACCCTGTTTAATTTATAAAGCCATTCCCTGCTGTTTCTAGACACATTATTGGGGCTGCATACTTACCCCTGATGTCTCAATATATACCAGGGCAATAACTCGGCCAAATTTAGAAATTTCATGCTGTTTACCGGTCAGGCATATAAAAAAGGAACCGAAGATTATCATTCAACCCATTTGAAGGGCTCGATATAGCTCTAGATCGCGCAGAATCAGGACTCCCCTGAGGGATACTCTTAAATCTAGAACAAGGTCATAGAGGAGCCACTGTGTGAGTTCACATAGCCTCTGGATTATACGCTGTCTACAGTCACACTGAATTATCTTTAATTAGGGCCGTCAGGTGCCTCCGTGACGAGATCTTGAGTCACAATTACAGGATAACTTTTTTTTTTTTGTAACCTCATAGTGACCGGACCATAATGATGAGAAGAGACAAGACTCACGCCACCGACCTTAAAGGGCATATAATAAATATATAAATATATATATATATATATATATATATTCAATAATTAAAAATAAAAAAACCTAAATGCCCCTATGTTTTTTAAATATATATATATATATCACACAAAAAAAAGTCATGTAATATCTGTGAGGTCTAAACTTGCTCAGGTATTTTTTTTTCCATACTTTGAATCAGGTTTGAACGTCACCAAAGTGTTTCATTTTAAACATTTTTGCTCCAGTTGAAATTTATTCAGAATTTGTTTGGAATTGAATGTTTCGATTTTTTTTATTTTTTTTTTGGCAACAATTTTTTGTTACAATAAATAATAAGTCTGCCTTAATTGGGACTAGATGACCTGCGTCTTACTCTGCTTTGTAAATGAAATTCCAATTAAATGTCAAATTTCGACATCCAATCATTGTGCAGTATATCTACCCCTCCAATTATATCTAATGGGTATCTGGCTTTGAGTAATTGGGAAGTGATATCTTGTTACGGCGGCCCTTAAATGATTGACACGGAAACCTTATTTAATTAACTCCTCCGTTAACATCGCAAACAGATTTGTTATCTTTGTTGTTGTTGTGAAATATTTCAACTTCAGTTATTTCCTTTACTGATTTTTTTGAATGAAAAGCAAATGTTTTCCATTAAAATAACATGAAACTGCAGACATCCAGCACAGGCAGGGTTAATGCTATAAATGACTATTGTAGCTAAAAACTGCTGATTTTTAATGGAATCTCTCCATAGACATACAGAGGCCCTTTATCACTCCCATCAGTCCTGTGTTCCAATGGCCCGTTATCACTCCCATCACTTCTGTGTTCCACTGACCCTTTATCACTCCCATCACTCCTGTGTCCCAATGGCACGTTGTGTTCGCTGATCCAAGTTTCAGTTTAAAAGGCTAACTGATGGTTAGAAAACCCTTTTGTAATTATGTTAGTTTCCTTGTTTTCTATAGAAAACGGCTCAGTGACCCCAAACTTTTGAATGGTCATGTGTGTGTGTGTGTGTGTGTATATATATATATTAATTAAGAAGCATTTATGAAATCAGCCATGTTAATAATAAACACATTGTTTAGGAGCAGCCAGTGTCTTTTACTATCACGTTAAAAATACCTGCATATTAAATAAAGCTTTAATTAGCAGATGTTATCGGCTCAACATAAATATTGGCAGAGCTATTGATCTGATTTATTGGTTTTCATTCACACTGCAGGAATAGTCAATTGACCGTCCTGGACCACTTTTAGCATTCATTCAGATCTGTCCTGGTCTTACGCTTACTGGCGCTAATCCGGGTTAAGATGCACTCAGATGACGTTTTAGTGCTTCTTAGAAGCTTCTTCAATGGAAAAAGATTATTTGAGTTTTAATTAATTAGGGGAACAAGATATTGATAGTTTTGATGGTGAAAAAAAGAAAAAAAATCCATACTTGATAACAAGGTTACGCTGGAATTGGAGATAAAAACACACAATGGATCCCACCACGTTGGTCTGTTTCTGGACCTCCAAACTCCCTTTCTGTCAGTTTCCATCTGAAGAGATCTCCTGAGGTCCTAAAAACCCATCCTAACTTTAAATCTTCTTCTGTGTTGGCCCAATAAACGGCATCGACATAAACTAAAGGCTCCATTTAAGGTGTTATAAATTAAAATGTTAACATTTCCAAGTTGACAATAGGCGTAAGCAGAAAAGGGTCAATATCCTTCATTCTCTAAGGCAAACCCTTTAGCCCCCAGAGTGTTCGGATATGGTTAGTTATGGAAGTTTTACTTTACTGAGAGAGTGGTAGATAAGTGGAACAACCTTCCAGCAGAAGTTATGGAGGCTAATACTTTGGGGAATTTAAACATGCATGGGATAGGCATTTGGTTCTGAATCTAAGACGAGACTAACGACTGATTAAGGTTTGAGTCTCAATAGCAGAAGAAACAGGCAGACTAGATGGGGGCCGAATGGGACCGATCTGTCTCATTTTGAAAACTAATGTTGAGGTAGGTACAAAAAGTGGCCCTCAAACTGTTGTAGGTCCAGCTTGACGGCCTAGAGGTGAAGTTGACCCAAGTTTCACCAAAACGACGACCCACTGGCTGAGAAATCCCAACCCTTGTAATAGTAACAAGCAGGAAAAGAAAGTGCTGCTTAAAACATTTTGGAACGTAGAGGTTAAAACTAAGTGAATTTCACCAAGAGCAAGAATCCTTCAGACAAGGACGACAGAATCCACACTGGGATACAAGACATATCAGGGAGCTCTCTTCCAGTACATGCTGTCTAAAGCATCTGTGACCTTGGATTGACGACTTTCCCCTAATTGGGATTTGTCTCTCCGGGGGCACTTCTTCTTTTTTTTAATATATATTTAAATCCCAAATGGGTCGGCTTTCCATCGGGCAGAAATATTTGTTTAAGAGATAATCAAACGACTTGGTCAAACAAGAAAAGATGTCCTTTGTAGAGGTGACATTGACGGCGTCCCTATTAACCAGCGAAGGTTATGTAAAAGAAGAACATTCGGGAGACAGGAGGCTGACTAAAGAAAACACCACCAGAATAGATTTTCATGAAACTAAACAAAAAATAGAGTAATAGTCTACAAAACATAAAAATAATAGTCAAGAAATATGAAAGATTTGAAAAAAGCTGATTTTGTTTTGCTCGTAGCTCTTTTTGCTTTCATATGGCTTAAAGGATGTATTATTCTTCCCCAAATTTTAAGTTACAATGGTGTAGAGATTAAAACTAGCAATGTATTTGTATTACAAAAACACATTATGCATGAAATTTGGGATCAGCAACCTTGACTTCCTGTTGTCAGGAAGCAAACACCTTGACTTCCTGTTGTCAGGAAGCAAACACCTTGACTTCCTGTTGTCAGGAAGCAAACACCTTGACTTCCTGTTCGAAGGATCTGCATGACTCCCCCCCCCCCCATTAAGTTACCTTTCCTTTCCCCTGTTAAGTTGCTGATTGTTGTTGATTGGCTCAGGCAGCCTTTTTTAAAGGCCGTTGGGGGACTTCAGAACATTAAATAACGCTAATTTTACTAATTAGACCGTAAATAGGGACATTATTGCTGAGCTTCCGCTGATGATCATATTTAGCCAGCCTCAGATGGGAGTTGGAGTCAGAGTTGATTAACTTGTTCTAGGTAACTGCGCATTGTGGGAATTATAGTTCAGCACGTAAAAATTTCAGGCCTCATCCTTTTATTTCGGAAACCTATTTCTTAAAATCTAAAGACAGGATAATATTTCTACCCATGATAACGGCAAGATTTCCATTTTCACTTTATTTTCGAGGCTAAGCGCGCAGTGCCTTGCGCTATTAATACTCCAACTTGGAGTTCCCTAAGGAAATATCTGTCGCCTGGGTCCTAATAACCCCTCAGGACTGGTTCCGAATTTACCGTAATGATGGAAACTACTTTGCAATATCTCACGCTCTGACAAAAACAGGAGAGACTCCTAATGGAGTTCACTTTCCGTCTGAGGCCGTGACTTATTTCTCTTGAAAGTTCCTTCAAAGCATTCTTGGCCCATGTCAATACTTTGAGGACGTCTTTGGGAAAACATATAAATGTATAAATATGTGATTTACCAAAAAACTAAATATAAAAAGTGTGTTGTATGAGTATTTTAAGCTACACATTAGAATATAGACAGAGAGCAATAACGATACCATTACGTTCTTTGAGATTATTAATTAAAAAATAACAAAAAACAAACATTCCCATGCAAAGTCTTAAGTGGTGCCATCATCGGTACAACCATAGTAATGGTTCTGCTCATTGGTCAGCCCCATCAGTTACCATGGTGACAAGACAAGTTGTTGGATCATCGCTCGCCATGACCTGTGTGTTGATTAACCAGACTATGGTGGAAAACAAAGAAATCTGATAAACCCGATTGAGGGGACCGTGCGTGGAAAGATATAATTTTGGTGTCCTGGGCCAATGATCACTTCCTGGCTTACAAGGCTGGATATAGCAACGGCAATCCTATTATGCTTATCCTGAACTGTCCTCTAATGAACAGCGAAATGAACTCTGGAGAGAGTCGGAGTATAATTAAGGAGGTCCGGTTAGCTACCGGGTTGTAGAAGATAAACGCGTCTCCGACACAAATAGGGGCAGAAAGCTACGGTCTTCTCCCTACAAGAAAGGCGTTTCTGTTCGGTAGATGACATAGACGGGCATCCTCATAATTCATTTATTCGGCTGCTTCTAAAGCTAGAGAAGTAAAGGTTCCGTGCCAGCTTTCTGCTCCGAGTTACATCATGGGGGTACAGAGCCCCGGGGATCGCTCGTATCTATTATTAACAAGGTTTATTAATACTTTATCCGTGTACGGCGTTTCATAAGCCGGCGCTGGCTTGTGCTTCATCTTCCCAGGCTTGGGTAGAAATAACGAGTAAAGAGTCCTTCAAACGCTCGTGGAAATTCACCGAGAGCCTTCTAAGTTTCATTATTGATTTCCCTCCTTTGGAGTGCTAAGCATATAGCCGCGCGGTCTTTCAGGTGCCATATACTGAAAGAATATATCTAGAACCGAACCCAAAAGATGGAACTATAGTTGGAACGTGACGCTAATAACTACAATGTTAATTTTAAAAAAATTGGAGATACTAATCACCCTACATCTTACCCACCTCTAGCTTTTCCCTTATTCCTAATGATTCAATTACTTTTTTACATATCCTAAACCTATAAGCGCATAAAAGTAGCAGCCTTATAACTTTGTATTCTGTCCGTTAATTGCATGTCTCCTTGCATATCACCCATATGCCCCAGGACTAGCGGCCAGTCCTGGTATTAAACTTCGCTTCTGTCATCCTGGGTTGCACTTCTTCTTTCATGTTCGATTAATGTTATTTCTGGATGTTATAAGACTCTTGTGTTATTAAACAAATTACTTTGGCGATAAGTTACATTTTTGTAAGAGTAACAGTTTGCATGTAGAAAATTTAACTAATATAAAAATTATTTTCATCAAAATTAAAGCAACAACGCACATGGATACAGAACCATGCACAGACATACACACGCGTGTGTATGCGCTGTATATGTGGCTGGTTTCAGAGAACAGCGCCACCTAGTGCCGGATACCTGTAATAGATTATTGGGCTACCGGCATTTAAAACAAACCTTGGGTTTAACCGTTTGAAGGCAAGAGACTATTTTCTAATGCTATGTGTTGCACAAGACACTTAAATGGTTAAACCATTTGTAACGTACACATATATGTGCATTTCAAAGTAGAAAATCTTTGCAATAAACAATATTTAAGATTCTATCTATATGCTGTGTATATAAATATATATAATATTAATAAGTTAAAAGTTGCCCTAAGGATGTCTCTAGGATCATCAAGCCTGATGTAGAAAAGATATTATTCTTTTTAAGTTTATAAACCATTTAATATTTTATAAGAAAAATACTATGCTTACAGTATAAAGGCATAGATATATATGTCCCCAGTTGTCTGCAGAGCTAACAATCACAAATGTGCTTTTTGAATTGCAAAAAATTACGTGACCCACCTGAAAAAAACCTTTAAACCTAAATCTTGACTTTTTTTACAGAACAGAAAAATGCTGTTTTTTAACAGTTTCAGTTCTGTTCAGATATTCACCGGTTGTGGACTTTATTTAGTTTGTATCTGATTATAAAACCAGTAATAGAGTGACTTTTTTTTTAGTAGTTAGAGGACTGCTAGTCACATCATCCAGTAGCTCCAGATGGTGGAAGCTAGAGACGACACATACCCTCAAAGGTCTACCAGAGGCCGATGCTAAGCGCTCTCGCAGGTAGGAGAGGCTTTGTGTGAGACGGATCCCGAAAACAAAGCCCTGAACACCTGCAATCTTCAAACGCTTCTCCGTACAGCTTCCAAACAATAGCTTCCAGATCAAACAGAGCTTTCTTTCATTCCACTCGAGAAAATGATGAGCTGAGGATGTAACTTGGTTTCCTTTCCCTTTACAATTCGAAAATCAAAAGAATTGCGCATTTCCATAATTTTGCCCCGTGGAAAGGCTCATCCGCCATCTGGTATTTTTCTCATCAAAAGGAGATTAAGCGTTCAGACCAAGGTCTCTGAAAAGCTAGAAGGGGCCAAGTAATACCAAGATAATGTGTATCTCCATTAGCGCTGTCTAATGTCCTAGGACCCGGGTCTCGTTTTAAGGATAACAGCCTAATGGCTTTAATGGGCTTTGATTTTAGAAGTCATGGTCGGGATTCGAGTGTCTAAAATGAGCTTCAATCAAGACAATCAGGAAAGGAGAGGAACTCTGGTTGCTCTTCTTTTTTGTCATCTCCATGTCAACCAACACCGGCTAGTATTAAGTCCGTGAAAAGCTGTAAGGTTTTTGTTTCACTTGGCAAGAGGGTCCGGAGGGGCAGCTACTCACTGGGCTGCTCTGATCTGTAGATTTTGGGTTGCTGTCTTAAGTATCTTTCTGTGTTTTACTTGTAATTCCACATACAGCCACTGGGGGCATCTAGAGCAAAGAAGACTTTATGCAGAACATGTCTGGATCCTTGATGGATCTTCTGTGTCCTTTCTATGATGTCCTTCTTGATCCTTCTTGATGGTTGTGTACGGACCAGCCACATATAGTCTAGGGGAGTGTATTGTGATTCAAATGCATCGGGCCGCTTAGTAGGACTTGCCCCTGATGTTCAATGTAGCCAACTCTCTCCTGGTCACTACTGAGTTTCCTGCTGTGTTGAGGAAAAGGCACATAATGCTATTTCTGATAGTAGAAATGTATCTTTTTTTTTTATTGTCATTCCTTGTTCGGAATCCAAAGCTCCCTCTTGAAATATGAAGTGTTACCATCTGACATTTCGATTGTATACCGGCAGAGAAAGTGATATTTGTACAGGATTCTGGCTTCACTTTTAGAAAGCTGAGGCTTAAATCCCGCATTTTGCCTGTTTTGTTGCCAGTTTCAGCTAATAAAAGTCGTGTTTTCCTTGGTCGTTTGCTTTGAAGCTCTTGTTAAACGATATTTGCTAGATTTGGAATCTTAGCCAACAATTTCACTTCATCTTCTCAATCCACTGATGTTTCCATAGATTTATTATCAGTAAAGACTTTTTGGGTAACTTTAAGGATTGTCATTCACCAACCCAACCTATAAACCTATAGTATGTATCCAAACATTAAATTAAATGCATATAGTGGAGGAACTCCTAATATATTATGGGGCCTGGACCATGGACAAATTAGCTGATCACCTTAGTCGTTCCTCATTGGAAGAAGAAACCTTAGAGGTCTTCAAAACTTATGTGTATATCCCATGATGAATGTTTACCCATTAAAAGTTATCACATACTTTCCCAGACCCTCCTCCAGTTATCCGCCTTCTCGTCAACTATCTTAATTCAGTCGTTGAGTCTTTGAGTTACTTATCTGGTCGCGATCGTGGCCGTGAAGCCGATGCACACAAACTCACATGTTCGGTTTTAAGCCTAGAAGGTTTCTCCTAAAGATGGTGTCATCTGACCAGATAATGTCATCCACAGATACGTCCGAGGGTTAGCCTGAAAGCTCTAAAGCTTGACTTTTCTGGAACACGACTATCCATTTTTGGAAAAAATAGTAAGAGACGTCACAGGACATCAATGGCCAGATTTAAGGCAGACTAAGAACATCCTAAAACCCCAGTTTATTTAAAAGCATGTGTGGGACTAGTAACTTTTGAACCTGGGGCTCCTAGAAAGCAAGACTGGCCCTCAGTCCAGTGGGTAAATCAATCATTAAAGACGGTATAGGTGTTACAGTATAGCAATATTAAAGCTGTAATTAAAAAAAGACATGAAACAGAAGAAAAATAGCTCCTCTTTAAACAGTATGTCGCTGTGTGATCCGTTAATAAATATCACCGCGTTCTTTCATACCGGGCGTTCTTTTTATTACACAGTAAAATAACGTACAGCATAAGGTAGTGATAAACGAGAGACCCTTTATTGGAAAGTCGACGGGAGGCAGAGTATAGACCCAATGACGCCGCTCCCGGAACAAGCAGATAAAAATGATTTTATAGCTCTTCTTGCGAGTGACAATGAAACTTTAAGGTCATAGGAAACCATCAACCAGCTTTGCAAACACTGGATGTCAATAACGACGAAAAAGGGGAGCAGGGGATATATTAGCTGGTGATTATGTACGTATACGTGGATGTGACATTTTTATTAGAATGTCTGTTAGCGCATACAAATATATGCAGTAATAGCAACCCTGATCGACGGGAGTATATGTCAATGTTGAAAGATGTAAAAATGAACTTATTGTACACATCAGATTGTGCCACCACTTGGAAATATACAGGGATAGCTGTCGAATATTTTAAAAAAATTCTATTTTTTTTGTGTATTTAATTTTTAACCTAAAAACCAGGATCATGTCAGCCCACAAGTCGTAAATGAGGACACAGAAGAATCATTTTTTGTGCAAATATATTTTACTAATTTCGTATAGTTACATGCACTGTTTTTATAAATACTTTCTTTTATATCTTATAGATTTTAACATTTTTAGCTTCCTGCAAAAGTAGATATTTTTACTATACTATACTATAAATTGTATTCAAATTATATTAATTTGTAGAGTAAGAAAATATTAAAACTTGTTTTTTGTTTTCTTTTTTTTTCCAGATTTTGGCAATAATTTCCATCCTGTTTATTGTGTTGTCTACGATTGCCTTGTCACTAAATACACTTCCAGAACTACAAGGTATAGATGAATTTGGGCAAACGACGGACAACCCTCAGCTTGCGCACGTAGAAGCGGTCTGTATTGCGTGGTTTACAATGGAATACCTCCTGAGATTTCTATCATCGCCCAATAAATGGAAATTTTTTAAGGGACCACTTAATGTCATTGACTTGCTAGCCATCTTACCATACTACGTCACGATATTCCTCACAGAATCCAACAAAAGTGTACTTCAGTTCCAGAATGTTCGGCGAGTGGTACAGATTTTCCGAATCATGAGGATTCTCAGAATTCTAAAGCTGGCGAGACACTCGACGGGCCTGCAGTCCTTAGGTTTCACATTGAGGAGGAGCTATAATGAACTTGGACTTCTCATTCTATTCTTGGCTATGGGTATTATGATCTTTTCAAGCTTGGTCTTTTTTGCAGAAAAGGATGAGATTGATACAAAATTCAAAAGCATTCCAGCATCCTTTTGGTGGGCTACCATAACAATGACAACAGTTGGCTATGGAGACATCTACCCAAGAACGCTTCTTGGGAAGATAGTTGGCGGTTTGTGTTGTATTGCTGGAGTGTTGGTGATAGCTCTTCCCATTCCAATTATAGTAAATAATTTCTCAGAGTTCTACAAGGAACAAAAACGGCAAGAGAAAGCCATCAAACGAAGAGAAGCACTCGAAAGGGCGAAAAGAAATGGGAGCATTGTCTCCATGAACATGAAAGATGCCTTTGCTCGTAGTATAGAACTCATGGACGTAGTTGTTGAGAAGACTGATGACGTTCCAGGGAAAAAAGATAAGGTTCAGGATAATCATTTATCTCCAAGCAAATGGAAATGGACCAAGAGAACCCTATCAGAAACCAGCTCCAATAAATCTTTTGATGGAAAAGAACAGGGATCGCCTGAGAAGACTAGGTCTTGCTCTAGTCCACAAAACCTTAACGTTCAGCAATTAGAGGATATGTATAACAAAATGGCAAAAACACAATCACAGCCTATACTTACTTCAAAAGAGTCCAATCCGTCTGGTAAACCACCAGAAGAACTTGAAATGGAGACAATTCCTGGGCCAATGATCCCACTGTTAACAACTCACAAGGAGGGCATCATTGACATGAGGAGCATGTCCAGCATAGACAGTTTCATTAGCTGTACTGCTGAATTTCCAGAATCTGTAAGGTCTTCACACAGTCCATTTGCAATTCTTCCATATAAAACTAATAAATATGCTGGGAAGGATCCTTCTCGTGATCCTAGAGATGGTCGAGATAGGCCACTATCCTTGGATGTTAGTGGAGAAAGCTTTACTGAAATTTACCCCAAAGCTGATGGAAGTTGCCATTCTACATTTATTTTAGAAAGTCCAAAAAGCTTAGTGAAGGTCAAAAACCCTTTAATGTTTAGGTCCCTAAAAGTCAACTTTATGGAAGGCGATGGTGGTAACGTCCTACCCACCACCAACATACTGAGTCCTTCAGGACGCAGAGACGTTCACTCTAAGCTTGACAGTTCTTTTTATTCTGACCAGTCGATAAGAAGTCCAGAAACTTCATTGTACACGACAGCCAGCGCTCGAACACCCTCCAAGTCTCCTGAAAAACACATGGCAATTGCTTTCACTTTTCACGATGCTAATGTAAATAAATACATTGACGCAGACACAGACGATGAGGGTCAGCTACTTGACGGTTTGGAATCCTGTCCTTCCAAAGAATTGCTGGGTAGCCTGAGCCCAAAATACAACATCGCCAACAGTGGTCATAGAAAGCAAAGAGATGCCGTCCACAGAACGGAAAAGAATCATCTGGAAAGTATTGCTTTATCAACTTCTTCGAAGTTCTTTGGTCAAAACTGCATTTACTCCGCAGAAGGTATTACTGGAAAAAGTCAGGGAAACCTGGAAACTGTCAAGGTAGAAAATCACATCTCACCTGAAGTTCACGTGCTGCCGGGAGGGAGAGGACATTCAAATACATACGACCCCAGTATTTGACGTACGATTAAAAAAAAAAGACAACAAAATAATGAGGAATGTTCATTCGCGCACACTGAGCTTCTGCATGGCATGGATGAGGACTGAAGCTAGCGTCCGTTCCCTTTAGTCGGAGGGAAGGCAGAAAGAGGAAACAATGCAATGTTCCTCTCGAAACAAACTCAAAGATGTTTCCTAAACCACGCTAAAGACGTCACAACTCGGATAGGAATATTTGCTAATATTTGATCTCCTTTAAAGAAAACCTTTCTTGAAAGCCATTGTGACCAAATATGCCCCTAATTAACACAAACCTGCTTTTTTATATTATTTAATTGTATACAGAGTTTTAAACTGCATTTAACATAACGATGAAGGTAAGAAAAAATAAAAAAAGACTACCGAGGAATTTTTATTTTAATGCAATGCTGGGATTCTAAATGTGTAACAAACTCTGCGCCGGTTTACTGCGGTTGAAAGCGAACGGAATCTGGGAAATTTATGGTGTTTCTCAAACATTTTCTTTTTTTCGGTGTATAACGTAAGGTTAGTAGCGGGAGCACAGTCAAGGTGAGTTGCACCAGTTGATTTATTCTTACACCAGACGGCGTGGTACCAAACCACGCAGTTCTCGGAAGGATATAATAGTGTAAAAATCAGGGCATTAAATATTTTATCTATAAAAAAAATATCACACAAAGGAATTTAAAGATTTTAGAAAATATATTTAATAGATGAAAACATATATTTTTTGAGGGGGTTGGCGGAAGCATTTTGAATAATTTGCTTTTCGCCATATTTTTTTTTCTATGATACATAAAAGACACTTAACATTTTGCACAACCACTATAAGGAAGCTGTTTATAAAGATCATTGCACTTTAAAGTACTCACTACCTTAATTTGTGCCTGTAAATGCAATTTCTTTTTTTTTTTTTCTTTTTTTTTTTCTTCTTTCTTCCTTTAGAAAGCATTACTGGGAAAAGGTTTGGTCTCAGCGGAATCTTGGTACATTTAGAATTTACTTTGTAAGATAGTAATGTATGAAAAAAAGTTTACACTCGAGCCTTTGCACTGTTAAGAAATAAATGCAATTGTTGGTGGGAGCCTCACAAACTAAGATACGGATTTTTACGCGCAACTGAATTATTAATTCTGAAACAGGAACTTATATTTCCCTTTTGAGCAATTATAATTCTTTAACGCACTACTTATTTTTTCAGGGATAATTTAAATAACATTAGGGAAAAATGAAGCGCTCGAATAACCTATTAAGACATGTCTACTTGGCGCCTTCGGCAGAAAGTCAGTTGGTCATAGCCAAATGCTCTAAAATTAAAAAAAAATTCAGAAAATTCCATAAATCTGTTCAAATGCATGACAAAAATAAATGCTTATGAAAAAAAAATTCTATCATGTTGAATAAGAAAAAAATATTTAATTTATGGGGTTGGATTTAATCCGGAATATTATTCCAATGAACACTTTCCAGATTTTGAAATTAATTATAAATCTAAGAATGTATTAAGAAATCTATCGGCCTGCGTTTAATGGGCCAGCACTTAAGCCATAAATTAAATTATACTTTTTAATTTTATTGTTTTCATTATATATTCAATGCAAACCAACAAAGCATTCCAGCCAAACACTTTTTGATACCAAAGCAAAGTACGAGAGAGATATCATTAATTCACTTTGCCAATTCTGTAAAAACACAAAACTAAAGACTCTTAAAAAAAACCCAATATATATATATATATATATAATTAGTCCTTAATATTTATAACAACAAATGGCGAGATGGTTATTGTAAAGTCAAATGAAAAAACATATTTATTAAAAATAATCCAATAATAAAACTAATTCAAATTATATATATATAAAAAATATTTATTTTTAATAAATGCATTCCTGGTACACATTCCCAAGTTCTTACAAGAACTAGTTTTTGTCATATTTTGTCTCTGTTTGCTTTATTCTGTGTAATTATTGTTTGTTATTTGTTAAAATAAACTCTGGTTTAAAGAGAAATTATCAAATGAAGTAGTGAATGAAATAAATGGACATATTTTACATATAGTGATTTAAAATATGCATTATTTTCAGTGTTTTATTTTTTCCCTTTTTTATTGTTTTTTTGACATGTTCATGTGATAATTTCTTCTTAAATATCAGGTCACAAATGGTCACCCACATCGAGAACCAAGTGTTGACTCCAAGAATCATCAATTAACTTGATAATATTTGACATAGTCTACATTCAATTGGTGCAACTCTCCTTGTACACTGAAGCCTGGTGTCTCTTCTATCATGACTTCATTATGTTGGGGGGGGGCATATTATGTGATTGGTTGTGGAAAAAAAAGTATTTCCCATTGATATCAGGTGGGCAACACATTTTTCGTGGTGTGTCGTCACTTAACCGAGTAAGAGATTGTAAGTATGATGTCATTGTAAATCTTGTAATAAACTGTCGTTACACATCATGGACGATGAATTTCAGGTTCGGCACTAAAGCCAGAGTAAAATGCAATGTGTTCGTAGACAATGTATCATTGAACCATCATCTGCTGTAGAATTACAAATTTTATACCAATAAGTGGAACATTCTAATTTTCGTATCTGAAACATTAGATTCTTTAGTTTTTATTTTTTATTTTCTTTATTGGACTTTCATTTTGAGCGCCGCATTATGTGGTCCAAAAGAATATGTAATATAGACCTAAATGGACTGGCCGCATATCTGGAAACCGGGGGGATGCAAATCGAAGGTTTGACTTTCTCTGTTCGTGTTACATTAAGAAATAATAAAAGTCAATGTTTAGGAAAACTGTGGTAGCCAATAAAATGGGACTTACTGAGCTCACAAAATCATTTTAAGTCCATTTACATGACTTTTGGACTGTTAAAATCTATAACTATATATGCAATATCTGTTATATTTATGTTTTTCGTTGAAGTTATTTATTGGTGTGTTGTTAACAGCTGACGTCACTTTTTAAACCCAACACTCTTGGTTGAAATGGGGAAAACATGGAAAATACCCAGTATTTTTTTCTCTAAAAACTAATAAGGATGTAAACAAATGCATGATCAGCCCGAATTCTGATTTGGTTTCATCAAATTGAGCAAAATAATGTCTCCCTTTATATAAAATAATTACCACCAGTAAAAGGTATTAGTATAATTGAATAGCTAGAATAAACCATTTGGATTTTTTAAACACAATTTAAATTGATTTTTTTTTCAACTTTTGCCCCATTTAAAGCACTAGCACCATTTGGGTTTTTTTTGGTTTTTTTTCCTCAATTTAATTTGTTTGGGGTTTTTTGGCCCATTTAAAGCACTAGCGTAGTATTGCCAATTACACATGAGATATGTTATCTGTACTGTGTGCAAAAAATCCTCTCAAATTGAGACTGAAATTGTCACAATCTCCCCACGTATTTGTTCGCAAGTATATAGCCCAAGAAAGAAAACTGAATGCGTAAAATGCATAGCAAACATTACACAATTTATTCCCCGATTCAAATATTCTACAAATACTGAGAGGCACATAATCTCTAAATGTTTTTGTCTGTTATAGAAGAGTTATTTATTTGCTTAAAAATAAAACAATATATGTGCAGGAATGGTTTTCACACAATCACTCCACCATATCTATTATCTATTTTGTCTCCAGTCATGGGTTAAGGGATTTTTTATATAATCATTGATTCGAGAGTATTTATTTAGGATAGTCACCAGTAGGGTTTTATGGATGTTGTCAGTTGAGAGGCGATATTGGATAACCAATGAAATAACAATTACAATCTCCCTATTGACATAAAGAGCTTGACCTGCTCATGCCAATCCATGGGAATAAATAGTCACCCAATGAAATTAAGAAAGTGCTAGGAAGAAGTTGACATAAATCAGTGTTTTCACTGGTCAAACATGAACAGTAATTCACCTACTCATAAAATGTTGAGTGCCGCCAATGCAGTCTTTTCATGACGCACTCAACAGCTGTTGAGTTGGGTAGTGGTGAAATTGGCCCAATAGTCAAGTTAGTCGGTAAAGTTGACATCTTAGATTTTCAGTCTGTTTG
Source organism: Spea hammondii (assembly GCA_029215755.1). Classification (NCBI taxonomy): domain Eukaryota; kingdom Metazoa; phylum Chordata; class Amphibia; order Anura; family Pelobatidae; genus Spea; species Spea hammondii. Next base: position 23,195,975 of record JARDYJ010000013.1, read on the forward strand.
GTTCATTGAGTTTGACCATTTCATAGTCGACTTAGATCCTCCTGAGGGGTCAAGTTGAAGCCTTTTGTCAACCCAACTGAACAACTTAATACAAGCCGACAGTCCATTAAAAGACCAATTTGCTATGCGTTACATTTCAACTCAACTTGTTACATTCACGTTACGACTGTTGCGTTGACAGTTGAGTTTACTTTATCGAAACAGATAAGTTGCTCCATTGATGCCAGTTTGGTTGAGCTGGCCTCAGAAACTCAACTGGATTTCCAACTGAATTGGCTTTACTATTAGTGAATAAACCTCTTTAAGTAAAATGTTTAAATGCATTTGTGGTCATGTTTATGGGGGCCTAGCCTTCTAGTTATGAGTTTCCATTAAAACATTTCCTACACGACTGCTCTTAAAATCAAATTAGCAGGGAAGAATAGCTCATAAAATCTCCTTTGCCATTGATGTTGACAGAAATGATTGGTGACATCTGTGCTTATATGAGTAATCTTGTTGAAATCAATTAGAATGGAATCCCACAGTTACAATACTCAGGAGATCAGAAATACAAAAATCAAATGCATCTCACACATGAGTCACGTATTCCTAATATATGGTAAATTAGGAGATCACAAATGATGGAACCTGAATTGATTCAAGCAAGGTGGGTTAAAGATGTGTAATTATTCCACAAGGACATATATTTATGCCTCAATTTAGTAATAGTGCTCCACATAGTGTTACAAATACATTTATTCCTGCTTATAATAACCAAACACTTTGGTTTTTTTTATAAAGTAGAATTTATAGGTATTGCGACATTCCATAGACAGCCATTTTGTTTTTTCCTTCTCTGGCAATCAATCAATGTATCTTGCCATATACAATGAATGTAGTTGCAAAAATAACCCATAACACAATGTAAATATCGGTTAACTGGGTCAGTATTTTTACAGGGCCATCTTTCAACCAGACCTATCAACCAAAAACATGGATTGATTGATAAGCCGTAAGAACTTTAATGATGACAGGGAAAAAAATGTAAGTGATATTTCTTTAAAAAAAAATAAGATTGGTATTTTCATTATGCGTCTTCAGTGTTTAGAACATGGCATTTCCCACCATGCATCAAGTCTTCTCTTCCTTATTGATGGAGTTTGGATCCTTAAAGACTGGTGTCAACAGGAGATCGTAGGAAGAAGTGCCCAAAATACCACAACAGTTTAGCATAATTGTAGGGAGAAGTGTATGGGGTATGATACGCAAGATATATATATATATTTTTTTTTTTAAAAGGTAAAAGCCATCAATTTCCACTCCGTAATACCACATCACGAAAAAGAAGAAAAAAAAACCCCAGAAGAATAGTTGTTGAAAAAGTAAACAAATCCCCAGAATAAACGATTAATTATATTCTAATTAAATAGAACAAATATTCTGAATAAGCAGAAGTTGTCACATGATGTCATCATGGTAAGCAGTGAGCTCATGACATTGCCGCCAGTACATGGCTGTGTAACTATGGCAAGATTTGAATTTTAAAATATATTATGTTTTAGAATTTCTTAAAATCATTTTTAAGTACATCAAAAGCTGCTCTGGATCCTGAGTATTAATTAAATTCTACCCTTTTTCCGTTCCATAACGAGAATAAAAAAATCAGTCTTTTATCGCTTTACAAAAGACCGCAACATCTTTTATTGTCGGCCTTCGGGAAAGTGACCCTTCCAATTATTAAAAAAATGTTAATTCAATACCGTTTATACCGAAACTACAAAGAAGATTGGATACAAAGTAAATTTTTTATTCATGGAAATGTAAAAAAAAAGTGTATATATAATTGTACTTGTAATACAAAAAATGGTTATATAAAATTTATATTGCGCTAACAGAAGAAAAGAAACATTAAACTAAAAATCCAAAATTATGTAATGGGAGATGTAATTTGTGGTAAAAATAAACATTTTAAATGTATTTAAATTATTGGTAAAGTATCGAAATCTCTCACTCTTGCCAATAAAGCTCATTGACTCTCGTATAACTTTATCAGTATAAATGCTGGAGCTAATGTCTCAACGTTATGCAGTTACCCTGGAAACCAGGCCTCTAATTAGTCTTTACAAATATTATCCAATGTGGGGTTATTGACAAAAATAAATTCTTGTGCAGCCAATTGTATTGACCAATCGACGGGAACATACAAAGCATTGGTTGCTATGGTAACAAGACCCTTTTTTTAAACTTTCCCCCTAGAATCACTTTTTTTTTTTATGCATAACACAAAATTTGCTCAAAACCGGATTTTCACATTAACCAGCATTGTGTCATAAGTATGTTTTCTTGTAACGGTCTTGTCTGTTTTAATCACCGTACATCATTTTGGGGTAACAAATAGAATAATTTTTTTCTAATTTCAAAATGTAATTAATTTGTTTGGTCGTCTAAGTGGAAGGGGAAAAGAGAGAAATATATGTTTTCATAAATAATGGATTTTTTTGTGGGGGGAAAAAAAGCACAGTTTAGGAAACACGTGAAATAACATAAAACTTTGTTTTGTTCTAATTATTCTATTAGAGTTAATAATAATAATAATAATATTTTACGCAGGTTGTCGTTAACCCTGATATGAATGTATCACTTTGTGGAATGGGTAGTTTTTTATGCAGTGAAATTGATACAGATAAATCAATTCCGTCTGTAAAAGGGGCAGATTAATTGTCCATTCACTTCTTAAACTTGGAATTTTTGACTGCGTTGGATTAATTTATATGTATTCTCAAAATTTCATAATTCTGGAGGTTCATAAAGTCTTTTTTAATTTAGTATTATTTTTTTCTTCCAGGTCATCTAATCATGAAATGTTTTCCTTTTTTTTCTGTAAAAAAAAAAAAAAAAGTAAAAAAAAAAGAGGGGAAATAAATAACTTTTTATGCATGTTGTGGTATGAAGCTGTGATATGATAACTGTACTGTCTTGTAACATATGTCCAATTGTCTTTCAATTTTAAAAGCAATGGTCCCCTGATGCAGACTGCAGAAAATTATAATAAAAATGTTAATAAAAAGCAAAACATGCGTTGGTTTGGTTTATGATTTATAATGTCCTTTTCTATTGGCTGAGGTGGTAGCCAGTAAGATGTTGAGGTCATAATGAGTAACATTTTGAGATCATATTAAAATTGGCGAAAGGAGGAAGAAAAAATACTTTGACCTGTGAAACCATAGAACATAGAATCTGCCGGCAGATTGGCCCCATTCGGCCCTTGTCTAGTTTGCCCGTTAAAGACTCTAACCTTAATCGGACGTTGGTCTCGTCTTAGATTCAGGAGCCGTATGCCTGTCCCATGCATGTTTAATACCCTCACTGTAGGCAGATCGGTGCCTCCTTTTCCCTTCAACCTTTTGAAGACATTTAGGCGGCTGTTGGCCAAACCCTACGTGGAGAAAACATAAGCAGCACTAGAGTCCCCAAAAGAAGCTAGAAATACGCCCCCAACATTTGGTTGATGATCATTCCTGGTGGCTGAAATTGCCCAAATTTAAGATCTTCATCAGGAACAGTCCTGGCGCTTTTAGGCCAGCAGCCGATAAATGAAATGCGTTGGCCAATTGCTGGATACATGTTACTGAACGCCACTACATGGCACGGCTGCGTGGATCCAACTGGTGGCTGCTCTCTTAAGGATGGCATTGGCCACAGGAGAGGACATAGAGGTACATGGGGGGCACCACTAGGCCCTGGACCACTAGGCAGTTGCCTAGTGTGTTCAATCACCAGTCTGGGACGGATCTCCACCATATTTCTGTATCAAAACCTTAACAGCATAAGTGTCCGCGTCTAACCGCACATAGACCCATCTTCACAAAGTAACAACCGGACGTGGTATGTTTAGTTTTCTACCAAAATGTTGGCTTGAAAAATATTTCAATGTCTATATTTAGCATATTTTTGGCACCTTTATTAGGGGAAATGGCTCATTCCAGGTGCGTGTTCCCCTTTGTCAGTTTGATTTGGCGTCGAGCGTGATCTATCGCTGTCAATCTATCGAGTTATGCAAATTGTGGCACTCTGCTTCCCGATGCAAAGTTTGTTTTTTCCTCCCCCCGTGAATAGGCTGCAGAACTGATGTTTCACGCGTGAGCTAAACTGATGCTCGATGACATGTTTGGGAACACATACAAATGTTATTATGGCATCTAATTAATTTGTCTAGAGCGCGGCACGGGTGCCTTCTCAGAATTCCAAATTGGAATAGTGCGTGTTTAACTTCATTTATATCCTATATTATATCTTATATTATATCTATTTATATCAGAACTTAAAAGAACCATTTTAAAGGGCCTGATAATAATGAGAGATGTTTGCCTCTAATTACAGGTGTCAGTAAGGAGAGTAGCCGCCTGACAAGTCACCTACTAGAGTTTAGTTTTGACTGTTTTTTTTATTTATTTACTAAAGTTTCAGATTGGCATGTCAAATAAACAAATATAATGCATTGCATGGAACACTCGTGTAAGTAATTTTTCTTTATTATGATACATAATATATATAAATATATATGTGTGTATGTATATATATATATATATATATATATATATACATGTATTGTATATAAATATGTGTATCTATACTGTATGTGTGTGTGTGTGTATATATATATATATATGTATGTGGAGATGTGTATATATACAGTATATACACACACACACACATACAGTATATACATGTATATATTGTACCTAATGCATGCATTTGGTTACCGGGCTCCAGCCCACAGCGCCATCTAGTGCTGATTTAATGTAACTAATGAAACCCATGGTTTAACCCCATAAGAGCCGGGATAGTCTGCATAGGACATTCTTGTGATCAACCCAGTTGCACACAATGGTCAAAGATTAAAAACAGAGTAGTTTTTCAAAGGCCGAGAGGATGTTTGGTGCAAGGATTAAACATCATGGAATCCAAAGTTCAAACAGTGTGTCACATCAAAGCCCGGCAAAGCTCTCGGGGTTTATGTTAATAACCAAAAGCTTTGATTATTTGAACCCTGAATCTGAGGAGGATGATGAGGATGATGATGATGAACCAAGCTCAGGGACAGCAGACAAAAAGGCCATCTGAGTCTTTTAGACGAATAACGGGCAAACTATTCGGGGCAGAATGGGCCTGATCTGCTGGTGAAATCCTTGTTTCAATGTTTCCATCTTCTTCTGCTGGAATGCTTTATGTAACAATTAATACACCTGGATTTGATACATTTGATACATTCTGGCCAAATAAGGTATTATTCCAAGATTGCACGTTTTAAAGAAACTGCAGTAAATTAGGGGCCGGTGGCCAGGTGCGGACATAGTATATTCTAGGCATAGGGTCCGGCAATGAGGGTACGGAAGATCTGCATCTACAGACGTAGAAAGGAGCAGAGCCAAACTAAAAAAATATATTATGTTTCTATACACATTATTGGGGCTTTTAGGGCCGTAGAACCTTGCGATACCCTCATACCCAGCAAACATTCTGACCTCCTAGAAAAGAGGGGCATCAGGGGAGGAGAGAGGGGCAACAGGGAAAAAGGTTTGGGTCACAAAGGCTGGCCAAACTAAAAGAGAGATATTGGGGAGGAATTACATGTGATGGGGAATATATAGATGAAAGTACCCCGGTGCTCATGTATCAGTAACTGTTTCTTAAAGTTTGTCGGTAAGCAAAATATCTCACAGATTTAAAATGTGTTTAAAAAACTTGTTTGCAGATTTGACTTCTGTTTTGCTTCCTATCTTTTATTATAACTGTCAATAAAACTTCTCAATATCCACAAATATTGTTGCTGAGGATCTGACAAGATCTGGAAGACGTTGTAGTTTTAAGGTGATTTTGAGGTTTTTTTAGATCGGTGTTGTAGTAAGATTAGGACAGGCCTGGACTGACCATATGGCATATCTGGCCAATGCCCACCGGGCTACTGGCCAGCAACACCCCACTCCCTGTACTGCTAATGGCTGGATAAACCCGGCCGCACGCTACGTGAGCAAAAAAAACATAACCTGCGGCCCTTCATATTCACCCATCAGCTGCACTTATGCCATCAGAGCCAATCCGGCCCCCGATCTGGGAAATAAATGTCTGATAACAAAAATAATTATTGGCGTCCCTTTATTCTCGGTAACAGGAACGTTACCAGTTTTATTAATTAATTTCAAATGCGAGAGAACATTGTTCATCTTCCCCCATAAAATAGTCATCGTTCTACAGATGAGCAACAAAGTGCTGAACACACAAAGAACGAGGTCTCGTCGAGGAACAAACAAATATTATAGCTGAAAAAAAAACAACAAATATTTTGGATCCAAAACTCCTGCTAATGATTTTGCTACAAAGCATCCTAATGAGCTGTCGAGTGACGCAGTCGGAATACGGGAACATTTTGTGCCGTTTGGCGATAGCCAAATACATGGTTCGGGATGTATAAATTTTGTTAAATATTATCATAATAGTATCAATGCAGAAGATACCTCGGAACCTGGTATTTTCCCCCAAAGCTACCCCACCTGCCTTTTAATACGGGAGAGGCGATTGGATTAAGTCTTGTTTAATGAAGCCAGATAGGTCCTGAGTGGGTAGCTAATGGAACGGACCAAGAGATCAAAGTGCACCTGGAGGCTGCTATATCCCAACCCCCCCTGGGGTAAATGGCAAATACATGTGTATAGTTAATGCCACCAAATGTTGACGCGGGCTCTCCAATCCATCTAGGCTTGTTGCGGTTTATAAGGAAAATGGACAAAACTACATCTTTACCGAGAAATTTCCATATTGGTCCTAGAGAAGAAAATCTATTTCATGAAACATTCTAGGTGAGTTAGGATTCATTGAGTCTAGTAGCTACCGGACCATACTTTTCCATCCGTTGGTTGGTTTTCCAACCTAGGTCAACTAGACCACGGGGTGGCAGCCCGTGCCCCACTTTATTCGGATTACATACCCCTGTTGAGCAATCAGCAGCTCAATGTACCGGGCGGGAGATCTCGTTCTGAAACTTGTCCACTTGCATGAGCCGCGATCCATTCTGGAGGTCTATGCTTCAGCCAGCTCGGACCTCCGCGGTGTCTTTCCCTCTCGCTTCACTACTTTCTAAATTGCAACAGTGACAAAAGAAATCCCCAAAGAGATCGCTAGAGGATACGAAAAGACCCTTTCCCCAGAGTAAATGGAAGAGGTGGGCTCATGATTTGATCTTCATGGTGGACATGGAGAACATCATGGATTCTAGATTCTATGACTAGTTGAGCTGGCGGTTCCCGGAGCCGGATCGACATAACAGTGAATTATTACATTGAAAAATGACCTTTGATGACCTTCCAAACTATTTATATATATATATCTATATATCTATATATCTATATATATATATATATATATATATATATATATATAAACAAGTTTGATCCTCATAGGCACCCTGACCATGAAAATAATTTTCTATTTCCGCTTGTGCATATATAAGTCTTAAAAAAAGAAAAAACTGTTTCCTCAAGTTACTTATTTTTTTAAAAAATTCTGCTTTTAGAACACGTTAACTCTGGGATTTATTCAAAGATAATTACGAGAATTCATTGGCCCTTTCATTCATTGGAAAAATATTTCTTCTAAAGAGAAACGGCTTTATTATTCCGGCTGATCTTCCACGTCTTCAAATAACTGAAAATAAAGGTATTTTGTAAGAATAAAATATTTCCGGTGGAGGCCGGTGCACGCCGGCGGTCGAGCCCAAAGTGCTCCATCATGTTAATCCGTCGATCGGCATTTAAGAGGCTTTTGGGAATGTGTTATGGAGACATATGTGCCCTGAATGAATGGTGTCATAAGCTCTTGTGTTTGAACCCCCTATTTACCCATCTGCCTTCGCCCGCGGACGCCCCTTCTCGATCTCGCTATTTTTAGCTCCGATGTAATGAGAGCTTTTAAGAAATGTAATTAAACAGATGGGGCTGTCGAAATGAAACCACGGCACAGCTGGGTAGTAGGTTGAGGGATGCGATAAATAAAGAATCAAATCTTAGCCTTCTTCTGCCTTCCGTCGGAATCCTTTTACCCTTTCTGCTCCGGAACATTGACCGACGCGTGGAGAGACGATGCTTTTATTACCCCTCCCCTGAGCACTTTGTTAACCCAGCGAATGCCGCACAAGGGGCTCGTGTATCCCAAATAATAATATCAGTTTAAAGACGCATAAAGTTATGATTATCACTAGTTTGGGTTTCTTGTGCCAGGTTCTCAAGGTCACACGGTGTGGAGCAGACTGCTTTTTCTGACTTACGTATCAAAATTAAATCCCTGCTTTAATGATGATTTTCATAAGGGCCGACGGCCACACGTACGTCATTAGGCGGCTGTTGGCCTTAAAGTACCAAGGCCCCATACCCATCAGCCCAGCCTTTCATACAACCTTTGTGATCGACTATGAAAGCGCTATTTTTTTTTTTTAAAGTACAATTTTATGGTTTCATACTAATTTGGAATACTAAGTAAAATCAATGGCTCTTACCCTGTAGTTTACCAGCGCGTGACCCGTATCATCTTATGAAATGCAGACTTTACTTAAGGCTTTGTCTTTGCTAGATATGAATAGATGAAAAAAAACACAAAGGGTAAAAACCTTAAAGGGTATCGGTCTGCTATCAATTAAGTGTCCGTGTGATGTTTCGATGAACCGGAATCAAAATAAACCTTCTTTCAAGAACTCATGATTCCATTTGGGAGGACCAAACTGTTGACCCGTCCGACATTTTGGACAGTAACGCCGCATGGCTGTCCCTACTGGCAAAACAGTATAGATTGATACTTCTATGTCTGGTAACCTCGTTTTATTTAATCCAGCAGGAAATCAAAGAAAGTCCGACTTTAGATACTATTATTATAAATCATCATCTTCTGGTGCTCTCGGGAGAATGAAATCTTTTTTTCTTGACAAATTGCGATTGATATAATCTTATAAAAGGAATTAACTTTCCAAGAAACAGTATGAGGACGTTTAAAAGGATTGTTTCGTTTGGAATACTTCTTGTTATGCGGCATTTTACTCATTCTTTACATACTACAGTGGCCAAGGATAGTCAACTTAATAAAAGACAATACTTAGAGGCTACCAAGGCTTCGTTTTGCCAAACCTAAGTGTTATATTTTTGGGTTCTTTTCAGCTAATATTTTAAATAGGTACAGATTTTGCTAAAATTATTTGTAAGGACCTTGATATCCCAGAATCCAGCACTGACCCTGGATGTAAATGTAGTTTGGTTCCCACCAGTAGATATGTTTGACCACAGATGGCTCGAGATAGACGGAAGAGTTCCTTATCATTATTTTTGAAATATGTTTTGAGCATTAAGTGCAGAATTCAGTAATTTCAAGTTGAAAGATGTTTCTTTTGCTAAGCTACATTACAGTAAACTTCTTAGGAAGTTCTAAGGAAGCTTCATCCCAGGACCTTGATGGGTAAGGCCAGTATTGAGTGGATGGGGTTACAACAGGGATAGACAAGGTATTGAACTTGTTGGGGAGTAGAACGAACTAGTTAGGTAGTATGGGGAATTAGGCCAAGCTTAACTCCACTATCCCGACCCAAACCTACTATACTGAGAGCCACTGGGGCAATTATATATTGTTCCCCCTGTATGGGACTGTGTGGTTTCCTACGGTAGCCATTGACCATTGACCATCTTGCAGTCCAGCTGTGAGAAACTGTGAGATTTTATGGGAAAATGCTGAAATCTCAAATAATAAGGGATACATTTTGGAACAGTTTTATTCTTTAGTTGAGATATATATATATATATATAATAATATAGCCCAAAAGAACATTTTAAGTAAACTTTGTGTAATTTTTTTACTTTACTGTAAATTATATCATTATGATTTATAAAATTATTTCCGTTTTAAAATGTGTAATTAGTCAAAGTTTTTCAGAAAATTCCCCCTATAAATCTCAGCAATTAATTACACGCTGACAGTTTGTTATAATTGATATTCCATAAAAGATTTATTATTTAAGAACGATCAGAAACGACTCGGACTTTATTAAAAAAAAAAAAAAATCACCAGTTAAGTTAAAGTTTTCTTTAGAATTTTAGAACTTGTGTACATTGTAACTTTTCAAATGGTAAATAGTAACTGTTTAATGGCCTGTCACACAGATTCAATCGTGGCAATAAGAAGGTTTTAATAACAGTCTTTATGGAAACCATGACTTGTCAGGTGGAAAAGATATTCAGAATGAAGTCACCTGAATTCAAGCAGGGGTTCCAGCTGTGATATAGCAGGGCGAAAAGCACCAGTCAGTATGTTAAAGGAGAATATGACCCTGAACATTTACCCATTTACCGGAGACCCTGAGATTGGGGTAAACCCCCCGATCCCCTGATCCATTAAGCCCCGATCCCCCTAACCTTTTTCATTTGACAACTCAGGGGGTTTCTTGAATATTGAATTTGATAAATGACTTTTTACATATCTTTTAGAAAATCATAGGTCTATGCTTCGAAGGCGCCATTATTCCAGCTTCCAACAAAAATAAATAAATAAAATCGTACTCTACAAACAGCCCCCTTTATTTTTTATTTAAACCAATGCCCCCTGTAAGGTTGTATTTCTTATTGAATGGCGAAGACGAATTACCCGACGGCCGTCTGCTCTACGCGGTGATACCGCAGGCAAGCAATCTCTCTTGTATCTGCTAATTTCCAGGGTGTTAGAACGATATTAATCTGATTAGGACAGCCCACCTGAATTATTTAGTTCTCAGCAAGGAATCATAGGATAGCATAGCTTCTATCATTACAGCAAGTCGCTGTAAAATATTGATAGCGATAGATGTTCTTACTTGTCTGTAACTCGAATAGGGATTAGTAAGTGAACCCAGCGAGCTGATACTGGGAATACGATCAGGATACAAACTTCAGGATTGCATCTAATTAGGAATTTGGTGCTATTCTGAGAAAAAGAGGCACATTTATTTGTACATTTATAAAAAATGTATATGGAGGTGACCTTATACTCATGTTTACCAAAGGCATTTTATGGGGGTTTTTTTTCTCTCTCCCTTGAGGGGTTAAATTTTTGATTATTTAATACAAATATTACATTTTAAAAATAAAAATTGACCCTTGGTAAAAAAAAAAAAAAGTATGTGAAATAGCAGATTATAAAACTTAATAAGGGATTGGTTGACCCCAAGCCTTCATGTGTTTATATGCACTATAAGGAGGAAATTGGTGGGCGGGACCATCAGAAGACAATATGGCGGATTTGAATAATATGGTAATGTTAATTGTAACAGGGATTTATCGAACAACAAGAATAAGTTTGCTTTTCCTTTTTTTATAGGATTTATTTTCTATGCTAAACACAACTCTGTTTTTTCATTTAAGTATAATAGATGTTATTTTCTTTTTTCTTTTTTTTAAAAAAACATTTATACACACTACAAGGAGGAAACTGGTGGGCGGGATCATCTGAAGCCAATATGGCAGATTTGAAGAGTATGGTTATGTTAATTTGTAATAATTTTGATATTTTAATTTTATAAAGTTTTTTTTCTAAGCTAGATACAATTGTGTTTTTCTATTGAAAAAAAAGAATGATTTGAAATGTTATTTTCATTTATGAGCCGTCATTGAAAAAATAATTTGTTTATGTAAATATTGTATGCGTTCCATGGCTGTGACTGTCAGCGTGGAATGACACTTTGAATATTAAAATGACACGAACTTTTATTAAATAGCTGATCGTTGTCCACAATGCAAACTCTGAAACCTATTAACATTGCATAGAAATTTATATTCTGATGAGGTGCAGGACTCGGGCTGAAAGGTATTAAGCCAAGCAAGAAAAATTTGGATTTAGTCAATAAAAATTAAATGGCGTTTACGGGATGTTATTAGGTGAGATAATTAGGAACCTGAAGTCATTATTTTCCTGTAACTCCAAGGAGAAATCTTAACATATGTAATTACTGATAACGAATACTTTTTTTTTACCATACGATAAGCCACGTACCGGAAAGGAGGCAGACCGGCTAGGGTATTGGAACGTTTAAACTGGGCTGCTGGCTAACGCTAGGGCTCTTTGGCAGTACAGGTAACCCATACCTGCCAAATGTCCCTGATAGTTTGGTCAGTCCCTCTGCGGCACCCAATGTAAAATTGTGAACCAGTGCAAAAAAAAAAGAAAAATAAGTAAATTAGGTAAAAAAAGAAATTCCTCAAGCACCACAGGATACGGTCCGTCCAAAGCAAACCAATGGATCAATAAAAGGGGTGCAAAAACAGAGGCAAAATAAATACAATATTGATGAAGTATCATCAGAACACCAAAAATGGTGGCGCTAAATAGACCAACTTACAATATTGATAAAGTACTTATATTGGTAATTTAATTAGACTACCATTACAATACTCAATAAATATTAGATATAATTACATTAAAAAAAAACACACAATTATTGGATAGGTTCGTTCCAGAAAATAATGATGATAAAATGTTAAAAACACAATAAAAATAAAACATTACAAACATTGTAGTGCAGATATGTAACATATATTCATAGAAATATATTAATAGCTTTGCGTATGTTACCCTAAAATGTAGGGCTTTTGGGTTATTGCAAGCTAAATAAAAGGCTTAAAACCTGCAGTAAGCCACAAAACACTTTATCTACAACTCCTATCATCCAGAGCTTTCCAGTGCTTTTAACTTGGCATTTTACGCTACAGTGAAACTGATAGGAGTTTCAGTTCCGCAGTTGGCTATTCTTACACTTCGTATAGAAGAAGGTGCCTTTATGAGATGATTGCAATTTTTAAAACCATTCCAAATAAGTATAAATAAATAAATATCAAATATTTTTATGTTCCGAATGGAAAAATAACCATTTGATTAAACCAAGTAAAAAAAAAATATTTTGTTAGATTTCTTTAGGAACCTGTCACAGTTTATTTTTATTTCTATTTTTATATATTGGAAGCCAGATTATTTTTTTTTGCTCCAATCCTATATTTTCTTTATTATTTGGTTTAATAGTTATTTATAATATTCACTAGGACGCCTGGGAGCATTTGTTCATGTATTTTCATGGAAGATGCTAAAATAACCTTAAATTATCAAAGCCGATACTGTATCTATTAAATCCAACCTTGTCTGGAGTCCCCTGGAGCATCAGATGCATTCTGTAACCTCATACTTTTGGAAGTATGTATTGGTCACATAATTAATGGATAGATCCCCAAAATGTCTAAATCCAAAAAGTTAACACATTCTATAAAAAATAATTTTCTTCTCTGTGAAACGTTAGTTGATGGTGGTCCCTCCTGTGATACTTTGTATCACTCCCGCATTGAATGTTTTTGAACATTGTCCTCCACGTTGGGTTTTGGTGAACGTGAGGTTGTGTTTTGTTCCTTAGATTAATATATGGGATGATTGAAATTTCACGGGCTGATATTTCCAGTGTATTCCTTGTATTCTATTCATGAATGAGGAACTTCCGTCGGTATCGAAAGATGATATCATTCTCAGGCTGCATAACCCCAAACCCGTATCGACTTTTATCAAATCTTGGAATCTCATCACTGGAGTTCCAGAGTTCAAAGTCAAAATGATGGAACAAGAAAAAGACAAACCTAAAAAAAAATGAATGAAAGGGTCAGCACAACACAAAGGCTTTGGGTCTGGATTTAGCAAAAAAAGATTTGTATGAAACAGTCTGTAATGCATGGAAAACCACATTGTGACTACAGCCATGGATTGCAGCAGCTGTCGAGAAAGCACATCAATTCACAGATAATTGAAATTTTGTGACACTGAAACACTTTCTGAAAGCTTAATGAGTCAGAAAACACATAGTGGTCAGTAGAGGTAAAGGTTAAATAATGACCCGACACAGACACAGTCCCTCCCATGCAAACACTAATCTGCAAGTTGTTTGTGAGGGCATGCGAGGTCCTGGGACTTTTAATGTTGCAAGTTAAAGGTGAGGGCATGCAAGTTCAATGTAGATCTATCCAGGCACCCTCTGCTCAAATTGGCTCTTGTTGCCGTAGAAACTTGCTGCCGTTGAAGGGTTGTTATGTAAAAATAAACACTAACGCCAACATTGGCTTCTACTTTATTTAAAGAGTTACAAATATCCTTACTGTTTGATGCTGTTGACTGCGTGAAACTTCCCAATACAGATGTTACTCCCGGCTCCCCATGGCATGGTGGAATGACGCAATTGTTTCCCCGATTTGTAGAAGTCCTGTTTTCTGGTTCCATCAGGGTTCAGGAACCGGTCATATTTGAATTTCTAAGGGGCATTAAAGTTTGATAATCGGAAATAATTCAAACATTGATGCATTAATGGAATAACTTATCGCCAAACACTTTTGTAGAAAGAGAAGATTTTCTGAAACATTCTGACCCCATGTGAAAATCTAAGTTTGATTAACACTTACTGTCGTAGACAGTAATGAACCAGGCCAATAAAGTGTACTGAGTATCCTCATTGGATGTGTTGCCATCTGCCATCTTTAAACTAGGCTAAGGTGGTGATATAACCAAAAAGGGGACCAGCTGATGTTCAAACTTTGCTGAGAACAGACTCAACACTCATGGAAAGTCAGCGATATCCATCAGCTTCATAAGACCTGTAACAAGCAGGTGACCCCACCGAATGACCCCACCGAAGGTAAGGATTGTTTGTGTTGAACCACTTGGCTTTGTTAATGAAATATACATTTCACATGGGATAATTACATATAAGGTGATAGATCTAGGAAACATAAAAAAAATCTTATTTATTTTGTCTCTAAATGACCTTGCCCTTGGCATCTAAACATTCTGACCCTGTCATTTATTGCAGTTATATGAAGCGTTCTACAGTTACGCGAGTGGCAGCTTTTTTTTTTCTTTTTTTTTTTTAGGTGCATAGCAAACAAAAATAGAGACAAAGCGGTCAGAAGAATGCGAATGCGAAGTGACAATTACCTCGGGCTGCTGGTGGATTTCTGGATCCATCTGGGGGCTCACGTACGGGAAAAGACAGAGCCTGTCTCCGCGTCTCAGCCGGTACTCCCGGCCATCTGCCAGTTTCAGAGACATATCCACAAGGACTTCCCTGGTGATAAATGGTGCGGCTGTCAGACGTAGGCACTCGTTAAATACGCTGTCTGTTTGGAGGGGAAAAAAACAGGGATGATAAGCGGTATGACAGACCTAAAACGCTGTCTCCATGTATTGTTTTAGAACTTCAAGGTGGGGGCCAAGACCTATCACCTTTTTAGTAGGGAGGACCACGTGTTATTTAAAATCACAGGTGGGGAGAGAGCCTATTAAATTGGTAATAGAGTAGTGCTAGACCATGAATAGCTTTCGGACAGTCTTGGGCCCAAACAAAAGACTTGAGCGCCCAATCTGTCCCAAAGGCTACCATTTCCCCACCATTAACTGGTGGTCCTCAACACGACTCAAGCAAACGTGTACTGACCAAAAATGACTGTGTTGTCCAGGGTCTCTTGGTCAATATCTTCCAGATGTTCCATTGTGGTTCCTTTATTTTGAAAAACTTCTTCTAATTCCTGTTTCACAGCAAACAAGGCTTCGGGATGCTTGAGCAAGAAAACGAGGAGCCAGAAAGCTGCAGGACCCGCGTTACCCTAAAAATAAACAAGATACGTGGGTCTGAAATGCATCTCAACGCTAGACTCAGCGGTATTTCTTAACTCACAACTATTTCTTAATCTTTAAAGGCTTAATATATTAAATCAATTAATAAGAAAAAAATAACGTCAAGAGATTTTTACAATGTGGACAAAAATGTTATTTTTACATTTAATAATTTGGATTTTGGAATATCTAAATACGAGAGCTATCTGTCATGTGGTTAAAAAAAAAAATCATACTTTTTATAGAGAAATTAGCATTTGAAGTCCCTCAGTACCATCTAGTTCCATATAAAATAAAAATTACGAAAATAAATTAAAAAAATCAAATTAAAATAATTAAAAAATAATAAAAAATGAAAAAGCAGATCCAAAGCATTTCTGGTTAAGGACATTTGCTGAAAATAATATCATGGACCTAGCTACCGAAAGCAATTTGAAAATGCTTTGATAGATGCATAGGGGGGAGTTATTCACAAGGCAGGTGATAACAGGTTGATGGTTCTAGATAATCAGGTGTAACGGACCAAAAAAAATCAGCTCTGGACCACTGTTTGTGTTTTAGGGGCATATAGGTTTTTTTGACAAGTTTTAGGCGAGTTTTTCATATTTTTTGATTTTACAGGTGAAGTACCACTTGCTAACTTTGTTAATTAAATTCATTTTTTGGGGAGAAAAAAAATGCTAGAAATAATAATTTAAAAAATAAATAAATAAATAAATAAAACCAAAGCAATTGTATGAATATAAATAGTGCTGGTCAAATTAACATTTTCTCTTTCCTTTGAGGCATAACCCATATGCAATACGTATTCTCCCTTCTGTGAGTTGTGTAACCAATGCACACCATTTTGCGGGTCCGTAAATGGCAGTACAGAGAGAGCAGATTTAGACTTGTTTATTTTTTTCCTGCAGAGAGGTTCCAGTGACGTGAGCGATAATGGAAGAGGAAGCCGAGATGAGGCGGCGTGAGTCACTGTTCATGTCTGATTTCTATGTACCCTTCCTGCCCCCTCCATCAGAATGAATTAGCCTCAGTCTTACGGGAGCTCCTCGGGCTCCAAAACGCTTTGCTGAAAATCTCTTGCAATGTTTAAGTAATTTGAAATAGTCCAATTCCTCAGACAAGAACACATTCTTCTGTTCTCCTCACCAAATAACAACTTAAATGGTAATCATGATCTCTGAAAACACCCCAATCGCCGAGGAACTGTATAAAAAAAAAAATGACCAATTACCTTCTACTAGTAAGAAATGAGCCTGTATTGGTCTCTTAAAGGGGAATAGTCTTATTCCCAGCGATCTCCAACGATACACATCATAATTAATCATGGTGTTAGTGTGAGTGTGTGTCACTGTATGGCGACATTAGAGTGTGCATTAATTTCTGGTGTTAGCGTGTGTGTAAGTATATGATGTCAACATGTGCTTAAGTAAATGATTTTAGCATATGTATGAGTGTATGGTGCTAGCATGTGAGTGTATGGTATTAGCGTGTGTGTGTGTTTGAGTGTCAGGGTTTAGCCTAGGGTTAGTGATGTGAGGGAGATAGTGTGTGTTGTCAGTGTACGGTTTTAGAGTTAGTGGGTGTTAGAGCAAGTTTGTGTGTTAGTATGCATCTTTGTTTTAGTTACAGGGGTGTTGCACCCAGGGGCCACCAACCCTAGACTCAATACAGCCAACCGGCCTATGGAGCAGTGGAGATCATCCATTAGGAGCATCTGCATTAAGAAACAGGCAGACTAGATGGACCAACTGGTTTTTACCTGCCATCAAATTCTGTATTTCTATGTAAGGTCGAATGCATGATTTTCACCAACAAAATCCCAGTTTGAAGCCTTGACGTTATGTGCTCTTCTCTGTCCCTTTCACTTAATGTTCTAATGCTCTATGAACCGAAAACAGCATCTCTGTGCGTGATTCATTCACAAACAGGAGCATTTATCTGATTTTTTTTTTCTTTTCTCTGCAAAAAAAGCTGATGCAGCAAATGCACAGACGAGATCATATACTCAGGAAGTTACATAAAGTGATAAAACGCGTAACAACAATATCTGCAGACAGAGTGTCAACTACAATCCATGCCAGAGTGTAAGCATAACTCCTCATGGGAGAGAGCGGCACCTTGGACAAGGGCAAAGGAACCTCTGATTCTGATGTTGTCTAGCGCCACCAAGTGGACGGAACCTTTAAATATATATGTTCGTGTGTGTGTGTAAGCAAATGACTTTTTTGTTGTGGATTCTAAAATAGCTATATTATTTCTATATTATTCATTAAAATATGAACCCATTCCGTGCGGGAATACAAGGAGAGATCCAGGATCAAACTGATCACACGGTATTTATTTATGGAAAACATGATATCAACGGGGTGAAAAGTAACATAGACAAATATATCCGTCTGGCTATTTGATCCATTGGGCTGTATGAAGTTCATTAAACTGGCTCTCACCAAATGAGGCAACATCCCACAAACAATGCAGGAAGATCCCAGGAAGTGGGTGACGACTGCCTGCTTCCTAACTGTAGGGTTCTGATGTAATATTTGCTAAGGCTTGAGTTGGCACACTTTTTGGCACCTTGTTTTCGACACTGTTTTCTTTTAGCGGCAGTGAAGCTGGATTTGGCTGGAGGAGGATTGGGTGCCTATCGCCCCTTTCCTCTCTTCAAATAAGCCCAGCTGAGTCTTCCTTCGGGTTGACTCAAGAGCCGACCCTCCCATGGGGGGGGGGGGGATTTGTATGGGTTCTCCGTGTGGGAACCCAGAATCGTATCTTGCTTCTGCTGCCTTATGGCACAGAGTGCAGCACCCAGAGCACGCACCTCGGGCTCTAAAAAAAAATAATTTGCTAAGGCTTGGCCCCCACGACGTTTTGGCACACGTTTTTGGACACTGTTTTCTTTTTAGAGGCAGTGAAGCCTGGACTTTGCTGGAGGAGGATTGGGAGCCTTCTGGCCCCTTCCTCTCTTCAAGAAGGCCAGCACGGAGTCTCACTCTTCAAGGTGAGACTCAAGATCCGACCCTCCCATGGGGGGGGTTGGATTTTGTCCGAGTTCTCCGTGAGGGAACTCGGTATCGTAGTCTGGCTTCTGCTGCCTTTGGCACAGTTGCGGACCCAGGAGCACGCACCTCGGGCTCCAAAAAAAAAATAAAAAATTTGCTAAGGCCTTGTGGGAGTTGGAGAGAATGTATGGTGTTAGAGTGAATGTGTGTTACTGCATGGCGACATTAGAGTGTGCTTCAGCCTATGATGTTAGCATGTGTGAGAGTGTATGGTGCTAGCATGTGAGTGTATGGTATTAGCGTGTGTGTGTATTGGAGTATGATGTTTGAGTGTCAGGGTTGAGCCTAGGATTAGTGGTGTGAGGGGGAGGTAGTGTGTGTAATATTTGTAAGCGTATGGTTTTAGAGAGTGGATGTTAGAGCAAGTTTGGCCAAGACCCAGCAACATCCCTAGTGGCCATACCAGGTACTGCAGGCATAGTGAAAAAGCCTATGGTGCAAGGTTCCTCTTTGGTCTCCAGACCAGGTTAAATGTATCTTGGCACCAGAACAGCACTTGCCTGTGAAAAAGTTACACATTTTTTTTTTGGTAAGCACATTTCTTCTTCTTACCTGTGTAGCCCAAAGCTGCAGGACCATAGCCCTCGACTGCATTTCTGGAGTAACCTGGTTTTCCTCTAGGTGGCGCTGATAGCTTTCCATCCAACTACTTTTATTTGGTTTCCTTTTGAGGCTTTCGCTATCCAGCAGTTGCCAGAGGCGCTTCTTTATGCAGGCTGCTTTCTGCTTTTCCTCTACATACATTAAAAATGATATTCGTTACATTTAAATGTATGTGTCGTTGCAGAGGAAGCATCGCAATAGAAACAAAAATCTAAATATTCAAAAGGGAAAGAGTATTCCCATAGGTTAGGGATAATTATTATAATTATTACCAAGTTACATACTGGTCTCCTACTGAAAGAGATCATGTGAAATGCTCCAATAACAAAATTACATTAAGATTACAATTTTATGTGATAAGGATAAAAATATCTGTTCATGATTTAAAAAAAAAATGTGGCAGATCTTAGTTCTTTGTAAAAAAGAGAAATCCTAAAATTTCCTAAAAAGATTTTTTTTCCCATAAAAGAGCGCTACCCAGTGATTAACCCCATCTCTCCCAGTCCCATTAAAACCCTTTCATGGTCAGAACATTCTGTAAAACAGAAATGTCAGGTTTCCTAAATTCTCTGTTTCAAGACTTAAAAATAATTTGTATAACTGTATACAAATATAAAAATATAATACAGAGCTCAGCACGGCGATTCCAGGGGTACAATTTCATTTTAGTCACTTCTCTTTCCCCCCCAAAAAATAATCTGGAAATTCACTGGATATTTTTTTAGGTAATTGCTAATAAAACAGAGAAATTATTAAACTCAGAATGACAGATATATGAAGTCGTAAATTACACTGAAAGCTGACAATATAATAAATCGGCCACTACAAATAGAAATGAGGCTAATTCTATGTTTGAGGTCGAACATTTGCTCCACGTGCGATACGTAGAGAATGTACAACTACTGCCACCTGCTGGTCATTGCATGAACTGACAATTCCACAAAGTCTGCATCCTTTCTTATGAAGTACGCAGCTCCAAATGTATCAAAAGTAGGTCAGATGCTTTTATGGGCCTTTTCATGGGCCCTCATTCAAGAGACAAAAAAACAACTGGAAATCCCATGATAGCAGCAAAAAGACCACCACGGTATCAATAACAATAGTCTGTGTATTTTATTTAAATGATACAATGAAATATGTCTGATCTTTGAATGAGGCAAATAGACCTACAATCGTAGAAGTGTATCACCTCTCTCGATACAAAGAATGTTTTTGAAATAAGAATCGGAAAAATATTTGGGACTCAATGAGTTTCCGGTTCTCCTGTTGACTCCCTTCTATTATTTTTGGCTGAGAAAGCCTCAGCAAGTCTGCAAGACTCATAAACCTTTAAAGGGTCATACTAACCCCATTCCCATGTCACTCCAACATCGTTATTAGAAATAAACACGCATGGGATAGACATACGGCTCCTGAATCTAAGACGAGACCAATGAGAAACGGGCGACTAGACGGGGGCCGATCTATAGTCACATTCTATGTTTCCTCTGGTGGTCAACTTTCTAGGTATCCAGGTCTTAAAATGATTGTGATTTTAATCAAATCTACTAGAAAGACCCCTGACTTGGATTACAAGTCTGACCCCTAGATTGCGATGACATCAGTATCAAGACCCCACAACGTTCACTTGAAACATCAGCTTAACATTAAACATGGGATAAATGTGGCAAGATCCACATTCTTGATAGACCACGATGAGATCGGATGATTATTTTCGGGTTATTTTATCATGCATTCGATGACACCCTACCCGCAGAGAGCATGCTACGAGCTGCCTTCATCAAGAGTCGATCCAGTTTCCGAAATTCTTTGTAAACTTCTTCAGAATGCTGGATGTCCTTCAGGTTCCCGTGTGAATTAGTGTACCGATTGGACTCGGATCCAAAAAGAGTTAAATACCCGGCCCTGAAATTATAAGAAAACGGATTTCTGGAAACTTTTTATTTACATTCCAAAAACTTTCAAAAATATTCAGATTCACAATTTTTACAATACAGTTTAAGCAATAAAATAAAAAACATGATAAATATTTAGGCTATTTTTATGAAAATACGTTAATTAACGATACCTGAGCATCACGCTGTATGCGAAATCAAATAATCCTTCCTCTTTCCATTCCGCGGCTGCTAACGCTTTATGTCCTATTATGGTGTTGAGATTGTGAAACATTGATCTTGTAAGGCTGGGTAAATTCTGTTTTTGTAAATGCCTGCCAAAAAAAACAGACATTTTTTTTTTAAAATGGAAAATTATTTCAGAATTATCTTTAGTTAATCTTCCGGTCCCTTTTTCGTTCTACAATTTATCCAACGCACTATTCCGTGAGACTTTCGGAAACGAGATCAGTAGATCTCGTAGGTCAGTTTTCAAAAACATTCCCATAAAATTCTTTATCCCAAATCCTAAATTATTTATTGTGTCCTTTTTTTAAAAGCACTTAGGACTTCTAAACATCTTACATCATGACCGAGATCGCTGGCCTGTTGCCCAAAGAGTTTCTTGTCAAACAGGGTTGTCCCATCCTACGTCTACATGATGGAGTGGGAAAAAAGAATTGCCCAACTCAATGAACATTTTGTAGTCTGCTGAACTAAATAAGAAAAGAAGAATATTTACAAAAAAAAAAATGTAAAAAGTTTTTTTGGACTTGTACCTAAAACTCACATTTTTAACGTAGATTTTTCTGCCTTCATGTCGTAGTTTGGCAATTTGAGATCGAACATTCTTTCCATTAAAATGTTGGCATATTTTTCGAAATCCAGCTTGGCGTGGGATTCCCAAACAACATGGTCGTAAGAATGAGGATCCAAAAGTACCGTGATGAAACGCCCGGCAACCTGGACCTAAGGACAAAAAAATAGAGGGGATAACGTTAAAAATAATAAAATAATAATACAAATAATGTAAAAAATAAATTAAATGCAGAATGTTTTTGCTTTTAAAATTTTTTTTTTTTAATTTTTATATTTTTTAAGAGGCAGATCTAGTGGTTCAGGAAATTACAATTTATTTATAAATAAAAATGTGGTATTTATTTATATTTTAGATCATGGAATAAAGAAATATCATCAGATGTACGGGGAATTTGGAAGGAACTACGGAATTGGAGAGAAGACGACCCTGGTCTAAAATTGGAAATGCCTATGGTCCTGCGGTATGATACGGTAAGTCCTGAACCCCGGGTGTCATCAGAAGAGGTGCTTCCTTCCACTTCTGTAAATAAGGCGTGACCTCTGACCCTGCCCCACAAAATATTTAAATGTATTTAATCAGAAAACCATAACTATCGTAAAATCATAACGTAAAAAGAAATTGTGTGGCCTATGTTTGGCATTTTGTAAATTTCAGGGTTGGGTTTATGAAGGCGGCAATTACCGTAATATTAAATTTTTATTATTATTATTATCATTGTTTGCTGTCTCTTTAGTTTGTTTTTAAAATAAATCCTTTTTTTATGTAAATGTCAATTGTAAAATCCAGATTTCTCATCAGTGTCTGGCGTTAAAACCCTTAATCTTGTTTTTGTAAATCCTGCTTTATTTTGGGCAGATTTAGTCATTTTTTTTCTCAGTAAAATCTGTAGTTAAGCAGCGCTGTCATATCCCCGAAGCAAGAATATTTTAAAAATGACTTGTAATGTGTTTCTCATTCATTCCTTCATAGTTCGTGTTCTAATCCATTGTAGCCTTTCGAGAGTATAAAGAAAATGTAAAAAAAAAAAAAAAAAAAAAAAAAAAAAAGATTAAGAATTAAGACTTTAGGACCAAGAAAATGAGCTAAACATGCTCAAAATGTGTGTTAGTAAAAAAAAGACGCTGACGTCTGTGTAAACAGTTTAAAGGCTGGATATTTTTAGGAAGTTGTTGAATCTTAGCCCACTCTCAAAATTCCACTTCAAATACAAAATAAGCGTCTCTGTCAGGTTGATACATTTACGGATTTACAATTTGGAATTGTTTCTTAGCTCAGGGTCTTGGGGGGGGGGGGGGAATGGGCAGATTGTCAGGGTTTTTACCCCAGTAGCAGGATCTCGGGGTGGGGTGGAATGGGCAGATTGTCAGGGTTTTTACCCCAGTAGCAGGGTCTCGGGGGGGGGGGATGGGCAGATTGTCCGGGTTTTTACCCCAGTAGCAGGGACTCGGGGGTGAATGGGGAGATTGTCAGGGTTTTTACCCCGTAGCAGGGTCTCGGGGGGGGGAATTGGGAGATTGTCAGGGTTTTTACCCCAGTAGCAGGGTCTCGGGGGTGAATGGGGAGATTGTCAGGGTTTTTACCCCGTAGCAGGGTCTTGGGGGGGGAATGGGGAGATTGTCAGTGTTTTTACCCCAGTAGCAGGGTCTTGGGACGAATGGGGAGATCCTCACGGTTTCCCCTCAGTCTCGGGGTGAAGGGACAGATTCTTGGGGTCACAGTCAGTTGCCGACTCCTTCATATTGTCCTTTGATTGAACGATATCTGAGAATCTCACTGCTATATCAGAGCTGGAACCCCTGCTTGAATACAGGTGACTTCATTCAGTCATCGTCCAGGTGGATTCCTAAACCTACATTATTTTACTCGCCCCTCTCCTAATCAGATGTCCCCCTTTTCTCCTTCACAGGGAGCCGTCAGGTTATCTCTCCCGTTTTTTATGGTTGATAATGTCCCCTTTATGGTTGATTACATAGTCCCTTTGTTTTAACTCATTTTCTCTAAAACCGTTATGCTAATTGGGGGGGAAAATGCTTAATAAATGAATTAATTGCCGTTAAAGGTTTTAAAGGTAACATTTCAAAACGTTTGGGTCCCGATTCACTACCCCGTAACTGTAAATCAAACAAAAACATCAAATTCTAGTGACTGGCGCCCAAGATAAGACTTGGGGAAGCCGACGGCCGATACTCACAGTGAATATATCTCCATATTTCTTCTTCATTCTCGACAGAAACTTGGAAGCATCTCCCCCGAATTCCAGCGCGTGACCCAACCATGGAACAAGTCCCCGGTCTAGAGGTGGTTCGTTGCGCTGTCTAAAAGAGTCGAAAAAAACACATTTTATCCCATTAACATCTTAAATGTAATCGTAATCGGGTCTGAAAAAGCAAATATAATTCCGAACGTTCCGTCAAAAAAGACCAATTAAAAAATTGGCAAAAATATGGCAAACTTGTTGAAAAAGAAAATACAATTTAAGAGACCAAATCCTAAATGCCGTATTTAACTTTTCCTCTCTTATCTTTTTATTCTCTTCTCTGTCCTTGTTGTTTTTTTATCTCCTTTCTCCTCTCATTTTTCCTTTTTTTCTCTCTTTTCTCTTTCATTTTTCTTTTTCCCCTCCCTCATCTTTTGTCTTCTTTTCTTTCTTGTCTCTTCTCTCTCTATTCTCCTGAATCAAACATTTTCGTTTTCACCAACATCCCCCATCCACGGCCACAGCCTTGATCATGCCCCATGCACGCCCTACACACGGTCAACAGCCGGGCAAAAGGTGGCAGCTCTAGGCGCACGCCAGGTGCCCTCCGGGGTAAAAAAACATATTCAGGGCAGGCACCTAAAAAACTGGCATTTCTTAATAATATAACACTATGTAAATTTAACCAATTTTTAGCTGACAATATTTTGAATTCCTGGAATGCCAAAGAAATTGGTGTTAGTTGTGATGTAAAATTGAAAAAAAAATTAAAACCCATTGAAAACAATGCATTTTGAGGCCGTACATGTACGGGCTTTGTCATTAACGGGTTAAAAAAAAAAAACTAAAAAAACTTTCTTCTACTTTCTTGTGCCTTATTACGGACAATAATAGAGGTTGGAGATAAGGTGGATGGACGAAGTCCAAGCTATACAACCAGTTCAGGAATTTTCTCTCGCTCCATCAGCCAGTCATTGAGTTTTTATATTTATTTTTTTGGCTTATCGCTTTTTATCTCGGTAAACGGATCAAACCAAGCCGGGTTTTCATTGTTTGCGGCAGGGAAGGGCTCTGCTTTTGTTATGTTTCGGCGAAGAAAATTGGCAGACGGGTTATTTTTTTTATGGTCTGCTGGGATGGTTTGACTTTCCCGGCCTGAGTGTTGATTAAGTGAGATTTGTAGTTATAAAAATGTCAAATAAGGCTGATTTACAGAACGGCGTCCCCATCGCTTTAATAGAATTTAAAGATGCGGTTCCACTTGGACAAAACGTTATTTGCCTCCTCTAGAATGCTAAGCAGATAAACCTTACCAGGTCTGGTATTTTATTCTTCTTTTTTCAGAAGATTTATTCTCTATTTTACTCTGCTTTTCGGTTTCTATGGCAACCAGACCTGCTTTTGTGTAACATGGCAATTAGGAGTGAAAAACAATATGAGGTTTCCATGATTAAACCCAAAATTGGTAAATTCAGCAGAGAATGTACTTAAACTCATACCCCATAGAATAAAACTCTGCAGAGTACGAGGGGGTAAAATACCTCATAATGTAATACTCTGCAGAGTATGAGGGGGGTAAAATACCTCATAATGTAATACTCTGCAGAGTATGAGGGGGGTAAAATACCTCATAATGTAATACTCTGCAGAGTATGAGGGGGGTAAAATACCTCATAATGTAATACTCTGCAGAGTATGAGGGGGGTAAAATACCTCATAATGTAATACTCTGCAGAGTATGAGGGGGGTAAAATACCCCATAACGTAATACTCTGCAGGGCCTGGAGTCCGGGAGATCGGAAAGGGAGATGTTTTTGATAAAGTCTCCCGTCTAATTTGCTCACTTTTAGTAAATTATTACACACTGCACTGGGACGGAGGGGCAGAAATATTTCTTGCCCCTCCTGGTACATTAAATAGAATGAACTATTGTTAACCCTTCTATAAACGTATTACATCAGACGCTGGATGTTTTGGAACGCAGTAAAAAAAACAAAACCCATACGTTACAGAATTTGGGAGAACGGGGGCGTTGGGTGGCGGGGGATTGTAAACACTTTCAAAGTGATGTAAAGAGACGGACATTATGTATACATTTTGTATTTGGCTTAATTCTTCTGCTTTTGGAACCCTTTCAGTAGGAGAATAATTAAAGGGTTAAACCAGAACTTTTAGAAGTTCAGGGAATTTTTTAAAATTCAGGACAGAAACCGTCAATAATTACCAATAAATGTTACCAAGGTGACTCTTAAATTTGTATTTTGTGCAGTTTTAATATAATTAGAAGTGAGTTTTCCCGACGGTTTAAGTACCCAATATTATTTTTTTTACGAGGAGACGCATTAACAGACGTTGGGAACATTATACAAAATAAAACACTTAATTGTTCAAAATGAGGAGTTACATAAATCACCGTCTCCTTAATTACATATAAAATGTTTCCACCGCTCGCAACACAACTGCCAGTACCTCCACCCAGCGATTATAAAAAGATACAGGTATTTATGAGAAGACACAGACTAACACATTATTATATAGAAAACAGAAAAAATCACGGCAGATCGGCCCCATTCGGCCCCATCTGCTGTAAAGACTCAAACCTTAATCAGTCGTTGGTCTTGTCTTTGATTCAGGAGCCGTATGTCTATCCCATGCATGTTTAATACCCTCACTCTATTACACTCTACCACTTCTCCTGGGAGGCTGTTCCACTTATCCACCAGCCTCTCAGTAAAAGAAGGCACAGCACAGTAACACTGCATCTTTGCAGATCAGTTAACAATTAATTGATCTTCTTCACCTCCCTGATGATCGCTGGTAACTGGCGGTTGGATTTAGGACTCACCTCATCCTCCCGAAGAAGAGCATCCACGCCAGGATAACCCCGAGAGAGAGCAACAGCAAAGCAGAGAGCGCAGACATCCTTGCAGGAGGGACAGACGGGGAGAGAGTCAGAGTCTGGGCTGCATTTTAGCTGCTATATATAGCGTTAGTAAAGGGGGCAGGGCGGAGGCCGATTATTCATTATTAAAGACCGAATTTCAACACATGCAACAAGTGACGCTTCTTACTCACGACTCCCAAAGTATTTCTACAAACCTAATTTACTAAATTATTGAAATAGTGGGACGCCTCGTGATGTTTGAGGACATGCAGCCCTCTAGCCTCCACCGAACGGGAACTCTCGTGAGCCCCGTCTCGTTCTGTAGAGGCTGAGGGTCTCCGTCCGGTCCGCCATATTGTTTGCCCCATTCGTGTAGCAATTGACCATTGGGCGGCTCGGATATATCGGCCGAATATGTGGGTACCGGTAGCACGGAACCAGGTTCTGGGAGGTCATCAGGCTCTTATGACACCCAATCTGGACTTATATGGTCAATGTTTGATTTTAAATTTGGGTCATTAAAACCTTTTTTTTTTTTTTTTTTTGTCTGCTCATCAGGACTATCCTTGGGGTTGTTCGGCCAGTATAGCTGAATGGGGGGGCCCAACCTCTGTAGGGGCCCGTGGGTCCTTGGGAATCAACCTGATGGGCTATGACAGAGCTTTGTTATGTTTTTAAACATCTGGGAGGAAATTCGCAACTAAATGACTGAAATCCCTACATTGATCATTATTAATGTAAAAAAAAAAAATATATATAATATAAAAACTATATTAAAATAATATTATATGGATAAATAATTAATACTATTAATTAAAATATTATTTATATGAATATATTAAAATAAAAAAAAACTTAAAAAAAATAATTTTTTCATGGAAATATTTATATAAAAATTTTTTTTTCTGTTGGACACCAAGAAATTATATGTATTTTAGACATAAACAATTTAATAATAATATATATATATTATATAATTTATATTAACAAGGACACTGATGGCTGATGTATTTACTAATTCCTCCCAGATATTTTAATGATTTTTTATTTTATTTTTATTTTAAGTGCTGAGTTGGGGTATCCATAGAATTCGTCTACCGATTCTTAGGAGAACGGAGATGTTTTATCTATAAACACGATATCCGCTGCTACATTAATAATAATATTTCTAACCGTAATCTAGAGAAAGAAATTTATTGGTCCTGAACGGCAGATAAAGGGGTCCTTTTTTGTTGCAATAGGGGGGTGACTATTACATGCAGGGTTTTGTTTAGATTCCAAAAGAAATACAAATTAGAAATCAAAGGACGCCGATCCTCCCTAGGAATTCCAAAGATTTTGCAGAAAACAGACCATGTACGATTTTGAAATAATACCGAAAATGTTCCTGTATTCCTGCTTATGTGACTCACAAAATGTACGTTGAGCTGACTTCATCCTCTTCCAGGTACATTGTGTCCGACTTTCGCACCCCAAAGGGCTCATAGGAATTTGCCGGTAGATCGGCCCCATTCGGCCCCCCGTCTAGTCTGCCCTTTTTTTATTTTAGAATTTTCACAAATATGCTGATAAAGTCATACTTTGCAAGTATTAAAACATTTTTTTTGGACTGTGATATATATAAGCGATAGGCGCTCTATCAATCTGTATAACAAACAGAATCACAATAAACTGTGAAAGCTGCCTATTCTCCAGGACGAGACGAGGGTCTTCTTCATGGTCCGTTTCTTGGGGTTAGAAAGGATCTCACGAGGAAAGAGCTGCATAAATCACAACATCAAGGATCTGTATCGCACTAACGTAACCCTTAATTTTGTATATTTCAGTAATAACCCTCCAGTGCTGTATACAGTAATATAACCCCCAGCGCTGTATACAGTAATATTACCCCCAGCGCTGTATACAGTAATATTACCCCCAGCGCTTTATACAGTAATATAACTTCCCGAGCGCTGTATACAGTAATATTACCCCCCAGCGCTGTATACAGTAATATAACCTCCTGAGCGCTGTATACAGCTGATGCTTTCTGGCAATGCTAATTAAGTCTGTTCCTCAAAAGACATTCATTAGTCAGCGTGTCGGGTTGGGTGAATAAGACTGAGCCATTCTATTATTTCCCACAGGCAGTATGATAAGGAGTTGGGGTGTTTAGTAGATCGGGGCTCAGATAACAGAGCAAGCTGATATGCAGCTTCCTGAAAACATTATATTATAGGGCAAAAACTACAACCACCAGAGGAGTCTTCATGAGCCAAGTGAATATATTGACGTTCCTACAGCTGATTCCAGCTTGGGGTTTGCCAGTCCTGCACAATAATCCAGCACAGATAAGGAGTTATCTTTATATGTTCCTGTTCTTTCTTCTTTCGAAGTTGTCTTTGCTACTGAAATAGGATTACATGTGTTTCCTATAACTGCTGGTTTCATTGTTACTCAACGATTTACTAGCCGGCCACCACTGACTTCTCAATTCCTTCTGTTTAAGGCAATTGATTTATTGGTCTGAAAAATAAGACTTTCGGCAGAAATGTTCTCTGATATTTTGTTGCGTGGAATTTGTCTTTTGAAATTTGTGATTGTGTCTTGGAGGCTAATTACTACTAATCCACCTCTTGCTCTTATGTCAACAACATTGGTGGTTTTCAACCCTTCGTCCATTTAGTTTACAACGAGAATAAACACATTACTAAGAGCAGTTGGGGGACCATGAGCCAGCATTCTGCTTCTGCTTTAAGTCACGTTAGTTCGTATGGCGGACAGACAGACGATAACTAGTTTACAGCACGAGGATGTAAGCGTGTAATGGAAAAAAAATGTCGAAAACATCTATTTCTCCAAGTGTCGGAGGTGGAACGTCAACGAGGACCAAGTTCTAAAGGTGAACTGAGGATGAACTCAGTTGTGTTCCATTCTTAGCTCATGCGATGGACTTTGTCTTGAACCTAGAAGGGATCTGAGTCCAGGAGGCTACCACCATGTTCAAATGGTCGAATAACCAGAGAGAGCAATATTCCCTTAAAGACGGGCTGGTGAATGTGTCTGATCTCGCTATCTTTCTTGTTAAACCCACATAGAAGTTCTAGGTTCCTTCTAAGATAAGCAGAACAATCCCGTTAGCGTTTCTGTCAGCAGGCTGGGGTTAGGGTTTGCAGTTAAGCTTTTTTTTTGGAAAATACATACCCCAGGGGTACATTGAATAAATTACTGCCCTGAATAATATATTTTACTTGCATTTCCAGTTAAAGGGTCCATCTGGTCACCCAAATATTGACCTGTGTAGGGTGACTTTCACATCTGACAAGAGTGAGTAGAGCAGGTTGATATTATCTCTTTGGTGACCTTGGATCTTTCCTAATTTTATGGCAGGTAGGGGGCTGCCATTAATATATCCTCACCCCAGTTTCTGATCACCAACCAAGATTTGGGTTCTACTTGAAACTTCACAACCCAATTGTAACATAAACTGTCTTTTGAGTAACTTTTTCTTATGTCTCTGACTCTCCCTCTCTGGAACTCTTTTTCTACCTGAAGTCTCTCAAATGCAGATGTTTTTGTTGGTAAAAATATTTTAGAGCGTTCCATAAATCTCGTTACTTTGAACTAGTGTTGGTTCAAGGTTTTTATGACTGACGTTTTTATTGAGGCATTATGGGCTCTACAAAATTCTAAAAATGCCCCTTTAAAAAAATGCAATAATTAAGACAGATGATCGGGTCAGTAGTTCATTCGCCATGAAATCTTCCAGTTAGATTTTTGATGGATATTACGAGCGGTGGAAGGCACAGCACGTAGCTGGAATACATTGTGGTCGGAATGTGATACCGGTAGATCAATTTTAGGCGGTGGGTGGGCTAATTAGCCGTTATCTACCTTCATTATCTGTGGATGTGCTTTCACAAACCATTAGCTCAAGAGAATTTTCATTAACGAGCCAGAATATGTGGACATTTGGTATTCACAGTTTCAGTTGGGGCCAAATGATTCAGAAAAGGGATTTAGTTTTTTGGGGGTTAGAAAGACTTAAAGTAACAGCCCCCTCATTCTAAAGTAAATTTAGATTCTCCAATAGAATGTTAAGTAATTAATTAATCTCCATTGAAGTTTTCAGAAAACTATCTTCTTACATAATAAACCTCGTTGTGTTTGGTCATGCAGGCTGATGATCTCATGTGAGATGGAAAGAAGGACACATGATCTTATCTCATTGGACCTACGGTGAGAGATGGTCGTTTTATCCCAAATCCATAGAGGTGAAACTAGTTGAGACCCACTTTCTTGATTTAGGTTAAAAACCGAGTGGTTTATTAGTGGCGCAGCTGATGACCCTCTATGACCACATCAGAGAAAGCAGCTTGTAACCACCAATGTATATGTTGCCAGGGCCGGCCCAAGGCAAAATGCCACCTGGGGCGAATTGCCGCCCCCCCCCATTATCTACCCTTCCTCTCCCTCCGTCCCTGCCGCCCCCCCCCCTAAATTTTCTACCCTTCCTCTCCCTCCCTATTATCTACCCTCACCCCCCCTTGTACTTACCTTTCAGCAGTCCTGCGGCGAGTCTCCCTGTTCGGTCTCGGTGCCGGCTTGTAATGCTGAGCGCCGGAAAGCCGGCACCGAGACCGAACAGGGAGACTCGCCGCAGAGGAGAGAGAGAGGGGCGCCGAGCGGGTACTGACAGCTTGGTAAGCGAAAACCACTCGGCGCCCCTTTCTCTCTCTTTCGCTTTTTAAAAAAAAAAAGGGCTTGGGGCGGCAAAGTGCCGCTCCTTCAAAAGTGCTGCCTGGAGCGGTTGCCCCACTCGGCTCCATTGTCGGGCCGGCCCTGCATGTTGCTTTCTCAAAATTCCAAAAGCATAGTGGCTTATTCAAAAGGTCCAAGTTCATTTTAGTGGCACGTGGACGCTGCTTCCTCGGACCTGCTTTCAGCTCTACTGTCTTAGCTCATGAATTGTCGTTTTCCTGAGATGACGGATATAGTTCCTCCTTCCACCCACCGCTTTCAATGCTCCTGTTAAGTCTCACAGGCCATAATGTGGTTTTGCCTCTGCTTTTTAACGTGGGTTCCCCACTGATCGTTACTGATCGTACGTCTCGTTGGAAGGTTCCATCTTTGGTCTCAAGTCGTTCTCAAACCATCTTGAAACGTGCATGACCTTTGAGTAGGACAGCTTTATCTTGGTTTTGGGTATTTTTAAATGACTCCCCATCTATCTATTAATGATTGATTTTAGAAAAAAAAATATAGGGCCACCTTAAGTAGTATTATTAATCATATATTCAAATATTGGGTTGAGTCACACCAGGTTGGTGGCCACCTTAGTGTTTGCATGTTGGTCTGTGTCTCGAGATTCCCATGTGCTCCTCAGCCTCCAAAAAATGACTGACTCGTCATGTTTTCCTTAAGAATTCCATCTGTGGTCGTGGTATCCAGACATCTGTCTTCCTGGTTCATTATCCCAGGTACCGACCCGGACAATAAGGTCAATTGAACCGGTCAGGGTTTGGTGGGAATTTGTTTACTGCATTGTAACAAGATAAAGCCTCGTTTACTTTACCTTGCAGACTAAGATAATTGAGATTTTTTTTTTTTACAAACATCGCCATTAATAGACAAAAAGAGTATTTTACATCTGAAATATATATTACAGAGTTTTCTAGAGGGATGCCAATTTAAAAATAACACAGTGGGGCGTCACAAAAATACTTCCAAAATATAATAAACATAGGAAGGGGAGTAATTAACGCCGTGTTGGCCACAAACAGGAAGCAGAGATACATTGTTGCCGCGGTCCCTGCGTCCTCCCACTCCGTGACCCGAATCCCCCCCTAGAAGCTCTTACACATCCGTGAGTCATGTTTTGAGCGTATTAACTCTACGTGGGCTGCCGGCTGCGTAATGCCACATGTCAAACGTGACAAACATGACAAGGAAATCCACGATGGTCCGTAGTCTTGTAACCTTCTGAAATTCTAGAATCTGTTTAGAATTATACCGTAGCCTTAAATTATTAGTGATTTATAGTAATAAAAGGTGGTTTATCTATAGAGTTCCTACCAATTCCTTATCCTACCTCCCTATATTTTAATGGCCTCTTTTGTTTTAAGGGGTCACTTATTGCTAATGATGTATGTTACCAATTGGGGCATTTAGAAGAATAATGGGGTTTATTTACCCCGTTTAATTTATGAGCCGTTCCCTGCTGTTTCTATATACATTATCGGGGCTTTTAGGGCTGTAGAACCCTGCGATACCCTCACACCCAGCAAACATTCTGAGCTCCTAGAAAAGAGGGCCATCAGGGTGAGGAAAGAGGGGCATCAGGGAGGAAAGAGAGAATTTAGGGATTTGGGGCTCAAAAGGGGTCTTTGGCTAGACTAAGCAGGGACACTTTGTCGCATGTGTTAACGAAACTTTGTATCAAAAGGGCTTAACAACACTTTACACACTAAGATAAAGAAATCATCACATGAGATGAGTTTGCAGATCTTTAATTCTCTAGATTGTAAGCTCCTGTCCACAGGGCCCTCCTCACCTGTTGTTTCCGTAAGTCTAATTGTTAGGTTATACACTATGTCCTGTCTAGCCATTGTACAGCGCTACGAAATATGATGGTGCTATATAAAACCATAAATAATAATAACGTTTCAATAAGACACACAATATATTTTGCTATAATGTTACTCTATGAATCACACCAAAAAAAAATAGAAATGTCTCCTTTAAAGCTCCACATTTAGTAATTAAAATGAAATATATCATATGGGGAGGTAAAATATTGTTTAATTTTAATTCTTTTTTAATAAATAACACAATCATAAAAAAATAGCTGATCGGCCACAAAAAAAGATGGTTTTATAGAAACGTTCCTATTACAGGAAGCAAATTAATTATCCAACGAGTAGGAGGCGTAGGAGGCGAGGGCCCCCGGTGGGCTGGAGGCAGCTACCCTGTGCATCTGGTCTCTAATTAGATTCAGTCCTGCATTCCACGGGACAGTTGATACCTAAACACAAGAACCATCACAGATAACGTATAAATATAAGGAGACCTTAATGACCTTGCAGAATTCATCATTTTGACGCATCCCATGGATAGAGTTATATAGAGAGAGGTTCTTATACAGGGTTTCCGTTGTTGGGACCTGTCCGGTGTCCACTGTCTACCATTACAACTGGGTGTCCAAAGAACCTGAGCATGGAGTTGACTTAAGATGGGCTTGGTGGGACCTTAAATCGAGACCAAGGAGGTTTGAGTCTTCACAGCAGATCTTACATGATCTTCTAGATTGTAAGCTCCTCTGACCAGGGTCCATCTTACCTTTAGTTTCTGCAAGTCCAAATTGTTAAGTGATGTCCTGTTGTCACATTGTACAGCGCTGCAGAATATGAAGGTGCTATATAAAATCAATGAATAATAATGCTTTCCGCAGATATATATTAGTTATGAAATATTTTATAAATATTTTAACTATATAAATAATATATTTTATAAACATATTGTTTATAATATAAAATATTTATTTATTTTAGATATTTAATTTATTTTTTTGTTATTTTATTTTTCACTGAAGCGAGCACTTATTTGGACGTTGAGATTAAGTTTCTTTTTTTAACCTTTTACAATGTAACAACGTACGTAGTATAATAATAAATTATTTTTTTACGGGTTTTTATTTAGAGATAAATGTAGAATAACGGACAAAGCCGTTTTGCTCGGTGATGACGGTATAACTTCACATCGCGGAGCTCGGAGTCTCGGCTTCCACTAATTCCAAAGTTTTTGTAAACCTAGCAGAAGGCTTTTGGATTTCTTCCCAGATGCCGTCCAAAAAATTAACGCAGCTATTGTACGCGCCCCGTACCCAACCGCACCTGGCAATGCTCTGCGTCCGACTTATCTGCGTCAAATCGCATCTTAATTTACGACCTTTGGTCAAAGTCAAAGAATTACTGTTACACGCTATCGCATAAACATATGTCGGTTAAAGCTGCTGTTCCACTTGGAAAAGGCATCACTCTCCCTTAGTATGTTAAGCTATTAAAACCTTGGCACATTTGTCATTATTTTGTTTCCTTTGGAGATTTAATCACATAAAAATAAAATAGAAAGTTTTAAGAAGCATTTTTTTTATTTCTATGGC
The DNA here is from genome assembly GCA_029215755.1 of Spea hammondii. NCBI lineage: Eukaryota > Metazoa > Chordata > Amphibia > Anura > Pelobatidae > Spea > Spea hammondii. The sequence goes on from JARDYJ010000013.1 coordinate 23,231,236, forward strand.
AACAACAAATCAGTGCCTGCATTTGTGTCACATGACTATTCAGTGTTCCCAACAAAATTATGAATGAAGCAATATTTTACCTAATAAAATAATTAATTGCAGGAATTATATTTCTAATGCTGCATTTTGTTACAAAAGTAGATGGAAATAGTTGAGTAGATGGAACAGCAGCTTTAAAAGAATATGGTGATTTTTAAAAAAAAATTATTATATATATATATATATATATATATATATATATATACATATATACATCCTTAAACTTGAGACACCCATGCTAGACATAACGTATGTCGAATAAACACACTTAATCCTATACAACATAAATATTTACTGGCGTATAATACCACACAAACGCTAAAGATAATGCCTTTGGAGTAAACAGATAAAAAAATAATTACCGGTAGAATTACCTACCATGATTTACGCTTCCTCACGGGGCGGTAACAATACATATACGGCAATGTACATAATACAACAATAAATTAGGCCAATTAATCACTCAACATTTTTAAAAAAATTATTTCTGTGAGAATTTAAAAATATTTTACAGTAATAACCCCCAGCGCTGTATACAGTAATATAACCCCCCAGTGCTGTATACAGTAATAACCCCCAGCGCTGTATACAGTAATATAACCCCCAGTGCTGTATACAGTAATATAACCCCCAGTGCTGTATACAGTAATATAACCCCCAGCGCTGTATACAGTAATATAACCCCCAGCGCTGTATACAGTAATATAACCCCCCAGCGCTGTATACAGTAATAAACCCCCAGCGCTGTATACAGTAATATAACCCCCAGTGCTGTATACAGTAATATAACCCCCCAGCGCTGTATATAGTAATATAACCCCCCAGCGCTGTATACAGTAATATAACCCCCAGCGCTGTATACAGTAATATAGCCCCCCAGCGCTGTATACAGTAATATAACCCCCAGCGCTGTATACAGTAATATAACCCCCCAGCGCTGTATACAGTAATAACCCCCAGCGCTGTATACAGTAATATCCCCCAGCACTGTATACAGTAATATAACCCCCAGCGCTGTATACAGTAATATAACCCCCAGCGCTGTATACAGTAATATAACCCCCCAGCGCTGTATACAGTAATAAACCCCCAGCGCTGTATACAGTAATATAACCCCCAGCGCTGTATACAGTAATATAACCCCCAGCGCTGTATACAGTAATATAACCCCCAGTGCTGTATACAGTAATATAACCCCCCCAGCGCTGTATACAGTAATATAACCCCCCAGCGCTGTATACAGTAATATAACCCCCAGCGCTGTATACAGTAATATAGCCCCCCAGCGCTGTATACAGTAATAACCCCCCAGCGCTGTATACAGTAATATAACCCCCCAGCGCTGTATACAGTAATATAACCCCCAACGCTGTATACAGTAATATAACCCCCAGCGCTGTATACAGTAATATAACCCCCAGTGCTGTATACAGTAATATAGCCCCCCAGCGCTGTATACAGTAATATAGCCCCCCAGCGCTGTATACAGTAATATAACCCCCAGCGCTGTATACAGTAATATAACCCCCAGCGCTGTATACAGTAATAACCCCCAGCGCTGTATACAGTAATATCCCCCAGCACTGTATACAGTAATATAACCCCCAGCGCTGTATACAGTAATATAACCCCCAGCGCTGTATACAGTAATATAACCCCCCAGCGCTGTATACAGTAATAAACCCCCAGCGCTGTATACAGTAATATAACCCCCAGCGCTGTATACAGTAATATAACCCCCCAGCGCTGTATACAGTAATATAACCCCCAGTGCTGTATACAGTAATATAACCCCCCCAGCGCTGTATATAGTAATATAACCCCCCAGCGCTGTATACAGTAATATAACCCCCCAGCGCTGTATACAGTAATATAACCCCCAGCGCTGTATACAGTAATATAGCCCCCCAGCGCTATATACAGTAATAACCCCCCAGCGCTGTATACAGTAATATAACCCCCCAGCGCTGTATACAGTAATATAACCCCCAACGCTGTATACAGTAATATAACCCCCAGCGCTGTATACAGTAATATAGCCCCCCAGCGCTGTATACAGTAATATAACCCCCAGTACGGGATACAGTAATGTCAGTCGGTGACAAAAACTTGGTTTTATCTAATTTTGTCCCAATAATCTCACTTTATCTGCAGACCTGGAGCGGCCGTTGCTGTCAGTCGTGATATTTTGGGTGACTTTCTGGGTCAAACACCCCACTGAGCTCACAATTAATTACGGCTGTAAACGTTTTTTTTCCCTCTAACCTGGTTTACAAGATTAACCCTTCAGAGACTAGATATTACGGAGATGCGTTTGCGAGTATCTGCTCAGGTGGTGCATATGTCGCCTCAATCCTCTGTATAGCCAGAATCCATATATTATGTAGTGTGTGGGTGTACAAATCAGAAATGCATAACATTACATTCATCCATGTTCCTGTGTAGAGGAGGAGGAGAGCATTATTACTGACACATTATCCTTCATTACTTCATGCCAAAAATATGCGGTTGTGTTTCGTATGCAGTAATAGTTAAATGATAAATTATGATGTATCATCTCGGAATATCTCCGTGCTAATGTTTTCCCATCGCCTCTCAATCTGATCTAGATGGACGTTAGGTAATTCGGGAAATATAGAAAAAGACAAACCATAATTATGAAACTTTAGATTGTCAACAAATTGAGTTTCTGCTGCATTTCTCACCCAGGACAAGCAGATTGAGAATGCCTGATACGAAAGCCTCCAAATTTAAACCAGGACGATCAAAAGTTTATGACCTGCGGTCATCTAGACAAAGTACCTGCAGCCACGGAGGGAAGGTGTTGTTGAGTTATCTATTATTTAATGCTGATGTTGATCGCGGACTCGAACGGACAGGAAGGTCATTGGAAAGTTCATTTCTTATTTTTCCACATTTTTTTGCTACCCAGAACAAAAAAAAAAAGACGATGTGTCAAAAACATCTGGGGCTTTCATGAGAGCAGAAAACCTACGCAACGAAACAATATTTGTCCAGCCGTAAACTAGCAGATCATCTGTATAGGAAAAGTATTCAGTCATTTGGAAAGGAGCAGGACACATTGTATATAACCAAGAAGTATGTCTAGTGTATACGTGTATTGTGTATATATACAGATATACATAGGCCATAGTTCTAGCAGCTGTCCATGGCCTATGGCCAACCAAATGATGACTGAGGCTCATGGGAGTTATATAATTCTCCTAAAGCTCACTGCACAACACACCACCACCTGCTGGACACGCCAGGTAAATATGGGTGCTAGCTTAAAAATATATATAATAAGTGTGCATTTATATTATATATATATATATATATATATATAAAACACTTTCAAAAAGATGGTCAGCACTCTAGGTCTTTAAATTGACAATTTCATTTTATTCAAAGTCAAGTCGACGTTTCAGTCATTACTGACTTTCATCAGGACATATATTTGAACTAAAACAAACACATATTTATAAAAAAATAGCTTGAGAACTCACCAATCTGAAGTGAGTGGGTGTGTGCTGAAATCGGCGTGTCAATGCCATTAGTGAACATGTGTGTAATAACACTGCTCATACCCGGAAGTGCAGTGTAACATTATTGTGTTCCTGTTACTATAGTAACACAGTTTATTCAGTTTGTGCACAATCAGAAATGTTTTAAAATGATGTGAAATATGTTCTGAGGCCCCTAAGAGCTCATTATGTTAAATTTAAAGTGCTTATAATGTGCAAACATGATTGGGGATTAACTATAAATGTTAAATATATCTACAATATGTCATATAGTGAATATAGGTATTTACTAGACATACTGACAAAGAGTACCAATAATGTGCAATGAATTGTGCAAACTGCAAATAGTACAAAAAGTACAAATAACAAATGTGCAAAATTTAAACTAGTCCAAAATTTAAAGTGACAGTGCAAATATATTCCTAAATGTTAACCCCTAACATAAACATTATATACTTTTATTATTAAAATACAAAGATACATCACATTAAAAACCAAGCATGTCGATAGATGCAGCACTAAAAAAAGTGCCTGCAAATGCAACATGCAATACCAACTCACTTTAAATCACCATTATTATTAAATGGACAAATCAGTGGAATTTGAATCTACCAAAATCCCTAATTCAAATATGTATAGATATAGGGCATGTTTAATAATTTGGTGTGTCCATTATTATTGAACACAGTTCCTTATTCCTGTATACATCTAAATTCAACATAAAGACACTATAATACACAATTTAACTCATGGGTATCTATTGTCTAATGTAGTACCAGATACCACAATTAAATCAAGAAGATCTCTACTGGTATAACTCCATCCATATACCACAAAACATTACACTATATGATTTTCCACAGTATCCACAAATACGTTCTAAGCTTAATAAAAGGGTTACATATCAGTCACATACAGTGTTCTACTCCCCCAGTACCTACTCCAAAATGCCGCATACAGGCTCTTAGGGGCCTCAGAACATATTTCACATCATTTTAAAACATTTCTGATTGTGCACAAACTGAATAAACTGTGTTACTATAGTAACAGGAACACAATAATGTTACACTGCACTTCCGGGTATGAGCAGTGTTATTACACACATGTTCACTAATGGCATTGACACGCCGATTTCAGCACACACCCACTCACTTCAGATTGGTGAGTTCTCAAGCTATTTTTTTATAAATATGAGTTTGTTTTAGTTCAAATATATGTCCTGATGAAAGTCAGTAATGACTGAAACGTCGACTTGACTTTGAATAAAATGAAATTGTCAATTTAAAGACCTAGAGTGCTGACCATCTTTTTGAAAGTGTTTTATATGGAAACTGCTGGTTACTAGCACCGGGCTTGGAATATTTGGAATGGTGTGCAATGGACTCTGTGAGTAAATATATATATATATATATATATATATATATAAATGTATATATATATAAATGTATATACATATACCGTAATCTATATATATATATATATATATATATATATTTATAGAATATTATATTATTATATATATATATATATAAATATATATAAATATATTCTATTATATACCGTATATATAAATATATATATAAATATATTATATATAAAAAGATCTATTATATTATATTTATACATATATATATTATATTTATATTATATATAATATAATATATATATTATATATATATATCTATATTATAATATAATCTATATATAAATATATTATATTCTATATATAAATATTATATATAAATATATATTATATTTATATAATATATATTTATATTATAATATATGATATTCTATATATAAATATATTATATATATTATAATCTATTATATAAATATATTATATATATAAATATATTATAATATATATATAAATATATTATATATATAGATATTAAATTGTATATAAAAATATAATTAGAATATATTTATATATATATAATATATCATATATATCATATATATTCTACATATATAACTATTATATTATATATATATATAACTATATTATATTATATATATATATAACTATTATATTATATATATATATAACTATTATATTATATATATATTATATTCTAAATATATATATATAACTATTATATTCTATATATATACATATATTATATTTTACAAATATACCGTATTTGCTCGATTATAAGACAAGGTTTTTTTCAGAGCAAATGCTCTGAAAAATACCCCTCGTCTTCTAAGCGGGGTCGTCTTCTAATCAGACCTCAAATAGAGGTCTGATTATGAGACTAAGATCCAGATCCCCCGCACCGCTGCAGGGGACCTGGATCCTCCTGTCCCCCCCCCACACACACTTACCGGTGCTTCCTGCTGTATTGCCGGGGCAGCGGGTTGATGTCTACGCGATCCGTGTAGACAACGTCCGCTGCAGCCGGAAGGAGGTGTGGCTAGCAGCGGGGGTTGTCTGCGTCCGTCGCGGATACCTTCCCCGACTGTCAGAGATCAGGGTGCGGCACCGGTGCGGGGAACTCTGATCTCGGGGAAGGTATCCACGACGGACGCAGACAAACCCCCGCTGCCAACTCCACCTCCTTCCGGCTGCAGCGGAAGGAGACGTCAACCCGCTGCCCCGGCAATACAGCAGGAAATTGGAAGCACCGGTAAGTGTGTGTGTGTGTGTGTGTGTGTGTGTTAAATGGGGGCATAGGGCATTTCTGGAATGCCTACCCCTATATGCCACTCTGGCACTTAGGGGGTTAAAAGGCACATTATGGGGCAGAGTGGCATATAGGGAGGTATAAGGCATTTCAGGAGGCAGAGTGGCGTTAAGGGGGCATTTAATAGAGCACTCTGCCTCCTGAAATGCCTTATACCTCCCTATATGCCACTCTGCCCCATAATATGCCTTTTAACCCCCTAAATGCCAGAGTGGCATATAGGGGTATAAGGCATTTCTGGAGGCAGAGTGCTCTATACAATGCCTTTTAACTCCCTTAATGCCACTCTGCCTCCTGGAATGCCTTATACCTCCCTATATGCCACTCTGCCCCATAATATGCATTTTAACCCCCTAAATGCCAGAATGGGATATAGGGGTATAAGGCATTTCTGGAGGCAGAGTGGCACATAGGGGTCAAAAGGCATACCATGGGGCACAGTGGCATATAGAGGGTTAAAAGGCATATCATGGGCCACAGTGCCATATTGGTGTGGCAAGCCTGGGGGCAGATGTACGTAACTGGGGGACAGGTTGGAAAATACAAGGAAATAAAAACAAAAAAAATATTTTTCTCAATCATAGCTTTTATTTAAAAAAATAGTTTACATAGTCTATATATTCTATATATAAATATATTATAAAACACTTTCAAAAAGATGGTCAGCACTCCAGGTCTTTAAATTGACAATTTCATTTTATTCAAAGTCAAGTCGACGTTTCAGTCATTACTGACTTTCATCAGGACATCAATAAATTATAAATATATTACAAAACAAGTTATTTTAGCAATTTAAACATTTCACCCTGCCAGGGCCGGCCTTAGGGGTGTGCGACCTGTGCGACCGCACAGGGCGCTATGGTAGCAGGGGCGCCTGCCCGGGATTTAAATGAAAACATCGTTGTTTTTTTTAAACTTTATTTAACATCATTCATGTTAAATAAAGTAAAAAAAAACCAAAACGATGCTTTAATCTAAGTCCCGGGCAGGGGCGCCGAGCGGTTGCTCGTGAAGTTCTCCGCAACCGCTCGACGCCCCTCACTCTCCGTGACTCCGTCGCGGTGCCGGCATCTCGTGTTGAGCGCCGGACTATTCCGCTCTCACCGCAGGACTCCGGCAACAAGGTAAGTGTGGGGGGGATGTAGTTTGAAGGGGCAGAGGGGGGGTGTAGTTTGAAGAGGCAGAGGGGGGGGGTAGTTTGAAGGGGCAGAGGGGGGGTAGTTTGAAGGGGCAGAGGGGGGGGTAGTTTGAAGGGGCAGAGGGGGGGGTGTAGTTTGAGGGGGCGGGGGGGTGTAGTTTGAAGAGGCAGAGGGGGGGTGTAGTTTGAGGGGGCGGGGGGGTGTAGTTTGAAGAGGCAGGGGGGGTGTAGTTTGAAGGGGCAGGGGGGGGGTGTAGTTTGAAGGGGCAGGGGGGGGGATGTAGTTTGAAGGGGCAGAGGGGGGGATGTAGTTTGAAGGGGCAGAGGGAGGGTAGTTTGAAGGGGCAGAGGGGGGGGTGTAGTTTGAGGGGGCGGGGGGGTGTAGTTTGAAGAGGCAGAGGGGGGGGTGTAGTTTGAGGGGGCGGGGGGGGTGTAGTTTGAAGAGGCAGAGGGGGTGTAGTTTGAAGAGGCAGAGGGGGGGTGTAGTTTGAAGGGGCAGGGGGGGGGGTGTAGTTTGAAGGGGCAGAGGGGGGGATGTAGTTTGAAGGGGCAGAGGGAGGGTAGTTTGAAGGGGCAGAGGGGAGGTGTAGTTTGAGGGGGGGTAGTTTGAAGGGGCAGAGGGGGGGGCAGAGGAGTAGTCCGCACAGGGCTTCACACCCTGCACATGTTCTGCCCTGTATTTTCCTCTTAAATCTGGCAAGTTATAGGCAATGGCAAGCAATGTGCATGTCCTTTCCTGTAACTCACAAAATGAGTTACTCACCCAGTGCGCGATGGGTCAAAGGGTAATTAACCCTTGGGGGTATATGCATTTTCATAACCCCCTTTTCCCATCCACTGCTAGTGGGGATGGGAAAGGTTTAAAACATATATATAAAACAAATCCAACGGGAGGCACAGACCCCAAGCCATGCCTGCCTTTTTACCTCTAAAGTTCCAACTTGAATTTAAATTGCTTATTCAAGTTGGCTTTAGTGAATTTGTAGGTTGGATTTTTGCTGTTGTAAATTTGCATTTTTTTTTAATCTTAGTGAATAGATGAGTGTGGGTGTTAGTAGTGCGAATAGGAACTTTGACACAATGTTGCATGTAGTCACTGTGACCAGCAGGGGGTGCTCAAGCCTAGCCTGTGACTTGGCATGGCTTTTGTGTACTTTGAATAAACTTCATCTTTCCACCCATGCTTCCTTTACTCACTCTGGGGCAAAATCCCAGTTTCCTGCCGTCTCTGCCCCTTTTTAACTTCCCAGCGCCCTGTATCTATAGCCAGATTCCCAAGAATGTGGAGTAAGGGCGTTTTATCTCAAACAGTTCCTTAAAATGCGGGATGTTAACCCGAGCAGCGTCACCAGCTGGTACAATCAATACTTAACCAAAGGGTTAATATTTGCACGAACCAATTACTATTCTTTGTTCAAGGAAGACATCTGTGGAGCGACGTACGGTGGTATTTTCCCCATGGAATATAATAGATGTGTATATTATGTATGTATTAATTCCAAAATTCCTTCAGAACTCCTTATTATACAAAATAATTAATTCCAACTCAGCATTATTCTCTATACCTCTATGGACATTCTGCCCCCATTGTCTGAGTTTTTTTACACCAGTCTTAGGGTGAATGGGCAGATTCTCAGGGTTTCTACCCCAATCATCGTAAATGTTCATATTCTCGGGGTCACACTATTTAGAGCAAACTCCTTAATCTCCTCTGATTTAATGATATACGAGAATCACGATTGGTGCTTTTCTACCTGTCATATCACAGATGGAATCCCTGCTTAAATACAGGTGACATTATTCAGAATACCTTTATACCTCTTGACCAGTCATGGTTTCCAAATGGACCATTTTGGAATCATTTGGTTTCCCCAATTAGCAATAAAACCTTTGTGATGGGCTATTAAAGGGTTAATATTTGAAAGAGTTTCGGGGCTCACTTAGAAAGTTCCCAGGTATAGAAAGAAATGTCCTTAAGACGGAAGCAGCACACAGGACTTATTCTCTTTCATGTTCTTGTTATTGGAATCATTCATCCCTCCCCCGAGGAGCAGCCTCCAGTATATTTGCATATAAATTTATTTTTAGTCTCTATTAAAGTTTGAGAGCCCACAAAAGAAATCAGCAATTTCAAAAACAAGCAAAACTGTTGCCGGTTTTTTTTTTTATTGAAAAAATCATTCATAAATTAACAAATATAAAAAATGTACAAACACATGGGAAAAATAATGCTATGACACAATGTATTTTTTCCCCCCCTTAAATTTTGTTTTCTAACATTTTACTTCTCAGTGCAAAGAAAAACATCCTTCTGACGCCACATAATAACTGGAGTGCGTGTGAAAAAAAATTCAAAAATCTTTATGGTGCCCGAAATAAAATTTGAGGAAAAAAAAAAAAAAAAAGGTGAAAAAAAAATATATACAATTCAGTCGACTTTGGAAAACACACAGCAGAACTCTGAATGCTATGGTGGATACATAGAGGGTGTTAAGTCTGGACCTCGAGGAGAAAAGACCCGGCGGGTTTTTAAGATAATACCCAGAAAGTTAGATCGTGATACAAAATGTATGATTAAGTATTAATTAGGAAATTCCTAAAGCTCTCTCCGGCCTCCAAACCTCTAGGACCAAATCTGACCCCCTTGGTACAGAACAATGGGGGGGGGGGGGGACACACAGATTTCTCATCTGTATGGCTTATCTCAAGAACGTTGTCAACGGGTCATCGGAAGTAGCCAAGATACCCGGCTGGTCCGGAATAATCCCTATTAAAATCTTAAAATCCCTACGCTGGTCCGGAATAAAGATTTGCCCCACACCTTAGGCATTTCTTTTCTTAATACCAGTTTGTTCTGATGCACCATACCCGGCGCAAACAATGGACTTCGAAGCCCAGACAGATAATGCATAAAAAAATTAAATAGAAGATGGTCGTATCGACCTATACAGTGATAGACTTTAGCAACATAGGTAGTTAAGTGGCTGTAAAGGTTTTGCCCAAGTAAGGACCGAAGTAAAATAATCACAGTGATATAGCCCATCAGCCAACAGCAGTAACCCAATGAAATCATTTCTAACCATGCCAGTTTAATGACATCGTTAAAAGATAATTTAAAATAAAATCTCAATTTACACTGAATATCTGCTGCGCGACTTCACACATCTATAAAATTCTATATTTTAAGTCAATAAAAATATATCACTCCTATTTCACTTCGGAGTTCGGACCTAACTCAAGACTACATTTTTTTAATGGAACAGTTTAACAAAATAAAAAGCACTTTAATCAAACATTTGTCAAATAATAACAAAACAAAAAAATTATATTTCATAAAAAAAAACAAAAAACACATTGCACTTAAAAGTCACATTAGAAAAAATAAATGAGCAATCAAAATGGTGGAGAACGTTGACCCCTCCCCCAGTGTTTGGACCCCATTCAAAAATTCATAAACGTACATCAGTTTTGGTTTAATGTTATTAAGAGCGCCAAAATACTGATGAAAAATCCATAAAATGATTTTGTTCATATTACGGATCTTAATTCATTTTTCCCCTCGAAGGAGAATTATTGATCGCATTTTATTTTTTTGTATCGGCTGCTCTGGTAGGCAGCCATGAATATTCAAGCAGCCATGAATATTTGGAATAAGGTCAAAAAATAATAATTAAAAAATAAAAAAACTCTTTAAAAGTCTGTGAAACAAAATATGTAAGCAAAACAAAAAAAACAAACAAAAAAAATTACCAACCATGTCATGGACAGTTATACTGCCTTTCATCCGAGTCGATAAGAAATACTATACATTTGCTCCAAATTTTAACATTAATGATATGAAACACGCTTGGTCATTCACACCCATCACAAAATCATCCGTGAAAAGGTGATCATTTGTCCAATGAAGAATAATTTTTAAAAAATGGTGAAAAATGTAAAAATAAGGCAAAATGAATGTACAATTATAACAACTGATATAGGACACTTGCTTTTCCAAATACAAGGATATTGGAAATTAATATAAATTAGCCTATTTATATTGCGGTGCTAACCAATTCACCTTGACCAACCGGTGGGACATTTTTTTTGATACAATATGGTTTATTTAAGGTTACAACGCAACAAATTGAGGGATTTTGCCGCCACAGGGAGGAACATCTAACAGTAATTTTTTCTCGATATGTCTCCAGCTATATAGATACGACTAAAATGGCCCCAGTTATCTCGACGGGCGATCCCGAAAAAGAGAACCGCAACAAAAAGGCTCAATGTGTCCAACGCAACTTTTAGTAGACTAGAGAGAAAAGGCTGGGTAAGCAAGATGTCTCCTTCTTATATCCCCAGCAGCTAGGTGTTGATACGGGTCTGGGCTTAAGAATATACCCTCCCTCATTGTCTAACGAGTGGCAAATGGCTTCCTAAATGTATGCTTGGGGGCAAATATTTGCTACTCAGACTTTCCTGGAGAAATTTGGAACGGAGCCATGATAAGGTCTAAAATGAGAGCTGAGGAGGAATCGGGGATCCTACTCAACAGGGGTGCTGAAGGCCAGTCCTCAAGGACCCCAAAGCAGACCTAGAACTCTGTAGATCATTGCTTGGACACAAGACATTTAATCAAGTTCAACTATTCTGAAAGAGTCGCGTTGAGTTGAGTTTTTCAGCCCCGGGGGGCTGATAGAGTTGGGTATAGGTCATAAGGTGGCCTTTTGGGAATTCCTGAGAACAAGACGCGGAAAACGTAAGTTTACAAAATAGTAAACAAACATTGAGGCACTGATGTTTTTTCATTAAAATGTACCAATATGATTCTTGGCGTAAAATCCATTGAAAAGGCAGCCAAACAAAAAAATGAATTCCACTTATAAACATAAAAATTCCAATAAATTCAACACATACTTTCTACGGCCTACCACTGGTCTACGGAACTAGCCTACTAACAATGACATTCTTACAATGGTTAGTGTAAACTCTGTATAGTTGGAGATCTTTTCTTTTTTTTTTAGAGCTCAACTCCCGTAGGTGAAAAAAAAGTGAGGGAATGGGCAATCTAGCAGCTAAAATACAAGGTGATGAATGTGCCAAATGGTTTGTGTCAAAAACTGGGGTCAGAGCTGATTGAAGAAATGAAAAATCTGCTTTTCTGGTTCAAATCAAAAATGGTTAACAAAGACAAGTGAAGTATACTTTGTCAACCACGGTAAAATTCCATAAATCTATTGTAAAGCTTCAGAAAAAAGTCAACAAATATCTCAAGAGCCCGGCCATTAGTACTCACGAGACCTTTAGAACCTTCGCGTTCTAGAAGGTCTATAAGGCGTCAATGTCTGAGATGATTATCCTACAAAATATTTTTTTTATTATTTTTTTTACGCATTAAAAATATTTTGAATGAATTGAGAATTGCTACTTTATCTTTTTTAGTTTTAACTCGCTTTACACAATTTCCAAAACGAAGTCGGGAGATATACCTTAAAAGACCAGCTCGGGTTAAAATGTGATATTTTTGAGTAAAGCTTTACAGTAACTTTAGGAATTTTGTTTGTCGAGGTTGACACACAGACAATTTTTGTTAAAATAAAATAAAAAATAAAATAAATCAGTAAATATACCACATTATGCTCTGCACTTCTTAACAATCTGTTATGTAAATCTCCATTTTAAGTTTGAGAATTTTAAACAAAAAATGAAGACTCCATTTACATAGCTTATTTACATCAACACTTCTGTAAGAAGTGATAAATATATATATATTTATATATAGATCTATATATTTCAAGCAGGAAGCCGAGAGCGTTTGAAGAAACCGGTTTCGATTACATTGGTTGTTCGTAAAAGACAGCTGCCCGATAGGATCCTCTTCATTTATCTCCAAGAAGAGCGAATCCAGTCATTTCATCAAAGATGGCTTCGGAAGGTAACCGGTCAAGATCACAGTAAGTTAGAAAGTCTCCAGGTACTGACCGAATGCAAAGTTTTTTGAAAAAAAAAAAAAAAAGCAGCAATATACCTTCTTAAAAAAAAAAAAAATCTACATTTGAGTGAGAACATTCACATTTAGTGAATATTTTTTTTTTTAAATTCATTTCTGGTGGATTCTTTCTTCCCGCAGATCAACAGCAATCTCCTTTGTTTTTGTGAAGTTTAAGAGTATATCCCGGGTGAGGTTTCCATGACGAAGCAAAAAAAAATAAAATATTAAAAAAAAATAAAAAAAATTAATAAAAACTAGACGCATCTTCTGTTGCAATTAATAATCGGTCACCAGAGCCAGCTCCGGAGTTAGGCTTACAGTAATGTTTTTATAAAAGGTACTGTACGTAATGTTTGGATGATAGTTCAAGTTATTTAGACCGTCCATACTTTGTCTTTCCTTTGATCTTCTTAGCAATGCATATCTAACGGGGAGGAAAAAAATTTGATTGTTAAAAATAAAAAAAGTTTTCCAAAAATGCAAAATTAAAAAAAAAAATGCATATTTTCAAGTTAACCATTAAAGACATTATTCATAAAGATATAATTACCCAAAAAGTTCATGAAATAAATATTTTTTTTTTTAAAAACTGCTGCTTATAGTTAAACAACTTAACGGGAAACCTATGAAAACAGTCAAATTTGGAAATGGAACTCTGATGCATGCTGGGAATTTATAAATATATAGACATATAGTAAGCAATGTAAGCAATGTACTTGCAAAGATTTAGCTCCATATAAGCAACAGTATTTAGGTTAGGACCCACCGTCATTGGAGTACTTTGGCGTAGTGGTGGGCTTAGCATAATATGCCCATATAATGTGACTAAAACTCAAATTTTGTCATCTTAGAAAGGTGTTTTTAAGTATTTTAACTACAGTCATGAGAGTTTATAATCTGAATCTGATTTGATGTGTGTGCGCTGATTTAGAGATTGTGTATGATTTTGGTCTTCAGCAGCACCCCCTTATAATTAATGCTAGTTCAGGTGAGTGCTTCCTTTTTGTATTTGTTTGTATATATATATATATATATATATATATATATATATATATATATATATATATATATATATATATATATATATATGAAAAATCAGGGGTTTTTTTGGTTACTTTTTAAACCTTAATGTTTAGGTAACAAAGTTTAACTTAAACTAAAGTGTAATTGCCTCCGTAAAGTAATAAGGCTTTGACGTGAATAACATTGGGGAGATAAGTTTTTTTTTATCTTTAATAAGAATTTTTTTACATGGCAGCGTCATTACCAGCAGCTGCACTTTGGACGGGTACGCTACCTTCGCTCGGAACAGTTAAGGAACCTGAATTTTCCAGAGACTGAATGAACGTGAAGTGGAATTGGTTCCACGTTGGGTTTGGATTGGATTTTTATATCTAAACAGGGAAAATATTTTATAGGCGACAGAAAGTCAGCCGTTTTTTTCTATATAATAAGAATATCTATGGCTCAAGAAGCTTAGTTTTTTTCATATAAACCTTCTTTGTCCACCTGAAAGCTCAAGGCAAGGGTGACCACGTGTCCTAGAGGACCAGGGCCCTCCAGAAGCGTCAGAGCCTCCGGGGATCTCATAGAATGCTTTGAGCTCCCGTTTGAAGGGGTCAGGACTCCGCGAACAAACATCGAAAGTGGGAAATCTAGGGAAAAGCCCATAACAGCCTAATTTTTAAGCTCAGAACCGATATACCCTCTGAGAGTAGAAAAAAAACAACAGTTATGGGGTAAAAGGGA
This sequence comes from Spea hammondii, assembly GCA_029215755.1. Lineage (NCBI taxonomy): Eukaryota > Metazoa > Chordata > Amphibia > Anura > Pelobatidae > Spea > Spea hammondii. Next base: position 23,246,350 of record JARDYJ010000013.1, read on the forward strand.
AATGTCGGTGAGGCACTCTGCTGCAGCCCTGGAGCTACAGCTTCTCCCTAAAATAAGCTGGAGCGTATCCCCTTTAAACTCTTGAATTGCAGGTTTCTTATCTTTTATCTTCTCTCGCCTTTGGAATATACCCACCCCTGAAACCAGGGCCCTCGGTTATCGAGGAAAAATGACTCATTTGCAGCGAAGAGTCCGTCGTTTGTGTAGAAGAGAAGGGGAGGGGAGGGCTGAAAGGCTATTTGTCGTCGTATGTTTGCTTAACAAATATCACATGACCATAACCTGTCAAACAGTCCAGGGACAGATATGACGTAAGAGTGATGTCGACTCGTGCAGACAGCAGCTTACCGGGCGAGACCGCTTAAAGGTGCTGTTCCACTTCCATAAAACAACGACCGCCCTCTCTAGTACTCCTCTTAACGTATCATTTTTTTACATTTTCTATGGTAACAACCTATCAGGCCTAAAATTATGCATGTGCTGGGTTAAACCATTATTTCTGGGAAGGGTTAGAACATTCGATGATACTAGGAATAATGTTAACAAAATAATAATCACTAAAGAAAAACGACACCGTTATGGAAAGATTATTAGAAATTATACCGCACTCACCGTCCAAGGAACTGGACCTCGCCTCGATGGTGATGAGGAATGGATTTGTATTTTCCCACATCTCCTTCCGGCCGGGTGACGCTGTACCCTGCATTTTGTACCCTGAGGACAGATAAGCGCGAGTCATTTGTTTGCCCGGTAAGTCCGTAGGGCAAAGTTTTTGAGAACTTGACCCATTCTCCCAATAGCCTCATCCTTAACACTCTGTTTTAGTAGGACCTTTCCCTTTTCATGGAATTTAACCAGATCTGGATACAAAATTGTTTCCAAACGCAGTGAAAGATGCCCCTATTGGTTCCAGCATCCATCTGCCACCTCCTGTCCACCATGGTGTCCATCATCACTTTGATTTTGGCAGATAGAGAAGACATTGTCCAGAACGTTAGTTGACCCGACACGCGCTCAACATATCAGGCGTTCACTTTTCTGGCTTACAGGATAAGATGGTTCATAAGACTATCTGACTCTTTTATCGGAGATGCAGATAGACATCTGCTTCAGGTTTATAAGCAGGGCTTAATTATTAGAAAGTAACTTTTCCACCAGAATAGGTGTCGAAAACAAACAATTAGAGAAGCTCAAGGACCTCAATTCCCAACGCTTGGCCGTGACTTATCAAAAGCCAAAGGTAACATCGAATGGCGCCTGAAGAAGGCCAGATAAGGATTAAAAGGAACACAATCAGGAAAGCAATAAAAGCACATTTGTACCTATTCCAGAGGTCGTCATCTTCACCGCCCCATCCCCAGAACGCGTTGGGGAAACCATTGATTTTCCGATATTGCTCCACCGTTAAGCCACTCACTCCCCCGAAAAACTCGTTGTAAGGAAGCCTGCGAGGAAAAATAAGAGCGGCGTTATTAGGAAGAATTACCTAAAGATGTTTTAAAGAACAAATATGCCTTCAAAGGGTTGGCTTCATCCTCAAACTGTCCACAGCGTACACCAGCTGACCGTCAAGCGGACCTATCCCCCAAAACCCCCGAGCGCCTTTGCATTAATCGACCCGTCTAAAAATCTACTATTTATTTTAAAAGGTTCACCATCTTCAACACAACTTTAACTCGCTTCCCTTTGTTACTGAAGCGAATATTAATTAAAATTGTTACCAGTTATCCCAAATCCGTAAAACGCGTTGACGACCCACCCTCATTCATCGATTATATGGAAATATACAAGAATTTTATTTTTTTTGCTACAACATAGACTTACAGATACATATATTTATCCAATTTAGCAGCAAAATGGCGAGGCATGTTCTGGCAACCATAATAATTCCGATCGTTTTCCGGTATGTGGTCTACGTCATGAAATATAACACAATCCCAGTCGAGGTCTTTCATTGCTTCCTTGAAGCCAACGTTAAAAAGCATCGCTCGATTAAACGGCTGGCTCCCGGCCTAAAACGGAGGAGGAAATAAAAAAAATTTAAAAAAATAGAATTATTGTTTTTCTTTTTTTTTTTTTTTTTTTATAAAAACCTCTAATGCCCAGGGTTTTTTGTTTTTTTATTGGTAACTTTTACATCATAATATAAACTTTTTTTTAAAAATTAAATAAAAAAAAATATATATTAAAAAAAAGAAGATTTTTGGTAAACACCATTTAACATTGTAATTTGGTCTATAAAATATTTGTAAAATAATAAATTTATTAGCAAAGTGATTCGAATTTTGGACTCCGATTCGGTGGAGATTCATCAAATAGAACTTTTTTTTTTTTTTTTTTTAATACAGGTGTTATTGGCTCAGGTTTATAGAACTGGTGATAATTTAGTCGTACCTGCTCAATCACATAGAAAGCAAACTGCAGACGCTGCCTCTGGAGCATGGGGATGAGATGTTTAAAAAGAACCGGAAGGTGCTCGTGGCGATTCCGAAACGGGATGAGGATGGCCACCTGCGGGAGATAAACGGAGTTCACATTTTTAGTTAAACACTGGAAAAAAAACATTAAAAAGTAAAAAAAAAAAAAAAAAAAAAAAATACTTAAAAAATTGCCGAAAGTGGACCTGTTGCTCTATAGGACACATTACCCCCCCCACACTCAGACACATCTTGGGCTTCTTCTGGCCAGGGACTTTTCTTGCTCTGACGGAGGGGGGTAGGTGGTCTTTTACTGAGAGAGACAACGGGGGGCTTACCTTCCACCGTGGGATGCAATCGCTCGGCTTCCAGTGACCTCCTGGCTTGATTGACTCCTTCTCAAAAAGCTGGTAAACGTCACTCATTACAATTTCGCTCATGTTAACGTCCATCGGCCCTTCTGGATAGAAAAGGAAAATTATAATCATAATCAATTAGCGTAGAATAGATAGAGCCTGTAAAGGGTATTAAAGTCCTTTCATCCCTTAAGACAACGATTTGCTTTTTATTTATTTATTGACTGATAAACATAACAGTTCATATCCTGATCCTTTTCTTAAGGATCTTAATTTAATTGTAAATAAATAATGAAACATTGTTATATATATATATATATAGTAAAAAAAAAAAATTAAAAAATTATTGTATTAATAATAATATACTAACACTTAAATATTTTGAAGACCTTTTTACACAAGCAGGCCCAGACTGGCCAAATGACATGCCTTGCTAATGCCTGGGGGCCGCTGGCCAATAATGACCCTATAATAATCCAGCGGCCAATTGGGTCTCGCAGCGTGCAGTCAGCTGCACGCATGTCATGTGGTGGCCACAGGTCTTAAAGTGCCGCCGATGTTACAGGAATGCACACCCAGCACGCCGACGGTTAAATGTTTAATGGCAATCATGCAGAAATAGCAGGGTTTCTTAGTGGCTATAGGCGGGGCATTATCAGGACTTTTATATGACCGATCGATTTAATTAAGGCATTTAGAAGCATAATAATGTATGTTAGTTATAAAACGAAACTTATTCCTATGCATGTTTAAATCCTCACTGTACTAGCCTCTACCACCTCTGCTGAGAGACTGTTCCACCTGTCTACCACCTCTCACAAAGTTTTCTTTAACCTCTCATTTAAAAACATATGCCAAGTTGAGTCTCCCATGAGAACAAGGCGTTGCTGCCCTTAGGTAATCTGCTTTAAAACTCTCAGAGAAATCGAGCCACATATTTACATAACATCAAGAGCGTTTTGAGCAACAATGGGGTCACGACTTACTCATAGACGGAAGTCTTTCTGGGCAGAGCTGGTTGGGAAGGTAGGTAAAATCTTCCGGCAGGAAAGTAGTTGTCTGAAGATAGGACTCGTTATGATTAAAATCAAAAGGATAATCTAAAAAAAAAAAAAAAAATAAAAAAAAAAGTTTTTTGTTACAATAGAAAATGAATATACTTTATAAACATTATTTCTAGAACCCTTAAAGGGACACAACCACCAAAATACATTTAATTTACTATGAATGCACAACTGGTATACACCTTCAGATTTAAGAAGAGACTTCTGAGGCTCCAAAGAAAAAGTATCTTTTGGACCAATACTGCCATATCCATTTTCCTTAATAATGTGATAAAGAATGAATGAAGCTACATTACTTTTTTTTTCTGTACTGTCTCTTTAAATTCTGTACAGAAACCCAGACCCAGGCACATTGCATTTCACTTTTTTTTGGCCAAAGTAAATCCCGGATTCTGCTGAGAACCACGACACATATTTTCCTCTTATGAGCTTTAGGACAGAGAACAGACACTGTTCAAATAATCTAAGTGTGTGCAATCCAAACACAAAGCACAGGCTGTGATTACCCGCTACCATGCGGCATGCAACGCTTAAAGAGGAAGCGCCGCCAACAAAATAACACGTAGAAAAGACACACACGGTACTGCTAAAAAGTTTGGGGTCACTGAGCTGTTTTCATGGAACACAGGAGTGATGGGAGTGACAAAGGGCCATTGGAACACAGGAGTGATGGGAGTGATAAAGGGCCATTGGGACACAGGCGTGATGGGAGTGATAAAGGGCCATTGGGACACAGGCATGATGGGAGTGATAAAGGGCCATTGGGACACAGGCGTGATGGGAGTGATAAAGGGCCATTGGGACACAGGCGTGATGGGAGTGATAAAGGGCCATTGGAACACAGGCGTGATGGGAGTGACAAAGGGCCATTGGAACCCAGGAGTGATGGGAGTGATAAAGGGCCATTGGGACACAGGCGTGATGGGAGTGATAAAGGGCCATTGGGACACAGGCGTGATGGGAGTGATACAGGGCCATTTGGACACAGGAGTGATACAGGGCCATTCGGACACAGGAGTGATAGGAGTGATGGGAGTGATAAAGGGCCATTGTAACACAGGAGTGATGGGAGTGATACAGGGCCGTTGGAACACAGGAGTGATGGGAGTGATACAGGGCCGTTGGGACACAGGAGTGATGGGAGTGATACAGGGCCGTTGGGACACAGGAGTGATGGGAGTGATAAAGGGCCTCTGTAGTCTATAAAGAGATTCCATTAAAAATCAGCTGTTTCCAGCTACAATAGTCATTTACAACATTAACCCCGTCTGCGCTGGATTTCTGATACATTTCACGTTATTTTAATGGGCAAAATGTGCTTTTCTCCCAAAAACAAGGACATTTCTAAGTGGACCCCAAACTTCTAAACAGCAGCGCATGCAGCTAATAAGTAGCCGTGACAAACATTGTATCTGTATATTTTGTTGTTTTGAAACATTAACGCAATGTTTTGAAATATGTTTCTAAAGTGGTACCAGAAATAAATAAAATCATACCATGGGAATTGCGCTTTAAATAAGGTGCCCGGAGAGCGACTACCGTGCCCAGGAACTCTCAGGATTTTTGCCCCAGTCTCAGTCAGGGGTAGATTCTCGGGGTCACACAGCCTGGAGCCACCTCCTTCCTATCCCCCCCGTTGTGATCATATATAAGACTCCCAGCTTTTCCCCCCAGTATGTTATGGCTGATATCCCTGCTTGAACGCAGGTGACTCAAATAAGTGTCTCTTTAAATTTTGACAAGTCGAGGTTTCCATGAAGACCGGTAATAGAGCCGTTTGGGTAACATTTGATGAGCCTCTACATAGAATCTTTGCAATGGGCTATTAAAGGGTTAATATTTGAAGAGTCTCTGGGCACCACTTTTAGAAAGTTCGTCATTATTTGTCATTGACGGTTGAATGCTACAAGCTAACCCGCAGAGATTGTTGCCACCGTGAAGACTTACCTGTACCGTTGCTGCTGCTGTTCCTCCGGGCATACGCGCCCCTCAACACCTGCTCGTACACCTGAGCTCCTATGGTTCTCACGTTCTCCCTGATGATGATCCCTTGAGCTTGCATCATGAAGAGGTAAGTATTCACTGAAAGGAAAGCAAAGACGACGGTCAGATCTGGCTTGTACATGTGTATGCATTTACTGAGAGGATGGTAGATAGGTGGAACAGCCTCCCAGCAGAAGTGGTAGAGGGTAATACAGCGAGGGGGTTTAAACATGCATGGGACAGACATACGACTCCCGAATCTAAGACGAGGCCAACGATTAAGGTCTGCTTAGCATTATCAAGTTACAGATCTGAAACCTTTAATAAAACTGCACTTAAGGGGTAAAAAAAAAAAAAAAAAAAAAAAAAAGTACCTTTGTCAGGAGAAGACCTTGTTACCCAATTATGGAAGTAATTACAAAATGCTATCGTAAGTGGAAAGTATTGATTGCTATAAAGCGATGGGTTTGGTTTACTTGGTTAAAAGACGATTCACACGCAATATATGTCAACATCACAAAAGGATAACCGAGAAAGGCAAGCCTTACGGGAAAGGACTGCCCTATGATGTCATGAAAAGAAAAAAAAGAAAGTTATATATATATATATCTGCTGCTTGCCACCTCCTATGTCACACTTCCATACATATACATATACATATATATATATATATATATATATATATATATATATATATATATCACACACACTATGGTTGGAAAACAAGGACACTTCTGGCTGTAACATAATTACAAAAAGGGTTTCTAACCATCAATTAGCCTTTCAAACTTAAACTTATATCAGCAAACACAACGTGCCATTGGAACACAGGAGTGATGAAGGGCCATTGGAACACAGGAGTGATGGGAGTGATGAAGGGCCATTGGAACACAGGAGTGATGGGAGTGATGAAGGGCCATTGGAACACAGGAGTGATGGGAGTGATGAAGGGCCATTGGAACACAGGAGTGATGGGAGTGATAAAGGGCCATCGGAACACAGGAGTGATGGGAGTGATAAAGGGCCACCGGAACACAGGAGTGATGGGAGTGATAAAGGGCCATCGGAACACAGGAGTGATGGGAGTGATAAAAGGCCATCGGAACACAGGAGTGATGGGAGTGATAAAGGGCCATTGGAACACAGGAGTGATAAAGGGCCGTTGGAACACAGGAGTGATGGGAGTGATAAAGGCCCGTTGGAACACAGGAGTGATGGGAGTGATAAAGGGCCATTGGAACACAGGAGTGATGGGAGTGATAAAGGGCCGTTGGAACACAGGAGTGATGAAGGGCCATTGGAACACAGGAGTGATGGGAGTGATGAAGGGCCATTGGAACACAGGAGTGATGGGAGTGATAAAGGGCCATCGGAACACAGGAGTGATGGGAGTGATAAAGGGCCATCGGAACACAGGAGTGATGGGAGTGATAAAGGGCCATCGGAACACAGGAGTGATGGGAGTGATAAAGGCCCGTTGGAACACAGGAGTGATGGGAGTGATAAAGGGCCATTGGAACACAGGAGTGATGAAGGGCCATTGGAACACAGGAGTGATGGGAGTGATGAAGGGCCATTGGAACACAGGAGTGATGGGAGTGATAAAGGGCCATTGGAACACAGGAGTGATGGGAGTGATAAAGGGCCATCGGAACACAGGAGTGATGGGAGTGATAAAGGGCCATCGGAACACAGGAGTGATGGGAGTGATAAAAGGCCATTGGAACACAGGAGTGATGGGAGTGATAAAGGGCCGTTGGAACACAGGAGTGATAAAGGGCCGTTGGAACACAGGAGTGATGGGAGTGATAAAGGGCCATTGGAACACAGGAGTGATGAAGGGCCATTGGAACACAGGAGTGATGGGAGTGATAAAGGCCCGTTGGAACACAGGAGTGATGGGAGTGATAAAGGGCCATTGGAACACAGGAGTGATGAAGGGTCATTGGAACACAGGAGTGATGGGAGTGATGAAGGGCCATTGGAACACAGGAGTGATGGGAGTGATAAAGGGCCATCGGAACACAGGAGTGATGGGAGTGATAAAGGGCCATCGGAACACAGGAGTGATGGGAGTGATAAAAGGCCATTGGAACACAGGAGTGATGGGAGTGATAAAGGGCCATTGGAACACAGGAGTGATGGGAGTGATAAAGGGCCGTTGGAACACAGGAGTGATGGGAGTGATAAAGGGCCTCTGTACGCCTACGATTCCAGCTACAATAGTCCTTTACAACATTAACCCCGTCTGCGCTGGATTTCTGATCCATTTCAGTAGTGTATACATGTGTGTGTGTATATGAATGTGTGAGATATAGATATATATATATTTACTTCGGAGAGTAAGGAATCGACAGCGCGGTGCGGACGCTGCCGGTGAGAGAAAGCAGTCGCCAGGAACCGATCAGCAAGCGGCGGCGCTTTTCTTTACTTTTTACTCTGAAGATAATGATGGCGCAAAGTATAATCTTCATAAAAAAAAAAAAAAAAAAACAAGGGAGTTTTCCTTATAAGTGTTAAAAAAAAATATAGATTGTTGGCTCTGGATCTTCCTAAAGAACAGAAGGTACAAAAAAAAGAATATTCCACCGCTTTGCAAAACATGCATTTCTGAGGTTAAAGGGACCACGAGAAAATATTTTTTGGGGGTATATATTGTAGTGTTTTATCGCATGCCTAATATATTAAATTCTAAAAATTGTCTACGCTCTCATGAAATTCATACGAAATCCGTAAACCTCCACAAATTGCTTCGAGCGGCCAGGCTAGATAAGCAAAATGTTATTTTTTTATGATTTTTTTTACTGGCCCGTGAATAAATGTAGAAGCCTCAGCAGCTTTACTGTTTATATTATCAGGTTGGGTTACTGCAGGTCAAACGCCGGCTACAACACTTACGATTTGCATGAGACAGAGGAACACGGAGCCTGAAACCTCCGAACTGATCCCCCGATCAAAAAGGTTCCCTTTAAAGGGGCAGTCCAACCACTTTTATGCATACGATACCTGTGGGGTCCCTTTAAATTTCCGTGATGCCCCCCCCATTTAATTTAAAACGTAGAATTAATTCATTCTTAAAGAAAAAAAAGTTCAACGTCTCCGATTTCACCGTCTTGTTTAATAATGTAAAACCGAATGATCTGGAGGGATGTTTATAATTAATGTTAGAAATAAATTCCCGTAAAGATCTTTGGTTATTTTATTACTCATTAAAAAGGGGAAAAAAACACACATTTTTGGTGCTTTAAAACACAGCGAGAGGGAGTATACGGAGAGTTAACGGGCGCAAGGAATTCATGGTATAGTTATGGCAAAAAATATTACATATAATATTACAAAAAAAAATAAAAAAATTTATCAACGTCCTGAAAGAGGACACTGTTTATTAACCCCTTAATGACAAAGCCCGTACATGTACGGGCTCAAAATGCATTGTTTTCAATGGGTTTAGGGACCGCCCATTGCCCTTAAGGGGTTAAAAGAAAATGATTCATGCCACAATGGTCTCCTTTAAGTAAATTATTGTGTTTTAGAAGCAGGTTTCTTATGTTTAACAGCCAAAGCTTCTTAGATGCCTCTACGTCCTTTATGATAGAACCTGCAATGGAGGTATATGGTGAAACCGCGCAAGTCTATAGGACATTTCTATGGACAGGAACAGAATAGTGGCAGTAATAGAGTATAATTCTCTGCCAGCTGGCAGCGTATCCTCCATGAGAGCTTAGCTTGTATCATAAGGGAGACCGGTAACTACGAGGGAAAAAATACTCTGAGGGCCCTACAAGAAGATCAGGTCTCTTAGGAGAAGCGTCTGTTCTTTTTACTAGAAACACGCGGCCATAATTACCGTGCGTGTTGCCCGTAACCAGTAAACATAAATTATCCCGTATCATGCAAGGAAAATGAGCCTAAAAGTGAATATTAATGGAGGCTTTGGTACCAAGGTCATGAATAATTCATGGAAAAAGTTCACCCCAGATCAACAGGTAACTGATGAGCTTGTCTGTGGCTGGCTGAGCATGTGGGAGTTGTACATCCATAGACTGTAAAAAGGGACTTGCTGGTTGTACGTCTGTAGAGCTTTCAGTACCTGGGATGTCAGGTAGACCTACAGATGCAAACCGAGTTATAACGCCCGCCAGAAACCCCCCCCCCCACCCCGTCTGCATTTGAGATTAAGAGTGAACAAAGTATGGTTGCCAACAGTTCCAATTTTATCCTCTATATGCTCATCATGACATCATAACGCTCACCACGTAGTGTGGGTGGTGTCATCTTGTGAAGACCTAATGATGACCCAAACTGGTCCCTTTAAAGCCAGTTAATAAACTTTCATGTCTAACAAATTCCACTTCTCAACTTCCACCTCTAAAGGAGAATGTCTAACATGTTAAAAGCAGATAAGTCTGGTCTTCAATACATAGATTTTTTTTTATTTTATTTTTTTTTATTACAAGGTACCTGCAGATCCCCTTTTGGAATCCGGAAGTGATCAGTGGTGATTAAACTTTACTTTTCATATGATTTCCTTAATTATTAAAAAAAACTAGTATTAAAAAGTCTCAAGGCTCTCTAAAACCGAGACAACAAAAATTGGCCGTGACGGTCCCTTTAAACCCCAATGGGGCCCATTTATATCTGCTAAGAGTGATCAAAATAGAAGAACCAAGTCCACAAATAACCTATCCGCTCCAACATAACAGTGTAATTGGCCTCATTAAAACAATTAGTGTGCGCCTTCCTTGGAGAGTCAACAAAAATAGGGTGTGGGGTCATGTTGGCCATGAAATGCTTCTCCCCGAGCAGTGGAAAAGGTTTCTGCAGACCTACAGGCAGGTTTTCACTTATCATGGAACTACAACTCCCACAATGCTCAGCAAGACTCCCAAAAAGAAAAATGGAAAAAGACCAAGTATCTCGGGATATAATTTCCGGTCATGGGTCAACAATCAGTTCCATGATGTATCTCGCCATCTTCTTATTGCAACATTGACCAGATGCTAAGCAATTACCTGCGGTTTCTGCACATATTATGGGGACTTTTTAGGGTTGTGGAACCTCAACCAGTATTGTTACTGGGAAATTAATTAAACGTCTACAGAATGTAATGAATTGTATCCCATCCATAGCATGCCTCTCGCCAAGCGTGGAGTCACCGGTGGCTGGTTAATGGTTTGTGCTGGGTATTAATATCCTCCAGTTACAGAGATCACAACGAGTATGGGGAATGCAGACCGCGCGGTCAGTCTCGCCGCGGTATCCATTACCAGTCACTGGATGTTAATTCACAAATGGAACGTCACATCTGAATGGGCTCTAACTGCCCGACCTAAGCAGAGGCAAGCCGGAGAAACAGCCTGCGCCGTGTTAATCTATTTCATGTCCCTAATACAGAATGTCCAGCATCGCGCGCTGAAGGTCATTTAAACCACGTTTACAATACACTGGGGAATGGCAGCCTGGGCCCACCTAATAACCTACCCCAATTACCCCCCGGACAGACAAAACTGAAACGAGGCATGTTGAGAGCAACAATGAACCACTTCTTAAATCCAAAGTGTCCCGAAAACCTGTGCACCTTTTTACTCTCCCCGGTGCCCCTCTTTCCTAGGAGGTCAGCATGTTTGCTGGGTATGGGGGTATCACAGGGTTCTACGACCCTAAATGCCCCAATAATGTGTATAGAAACAGAATGTTTGGGCACGAGTATCTAAGCTCCTGGAAAAGATGGACATCAACGGAGGAAAGAAGGATAGGGGAATGTGGGTCCTAACCAGCGACATTTGGGAGGTATGGGTTAAGTAACTGACCTTCCTGCCACACTACTCCATAACCATCAAGACAAAACAGAAGAACACCAAGTCTGATTTACCAAGACTCAACCAGATTACAATGTAGACGTCATGAAAGGATAACCAGAGTACTGCTACTGAACTTGGGCTTTGGGACAATCCTAAATTTATGATACCGCAAGGCGATACTTAAAGCTGAGAATCATATGAATACTATTCTCGTGCCTCGTCCTTAGTGTGACCCAAGCTGGTGTCACAATGTTGCACCATAAAACCAACGGATCAAAAGGCGTGTCGAAAAGATACAAAGTAAAGCCACCACTAAAAAGGATTGCTCTACTAGAATACTTACTAGATTACTACATATACTTACTACATATATTCTAAACCATCAAACCAATCGGTGCACGGGCACCAGAGAGAATGAGGTTGCGTGGTCTTACTGGTGGCCAGTGGACAAATCTCACTATGTACATCTAAAAAAGTACGTGCCTTCAAAACAACACATTGATGGCCATCTTACCCAAATCAACTCTAGAGATTTTGTTTCATTAGCCGCAGGTGAGTGAACCTGGGTTCATTGACCATGCATAGGGGAGAACGTGGTGGACAGGAACCTACTCAGATCGATTAGGAACTCTGTGGGGTCAAGGGTTCTCCTCTTGTGACAATGACATCATTTGCTATTTAAGAGCAGATATACCATATTCATGCACGTATAAGTCAGAGAACACAATAATAAATAAAATAATACAGTTACACTGTATACAATCTCAACTGATTAGAACTAGAAGTGTCCGGGTGACTTTTTCCTAACCAGGTTTTTCTGAACACAGCAAAGGAATTTCGTACCATATTAAAAATGTGTAAATTTAAACATAGCCAGCTTTAAACTTAAAATTAGATCCGTTTTCTATTTTGTCCCAAACCTGGATAGTTTCATACACACTTGGCAGCCATTTACTTTCTTTGATACAGCTACATGAAAGAAGATGACTTTATTTACTGAATGGTATCTGAATAATAAAAAGGGAGTTTGTTTACTCACAGGGTGTACATGGCAGAGTTTTAAGTTATTAGTGTGGATGGAAGCCAACCTCTGGCTCCCTGGTTACTAAAAATTACAACTATGAGTTGCAAGAATCGACTCAATTCCCCCGTTTCCTTTTTAATGCATGAACACCTGTGCATTTTCCTTCATTCAAATCGGTGCATGCATTCTCCTTTTATAGGAGAAAGTGGGACTTCTGTCTCATTTAACTCCTCCCCCTGCTGAAGACAGGAAGTGTGCTCAAGTACACTTCCTGTTCGTGCACTGTAGAACTCCTAACTCAGTGCACAGCTAGTGCACAACTCACAAGCATGGAAGGTGAAATGTTTCTGACTTGGAGTTCATTCCAAAGGGACTCCACTATGGTCAAGCTGTTGAGTCTCTGTCCCGTTTCCATGATCTGAATGATGGTCCACCTTTTAGAGCCAACAAACATCCTTTTGAATTTTTACCCAATAGGAAGATGCTTTCTTCATTATCCTGTGCGGGTTGCGTAATAAGTCAAGACTCCTGCCCACACACGACGCCACGACGCAATGCAAGAGTTAGGCAGAGACGGTTAATTCTCTGGGTTTTCAAGCCTGATCCATTGACATAATAAAGAATGATTCGACTTGACAAAACGTCCCTGGATGCTCTCAAAAAAAAAAAAAATATATATATATAATACAAATTTTTTAAAAAAAATAAAGACTTGAGGGATAGCTCGGTGAACAAAGGTTTATATAACATGAGAAAGAAAAAAAAAAGGTTAAAAAAAAATGGCAAAATCATGCGTAGCCATTCAAGACCTATAAAATACATAATACATGCACTTTTAGCACCCAAGCCTAAAAACATTAAAAGGTATCATTTAATGTTAGAAATATTTATACAAGAAATGTTACATTGTCAAAGTATAAAGTTTTTTTTCTATGCTGTATTTTCTGTAAAGGGACCGTCAAGCGCCCTAAGCTGTCTCACCGAGCATGAACTGGTATTAAAAGTTATGCCATTATGTCTTGCCGGGAAGCAATCATTTCACGGACAGGTTACGGTTTGCCCCAGTTACAAAAGCAGCACTTCCTTGATAAAGCAGGTAGAAGTTCTCAGGTATTACGAGGTTGAGATTACTCAATGTCCTTCACCGGATTGTTTGGATCTTTCCGCCCACAGAGCGTTCTCGAGTTTCATCATACACACAATCACTCACACACCTCAAAATGTGATGTTCCGTTTTCTGGTAAGGACTTTAAGAAGCCGAATCTTAGTCCTGCCAGAAGACACAACAGAATCTCAATTTGGTGGAAAAGGTGGCTTATAGAATTCAGGAGTGGACTTCCTAAAAAATGTTATTGGTTATATGCACACCATGGGCCGGTTAAAGGGACACAGAGTATCTGCTTCAGAAGAAGCAAAAGTGGTGGGGGAAAGAGAACTAAGCCTTGGTTGTGAACCCAAATTAAAGACCTATTGTCTGCATGTATCTGTATGCCACAAAACGCGTTGGAGTCCAAGCAAAACGCGCTGGAGTCCAAGCGTTGGGCTCTAATGTGCATTAAAGATATATAGTTAAGGACCTGAAGGTCCCTTTAAATCTGGTGGAATGAGGTTAAGTCATCTTGCAGCCAATTCTCAGATGAGTGGCGGTTTGTTGGGAGGTTAGGACCTCATTCAAAGGTGGGAGTTCTGGTCAAAATTTAAAACAAATACAGATTATTATTATTAAAAAAGCATAATTGGGACACGTGGCTGATTTAGAACAAGGATTCAAATATTTCCGGACGGGTCTCTTGTCTTCTCCTGTCTGATTTTTGAGCTCAGCAAACTCAAGCCGAGTGGTAAGATGTCACGGGTTCAACAAGTCTTAAGACACAGCACGTGAATACATACACAAGAAGGTCCCCCACCCCCTCTTACTTTTGCAGAACTGAATTAACCTCTAGCCTGCCTATGGGGTGGTAAATAGCACCTAGCAAAGCAGAGGGCGTATGTGACCTAAAAAACAAAAACAATTTGGTAGAGAGGACCAAGGGCATATTTAAGTTCTCAGATGAATGTAATGTGCATTTATACACGGGTTTCATTAGGAGACATCTGGTTCACGCTTTTAAAAGATGGACCACTTCAGAAAGATGAACCTACTTAAATTTACAATGAAATCCTTTGTTCACTAAGTTCAGACCTTTTTACTTCTGCAAAAAAAATACCGAGATACAGACGGGACCATAAAACATCCATTCTCTTGTGGTGAAGAGCCAAAAACAGCAAGGCCATCCACCACAAAGATCTTACATGTAGCACTCATCCCTTGGTGAGGCTACCCTCGGCCGCCTACTCATTCTGCTCAATTCATTCTACTAAAACAGTAGAAAACTTAAGTTTTTCCTATAGAACAGAGCTAGTGTGTCCCCCCTTACTACCTACCTAAACAACTCTTCTTACATTCTTAGTGTCTTATGGAGGACCACCTTCTAGGTCCAGAAGATGCAAGGTGGCCATCAGCCAAAAGTCTTTTGAACCGACGTTCTAAACCCTAGTGATTCCATATCTTATGAGTGTCTAATTGTGACTGACCGCAAGATACAACTGTGTAAAAAGTTACACGTTTTCAGTCTTCTTTCCATCTCTTTAAGATACATTTTTTTAAATTCTACTCTAATGAACAGTATGTATAAAAACAGACTAGGATAACCTCAAAAAACCACCATAGTAATACTAAAGGGAAGAAATGAACCTATCGCTGATCATGTTCAGCTTCTGGAACCCCCAATCTTAGAGGCTGAAGTTCTAGTAAAAAAATAAAAATATAATAATTTGTCAAATATTCTACTATAACATTTCTGCAAAATAAGCTTCGTGGCGGCGGTATAAATCATTGATTGGGTCCTTGGACACGTTGTAGAATCATAGGTAATTTTTAACACATCCCTGTTTAAAGAATTTGGTCTGCGCCTGCGATGGGTCCCACTGTGGGGGAAAACAGGAAGCTTATTTACTACGAATTACAAGAAAAAAAAAGAAAAAGAGGAACTCCACTCCCCCTCCAGGCACATGTAAAAAAAACCAATAATAGTAACGACCTGTCAGTATCCTCTTATGTTTCCTGTGTATATTTGAATCAATGAATCGGCTTCCTCTGGTGCCCTCCCAGTCTCCTCCTGGACAGAGAAGAAGAAGACACGACGGACAAAAGTCTTCAGGGATATGCTAGGCTGGTTAGCTATCCAACCCACAAATCCCATCCGTAGACCCTCAACTCAAAAGGTCCGTTCAATGGTCACAGTCGCCAGTAAAAAACGGCAGGTCGTGCATCATGAAGGCACCTTGATTAGTATAGGATGCTGGAAGATGCATAGGTCAAAAAGTGACATCTAAAATTTTTTTGGGGTGGGTTGCGAGGGGGTCGATATCTACCCTACCCTCCAGTGAGTATACATACCACAAGCTCAACACATCTTTGCGGCTACTTTTACAAGCTCAACACAATTTTTACGTCTCTATACAAGCCAGATGCGGATGACGGGACCACTCAAAGGATGCTGCAAAAGACGCATGGCTAATTATTAACTGAAATTGGCAGAAAGGGGGGGCTTTTAATGTATACTGAACACGGGAGGTCACAGAACCCCTATGTGTCTCTGGCATCCCATATCTGCCCGACAAATGCACCCAACAGAGAGAAGACAGCAGTGGCCACTGCAATGCGTCTCGTGCAGCTCTGCCATGCTACCCCCATTGGGTTTGTTGACAACAGGGTGGCTCGAATTGCACGGTGCCGGTAAAGAAGACCCCCAACCAGGAAGCTGCCAACTAAAGGGTTCGAACTGTACTAGTCTACCAGACACATTAAAAGAATAGGGTTTTTTTATGTCACTAAGCCACCATGTGATAAAACGTAAAAAAAAAAAAATATTAAAAATTTTAATTTATATAGATGCCGTAAATAATAAAATAATTTTGCGCTAAAAAATTAAAATTCATTAAAATGAATTAAATGTAAATAGGGGGGCAGGAACATTGGCCCAACTATCTCAACGGGCTGCTTTTACCCGTGTATTCCCATTAGAGTATTACAGAACCCATTAAAAACCATGTCCGCATGATACAAAAATCCAGGATCTCCGCGGTGCATGGGTTGGGAACCTTTGGATATTCCCAAAACCAGCTGTGACTGAGCTACACAGGTTGGGGAAACCCCGACAATGACTCACGGCGTTCTCCCATCCGCTATAGATTGCAAGCTCCCTGGCATTTCTTCCTTGCGGCTCCTGAAACCATCGCAATTTAACCTTTCGCTAACAGCAAACGCTAGATCGTAGCAGCATAGAAAATCATTAAAAAAGGAATTGCATCGCGTGGACTCCTGACCCAAGAGGTCTACAACAACAGTGCTGAGGAACCGGGTTAATCAGCCTTCAAATTCAACACGTTATCGAATAATTTCCTCCTTCCCCATTAAAAAAAATCCACAATTATTTCAAGCAGATCTCATTTTTCTTTTGGTCGGTGGGCACTTTGGATCACATATCGAGGATAAGGCGGGTGCACCAGCCTTTAAAACAGGTTTGATTATGAAGAACACAAGCAAGCCTATTGTATTGGGTAAACCCACCCCCAGAGAAGGCCTTATGGAGGTTACATAGAATCTGACGACAGATCGGCCCCATTTGGCCCCCGTCTACTAGCCCGTTTCTACTGCTGTAAAGACTCAAACCTTAATCAGTCGTTGGTCTCGTCTTAGATTCAGGAGCCGCATGTCTATCGTATGATGGGCGTACGGCTATAGATCATGGTTGGTTGGTTGGTACCGGTTACATTAAATACAACATATATAGATTCCAAACTATAATCCCATATGCAAGTCTTAACATTGGCAGCAGAGCTTACAATCTATTCCCCAAATATAGAAATCCAAAGGTCCCATCACATAGGGGGTTCTAAGAAGGCACCCTTTGGAGCGTCTCCTCATTATAGGAGGGATAATTCTTAAATTCTGTTAATACTAGAAAAAAAATGCAGTATTCCAAATAGCTGGAATTCTAATTTGGAATGTTTATACATTTTGCTTCTCCTCCCCCCTTTCCCACGTTGTTTAAGGGGTCTCCTGCAATGTGTCAGCACACAAAGGGCATCTGATGGGTGGGTGATCACTGATCACATGCAGGGATAGTAAAATATATTAAAGAAAAGAGGATTGTCTTACCTATTCCTGGAGCGGCGTATATAAAATATAAGAATGAGGAGGACAGGGAGAACAGGAACAGAACTGCGATCACTGATCGGTTGGGGACGCGGAGGATCTTCCTCATGGTAGCAGAAGGCATTTAAATGATGTCTTTCAGGGGGGGAATAAATATGTGATCTCTGGAGGGAGAGAGAGAGGATTCCTGGAAAGGCTGCAGAGGATTAGATGCTGATCTCAGGGCTGGTTAAATTGGATCTAGGAAATAATAATGATTAATCCCATAGAAATATCCAGATCTGGGCTTTGGATCTGCAGGGAGGCAGCAAAAAAAAAAACCAGAAATCCAGGCTTCTGCAGATGGGTGTAAAATAAGGAGAATGGGGTGTGTGGGTGTAAGAGGTGCCAATGGAACTGTGTGTGTATATATGGGGTGTGGGGGATTTGCCCTAAGAGGGGGTGAGGTCCTAAGGGAAGGGCACAGATGGGTATCCCCTGTCTGAGGCTGGGCTCATGAATGGAGAGAGACCAGAGCAATCAGGGTGGGAGGTGGCTGGGGAGGGCGGGGAAAGAACGCAGGGGGCGGGGCTTATCCGGCTGCTGGGAGAGGCTGAAGAGAGAGAGAGAGCGAGCGGAAGGACTCTTGTTACAATGTTACAATGAATCACAAACAAGGAATGGGGCGGGGCTCCGCAGGGAGTATCTGCAAACTATCCACCGCTGGAAATAACGTAGGGCTCTCCCTCTTTTTTTTTTTTTTTTTGCTTGGACACATAACCCATTTAGTGCCAAAGGGATACAGGGGTGGTGGTTGAGGGGTTAACATGCATGGGTTAATTATGTGTTAAATATGGGATGATGCAAGCTGTGTTTCCTGCAAGGTAAAAATACTGCAATTATATTATTAATATATATTATTATGTCATATCAGAAAAGGGGTTAGAATGTTCTTTAGGAACATGTATTATTGTATTGGCCTCTACCACTTCTGCTGGAAGGCTGTTCTACTTATCTACCACCCTCTCACTAGGGTAGAATGGTGTGATGTCTCATTGACACGTGTTTCTATTTGGTGCAGTTGGGTGCCCTGGGAAAGTCTTACCCCAACCGGGGACGTTACAAGAAAGCCAATAGATTATAATTTAGGTTTGATATTAACTTTGTCAAAATTTAATTAGTTTTGTAAGTGAATAGGAAAATGTAAAAAAAACCCAAAAAAACAAAACTAGAAAAGACTGAAATAAAGTGTCGTAAGTCTTGGGAGATGACGTTATTTTTCTTCTTAAGCTGAAGGACCAACCCCAGCAGACAGTTCAAGGACCTCGACGATTAGCAGCTGAGTCTCTGGAAAAGTCATATCTGATGTCACAAGGTGTGAGAGAGGCAGCACAATGGAAAATGTCACTTTAGGTTTTCTGTTATCTTATCACTTCATAGCGCTTGAAAGAACTTGGGTAAGAGACTCGATCAAAGGCAGAACTGGGGGAGGGAGGCCAGGAGTCGGAATAATTATGGAGTCTTGTGTGTTTCTGAAGAGCCTAAAGGAGGGATTCATGGGCTAGATGGACCAAGAAGGAAGACACTCGAGGACCTCTCCTTCGCATGGCTCTGGAGCTCCACTGACAAAGAATGCAGGGATATGACATCACACACATGGGAACAGAGCAAATGCGACGAGGGCCACCAACGGCATGGACCTTGCTGTTGCCTCAAAGTAGACCTGTACACAGTATGACACATTCAGATGGCCATGACAAGGGCCACTATACCATTGTTAATAAGTGCAAGAAACCTTAGAGGCCCTAAGCTGGTATGCTGTACCACCTACATGGATCATGATTCCAAACAGGCCACATGGAGAGCCAATGGGCCCTCTGGCACTTAGGACCCGGTTCAATAGCAATCCCTGAAGCTACATCACTGACCCCAAAGGTGCATTTTACCCCTTTAGAACACACTGTGATAACAATATGGACCCCTCATGGTGTAACAACCCAGCCCCCTGTCTACAGCTCACTTCTCCCTTGACCCCCTAACCTCTCCCATTCCATGCCCTTTGCCCAGTAGACTGCCAAACCCCAGTCCACTCTAAATAGATTTCCCCGAAACACAATGATGACACATTTAACACACAGATAAGGGTTGGTCATTTTGCGTCCTAATCACAGATATCTGCCGAAATGCCAATACCACTATTTATAGATAATATTGTGCATACAGCACTGGTATCAATGCTATATGATGTATGATGTCATATGAATGAAATCACTGCTCTGGCTTTAGTGTCGGCTATTTTTAGTTCTGTCACTCTCTTCCTCATTCTTACCATTTGAGTCAATGTTTCCTTCTACCTGTCTAATTTCACCTTAAATAAATAATATTAATAAATTATTTTAATAAAATAATAACAAATAAATACAGTTAATGAATTAAATAAATAATATTAATTGTTAGAAAATTTTAAGATCTTACTTAATTTGGTGGCTTAGGAAACAGAAAATAAAATGAGAAGTAATTATTATTATAACAATAATTATATTATTTATTATTAATATTGTTATTATTATTATAATATTAATAATAAGTAATTTAAAATTAATTTCCAATTTTTATTCGAAAGGCTAAAATTCTTGGTTTTGTATAGAACCCTTATTTATTTAATTTAGTTGTCTTTATTTCAAACCACAAAACATCAAGCCCAGAAAGGGTTATGAATACTGCGAGAATACAAATAGACACAATGACGTATCGCACAATATAATGGAGGATTAGACGAGACTGCGGTTTTAAATAACAAAGTCACAGATTAGGTGAGTTGATCCGGTGTTATCAGTTAACAAAATAAATATTACAGTTATGTGTTTCTCGGCAAAGCAAATAATGGGAAAAATATTTACAACTCCTGGAAGTTAAGGCCGGCTATACGTGGAGGTGATCATCGCGATGGAATCTTCAACTAGGTGGTGATCACCAAAAGGGAAGCTTCAACTAGGTGGTGATCACCAAAAGGGAAGCTTCAACTAGGTGGTGATCACCAAAAGGGATGCTTCAACTAGGTGGTGATCACCAAAAGGGAAGCTTCAACTAGGTGGTGATCACCAAAAGGGAAGCTTCAACTAGGTGGTGATCACCAAAAGGGAAGCTTCAACTAGGTGGTGATCACCAAAAGGGAAGCTTCAACTAGGTGGTGATCACCAAAAGGGAAGCTTCAACTAGGTGGTGATCACCAAAAGTGATGCTTCAACTAGGTAGTGATCATCAGGGCTGGACTGGCGATGACGAGGTGGCTCTGGTACTTTCAGGCCAGCGGCCGCCTAATGACATAAGTGCAACCGTTGACCACGCATACCCAGCCACTAGCTGCAGCACCGGGTCTTGTGTCTGTGGCGCTGTCAGTCAGCAGCCCACTGGGCAGTTACCCGGTGTGCCTGATAACCCGTCCGTGCCTGGTAATCATCAAAAGCAGATATTCATCTAGGTGGTGATCATCGAAATTGTCCTTTGTACTTGAGAATTCTATCTTGAGAAATGTGATTATTTGACGTGGGTCCAATTCACCAGCTGTAATTTTATTGGTTGGTCTTTGCCTATGTCTTGTGTCTCTCCTCGACCTGTTCTCTGGAATTCCCCTCCAGGCTCCCCACTGCTTATTCCAACTTTAAATGCTCTCTAAAACCCCACCTGTTCCGAGAAGACTCTTGGAGATCGTGGAGATAAGTTGGGTTCCAGTTACGATACCCTCCCTTGTGGTTGAACCACCACAGTTGGGAACAGCATAATAGAATAAAGACCAAAGGCTAAATACTTCAGATAAGTAAGACAAAGGATATAAGTTTTTGTACACTCAGGGGATCATGGCAACAAAGAAAGAAGATGTGGCAACTAAACTAAGCTAAGTGGGAGAACTTGGAGCTGGTGGAGCTGCTTTGAGTTCCATTCACAATACCAACCCTTGTGGTTGGACCACCATAGTCAGCAACAACCCCAATAGAAGTAATTAGGGTGGTCAGATAGAATAAAGACCTAATAAGATTAATAAAACAAAAGATTAAGGACTTCAGACTAAGGACTGGCAGAGCCAGGCTGGCCATGAAAAGGACACTAAAGGCTTGACGAACATTCTTAAAAGCGTGGCTTCACCATAACTAA
This sequence comes from Spea hammondii, assembly GCA_029215755.1. NCBI lineage: Eukaryota > Metazoa > Chordata > Amphibia > Anura > Pelobatidae > Spea > Spea hammondii. The sequence goes on from JARDYJ010000013.1 coordinate 23,268,326, forward strand.
GTGTGCAAATATCACACGCAGCCATGCATGCCGGGGTGCGGAAAATTGTATGGTTGAATCACAAATGGACTACGATGGGAAGTTATGAGGGACGGGGCTGACATGTCTTCTGCTACTACAATGTTTTGGACACAGAAACGCTCTTGCAAAACTATGAGAACAATCAATCCATCGTGTGCCAGATGGTGCACAAAGAATTGACAGAATGAGTCACTTTTGGTCAAGTGACTCACATAACCTTTTGTGAAACTGAATCCATACGCCTATTCCATTCCCTCACTGTATCATCCTCTACCACTTCTGCTGGGAGACTGATCCACTTATCTGCCACACTCTCAGTAAAGTAAAACTTCCATTCCATCTCAGAATCTGACCCTCTAGTGTTAGATTCCGGTCTCTTGTTGTAATTTTTCTCCTCCTTTGAAATAAACTTCTCTCCCGTCCTTTATTAAACCCCTTTATGTATGTAAATAGTTCTCTCCCATCCCCTCTCTCTCTTCTCTCCCATCTTCTCTCTCTTCTCTCCCACCCCTTCTCTCTCTCTTCTCTCCTATCTTCTCTCTCCCTTCTCTCTCATCCCCGCTCTCTCTTCTCTCCCATCCCCTCTCTCTCTTCTTTCCCACCCCCTCTCTCTCTTCTCTCCCACCCCCCTCTCTCTCTTCTCTCCCATCCCGTCTCTCTCTTCTCTCCCATCCCGTCTCTCTCTTCTCTCCCATCCCGTCTCTCTCTTCTCTCCCATCCCGTCTCTCTTCTCTCCCATCCCCTCTCTCTTCTCTCCCTCAAGCGTTTTAATATAGATGTCATTTTCCTTTCATGTTGTATACATTTGTTGTTCTGCTGACGATAGGTATATAAACAGTGTAGATATGTAATGTAAGCTGTTGGCACACATCTTGTGAGTCATCCGATGTACCTGCATCCCATATGAAGAAAGATATACTTTGGTTTCGTGACATCACATCAGATCACAAGCTCTGCTAAGAAATTGTGTGGAGGTGCAGCCCTTGGATTTCACAATCGGCAGCGAGCAGTTTTTAAATGGATAACAAATACTTGACAAATAATTGATGTTACGTCAGCCACAAAAAAGGGCAGGAGTGGGAGCTTTATGTTACATTACAACACAACTCGTAACAAGGGCAGAATATGACATCACAGCCATCCTTTTAAACTAAACTGAGTATATCTAGATATTAGAAAGAAGTCATAATCTAAAGCTAGAGGGTCAGAGGCTGAGATGGAATGGAAGGAAGTTTAACTTGACTAAGAGGGTGGTAGTTAAGTGGAACAGCCTCCCAGCAGAAGTGGTGGAGGGTAATACAGCGAGAGTATTAAACACGCATGGGATAGGCATAGGGCTCCTGAATCTAAGACGAGACCAACGACTGATTAAGGTTTGAGTCTTTACAGCAGAAGAAACGGGCGACTAAACGGGGGCCGATCTGCCAGCAGATTCTATGTTTTTTATGACATATCATTGATTAGCCCAGCAAAAGGAAGCCAGAAGTTGGTAAGTATGCCTGTGAGGTCCAAACTTGTTGAAATCAACCCTTGGATACTGACACAGACAGAGGAACGTAATCACTAAACCAGGACTTCTAGGGTAGATGAAATTTTTCATCTCACTCAAGTCACTTAATGCTCATGGATGGTTAAATAAACATAGAATCTGCCTGCAGATTGGCCCCATCCGGCCAGTCTAGTCTGCCCATGAAGACTCTGTAAACCTTAATCAGTCGTTGATCTCGTCTTAGATTCAGGAGCCGTATGCCTATCCCATGCGTGTATAAATCCCCTCGATGTATTACCCTCTACCACTTCTGCTGGGAGGCTGTTCCTCTTATCTACTATCCCCAGTAACATGAATCATGTTGCTGTAAAACTAATTTTCTGTATGGCTCAGATTCCTCATAGGACCTATCTGCTTTAAGCCGCTCTCACCTTGTAAATTAATCAGGATGTTCTCAATGAGGCGTAGCCACCAGATCTCACATTACCCTCAAAACAACAAATAACCGGAGTCCCTTCAAACAAACACGGCTCACTTTGTGTTGTCTTTTCCTGATGAGGCCTTTGCTTTGTGTACCTTTAAAGTTCTGCTGTTTTCAGACGTTGTCACGTCTAAAGTAAATATTTTGAGTACACCAAAAAAATAGAAATATAATAAAATTACTTTAAAAATAAATACATTTTAAAATAACACAATTAAAAAAAAATTTGAAATATAATATAAAAACTAAAAAAAATTAATTCTGAAATCTAAAATGAATAAAAAAAAAATTTTGAAATACAATAAAATTAATAAAAAATTTTTTTTGAAATATAAAATAATTCAAGAAAAAGAACTTGAAATAAATATTATATTCATTTTTTAGAGGTTGTAGATAGAAGTCTAAAAGATGTCGTTGGTCTCAGGTTCAGGATCCATATGTCTATCCCATACATGTTTAAATTCCTTCACTGTATTACCCTCTACCACTTCTGCTGGGAGGCCAAACCACTTGCGGATACACCCAAAAATGTTTCTTTTTTTTTTTTAAAAAATGCGAAATAATTACTGCCAGAAGTAAGCAGCATGATCTAGCTACATCAAAATATATGTAAAAATACAATTTTTTAGAATTTTACTAACCGCAATGAAAAAAAAAAAAATAGCGCATCGGGATTTTTCTGGCTGGCGCAGCTTTACGAACGGAAAATTTGTTATGTCAACAAAAATCATGATTTTAGAAATAACTGTTCAGCTTTTCAACCTTAAAAGTGTTTTTCCGTCCCTTTTCCAGTATAGCCCAGATGGTATGTTTTCTAATAATTTTGGTTGAATTTGCCCTTTAAAAGTAGCTCTCGGTGAATATAATGGCGGATACGCAAGTATCGTGTATGGCTTGAATGAATTCTACAAGGTCGATAATTCATTAGATCCACGTAGAAGTTCGGATTCGGAGAGTGGCAGCTGCATTCTGACGCCGTCTAAAGTTACATGACGAGAGGTCAGCCACCGAGCGAGCGCCTGCTGTAACAGTAGACAGAGGCATATTGCAGCCGAGACTCCATGACCCCCACAGATGAGTCAGCTCAGAGCGCGGAGGCATCGCTTTCTTTCTGAGGGGGCAATTATTCGCCCAAATGAGGTGTAAACCAACAGGCAAAACACCAAACATCCTAAACTCCAGGAAAAGAGGAACATCATGGGGAGGAAAGAGGGACGGAAGGGATCTGGGGTCCGAGAAGGGACTGGCTAACCTAAACAGGGACACTTGGTCCAGTTTGCCCCTTGGGCTGAGCGTCCTCATCCAGAAACCACAGTCGTTAAATTGTCAATAAGGGCGCTGCGCGCTGATGCGGGGTATACGTTATATGATATATATAGTATATGTTAGTGATATACACTAGAGATATAACTCCTCGGGAGGTAATATGTGTATTTGTCCAGCAGCTGTTAATTACAACTCCGACATGCCCCCCGTTACCCTGCTGCCTGTAGGGATAAGGCAAATAAGGCACATTTGGGCAGCGTTGATTGGAACATCAGGCATCGGAGCGCGAGTCCTGCTCTTGGAATAGCCTGACCCACATTGGGACAGTTGGCAGCTATGCAAGGATTCTGGAGACCAGGATATGCGCGGAAAGCTAATTTTAGTGGCACCCAAAGGTTCAGAAGTGTTTCCTGGCATTCATCATGGCCCTTTCCAATAAACTACTCTCCTCATCAAGTAAATAAAGCCATGTGACTGATGCCCCCCCCCCTGTGGTGTTTTCGCAGCTGAGTCCTGCACCAGTTTGGGCTTCTCCAGCTGTGCAGATCCATCAGAGAGGTGCGAACGCCTAACACCTGTCCGCTGGTGTATGAACAGTGTCAAGAGGCACACGCAACACATTCTAACACTATTCCTTGAACTTTACTCCGTTTCCGTTTGCTGTTGCTGTCGGATCGTGTTGCACGTCTCTGCACGTTAAAGGGTTAATTCATTAGAATATTTCATTTTATTTACAGAATATAATTTTGAAAACAAACTATGATATTCTTCTTCTAAAGCCTTTCTTACACAAATAGCGCTCAGGTCGCAAAGTCACATACATTGCAGTAAAGCCACACCCCAAGCCACACCTCTAACCACACCCCCAAAATAAAAGTGTCCCTTTTTAGCTGTTTTGAATGTTGGGAGTTATGATATCATAATATATGAAGGGGAAGTTATTTTTATTATTATCATCATCATTAATATAGTTATTTTTCTTATTATTACTATTATAAACAACATAAATCATGATAGTAATAGCATTATCATCAATATTATTATTAATATTTTTGTATTTGTTATGATTAATATTATTTCTATTATTATTATTATTACTATTATTATTATTATTTTGGCATCATAAATATTATTATTATAAACACTAGTAATAATAATATTGTTTTATTATTATTATGAATATTGTTGTATTTGTTATGATGAATATTATTTTTGTTATTATTATTATTATAAACACTAATATTATTATTATTACTAATATTGTTGTTATTATTAGCATCATAAATATTATTATTTTTATAAACACTAATATTATTATTAAAATTATTATTATGAATGCTGTTGTATTTGTTATCATGATGAATATTGTTGTTGTTATTATTATTATTAGCATCATAAATATTATTATAATAAACACAATTAATAATAATATTAATAATAAAAAGAAGATTATGAATGTTGTTGTATTTGTTATCATGATGAATATTGTTGTTGTTATTATTATTAGCATCATAAATATTATTATAATAAACACAATTAATAATAATATTAATAATAAAAAGAAGATTATGAATGTTGTTGTATTTGTTATCATGATGAATATTGTTGTTGTTATTATTATTAGAATAAATATTATTACAATAAACACGATGAATAATAACAATAATAAAAAGATTATGAATATTGTTGTATTTGTTATCATGATGAATATTGTTGTTGTTGTTGTTATCAGTAGTAACAATGGACAAAGCCATGTAATAAAGTCTCTAACTGAAACTCGTCATTGTCTATGACATCATGGTGACAGAATGCCGGAAAAAAACAGATGCCGCTTTTAATAGTCACATTTAATGAAGAAAGACCTGGAATTATTATTTCTTGGCTATTCGTAAAATGCTGTGAATTTGCCTCCAAACCAGGCTTCTGAGCCTTAATCCACTAAGTGGAGCAGGTGTGCAATCACAGAGCGCCCTGCAAGGTTAGAAGGTCAAGGGAAGAGGGGAGTCTACGCATGAATCCACAGCCCTGGGGAGATACAAGATGGAAGCATTTATTCTGCATCGGTGCGCCTATCCGTCTTACAGACACAGCCACACATGAGGAAAAGCTGGATTTTAATCTAAAAAAAACAAAAAACTTGTCCTGTGCCCTGTAAATAATTACTGGATCTTGGAGCCAAATCCTTGTGTCCCTTTTTCCATCACTGATGCCCCTCTTTCCACCCCACGTCTCCTTCTTTCCTCTTTTGTGACCTTCTTTCCTCCCCTGATGCCCCTCTCTCCTCCCCTGATGCCCCTCTTTTCTAGGATGTCAGAATGTTTGCTGGGTATGAGGGTTTCACAGAGTTCTACAGTCCTTAAAGCCCCGATAATGTGTATAGAAACAGCAGACGGTGCCAATAAACCCCATTATTCTTCTTCTAAATGCCCCGCTCAGTTACACAAATACCCAGCACTAGCCATAAAGTCACATTAAAAAGTCTGGTTAAAGCTCCACCCCCAACCACGCCTCCAACCACACCCCCAACAAAAGTGCCCCTCTCTGGCCACGTGAAATGTTCCTAGAAGCACTTTCCTGAAATAATTATTGAATCATCTAAAATATATGATTTATGCCCCACTTTTTTTCCAGGGAATGCTTAATTGTCACATGATTCAAACTCCAGCACTGAAAGGTTGTCTCCGCAGGAACTTAAAAAAGCTTTTAATGTAATTATGTGATTAAACTGTCAGCGTAAAGAATATATTTTCTGATCCGCTAAGGTTTATTTTTCATATTTTCTTAGAAACGGATTATGTGTCGACATCAGCCGCACCACAAGGGTGTGAAGGAGAGAGATGAGTGTTTTACTTACATACATGTTTATGTACATCTGAAACATCTGCTGGCACATCGGCCCCATTCGGCCTGCTGTAAAGCTATACCTATCCCATGCATGTTTAAATTCCCTCATTGTATTAGCCGCTACCACTTCTGCTGGGAAGCTGTTCCACTTATCTACCACCCTCAAAAGTGTAATTGAATGTTTAAAAGAGACAATTCAAATTAAATAGTTTTATTACTGGGGAGGAAGTATTAGGTTAGCAAATGCTCTGGCAGTGATGTACCCCACGCAACCCATCGAGAATGGTAGGAATAAGGAAATAATGTTTTACATCCGACTGCATGTGGTTGTAACTCAATATCTTGAAAAGCTTTGTCTCTTGGCCCCGACAAACAAATGGTCTCAAAGGACGTCTCTCGAATTCCCAGAGCAAGAAAAGCACCTGGAAAATCTCCTGTTAGCTACACGAGAAACAGAGATTCTTTGTACTCTAAGAATGAGAGGCTATGTTTCTAGACGGAAGGTAACATTAGCTACGTAATTTAAAATGTAGAACCTATTGTATTTATTATACATATGTAGCCGCTTCTACGCATTCACAAGCCTTTTATATTTAATGGTTTTATATTTGATGTGCTATTATTTTCATTTACCTGGGGGAAGCAGTTTTCGGTTACTCTCGTCACTTCCTGTGTCTTAAAACCAACCTCAGAGCCAGAAGCGGTCACTTTATTTCCATCGATCCTATAACTGGCCAAGAAGCTGAAGAACACAATTTGATTTCAGTCTTAAAATGAATCTTGCAGTTTTAGCCTCGTACAGAAAGCATCGTTTGATTAGCGGTCAATATTTTTAATCAAAAGCTCAGTTATTGTACAGAATAATTGAATGCCAAGGTGGGGGGGGGGCACCATGTGCAGCAAAGGCCGGAAAATTAGATTGGAACTTCGCCAAGGTCGAGATAATTTAATTTATGGATTTTTGTTAGTCATTTTAAAGAAACTGTGTCATGTGATCACAAATTGGAGCAAAGGCAATTAAACGCTATGATTCCATGCCTGAGACTACAAGTCCTATGATACGTAACCACTGTTTGCTAGAGGAGCATCATATGACTTATAGTTAAGGCGTAGCATGACAGCTATGGAGTATGCCTGGTGGGAACCATAGTTGTGGAGATCTAAATTTTTTACCATCCATGTTTGGCCCCATAAAAGTGATGGGTGGGGTGAAGCTAGGCTCAAGGTGGTGGACCTAGAGGAATGGCAGAAGGTGGCACTTGGCCAGAACTAGAGAACACACCTTCAACCTGAAGGCCAAAGACTACTCCGGGGGCTTCTCCAGGTAACCATTTATGATGCCCGGAGCTTGAAGGACACATCTGAACATTTCACGGGTATACTAACACTTGGCAAGTCAGCTGAATGTCAGTGCCAGAAAATTAAAGAGCGTGAGGACAACTGCCCCTTGGAGTAATAACATTCCATTGGTTGCTACGGTGACTGCACCATTTCTACCAATTTGTCTATTTATACATAACTCGGATGATTTATACAAGGGTTTTGGGGTGATTATAAAGCCGGGGGTCGATATTCCATAATGACTAACCAAATACTATAAATTTCCTCTAAATGCACCCCACGGGGACTGGCATTCTAGTACCCGTCTAATTTTCTGAATATGCCCCAATATTACAGCCAACACACTGTATTTGCAGCATGCTCACACTGTTTGGTAGGCCTCGTATTATACATTTGTATTATTTGAGCCTGAGACTAGCTTAGCGCACCGACATTTTTTCTTTTCCTTATGAGTTACTTTACCCAAAAAAAGGCTTGTGTCACGAACTTTACAAATAGCTACACAGACACCTAAGAAATACCAAAAAAGAACAATGAATCAATTGCCTCTATTGAAGTTAAAAAATATTTTTATCTGGGACTTCCTTGTGCATTCCTCAAATTCTTCCCGTAACCACGCTTTGTGCTAAAAAATCTGCAGAAGGAATTTTCTGTGTGGCAACCAACCTATATGTGAATGAACTCCTCCCACCCGGAAAATGGTGTTTTTACCCTAAAAACTTAAATGTTTGCCATGGAGTTTCTTTGGTACGACTCTAGTTTTGGTCCATAATCTCCCTATGTGCCCACCTATTCAAGCTATACATACACCCAAAAGTTTGGGGTCACTTAGAAATGTGCTTGTTATTAAAAGAATAACATGAAATGGATGGGAAATCCAGCGCAGACGGGGTTAATGCTGTAAATGACTATTGTAGCTGGAAACTGCTGATTTTTAATGGAATCTCTTCATAGGAGTACAGAGGCCCTTTATCACTCCCATCACTCCTGTGCTCCAATGGCCCTTTATCACTCCCATCATTCCTGTGTTCCAATGGCCCTTTATCACTCCCATCACTCCTGTGCTCCAATGGCCCTTTATCACTCCTGTGTTCCATTGGCCCTTTATCACTCCCATCACTCCTGTGTTCCAATGGCACGTTGTGTTCGCTGATCCAAAGTTTAAGTTTAAAAGGCTAATTGATGGTTAGAAACCCTTTTGTAATTATTTTACAGCCAGAAATGTCCTCGTTTTCCATGAAAACCGCTCAGTGACCCCAAACCTTTGAACCAATATTATATATTTTATGGAATATAAGATCACATGATTAAAGAACATTTCCAAAAAGTCTTTGAAGAAACAATGTACGTACATATACTAATAGATTAGGAATGTAGGGGTACTTCATTAATAACACATAACAGCACTTGGGGCGCTTCTTTCTGCAAAGTCTTTATTCTTGACATTATACAAATATATAGATTTCATCTTTAACTTTATAAAGTCCCTTTCTGAGGTTAAACATATTACATACATGTACTGGCATTTACACGGGTAAACAACTTGTCTTCTTGTGTGAGCCATACAAGCAGAAACAATATAATCCACAGTGATCTTCAGCATAATCCACCGTCATTAAGAGTCTTTTTTTTTTTAAATTTGTTCCGGCTCTTAACAAGTTCCCCGTTCGTAAAATGAATACATTTTTAGGAGGTTGTACTGGGGGATCAACCTGACCCAGTGAGGCAGCTTGACGACGAAATTTGGATCATCATCAATTCGGGTCATTGCATATCACCAGTGGGTTTGGATACGGTGGTGGTGGGACGTTCTCTTGAGTTCAGTCCTCGAGCCAAATCTTCATCGGAACTAGGACCTCTGGTGTCCAGTGGGGGACCTCTTGCTGGATGCGCACCCCACTTACGCTTACTCGACCCAAAGAAGTATAAGGAACTAGAACTCTTCAAAATCCTGATTGGCTTGGTTTGTTTGTTGTGGTCACATGAAATGTTTAACCTGTAATTTCTGCTAATGTATGATTTGTTTGACGTCGGCTGCATGATGGAAGTTTTTAATGTAATCTTACATAGTTTCATCATGGAGTCAGAAACCGAACAGGAAGTGCTCTAAAGAGCAGGTGCACATAAAAACGGTTTCCCCCTAACAGGTGTAAATACATCAGCTGCATGTTTTTTGTGTTTTCTGCGCACTAAAGATGAATTGGGTGGCCTCCACATCATTGTCCATGCTTCCAATTTTGTGAGAAGATCTCCATTTTTTATTTACGCCTTCAGAACGATTCATGACCTCACAGGTGAAATAGGCAGCCTATAAATTAAACTGTCGACTGTCGAGTCTCCGGAATGTTCCACATTGACCACATGGCTTAATTCTGTGGTGGCCACCATGTGAATTTCACTCATTCCAAACGCTTGCCCAGAACCACAAAATGAATTGGATCAATCTTTTCGGCAGCCCTGGTCTGGAGTTTTTATTCAACACTTTCCCTTGGTTCCATGTTCCATTAAACTGTCTACAGCTTGCGAGCCTGGCTTTGCGTTTATATTTAAACATATACACCGATCAGCCATAACATTCTGACCGCTGACAGGTGAAGTGAATAACGCGGATAATCTTGTTATCGTGGCAGTGGGGGAAATATTAGGCAGCAGATGAACCTTTTGCTCCTCAAAGTTGATGGGTTAGAAGCAGGAAAAATGGCCAGGGGTAAGGATCTGAGCGACTTTGACAAGGGCCAAACTGTGATGGCGAGACAACTGGGTCACAGCATCTCCAAAACTGCAGCTCTTGTGGGGGGTTCCCGGTCTGCAGTGGTCGGTATCTATCAAAAGGGGTCCAAGGAAGAAAAAGCGGCGACTGGCAACAGAATCATGGGCGCAGGGCCGGCCCAAGGTAAAATGCCGCCAGGGGCGAATTTTAAAATGCCGCCTCCCCCCCCCTTATCTACTCTTCCTCCCGGCCCCCCCCCCCTCCCGTTGTGCTTACCTTTCAGCAGTCCTGCGGCGAGTCTCCCCGTTCGGTCTCGGTGCCGGCTATGAGGAAATCTTCCGGCACTCAGCATTACAAGCCGGCACCGAGACCGCACAGGGAGACTCGCCGCAGAGGAGAGAGAGAGGGGCGCCGAGCGGGTACTGACAGCTTGGTAAAAACCACTCGCGCCCCTTTCTCTCTCTTTCGCTTTAGAAGGAAAAAAAAAAGGGCTTGGGGCGGCGAAGTGCCGCCTGGAGCGGCTGCCCCACTCGGCTCCATTGTCGGGCCGGCCCTGCATGGGTGCCATGGCTCATTGATGCGTGGGGAGGGGGAGATAAACAGGTTTGGGTTTTTTTTTGCCCTTTTACCTTCTGAATGAAGACACCTGTATTCAAGGAGGAGTTCCAGCTGTGATTTAGAAATAAGAAAAGCACCGATTCTCAAATATCATTCCCTGGGGTTAAAGAGCCGAGCCTGTCCCGAATCTCAATTTACCTGCGACTGGTGAATAAACCTTTGTAACACTGCGCATGTATTATTTATCAAAAAATACTTATTTTCAGTAATATTTTCACACATACCCTCTGTGTTTTTGCTTTATTTTTTTCATCTCAAGGGGTTAAAATACACACGGATAACATTGGTTCACAAACATTTTAATTCTTTTGTATTAAATCTTTTGTAACAAAGGCTTGCTTTAAAGAATCAGCATACAGGGAAAAATCCCCAAAATGTAAAGTGTATACAGCAATGGGGGGTTATATTATTGTATACAGCACTGGGGGTTATATTACTGTATACAGCACTGGGGGTTATATTACTGTATACAGCACTGGGGTTATATTACTGTATACAGCACTGGGGGTTATATTACTGTATACAGCACTGGGGTTATATTACTGTATACAGCAATGGGGGCTTATATTACTGTATACAGCACTGGGGGTTATATTACTGTATAAAGCACTGGGGGTTATATTACTGTATACAGCAATGGGGGGTTATATTACTGTATACAGCACTGGGGTTATATTACTGTATACAGCAATGGGGGGTTATATTACTGTATACAGCACTGGGGTTATATTACTGTATACAGCACTGGGGTTATATTACTGTATACAGCGCTGGGGGGTTATATTACTGTATACAGCGCTGGGGGGTTATATTACTGTATACAGCGCTGGGGGTTATATTACTGTATACAGCACTGGGGTTATATTACTGTATACAGCACTGGGAGTAATATTACTGTATACAGTGCTGGGGGGGTTATTACTCTATACAGCGCTGGGGGTTATATTACTGTATACAGCACTGGGGGTTATATTACTCTATACAGCGCTGGGGGTTATATTACTCTATACAGCGCTGGGGGTTATATTACTCTATACAGCGCTGGTGGGTTATATTACTGTATAGCACAAAATGTTATATCCACGTCATCCGTATTTACGTGTCTTCGTTGTTTTTTGCACACAGACCTCGGTACTTACAGGTAATCCGCAAATACTCTCGCTGTCCTCTGAGAAGACGGTAGATGTTTTCACTCTTATTCTCGACCTGGCAGCTGCAATTAATGGAATTATCTGCATTTATCCGATAATCTCCATTTAATGCCTTCTAATTTTGCTGGGCGTGGCTAATCCTTGCGTAATGTGAAATTAACGAGCGCGAGCTCACTGACAGCTTTCACTACAACGCATGTGACTCGGAAAATGTATAACATAGATGGGGTGTAGACTCCATAAATGTAGACAGAAACCCCTTTTATAGGGGGAAAAAACATTACTTTATATTTGTCAGAGGCTGGTAAATAAGTGGAACAGCCTCCCAGCAGAAGTGGTAGAGGGTAATACAACGATGGAATGTAAACATGCATGGGATAGGCATCTAAGACGAGACCAAGGTTTGAGTCTTTACAGACCTTTAAACATATGTTTACGAGCCGTAACGAAAAGAATATACGCTTTGTTGATGTATATTGTCTGCGGGTGACAGATCCACTTTTACCCTCATCATATGATGTCATACATTAAGATATCTAGGAGTAAAAGTAAATATATTATTATTATTAATAATAATAATAACTATAGATAAGATTCCAAAGATTAAGGAAGTTATGCACGGTATAACATAAACTAGGGACGCTGAGGAAATTGCTTCCTTGACATCACAAACGCATCATCGACCACAACCTCTTCTTCAGTGTTTTTTGAGCCGTGTGTAACCCTACGCCTCTGGCAGGGGAGTAAACACGGACTGTTTGTTCAAACACACTTAATGAGGATTCCTTACACAGTATGCGGGGAAAAAAGCTTGTTATATATTTTTTATTATAGTCCGCATTATATATTTTCTTTTGTTAGATCCTTTGTTAGAGCAGCGTAGGGAGGTGCTGGTGGTAAACACACAAAGGTGCGATTGCGTTATCTACGGTTGTTGTAGAGACGGGAGAAAGAAAAAATACATATAAATAACATAATAAAAAATATTATTACCGTGATGGGAGTGATAAAGGGCCATTGGAACACAGGAGTGATGGGAGTGATAAAGGGCCATTGGAACACAGGAGTGATGGGAGTGATAAAGGGCCATTGGAACACAGGAGTGATGGGAGTGATAAAGGGCCATTGGAACACAGGAGTGATGGGAGTGATAAAGGGCCATTGGAACACAGGAGTGATGGGAGTGATAAAGGGCCATTGGAACACAGCAGTGATGGGAGTGATAAAGGGTCATTGGAACACAGGAGTGTGCTCCTATTAAGAGATTCCATTAAAAATCAGCCATTTCCAGCTACAGTAGTCATTTACAACATTAACCCCGTCTGCGCTGGATTTCCGATCCATTTCATGTTATTTTAAAATTTGCATTTCATCGAAATCAAAGAAAATTCCTAAGTGACCCCAAACTTTTGAATGTGGTGTAAGTGTGTGTGTCTATTAAATAATATAATATGTTCTTTTGGATTTTTGGTACATTTTAAGTTAAAACCCATGAGTGTTTAAATAGGCGCATGAAGCAAAAATTGTAGCCGTATGGCAAAAGCTCAGGATAAATCAGAGGATGGGAGGATTGCATGTTTTCGGAGACTTCTTCATGTATTTGTGCCAAAATTGTCATCTTCACGAAGTCGTCTGGAAGGTGTATGTGGCTTCTATGAAATGATCTTGTTGATGCTAATGAATATAAAAATATCATAAACATGGAAAGATTTTAGCATAGCTGGGAATTTCTGGGGCTGGCCCTGGAGCTCTTCCTCTCTTGCTCCTCGTAGGAGGGAGGAAGGAAGGAGGTGTGTCTGGGTAAAGGGGGCAGGACTAGCCACTAGCAGATGGCCTAATGGTAATGGGAGGGGCTGGGATGGGGTCAGGGCAGGATCTAGGTGGAGTGTAGGCAGTGGAGTATTCTGGTTTAGGCTAAATAAGCCCAGGCTTAGGGCGGAGGTCCGCGGGGGCAGCAGGATTAGTAACTAGTAACGCCTCTAGTCAGTGGGCTGGTTGACTTATCGCTGTGTATAATAATGCTACATTAAAGGTTGTTGTAGAGATGCAGAAGCTGCGAACCAGACACAATGTAATACATTTCGGCCATGTTTTTTCTAGCAATTTGCATGCGCAGTACACAGCAGTACAAGGCAGCTTCTTTGCTTCACCAAGTACAATCGCATTCATTTTCGCTCACGCATCATACAACCATTCACACCACCCCTCTTGGGAGAAACTATCCGCTTGTTCGAAGTCACTGGCCTGTGACTCCAATGCAAAGTCCCAATTTGCTTATTTCATGGATCCCGATTTGCATGTAAAATGTCTCTGTTTTCTTTTTTTTTTTGTAATTCTAACTCTCCCTCTCTTTGTAATTTGAGATCCCAGCCAAGGTTAACTCCAGTAATATGCAACGCTGCGGCATTAAAGGGGGCATTAAATATTAAAGGAGACCCTTCACTTAAGAACAACATTAATCAATAGTGTGTAATGTATGCTATTTCTGATGGTCAGTATTTACAAATCTTATTCAATATATTTTACGGATAATTATTAGAGATCCTCAGATGACAGTTATCCTAATCCAATAACCCCCAGCACTGTATACAGTAATATAACCCCCCAGCGCTGTATATACAGTAATATAACCCCCAGCACTGTATACAGTAATATAACCCCCAGCACTGTGTATACATTAATAACCCCCAGCACTGTATACAGTAATAAAACCCCCAGCACTGTATACAGTAATATAAGCCCAGCACTGTGTATACATTAATAACCCCCAGCACTGTATACAGTAATTTAACCCCCAGCAATGTATACAGTAATATAACCCCAGCACTGTATATACAGTAATATTAAATAAAAGTGAATGATATACCAGTAATAAAACATTGGTGCTTTTCTTTTAATACATAAGTGGTTACTTAAAGCTGTAACACAGACATGCGCAGCCGCTGCGTGTTTTTAGCATGGTGGATGCTTACGCATAACTGCGTTTTTCGGGATAGGTCGCAGCATTATCAATACTTTTATTGTTCTTCTGCGTAGCATGTGGGGCGGCTGAAGGGCAGAGGCTCGTAAAAGCCACGGCAGATGGATGGGTATAAAGTTATAGGCCTTGAACATTCCTAGGACCACTGCCAACATGATAATTAAAAGGTAAAAGAGGAGAGCATGCAATGCTCCATCAGGTTGTCTCTCCGATCTAGACGGTCGAGATAAAACAATAGGTTGGCAAGAATGCTACTTTTTGGGAGGTTTGTTAAACATTAGTAATTTTTTGTGTGTTTTCATATTATTTTAACAAGTTTTAGAATGGCACGGTCCACCATGTGACAATGTTGGGCTGTTGTCCAGCTCCCCCGATCCAACACCTGTCGTTGTACACATGGACACGATGCAGTAAATATAAAGCAGAGATGGGGTGTCCTTCAGGGTGAGGAGTCCCTTCTGCACTTTTTTGCTTGTTGAAACCAGGCGGCAGCACCCCTAACCGGCTCAGGGCCCTTAGGCAGCCCCCTAAAATGCCTATAAGGCTACCCCAAAAAATCTTTCATTGGAGTGTCATTTACCCTTGTTGTGGTTGGGACAGAATTTGTCAGTGATCAACATTTTATACAACCCCAGTTCTAGGGTGAAATTGTTTTATGATGTCATAAGGCAAATGCAGTGTACCATGACACGCACTAGCTGCCAAGGCCAAGCTTTAATAAATGAATGTATTTATTCTTTAGTTTAGTTCCTGGTTCCCCCAACCCTTTATTAACTTCATTTTGCTTTGCTTAGAGCTTTACATTAGGACCACTCAGAAGTCATGAAGCTTCATTATTACCAGAGCAACAGCTGACGTCAGTCATTTCCGGAAACAACTGTTCACCAGGTTAGCGTCAGCCAGGTCGCGTCACCAGCTGCTCCTAAGTTCCGGAAACTCTATGGTTGCAGCTTGGCCATTTATATGGAGACTACACACCGGATGTGGACTCTCTGGCACTCCGGCAACCGCACTCTATGGTAAAACTCAGTCCTGCTGGGTGTACCAAGATGGCGGATGCGGAGTGAGTGGGATATTTAAGCCACAGGGGGATGTTTTATTACACTCTTATGGTTACCGAGGGGCAGGGGACTGGGGGTATTATTTAGGGGGCATCTTGTGGGTGGCTAGCATGCTACTGTCAGGTTTTAATGGTGGTGTCGTGCTTATAACCAGGGCTATACCTGCACCTGTTACCTGTACAGGAAGCAGGATGTGCAGTGTGTATGTCTGTATGTATGTATGTATGTATAAATATATATATATAGTTGCTCTGACTACATCATGTATACTACTATATTTCAAGATTTAGGTAACTGGGGCTTATGCATAAGAAAGGATTCTGGTGGAAAGCTGGAATAAAGTGGCCTTGTCACCATATCCACCAATAGAATTGTACTGGGAACAGGGATATCCGTTGCTATGGTGATAACACCACTTTTCCAGTTTTGCTCCAGGGTCTTTTTTCCATGCGTAGTCCTACCTCGCGGTGTTTCTGAAATAAATGATTAAAACGATCTCCTCGCACGTCAGTCTGTGTTCATCTGCGTTTGATCTGCGGCCGAGGCAGGGAGTTAATACGTTGACGTGTCATGTCGGTAAAGTTACGTGGTTTTGGGTGTCAAATGTGAAATGGAAGTACATTTGACAAAATATACTTGCTGCGGTATGATTTGGAATAAATTGGGATCATAATGTGGAAAAGTCACTGTGAGTTTAATTACCATACATGGGGTCTCCCCGTCTCAGACCTTGGGGTCCCCGAAAATAGCCAAACAGTGTTTCTCTGACCGCGCAGTTCTTGTAGCCGCCGGTTGTAGAAACGTGCCCGTAGTACCTCAATGAGACATTTTTGTTGTCTTAAAAGGGGCTTTAAATTTTGCACCTTGGGGACCGTCTTGGCATTCTTCTCCAAACCCTTCTCCGCAATACAAGGAATACTTGGGTCAGAATGTTATATTAAATTGCGACATGTTCAGCCCCGATTGGTTATTAGGGTATCTTAGTATCTTAACCTCTCTATATGTTTTATTCCTGTAGGTTAAATAACAGGCAGCTGCTCCTCCAACCTCTTGTGTACGGATCAGATTTGATGAGCATATTATAGAATTTTCTATACTACTTAAAAATGTAAATTTTTCATCCCGCAGGATCCACAATGGGACACGTGGGGATTTTAACTCCACGCTGTTTACCACCCTGGCAATTACTACGAAGCTGGTGTTACCCACGCCTGCCAAACCCATTATCCCCGTACAGACTGGGGTGCAGGCCCAGCAAGAGGAACAATCCAGTGGAATGTCCATATTCTTTAGCCTCTTAGTGTTAGGTGAGTATGGCCAATTGCAGCCAAATAGAATGGTCTTTAGGGGGGTGAAGCCTCGGGGTAAGCCTTCTACACTTCTGTGATCATATCTAGGACTCCCAGTTGGTGCTTTCTCTACCGGTATGTTATGGCTGATATACCTGTTATGGTTGAATGCAGGTGACCCAGTAGAGTATATCCTTAAATAATGACAAGTGAAGGTTTCTATGAGGGCCGGTAATAGAGCCATTTGGGTAACCCATTTGGCGAGTCGGTACCTAGAATCTTCATGATGGCCTATTAAAGGGTTAATGTTTGAGAGGTCTCTGGGTCAGCTCATTTAGAAGGTTCCCAGGTGTTTTCCTGTTCCACTCCCCACCGACCCAGATCTCCGGATACCAGAACAGGCAGATAGTTGAGCAATTACAGGAAACAAACTATATATATATATATATATAAGAGCGCATTGTTTTCAGGAGCAAACTAAGGCCACCAGACCTGTTTCTGGGCCATGGTTTGGTCATCTGACCGTGATGGTAGCCAGCAGCTTCTGCAGAACTTCCTCTTCCTCATTTCAGCTCTCAGTAACCCTTCGTGCAGTATAGATATAGATATATATATCTAGTAATGTGATCTCCAACGTGAGGTCTGGTCAGATGGTCAGTAGTCACACACAACTCATGCCCAATGTCTTTGCCATCATATGTTCTAGTCATGTGGCTCAGCCTAACGAACCGTGTAATCCAGGAACTCATTCAGTTTTGTTTCCCTTCTCTGGGATTCCTTTTCATGTTAATCACTACCATCATCATCATCATCATACTCCTTGCCTTCCTCCCAGATACGAATAAGGCATTACTGAAACCACCATGTTTTAAATAAAGAGAAATGAGAGAAAATACCCTCATTTTGGATTTTTCTAATTCAATCCCTTATTTAACAGAATGTAGATAATTCTGAGGCTCTTCTGCTTTTGTGGCAAGATGCTTTCTTTTATGAAGTCTTAGAGGGGGTTTATTATTAAAGAATCGTTAACGTCCATAGCAGTAATAGTGAAGCAGTAAGCAGGACCATGCTGTTGGTTTCCATGGTGACTACTTCACATTTATAACGGATGCCCCCAAGTTTAAGCTTTATTAGCGTAATTATCGTTTCCTTGCGTTGTGACAGTTGCTTTTTCCTATTTCTCCATAGCTATTTGCATCTTCTTGGTGCATCTGCTTATAAAGTACAGACTCCACTTCATGCCGGAAAGCGTTGCTGTTGTGTCATTAGGTAAGCGGTCACTTCACATGTTTGTTGGGCAATTACATTTGTTACGCTACGTGGAGGATTTAAAGCAACAATAATGCGAATTTTTTTAGAATCTTTTTTTAATTTAAATTAAAATAAAAGCCCCCCCCCGTAACAAAGCGTAATGTGTTTGATAAGTGGAACAGCCTACCAGCAGAAGTGGTAGAGGGTAATACAGCGAGGGAATTTAAACATGCATGGGATAGGCATACGGCTCCTGAATGTTTACATCAGAATTGTCCTTTGTATTTAATATATTCTATGTATATTATATGTATATGTAGCACCATCCTATTCCACGGCGCCGTACAATGAGAATAACATCCTCTTTTTAATAGGGTGATTTTTGAAATGCTTTGACTTCCAACTGCCCCAGTAAATCTTAGATATTTGCAAACCCGTTCACTTTATTTACAGACCGGACCGCGGCTTATCGTTAGCGTCTATTAATTAATCATTCTGCTCAGAACGCCCGGCTTTTTCCACACTGATTATTCAGCCTGGACTCCGGACCCGTCCGCTCATTAAGTTTTATCTCTTGATGACTGCCTCGGAACAAGGGTGTCCTTGTCTCTATCTTACCAGCAATGGAGACGGGCCGGGGGGTAAAGGGTGACGAGTGATGTCTTATGACTGACCAGTTCGATGTGCTAATGTCCCGTGTTTGGCACTGAATAATGTGTGGGGCGGAACTGGACGGGGTTACGTAACTATCCATTACACGCTAACCTAAATCTAATACACGTTTACTGTGCTTTTATGAAATCCCCTCTTTTCTTAGAATCAGTACCAAATTTTAGAGTTCTGTATATCTATGTAAAATTTCTGGCTGTAACATAATTTGCAAAAGGGTTTACTGACCATCAATCAGCCTTTTACTTAAACTTGGATCCGCGAACACAACGTGCCATTGGGACACAGGAGTGATGGGAGTGATAAAGGGCCATTGGGACACAGGAGTGATGGGAGTGATAAAGGGCCATTGGGACACAGGAGTGATAAAGGGCCGTTGGAACACTGGAGTGATGGGAGTGATAAAGGGCCATTGGGACACAGGAGTGATGGGAGTGATAAAGGGCCATTGGGACACAGGAGTGATGGGAGTGATAAAGGGCCATTGGGACACAGGAGTGATGGGAGTGATAAAGAGCCTCTGTACGCCTATGAATACATTCCATAAAAAATCAGTCATTTACAGCATTAACCCCGTCTGCGCTGGCTTTCTGATCCATTTCATGTTATTTTAATGGACAAAATTTGTTTTCGGGACACAGGTTGGGGTCTCCATATTACAGCGTCTGGGGGGGGTTCAGGCAACCTGAAATAATAAAAATCTTTCTGTATGTGGCAGGCATCCTAATGGGAGCCGTGATAAAGATCATCGAGTCTCAAAAACTAGCAAATTGGAAGGTAAGAGCTCCGACAGACGCCTCAACGTGAAGGTAATGCGTAGGATGGCCATGCAGATGCAGAGCAAAGGGCAGCACAGCTCCTGTCCTCAGGGGCCACAAACAGGCATCTCAATTAAAGATTCATTAGAAAAACTCATGCTCTGAATTCCTGGCTCCTTTGCCGCCCTCAAGGACGGACGTTGTGCAACCCTATTCCTCATAATCCTCCATAAATACTTTGTATGTTTTTCTCCTCATATAGATAAAGAATACATATTACATACCTCCCAACTGTCCCGCCTTGCGGCACTCTATCCCGCCAAGCTCTTCCTCTGTCCCGCTTTTCAGGGACAGGTAGAGATCGACAGGGCAGCGGAATTCGGTACTGTCCGGTGTCTTACTGAGTATATTTATACGCATTCATGTGTTTGGGGGAGCAGACTGTCCCTTTAACGTTATCCTACAAGTCTTTTCCTTGGCCGCTGTGCCGTGGGGGGCCGTTTCGATAATCTCCGACCTTATGGTCTGCATTAAGGGGTCGAAAGTCCAGTCCTTCACTTTCTTCCTACTCCGTGAAGAATAAACCGTTTTCAAAACTCTTAACGCCGGTTCATAATGAAACCCATCATATTACATGCGGATGTCGTTTCCGTGGCAACATGCTGCAAATTTACATTAAAATTGCCCCACAGGTGGAGGCGGCATTGTTATATTGTTTACAAGTGAAACTACCTCCTCCGGTTCTCAGAATCCCAGCGTTTCCTTTTCAAAGACCGCAGGCCAATTACCATCAAGCCGCCTTTGTTTTAGGATTAAATGCGTATGAAAGAACCTATATAAATGGTAAATGTCACGGAAAAATGCTTTTTAATGCAAGGCCAAATTACTGAAAAATAACAGGACTTCTAAAAAGCGAGCAGACCCTATTCTTGTGCTAGAAAAGACTGAGATTTGTAGACTTTTTATGGGACACCGCAATGTCTCTTTATTAAATTTCATTTATTTATTTATTTTATTTATATTTTATTTATTTATAATTTTTTACAATGTATATTGGTCCAGATGTTGTTTGGTTATTGCAGTTAGAAAAAACAGAGACCTGTGTCTCATTTTGCTCCGCCCCCAGCCACCTCTGCTGAAAACAGGAAGCAGACTTAAGTATACTTCCTGTGAATGCATTGAAGTCATTGGGGGCCGAGTTCCTATTAAAATCAATGTGAGTAGCAGGAGCCAATCACACGAATTCTATCACCCTTTAGAACCTTGAAACAAAACTAGAATTTTTTTGGGGGGATTAACGGCCTTTATGTGTATAGTAGACCATTTGTATCACCAAAACACCCCTATAATCTCAATTATTTGTGGTTATATTAATGGGAAAAAGATATATATATATTTTTGTTGTTACAGGAGGAAGAAATGTTTCGCCCAAATATGTTTTTTCTTCTCTTGCTTCCTCCCATAATATTTGAGTCTGGTTATTCCCTACACAAGGTAAGCAACTCATTTATACGTTTTAATGTAGTTTTTTTCATTAAAAAAACAAACAAAAAACTTTTGGTGCGCCAGCTGAAAATGTTAGCGAATCCCTATATGTTCCCGGGCAATGTAACTCGCTCAGGAAAGATGGATCAGACTGCGGGTTCTTTCAGCGCCTGTAAAAATGATGACTGCGTTAGAGGACTGCACTGGGAGGCGGGTCCCGCCAAAAAACTTGCGGGCGCGGGCGGTCTTGCTGGGGCTGCGGGCGGGAGTGGGCGGTCAGGCACTGTACCTGCGGGTCCCGGTAATCCCGCGCAGTCCCGCAAGGCTGCCTTCTTGCTGCTCCCTTACAGTGTCTCCTAGCTTGCTCCGCCCAGGAACAAAACGGAGTCACGTGATGTGACGTCACTTCCTGTGACTCCGCCTTGTTCCTGGGCGGAGCAAGAGAAGAGACGCCGTGAGGGAACAACTCGAGGGCAGCCGGCCGGGACTGCGCGGGAAATCAGGTAAGGAGGCGGGCATGATTGGCCACAAATGTGGCGGGAGCGGGCGGGATTGGCCACAAATGGGGCGGGAGCGGCACACCCACATTGCGGGAGCGGGCGGGAGCGGGATTAAAAACCGCGGGAGCGGGCGGGAGCGGGATTAAAAAAGTAGTCCCGCGCAGGGCTCTAGACTGCGTGTCTATTCATGTGTAAGATTCCTCAGGTTTGGGAATGTAGGTATTTTGAGAGATGTCGTTATTTTCGGGATGTCATATATAAGCAAGTCAGAGTTCTGAATTAGAACACTGTGTAACCAATAGGAGACAAGCGAAACAGAAATCCCACCTCCTATTGGCTATATGCACTTTGCCAGCAGAGGGGCGCCTTGCAGCCATACTGTTCAACATTACTATCCCTTGGAGCTCTGCGGGTTTCGCCTGAGACCCGCACTCCCCACTTTACTGAGAGGGTGGTAGATAAATGGAACAGCCTCCCAGCAGAAGTGGTAGAGGCTAATACATTGAGTTTAGTCTCTGAGATCCTGCGTGCCTATGAGAACTGTAACTATATCAGTTATTATTATTATTTATGGTTTATATATCGCCATCATATTCCGTAGCTGAGATTGTCGCCTATACACTTCGTGAACACTGTGCTGGCAAATCCCATTGATAAAATATTTTGCTTATTTTTTAGGGTAACTTCTTCCAGAATATCGGCTCCATAACCCTGTTTGCCGTGTTCGGTACGACCATATCGGCCTTCATCGTAGGAGGGGGCATTTTTTTCCTAGGCCAGGTGAGGATTTATAGGGTTAAACTGGAAACCCCAACGTTTATAGAAATCTGTCGATACTGTCTCAGCAAGGGTTAATTTCATTGATTGACATCGACCAAGAAATCGTAAACCAATGGGCGGAGCCTGCGATTTAATATGAATAAAAGTGGGCTGGCCATCTAGTGTAGGGGGAGGGGACATCATATCCCATGACGCTCTAGCAACAGGATAAAAAAGGAAGGGGAGCATCGGTTTCTGGTTGAGCATCATGGGAGTCATAGCAGATGGGGAATTACAGATTGGCCACCCCTGATCAGGACTCCAGAGGCACAGCAATGTAACTACTACTATTATCTCTGATGTATATTTATATTTCCCACAGGCTGACGTCATTTACAAGCTTACCATGACGGACAGGTATGTTTTTAATAATCAGAGACACTGATTGGCTCCTTTTTTCAGAATGATGGGATTTAAAGTTCTGTCTCTTCTGATTGCTGCTGATTGGTCCAGGCAGCTTTATAAGGGGCGGAATAAGGACTTCAGGATGCTGCTGCTAATCTCAGCTTCCTCCATCTAATAATGTTTTTGCTGTGACGAGGGGCTCGTGGCCGAAACGTTGGCTTATTTTTTTTGTAGTCCTTTTTACTCATCGTCCACGAGATGACCCTCAAAACTCCGGATCTCCAGAACAATCACACTGATATTTCTTATTATATATATTGGTTTCTATGGAGCCACCGTATTCCACAGCGCTGTAAACCACAAATGAATATTTTTCTAGAATAAATATATTTCCCCAAGCATCTAAAATTTAAACAATCGTAAGGGGGTAGGTAGATTCCGTCTAGTGGGCCGTTTCTCCTGCTGTGAAGACTCAAACCTTAAAAAGTCGTTGGTCTCGTCTTAGATTCAGGAGCCGTATGTCTATCGCATGCCTGTTTAAATCCCCCCTCTGTATTACCCTCTACCACCTCTGCTGGGGGGGATGTTCTGCCAAACTTCAACCCAAACAAATATCTGTGCTCTGAGAATTTCTGGCTCTAGACAATCCTTATGTTTGCGTAACTCGAGGATGCGTGATGCCAAATCCGAAGACGATAATTGATTGATCTTTTTGCGAATCCTGACAGCGTTTTTTCCTGCGTTTGGCCGGCCGAAGCCGTGTTTTTGTAGTTTAACGCCAGCTGGAGCAATCTAGTTATTTCTATTCCCACGTCTGGCACTTCAGCGGCTAGCTTGCCAAGTGACCTCGATTTTTACAAGGCTGGGATTGGATTTAATTAACCCTTTCTTTAGTCCCTCAGCAGCCCTGGTGGTTGTCAGCCATTTAATCGGTCCACTTCCACCTCAAATTAACCAAGGAACTTAAAAAGTGTATATTTGACCCTAAAAGCATGTTTGAATACTTTGAGTACTTTTTTAATTTGCAGGTTTTATGCTGTACTTCTTATAGGGGGGTCTGTGGCCCTTTGGCTCCCAGTTTGTTAGATTAGCAACAGTGACAAAAATGAGCATTTCCTTATCGTGTCTTTGCAAAAGCGTGTTTAAGGTCCTTTTCTTTGCAGCTTCGCGTTTGGCTCTTTAATATCGGCCGTGGACCCGGTAGCCACCATTGCCATCTTTAACGCGCTCAACGTGGATCCTGTTCTTAACATGTTGGTGTTTGGAGAAAGCATTTTGAATGACGCGGTCTCCATTGTTTTGACCAAGTAAGTAACACTATGTTTCCGGGGGTTTATATAATGACTATTTGTCGTGAGATCTGTAGGCATCGTTTACTGTCCTCCAACTCCGCAAACGCTCAACGTTCAACTGTTCAAAAGTTTGGGGTCGCTCAGCTGTGCTGGACTAAGCTGAGCCAACGTCTCTACAAGAGGACCTAACTACCCCAAGCACCTGCCTACTCCATGGCCGATGAGCAGGTAGCATGAAGTTCTCGCTCTTCTTTTTGCCAATCCTCGTACCCCAGAGAATCCCATTGGAGCTCTTCTGAGAGCTCCCGCGAGTTCTCCGGGGGGACGTGAGGGACCCTTGCAGAAGCTGTCACTAAGAGAGCTCTTCGTACTCTGAGGTCTGAGCATCCATGAGACCCTGGCTGGTTTCTCCTCTAAAATGGGTCAACTTAGTCTTTTCTCATCTTAAATTTAATTCTCCAGGAATAAATTTTTCATGAGTTTAGCAAATCCAACCGAGTGAGGTCAAAACCTGAAAAAATCCCCGGATAATCTGTAGGCTTTGGTGTCAGCTTTGCATCACTAATGGTGGTTGTAGAAGTAATAATCAATTCGTATTCTGTAACAATGTCGTAACTGGGACAGAGAAGTGAACACAGAAGTGGATAGAATACTCGGTTTAGAATTCTATGTTCCAAGGAAAAAAATAAAATGACGTGGGAACCGATGAGCTCAGCTTATAAAATATAATAATTACAGACCCTCTTGTTACCTAATATAGACCCTGATGGGAAGTATTGATTGTGGGAATGCTAATCGAGCAGGAAACGGCCACAAAAAAAACCAGTTCCAAATAAGTTGATGTACTGATGGAGGGTGCCGTGGGAGCTGTTTTTTATTTGGTTCCCCAATAACATAGAAATGTTGAGAACTAAGAATTCTGTTTGATCCTCTTCTTTCTTGATTTAGTCGTTTGCAATGTTTTTTTTAACCCCGGAGGACTCCACATTCCGCAGTTGACATCCATTGTTTTATCTCTACGTGTAGCACATCCTCCTCCGTTTTCCTTTTCCTGTCTGTCTCTCTCTTGTCTCATTTGTTTTGCCGAACCCATCATTACTGTTCTCATGTTTTAAAAAGAACCACGGACCGCAATGTATCCAGGCATGATCTGCCCTTGTTTAGTGTGTCCAATCCCTCTTTGGGACCCAAACCCTTTTGTCCCTCTTTCCTCTCCCTGGTGCCCTTCTTTCCTCTCCCTGATGCCCTACTTTCCTCTCCCTGATGCCCTACTTTCCTCTCCCTGATGCCCTTCTTTTCCTCTCCCTGATGCCCTTCTTTTCCTCTCCCTGATGCCCTTCTTTTCCTCTCCCTGATGCCCTTCTTTTCTTCTCCCTGATGCCCTTCTTTTCCTCTCCCTGATGCCCTTCTTTTCTTCTCCCTGATGCCCTTCTTTTCTTCTCCCTGATGCCCTTCTTTTCTTCTCCATGATGCCCTTCTTTCCTCTCCCTGATGCCCTACTTTCCTCTCCCTGATGCCCTTCTTTTCTTCTCCCTGATGCCCTTCTTTTCTTCTCCATGATGCCCTTCTTTCCTCTCCATGATGCCCTTCTTTCCTCTCCCTGATGCCCTACTTTCCTCTCCCTGATGCCCTACTTACCTCTCCCTGATGCCCTTCTTTTCCTCTCCCTGATGCCCTTCATTTCCTCTCCATGATGCCCTTGTTTTCCTCTCCATAATGCCCTTCTTTCCTCCTCCTGATGCCCTTCTTTCCTCCGCCTGATGCCCTTCTTTCTTTTGTCTGATGCCCTTCATTCCTCCCCTGATGCCCCTCTCTCCTCCGGGGTTAGAATGTTTGCTGGGTATGAGGGTATCGCAGGGTTCTACAGACCGAAAAGCCCCGATAATGTATATCGAAATGTTACTATATTGTTCAGAGAAAGACAGTTGGATAAGGACTTGTTAGCCATATTGTACAGACTGAGTTTAGTTAAGAAATATATATTTTTTAAAAATAATAAAGGCATCAAACACGGGAATTTACAAAAGCGACCACTGTTTTTAAACGGAAAACTTTTGCCAAAGAGGCTAGAAATGTCGGCTTCTGGATGTTTGGAAGAAGCGACAGAAAAAAGGAGCGAGGAAAGACAAGACGTGGAGGTTTCCGGGTGTAGGAAGGAAATCGAGGGGGAGGGGATATTTATCTTTTAAACCGCTACGTTTAAGTGTGATTGATCGTAATGTTGATTTAACCATACTAAATTATTATAATTTTTTTTTATATAGCGCCATCATATACAGCAGCGCTGTACAATATTGCCACCACCCCCCTCATCTGCGAAACATTGGTTATTATTCTTTATTTATGAAACGCCAACATATTCCGCAGCGCTGTACATTTCAAACGTGACACGTGATACATTCACACACAGAGATACAACGGGAGTTGGGGACCCCGGCTGTGGGCTTGACCTTTCCTGCCGTGAATGGTGGGCTTCCCGAGGGTCCCGCTCGTGTGCTCACAATCTAAATTGTGTCTTGGCAGCACGGCAGAAGGTTTGACCAGAGGGGGGGATATGTCTGACGTGAACGGCTGGAAGACCTTCGCGCAGGCTTTGGGGAACTTCCTGAAGATGTTCTTTGGTTCTGCAGCCCTGGGAACTCTGACCGGCCTGATTTCTGCTCTAATATCCTTTTTTTGTGTGTGTGAAATGCTCATTGAGTTACATCCCCGGCTAATAACAGTATGATCATTCAGCAGCGAGCTGCCCCCCCCTTCTCCAAGGGTTTTATTGTGAGTCCGCTGATTGAAAAAGAGCCACATGGCTTGTCTTGGGTTTTAATCTCGTTGGACGTCTATTACTTTCCCCGGGCTGGGAGCCGCATTGTATTCATCCCGTGAATCCTTCATTGTGATAACTCAGTCTTTTGATGGTTTTCAGATGATTACTTTTGATCTGGGCCACTTAAAGGGACAGCACCTTTCTTTAATCCTCTATAAAAAGAATCGGATATTATCAGATGGTGATGAGAAAATAAGACGGTCCTGCCGTTAGTAGAAGAATGGAGACAGGCAAAGATTAGTTATGAAGCAAGAAGAAAAGAGACATGCGCTACCGTTCAAAGGTTTGGGGTCACTGAGCTGTTTTAATCCATTAGCCTTTTATACATAAACTTGGATCAGCGAACACAATGTACCATTGGAACCCAGGAGTGATGGGAGTGATAAAGGGCCATTGGAACCCAGGAGTGATGGGAGTGATAAAGGGCCACTGGAACCCAGGAGTGATGGGAGTGATAAAGGGCCATTGGAACCCAGGTGTGATGGGAGTGATAAAGGGCCTTTGGAACACAGGAGTGATGGGAGTGATAAAGGGCCTTTGGAACACAGGAGTGATGGGAGTGATAAAGGGCTGTTGGAACACAGGAGTTATGGGAGTGATAAAGGAGTGATGGGAGTGATAAAGGGCCTCTGTACTCCTATGAAGAGATTCCATTAAAATCAGCCGTTTCCAGCTACAATAGTCATTTACAACATTAACCCCGTCTGCGCTGGATTTCTGATCCATTTCATGTTTTAATGGACAAAACGTGCTTTTCTTTCAAAAACAAGGACATTTCTAAGTGACCCCCAACTTTTAAACAGTAGTGTATATGACATACATGTAGGTAATAAGTCTATGTTCGAGCACTAAACCCCCGAGCTCTGTGTCGTATAACACCTTGACGCATCTACGCTAAAATTGTGGATTTTATAGTTGTACAGCTTTCGTATGGGTGCGCAGCCTCGTATGCAAATAGATTTCTGGATTTGCATATCGGGCTGCATTTAATTTAGAAAGATTTTGAACGTATCTTTCTTGGAAACGTGCACCATATTTATACTTACCGGGTAATAAAGAAAATATAAAATACATTATATATTAAATATTCCCCCCAGTTTAAATCCTGTTATGATGATCCTCCAATGATATTAGGGTGTCCCCCTCTACTCGTATGCCCTCCATTATTCATCAAACAGACCCCACGTGTTCCTTAACCCTGCGTTCACGTCTTGAAGCATCTGGATTTGAGGAAGACGCCCTCCTTGGAGTTCGGAATGATGATCATCTTTGCTTATCTTCCATACGGGTTATCGGAGGGGATCTCGCTATCAGGTGAGTTTAATACATAAAACTAATAAATAATATATATATTTTTAATTTCATGAATTTCCTGGGTTTTCTCGTAAATGTTCTATTTTTGTTTATTTATTTCCTTGTGTTTCCTCGTGTTTTCAGGTATCATGGCCATACTGTTCGCCGGCATCGTAATGTCCCATTACACTCATCACAACCTGTCTCCGGTTACACAAATACTGATGCAACAAACTTTACGAACCGTTGCCTTCCTGTGCGGTAAGTTTTTTTCCCGGGACGCTCATTAACCCTTTAATGGCTCCCGGTTAATAAAGGGTTATGAAGCAGCGTCTCGAACCGAAGCTGGTTATTCGCTGTACTGTATAGACAGATTTGTCTCAGCCGGTTAGAAAGAATTTCACGTTCCAACTAGGAATGTTTTTTCTCATGAAGATTTATGATGTATTTTATAATGTTTACTATAAGAGGACTTAACGATGAACCAGAGAAAATGTTCAGAGCAGTAGTATTGAACCTATTTTGTTGCTACTACTATTTCTTTACTGAGAGATAAGTGGAACAGCCTCCCAGCAGAAGTGGTAGAGGGTAATACAGCGAGGGGATTTAAACATGCATGGGACAGACATACGGCTCCTGAATCTAAGACGAGACCAACTAACGATTAAAGGTTTAAGTCTTTACAGCAAGAGAAACGGACAGACTAGGCGGGGGCCGGATGACATTTCCACTGGGATTGTTGTCTGATACCAGATGGTTATTCTGTCTTTATTTTCTCCCCCCAGAAACCTGCGTTTTTGCATTTCTTGGTCTTTCGATATTTAGTTTTCCCCACAAGTTCGAAATGTCCTTCGTGATCTGGTGCATTGTAAGTATTCATTTAAAAACACACGTCTATCATGTGCCGTTGACTGGATTCATTAATGTACCTGCTGGAACCGTGCTTCGAAATCCAGCGTAGATGGGGTTAATTGTTGTAGCTGGAAACGGCTGATTTTTAATCTTCATAGGCGTACAGAGGTCCTTTATCACTCTCATCACTCCTGTGACTCCCATCACTCCTGTATTGCAATAGCCCTTTATCACTCCCATCACTCCTGTGTTCCAATGGCCCTTTATCACTCCCATCACTCCTTTATCACTCCCATCACTCCTGTGTTCCAATGGCCCTTTTTCCCTCCCATCACTCCTGTGTTCCAATGGCCCTTTATCACTCCCATCACTCCTTTATCACTCCCATCACTCCTGTGTTCCAACGGCACGTTGTGTTCACTGATCCAAGTTTACGTTTAAAAGGCTAATTGATGGTCAGAAAACCCTTTTGTAATTATGTTACAGCCAGAAATGTCCTTGTTTTCCACAAAAACAGCTCAGTGACCCCAAACCTTTGAATGGTAGATATATATATATATATATAAGTCTCAGGTAGAGAGTCTTTCTGGGAAGACCACGGGGTCGGAAGGTCCATATCTGCTGTCAGACCCAGTTTCTTCACATTAAACTGCCTGTTAGTACCAGTTCCATGCAGAGCTCCAACTCTCCTCTCCGGGGCACGAAGGCGGCCAAAGTGAAGTGCCGTCCTCATGGATGCAGAATAAATAGATGGTAACCGGCAGGTCTCTGCCCGCCGCAGAGTGAATCACAGAACCGCTTTCCCTCGCTTGGCTGCTCGGCTACAACAAGTAACGCTGCCTTCTGGCTTCCTCGCTGAGGGTAGTCGCTCCGCACTGGAAACAAAGTGGTTAAAGAATAGACCTCTCCAGCCCATCTGTACCAAATCCAGTGGGTTTACTAATGTGTTCTGCATACACATAGAAAGAAGCCATATTATAGAAAGATTGTGCATGTATATATATGTATATATACCAGTATATGTGTGTGTGTATATATATATATATATATATATATATATATATATATACATACGCGCACAGACACACTATTGTTTAAAAGTTTGAAATCTCCTTGTTTTCCATGAAACTTTTGAACGGTAGAGAGAGAGAGAGTGTGTGTGTGTCTCTCTCTCTCTCTCTCTCTCTATATATATATATATATATACATATATACATCTATATATATACATCTCTCTCTATATACATACATGCGTAGTGTATGGCTAACTTAAGTATAATAGATTGCAAGCTTTCAGGGTTTTTTTGTGTATAATATTCAAAGAAGAACAGACCTAATTAGTCTCAAAAGCTTGTCTCTTGCTCAAAAGAAGGACATGGAGCATGATGGCTGCTGCTGCTGCTCTTTGTAGTTAAATGTGCCGTAATGCAGACTCATCGCCGCACGCTGTTTAGGTGATAGGATCCTTTAGATGCTTCGAAATTCTTATCTGAAGAATGCGCCCAGCAGTCTGTCCGTGGCAGGGTCACTCCGAGTCCGTAGGCATGCAAGGAATTTGTGGACTGATTCCCCTTACAGGAATGGCGCGTTTAAAAAGGGCCGTTACGTGAAAAGGGAAAGGTGTGCAACGCAAAGCAGGTTAATATTTAGGAAATATGTTATATATAAGACTCCGTTTGGGCTGATCTGCTAACTTTTGTGTCAACGTCCTCTCTGTTATCTGCTTTACTGGAATTTACTACATGTTATCGTTCTTACACTAAATAAACCTGTGATGGTATTTGCAGATTTAACCCCTTAAAGACAATGGGCGGTCCCTAAACCCATTGAAAACAATTCTTTTTGAGCCCGTACATGTACGGGCTTTGTCATTACGGGGTTAAAAAGGCAATCTCTCTCTCTCTCTCTATATATATATATATATATATTTAAACACACACAACCCGTTCAAAAGTTTGGGGTCACTTAGAAATGTCCTTGTTCTTGAAATCACATTTTGTCCATTAAAACAACATGAAATGGATCAGAAATCCAGCGCAGACGGGGTTAATGTTGTAAATGACTATTGTAGCTGGAAACAGCTGATTTTTAATGGAATCTCTTTGTAGGAGTACAGAGGCCCTTTATCACTCCCATCACTCCTGTGTTCCAATGGCCCTTTATCACTCCCATCACTTCTGTGTTCCAACGGCCCTTTATCACTCCCATCACTTCTGTGTTCCAACGGCCCTTTATCACTCCCATCACTTCTGTGTTCCAACGGCCCTTTATCACTCCCATCACTCCTGTGTTCCAACGGCCCTTTATCACTCCCATCACTCCTGTGTTCCAATGGCCCTTTATCACTCCCATCACTCCTGTGTTCCAATGGCCCTTTATCACTCCCATCACTCCTGTGTTCCAGTGGCCCTTTATCACTCCCATCACTCCTGTGTTCCAGTGGCCCTTTATCACTCCCATCACTCCTGTGTTCCAGTGGCCCTTTATCACTCCCATCACTCCTGTGTTCCAATGGCCCTTTATCACTCCCATCACTCCTGTGTTCCAATGGCCCTTTATCACTCCCGTCACTCCTGTGTTCCAGTGGCCCTTTATCACTCCCATCACTCCTGTGTTCCAGTGGCCCTTTATCACTCCTGTGTTCCAGTGGCCCTTTATCACTCCTGTGTTCCAGTGGCCCTTTATCACTCCCATCACTCCTGTGTTCCAATGGCCCTTTATCACTCCCGTCACTCCTGTGTTCCAATGGCCCTTTATCACTCCCATCACTCCTGTGTTCCAGTGGCCCTTTATCACTCCCATCACTCCTGTGTTCCAATGGCCCTTTATCACTCCCATCACTCCTGTGTTCCAGTGGCCCTTTATCACTCCCATCACTCCTGTGTTCCAGTGGCCCTTTATCACTCCCATCACTCCTGTGTTCCAGTGGCCCTTTATCACTCCCATCACTCCTGTGTTCCAATGGCCCTTTATCACTCCCATCACTCCTGTGTTCCAATGGCCCTTTATCACTCCCGTCACTCCTGTGTTCCAGTGGCCCTTTATCACTCCCATCACTCCTGTGTTCCAGTGGCCCTTTATCACTCCTGTGTTCCAGTGGCCCTTTATCACTCCTGTGTTCCAGTGGCCCTTTATCACTCCCATCACTCCTGTGTTCCAATGGCCCTTTATCACTCCCATCACTCCTGTGTTCCAGTGGCCCTTTATCACTCCAAATTTCCTTGTTTTCCATGAGAACAGCTCACTGATCCCAAAGTCTTTGTAAAATCCTTTATTCTCCTTCACGCAGGTGCTGGTGCTGCTGGCGAGAGCTGTGAACATTTTCCCCCTTTCCTACCTGCTCAACTTCTTCCGGGATCACAAGATCACCCCGAAAATGATGTTCATCATGTGGTTCAGCGGTAAGACATGGACCGCTCCCAATCCCCGATTGTAGCATCTTTCTCTTTGTAGATCAAGGATCCTTACAAGGGGCCGGTATAGAGACCCTATATGTGGTGGGGGGGGGTGAATGTACGCGCTTCGTGGTGTAACTCCAGCTAGAGACCTATTCAAATGCTCCAATGCTGGTCTGAGTTCTGACAACCCTGTATAATGTATAGTTAAATCATAGAGTTGGGGCTGAGTACGCATCATACCCTCTGTTATCAAAGCAGCCTTTTCTTCCACTCAGAGCCCTTAATCTATACATGGTGCCCGTATCATCTTTTATTTATATAGCGCCAACAACTCCCGCAGCGCTTCTTACAGTCCCTACCTTCTGTGTTATAACCCCCAAATTTCCCCCAGCAGCTTCCGCATTAGCTTTATTAGCACACTGTTTACCAGACACAAAGGTAATGAATGAATATGGAGCAGTTGAAATTGACTGCTCTCACCAAAATAATGACATCACTAATTGAACATTGTGTTCATGGACGCTCGCGACGCTCTTCTCGTCAGGTCTGCGGGGAGCCATTCCGTACGCCCTCAGCCTTCACTTGGAGCTGGAGCCGATGGAAAAGCGTCAGCTCATAGGCACGACCACCATCATCATCGTGCTTTTCACCATCTTACTGATGGGCGGGGGCACCATGCCGCTCATCCGGCTCATCGACATCGAGGACTCCAAAGCGCGCAGGAGGAGTAAGAAGGACGTGAACCTCAGCAAGACCGAAAAAATGGTTCGTTCCTTTTATCTATTCCAAACGATCAAAAAGAGAACGTGACCGACTTACTGCAGAAACATGCTAATGATAGCTCCGCCCATATCCCCACCCATATTACTCAAACCCTGCCCACTACAGGGTCAGAGGCTTAGATGGAATGGAACGAAGTTTTACCTTACCCAGGGGGTAGGTAGATGAAACAGCCTCCCAGCAGAGGTGGTAGAGTGTAATACAGTGAGGGGATTAAACATGCATGGGATAGACATACGGCTCCTGAATCTAAGACGAGACCAACGACTGATTAAGGTTTGAGACTAGAAGGGGGCCAAATTGGGCCGATCTGCCAGTGAATAGTATGTTTCTATGTAGATAACGTGCAATGCGAGTGGCTGCCCTTTTGACCCCTTATGCATAATAACATATATTTTTTTAGAGGGACATCTTAAAAAGAAAAGTACGTTGAGGGGTTTGTGTATGTAAAGGAAGACTGCTGTGATTCGCAGCGATTTCTCCTCTGCTTCATGCACAGTTAAGCCTCGGTCGGCTGTGAGTGCTCGGAGCAGTGCTTGTTACTCTCAGCGGCCCTCCTCCAGAGCGTTTCTTTAAATGGAGAGGTTCAGCCGCGATGCTGATCCCAGGAGCCGCTGCCGGGGCCCTGCTCTCCGCCGGCGGCCTGGCAAAGGCTTTGTTTAGCCCATAAATCTGCCTTTTACGTCCTGGAGTCTGGATGATATAAATATTTCCATTATGAATGGCACGGCCCTTGGCGGTAATACAGGTCCCTGACCCCCCCCTCCCCATTAGATTCACTTTAACCATTTTAGGTTTTTTTATGAAACCCCAGAAGGGCAGGAAGGTTGTTGCGGGCGAGAACGTATCCGGCAGGAGGAGGCCACTTAAATCTCAAGATAGTCTGTGTTTTTACCCAGTATCCTGTTTATCCGTCACACAGGAGCTGCCATTTTTTTGTACAAAAAAAACCTCTATCTAATCTGCAGCGGTCCGATTCATGGAGAACACGACCGTTATCTCTGCTGTAGAGCTCCCTGTTTCGGTCGCTGGCATTGTCAGGGAAGGAGATAAGTCAGTGAAAGATGATGATAATCTCAAGCACCCGGCTTGACCCTTACAGATCATGTGACGCTCGTTACAGGACCTCATTAATACGGAGCAGTCAGTATGTACAAACGAGGTACGATGGGCGATAAACCAACAAAATTAGCGGCCGCTTGAAGAGAAACCATCACTGAAAACTCATATTGAACAAATATTATAATATTATATAAAATGTGAGGACATTTAATTGGTTTGAGGTT
Source organism: Spea hammondii (assembly GCA_029215755.1). NCBI lineage: Eukaryota > Metazoa > Chordata > Amphibia > Anura > Pelobatidae > Spea > Spea hammondii. The sequence goes on from JARDYJ010000013.1 coordinate 23,303,126, forward strand.
CCCTGTGAAAATACATGATCTGTACTGAAGGCACTATAAACACTATGATGATGCGGCCAACTTGATGGAGACCCTCCTAGCAGTAGGGGTCCGTCATGGTGGAGCCCCTGCCATCGGTAGCGTTCCAGCTTGTTGGAACCCATGCTGGCAGTAGAAGTCCATCTTGGCAGACTCCCTGTCTACAGTAGAGGTCCGTCTTGGTGGAGCCCCTGCCAGGAGTAGACGTCTATCTCAGTGGAGCCCCTGCCAGAAGTAGAGTTTCATGTTGATGGAGCCCCTGCTAGCTGTAGAGCTCCATCTTGGCAAAGACCCTGTCAAGGCAAGAGGTCCATCTTGGTGCGTCGCTGTGGACCTTTAAAGCAGATCTTTATACTTTTAGGGCAACACTATTGAATCAGAACATTTATCAGAACTGACAGAAGAGGAGTATGAAGCTCAGTTCATCAAACAGCACGACCTCAAGGGTTTCATGTGGTTAGATGCCAAATATCTAAATCCATTCTTCACCAGGAGGCTCACCCAAGAGGTAAGCTGGGGGGGGGGGTGTTATCCCTGGGATATGATCTCGGAAATAGTCATTATTCTCAATGACGTCCTACCGGTCCCAGTATAACCCTGTGAATTACTCGAGTCACCCACCGAGTCTCCAGACCCATATGGTCGCAGGAGAGGTCTGTGCCACAGCATCCCACCATACTGACCTGTCGGCTTTTTATCATAGGACCTTCATCATGGTCGGATACAGATGAAAAGCCTGACAAACAAATGGTACGAAGAAGTGCGTCAGGGACCTTCTGGATCTGAAGATGATGACCAGGAGCTGCTGTAGAGAAAGGCCAAGGAATCCCCTTCATCTGAGGACCCTCCTCTCACCAGCAGGTCACCCGTGGGGGACACCGGAGGCGCATGCGGCACGGCAGCGAGTCCATTTTACTTACCTTTGTTCACTTGTGATAAAAAATGCAAATATCTCTAGCAAACGCCTAGAGCGTCCCGGAAACGCTAAATTGTTGCACTACGTGTTCTGTTCATAGTTTGTAATTCTGCGAGGTGTGATTGTAAATGTTACAGAAATAGCTCATTATTTCGTTTTCAGCGGGTGGCTCGAGCGTGGCCCTCGGCTGCCGTTGTCTCCTGTGATCAGCCAGCACGGGTTCGCTGTTCTGGAGGAAGCTGCTTATCTATCAAAAGTTATACTTTGTATCGTTCCACATCTTTGCAGAAGATTGTCGTTTAGGGAACGCCGGGATCGGCCTCCACCAATGTAGATATTTACGGGTGTACAAATTATATTTACGGAAAATATTATTAGAATTTAAGGATTTGGGTTTTGTTTTTTTTGTATGTGGCCCTTTAAGAAGAGTAGCTGTTGCTTATATGATGTAGAAACTAACATTTTTTTTTAATTATATTATTAATTCTTAAAGGCGCAATAGACTAGACAAACCTCCCGACTTCTACCCAAGCAGATCGGGACTGTCCCACACGAAGCGGGACAGTTGGGAGGCATGCTTTAAGGTATGGATTATGCTTAGCTTTATCCGGTCTCTTCGTTTGATCATATACCGGAAACGTTCTCGAGATAACAAAGCATATTTTTTCCCGGGATGAATATTTTTTTTAATATCGCCATTCTCCTTTCGCCCAAATATTTTTTGGGGGGACGATTGCAGGATTTTAGGATTCCGGAACACTTGGCTCACGGTTGGTTTTCCTCGAGCGATTTGGCGATTCCCTGAATGCGTTCTTTCGGGAAATTAGATTCGTCAAGATTTTCTTACATTTTTTTTTTTTCTAGTTTTTTTTTTTTTTTTTAACAAAAATGACATTTTTCATTTTTTGGTTTCTTGGGTTTTCTCGGTGTTTACAAATCTATTTGTTGGGGAAATCTAAGAATTCTTGAAATGCCACGTGAAAATATTAACGCTGTTTTAGAACTGTTATATCGGTTGTCGATAGGAATATGTCGTGCTGTATAGTGTTTAAAGTTTGCAATTTTGGCACTTTATCAGGAAATCGCGGGCGCCCTCGACGCGGCCTCGTAAAAAAATAGATTTGTGTATATTTGCTCATCTCTCTGTGATTTAAATGAAATAATATATAATAATTTAACAGTTCTCACAAATTCACTATATTGAGTGTTCCCAAAATGGGGTGACCCGACCGCAGAACTCTTCGTTTAGGAGATCAGCCCTTCTCTACATGTCACGTGGATGGGGAACGTGCACTTTTTTAGTGGAAAACGGAAACTTTAGAAATAGGCTTAAAATGTGAATTAAGACAAGGCTCAGAATACCAGTCCGTATTCCGTATAGACCGGAATTCACCAGCTACTTCCACCAAAGTCTCCTCGGCAGGGGGTTTAACGTCGGGTAACTTTGGTAGATTTACGAGCAACCAATGATTTTGTCCGATGATGGGAGGTGACCCCGGTTGTTATTTTAGGTCCATTGTTCCAAAAAGAACGTTCTCCAAACCTCAAGCCATCTCAGATGTTCTCCTCGGTTTTTTAAACCAGCCAAGGAAAGGGGACATTAGCCAATCGCATGATCCTTTGTTAAATCCTCCATTGCATTGTGTGTCCTTTTCTTGCAAATGACATCATATCCTGGTTACAATGTGTCGTAGAACGCAGACCAACATGGACTGTTTCAAGGGAAAGTCTCCTCAAAAAGCCTGTTGAACCGAGACCCACCGGGACTTAAGTGCCATATGGGCTACAAATGTCCAGGACCTGCCACCCTAGAGCCAGACCAGGAGACCCCGCAGCTTATAAGTTCATGTATCAGCCTAGGGGTTTCCCAACCAGTCTTACGGATACCCCAGCTGGAGGACATCTCCAGATCCTGGACCATCGGTGATCCTCCAATCAAAATACAAGAAAAGAGTTTATTATCCCCAAAAAAATCTATAGCCTCTCCCAGCAGATGAGTAGCCCCCCCACGAATCTGTTTAGTCTACGGGATCGGGCACTCTAGTTCTGGGGCGTCCTTTCTACCTTGGATAATGTGAATATAATTAATAACATAAGCAGAATTCGTTTGAAAATGTAATATATATTATGTAATGTATTGTCTTTTTGTCAAAATAAAGTTTTCACTTTTTTCCATTTTTTTCTTCCTTCCTTGTAATAAAAAAGCTTGAATTCTATTATTCCATTGTTCCTTTTTATAATTATCCGGGGCCGCTTTGTCGCTGGGAGGTCACCTTTTCCGAATAAATTGTAGAATGTAAATTGTTTTGCTTTTCTGCATTTAAAAAAACCCAAAACACCAATATTGCCCTATTTTATCTAATACACCAAATTTAACTAATGTCCTCCAGGACATACTTGAATACAAGAGAAACCCCAATATACGGTATTTTTCCTGGTTAAACATTTTTTAAATAAAATATGAAATATATATGAAATATATAATAATAATATATTATTATATATAAAAAGATATTAATCAAATTGATAAATGCAAGCACCCTCTTGGAACAAAAGAAAAATATACTAATACATAAAGGGACCCCCAGGCAGGATATCCAACAAAAAAAATGCATATTAAAGTATGTAGTGAGTAAATTAATAGGCATTCTTCAAACCTGAGGGGAGGGGATATTAACCTTCAGGAGAAGCTGCAGCTCCTGAGCTGAAACTGCCAATCAGCTGCAGAAAAATGCCCCTAGTGAAATGAATGAGCGCTTTTTTCACAGGGGTCTCATTAAACTCCACCATTGAATGGTCGATGAGCCAGCGCTGGAGCTGATTGGTGGGAAGTGTAGCACATGGGGGCAAATAGCTGTCTGCGGGGGAAGGGGGCAAATCCATATGGGGGGGGGGATTCCCCAGAATCCATCCATGCATTTGTAATGGGGACCACTTGGCTATTGTGTGATGGTCGGGTGTCCCTTTAAACACAAATCCAGCATTATTTACCCTTTAAGGATAAAAATATACCCCAAGGAGTTCTCCCTGCCGGGTAATAAATTATTACTTTTCTATGGAAACTTCAGACAAACTGGGTTATGATTTTCTAGACATGTGATGTCATAACACAAATATCCTGTCAGGGTCAAAGATATTGTTTATTCTGTCTCTTTAAAAACAGTGTATGTAAGTGAATAATATGTATAGGGCGTCAAACACAGGATATACGGGACAAGTGGGAATGTGCGCTAAACTTCCGCTAACCTTACCCTTTATTACCCGCGTGCAGCAGAACACATGGACATTGGAACTATTAAAAATACAATTAGGATTTGCCACCTAAGACACGACTATAGTAAAGAATTCTAAACTCCATCTTTCTATCGCTACTAAATGCATATGGAGGCTTGGAAAAAATCTACTATTTCCCACCCAGCGCGTTTCATTTTAACATGTTTTTTCATCTCCCGGTCTAGTGAGTGATCAGTGTCTCTCTGAATCAAAGGCCCGGCGAGTTACTTAGAAGTGATTTTCCTTGCCGGCTGCGATTTCTTGAAGTTATTCAAAAATTCTAATTTGGTCGTTTGGTTCTAGAATTCTGTCGACAGCTCAAAGAGGACACCTAGTGGTCAAAGCGGGTCGTGCACGTTACCCACATAATGTATCTATTGTGCAAAGGATCTGCTGCAATCAGGTGTAATGTTGACAATGATGTATGTGCTTGGATGCAGCTAGCCAATGAAAGCATTCCTGTTGATCTATACATTTACTTTCAATGCTGAGATCCGTTTCTATGGATGTTCACATACCACCAAAGCCCAGGGATAGGAAAAAGCACGTCTAAAAGGGCTTCAGTATCTGTTGTAAGGCGCGCGGAGGTTAGTGGTGTCTATTATTATTATTATTTATTGTTTTATATAGCGCCATCAAATTCCGTAGCGCTGTACAATGGAGCAACTAGCAAAGTGTCGCGAAGCCTTTCTCTGCAGATCCCAGCCAGAGACCCCATGCGCAATCAAAGAATGAAATCCGCTGACTCTGCAAAAAGAGAAAGCTCTATGGATAGCTGGGCATATACAAAATATGTACGTGTGATTGGCTATGGAGGGCTAGATAGGTTCAGTGTTAAGTTTTGGATTACCTTGCGCATGGTTGCGTAGCTCTGCATTCACACTTGTAGACACTGTTCATATGACAATACGTTTTAAGGCGCTAACTGGGGCTGGTGGGTGATTATTTCACATATGTGCCAACAGCAAGGAAGAGAGGAGAGGAGAGTATGATTGTTTCACATATGTGCCAACAGTGGAGAGGAGAGGAGAGGAGAGAGAAAATAGGTGCTGAAAGTACATTAGTGATTCTTTAGAACTTCAACATGAAAATGATACTGTTGTATTTGGTTTCAGGGAGGAAAGAGTTTACAATTTGGTGATGCCTTCTACCTTCTGTAATATTAATCGGAAAACATCCTGCGACCACATAAGCTTTCAAGCTTAATATGTAAACATTTATTTAGATTCGTATTAACAGATTCACATCTCAAGGAGCAAAGTCTACACGACGAAAAAGGTTTTTCGATTTCCTACAGAGTCAGCGCAGCTAGCAGTTTGACCACTAGATGGCGATGCTCGATTGAGTCTAGATATGTATTGATATAGCGCCAGCAGATTCCGTAGCGCTGTTTCAGTAACTGCCAATCAGTAGCTTTGTTTGTGTCAAATTAAGTGTTCCCAGCAAAATTATGAATGAGCCAAAGAAATATTTCTGGGAAGGGTTTGGATCTTCAGCAGTACGAAGGCTGTTCTTTTCAATGGTACAGGTACTCCTCGACTTACAACGGGGTTACGTTCCAATGAACCCAAGTTGAAAATATCGTAAGTCGAATTCACATATCACTATGTGTTCTGTCCCCTCGTCATCCTTGGGTAATCAAGTCAATTTACTGAGCTGTTTGGAAATGAAAGTGTTAAATCCCACAGAGTAGGCGGAAGGACACCTTTAAATTGGATACAAAAAACACAAAAAAACTTTAGGAAATCATTCTTCCTACACCCCAAATAACATCCCAGTTAAAAGGGGCGGTATTGGGGGCCTGCTTTGGACGCTACCTGGGAAAAGCGATTTAGCAGAAAACTTCTATGTCTTGATGTGTTAATGAGTTCTCATAGTCTGTCATTGTGATGGACTAATATGTCATACCTCCCATGTGTCACACTTTAGGACCCAATTCCTGTGCCCCTGCCCCCCGAGATGCTCTTACATTTAAAAGTAAAATATATTTTAAAAGCAAATTATTTTTTTCATTTTAATGCCATTAATGTCAACAATATTCATATATATATATATATATATATATAAGGAATCCAATCTACTGTATTGAATATTAGCAGCAGCGACGCGGACCCCGAGAGAAGTCACCCGTTTACACGCCGTGGGCATCTCAGACTAAACAAGGTTTATTTCCGACAACGCTTCCTGTACGATGGATACATTTACATCGGATACATTGTATCCGTCCGACTTCCAGGAACTATAAATATATAAATAAAGCATTAAAGTGTTTCCTTTAAAAAATCCGGTCATATATAATTACATTTAAGTACGTTTGAGTACATCTATATAAATATATATATACAGCACTACGGAATCTGTTGGCGCTATATATATATATATATATATATATATATATATATATATATATATACACATATATCAGCATTAGGGGGTCGGTACCAAGCAGATCGGTGTGGAATCCCATTACCCATTCAATGTGCTATGTTGCCTGATTCATTAAACTGAAGAATTCACCCCAAATTGGCACTCTGAGCCTTGGTCTCACTTTACTTCTGCCTGTAAAGTTTGTGTCAATGCAGTAATACAGGTTAAATAGCATTTGCAGCGCTCGGTTCCCTCGGCAACCACAGTAAAACATGCTAGGGCAGGGCTCGTGGTGTGTGGATGTACGTGACTGTATCAGGTGTCAGCTGTGAGACTGAGCGAAGGGCACGGCCTCGGTGCCAGAGAAGAGCAGCAACACCCACCCAGCCCCACTCACGGGCAGCCGCCCACTGACCAGGTCTCTGCGCCACCACCCTGCCTCAATCCCCTGCCGCTCTCTCATTGGCCGCCCGTCACATGCCTGCGTTGCGTGGGCGGTATCTCATTGGCTTCCATGTCACGATTCCCCGTTCTCATTGGTCTTTGGTTCCCTCCCCTTTCTGCCTTCGCCCAATGGCTGGGGAGTTTGTGACACCTGCCTCTCTGGTTGGCTGGCAGGGAACATGGCGAGGAAGGCGCACGGAGGAGCCGTCAGTGACCCCCGGCTCTGCTCGCCGATGGCCGAGGAAGGCGAGGCTCTTGAGAGCGAGCAGCAGGGGCGCCCCGAGGTGTGCAGGGAGGGCAGCCCAAGGTGGGGGCCCCAGCACGCGGGGGCCAAGGAGTTAGCGGAACTTTATTCTCCAGGTGAGCAGGGCAGGGGGGAAGACATGGGGGCGGACACACCCGGGGGCTCCAGCGGCTGTCACTGGCCTGTCAGGCTGCGGGTCCCTTTAATGCACGGTACCGGGGTGCAGGGTTATTGGGGCCCCGTTCTGTCAATAGTGCTGCATATGGGGAGGAGAAGGGACCCCCCAGGCTGCCTCTGAGTCTCACTCTACCTTAATGACCCCAAGGGGGATCTGTGTAGGGAGTACAGGGACCCCCACAGCCTTCCAGGATCACACTGAATCTTACTATTCCCCACTACATCAATTTCCCCAGGACAGATCTATGTGGGGGTACAAGGACCCCACAGGCTACAGGGATACTGCTTCCTGCTATATCCCAGCACATCAATTACCCCAGGGCAGATCTATGAGGGGTACAGGGACCCCAAAGGGTGCCTGGTGACACTGAACCCCACTGTGGGCAGTAAGCGGGACCCCCAATCAATAAAAAAAAGAAAAAAAAGAAATGACCCTCTGATGAATCATTAAGCTCCTGGATAGCTTGATATCAGTGAGCATACAAGCTGTTGGGGTAACAGTGGCCCCATGGTACCCCTGCACCTGGATACTATATGTGTATAAATAGGGGTATTGGCAGCCATTGGGCCTTCAAAGTACGGGGTGCATATTCTTCAGCGTTGTACAATGTTTAGGGGCAGGTTCATGTCATCGGGCAGCAGCCCACATTCCCATTTAGTGAAAACCAAAAACACAATCCTTTCCTCTCCGCTGTATCTGCCCCAGAAGACGTAAAGCAATTCATTATTTACCACAACGCTGGGGTAACAAAAAAACACGGGGTGGGGGGCGGTGTATGTAATCTTCCTGTAACAGCCGAGCCTTACTCACCCTGTTTGTGTTGCGTGTTACTATGTAACCCGACTGCATTCTTCATGCGTGATGTGTCCGGGGCTGCGCTTTATGTATTGCGTAACCCCTTCTGGCTGATCGGGGTGTAAAAGGCCGGAGCTGCTGCGGAACTTCGTTGTCTTTGTTCTCTTTTGCACCGTATTGGGCAGCGATGCGGAATTCTAGGAATTATATCGATGACTAAAATCGCAGATCGATACAAAGTGTTAATACAACCCTGGAAATGTATTGATCGGTAGCCGGTTTATGTAACGGAACCATCGGTCTTGCAGCTAATTGATTGTTTATTAGATCGGATGCTGTTCCTACGTTTGCAAACCGCACTTAGGTGTTTAGGGCTCGCTCACCGGCGATCTTTCATCTTTTTTTCAAGACAGCAAATCCCCCCCCCCAGTCCTTCCGCCCCCCGTTCAAAAGTTTGGGGCACCAAGGAATTTCCTTGTTTTTGAAAGAAAAGCACATTTTGTCTGTTAAAATAATGTGAAATGGATGAGAAATCCAGCGTAGGCAGGGTTAATGCTGTAAATGACTACTGTAGGTGGAAACGGCTGACTTTTAATGGAATCTCTTCATAGGCGTACAGAGGCCCTTTATCACTCCCATCACTCCTTTATCACTCCCATCACTCCTGTGTTCCAATGGCCCTTTATCACTCCCATCACTCCTGTGTTCCAATGGCCCTTTATCACTCCCATCACTCCTGTGTTCCAATGGCACGTTGTGTTCGCTGATCCAAGTTTAAGTTTAAAAGGCTAATTGGTCAGAAAACCCTTTTTGTAATTATGTTACAGCCAGAAATTTCCTTGTCTTCCATGAAAACCACTGAGTGACCCCAAACTTTTGGCCGGTATTGCGCTGTGGACAGGTGACGGTGGGCTTCATGGGGTAATAAAACCTCGTCTTCAGTAATGAGTTCTCTTTAAATCTGTTACAGAATATGGGGGGGGGGTTAGCGGCCCCTTTCTGTCGTGTGGCACACTTGGGGATTCTCATATGTAAGACATGTTGTTAACATGCTTGATGCAAGTGGCGCCGAGTGGCCGTTAAATGGTTAAAGCAATGGCTGCTAATGGAAGCTTTGGTCGGAGAGCCCCGGGGCGGGGGAGAGGAAGCCGCCGAGGGGCCTAAGGAGAAGCGAGTCGCTGGCGTCTACGGAACGAGAACCGATCTGTTACCGAACGGTCAACGTGCAACGGTCGGCAGAAACAGTTTATCAGTTGCTATGGTGATTGCGTCAGTCTCGCCACGTAGCTCTTTATATAACCTTCGTGGTTTTTGCAGATAAGCCCGGTGACTCCATAACTTCATTAACCCCTTCATGATAACCGTGGCATTTATATTTAAACAAAAAAGAACCCTAAGCGCGTTCGCTCTGCTGCAGAAACTTATGATTAACGATTGTCGGCGCTGACCTTGTACTTAACCCTTTAGCGTTTAATTAATGTGATGTATCAGATGCTATACGGTTTACTTAACGCTCTCGAACCTCGAACCAAGAGCTCTTGTACAACCCGTGAGACGACCTAGGCGGATATATAAGGTTCAGGAGCTTGTCGTCCGATCGTTCATGCGCGTTACCGTCCTCCCCGATCGGTCGCACCGGCCAAACACGCTGTAGGCGGCCATATCCTACTATTCCCCTCCCGCTACTCATACTCATCCCGTCTGCAGTTTGAGGCTACTCACAGAGTATGTATTCTTCGATAGTAGGGATGTCTGAGACATTAGACTGTCCCTGACAGCAATGACATTTATGTGATCTGCAGGATTATTCCTCCCCATTCAGTTGCCGTTTATAACATTTATCGGTCCAGGCTCTACAATCTCTCGGAACCCGTGGCCCTGAGTTCTAATGTGTGATGTCATTTTGCACACTTTAGAATGGGGGGGGGGGGTGCGATTTTATAGAGATCCGTGATAGAAAATTACAAAATAAATAAAAAAAAAAAAAATATATAGATCGACTAAGCTGTTTTCCTTCAGCTCCCCGCAGCCAGCCGCGACCTGTTTGCCGAGTCGGCACATGATTTTAATTTGCTTATTGTCACAAGTTTCAAGATGATGAACTAACTGCCCCCCCATACCCCGCAGTATTTCCTAGGAAAATAATGCATTTTTAATGTTAAAAACAATAATAATAAAGGTTTATTTATTTTTTTAAATATATTTATTTATTTTTACAGGAAAAAGATTCCAGGAATGGGTCTCTGTGATCCTCTGCTTTGTTTTGCTCGCCTACAATTTCCTCAGCCTGATTCGCTACTTCAGCCTGGACCACACGGCCAGCATCATCTTTAGTATCTGTAAGTAAACCCCCCCCCCCCCCCCGTAAAACCCCCCCCCCAAAAAACGCCCCTGAAATGAAACCTTTCCTGAGCTCTAAACACGGCGGATTTCATTTAAACCTCTAGCCGACTTAAATCATGATTTTTAAATGTAAAGAGTCGTTATTTCCGGTAATTATTTCCGGTAATTAATATTTGCAGCCAGATAAAGAGTTTATATTCAGAAAAATAACCCGTCAATTGCTTTTGGTTTAATGGGTTAATCACGCATAATAAATTGTTTTATTTAACTCGTAACAATAACATTATATCGCATGCTTCTCACCCTAATAAAGTTGGCAACAAATATATAAACATAATATAAATGAGAGGTTTTGGTTATATGAATTGGCCAAAGCATAATTAAGCTCACCCGCCACGTCAAGGCACTCTCTCAATAGGGTGAGAACCTACTCTCACCTCTACATAGTGGGCACACAAAGCAGTTTATACGGCTACCAAAACCTTATTAATGTGTTGGGGGAGGGGCAATTAAACCTCCTTCAAATGCTTTGGCCAATTCATATAACCAAAACCTCTCATTTATATTATGTTTATATATTTGTTGCCAACTTTATTAGGGTGAGAAGCGCAGACAGTATTTTGTATACATTGTACAGCCAACACACTGTATTTGCAGCATGCTCACACTGTTTGGTAGGCCTCGTATTACACATTTGTATTATTTGAGCCTGAGACTAGCTTAGCGCACCGACATTTTTTCTTTTTATTTTCTTGTATTTGCTTAAACGTCAGCGTTCATTAACTGAAGGGGTTAAACAAAGCTCTATTCCATGCTGAATAACCTTTGAGCTACAATGCATCCTTAATAGAAAACTATCTTTAGAGAGGTTTTTCCAACAAAAGCATTTAAAAAAATAAAAATAAAATCTGATTTAAAATTTTTTTTTTTTACATTTATTTCATGTAATTATTTAAAATCTATTTTAATTTACTTTCTAAAACACGTATCGCCTGCCTATAGCGTGTGCCCCCCCCCCCACACGCCACTTGTCTCACCGCCTCGCTTCTGCTATTTATCATTCTGTATCCCCCCCCCCCCCAGTCTCCTCTTGCGTAGCCCGGGGCAGCTGGGGGGGGGGGGGATACTTCCAGCTGGATTATAAGCCCCCCAGGGTCCAAATTTAATGTACACATCAGGGTTATTACTAGTGGATTATAAACCAGTGTTCAAGCAGGGGATAGCCGGATGCACACTGCTTTTCAACAGGACACACCAAGCAGGTGACGGGCACATACCGTCGTATAACCTAAATCCTGAGGCCCCCATTATAGAGCTCTATGTGTGATGTTATTATAGAGGGGGTCCATGTGGGGGCATTCAGGTTTGTAGAGCAGATGTTATTTAGTTGTTGTGGATCCGTTTCTGAGCTTGCTATCGAGCCACGAGTTAAGAAAACAGAGCCCCGGGAGTTGATATTGAGCCGCGTACAGAGTAAAACCTAAAGGGGGGAGGGGGAAACGGCCTCCCGAAGTACCGAGTGATGACAGTATACTTTAAGATAATACTCTTTGATTGGCGCAGTGCCGTCGTATTCCGCAGCGATGCACGTTTAATGTTTTTTGTTGAGCATTTCTGGCGGTTTTGGTGAAAAATAAATAATCTCGCTTCTAATTAGAACGTCCCTGATGCGTTTGCAGACGGCGCGAATGAATTGGTCGGCAGAGCGAGTCCCCCGGTGGGCTGCGATCTGTAACGCGCATTAACCGATTTCCCAAATGAGCCGGCAAAGATCACAGCGGCGGGTTGATTCAGCGCAGCGCATGCACGGAGTTTAACGATGAAGGGAAAACACAGTGATTGTGTTTTTGAACTCTGGATCTTAGACGTTTTATGTTAGATCAGTAAATCACAGCGTCTTCTTATGCGTTGTGTTAACTGTATAGATTTTTACTCTGGTAGATAAGTGGAACAGCCTCCCAGCAGAAGTGGTAGAGGGTAATACAGTGAGGGTATTAAACACCCATGTTTGTTTGCAGATTCCCTCTCGGCAGGTTTGTCAATCCAAACGCAAACAAGCGAAGGGGTTTCCTCTCCATATCTCTTCCGATCCCGCTGATAAGATAGTCGGCGGGCTGATAACGGCTGTAAGGGGGGGGGGGGGGGGGCAGAACATACAGGCCAACAGCCTCTGTGTGTGAAGAGGGGGCAATAAAGATAGCAGGTGCCTTTATCAGATCCAGAGGCAGGAATTCCACTTGGAACCAATGAGATTCACTCATGCATTCTTAAATACTGTACCATTAACCCCTTCCCGCACAAGACGGAAGCCTGGTGCTTAAAAGGTTAATGACCCGTGATGCAATCCACACTTCTGGTTTTTGACCGCAGAAGGCGGTAATTCTGGTCTTTTGGTTACTTTTACAAAGGAATTTGGTTGTAAATGCCGGACCTGCTTTTGCTTCCCCTGAAGATTTATGAAACTTTAGAGCAACTTTTTATCGTCCAAATTCATTTTCTTAGTGGTTTTTTTTTTCTTCTCAGTTGCAGGAATCATCACTGCGGATTTCGCCTCTGGGTTGGTCCACTGGGGGGCCGACACCTGGGGGTCTGTGGAGCTGCCAATCGTTGGAAAAGTAGGTTTTGGTTTCTGTATGGTTTGGATATATTTCCATATCATTTATGTCGTTATTCATGTAGCACTGTCGTATTCCATGGCGATGTACAATGGGTAAACCGGATATAACAAGCAGAGCGTTACACAACGATTTGGACCCGCAGAAAGAAAATGAAATGGGGCCCCTCAAACCTCCGCTACTCATTTTTTAATAATAAAAAGATCGATTTAATTCAGAAAAATCACTTTTTAGAATGTTTAGGATGGGCTCGAGCTGCATTAATGGAGAGCGGTCCCGCTGCGTCGGGGCAGGGGCTCGAAGACGTGTCCATGGTTATCGGAAGCTGAAGGGTTACCCTTATCACGCTCCGCTGTCTCTTTGTGTAATGCCTCTGCTGAAAGGGTTAACGTTTGCCCGATCCATCGCTTGAGTGCACCGAACATGAGTGATATCCGATGTGAGTGCCGCCTCCTGCCCGTGTAACGCAGCTAATGTAATCCGAGAGCCAAGCGCCACTCGATTAAAAAGCCGGCGTCAAACCGCAGCCGCCGGCGGAGCGCGTGAAACGTTTTACACCCGACGAAACGTATCAACACGCGTCCGGATATCCCTTTCCAACGCTGGCTTTAACCCTTTCATCGTATACCCTGGCTCTGTCGCTCATGGGGAGAAAAAGGTTGGAAGTCTCGAGACCCCCCCCCCCCCAACGTAGGGTCACCCTGGCCTAAGGTTGCGCATGGATCGACCTTTAGCGTCTTTCGCAGGATAAGTCCACCTCGCACTCGTCTTCGTTCTTCTCATATTTTTCTTTTCTTTCTTTACTTCAAAAGTCTGGTGCAACTTCCGAAAGAATACGGTTATATGACGGTATCTGCCGAGTCTCCTCTATATTGATACGAAGTCCCTCGTGAGGGAAAGACTTGGAATGTTTAGTCCTTTTTTCAACTCTGCCATATTTATTAAACGTTCGTGAATGTCTTTTTTTTGTCCCAGGCATTTATCAGACCCTTTCGGGAGCATCACATCGACCCCACCGCAATTACGAGGCACGACTTCATAGAAACCAATGGAGACAACTGTATGCTGACCATCGTCCCGCTGGCGAGCATGGCGTACAAATTCACATTCCTGTCTTCAGGTGAGTGGGCCGTGCCCCTCTCCCACGGTCGCAGTCTTGCAGGGGTTTTCCTGCCGCGCTGACACGGAGGTAATATTGGTCGTTAGGACAGTTATTTTAGAAGGGGTCCTCCTCGACTCTTCTCCAAAATGCCTCTTTGGTTTTAACTTAATAAACAAATCTCTCTGGGGGGCCTTGGTGAAGAGACATTTTATTGGGGGGTCGGCTCGCTTCGTGATGTCCTGTTGGCGAAGAGGAGGTCTCAAATGATGAGTATTTCAGGATCTCCTCAAGGTTGCAGGTTGATCATGGAGCTTCACATGTTTGTCGTACTCATTTCTTTTCTTTTTTCCCCCTCTTGATTCCGTAGATTTAATACACAAAACGTACCCGACGGAATGTTTCGTGTTCGCGCTGGCGATGTTTGTGACGCTGACAAACCAGATTCACAAGTGGTCTCACACCTACTTCGGTCTTCCTTCCTGGGTGGTCTTCCTCCAAGACTGGCACATCATATTGCCGCGTAAACACCACCGGATCCATCACGTGTCCCCGCACGAGACCTATTTTTGTATCACCACAGGTAACAAGCGCTTCCCTTTCTTATAGGGGAGTGGTGGGGTATGAGCTCTCTTTTGGGAACGGCTCTTAGGAAAGCTTGAGAACCAGAACTGGGTCGTAAATAACCCAAAAGTAACGAATTAGGTCGTAAATAACCCATGTGATGGTGATCGTGGTATGTTTGATGTTGGAGCTTTGACCTCTTGATCTCCCTGTTCTAAGGTTGGCTGAATTACCCGCTGGAAAAGATCGGTTTCTGGAGACGCCTAGAGGAGATCATCCAGGGAGCTACGGGAGAGAAGCCGCGATCCGACGACTTGAAATGGGCTCAGAAAGTGAAATGAGGCGACGCCAGCCCTACTCCAACCCTGAACGAGAGTTTGCCAACATTTTAACACAAAAAAAATCTAAGCGAAACCTAAAGCCATTAGCCAAATATAAGACTTTTTATGGAGTAACTGACTTACTAACTGTGCTAACACCCTAGGAACTGGTAACCAAGGACTTTCTCTCCATAAACGAACATCAGGAAAGGTCCTCGTGTTCCCGTCTCACCAGAGCGCCGACCGTTCCCTTTGCTGATGTCCTAGTGACGTTTCACCAACCGGAGCCTCGTGTGACCATCTCATGAGCCGGTAGAGAAGATTGTAAACTGACTTGCACTACGGAAACACATCGGCGAACTCGATAAGCATTTGTTGTATCAACATGAATGAAATCAAGCATGTCATGCAGCTATGAATAATTAGAGCAGTTTTGTTTTTCCGTTTTATTTTTCAGGATTTTTACTTGTTGTTTTTGATCACCTGATATCCGAGAAGGGCTAACTCTGCATGTTTCTTTCTCTTTCGGTTCATATCGGTCGGTCTGCGAGAGCGCGGCTCGAGTGAGATCGGTGGGTCGCTGTTTCAGATCATAGAACGGCTTCTCCCGTTCCCTCATCAGTCGGTACAGGTATCTTCCCGGCCCATCAATAAAGAGCTGACGTGTCCGGGCTCCGCAACTGACACCTCAAACCTGTGATCATAAAAGATAGAATCTGGGATATGAAGTCCTGTTTTTGTTGTAGTTATTACAAGAATTCTGTAGAGTACATGGTATCACTCCAAGGTTTAAACCCGACAGCAGCGTAGGTCACCTTCGATGTTTAGGGGTCCAGCTGCCCCTCAGACTGCGGTTAAGCCATCAATTGTTCGCTGTTCCCCGTGGATTGTGAATTGGGGGTCCGTCTGTGGATAGGTAGACAGTAGAAACCAAGTCCCATTTTATTTGTCGTCGTTGAAACAAGCGGGGGAATCGGCCGTCCCGTCGAATGTCCATTTGTTGTGAATAAACGTGGCTTGTAGGTTTTCTTGCCGGTGGCCGCGTAAACTCCAAAGTATTCATCTCCGTGTCGCTGTATAACGGAATTATAGTGGAAGTTGCCTGTGTTTTTTTCCATGGCTTCTGTTTTAAGGCTCAGGACTGCCTTAATTGAATAGTTGGTTTGACAGGTATGCCGGAACGGGGGTCAAGCTGCAAACTATCTCTTATCAGTGTAAACGTGTACATCCGCATACGATTGTCAATTTATACCTCTTGGAATATAATATTTTAAACCACTTTTTAATATATTTCACCGTTTACACTCCGTGGTGGCGTTTTTTGTTTTATTTCCGTTGGAAAGCTGCAGTTTGATTATTAGTATTACACGGCGGGGCTTCTCACATCACTGACCCGCCGCCGTCACATCGTTTCCAGAGCGCGAGTATAAAGGGTCCCTGTGTGCGTCAGTACGACCGATTATTTAATATAGAATATTCTTTAATAGAATCAATTCATTAAAAAGCAGCTTCAGCGTAATATCCTATCTTTTCTCCATTTTTATATGTTTGTTTTCTTATATATATAGATTACACGCTGCCGTTCAAAAGTTTGGGGTCACTGAGC
Source organism: Spea hammondii (assembly GCA_029215755.1). Classification (NCBI taxonomy): domain Eukaryota; kingdom Metazoa; phylum Chordata; class Amphibia; order Anura; family Pelobatidae; genus Spea; species Spea hammondii. The sequence continues at coordinate 23,319,908 of JARDYJ010000013.1, forward strand.
TGAAAAACAAGGGCATTTCTGGCTGTAACATAATTTTAACAATCAATTATCCTTTTAAACTTAAAACTTGGATCAGCGAACACAACGTGCCATTGGAACACAGGAGTGATGGGAGTGATAAAGGACCATTGGGACACAGGAGTGATAAATGGCCATTGGGACATGGGAGTGATAAAGGGCCGTTTCCAGCTACAATAGTCATTTACAGCATTAACCCCGTCTGTGCTGGGATTCTACGTTTTGGCTGCGCGATTGTTAACCACCACATTGCAGAAATGCCTATGTCTGTTTAGCAAATGTTGTTGATTTGGATAATTATTTACCATGAGGAGAGAGGTTAGAGAAGAGAAGTCTTATTATATGGAGGCTCCTTGACTATGTGGCTCAGTATATTTTAGTGCTTTTACTTGCTGGGCTTCCTTCCGACCATTCGTTTCCATGCCATGTTAGGTCGTTTAAACCCGGCCCTTTTATCGGGTTCCCCAGAACTTGTTGACTTCAGCGTGGATGTAGATCAAATCTGAACTTTGAATGTTGCTCTTGTGTAGCTACAACTCCTGTGACGCTCGGTCAGCCAGGCAAAGACCAGGCTCCAGCTGGAGGTTCAGCTACACAAAGGCTCGAGCTGTCCGCCTGCTACCCTCGTTCTAAGAATCCCGTAGAATTCCGTGTCGGAACGCGCCGCACTTGTGCCAGGTGTATTTTTAACGAGATACCTTCATTGTCAGATCCTTTCCTTTTCTTCCCGTACAAGTATTTGCTGGATGTTGATCCTGTCAACAGCCCATCCTCTGGCCCGTGAGGGCCTGCAACGCCACAAAATCCTAGGACCTCCTCGCAGGTGGTCAGGGCGCTCTTTAAGGAGCAAAAGTCAGAACAAGAAGAGGCTGGTAGAACTGTCCCAAAACAAATGTGGTTGGGGGGCTTACAAATAATACACCAAGTCTGATCCAGGCACCAAATGCAAAGTAGATTATGTTGGGGAATACATTTGTCTTTAAGATCTTCTCTCAGACACACGATGTACGGCCGGCTTTTTAAGGTGCTTCTATTATTTTTCTGTACATTATATAAAGCCTTAATTTTTTTTTTCTTCTTTGTGTAACGGGGATTATTTTAATTTCATGTTCTAAATGTAAATATATTTATAACAAATCTAGATATTACTGGTTGTGGACAACTTACTGGTTTCCTGCGTCTTTCTTTACAAAACAAAACAAGAAATCACCAAGAAAAATCCACTTATATCCCCGATTCAAAAATAAACTGCGGACAGGTAATGCTGGGAATCTGCACATACTTTGTCCTGCTGTAATGACTCAAACCTTAATCAGTCGTTGGTCTCGTTTTAGATTCACAATCCATATGCCTCTCCCATGCTTGTTTCAAGTCCCCCGCTGTATTAGCCTCTACCACTTCTGCTGGGAGCCTGTTCCACTTATCTACCAAGTTCTCAGTAGGAGAATTAGATACCTTAGCTGTCTTCAGACAATGGATCAGTCAAAGCAATGTATTCAGAGTTGTACCGACGGCGTCACGCATTTTATGGGGCTTAGTTTGTTGCGGATGATCCGACACCGTGACAAATAACCTAATGATCTTAATACTAGAGAGAGCTACTGGATCCAGCTGAATGCAACAGGAACACGCTGGGTTCCAACCAGTAGGTGACCTCAACTCAAATATAAAAAATAAGTGAAATCATTAGTTTTCATGTAAGTAAAACATACCGTTTATGGCGCTAAATAGAGGGGAGACAGTAAATGTTACGATAGTATACAGCGCCATCTAGCGTCAGATTATAAGATTGGGCAAAGTGATCCATTTGTATACAAATGATGCTTTATTACTATTTATTGTTTTATACACCGCCAATAAAGTGCACTTGGGAAACAGGACATAAGTAGTGTATAATGTTTCTATGCTCTTATGGATGTAGCTCACCATTTACCAAAACCCCTTCTTTCCACGCTCTTCCCTCTCATCTCCAGCACAGTGTGATCAGCAAGCAGGGCCACATAGCCTTGCACTGCTGATTGCAATGTGTGCGATCAGCCAGCAGGTGGAGCAAAGATGCCAGTGGTGTCTTGACAGTACCGGAACGGAATGGTTGATTGGGCGTTCCTTATGTAATGGTGCTCACACACACATTTGGTCAGCAGGAAGGCTGCAGGCAATAGACTGCCCGATCTCCCGCGCAGCGGCAACAAGATGCCCCTGCCACGGTCAAAAGTGCATCCTAAGGGTAGTCTTGCCACAATGTACCTAAACGTCCATAAGTTAAGAGAGATGTTAAAGGCAACAGGTCTAATTTCCATACTTTGCAACATATAGTTTTCATTCTCCATTTCTAAACGCTTAATTGCGAGTCATCTTTAGAATCCGGACAACCAATAACCTTCCTTCGACGTATAAATCCTTGAGTACAATCACAATCGGTGTACGTTTTAAGAAAGCGTGAGCTCTTCTGCCTGCGTATCCTCCGATGAGTAGTAAGATTCCTATCGTTCTTCCAACATCCCAAACGCGACCGAATCCTCCTGTGTCTCCCGCCTCGCCGCAAAGCGTCCGTACGAATGGCTTCTCTACTTTATAGACGGTCTTCTTACATTTCTATGCCCTGTGTGTGCTGCTACCTGCAAGCCATTTCTGGTTTGATTTTAGATCTTTTAGGTGCGTTTTAAGTCTGCAACGCCACTGCTATAAGATCTACGCTCTGAGGATGCAACAACACCCGGCGGATAGTCTTCTTTCCTTGAAGCCAACATCTCCTCGATGCGATGAAGCATAGACTGTGTGCTATAGGGTCTGCTTTGACATTCTATTGGTATACAAGACCAAAATTTGTGCAAGTTCCTTCTTCATTATATGCCTGCATTGTGTGTCCTTCTGTTTCCACTTCCTCCATAATCAACACTATGTTGTCTTGCAACATTTGCTTTGCTTATTAAAGTCGGTGATCTTTCCTTCTTCACAAAGGACCGATTCAATAGAAAACCAGAGATTTCCTTTAAACGGGGTTGACGTATATTTTTTTTTTTTGACAGGTTGGCTCCGGATCTTCCGTTTAGGGTCAGACTTGCTCCTTGCTTATTTTAAACAATCCTCGTATCTTCCTCTGCATGACCTGATGCTGATAGAGGGGTCTTAAATCCCCCCCGCCATGTTTCTACCCATGGATCCATTCTTTTGGATGGTTGTTGAGTCTCCACAATGGAGGGTCGTATAGATTCTTGTGTTTTTCTCCTCCTTTTCAAAAGAGGATAAGACAGCCGCATTGACGTCTTATTGGCATCTCAGGGGGTGACCGTCAACTCGCTCGTTTCCAGACGCCATTTTCTCGAGCAGCAGAGACTGAGGGGGATGATCCATGAGTGGGGGGTCCGCATCTTTAAGGCACATGGACTGCCCTTATGGGTGACAGATTCTCCAGTCTTCCTTGTTGCGATTTAGGCCTCTCAAGCCAACAGGTTCATTACCTCCAGGGAGGGTAGCAAGAGCCCTCTCAGTAACCTCATCATCCATTATCTGTGGGAGTGGGCCCTGGACATCCTGCTGCAGCCTCCACGTGAATATTTTATTACTCTCACCTGCTTCTGCTGGCACTTTATCTATTGTATTCCTCTTCACGTTTTCAGAGAATTCCTTGACATACAGCGTCACTTCCGGAATCTGCAGTCCATCAAAGAGTCCTAAATACTAGAGGTGTTATTCCTACCGAAACTTCAAAAAAACCCAAACCGCTAAAACACAAAATGCACATAGTTTCGTTGGATATCACCCCTTGGTCGTTCTCAATTGCCCCGTAGGTGTAGATCACCGGACATTCTATGTTATGTCTGTGTCTTTCCTGATTAGAACTCTGAATACCAATTGCCAGACATACCTAACTTTATGCCCTCATCAAACATGACTTCCGGACTCCGCATATTCACTGCAGCGCCGTCTGCTGGCCGTCTACCCGAACTTCCTGCCTGGGTCTCTATGGTTCCCTTTTGTCGGCTGGCCCCCTCCCACAGCCTTTGCGCTCTGACAGCCGGGCGAGGTTCTCGCCTTCCGTGACGTCACCGGGAGGCCGGCTCTGGAACACAGCGAACGCAAGATGGCGGCCACCACGGGCTCGGGTGAGCGGGGTGACGGAGCAAATTGGGGGAGCAACTGGCGATAGCGGCGGGGAAGGAGTATCCTAACGGGCACGGGCAGCTCCCGGGGACCCTAGGCAACCTCTCCTGCTCCTTCTTGCCGCTGCTGAGGCGGTGCCTTGCCGGGTAGAGTCGGAGCTGGGGCCTTCCCACCACCCCCTCAGCCCATGAATCTGCTCTGTCAGGACCCCGGTCTCTCGGGGAGCTCAGGACCCCCAGACAAGACAGGGCAGGGGTGACCTGGAGCTTTCCTGGGGTTCATGGATGCCTTTGGGGCGCCTCTGGGTGAATGTATCCCACCAATACTGTGGGATCTAAAGCCCCTGGCACAGGAAGAGTTAAATTCTGCAGTGTCCTGCCATTCATCCTAATGGGTTAATACCCCCAGTGGGAGCACTGTGGGTTCCCAATGGGATAGAGTGCGGTGAATGGGGAGGAAGTATTTAATGCCCCCTGCATCATCGCAGTACCTGCCCCCTCTCCGGGTCATTAGGACTTGCTGCAGAGCGAAACTACCCCATCCCTTCATGGCAGACGTAGGGATATCCCCGTTCGCGAATCATAAAGTGACATATGTCGTGAGGTCATCGGCGCGTCTCATTGTTAAATATCTACCTGATCCACCGAGACCAGCGCGGGGGTTTAAATACCCTTTTCTGCCAACATTGTGGTTTTGGGGTAAATATAATGAAAACAGAATTGTGATTAATATGCGGCCCCCCCCCCCCCCACGGGCTCCGCAGCCGGCGCGTGATTTATTGCCCTGTGGTGGTGTGGAGATCGCTTACGATGACCCAAGAGATTTCAGCCCATCTGCCCAGCGAGACGCTCCGAGTGTAACCGGCGTCTGGGGGCAACCGACGTCTCCTTCTGCCCCCCCGGGGGGTCCTTTCAGAATTTACCAATTCATAAAAATTTCACGATGCGCTGAAACGGTTTCTCCTCCCGAGGGTTATTCCGTTCTCCAGAGCCTCTCTCGATTGTTGGTATGAAATACTTAAGGGTCGGCCGTGTCTTCCTGGGGGTTAAAAATCTAACGCCGTATCTTGCGGGGCCGCTATGGCCCTTCTTGCAAGAGAAGCTCTGTTGGCAATCCTCCCATGATGCGTAATTAAGTCACTCACTGTTTAGTGAATAAGCAGCTAGCAGGAGAGCAAAACTCCAAATAGGAGGTAGAAACGCAGAGCCTGCCGGCAGATCGGCCCCATTCGGCCCCCATCTAGTTCCCGTTTCTCCTGCTTTAAAGACTCAAACCTTAATCAGTCGTTGGTCTCGTCTTAGATTCAGGAGCCGTGTGTCTATCCCATGCATGTTTAATACCCTCACTGTATTACCCTCTACCACTTCTGCTGGGAGGCTGTTCCACTTATTAAGAAAGGAAATATAATCTATTATTCCAGTCTTATTGTAGTGATAATAAATAACATAGAAATAACATGCACTAACGGTCCATGGGTCATTTTAACCCACGCCTGGCTCTCTACACACCCTTGGCCATATCTCCCGCGCATCAGGACTGGATCTTCCTGCCCCATCGAGGCATCTAGCGCTGGAACGTCGTACTAGATCCCGGTGTGGGGCATTTATGTGGCTCCGCAGACCGTTCCGGCTCCGGATTATTTCCCCCGCGGTGTTCGTAAGAAAGGCTGTAGCGATCAGTCTCAAGGCAGCGTCGCTGATGAAGAACGCCTGTTATATTACACCGAGTCCTTCAATGTCAAAACTCCAGGAGAAGCTGCGGATCCGCGGGGGCCGGCATTCGTGCTGATTATTGGTTGCTTGCAGCAGGAAAGCTCAGCTCGCTAATGCCCGGTTTCGGTGTCTCGGTTCGCGCAGAGGGCCGCCTGGTGCGTCTATCTCCGAACCAAATGGAATTCCCGCGATAAACATCCTACGCTCCGGTCCTCTCTGCATTTGCCGTATGCCGGCTCCTGTTTTCACCCCTTGCCCGTGAGCTAACGGCGCTGATTCGATTATCTGCGCTTCTTCGCTGTCGAGCTCAATGAGCTCGTTTCCCATCAGAATGAAACCTCTCGCGTCTTTCCTTCCAGGATCCTGCATGCGCGGCAAAAAAATAAGAGGAAGTTGACCAAAGCTTTAAAGAGACAGAGGGTCTTACCGGCTATAGTGACATCATCTCCTGTCCTCCTGACATCAGAGAAATAAACCCCAGCCCCCCCCCCTAAAACGATTGCTCCCGTCTCGCTGCTCAGATACGTCTCAGGGGGCCGGGTTGACCCCCCAAATGACGAGACCGCTAATGCGATTCAATGTGTGGAGTAATAGGGACAGGTTCCGCGTTCTCTGATATCCTTCACGTCGCGTACCGTTGCGTTCGTGTGTCATTGGAACGCTCTGTAACGTTTCGTCTCTTCTGTTCCAGGCGTTAAAGTTCCACGTAATTTCCGGCTTTTGGAAGAACTCGAAGAAGGCCAGAAGGGCGTAGGGGATGGAACGGTCAGCTGGGGCCTGGAGGACGACGAAGACATGACGCTGACAAGATGGACCGGTATGATAATTGGACCTCCTAGGGTAAGTGAAACGTTTAGTCCAGATCCCACTCGGCCTTTTGCTGCAGCAGATACTCCCTGCTTTGGCCGATTCTTCGCCTATGATGTCATTGCCGAGGGGAAAGGTTTCACCTCCTCCCCTGACGCGCGAAGTGCGGCACGTAACACCTCGGTTGAGATACCCTGCGCTGGCCGCACAGACCTCTGCCGCGTGGCGTTACGTTTCGCCTCCATAACAAACTCATCTCTGGATGTCTTCCTTTCTTTTTTTTTTTTTTGCAGACAATTTATGAAAACCGAATATACAGCCTTAAAATAGAGTGTGGCCCTAAATACCCAGAATCACCTCCGTTTGTTAGATTTGTAACAAAAATTAATATGAATGGGGTGAATAATTCAAATGGAGTGGTGAGTATGTTTCCCTCTATAAGCTACGACTGTTTGATGGGTTGATGCGCATGATAAGCAGGATTCTGTTGTAATAATAGAATTGGGATAAATTGGGATTTTTTTCTTCTAGATTTTTTTTTTTCTGGTGCGCGATAAACGTTTGTAAATATGATGTCATGCTTTGTCATTTTCCTTCACAGATCTGCTTTTTTTTTTTTTTACATCACTGTCAGCCGTGTATTCTTTCCTAGACCGTCCCGGGTGGCAGATCCATGGGGATGGGGGGCACCATAGCCATTCTGCAGCAAAACCAGGGGCATGTCACCCTATCGGGCACTGAAGCCCCTTACGGCTCAGTGGGCAGATCTCTGATCTCCCCAAACTGCCTACCTACTCTACACTAACCACATCTATAGCGTGCAGTACCCAGCGACACACTTTGAGGTATGATGTCATATCCCAGGAAGGGCACTGGGATATGACATCATACCCCGGTGCTCATCAGTAAATTACATTATATTCATAGCCACAGCACTTTTTTTTCTCCATTGTTTAAATGATTTATTTTTTAATTAAGGCAGGAGCTAAATGCTTAAACATCAAGCAGGGTACCGAGGGACCTTTCTTTACACGCGTGGCCAGTCATACTCTACTAAAGCCACATAGTGTCCGCCGCGTCCTGAATGTATCTTATCGCTGAGTGTGTTAATTTGCAATATTTAACCTTTTTTTTTTTTGTATTATTATTCTAGGTGGATCCCAGAGCCATATCTGTTTTAGCCAAATGGCAGAATTCTTATAGCATCAAAGTCGTTCTGCAAGAACTCCGACGTCTTATGATGTCCAAAGAAAATATGAAACTTCCTCAGCCACCCGAAGGACAATGTTACAGCAATTAGAAAAAAAAAAACCCACATACAAGACAAAAAAATGATAAAAAAATGTAAAAAAAAAAAAAAAATCATGCCCAGTTTAAAATGAATTTAAAGCTGTCTTCATTTTCCACAGTAGTAAATTTTCTAGATACATCTTGTAGACCTCAGAGTCCCGAAAAAAAGGCTCCCAAGATAAAAATCACTTTATCTTGAGAAGACTGTAAATGATACTAATATATATATTTTTTTTTTTCTTTTTTTTTTTTTGTTCCCATTTCAATCTCCTTTATGTTGTGCTTAAAAAAAAAAAAAATTAACCCTTTCACGTCTAACCACTGTCTGCTTAGTTTCGAAAACTTCTGGTGTCAAGAAAAATCTATTTAAATTTATTACTGTTCCAGAGGCGTGTGGCACATAAACGCGACTGTGAAAACATGTATCACACAATCACATTGCTGTAGTTTATTCTTTTTTTCTTGGCCTGATTTTATCTTATTTGCTTGTAATTCTGAGCTGTTTCTAAAAGTTGTTCCACAGATTTTTTTGGGGATTTTTTTTTTCCTCCCCATTTTTTTTTTTCTTTTCCAATTTGTATTTTTCTTTTTGTTTGTGCCCAGCTTCAAACTGGGACTCATGGACTACTAATGGGAATGCGTGCTAACTTGGGTCATCTTCCCTCTCACCCCTTTGTGTCGTCGCTAATAAATGCTCAATGTGGCAGATCGTGAATTGTTTTTATTTTTTTTATTCACAGATAATTTTTTTAATTTTTTTTTAATTTATTTATTTTTTTATTTCTGACCCGGGAAGGATTTCTGTAGTTTGGGGTTTCATGCGGTGTTGGAAAAGGTCGTTATTTTCGGAGGAGTATTTAAATAATATTCAAGTCGTTCAATATGGTTTAGAATCAGTTTGGGGCAAGGCCGTGTTATTCTAAAAAAAAAAAAAATACACATATATATATTTAATATAATGACTGGTCCTTACTGCTCCATGTACACCGTGCAGTAAAAAAAATAAATGTCAGTTGTCATGGAAACACCACCTATAGACCTCTGTGGTCCACACAACCTGGTGTTTGTATGTAGAGATGCCAGAGAACACTTTAAAAATAATATGTAAACAAACTTTACGGCAGTGGACCAAAATCTTTAAACCAAGCCCCCTTAGGGGGCTATCAGCCCTCAGCTCGCTTGCCAGCCCTCCCCATTAATCATCAAATTAATAGATTTTTTATTAGTTTTTTTTATTTTAACCTATTCTTGGTTGTGTTTATATTGGAAAATCTACACAATTTCTAGATTGCTGGAAGAATCTCTACCTGGTGCGTATTTAATGTGATCAGCTGGAAGTGCGTCAACGCGGCGTTTAGTGAATAAATCCCATTGCGAGGTTAATAAGAAAGCTTCTGGTTATTATGAGTTAAACACCGAACTGATGTTTATTTTACATACAGATGAGGAGATAGACATTGGTGTCATTTAGACCCGGTTGTACAGCGGTTTGTGTCTGGGCGGGCAGGGACGTATCGCTTAGGCTTGATATAAGTGTGACAGAGCCCAGCTTCGTCCTATATGAGAAGAATAAAGACGCGACGAGACATCGGTCAGCGAAGAAGCCATCTAAGTATAAATTTGATTCGATGGTAGTTTCGATCTGCGGCCGTTGCCAGCGTCTACACCCCTTGAATATGTCCCCTTTACCCAATCCTATCGGTCTGTAACCACGTTCCTCAAACTCACGCGATGATGTTAGGAGGCTCAACAACCGGGACCTTTAAAAGGTGGAATGGTGAGCTTCCCGCAGCACACGGTCACGGCAACGTCACCCTGGGTTACCACTTACCGAAGGTGGAAGTGAAGCTGCACCTGTTGCGGCAATTAAGGACTAACCCACCACCGCCTGGCTGCCCGCCGTAATAATTAGCAATGGAGGAATGACTGAAGACCGGGTTTGGACCCAAAGAATTAGAGGTTATATGAGATGCTACCGCCTTCCAACCAACCTCTGCAATCCCTTAATGGTAAACGCTTCCTATAATAACACAGCTGGCCCATTAACCCCTCTCCATACCAACCTTTAAATAGAAAGTCCTGTGGGAAAAGGGGATAGCCCCCCCCCCCAGCACTGTATACAGTAATATAACACCCAGCACTGTATACAGTAATGCTGGTCGGAGACAAAAACCTGGTTTATATCAATAAGGCATGGAGGAATAAATGAGAGTACAAAAAATGGCAAGTTTATTGTAGTCCATTCACAAGGCTTTAAATCAACAAGTCCTGCAGCAAAAGATATGCCCCTTAACCCCTTCCCTGCCTGGCCTTACAAGATGCATTGTTTGAAAGTGTCCATGAACACATCCAATTTATATGGTGAAAAGAAACTAATTATATATATATATATATATATATATATATATATATATATATATATATATATATATATATCTCAAAGGGTATGGACTACGACGACATAATAAAGTCTACACTGTCAGGAATTTCAGAGCATTCCTTCTTAACAGGTGCTTGGAAACACAAAATATATAAGTGTATACATGGGGATTATAACAATACAAAGGGTTAAATCCCGCTAGCAGACCCCCCCCCCCCCCCAAATACCATTAAAGCACACAAATAAGATACAAGACATCAAGCCGTTTATGTGAAGCGGAAGAAAAGAGTCCGTAAAAAGGGACGAAGTTCATTCCAGACCCGTTCGGTTCCTCTCCTCCATAACTGACCTAATAAGCATCACCGGCTATCGATGTGTCCGGAACGGAGCGGCTCCTCCTGCCGGGGCCTCTGCGATAGAATTTCAGATTGAAAAAGGGCCCGGAATCCATAACATTTTCTTTTTTTAAGAGATTCCGGAGCCTAGGAGTTAAAAAAAACAGAGGACCTCTGACCGTATAAAACTCGGGGGACGGGCGGAGCGGGTAGGGTTGGGACAGAAGAGACGGGAATAAATAATTATCAGACTCTGAGGATCTCGAGGCAGTTGTTGTAGCAGATGGCGATCCAGTCTGGCTGAGTGCTAGCCCACTGCACGTTATTGATTTCTCCCTCCGCCGTGTACGCCAGGATGGGGTCCTCGATCGCGCGTGGCATCTGCTGGATATCCCATATTAAGGCCTGGTGGTCATCGGCTGAAAGGGAAGACAACATACAACGTAACCTCAAACACTTTGCAGGTTAATAACCACTCTCTCTGGATCCCTCACCCGTCCGACCAGACTGGAATATCAATATACCCACAAGGCAGGGACCTCCTTTCCTAATGTATTCAAGTCACTCAGATCAAGATGTCTGTAGCCTACTGGACTTATTCTAGCTTCTCTTTTATATTGTGAACTGTAAAGCATTAAATACGACTGCTAGTGCTAAGTAAAGACACACGCACGCATTACGCAGGTCTATAATGCTATGTTTGATCACAAAATGTAGAAACAAAAGCAGGCGCCGCAGAGTGCAACAAGCTCAAGGTGGGTACACCTTGGAAAGCAGACGATCACCGAGACGACTGTCTGCTAAAGGCGGGGAAGAAGGGTTTAATCCGGTGGGAGAAACTGGATCCCCCGGGTCTCTCCAACGGCCAAGGGTTTTGTGGTTTTTTTTGTAAGCTCACGGCACCACGGCAACTCTGGGAAGGTACTCACCGGCGGTACAGATGTGACAGGATGAGTGCGGGGCCCAGGCAATACCGTTGACGCAGGCACGGTGGTTGTTAAGCCTGGCCACTGGCGTGCAGGGCACACGGACATCCAGGATAACCACCTGATTCAGACAAGAAAGATAAATCAGACCCTGTAACCAGATCTCCAGTGCGGAAGAGTCCTGTCTCAGAGACAACGGGCTGACGGCACCAAAACGCTGACCAAACTCACCTCCATGCCATCCATAGCCATGGTGGCCAGATAGTTGGGATCCTGCTTGTTCCAGCACAGTCGGAGCAGCGGGTGGTGTTGGGGGTCTTCGTATATGATGGTGCTGTGTTCCAGGTGGCGCAGGTCAAACATGCGCACAGAGCCGTCAGCTCCCACGGAAGCAAACATGTCGCGCCCGCCGCCGGCACGGCTGAAGGCGATGTCATACACCTGCCACACAGAGGTATCCAAGAGTTAACCTATGTTGGCAGCACGCGCACTTACCTCAACACGGACACGTCCGCCGCAGACATTCTATTCGCAATAAACATGTGTCTAAGAACCAGTCTTTGAGAATAGAATTAAATCAGGGGATCTCTCACCTCCTTGTCGTGGGCGATAAGCTGTGTTTTCACGTGTCCGGACACGAGGTTGACCCTGCCAAGGACCTGCCCAGTCTCTAGACCCCAGATGGTGCAGGTGGTGTCAATACTGGAAGTTCCTGAGAATCATAACCGGAACGTGTGTTACACACTAAACCTTCCCCCACACCCGGGGAGCACAAGCACAGCAGGCTTCCAATAGTTTACTCCAAAAGAATATTTAAGCAACCATTCGGATTTTAAGGGCGAGTTTTCCCCTCCAGACAGCCTCACCCAGTAGATTAGGGTCCACTTCATTCCAATCAAAGGAGGTGAGAGGGGCACAAAAGTCTGAATTTTTGTTGTTGTTCAACAGACATTCCAGACGGGTCTCTGTTTCCCCAACCTATACAGAAAATAGACAAAAAAAAGTGATAAAATAATAATAAAAGACATCCCAGAATCCCCAGCACACACATTCCTGTGGAATCGTTTGTCGTCATGGCAGCAAGAAGAATAGAATCTGCCGGAAGATCGTCCCCATTCGGCCCGTCTATTCGCCCGTTTCTCGTGCTGTGAAGACTCAAACCTTAATCAGTCTCCGTGGTATCAGGCAGGCGCTTACCCTCCAGACGCGCAGGTAGTCGCCGCTGGTGGCCAGGAGGTCAGGGTAGACGCCCTTGGTGTCGGGAATCCACATGAGCTTGGTAGTAGGATACGGATGGTCGAAGGTGTTCCTGCAGATGAACTCTGAGCTCTCTTCATCGAGGCCGACCAGCTGCACCTGGAGACCCAGCCAAATCCGAGACAGGTTAACGGACAGCCGCCGACACCTCGGCTCAAGACAGCAGCACCGGGAACGCGCGCTCTACTCACAGTGACTACCCCTCTCGCAGAAGGGTTTATTCACTTCATATACATGGATGTGTGTGTGCGCGCCCCCTTGCCTCTCTCATAGAGCTGCCTGCGCGCCCCCTTGCCTCTCTCATAGAGCTGCCTGCGCGCCCCCTTGCCTCTCTCTCTCATAGAGCTGCCTGCGCACCCCCTTGCCTCTCTCTCTCATAGAGCTGCCTGCGCGCCCCCTTGCCTCTCTCTCTCATAGAGCTGCCTGCGCGCCCCCTTGCCTCTCTCTCTCATAGAGCTGCCTGCGCGCCCCCTTGCCTCTCTCTCTCATAGAGCTGCCTGCGCGCCCCCTTGCCTCTCTCTCTCATAGAGCTGCCTGCGCGCCCCCTTGCCTCTCTCTCTCTCTCTCTCTCTCTCTCTCATAGAGCTGCCTTGGTGCACTCGCCTCTCCAATAGAGCTGGGTGCACTTACCTTATTGTTATATTCCTCCACAAAGCTGCCAAGGGCCAGGCGGAACCTCTTGTCCGGCCTCACACTCCAGTTCATGGCATACACGGTCCATGGCGCCTCGTACTTGTAGATTTCCTTCCGTTTCCCGTGCAGGGACATAGCGGATAAGAAGCAGGTTCCGTTAACGGGGCACAATCACTGCAGCAGTTCGTTAAACCCTTCACGCATGCGCAGCTCAGCTCAAAGGGTAATGGAAATAGCCAATTGGGAGAAGAATGTAGGAAACCCCCACACAGCCAAGAGAGAACTCGGCGCCGATTGGCTAACCATGCTGATCCTTTTCTCAGTGGTGATTGGACACAATTAACAAGGCGCTCGGGTGACGTCTTGGCTGTTGCTGCGTCTCAAACCTCACTTTCGTGCCGGGATGTTTTTGTGCTCCATTTGGTTTATAGGTGGGAGAAATGGGCGTGGTGTAACCGAAAGGAGGGTTGGAACACAAATCGCGCGCTTGCATGTGACGTATTCGAGGTGCTGTTCGGGTTCGAGCTCAAAGGAAATTAGTGGCGTTTGACGGCGGTTGTCCCACGTCGTTCACGTGCCCATAAATTGCCCTTAATACAAAGAAACCCCTAACTGTAAAGTGCCGTGTAAACTGTTGGCTCGTTATCACTAATAATGGTAACAAATTATTGTATCTGGGGTAAAGATGGATTAGACAATAGTAATATTTTAGAAGCCATGCTGCAGCTGGTTTTTTTTTCTTTAAAAAAAATGGCAGCCCTAAATCAGGTTGTGTCTGGTGTTGTGTCAATGAGTTATAGTCCCTCTTTTCTCCCCTGAGTCTGAGGGCATCACAGGGTTCTACAGCCCTAAATGCCCCAATAATAAAAACTCTATAAATAATACATTAAACGCCTCATTTAGTTACACAAATAACTAACGATAGGTCACAAAGGTACATAAAAAGTCTTGGGAAAGCTCTGCCCACAGCCACACCCCCTAACCACACCCCTAAGGCAAAAGTGACCCTTTTTGGTCATTAAAATTGTTTCAATTTCTATACACTGGAATTTTAAAGCTCAGGGATTTTAATAATTCTCCGAACTGATGAAGAAAACAATAGAGAGAGCAGCTGGCAAAATGAAAGTTTATTTAAGTTTTTATATCATTCTCTAAAACTCCATAATAAAAACGTTCACAGTTTTTCCTAATGAGCGTTCAGGTCATATGTCGGCCGACAGTTTGTCCATCCTATGGAGACTCCGTAACCAACCTCTTAGCCGAGGGCCGCTGTGGCTACGGACCTATATTAACCAGAACACTCCTGATGTCAGCCAATGTAGAAATATATAAAACATCAAAGGTTAATTATAGAGTAATGTTTCCAGTTAATTTCGTGTGTCGGTAGTCGTGGAAACCATTTATTTTTCCTGACATGCTCTACACGGCTTTACTACTTTAAACAGAGTTGGTAGGCGTGGGGCTCCAATTGGCCAATAAATAGATTTGTTTCTATTCATGATTTTTTTTTACCACAATTTAATCTGTTAATTAAAGATTTGTTTTTTAACCTTTTATCCCCCCCCAAATATAATAAATGCAACAGGAAGAACCCCCCCCCAATAATATACCATAAATACATTTTGTGGCCATAGCAGCAGAAAAAGCTTCTTAAAATCCTTTGTACCGTTGCTTTAATATGTTTAAAACTATTGCTTAATTTTTGCTTAATATGTCTTACTTTCTATTTTGTTTACTAGTTTTCCTAGAACCCCCTCTGTTCCAATATAAAATACGTTGCGTTATATGTTAACAAGCTGTTTTTTTTTCTGTTTAGAAATGTCACCCTCGTATATACCTTCCGTGGATCACCGTCCTTTGATATTTTTCAGAAAATTTGATGACAACAGCAGAGGTAACGCGAAAACAAAATGATCCGTACTGTTATAAAACTGATATATTTTTTGTATTTTTTTCTTTTAATATATTTCTATATATTTATACATTTAACAATTAGTTTTGTGCCAATGAACTTCTGGGTCAGGCAATATATTATATATAAGTAATATAAAAAAAATCTTAATAAAGCAGTTATAGTTTTTTTTTTTTTTAACCATTTTCTTTTATTTTTTGGGGGGCTCGGTTTGCAAACATCCTCTAGCGTTTATAAATCTCCTTGCGCCTGGCACCTCGTTATGGCGTTACACGTGGCTGGGATGTGGTATCATAAACACGTTACTAAGCAGGCGATTTGCATATTTTGCGCCGGGGTAAAAATGCAACATGGAGAGAGAAGAGAGGTGAAATTTTGGATTAAACATTTTCTTTCTCCTTCCGCTAATACAATAAAATATTTTTATTCGGCTATTAATATTATTATTTTACTTGTTCTATAAACATTTTGTTATTCTTCTTTTCTTTTTTAACATTTTGAGTATAGGGGGTGAGCTTTACTCGCTTTCAAAACACTCTTACAGAGTTTAATTTTCAATAAGCTGGTTCCCGTGGTGTCCACCTGAAGCAGCACAGTTTATATTGGAAGCTCAGATAACGTAGGTGTCCTGGAACCTGCAGTCTTTTACGGTCTCTGGATTATTTCTATGAATCCGGTTTCCACAACCAATTTCTCATCATGGACCTCCTCAGAAAAGAGAACCCAGAGACTTCTCTTGAGGTCTTAGAGTGTCAGCTGCTTCCCAGTGCAAGAAAAGTGAAAATGAGTCTGTTCCTGTACAGGAAGAACCTACTAGGGCAGGTAATATATTGGAGTGAAGAAGACAAACCTTCCAGAGGGCAAACTTTTTTTTTTTTCCCTCGAGAGGTACTCAAGAAGTTGTGCCCTTTTCGAAGATGAAGAGCTATGCTTCATCATCTCCCTTCTCCTCGCAGAAGAACCGCACCCCACAAGAAATCTATTCTATGCATAGACAATAGGAAGGAGTGTATCATGCTCAGACTCCCTTCCTCCCATTCCAAAGCTGGGACCAAAAGAGTTCCTTCATCTGCCTCTTCATGGTGACCCTAACTTCCTGGTAGACCTGGATCTGAAAGGTGTCTTTGAAATTCCTGGTCCGGAGGAGAAGGGCACTCTAGGTGCTCTGGAAGGGATGGGAATCGGAAGCCTCCAAGGATTGTATTGGAGTGGGTGTCAGAAGGTGGGCCATTGTGGACCAGCTGAAGTCTGGGGGCTATGTTGCGGCTCATTGGCTCCTGAGGGACAACATTGAGGTTGAAAACACTGGATTTAAGGTTCAGAGGCTCTAAGTCATTGTAATCGGTCAGTCCAGGGCTCTGAAAGACAGAAAAATCAGTATCAGAAACTCATGAAGATGATCATCTTGCATACTTACTTGGGGATAATTTAGCTTTCATGGAACAGGTTCCAGAATATGATGCTAAAAATATATATTATATTATGATATTAATTTATTATTATTCAGCGTTATTGCACACTTATCAGCTTACAGAAATCAGTCACCCAAGAATTACAAACAATGTGTCTACTGACCTGAAGAAGAGATTCGGGGGAGTCCTTGGGTAAGGATGGGTTACTCTGTATGGGCTCCAGGCTCTTTGAAGCCGTGTGGTAAAGCCCCAAGGTGTGCGAGCTGGGTGAAATGGGGCTGTATGCGGGAGGTATCTGAGAAAGCTGCCTTTGCAACAGCTGTAAGATTATGTTGATGTCAGAAGACATTCTGGTCTCCAGTCTGCAAAGAAACGTTTTTCTAAGTTTCATTCGTCTTGTATTTTTTATCTCCAAAATTCTCTGGGGACCTTTAAAATGTCATGGACAACCCATTTTGCTCACCTGTCTAGCTGATTTTGGAGGAGTTCCAGACGCGATTCCACCTCTCCTGGTCGGTCGTCGGGGCTGAGAGGGGGATCCATAGAGTTGTGCACCAATGAAATGTGCCGCGATGGTTCAGGACACACAGACGCACGATGTTCATCCCAAAAGCTGAACAAGTTGGGAACTTCGAGGGGTGATGCTGATGGAAAATAAAATGGGCAGTAAGACAATGGAGAAAAGCTTCCCCCAATACAATCAACCCTAGTATAAGAAGCTGTTTTATTTGCGGCTACCTTTTCACCATTTAGCTGTGGAACCAAAGACAAGGCTTTCTCAAACTCAATGTTATGGCTACAAGTAGACGATGAATATCGCATTATGCGATGGGGAGAAAAGCAAAGTTTTAAGAGGCAAGAGTTAAAAACTATTTACTTTAAGAGCAGGTGGTCTGTCTGTCTAAATTCTTTGGGACCTAAATGTCTTTCCATGCCCGTGCAGCACCCACCTGAAAACGTCTCCACGGTCTCCAGCACCTTCCTGCCACCTTCCCTGCTGCTGATGTTGGCTGTGACCAAGTTCACCACGGCAGGGATGAATTCCTGCTTGTCTGCAGGTGGCATTCTGTCGGCTCGTGCCGAATTGAGAGGCTTGGTCTCGTCATCGCTTGTCTGGGAGCAGGGAGTGGTGCTGGAGCCCATCTCGTCCCACTGTTCGTGACTTAGGGGATGCTGGAGGCTGGTGAGATCCGAAAACAAATGATGTTGCTCGGTATCTGAATTGCCATCATCCAGACCATCTGGGAAGAAAGTATAGAGTGGAGAACAAGAATAAATAAAATAGATACATTAAAGGAAATGTAATTTTCAGTTTTAAGCTCATCACTCATTCTAACTATGCATGTCCATTTGTATTGGCTTCTTAAGCTAAGTATGGCATGACGTGGGTCCTTGGCACAATTGATACTTGCCATGTTTCCTGCGGCGCCGGTTTGGTTGCTTGCATCTCCTGGTCTTACGGTAGCTACCGTTGTAATCTTCACTTGAGGGGGATCGGGGGATACTGTCTGCCTGATATGGGGAAAGGAGAAACAATCTATTTCTGACGGCGTTTTGCCACACAGCTTATTATTTTTTTCCAACGTCTACATTAGTTCCTCCACAAACTAAACATGTAGAGTTTGTTTCTCGACAACTCTATACATTCTAAGATTCTCAAAGAACCAAGAAAAAACTCAGCATCTCACGCGGCTCCCCAAAGGACAGGCTTTTAGCTGTGTATAACGTCTGTAGTTAAAGCAAAGCTTCTATAACATCTTGGGTTCTAGAGAGGATTGGACAGTTGGCCTTCATGGAGCTTTAGACCTTTATATGTTCAACACTACAACTTTTTATCCATCCAGATGCTAATTCTCTTCAACTCTCCTCTGTAACCTACTCACATCTCTAAGGTTAAAGGTGATCTCCAGGTTGCTCCAGAAGGAGTCTGAGAAGGTTGGATACATGTCCAGGACCTCAAGAAGGTCCTCTCTCTGGATTTTGTGCAGATCGCAGTATGTTAACGCCCTCACATCTGCATTCGATTTCCCAGGACGAGCATATAGACTGATTGGCTCTCCAAAAATATCATTCTTTCCTGGGAAAAGATAAGTCAGTGTTAAAGACCTTACTCTACATACTCATTTTGAAGTTTGGGTATCTGATATATGGAGAAAATGTGGGAACGGCCAACCATGTATATTAACCAAACAGACCTGCAGGGTACCAAATGGGGCAACCGACCATATGTGTTATTGGAAGCAGACCTGTAGGACACCAAGCCTTGGAGCTGGCAAATGTTTTTGTTGATCTAGGGGGCAGTCACATTTCAGGATGTATAATGTGAGGGGGGCAAAGTTATATTTTGGCTAGGAGAAGAAGAGCAAGACAAACAGCTCAACTTGCTGTTTTTCTCCATTTCTCCATTAGTACATCTTAGAGTCACACATGGTCATACGTAGAGAAACATGGTAACCATTCTCCTTATTACCCAGAATGGCTACCACAATGTCGTCCCTGAGAATCTCTATAGAACCGCGAGAGATGAAGTAGAGGGTGGTCAGCACGTCTCCGTAGTGAACCAACGTGTCCCCTGGAGGGGCGTGGGTGGTCTTGAATTTCATCGCTAGAGCCCGCAAGCAGCCTTTGGTGGCACCACGGAAGGCTTTACAGTTTTGAAGCAGCGTGCGGTTGAGGTGGAGGCAGATGTCCGCTTGGAGGCACTCTGGAAAGCCTTTCAACACCTGGATAAAAAAAAGGCATGGCGTGGGGGAGGAATAAAATCAAGGAAAGGAATACAGAGAAAGAAGGAGCAAGTGGGTTTAGGATTGGAGGGTGATGGAAGGAAAGAGAAGAAAACATATATCAGAAAAGAAGTCCTTCTTGCATGACCTCAAAGTGTTGACTACATCAATGCAATCACTGCCGCCTTATTTTCTATATAATATTGTGTGTTCAAGAATCAATATGTGGTTGGACACATATTAATAGGATAGGAAGGACAGAATGTACCTGCTATGAGCTAACGTGCTGGTGTTTATTGTAAAATATTATCCTGCTATCCCATTGAGTGTCTGAGCCAGATCTAGGCTTGTATTATGGTCATTTTTATTAGGTGTTAAAAAACAGAATCAAGACATTTTTTATTTCTTGTATAAATCTGCGGCCTTTTTCTCACCCAGGAAAGGTGAATTTAGAGAAAGACTTTGGTTTAAAGAAAGTAGAAGTGAAGATACAGTATTATATGAGATCGCTTCAGATCTCAGATCATGCATTTAATTGACAGCTAAGTTATAGTTCTTCTGCTCTCTTCAGAGGATTTTATAGTTTAATGTGAATGCCCCAGGAATTTTTTTGGGAAAACTGCTAAAAATATTAGGGGTTTTTTTAAATTAAATTTAATACATGTAATAATCTAACCTGTAAAGTTCTCAATTTGCCCCAAAATGTTGAGTGTTAAATGAAATAAAACTCCAAGCAACATTGTAAGAAACACACAATATTCTCCTATAAGAATGATATGACAGCCATGCATGGGTTGGCGATGTGGATTGGCTAGGACGTCTGCTTGCCATGGCACCCCTAGGATATAGCGTGAACTGGATGAAGGGTCCAAGAATGCCCCAGCAAATTCCAGTTGCCATTCGGTCCACCCAGTAGAGCTATAAGCACCTTGGCAGAGAACGATCACCTCCAAGCGCAATTAGCATCCCTCCCAACTCTCTAGAGTTGCTCGGAGCTCTAGTAACATGCTCATTAACAAAAACATATGATTTTATTTTGGGGGAAAAACTCTCAAGATCATGTTCGTTATTGTGGCTTCTTTTGTCTTCTAAGTTTTAACATTATTGTTCTATAGAATCCAGAAGTTGTTATAAATCATACTGGCTTAAACATTCACATGTACACACATATACACATATACACTGAGTCTCACAGGGAGAAAAGCCCCCCAAAATAGCAAATTATTATTTTTATTATTATGCACACAGACATGTATTTTACATACATATTCCTTCCCCGTCCTTTATTGTGTATGTCATAGAAAATAGTGTAGAAAAATCACAAACTACGCTTTATACTTACAGGTGCTGTTCCACATAAATAAAATATTTAAGAAGCTTTCTATTCAGTTTTTATGGGTAACCTATCAGTTTTCTGTTATATGACAATTAAGTGTTTCCTCCCAAAAATGTGATCAACGCAAACTTGAAATGCTTAAAGAGTTACTATCGGGAAAGGTTTGTCTGGAATGTTGTATTTAATTAGAAAAGTAGGTGGAACAGCACCTTTAAATTATGGTGTGGCCAAACAATTTCTGATCATTTCAGCAATGTAAAAACAAATATTATATTCAATGAGTTTAATATAGAAACACGGATGTAATACCCAACTCCAAAAAGCTTTGGGGGTTATGTATAAAAAAAGTGGCTCTGGTACAATGGTGGAAAAGTGATTTTATCGCTATAGCAACCAATGGAATGTTGCTGCTGATACAGTTCTAATATCTAGTAATTAATGTAGCTTTAAATTGGCGGGTCCAATCTATAGTTTAAAAGGAACACCCAATGGACTGAGATATCTGCTGGGTTATGTCATGATGTCTCATGGTGCCATCATTCCTATCTCCGGACGTCTGATTGACTTGTCCAAGTGACTACACTTTGTCCCCCTGGCCAGATGTTTAGGGGTCACATGGGGAATCTTTCCTGCTTATACACCAGCTTTTATAGACCAACCACCCACTATTCAGTTCTCATTCCAACTTCTTTATTCTATGTCTCTATGTTAATTTGTAAGCATGTTTGGGCCATCAGACCTGATGTGCTAGTGTGAGTCTACCCGCCGGGTCACGTGGAGCAGGGTGGAAGGCCTGTGCCCTTGCCTGGCAGATGATCTTGGCTTGAGATCCAGCAGCTGGTTGCATATTAGCCTTTTAAAGGGAAGAGAAACCATAAGGGGTGCACGTAATCCCACAGAAAGTACAATATTCAACACCTTCCCACCACAATGGAGCACCACGGAACCTGCGTAGATTCAAATGAACATATGAAGACAAAATCACATGAAAAATGGAATTTATTCACGTCCGTACACGATTAACACTCCCTCTACCGTAACACACGCACAGCTTTAATACACAATTGTAACTGTGATAGACAAGACGAAAATAGACATTTTTTTCCCCACCAAGACAAGGTTCATGCAATACAGAAGATACACACAGATTCGGTTTATGGAGCCACGCAAACCCCTTACACATATTTTATGGGTTCTGAAATGTTCTTACACAGACAGGGAATTGATTGCGGACAAACAAGACATGATTCCTTCAAATAAAAGCAGAATTTTTAGAAAAAAGCAGCCCATGATTTTGAATTAAATGATATATCATGATTCTGACCCGAATTCCAGTTCTGAGATGCTATTCATACACACGGGATAGACACAGATCTTCTACAAGCAATGGACTAATGCTATGACACTCACACAAGACTCTATCGCACAGCCTGTATTCCTACAATGCCTCGACGCTCGTGAGATATATGTAGGGAAAGGGCTTTTCTTAATGTCCTCAGACAGATTTAGGATTCCATATATATTATTATAGTGACTTGGTTCAGCTGATGATGCCACTAGACATGCAATTTATTCCGCTAATATTTATAATGAGGCACTGGCAGTGATGAGATCATTTGCATGCAATTGATGATGTAATATGTGATATTGTGTGTTAAGACATTAGTATGCCATTGATGATGTCATATGTAATTTCATGTATGATGTCACCAGCAAACCTCGAGGTTCAAATAATTTAACCTGAATTAATGCATTTCCTTGAGAACGTAGCTTTAGCTTTAATGATTTAATTATGTAACTTGCTGGTAACACAGACAGCGTTCCCGCGAGTAGACTCTGACTTATTGATACAGTGTATATCTAAATAATATTGTTTCTATTACCAATACATTATTTATTCATAAACAAAAACCAATCATTCTTCCCAAAGACTGACAGGGATATATACTAAATAATTATGATCAGTAGAATATGGGATTTGCAAA
This sequence comes from Spea hammondii, assembly GCA_029215755.1. Classification (NCBI taxonomy): domain Eukaryota; kingdom Metazoa; phylum Chordata; class Amphibia; order Anura; family Pelobatidae; genus Spea; species Spea hammondii. The sequence continues at coordinate 23,342,738 of JARDYJ010000013.1, forward strand.
AGTTACTGCTACACAATTGTGTTGAAACCCCCCAAAACACACTTCCTACTTGGAGACATATTATTTAAACACAGAATTCTCGCTCACAAATAAAATTGGGAAATTCTCACCCAATTCCACTCTAGAAATGCAGGATTTTACACTGGTTAGCGACTAGTTGACTCCTTTTGATTATGTCATACAAATAGTGACTTCTATGCTATAATACGCACACACACAAACACCATTCCAAGATATATCTTAATGATTACAATGACCCCCGATGCATTGTGAGACACGGGCAGGTGAGCTCCAATGAGCAGGGCTCTTCTTATATTCAATTAACCCCTTAAGGACCAGGCTCAGTTTTCGTTTTGTACCCTGTGGGACCGCAGCTGTTTTGACACTTTTGTGGTGCTTGTGTTCAGCTGTAATTTTCTCCTCACCCATTTAGTGAACCCACATAAGTTATATATTGTTTTTTTCAGGACAAGATGGGCTTTCTTCAGATACCATTATTTTGATCGTATCATCTTATTTACTATAAAAAAAAATAAAAAAAACATGGTGAAAAATTGAAAAAAAACACATTTTATGACTTTTATTTGAAAAATCTTTTACTCACCTAAAAAAGCAAGTAAAAAAACTAGCTAAATAGATTCTACTACTTGTCCTGAGTTTAGAGATACCCAATGTTTTTATGTTTTTTTGCTGTTTTTTGTAAGTTATAGGGCAATAAGTACAAGCAGCGTTTTATGATTTCCAAATCTTTTTTAACAAATCTGGTCATTCTGCCTCCATCTCCTCTTTGGAATATCTTTGAAGCGGGTTAACTCAATTTAACCCATTTAAACCATATATTTTTGAAAACTAGACACCCCAGGGTATTCCAAATGCTGTTATTTTAACCCTTTCCATGCACCAATTATAGAACTACACTTTGTCAAACTTTGTAATAGTATTTTTTTTTTATTTTTTTTTCCACACAAATTGTACTTTAGTTATAGATATACAGGTTCTGGTATATGCCACTGTCAAACAACCCCCCAATATGTGTTCAGGAACATCTCCTGAGTGCAGTGATACCCGACATGCATGGGTTTGTCGGGTTGTTTGAGATTTAAAATGCCACATTTGGGAAGTGCGCTTTTTTTCTCCGTTTTGGTCAGTCTGGACCTATGCCCTATCTTTGAGCTTGGCCACTCCAATTTACCCCATCAGCCATTTTTTTATATATTAGACACCCCTTGGGTATTTGAAGTGCTTTTATTTTAACTCTTTGTTGAGATTTTTGAGAAATTTTAGCACTTGCTCAAAATAATAAACCTTATTTTTTTATTTTATTTTATCTTTTTAATACTTTTTTATATTTTTTTTACACATTTTGCAATGTACTGGATGGTTCATCTAGTGACATCACTGCATAATTATTTTTAAATGTTAGCACATTTTTTTTATTTTTTTTTTAATATTTTACTAATCACATAGTGATTAGAAAGCTGGGCTCCATTGACTTGCATGGTTGAATGCAGTACCTGTATTCAACCTGCAAGTGGAGCCAGAGTTCTCTAGAGGGTCTGGAGACCGTCTAGCTAACTCTATCATCTTTATTGTTTATTTTCCCGGACCGCCGCCATCTTGCTTGATGGCGAAGATCACCGGCAGCGGCGGCTGTGACCGCTCTCCGGAGCGGTCACAGCCCACCCAGAGGTAAGTGTTTGGTGTCGCTGGATGCCTCCTGATTGAGGCATTCCAGCGACACCATTTAAGTTTAGGAGGCGATCGTCGATCGCCTCCTAAACGCTTTTAAAACGGGCGTCCGCCGCCATACAATGTATGGCGGCTGTTGACGCCCCGGGGAGGGGCCAGACATGGCCCCCGATGCCGATCTCGGCGTTACTGAATGCCTCGACATCGAGGCATTACAGTAACGCCGTTTAAGCGAAGAAAGTGATCGTTGATCACTTTCTAAGCTTATTTTATTTTATGACGGTTCAGGACCGTCAAAGGTCATTTAGCGACCTTCATGTCATGACGGTCCTGAACCGGCAAAGGTCGCGAAGGGGTTAAGCTAATAATATATAGTTTTGCGATCCTTGCTTCCCGTATATCACAGAGCTGTGAGAAATGGTGTGGATTTTAAATACATTTTTAAAATAATGTCAGCTGTTTACATGTTGTAATGTTATATATTAAAATTCAATGATAAAATATAATATACATTATATAACAAGGTAGTATATAATAACTTGCTGATATGGTCCACAGTTTGCTGTTGGTATGAAACATTCATGCTCCTTGCTCTGTAGACCAGATGTTTCATTATTAAGAGGGCTAAGTGGGCCAATGGGGAATGGCGTTAATGGCTAAATGAGTAGTTTGGGGGTGTTCGGCCTATTATGTGCAGTTTTTTAACAGCTCAGAACAAGATCTATATTCTACAGGGCCCTTCATAAAAGCCTTCATAAAAGGCTACCACGGTCTACAAAGTAATTGGGGGTTTTCTTTTTTTATTTATGTGTGTTTTGTAATAACAATGAGCTTCTGTGGTGGCAGTGACTTGTGGTTAAGTTAACAAGCTGTTTACTTTGATTTTATTAGACATTGAATGATTAGGATGTGTGCAGGTAGCAATTGTTTTTTTTCCTTTTTGCTCTGGGAGTTGAATTCCTTGCGTATTAATTTGGATTGTAGTAAGTGATCTTCGTTGTATAAAGGTCTCTGACGAGTCATTTCTATGTAGTGGCTTTTTGCGTGTATTTAGATTTAGTTACCTTAACCCTATCTACTAACCAAACATAAGTCATTGTTATCATCCTGTGGTAAACAATAGACTATCTCAGAAGGATCCAATGATTTATGGGAAAAGGGACTTCACTTGCATAGGCTCAGTGTCGTGTTTGAGTTTGTAATGTAACCACCATCTCACATGACTGCCTACAATGATAACATCCAGTGCTACACTGCATTTAAAACTAAGAAAATATATCTTCCAGTTTTCCGCCTTTAAACTTACTGAGATATTCTAAATACAAACAAACCCCATCAAAAATCCAACAAAAATAAAATATGATTAATTATCAGTAAAAGTTGGAAAGGGAAACTGTAAGCCAGTGACGTATCCCTGCCTAGGTCGACTAAGCCTCTTGGGAAATTAAGCCCACCAGTGTCCCATTGCCCAATGGGCTGGCTACAAGGGAGATCTTTAATCCCCCAACCCGCCTATTTATGCCATGGAGGCTGTGCCGGCTCAGCACACCCTACATAGTCTTCAATAAAAGTTCTTTACGACACGGCGCTCGGGGAAATGGCGTCATATCCCAGAGCTTCATTCCTTAAAGGCACGCATCACCTTTTATTGTATTTGGGATGCTGACTGACGGTTTGGGGCGCTGCCATAGGTTGGACCTAAGGGGGCCCCACAGGTAAATCTATCACTGAATACTGTGCATACAGTGCAGCCTTATAATTTTGTTAAATTATAGAGCCCCATGTTTAATTTATAAATTGTGATTAATTTAGTACTTAATATTTGCAATATGGCGATTATATTTGTTGTTTTGCTGTAATGTAACCATTTACCAACTGGCAGGTGGCACTTACCGCATTCATGTCAATGCCATTGGTGTATGACCAGGCGTGCTGGAAGTATTCTTCAAGACGTTGTCTCAGAGGGTTCGGAATCTGGTGAAAGCGAATGAACTCCTTAACCCGTAACATCTGGGTATGGTAACGTGCCGTGCCCGAGTACAGTCGCTGGATGATAGCAGAGACATTCCCGAAGATGCTGGCGTACATGAGAGCTGAGAGTGGGAATGAAGGAGACCAATACATGTAAAAAATAATAGCAACACCAAGAAATTGCAATTTGTGGGCATATGGTGGATTCCTGACACCATCTACAGATGACTGCCCGTCCAAGTAACATAATTAGAAATGGATATGGATGTCGGAAATCATAGGAAACAGAAAAGGATGTCAGACAAAAGTATTCAGGGTGACTGAAAGAGACAAAGTAGGAAAGAAAAAAAAAGAGTAATGTTGACCTGAAAAGTCGGAATGTAACCAGGTCCCTCAGACAATGTAGTACGGAAAACCTCCATTTACCTTAAAACTTGGGATAACACGGTTGTGGCACTTAAATACTGTTATTTTACCATGATTTCATCAAAGATGAAATGATTAAAAAACACAGTAAATTGGGTCATTATAGGCTATTATTAACTAAGTGGAAAGTCCTCATGAATTCAATTCTAACCAGAGTCTATATGTATGGCGTCTCGTTCTTGAGAATGTTTGGGCAGCTGTAGGCTTTGGTATACCGGTCAGCTGCAGAAATAGGTCAGAACCAAAATACTCACATCCAATCAGCATGACGCAGATGGAGAAGATCTTCTCCGAGTTGGTGTTGGGTGAGACATTCCCAAATCCCACGCTGGTCAGACTGCTGAAGGTGAAGTAGAGTGCAGTCACGTACTTGTCTTTGATGGAAGGTCCAGAAGCCTGGTCGGTGTCGTTATAACTCTTTCCGATCTGATTGGCCAGATTGTCCAGCCAGCCGATCTTGTGTTCCATGTATGGACGCTCAACGTTGCCAATGGCGTACCAGATACAGGCCAGCCAATGAGCGATGAGAGCAAAGGTGCACATGAGGAGGAATAATACAGCCGCCCCATACTCAGAATACCGGTCTAGCTTCCTTGCCACACGAACCAAGCGCAGCAACCGCGCAGTCTTGAGGAGCCCAATCAACGTGGTGGTCTGCAAGGTAGAACATTTTAGGTCCCCTCTGTTACATGTTTTTGTAAAGCTATATCTATATGTATATCGATGTCTGACAGCATTATTGGCGACTTTGTTTTAATGGAAAACTGTACTTTGGGGCGAAAACCCAAAAAAATTCTAAAGCACAGAATAAAACATCAGTGCTGCGGGATGGAAGACAATTAGCCAAGGTATCTTACCTCATCTGATCCTGTCCTGTAGACAAGTAAGTCAAAGGGGATAGCCGCCACTATATCTATAAGGAACCAGCCTTTGAAGTAGTGGATGGCGATCTTGGCTGGGTGGCTGACCACCTCATCGTTCATGTTGACGTAGGTGGTACGGAAGTTAATAATAATGTCTACAATGAACATGATATCCACAATCAGGTCCACGATGTTGAGCGGGTTGCAAGAGTAGCCGCACGCCCAGTTTCTCTCCTCCTCCTGATCGTTCAGAAGGAAGGCGGCAGAGTAGGGGGTGAAAATCGCGGTGTAGATGACAAGCAGCAGGATCAGCCAGTCCCACACCGCTTTGAAAGGGCTGTAATGGAGGATGGTCCATCGGTGAATCCGCGGGGCCTGCAGTTTGTACTCTGGCAAAACGTCTGCCCCCAGGGAAAGAACCTATGGATGGTAAAAGGGAATTGAAAAAGACTGTGAGTGACACCAGACAGTTCCCATCCTTGGAATCATGTTTGTAATCTTCTTCTTCTGGTGTAAAGTCCGCTGATGAGACCTCATCTACCAGATATCATCTTTAACATCTTCAGAACAATTCCTAGCAGGCTCCTCCCTCCTTTAACATCCCTTGTCTGCTTCTCCACTTTCCATACCTCTGTTCCCCCTTAATTGTTTCCCTTTATAGCTACAGTTTCCCTTTTCTTCTTCTATGACCTATAAAACATAGTTGAGTCTCTCATTACAGATTTTTAAGGAATTTATGCTGGATGGTCCACACAAAGTCTGATGGTTGATTTTGGGTGTAAACTCCTTAATTTTCCTTTTAAATACTTCATGAATGCTTTTGAAGGACCGAAAAACAAACAATCACATTTCCATTTCTTGGTATAGACTTTTAGAGAGGCCATTCCTAAAAGGGGCATTTTTGTGGGGGCAAAAGACTGCCATCTGTCGCCTCATGTGGCACTGCGGCAGGGAGACGTTAATTCCAAAGGACACGGTGCACAAGTCGGCAAAGGGCAGTGGAAAGGCAAGCGCATGCTAATTAAACCCAATCAATGAGGGTCGCCAGTGGGTAGTACGAGATAGACCAGCCAGGCAGAAGAGCCAAGCCTGAAGCCACCATTTAACCCTATTCAACCTTGGCAATGGCAAGGCACCATAAGGAGTTAAACATCCTTTAATGAGCGGTGTCGTTAGAAACCCAATAAAATGTTTTATTGTATATTACTGCATCATGTATGGTAACATTATACTCTCTTATGCATAATGATCAGCTCCATTCCAATTTCCAACATTCTATAATGATATTATTATATTGTTCAGCTGTTCTGGTTCGAGGCGTTAATGTAGATCCCTTAAAGTACCAAATAAAACAAATTGGAAGTATTTTTTTTTTTTTAAATCACTAAAAATTTACATCTGGGTAATTTAGGATAATATCGTCTTTGCGTCTCTTCTTCATCCACCCAGTCTCCCTTACCACACAGCATTTCGTCTCTGGCTGGAACGATTAGCTGGATTTTTACCATGTTTGGACTGAAATTCATTAGAGAAACATATGTGTTTTATTGTTTTTTTTTCCTACCGCACCATAAATCTTTTTGCAGTTGTTGCTTACTATTCATAAACAAGCTTTCCCGAGATGTTTTAAATGGAAAAACTAATCTGATTTGATCAAATTGTTACTAAAGTTTAGTTATTTATATTATATATTTAAACAGAAGTTTCTCATTCTTGAGGAATTCTACCAATGTAGATGTTCAAGTCTCCTCGTGTGGATGCAGGTAGAAGAATCAGTGATTTCTTTATCCCAATCGATGACTTATTCGAACTACGTCCCAAAATAAGACAGCTTTAAATATACAGGGCATTAAGGCTCCAATGTTGGTCTTCTCCTAATAATGTACTGCTCAAAATTCTTATAACAGCAGAATCCCCCCCAAAAAGAACCCTCAGGTTCGATACAGTATCAGCACTTTGTACAGAATGATTTGTGTCGGTCTCCGTGTCACAGAAGTAAAATATTCTTGGAATACAGAGTTTAGACATGAATATAAAAAAAACCCCACAAGGTAAAACAGAACCCGGAAGATTAATCACGGATGATCTGGGAGGACTGGTGGAATTTTCAGGTCCCCTATGCCCCTTTATTTGGTCGCTAATTAAAAAGAAAATAGCAATGAGAATATTTTCATTCATAGAGGAGATTTAAGGATAAGGTTAGCCCATCAGCACCTACCTCAGCAACCTCAGCTATGGTAGGTCTTCAGCTTACACAGCTATAGATGAGAGGCTTGGAGGACGAAGAAGATGGGTGATCGCACCGGGGAAACGACTATAATTTATATAGTTTTATAACGTGTCCCTAAGCAGAGCTCATGTGGGAACCCCTCCTACCAGCTCGATCGAGCTCTGCTGTCAAATTCACCCAGGCATAAATTAAAAGGAGGAAAAAAAATAATCAGATGAGCGTCCAGAGTCCCAGCACAGTGACGAGGGACCGCCGCCCGGCTTCATTGACCTTTGTGCAAATTACAATGTATCAAGAGGTTGTCCACTCTGAGGACACCGAACCACTAGAGTAAGTTCTGGGATGTGGTGGACCATCGGGGGTGGACAGTATCTTTGTGTGACAAACAAAGAGACGACTAACCTCTAAATAGTTTATATATGTAGCAGTTACAGTATTACCCCATCAAAGCCTCAATTAACCCTCCATCCTTGCCATACCTACCGGTTTCAGCTGCTTCTTCATGCTCATGCTGCCCATGCTTGGTGAAACTCAGAGTCACACTCACAGCTCTGCCTTACGTGACGCATTCCTCCTAACAGTTTGACTTCGCGCTGCAATTCCAACCCTCTGTCCTCTCTGCTACAATTAACTCTGCTGTACCTATATTCACACAAACCTTTCTTTCGTGAAGGGTGTAATAGCTGGCATACTTTCCCTATCCCAAACTACATGAGATAACCAGGGGACGGCTGACAAGAGGGGTCAGCGTCCGTTTTTTCCGTGTGGCGTTCTCAATTAAAGATTTTGGGCCACTGCCTGAAGCCTTTTCATTTGTGTTAATTGCAGTTCCAGTTATTACCACTAGGGTGCTTAGAGTAACAATGCTTCTGGATGCATTTGCACAGCAACTGGGTCCTTTTTGTCATCTTTTAAGAGCTTTCAATGCTGTGCTTTTGGTGAGTGTGTGCTCGACAGGGTTGGATAGAGACCACTGAGGCTGGTCTTGCCTCCTGAGTGATGCCAGCCCTGTACATGTTGCACTCATTGAGTAAGAGAAGAACATTTCCTCAATGACTCAAAATACCAGATGAAATCACTATTGATTTTTCTCTAATCCATTAAACTGGTTACCTACATATTTTGTAAATTGAAACAATTGTATAAACAGCTATATTTAAAATAAAAGACAGACAAACCCCTCTGAACTTCCCCTGCAGCGAGGCTTGAGCTGGCCCTGTATAATGTATAGTTAATAAGAAGAAGTTTCAGGAACATCAGCTCTCTGATCTAACCATCCATCGGGGCAAACTCATGCTTCTGGCTGGTATAGCTATTTATACGTATCATTATGTATCAGTATGACACTTTTATACATAACGACTACCTTGCCACCGTAAAATTGCTTCCGAGCGATCTGACATGAGGGGGTTCCTCAAGAGGAGCACTAATGATGATAAGAGTAGAAATGACCCCACGAGTGATTGAATTGCTGACTCTACTTAACGATGACCATTGTGGCAGGACGAATACATGGAGTGTAGTTCAGGAAATAATCACCAGAGGGAGCTATTGTAATTTAAAATTACGGGCGGCTAGTATGAAGGTATAGGGAGAACCCTAATTTAGTATTAAAACAAAAGCAATCCTTCTAACATTTTTTGGGGGGGGGGTGCTATGGGGAAACAAAAAAATCATGCATTTAAAAAAAAAAAAAATTGGGTCACCCTGAAAATAATTATAACATATTCAAGGACTAAGGAATTTACCGTCTTAATGTTATTTTTGTCTCTATGCCTAAAGTACAAAAGGTAATTCTAAATGTTGGTCTTCAAGTTCCCACAACATTAGGTTTTCAGGATCTCCTCGGATGAGCGAGGGTGGGTCATGTCACACGTCCTCTTTTCCCTACCTGTGCTAATGGCCGAGCCATCTGTGAATATATGACAGAAACCCAGTGCTGCTGGAGAAACTGGGGACCTGAGCTGAGTTTGATCCAGAGAAATCCCACCAAACAGAAGACCTAGAGGATCAACCCAATCCTCTGGCTGTTACACTCAGGACCCACAAATTGATTTCTATTTTACGTGAAGTTAGTTGATCGCTACGCTGCATGTATCGGGAATCAATACTTTTTGGTGTCTGTCACCTCCACCCTGTCATTCGCTTCCTCAGCTCACTGCTGGGCAAAGAACCTTCATCGGGACACCCAAGATATTCACTTTATCTGGCAGGACAGGGACGTAGGCTATGGAGTTTTCAAAAACTTTCAAAGATTCATCAGGGATGATTAATACTAAAAGTGAATGATTATACTGATCGATTAGGTTTATTATTAATGAATTTTTCACCAACGGTGTCTCCAGCAGTAGATGTGTCTACAGATGCAGCAGGTGAGGAGATGCTTACCTGAGTCACCTTCTCTGTGACATTCTGTGTCCTCTCGAAAGCGTTGCTCGGGGCCACAATTTCGATCTCGGTGGTGGAGGCAGAACGATGTTTCTCTAAGTTAAACTCCACAAAATTCAATGTGAATTGTGGGATCTGGCTAATGGTCCGGTACTTCATGAGGTCAGACTCCGAGGTAGAGTTTAAGAAACCCGGCTTCATTTTTGACCTCTCCGCTGGAAAAAGGGAGTGAAAAAGATGATGAATGTTTCACCAGAAGCCAATAAACATATAGAACACAATTAAAGATACCTCCCTCTCAACCATGTCATAGATTTTGATCAATGGATAACCACGCATAGACTACACAACTCAACGAGAAACTCAAATGTTCAATCACAAGAAGATCACGTTAGGTTTCATTGGGTCGCTCAGGTTAGCTCTATAAGATGACTTGGGCTTTAATGAATAAACCCGGTGGGGGTGTGATGGCTGCTTTACAGTGAGTTTTAGATATTTAGACTAATCTATGCATGGAAATGGCCAATGAACAAAAATTGTTCCTGAAACCATAAAGAGCACCATGGATCTCCATATCAGAGGAGCCTCCGTAGTTTGGGCTTCCATAGTTCCAATTGGTATTTCTTAAATATTAAATATGAAATAGTACAATTCCTAGGATCCAGATAGATGACAAGACTCACCCGAATTGAAAGCAGCCCGTGTCAGCCTCTGATGAAGTGTCCTATTGGCTTTTCTGGCCAAAAGTAACGCAAGGTCCTCAAAATTCAAGATGAACATGATGACTTCTCCTTCTTCGTTCTTCACTGGGACCACGTCAATGAGACAACGTAGGCAGGTGCCTGAAGAAGGCAAAAAAGGTTAATGATAGGTTTAAGCTGGACCATCACGTGTAGCACCTAATAGAACTTCATTACAATGTATAAATAAGCAATGGCTTTTGAAACTTGATCCTCTTGAGCTGGATTTGAATTTTTTTCTATCTTTTTGAAATCGTATGTGACACACAGTCTCATGTCTAATCTAATAACGCATGAAAGCACCTGTCACCAGACAGCAGATTCCTTCACCTTCTCGCCATCCAGGTTGATAATATTTTCAAATCCAAAAATAGCAAAGTTACCCAGCCATGTCTGTGTGTCTGATATCCCTGTAATTTGACGATTCCCTTCACCGAACATTCCAATTTATACTCTTTGCGCGGAACTATTCATTCCAATGTAGAGTTATTGAATGTAATGTAACAATATCGTTTGCACTCTAAGATGTGAAACAGGCTGAAAAATCAGATGCAATTCTTTTAATCAACATCTCATGGATATTAATCACGAATACGACCATCTAAAGGGATATTAAAGCAATATACATCCCGATTTCATTTCTTTGGAACCATATACTTCCACGTTATTTTTTCAGATACAAGACAGATACATTTAAAAGAAACATTAGATGCTTATTTTTCTCCAGTTGTCTTGTCGGTTATTTCCCATGTCACATTTTCACAATCCAAATAGAAGGAATCATTTTCCAGTCTACTGTGGGGGTGGAGCCTAAGTGTTGAGTCACAGCATGATGTAATAAGACACCTTACAACCAGTTTTCACTGTTGCTGGTTCTGCAGTGATTCTCTCTAAGATCTAAAATGTCTCCTTCATTCTCTTTGCTTATTAATAGTAGCGCTTAGCCCTAGATAGCACATCCCTGACTGACACAATGAGTTCAACTCACCCTAACTTCTCATTACTGATATTCGCCATGTATCCATTTGGTTGCGCGTTAACGCCTGGTCTCTTGTTTCATACGAGAAGCCATGTCTTGCCCATTGTGGTAATAACATATCACACTTGCTTAGCATGTATGTTTTATGGATACTGTAGAAGTGTTCATATGTTGAGTGTGTCATATGATAAAGCCAACTTTTTGAAATCCAAGATATTTTAAAAATTAGCCTTCAAATTGCCATATCTGGTACACAATTAACCCATCATATGATACATAAGTGACATAAGACATTCTTATTAACAATCCCAACATACACATACAAACAGAAGAAGAGACTAACAAGGTCTGTTGTGATTTTACACACAGTCAGGGGACCAGCTCCGCAGTGAAAGTATCCACTCTAACCACGCGAGGACCTTCCCTGCTCTCTCTATACCCGCTTACGAGTAGAAAGCTGCATTAATCAAGCTAATAAGAAACCTGGAGACAGCTCCCCGGGGACAGGTCTCCGCCGCCGCCTGTGCGCTGAAGACATGGCTTCACAGCTGCCTTTCCTGACTCTTTTATCTGATAAACTCAGCCGACACAAAGGAATCCTACTTACTATTAACACGCAAAGCCTCCTAAATATTGTTTGGGTGGGCTAAATTAGAATCTGAACGAAGGAGCCCTGCAGCCCTCAGCCCGGATCGGACCATTTATAGTGAAGAGTCGCCATTTTAGATGTTCGATAAATAAAAAGGAGGTAACGCAACTCAAAAAGCGGCTACTACCACAAATTCAAGTTGCCATTGAGTTGAGTAGTGTCGAGGGGAACATTGCAAGTCACTGTTAAGTTGGTATCAACTACTGTAGAATTCAACTTGACTGTAGTCGAGTTGAATAATGAGCTGGCTTGATTGTGGGGTCCATTTATTCTGCACTCAGGCTGAGTGGCCCTTTTGAGATTAATTGACTTCTACAGTGTTTGTCGAGCTGAAGCCCTTTATTGAATGGACCTTCTGATGTTTCATCATCATCATCGTTTATAATATTTATCCAACTCAACAGCCAACTCAACTAGAACCCTTGTGCCTATGCGTGTTGGACACAGATCCAATAAACTAATTAGATTTTTTTAAAGCCAAGTGGTCCCGACTCCTAGCATGCTCATGCAGTCTAGTGGTCCAAATCAGATGGAATATCAGATAGTTCCTGCCTCTCCCAAGGGCAAGGAAACTATAAGATGATTTGATTAGCGCATTGTTGCAAAACAACCCAAAGTTAATTAGTTTTCTGCCTGCTAAGTGCATAGAGGATATGCGGTATACATTTACGGTGAATCTCAAATTGTTTGATATATGGAGCCCGCACGGAATCAGACATTCAAGTGCGCCGACCATCTGCATAGAGCAGGAGGGCACATGTAACATTATAACGTGTGTCAGGGTAACATCATGAAGCGCAACTGTTACCGAAAACTATTTGGCAGACAGCCTATAGTTTTTGTCACCTCTAATCACATTGCGGTTGGGAGTAGATGTCACACATCATATCCTGAACAACCATCCTGCCTCCTGAGTCCTGCTCCAGTTATGAAGGAATCTTACACGATCATTACTTGCCATCAGTCAAGATCTAATCAGGATAGTCCTTCATCGAAAACCACATCCATTGAAGACACTTTGGAGTACCCCATTTTTCCCCCAGCATGTTTTCAACTCAGAGAGGGTACTTTGTCCCTGGTTTTTGTTTATCCCTGAAAAACACTTTTTAGCCTTAAATAAAATGTATTGTTCAAAATGATCTTTTCTTATTGAAAACCTCCATCAGTTAATACGTATAATAAGTATAGACATGCATAAACATGCCAACTGTTATTTGGGCAGAATATGACCCAAAAAATGTTACATCCACGGATCTCCATTCTGCCCTTAACAAGAAAGAAATGTCGGCAACTTAGTAACGTCTTTGGATAATGTCCCTGTTGGGCTTAGAAATGAGGGAAAATCACAAAAGATCTGGATTTTTTTTTTTAAATGCAGCATTGGGATGCTGATAGAAAGAAAGAAAGCTAATAGCGGTGAGTGCCGTGCAGCAGATGGCAATGTCATGTATGGTCTGGACACGGCATATAACCATCATGCAATTTCATGAACTGGGGATTTTATAGACGCTGTCTGCATGCTGGGCTCCCAACGTGTGATTCCACGAGTAGTCTATGGATGAGTGCCTGGAGTTTATTTTCAGTAATTTAAGTGATAATAATAATAAGAATAAATAACAAGAAAATAGTAATAATAATGAATAATAATAAGAATAAATAAAAAGAAAACAGTAATAATAATAAATAATAATAACAAAAAAATATTAATTATTAATAATAATACGTAATAATAATATGTTTTTAAAAATGCCGATATTATCAACAAAACGGCTCTGCGTGCGTCAGTACCTGTGGACTGAGGATACTGACGCGTGTGATGGGTGATTAAAAAAATATATATACGTTCCCGGCTTCCTGATTTAAAAGGGTCACGCCACAGCGGGAGACCCCGGCGGAGCTAAGACCCTCTCCCCGGCTGATCTGCTGCAGATGAATTATACGTTGGCGGGGTCTCTGAAAACTCTCTACCTCTTCATCTGATTAATTTTTCATATTAAACCAAAACAGATGGGACTGAGATTAAAAGGAAGGTAGGATTTAACTGCCGCGCGGCCGCCCGTCGGAGCTCTGCAGAGGGTGGGTCGGACCTGGTCTTTGACACTATTAACTCTTTCAACGAAAAGGGGCAACCAAAGCCTCCCATCCGCCTTCTTCAGCATATAAGACTGTAGTCGCTAGATATGAGAAGCTGCTTGATACATAGTAACACTCCAGGGTACATATCTCCCTTTCTTACCGACACGCAGCGAGTGTGTGTGGGGGGGGGATTCTCCAGCAGCCCAACTCCCATTATTCTCAGCATAATTTGCACTAAACCAAACTCCTTAACCCCAAAATTACAGTATTTGTTAAGCAGGTGGATGAGACCATCAAGAAGTGGTTGCTAGGAGTTGTAGTCAGCACCCTTTAAACGAGACATAACCTGGCCCTTCCAATTATATCAGCGGAAAGCGCAGGGAGGAAACATGACGACGGGGTTGGGTTTTGCTTTAAGATAAAAACTGCTGCATCCGCAAACCTTTCTTCACCAAAGGGTTAATGCGGAGCAAGTCTAAAGATCCTTATTAATTTAGTGATGTCCGGAGGCTTAAAATCCCATAATGAGTTCCCAGGAGTGAGCCGTGTAGTCACTGAGCTCAACGGGATATTGCAATAGTACTGTGAGCAAAGCCACCTCTATGTTACTCACTGTACCCCGCATCCTACTTCCTCCCCGATACGCCATTATACCCTTATCACCCCCCATCCTACTTCCTACCCCATACACCATTATACCCGCATTCTACTTCCTTAATCCAGTGTTTTATGTGATTTAACTACAACTCCCATCGTCCTCATTCATCCTATTCCCCCCCATACCTTTCCCTGAAAAAAAAGACCGGAATCCGCTATATTCCTACTGCCCCCCCCCATCCAGCGCATGCATTTTTCATTTTTCCATTTGCAGGCTGTCCGCCCTCGTTCTAAATCAGAAGTTTCTTTTCTGGAGGCAAAAGCCAACATTAATGGCTTAAAAAGAAAGAGAATAAAAAATAGTTAATGTCTCCCAACATTTAACCCTCCGATGCCTTGATCGAAAAGCACTATTATAAAAAAAAAAGGAAAACGAGATTTTATCTGCTGCTTTTCCCATTTCAGCCTGGAAACATTATCGTTTTGCTAAGTTATCGTGACATCTCTAGAAAATGGGCAGCAGTTATATATGTTTTTAAGGCGTTATGACCTGCCGAGAACGATCATTTTCAGGTATTCATCCAAAAGCCTAGAAAAACGGTTCATTTATTTATTTATTTATTTATTTATTATTTTATTGTATTTATTCTTTATTTATTTTTTATTATTTTATTTTATTTGTTCTTTATTTTATTTATTTTTTATTTTTTCAGGAATAAATTCTTTCCACCGGCTTCAAAAATCTAAAGTTTCTTTTAACACAGGATTTCCCTTCTTTAAAAAGTACTAATTATCCCCCCACCCCAGCATGTGCGCTTCTCTTGGCCCAGAATATTTAAGTCTTTTTTCACGGCTTGTACAATTATGTTACTAATAATAGGTCTTTTAATCAGACACCCTGGTTTTTTCCTTGATTTTACACAGCAATTTTCCTAGTTTTTTTTTTTATAATTTATTATGCACATTCTACAAACTCTAGTACATGGACCTGGCAGAATCTAACTATATTTTTAATGGCGAGTGTTAAAATTTACCACGTTTTGTGTCTATATTTTTTTTACCCCAATTAGTGGGAATAACTGATATATACCAATTTATGCATAAATTGTTTGGGGTAAAATGTATTTTTTTTTTAATATTTCTTATTTTTTTGCAAATTCTCTTGAGAAAACACCCAGTAAAAAGTTTTGTGCAAATTATAAGTATGAATTTTAAAGTCGATACCAAATTCTTTATTTTAGCAACGTTTATGAATTAGAAACGGACCTTCGTTAGACCCCCGTCGCCTTGATTCAGAAGATGGGAGGTATGTAAATGGACCAGTTGGGTGGATCAGAGATCTCCCTTATAACTCCCCCGTTGAGCATCAATACACAGGGGGGTGGGGCTGATCGCCTAAGCGAGTTTTGCAGTGTGGGAATACCGCCATCCTGGACCTGCCGTCCTAACCTATCAATGCTCATGTCCTCCTTCATGCTTTGTTATGTTGAGTCGGTCGCCGACCATGCAGGAGCCAACAGCGTCCGGATCCTACACGCTCGGCTTCTTTTAATGGGAGTAAAGGTCCCTTAATCATATTGCTCTAATAGTAAAAAAACAGGTCCACTGCCCCTTTAAATACAGTCTGTCTTCTGTTTTGCCGTCTCGTTTTGTCTTCCGCCCTCCCGTCTCCCATTTCCCGCGTCTCCCCTCCGTCTCGCTGTTTAAGATTCACAGCATGCGCAGGTGTGGAAATTGTGAATCATTGGAATTCATGTTCACACGTCCCCAAGTGAAGCGTAAATACTGCTGCGTTATACTCGCTGATCTATACCTGCCGGGAACGCCGGCCGCCGCGGCTAGCAGAATCTTCTATTAGTATCTCACGTTTTCCATTGCAGAATATTGTAATTTTTTTTCGTCCTTGTTCAGACCAGTTATACCTGCATGAGGTTCAAAGGCACCAGAAATGTATGTATTTTCTCAGGAGAGGAGCGCTTTATTACAGATATCAAGGGTTAACCCATCAAAAACACCAACCCATTCATATAAGGTTTATCATAAATTGTCGCCGTCCCTTTAAATGTGTCTGGGATCTAAATGGAACAGTCTCTGTGTTTTTCCTTGTTCCTGACACCTGATTGTATCCCGTGCCTGCGCAGCTTTCTCTGCACGCCACGCGCTCTATACCAGCAGCAGGTAACATATGGGTTTTACTTCTGAGACGTGGAAATGAAGAAAAAAAGTGATTCTTATTAGCAGAGTGCTGGCCTCCTAATTAGCGTTATGCATATTTATCAACACAATGGGAAGTCTAGCAAGAAAAAATACCATAGAGTAATAACCATGCTAACATTACACACTACATTCCTACTTATTCCTCCCCCTTTGCATTGCCCATCCCATGTTTCGATTGTAAGCTCTTCTGGACAGCCGCTTATTTATCTGCGGTTCCTTGTAATATATTGCTGCATCGGGAATTTAAAGGTACGGTTCCGTGACAGCCCCACTAAAGAAGAAACCACTTGGCTTAGGTAGAAGCTGCAGCTCTGGGGAATTTGCAGAAAGCACTCCCAGAAGCACTCTATAAGCTGCAACTTCCTGTTTCTTCTATGGTCCTCGCCACTGATTGGCTTCTTGAATCAGCCAATCAATGGCAGGAAAGCACACGGGGGGGGTCTTATTAGACTCCCTCCTGGGAGAGATGCACCGAGCCAGTGCTGGAGCTGCCTGGAGGAACATATATCATGTGGCATTACATATGTTCAGCTGAAGACACCTCCTCCGTGGCAAAGGGCTGGGGCAAAGGGGGGGGGGGATTCTGCAGGATCTCCAATGCATTTGCAAAGGGGGATACCATGAAAGTTTAAAGGGGTCCCTCGGCTATCGTATCATATACAAATACGCACATTTGTTGCCACCATAAAAGTAAATATAGGCAAAGTGTAACAAAGTTACCCCTTTCCTAATGGGGCATGTCACTGCGGACAGCGGGGGTACATAATGGCCGATGGAATCAGGGCCGGCCCTACAATGGAGCCGACTGGGGCAATTGCCCCAGGCGGCACTTCAGAAGGGGCGGCACTTTGCCGCCCCAAGCTGGTTTTTTTTGGTTTTTTTGAAGCGGAGAAGAGAGAGAGGGGCACCGAGTGGTTTTCGCTTACCCGCTCGGCGCCCCTCTCTCTCTCCTCTGCGGCGAGTTTACCTGTTGGGTCTCGGTGCCGGCTTGTAATGCAGAGCGCCGGAAGTGACGTGAATTTCCGGCACTCAGCATTACAAGCCGGCACCGTGGCAGCACAGGGAGACTCGCCGCAGGACTGTTTAAGGGTAAGTACCGGTGGGGGGTGGGGTAGATAATGCCGCCCCCCCCCGGCGGGGGGCGGCATTTTAAACTTTGCCCCAGGCGGCGTTAAGTCTTCGGCCGGCCCTGGATGGAATCCATCCTCGTATCCCACCCAGATTGATCCGTCCCCTGCGTGATATCATCCCGGAGAATTAATCCGAGGGATTCACTGGAGTTAAATCTGTATCGATGTTATATAACAGGGGAGGGCAGCGGATGGGGAAAGGCTGAGCATGGAGTGCGGACTAAAAGGTCAACAACGATTGTTTATATCAGAGAGGGAGGGAGGGAGGGAGAAAGAGAAAACACGGAAAGGAGAAAAAGGAGGGAAAAGGAAAAGTGGAGAAAAGAGAGAATGAGACAGAACGTTGGGGAGAACAGACAAAGATATTTAGTGATGGAAAGATTCCCCGTCAGACTAGACCGGCCGAGTGGGTCTGATCTGCCGGCAAATTCTATGGTTTACACAGAATAGCGAGTTACCCGAAAGTCCGGGTTACTACACTTAGCACCGGCGGCGCAGTCAGAAAAATCCCACAAAACAGAGATCTGTCATCGTGGCTTTTAAAATAACGTGCGAGACGCCAGCGACGGGAGGATTCCTGCGGCCACTTTCTCTGGAAAACCACATGAACCGCTGAGCCGCCAGGTGCCGCCGACCAAGAGACGCGGCAGAAAAGAGCCACGCGGCCCATCGACTATGACCGTTATCACAGTTGCTGCAAGATCTCAAAAGTCACTCGGTCCTCGGTCATGTCTGATTTTCAGGCCTGTCCCCTTCACGGAGCTGTTTTCATGGAAAACAAGGACATTTCTGGCTGTAAAATAATTACAAAAGGTCTTTCTAACCATCAGTTATCCTTTTAAACTTAAACCTGGACCAGCAAACACAACGTGCCATTGGAACACAGGAGTGATGGGAGTAATAGGAGTGATGGGACTAATGGGAGTGATAAAGGGCCATTGGAACACAGGAGTGATGGGAGTGATAAAGAGCCTCTGAATGAGATTCCATTAAAAATCAGCCGTTTCCAGCTACAATAGTCATTTACAACATTAACCCCGTCTGCGCTGGATTTCTGATCCATTTCATGTTATTTTAATGGACAAAATTTGCTTTTCTTTCAAGAACAAGGACATTTCTAAGTGACTCCAAACATTCGATTGGTCGTGTATATATATATATATATATATACAGTAATTGTATTCTGGGTGTCGGAGCCGCGCGTTGCCCCTTGATATATTTTTCCTGCCGCACACTGCGGTGGGAGGAACATGGACGATGTTTATCGGTATGGAAGGGATAGACAACATCTCTGATATAGCTCCATGCTATGGTAATCTTTTTTTCTAAACCATGGGATTATCTGGTGGAAATAACATGACAGATGTCACTGAAATAGTGACTCTAAGATGCCACGGGAAACTGCCCTTCTTGGACTACGATGCAGACGATGCACACAAGGATGGATCCTCACCATCTTTAACCCACCAACCTGTCTTCTCGTTGCCTCCAACCGAATCTTATCCCAATGACACTTTCCAAACATTGACTTTAATAGCCCATCATAAAGACTTTCTCGCAGTGCCTCGCCAACAGCGCCAACTATAATTTGTACTTTTTTTGTATATTTATTTCTTTTTTTTTAATGCTTCTGGAGACGATGACTTGATAGGAGCTAAAGATATTCCGAATGACGTCACCTGTATTCAAGCAGGGCTAATCGAGATCTTAAGCTCTTTTCATTGATGGATCATGGGAGTTGTAGTTCAACTACAGGCACAGGAATCTTCTCATAACACGCCAACGCGATGACAGTTTATTTGTCTGTAGCCCAGAATAGGTACTGTCACATAGTGTGAGAAAATACAAGACACGTCTATACATTGTATCCCCGGCTCGTCATAGACCCAAAAGTTTAATTCCTGATGTGAAAATGGATACCCCCCCAAAAAATTGAATATACCTACAAAGCATAAATTGTGTACGAAGCAATGTTCAATATTAACCTGTGGCCAAAAATTGATCGCTTTCAGACGAAATCAATTTAATCTAGATTTAGAAGTATCCTGCTGGATAAAGCCTGTGGTTTTTTTACTTTATTACTACTGTAATTGTCACACGGATTAAGAAAAAATAAAATTCAGATGAAAACTTAATTAAGAATTTCCTTAGGGGTCTTATTACTGGTCCTAATGGAAACTTATGACTTAATCTGCATTCAAGCAGGGATATCAACCATAACATACTGGGAGCAAAAGCACCAACTGGGAGTCTTATATATGACCCCAGCGATGATAAAATAAGAAGGAGTCAGATCCAGACTGCGTGACCCAGAGAATTTGCCCCTTCAATCTGAGACTCCGGGGCAAACCCTGAGACCCCGGGGCAAGTTCTCAGGTATGGTCATCGCGGTAGTAGAAGAACCACATTTCCTTATCTATTCCTTGGGACTTTTTCAGAAATGTTCTTCTTTTGGTGGTCGACCCTTCTTCAACAATAAAAAAAAATATATAAATATTTTTGTAAATAATATTACAAATATTAAAAGCTTTCAATACAAACTTAAAAAAGCATTTGCCCTCCACATAAAACGCCCTCCTCTGTCTGTTCCTTTATTGGACTTTCTCGCACCCTCTCAACTGCATATTGGTACAATGTCATACTTTGCCCTCATTAAACAGTTTTTTATGTTGTTTCTGCCCTTGTAATTAACCCCACCGTCAGACACAATATTGTCGCTGCTCAGCTGTCTCGAAAAGAAGAAATGTGAGAGTTGTCTGCATGTATATGAAATGGAGTTTCGGATTGCGGTTAAACAGCAGCGAACCGAAGATGTATTGTGAAGGACCTCAGGGTTCTGTCATCTCGAACCACCACCAGAAATCCACAGATGACAGGTGTTTAAATCCCCTCACTGTATTACTCCCTACCCCTTCTGCTGGGAGGCTGTTCCACTTATCTACCACCTTCTTACATTGCATCTAAACCTAGTTTTAGATAATGGCCTCTTGTTCTAAATTTCGCCTCCTTTGAAATAAACGTCCCTCTTTTGGTTTCCTTAATCCCTTTATGTTGTAGACATCCTAGTCTTGTGATTGTACTTCAGCCTCGGACCGTACAAACTGTTTCGGGTCCAGTGGCTTAAATCAGTGTCAGAGCTCCTAACCCATCCATCTGATGGTACTTAGATTGGATGATGGGGGCTTCCGCAGGAATGCCCACCCGCAGGCATTTGGGGCATATGGATACGTGTTTATCTGTCATTGGTATATACTGTCTATAGAATTCCACCTCGTGAAGTTCTACAAAGTGCTATTTTTTCCTTCGAGTGCGAGTGTAAGGTTTTGGCAGTTCCGGCTATATCGTTACTTTAATGGTGACAAAGTAAGCCCCGTCTGTCTGGGAATGGGAATTCAAAGGCAAACAAAAGAAGTGCGATGTTCTCTATGCATTTGTTATGAGACGTGTTCTGGGGGAGAGAGAATGATGGAGCAGTATCAGCTAAAAGCTTCCTGCAACCGATGCAATTATTATATGCTAATTATCTACAAACTTCTGTAAGTGTTATGTGTATGAGTGTGTGTACGTGTATATGTGAGTGTGTGTATGTGTGTGTTTGTGCGTGTATGTGTATCAGTGTGTGTGTGTGTGTGTGCATGGATGTGTATCTGTGTGTGTTTGTGTGTGTGCGTGTATGTGTATCAGTGTGTGTGTGTGTGTGTGTATGTATGTTTGTACCTTGTTTTTATGTCTTAACATTAGAACTTTATACAGCTTGAAGGCAATGAAGGCTCATTCTTCATATGAAGGACCTCTTCAGAAAAGGTCCTCAAACCTTTTTCTCAACATGTTGGTCCACTAAGGGATTTCACAACCTTTTTAGACTTTAAGCTTCTTTTTAGAATAATGAACATCTTGGTTATCTTCCTTTAAAATGGGTATGATTAGAGAGGACAGGGCCACCGTTACAACTTCTCTCTTGGTCCACCAGAGACGATATCCTCCTCTCAGCCAACCGCTAAGGACATCCTCAGTCCCTTCCAAGTTACACCTTCCTCATTGCTTGTGCTTGAAACAGATTATATACAATGTAACAAATGAAACGGATACACTTTCTTCATGAGCAAACAATATTCCGCATAGATCCATATAAACACACGCTCCTGCGCCAACACGGCTTTTGCTGGCCCAAAACCAGACAGAAATAAACCTGGAACGGAAAGCTCTATTGTCTCGAATAACTCATTAACATCTCTCTTTTATATTTTTTTCTAAATAAGACTGGTATTACTTAGATGTATTCGGTTTTACCAGCTTTTGCACCATTCCCCAGAACGAGAAGAAAGATTGCGTAAAGTGGCATTAAGTAATAAAAAGCTTTGCACATACACAAGCTTTGGTTATTGGGGGTTCTTCTCTTCGCACCTGTCACTTGGCGACATGCATAGAGCACATTACCACATTCCTAATGTCCCACAGAGCATTCTGGGAAGGCCGTCTCACGGGAACTGTGTTAAAAGCAAGGACGTCCTTGGTATGGGATCCAACAACCTTCAAATATCATGCGTGGGCACGACGGAACCCGGTGATTCCAGGCTAAGCGCGACACGAGCATGCGGTGTATTTATTTAGGTGATAACAAGGCGCTCGGGCTTTGCAGGTCGCGATATATAGATGGAAAATGATACATTATCCGAACAGCTTTACTGCATTTTAAAAGAGGTTAAGTTTTCATCTACTCGAAAGCCCACGAGATTAATTAAACCTTTCCATGCCAGATGTGCCTGCAACAAATTCAATTACTGTAAAGTATGGCTCTAGTCCTCAATTACAAACGGGTTAATTCCTCTTTAGCACAAGATGTATATTTCCACAGTCAAACAGAAGGATGGAAACCTTCAAAAGTAATAATTCCCCAGTTGCCTAGAGAATAAGGTTGAGCACTGCTGGACTACAGGGACCCCCGACCACCAAATGACCCAGGACCCAACTGGAATACCTATTAATGCCTAGTCGCCAAGCTAGCTGATTAGAAGGTAACACGCATGGAACGCGAAAAGCCTACTCCTTATGATTTGTAGAAACGAAGGGATGGGAATGTCTTACCTTCCTTCCTGTAGTAGAGGATCTCCAGCTTACGTTCCTCGGACCCCAGCAGGGCTTGGGTAAGTTGGGTGATACTATTGTGCGTGGTTTCTGGACCGGTGAGGAAGTCGCAGGTGCATGGTCTCTGCATGACCTCCACCCTGGAATACCCGAACATGTCACAGAACCCATCATTGCAATAAATGATGGCGCAGTTGTCCATCTGAGCATTGGCAATGAGGAACTTGCGGCCTGCAGGGAAAGAAAACAGTCATTCATAATTCTGCTTACGCAACGAGACAGCCTGAGATGTGACTATACAAGAATATCCACAGCAAGAGAAGAGAGCGAGAGATGGATGGAGTGTAGGAGCTCTTGGAGGGATTAAAAATGGTTCCTCATCTCATAATGTATCAGACGCGTGATACTAGCAATGCTCTTCTTGGAATCATCTGGGGAGCTGTCCTTATTTACATCAGCTGTGGATTCATGGAACTGTCACACAGAAGAGACCCTCTAATGTAAACAAGATACATTTTAAGTTCTCGAAAGAACGCAAAACTACTTGGGAACTGACAGCAGATATCCAAAGAGAAGACAGGACAGAGAAAATAATTATAGTCTATATCTCCTCTGATGAGACCTCTGTGGTCTTTAAGTGTCTCATACTTGGTTTCAAGCTACTGGAAACATATTAATCCAAGTAGTGGTCTGTGGGCACAGCCAATGCAGGCCTTTAATGATGCAATTCTAGACTTTAATCGCGACTCGATGTTTGTGCCGCTATCCTTTTATAGAAATGTAATTGTGTTTGTTTGCGTTTCACATTAATAGCTGCTGGTATTATTATAAAAGCATTCTGGCAGAGCAAATGCCTTAATAAAACATAAGCGAGCTAACAATCCCGATGACCATAATATTTCTGGACGGCCACCCGGGACTTGCCAAGCGGTAATGAGAACATTGTTGCAATAATGGACTTTTTCCTTATAAAAGCAAAGGGAGAAAAAGTGAATATTCTCATGAAAATCCTGTACAGTCACCATTATCTGCCCTCTGTGAATCTTTACATTTGGAATTCCCGTCGACGTGTTTCTCAGCCTATGGGCCACCGATGGACCATCCAAGATCAAGTGAAACAAATACCGTGTTCTAATATATACGTAAAGTGATTAGCCTATGGGCCACCGATGGACCATCCAAGATCAAATGAAACAATACCGTGTTCTAATATATACGTAAAGTGATTATGGGCACAGGTCTCAAAGACCTCAATTCCAGAATATTCTACAGAATAAAGTTTCAGTTATCTCAGTATCCCAGATATTAAAGCTAAAACGGCTGAGAATAAGGTGAAAACATGGTGGACACCATAGATTAGGACTTATTCTGTTCATGATTCAGATCTAAGCGTGGGTTGCTGTAGGCCACCATACAACATTAACCAACTCAAAAAACACACATATTTTGATCTCTTCTCTTTTTGCAGTCACCATCTTTGTTTAGGTGTTAGACGTACATTTAAGAACATTATTAAACAACTCATCTTTTGGTTAATTTATGCCACCTTGGGAACGGGCTGCGTCTATAAACTTAAATGCGTTTGGAATTAGAAGTGCAACTCGCATTGAAATCAGTGGGAGCCGCAGCCACCGGTCCCACGATACACAAAACTGCGCAGCTATATATATAATTTATATGGAAAATACTCCAGGGCCATGGAGATAACTGACGACATATTGATAGAGGGTCAGGACTGTGAGATATTTTAAGTGGCTACATTTTGTACTGACCACCCAGCAGCTCTCGGCACTCGTAACACCTTCTCAAGTATCAACATATAGAGACGTCTATGCCTAGGAGAGAGGCTGATCCTAATCTACAAGGTACCCACCAGGTGTCACATTCTTTATTGTTGTCTATTAGCTATTAAGTGCTCTCTTGCTCGGCCGAGAGCCCTTATATATGACATTAGTCTTAGGGGTGTCTCTAAATCTCATAATTCTCAGCCAGACAAAATGTCCTTTGATGTTGGGGGGAGGCTGCGGATGCAGAGACTGTCTGATCCTGCTCTCGTCTGGTGTTGGAAACACGATAACAGTATAGGTTATACTATATAGTCCATTGATCCCCACAATCCACAGATGAAACATCTGATGTCTGGCATGTCTTATGCTCTCCGAAAGCTTCAAAAGGGGTTAATTCTCTGCAACAGGTGTCTGAGAGGTAAATGTTCGAAAATACAAACACAGCTGACAAGGCATATCATCTTTTGCTGGGTAAAACATCGAGCCTGATCCTGCCAGGATCTCTGAACGTGTGCGGCCAGCCATCTGTTACCTTCGCTGCTGGATATAATTAAATGGACAACTGAAAGCAGCATATATTAACGGCTGTCACCTGTGCTTGTACCTTCTCCCGAGAGAGTCATTTATCAAGGTCCCCGAACTGCTGAATTTGTTTAATGGCAACCCAGCCACCTGATTTTATCTGGTGACGAGGACCCAGGGTCTTTACATTTCCAGATCGGTCCATTTAATCGCTAACACAAAAGAAATAGGGTCGGAATTCCTAACACAGAACCTCGTAAATTCCCTATCATTTTTTGAACATTCTATAAAATTCTGTTTGGAAATAAAAAAGCCTAGTTTCACTCAGGGACAATTAATTTCATTTCGGGACGGCTGCTGACAGCGCAACTGTAGACTCTGAAAACCTTCGTACCACAAATATCTCAGGAGGTACATCAAAGAGACACAGATGTTACAATAATTGAACTGTTAGTAAGTCAAATGTGCTAATCTATAATTTCTGACATTCTGTTTGTTTTGAAATTACATCCAGGTCTCATTTTCTACGGCAAATTGATTTATTACAATAAATGTTTGTAGAGCATAGTAGCTTCTGGGAGAGAAACAGACCAGCCTATTTACTGAAGTCAACGGTAACTCAACCGACCAACTCAAGATACCATTTTCAACAGCAGCTCATAAATCCATTAATGGCTAAGTCTTATGATGTTGGGTTGACGTTATAATTCTTCTGGCAAGTTGAATTGCCTACGACGACTCTTTCTTTTCTTTTTTTGAGCCGGACTTGTGTTGGTCAGTTGGGGTGGCTGGAATCAGCAGATGACTTTGAAGTCATGTTGCTCAGTCCAAATGAATGATTGAATGTTTGACGTCATCTGGGTCACCTTACCCCTACTTAAGGAATTAAGTTTTTTGAGTTGGCGGACTTTTTTGTCTCAAACGAGGCCCAACTTCACTGCCAATTCCAAAGAGTTCAACTCTTTCAACTCTTTGTGAGTAGACAAATGCATATGGCTTCTATTTCATCTCAACACTAACTCATCACACCACATCTCTAGACAACATCTCTAGACAACAACCCCAAGGTTTGATAAAACCTTTTGAACTAAGCAATTACCTTCTTTACCGTAGGGTGTACAGAGTCATTGACTAGAGTCAGGGAAAGAATAGGTCAACTTGCCCCAGGGGCTGGTCTGGGGGGCAAAAGCCACATTGGACTGGCTAGTAGCCAGAAAGAAAGCTGCCAGTAAAGTAAGGGGGTGTGAGAGGGAGTGAGTGAGAGGGTAAGGGAGATGTATGAATGTATTTATGTTAGAATGAGAATGTATGTATATGTGTGTTAACATGAATGTGTATGTGTATATGAGCATGAATGTGTATGCGTATATGAGCATGAATGTGCATGTGTATATGAGCATGAATGTGTAAGTGTGTGCGCTTGAGTGTGTATGTGAATGTGGTGTGAGAGGTAGGATGATTTAGCATGAGTGTAAGTGTGTGTTAGTGGGTATGAGTAAGTGTATGGTGGTATAAGTATGTGTTTAAGCGTGAATATGTAATATGTGTGTTAGCATGAGTGTGTAAGTGTGTGTACATATGTGTGCCAGTGCCGATGTTGGGGGGGCAATGTGCCGATAGGGCCACTTGGATTTACTTGCCCCTGGGCCAGAGTGTGCAAGCCCTCCCCTGACTTTCCCCCTTATACTTTTTTCTAGGGCAACTTCATGAAATGATGGGTTCTATCTCTTAGTAGGTACGGCAGCTTCCCTGCTGTTATATTTACATTAAACATACCCTTTCCCCATGCTTATACGCCCATTATCTTGCGCTGGATTGGATAAAAGTAATTTGATGGTACATTTGGAAGGGCATCACATATACGCCAGTTTTTCCCGTATTATTTTGGCATTTCAAGAAACCTGAAAGAATTTTGCAATCGGACGTTGGATCGCTAAGGAAAAGAAACCTGTTACCAAATCTACATAGAAAAACACTTTTTTCAGAGTTATTTATAACACAGATCCCCGCGCGCTCATACGGAGAGCATCTGTGCCAGCTGCCTTTATATTTCTTATTTAAATTTTATTTGTATGAACGCTTCTTCTGTTTTTTTAATGTGAAGAAAAGGGAAGAGACTAGAAGACAGAAGGCAGAGGAGTCAAGGAAACAAACACACGGTTTCTCGCCTCATTCCAAAACACTCAAGGTGTTTGCACCCTTAACCCTTTGAGTACCGAAGGAGTATATAGTCCATGTTTTATTCAATGGAATCCCCAATAAAAAAATGTCATTGCTTGGGGTAATAATGCGTACTAAATTCAATTACAACATAAAGCCTACATTGCTTGAAGTTTTTTAATTCACCAATTGAGGTGTCTCATGATTATATATAGTGCAGCTCAGTTTACTGGGGCAATAGATAAGTGGAGCAGCCTCCCAGTAGAAGTGGCAGAGAGTAATACAGTGAGGGTATTAAACATGCATGGGATAGACATTCGGCTCCTGGATCTAAGACGAGACCAACAACTGATTAAGTCTTTACAGCAGGAGAAACGGGCTGAAAATGTGTCCATTTACCGGTTCATATTGTTTACTATGAACCCGGTAAGATCTCTCTTAACAAAATTTACCTCGTTTCTACCCATTTATTAAGCCGCGTAAATCCCGGCAATTTTTAAACCAGCACAGCCTGGAACAGGAGGGGCGGCTCAGAGGATTTAACTTCCCATTCAAAAGATCAAATTACAGACAGATACCCGGCTGGCTAAATCAGCCCTGGATGCAATGTCGCCGAGGGGGGCAAGTCCATCGCGGCCAATGGGCATCGAACAGACGGACTCGTAATCCCAGCGGCGGATTCCCCCGAACCTGCCCCCTTTTAAATAGATTTCCATTTCTTATCATCTCGTGTTTTTTTCCAGAATACCAGAGACCAGAAATCTAATAAAAATCTTTAAATACCAAAAGGGGTCAAATAAAGTAATGGAGGGTCGGAGAAAAGCTTGGATTTGGGTGGTAGATAGGTGGAACAGCCTTTGGACAGAAGACCGAGGACCATGTGAGGTTTGAGGTTAAAATAATTAAAAGGACGGCCAAATCTACGATGGTGTCGCGTAGTTGAGTGCCACGGGCAGTTAAAGTGCCGGGTTTCTGGCTTTTAAATGTCTTATTGAACTAAAATCTCCCCTCTTTGGGGAATAATTTTAGATATATTAAGAACATTTTTCTGTCTTGGCCGCACCAACCGAGGGCTCCACCGTCTTAATGGGTAATCCTATGTCAGACAGAAATCAATGGAATGAAGTATATTCAATGGCCGTCGCTTTTTATTGAGTTACTGTTCTTTTTTATAAACTATATATACAGGTGTAATGGTCCCGGTGTAAATGGGGTTTAAGAGTTCATGATGCGGTTCAGTGGATCAGCAGCTAAGGAACGTAAAGTCACAAAAGCCAAGAATTACATAGAAACATAGAAGATTGGCCCCGTTCGGCCCGTCTAGTCGCCAATTTCTCCTTAATCACATATCGAGAGAAAAAAACTTGTATTTGGGAAATTTCGAAGACGTATGTTGCTATATAGGTTTGTATCCCGATAACCTCTAGGGTGGTCCTCGTCGATGGAATTCCCATAAAGTAGGCCATCTACCTTGACGACGTCCCTGGCGTTACTGAGCGCGTAGCTTTGATATCTGTCATATTGAGATGAAAGGAGCCGGGATTTCTCAGCGGTATCAATTAAGCGGTATGTATGAAACATTGTTACCGGTTTGAAACACAATAAGCCAAAGCTTATTAGAAAAAATAGGACGTTGTGATTGGCAGAGGAGAAAAAGAATCGTAACCGACTGAAACTGGAGAATTTTTGCATTTTTTTTTTTTAGCTAATATGACTGCATTTTATATTTTTTTCCCTAATGGGCCATATGATTACGAGTTTATTAAGTTAATGTTCAAACCGTTAAATAAATTCTATTTACAATATGTCTGTGATAGAATCTAGAGTTCTTTCAGCATAGAAATTCTCTAGGATAGAAAAATTTCATTTCAATCACGCATTTATATTTTAGTTTCTCGCTATAAAATTTAATAAAAGATCATAAAGTCTCCTGGTTTCAGACTTTGGCTCTGACGCTGTTGAATTACTGGTGAGGTGGGAATATGAAGTTCTCTGCCGGGTTCCTGAAGAGGAGATTCATCTTCTAATGTCTTTAATTCTACAGAGTTGTAGTTTGTAGATGAGTTTCTGTGAGCTGAAACATTGTAACGTACAGCATCACCTATACAGTACATCGTAGGGCCAACCTAAGGGAATTCCATGCAGAAGAAGACCCACCACAGTCCTTCATAATGCTTCATGAAATAATGTGTTCGAAATATTTCTCCTTAACTCAAGTGGAGACTCAAGTTTGGAAATGAGATGTTGTTAAGGAGTTGTATACCCCATAAATGGTATATTTAACAAAAAAAAATGGATATTGAAGTAGACATCCCAATCTGAGGTCTACTTCAACGTTGTGTAGGCCTCTGTTTCCTGAGTGTTGTCTTCTGCAGTGAGTTGTGTGACGTCAGTAAATTCAGATGTATATCGAGGTGACCACCGAAGGGCCATGATAGTCAGCCAGACAGAATATGTCCTTCAAGCTCTGAGTCTACAATTGGGTTCATACAAGATCCGGGGGAACATGACGTCTCTCTATATTAATGTAATCTGATATCCCTGTCACATAGTTTCATATGATTGAGTGTAGAACCTGGAAACATTTTAATAATAAATTATATCATGTGAGCTCATCCAGAGACAGTTTAAAGGGACAGCAAGAAGACGCGATGGCCCCTATCACCCGGGCAAACTAAAAGCATGAAATACTCAAGAACAGCATGTCTGCTTTCGGTTTTTAAATCAGCGAAGGGTTACATCGTAGACAGTTTTTGCAACATAACATTCTGTACCGAACGATGAATATCCCCGGCTAAAAACCTTTTAAAAAAAACGTTAAAAAAAAAGATTAACATTCAAAATAAAAAAACATAATAAAGATGGGGGTGGTTGTTTTCTGTGTATTAATTTCTTAATGCTTTCAGGAAACCGCTTCTAAGCTTTCAGGTGCTGAGTATTTCATTAGGCCGCTAGGCATTAAAGCTCAAGAGATGAGTCTGTTATTAAAACACTATATTGTGAGCTCCGTGCTGTATTATACAGATTATAGGCTTTGGAGGACCGTTTCCCATTTTAGTTTTTTTTTTTTTTTTTTATCTTGTTGGTTCTTAAATGCTTTTTTTCCTACGCAAGTTGCTTTCTAATCATCTCTAATCATAACCCAGTAAAGTGCCGTCCGTTCAAAAAACATATTAAAATCTAATCTAAAATGCAGCAAATGTAACTAATTTGTTTTTATTATTCTGCAAATATCCTCAACAGCTTACTCTCTTCAATCGCTAAAATGAATTTATTAGCACATATTCCTCGAGATTTATTCGAGGGTTGTTACTATATTCCCACCTTCTCTCGCTAGTTCCTATATAGTTTTATGCAGAAAAGGGGGGGGGTAGGACTTTTTCCCCCACCAGAGGGTCGCTAGTAGGTCAACACATCCCTGGCTTTTTATTTTGGGTGAAATTTACACTTTGTGTTGTCTGTTAGATCGTTACCATCTCTGAATCCAGACATGTTTTATTTTCAGCCTACGATGTGAAACCAACAACAAAAAGGGGCTTCATCAAGCAGGTCTGGGGGGTCCCAAATAGAAGCATGGATACAATCTGGCTTCTTTTTAGGGCTCACCTTCATTTAATTTTCTCTTGAAAATCTATGTCTCCAGTACAATTAAACCAAAATACCTGCTTCCTGGCGTCTGCCAGAGCAGGAAAACCGCTGATGGAAGTTAAGGGTTAAGATGAATGGCTCTGGGGGCCACAAATTGCCTAATGATGAATGACTATCTCCACAGCAACTAGAATTGCCCCCCCACACACGATGAACAAAAGAGACACTAAGAGCTAATTCATTAACTATACCCCATTGTGCATTGTACACCTAGCCGGAGCAGACCATAGGTTGCCTATGTCACTTAGGTAGTGATGGCAAGGGGGCATTGCTCGGGGGCTGTAGCCTTTGTTGGTGCAAGAGGGGCAACACAGTCCACCTAGGGGTCTAGAACACTAGGTGTGGCCCTGCACAGGACAAAACTCACACTCGACACGTTATAGACACAACACACGCTTACACCATAGCCCTCTCCGTCTGTCTAACTGAGTTCAGAACGCTCTCTAAGTACTTGTCTCCCTGTAGGTCTCAGATAACGGTCCCATTTCAATGACAAAGCCCCCGAATTAGATTTAAATAGTGGCACCACTGCCGCCGCTCTGTTCTTCGCTTGCATTGTTTAGAATTTGTCAACAGGCATAATAACAACAATAACAACAGCAGAGGAGGTTCACACCCCATCCCCCAACCCCCTGTCTCCATAGGACTCAAAACGCACATCGGCAAAGTCTGGTTGGTAACTGATGTCGGGATACTTTGATTTGGGGAAATATATTAAAAGATTAAGCCAACTCGATAGATAATGTTTTGCATGAGCAGCATGAGAGTTGTTGTTAAAGTCAACAGAAGAAGTTTTTGTAGTAGATCACAGCTGTCACAATGTATCAGGGGAGGAGGTATTTGGCTGAAGATCCAGAATGTGGATTAAAAGAATACGAAGCCTCGGTAACCTGAGACAGCCAAAATGATACTGGGAGTTGGAGTCCATAAAAGTAAACTATGCATCACTGTTTAAACCTTTGGTTCCTAATAAGGAACATAGAATTTGCAGGCAGATCAGCCCCATCGGCCCCCGTCTAGTTGCCCGTTTTTCCTGCTGTAAAGACTCAAACCATAATCAGTCGTTGGTCCCGTCTTAGATTCAGGAGCCATATGCCCATCCCATGCATGTTTAAAACCCTCACTGCATTACCCTCTACCACTTCTGCTGGGAGGCTGTTCAGCTTATGTACCACCCTCTCAGTGTAGTGCCGATCTGTCCTTTTCAGCGGTTGCAAGCCTGTGTTTGCTAAACGTTGCTAATAATTACTTGTTGATTAAGCATTCAGTATCTGAATCAGTAGTAACGTATTCAGGGTCGTTAGTACTTACTTTGCCCTTCAAACTTCCGGATGATGGTGTCCAGATAAGTGTTCTGGGGGGCCACATGCCCTCTCCTTACCGGCATCTTGGAGTCTTTTGTCTCCTTTCTCTATGAACTCTAAAAAGTTACTAGCAACCTCAGCGTCCTCTCCTTTTAGAGAGGAGATCTCACCGTAGAAGGAAAAATAACCCCTTGAAACATAAAAACATCCCCGAGCGGATCCCTTCCCTTCATGGAAAAGACATCTCGACGTTCACATCCAGGTGCAACTCTGATCCTCGATGCCACACAACGGAAGCTGAAACTAATGCTAAAGAATATGGATCTTCTCCCTTTTTTCCTGTAGAGTCGGGAGAGTCAATGGAAACAAACTGTTAATCGTTCCCTTCCCTACTCCCCAACCTCACGCAAGAGCCGGAGGAACAGAGTTGTCAGCAGCAACAACTGCTAGAGTGACAACCTCCATAAAAACTCTCGCATTTGTCCTCTTGTTCAAGTCCCCATGGAGGTCAGAGATCAGAGGAGGAGGTGACCATGAAAAGGCTGGAGACCACAGGAGGTTATGAGGAGCTCCTTCCGACCTTCTCTGCTCCCGAAGCTTTTGTCTTGCTCTCACAATTCAGATCAATGGCAAGATAGCAGGAGCTGTCCTCTGGCCGCGGTGCTGGGCGTTCAGCGAGTAATCCGCCACTGGTGGTTGGGGGGGAGTTGGGTTGGGAGGTGGAGTAGGACTGCTGGCCATTAAATCCAGCATCACGTTGCATGTGCAGACAAGTCTTATTTTCCCTTCTATGTAAGACATTTAGAGAGAGAGAGCGAGATAGAGAGAGAGAGAGAGGAATAAACAAAGAGAAATCCCTTCTCTACACTCTCTAGCTGCCGGCGAAACCTGCTGCCTGACAAACGTTGCATCCAAACAAAAAAGGTTTATACGACGGGCTTCGTATGTATCTGCGTAAAGAGACAGACACATCGTACCGAGTGCAGACTGAGGTGTCTGTATCACAGAGCAAGTGTATAATGAGAATCTTCAGAAATCCTCGAGCAGAGTTTTCTCCATTAACCCGATGGTATTCAGAGATCCCGTCGTAACACAGACAGAGACATTTAAATACACAAGGGGTTAAACAAAAGACAGGAGGGGAGTTTTTATTGTAAAAGAGGGGAAATGTTATAAGAAGAAGCTGTAATCTAAAACTAGAGGATCAGAGGCTGAGACGGAATGGAAGGAAGGTTTTACTTTACTGAGAGGGTGGTAGATACATGGAACAGCTTCCCAGCAGAAGTGGTAGTGGGTAATACAGTGAGGAGATTTAAACATGCATAGGGTAGGGATGCGGCTCCTGAATCTAAGATGAGACCAACGACTGATTTGAGTCTTTATTGCAGGAGAAACGGGCAGACTAGACGGGCTGTAATACCAGGTGACTTATGATGATGTCATAAGCTGTAACGTTGCACAGCCTGTAACTCATACATCATTTTCCCGCAAGTTCCCCACCCATTTTCGTAGCTGGAAGAATTGTTCTGTTGAGCTTCACTTATCACGTGGTTTAAGGCCGAATGGGCTGCTTGTCACATGTTAGTTTAAAACTAAAATATTTTTTCATTGATGCATTGCAAGAAGACACTCAAATTCCTCTCTTCGGTAAACCAGAGTAAATCTGGATTCTGGATCTCGATCACAGTCTGGATCTGACTCCCTCCTATTCTCCCCCCCTGTGATTATATATAAGACTCCCAATTAGTGTTTTGGCCCCCAGTATGTTATGGTTGATATCCCTGCTTGAATGCAGGTGACTCAGTTAAGTGCCTCTTTAAATAGAGGTTTCCCAGAGGGCCGGGATTAGAGCCATTTGGCTAACACATTTGGCGAGTCATAAAAGGTAATTAAAGGGTTAATATGTCGAGGGTCTCAGGGGCAGCTCGTTTAGCGAGTCCCCAGGTACGGTGATTACCCGGCTGCCGGTCGGGTTCAGAAGAAACCAATCATTAAACAAACTGATATTATTTATCCCAATAAGCGGAGAGATAAATCGCTGCGCGACGCTATCAGGTGCCCCTTAAATCATCCCGAAAACAATTTCATGGCTGAAAAATCCGAACCCTGAACAATAAAAGTTTTCTTTTTTTCTTTACAGAAAACTTTGTGCGATATAACTCACCGTTTAAAAAATATAATTGGGGTTATTTTTTATATTAACCCTTTGTGCTCTGGAATCCACATTTCGGATGCAGGGCAAAATATTCTTAATGGACTAGATATTTCTACAGTTCCCTGCCTATTTCCTCCCCGGCAAACATGTTGCCGGTACATCAAATGGTTAAGTATTCACAGTTTTTAGGTTGGGACTCTCAGATGCATGTTAGCTGAGCGCTGCAGCGACTACTCTGGAAATCCACATTTCCCTGAGTGACAGGACTACCGATGCAAGACCTGTTGGCGTCAGGACCCTCTTTTTTTTCTCATTCACGTAGGAAAATATAAGTATGTTTAACCAAACCTTGGCACGTGCGATGGCCTCCACGGCCATATAACGAGTGAGATGGGTTTTAGTGACGTCCTCTCCCCAGACCCCTGGGAACACGATGAGAAATTGCCACGGGTATATTCTCTCACGCTTTCCTGACTTTGATGAATAGTCCGCGCGGACAAAACCTTTAGAAAACATTAATGCATTCAAAGAAGTACAAAAAAAATAGGCAAAGTCAAAGACTGAGATGGTAGAAGCATACAAGTTCATATCTTAAAAAAGGGGGGAGGGCGAAGATACTGTTCTCTACAAAAAAAATGGTGGCTTATTAATAGAATTCAATACCCAAAGGCATTAGTAGAAGGCAAATACAGTAAGAGAATTAATCTCCATTTGGAAGAGATGCCAGACTAATGCATGAATATTAAAGATGAACTAACAGGTAGATGGAGGCGAAGGGGCCCAGGCTTAGTGTTCAGAGGAATAATCCTGTAGAGAAGTAATTATCGTCGTCTTTCCCATATTATTTGGTGTAGAGATTTATAGACTTTAGATCAGTGCAGAAACGTATCTTTTTAGGCTATCGTTTTTATAATAAACATCATTTCATTGTAGACTTGGAAGCTGCCATTGCAGGAAGTCATGTGACGTGTTGATGCCACTTCCTCCTCGGACACCACAATGAGAGGATTGCTTTACGGCAGAGCCAATGAAATTCTTGATGTACTTATAGTATAATCTTTATATATATAATATTTACATGGAAACCAGTAATTTTGTGGGATGAAGTAACACAATTTAAAACTGTATCTTGTAAATTCTACTATAAAGAATAGCAAAGGAATGTATTTGTGCGTTCACAAGGTCAACTCAATGAGTAAGAGCCTGGACGGCAGGACCATAAAGCAAGCTCCATAAAGACATGGTTGGATGAGGTTGGGGTGAAAGAACTTGAGCGGCCGCGTTTGGGATATTGGAACAGAGATTGCGGGGCCAGGCGTCTCATCCAACACCAGCGCCTGACCTCACAAGCGCTCTACTGGATGAATGGGCAAAAATTTCCCTAGAAACTTCCCAAAATCTTGTGGAAAGCCTTCCTGGAAGAGTGGAAGCTGCTATAGCCCCAAAGGGGGGGACCAACTTCATATTAATGTCTATGTATTTAGAACTTGATGTCATCGAAATCCCGGTTGGTGTAATGGTCAGGTGTCCCAATACTTTTGTCCATATACCGTATGTATTATCTGGGAGTATCAAAAAGATAATTGTATGTTGGCCAATTCTCATCATTTTAAACCAACCAGTCCTTTTGATTAAACTAATATCCTAACTATGCATCAATAATTCCTGCTTTTTCTGCAGTGAAAATCAAAGGTTTAACCAAAAAGTTTGAGAAGAAGAAAGAGAGGGAGAAATGGAATGTTGTCAAGTTCTGTAACTAATCACGCGATTAGAGAGAGCATGTGTTTCAGTGGCCGACATGGGAGTTGATGTCAGAGCTAGCAGCTGTCCGCTCGTCATTATAGATCACCAGGATGATCGGACACTCGCTCCAACTGTGTTCCCATTAAATCTTGGCACTTTGGCATCCCAATTAAAAAGCTGCAATACATTCTCAATAATAAAACCAGTATCACTGGCAATAAACTTTACCACTTCATGGAAGTTTTGATCTACATCTGTTTGGCCAAATGGGTACAGACCTCCTAACATGATGAAACATGATGGGTTTGTAGAGACAGATATAGGGTATTACTGTATTAAAGTTTATGTGGACACAAAAAAACATAATCCAAATTAGAGAATGTCTATAAAAAAATATGCTTGGGTCAATGTCAATGCTTCGAGGAAAGAGTTACCCTAAGGAAAGGGGACAACTTGACCTTGGTCATGAAGGTTGTATTGTGTTGGTAAATGTTGTTGGTGTTTTTTTTAAATTAAAGATTAATTTTTAATATTTTTGTTCAAATAATTAATAATTCTGTATAACATCGCAAATTAAAAAAAAACGATCATTTCCATGGGGCAATAATATTTCATTAATATAATAAATATATATTAATATATAAAAGTTCTGCTGTCTGTCCTGGAATGTTACCATATTTATACCAAGTAGTAGTAAAGACCTTCAACACCTGACGACCGAAAAATATTCACAGTGTAATTTGTGAATATTTATGAACCTTTCAGGAAAGTGAAAACAGACTTTTTTTTCTCCCACAAATTACACATTTTATTGCTCCCGTTGGAGAAAAGATCTCAGAAGATCGTGGTCTCAATAACAAAATTAAAACTCTTTCCCCCTTTGCCCAAGTGTTCCCCACCCCCACCCCCTTCCCCGTCAGCACCTGTTTCACAGTTCGTCTTTTCATTTGTAGGCTTCAAGGCGCTAGTGGATTGGTCTTTCATGGATTAAGTTCTTTGCATAGTCAGGAAGGTTCCTTCTTGATGGATCTCATACGCTAGGTGTCCCCAAGACCTCAGACAAAGGAGGCCGTTATTCCAGTTGGGGATTCTCTCTATTATTTGAGTTCCAGTTCAGAAATAGACTTCTTAGTGTTGCGTTTCATCTTTGAGAACTTATAACCCAAGAAAATACAGGCGATGACCAAGACCAATGACAATGCCAGCAGAATCCACTGGCCAGCAGATGCTTCACTCTTGCTCAGGGATAATCCGAGGAACTCAACTTTGTTCTGTGGTGGAAGTTCTGTGTGCGCCGGCCCAGAAGTTGCTGGCCCAGCTGTTGTTGGATTGGATGTTGGCGGCAGGGATATAGCTGTATAAGCGGAGTAGAAAAAGACATTAAACATAAGAAAAATATCAAGATTTGCTTTTTGGGCCATTAAAAGTCTACTATTTCAAGTACTCTGTGGTCAAACTTTAACCATGAAGACTCACAGGTCTTTGAGAAGGTCTTCTACAACACTTGTGAATAGATAACAAAATATAATTATTATAGACAGTTAACACACAGCATATTGTACCTAGAGTTTAATGAATGCTTATTTTATCTGCACGAGGCTAAATCTCAATATTTCTCTTGTTTTATTACCTGGACTCCAGTTGTACTCTGGCCACCCAAGGGTTTCTCCATTCTTTCCATTTTGTTCTATCAGCCAGTTAGTCAGTGGCTCAAAGTATTTGAGGAGGGAAGATGCCGACATGTTACGCTGCCCGGTAATGAGCTCCATGGCATCGGGCCAGGGTTTGCTGTTACCCAACTTCATGGCATCTCTGATGATAAAAAAACCCCAAAACATTGGTGACTGATAACCATTTACATCACCAAACCCAACTGATGGTTGTCATGACCTCCACTGGCCTGGTGTCTATGTTGTGACATAATAAGTATTGTTGTCAATGTTTTTGGCAGCTGAACTCTTCCTGTATCACATGTATCTTTTGATATGTTAACAAGGGCATACCTCCAGTGAAAAATCTTAGTTCAGTCTCTCTCTGGCAACCATCCTGCATGGATGGGGCAATCGGTGGTGTGCTGGATTATGTTTGGCCTTTTGGTTGCAGGTTAGTCTTGGAAAGTGTTGCCTTGTATGTTGGGCTGCCACTCATTTATTGTATGTTACTGTGTTTTTGTCTAAATATCTGTTATACATGAACAGTTGTGATATATTTTTATATTTGGTTTAACACCACAGTCTAGATGAACGCTTCATGAGCACATGCAAATAATGGTGCCATCTCAACAAGCTCTGTAACTCTGACTGCTATATCACATACAGATATGGTTGGATCAGAGATGGAGGTTATGTTTACTGCTTTTAAGAACTATTGGCTACGGGATGAAATCTAGAAAAAAATCCAGAACTCGCATGTCCACAAAGTGAAGTTCCCATTTATGAACAAGAGCTTAAAAGCCTGGGAACATTAACCAAAGCATTCTAGATGTTTTCAAGTATAGTAACTATATCATCTCTTTTATGACACTCACCCGAGCAGTTTTCCTGCTTCTTTAGACCTGTAGATGTCACATTTATACAGTGGCCCCTGCTGGTTAGCTGCCTTGCAAAGAGCTTCATGGAACTGGAACTGAATCACGAAACTGATGAAATATCTAAGAGGAGAGAGACGGGAGCGAAATCAGCCCAAAGCAAAGTCACAACCCGGTCACGTGGTATTAAATATCTTAACACCACCACACTTTACAACGTCAGTAGCTTCGTACTGCAGAATGCGGAACCCGGTCCTGTTTCATGGGGCAATTTAGTTACCTGATGTAAGGAACACTCGACGGAATGTGGAATTTTGCCCCAGGGTCAAAATCGCTTTCAGATCTTAATACTGGAGGACAGAGACCCTGGTACTTCAATCTGAAAAAGAAAAATAGATTAGATACATTGGTCTTGTATATATGGAAATTATCATCTTGATATATTATGAGGCAACATGTTTAAAAGCAATATCAAAACTAACTGATAGCACTTTGATATTTTTTTAACCTGTATTTTTGGTCCATTAGTGGCCAACTGTTCTTCTGGGTTCTAAAGTTC
Source organism: Spea hammondii (assembly GCA_029215755.1). Lineage (NCBI taxonomy): Eukaryota > Metazoa > Chordata > Amphibia > Anura > Pelobatidae > Spea > Spea hammondii. The sequence goes on from JARDYJ010000013.1 coordinate 23,382,183, forward strand.
CGTAGAACTTTGAAGAACCTTCTAGCGGTTGTTCTCAGCTCTCAGAAGACCCAGTCTTTAGGAATATCAATTGCTTCATTATTTTAATCTGGTTTTGTGGTTTTCTACAAAAAACCCAAAAACCCTCACCTGAGATTCCACCACTGCTGGTTGTACTCTGAATTGGGGGTCCTGCCGTCAAACACCTTCCACCTCCATTGGTCCATCAGGTAGCCAAAAGGCAGGAAGGCGATTTTATCCAGCGCAACGCTCATAAGGTAGTTAATATCACTCTCTGAAATCAGACACAGAATTATGGGGTCGCTCATTAAAAACTTCACATTCAATCACAAACACCCAATCACAATATCCTTTACTTCTATGTATTTAATAATCAACATTCCAGAGATACAAATTCCTACAATATATATAAAACACAGATAACATTGTAGAAGTAATAAAACCGAATTGCCAATCATTGTAAGCAGTTTATCACTTATTAAGCTGAAAACATCATTTTAGAAGTTTTTTTTATTTTTTTCCTATGACACGCCCATTATTTTGGTATTCATTCTTTATGATCTAGAAAACTGCTTTTAAAATTTCTGGATGGATCTAGAAAGGCTCTGAAACTCCAAAGGTCCACTTCTATACTTTGTGCTATTCCTGGAGTCTTAAATATACATAAACAGATCTGAAAAACTAACACAAAACCCAACATTCTAGAAAAGAAACTGTTCCTTCCTACTGCCAATTTGTATCATTTTTTAAAATCAATTTTTTTTAGCTTTCCCTATGTTTTTAGTCTTTTTATGCTCAAGTCCACCTTGAACAGTGGACCACCTGTGGTTTGAAGGTCATATGTAAGAGTCCCTACTCCAATTGTTATTATTTTTTCATCCTACACTGATGTCCTTAAAAACAACATAGGGGCTATACTACCAACGACACAGATACGTCAGATACGTCAGATATAATAATCATCTCACCCATGTTGTCCTGTACTGAATCCAGAAGGCCAATACTGTGAAGATGTTGCATTGTGGAGACAGACAGCGCCAGGACATCTCCGATAGCTTCATGGAACCCGGGGTTGGCTCCTTCGCGGAAAGAGATTGGCAGATCCTTATACTGTAAGAAGTACTGAACGTGTCCCATCTCGTGGTGGACTGTGATGAGGTCGTCCATATTGATCACTGTGCATTGCTTGATCCTGAAATAAGAAGTGATATGTTACCGAGCACGGCAAAGAATGAAACCAAACCAGCGGTGGCCAAGGTAGGGACCTCCGGCTTCACTAACAGGTGGTGATAGACAGTGGGAACCGTAGGTACATCCCACTAGGTGGACTGAATGGCTCTTATCTACAGCACATTTCGAGCTTCTATGTCATTAGAATGTCACGGCTGTCACATGAGAAGCACATATTCCAAACGAACATCATTTTCGGTGTAAATGATCTAACGACTCAGCAGAACATTTAGCAAACTTTAGTTAACCCAGAATGTGCTTTGATTGCCTCAAGTACTTTATTTCAATAATCATGTTGGCCTTAATTAGGTAATACCAGCGTTGCGGAGACCTTACTGTGAGTTCAGATGGGGTCTTAATCATTGTTCTATTTTATGGTGCAGAAGTTCAGCATGAAGCCCTTTCAGATGTTATCTCTTAAGGTTCAATTAATTATCCGCTCTGAAGACCCTGACGGGTACAGACAATTTGTTCTATCGCAGCAGAGAAAGGGTATGTAGTTCATTATCTCAAGAGAGCTAATCAACCGGTGAAACCGAGCACTAAATGACAAGAGTACCAGCGGACGCTAACTGCGATAACACATATTTTGGTGTCTTTCTATCCAAGACTCAGCTTCCCTTTCCTATAGAAGAAGCACAATTTCTGTCTCCCATCAGTCGTTGGTCTCGTCTAAGATTCAGGAGCCATATGCCTATCCCATGCATGTTTACATTCCCTCACTGTATTACCGTCTACCACTTCTGTTTGGAGGCTGTTACACTCATCTACCACCTTCTCAGAATGAGATTTGATTTTTTTAAATCAGAATCCTGATAATAAATATAATTTTTTTTTTAACCGGTTCCATATAATGACTATATACTGACTATGTACTGACTAAATACTGACTATATAGACCGTTATTGTCTATAATAATAAGAGATGAGGCAAAAGTACCTGAAGTCTTTTCGGTTGTAGAAGTCCCAGGCGGATGCGTGGCATACCACCTCCCGATCAGCGGGCTTCTCAATCATAGACTTGTCCCAAAATTCTTGAGGCATGGGGATCAATCCGAGGGAGACGAAAAAGTTATCAGATTCCTCGAACATTCTCTTGGCGGTCCAATTCTACAGACAATGGAGTCGGCATTAACAGAACTATCAGCCTATAATAAACCTTGCTCTGATTACAACATCTAGGAACCACGTGTGTCTTTTTCATCGCAACTTCCTAGCGTCGGTAAGTTATTATTATTATTATTTTTTCTTGCGTAACTTCCTTACCTGGGCTAACATTGCCGGAGTGGCGTCCACTTTGGAGGCATCAGGATATGGGACAACAAGGTCAAATATGTTTGACCAGGACTGAGCCCACATGTTCCCTTCAAAAGAAAAGAATAGTACAAACGTCGCTAAAAATATTCTCATTTTTTGACAATAAGAGTCACCTTCTGCTTAATGTTTAAAAGGAAAAACTTTAACAATGTTTCCCTTTGTGCCGGTCAATGATTATCAGTCAAAATATGTTCCTGTGCAAACGCCATCAATGAACTTGAAACATTCTCATTAGAGAGAGCAACGGTCTAGGACTTACCCAGAAGGTGTGCAGGAATGGGTCCATTCAGATTAATTTTCTGGTCTCCATACTTCTTGTAGAGCGCTCTTCGGACGTACGCATGCAGATTCAGATAGAGAGGTTGGAGCTCCTGGTAAAGGTTTTCCAAGTCGCTTTCCAGTGTGGGAGTCTCATACCAGGACCTCCAATATTCACCATTATCGGCATAAGCTGGACAAAAGAGTCAGGGCATGAACAGATAATAAAACATGTCTGTCCAAAAAACTTTTATATAACAGACATGCCATGGGCAGTAAGAGTTCTTTTTTAGACTCCTATTTTTTGTGCAACACCTCCAAAAAGAAGAAAGAAATTCCAAATTATCTTCCGGCGACAAAAAAAATATGTCGGCCCCAGGTGTCCAATCCAACATATTTCATGGAATTCTCATTCCGGAGAAGAAGAAGAAAAAATACCCCACAAAATTTAAAAAAGCCTTTTTTACCATTAAGGTGAGCTGCCTTGTTGGTCAACTCCACGTATCTATTAAAGTCAGATCGGATTTTCTTGCCAGAAGCATCTCTCCACCCCTTCCAGGCAAAGAGCAGCTCATCGTAGTCCCGCGACTGGGCCATGATTTCCGTTAGATCTGAAGAAAGATGGGAAGAGATACACGGAGGTGTCAAAACAAATGTTTCCCATTGCATACCATGTAATCAAACTAGAGAACAGATAAATAACTGGATGTCTTTTGCTCATGGACGATACTAAATAACCCGTGGGCAAATAATTCAATATTTTGTATGTCATGTCTTTCATAGTTGCCAACACACAGATTTGGTCAGGGATCTCCCGTTGGCCAACTCGCAAGCTATACGTGGACAGAGATGGAGATGACATTTTCCACTCTCTCACCTGGATCGAGCGGAAGGCATGTTGTTCCATTCTTGCACACTTTGGCCACGCTGTATGTGGTTTCCATATTGGAAAGTATTTGGTTCAGCTGTAATGAAACAGAAATAACAAATAATTGAATCAGTAAAACTTTTTTTTGCTATATTTACAGAGATCAATTCTACTGCAAAGTGTAGAGCAAAAGTGGAAACATTCCACTGGATTCCTCGTTGAGTTTTTCATATTTACAACTTTCGTACCATAAATTTATAATCATATCTCTTCCCTTTTGGACAACTGTTGGGTTCTCTTTTTATCTCTTTTTCTCTTTTTCATGTCTCACCTCTTTCTGCTCATGTTCCGGCAGGGCAGCTTTATCAATCTCGCTGAGTTTCCTCAGTAAGCGCTGTGTCTCTGCGCTTCGGAAATCGCTGTAGTCATAGTTTCTTGCTTGCAACCCATATTCTAGAGTGTGAGCAGACATTTCCAGATTCTTATCCAGCTACAAGGGAAAGAAGAAAGCCAGGTTGGACTACTCCGACCCAAAGGAACACTTCCATATCGTTAGGCACATCAATATGACCTGGATATCCCATTGCATGGCTGAATCCCTTTCCCTCTTTCGAAACCCCTTACCAATGTTAATGCATCGTTAACCAGAGATACCATCATCATCTCTTATCACGTGATGATGCAGTAACTCAAAAGTCTATGAGGTCATAGTTCAGAGAGACATCCTCACCATGATTAGCCTGTTGTGCTCAGTGATGTTGGTATTGTATTCCCATGATGCCTCAGTGTATGCGTTCCACACGACCTCTGCCGTCTTGGTGTAATTTTCTAGGAAGTCGTCGGCTTGTATCTCATTCGCTATTTTCTCTTTAAAAAAATAGAGTCAAGCAATGTAAAAATTGAACCAATTTTAGAATTAATCATCCCATTCTGGGGAACTCTCGTACACAGATATTTAGCTGATATAGGAAGAATGAGAAAATCCAGCCATTAGTGATCCCAAAGGTCTTACCGATGTCCCCAGGGTATCCATCAGGAATAGGTGGGGTCCATGCATAGTCTGGCCAGCCAAGGGTCTCATTATACTTGCTGTTCTGCTCTTTCAGCCAATTAGTGACTGGTTCGAAATATTCCAGCAGAGGTCCAACGTCCATCTTATCAGTTCCGGTCATATTTAACAGGATCTCCTGCCAGGGCTTGGAGGATCCAACCCGGAGAACATCACTAAAAGAATGGCAGAGGGATTCACCATTAGCAAGACAGGCAACGTTCAGCATTGTGAGTTCGAGTGCCACCGACCCAACGCAATGTTCTCACCTGAGAAGCTTCCCAGCATCTGCTGAGCGGTAGATGTCACAAGTGTGCAAGGGACCTGTTTGTTTGGCTGCCGAACAGAGCGCTTTGTGGAATTGGAATTGCAACACAAAACTCACAAAGTACCTGAAACAAAAGAAAAGGAGCCACGATACTTCAGTGAGTCAAGCCAGGTTATTGGTGCAGACGAGAAAGTCAAGTGACATTTATAATATTGGTCCTAATGGCGTAAGAATTTGTAATGTATTTAGGTTTAAAGCCTCTGGGACAAACTTCACAATTTTTAAAGCGCAACCCAAGTTAAACCTATACAAAGCTAGGGTGGTAATGTTACCTGATGTACGGGGTGTTGCCTGGGATATGAAATTTGGCTCCTGCATCAAATTGGGTTTCATCTCTTGCCACCGGTGGACAGATTCCTTGGTATTTGGTTCTGAGAAACAGAAAAGAGTCAGCCAACTCTTTTGAAGGTAATAAAGTGTCAGTCTTTATTGAGTCTTATAAGAGTGTTGAAGCTGGAGTCACATGGAAATTTACATGGGATGGACAACTATTGTGTAACATTAATGAGGTTTTTAGTTCTCCTCGTCTTAGCTACTGTTGCCAAAAACTTACCTGAGGTTCCACCAATCATAGTTGTATCGGTTAGGAGGTGTACGGCCGTTGAAGACGTTCCACCTCCATTGGTCAATCAGAAATCCAAAGGGCAAGAAGGCAATTTTCTCTAAAGCCATTTTCAGTAAGTAATTGATATCACTCTCTAGGAAGCAGAAAGGGACACAATTACAAAAATTAACTGAAAGCATGTGAAAAACTCCTAGATCTCAAAACCTCTGGCAGGTTAGAATAAGATAAAGAATGGAGGTCAAGCTACAGGGCTCCAGACGTTTAAGCTCCTTAATTAAGTGACTCACCTTGGTCATTTGTGACTTCATTGAGGAGGCCAATGGTTTTTAGATGGCCTGGGGTAGACACCGACAGAGAGAGCACGTCTCCTATGGCTTCATGGAAGCCTGGGTTTGCCCCTCGACGGAACGTGACTGGTTGGTCCTTGTATTGCAAATAATACTCCACGTGGCCCATCTCGTGGTGGACAGTGAACAGCTGTTCCATGGTAACCGTGGTACATTGCTTTATTCTATGGAAGCAGTAAAATGTATAGGAAAGAAGACAATTTAATCTGGAATTTGGGTCTCTAAAACAGTATGCTTATATGTTTGTAGCACTTGTGAAATGGAACAGTAGTAACAAACACGACAAAGCTAACAGATAACAGTGACGGACAATTGTTTGACTTGTTTGTCGTCACTATAGCAAAGTTCATGGGTATAGAAGGTCTTGTGATCGGGGGTGACTTTCCCTATTGACAAATGGTCAAAAAATTAAATATGTCTATGGAAAACAGTTCTTAAATCCTAAAATGGTAAGTTTCACAAGTTGTGGCTGCCACTGACTCACCTGAAGTCCTTCCTGTTGTAGAAGTCCCAGGCAGATGCGTGGCAAACCACCTCTCGTCCATCTGAAGGCTTCTCAAGCATCGACTTGTCCCAAAACTCCTGTGGCATCTCAAGTAGACCCAGAGAGGTGAAGAACTCCTCAGAGACTTTGAACATATGTGTCGCATTCCAACCCTGGACAAAATGTTTAGAGACTGAAATAAGCAAAGTGCTTTTTGGGTTGGTCAAACCAAAGGACCATGTGCAGAAAAATCTCCTATCACCTAATTAATATTATTTTCTTTGCCACAAAAACACAACTTGTCACGTGCCCTTACGGCTTTTGAGGAACTCTGTGTGGCCCCTACTCTTCTGTCCCATGGCATTTCCCGCCTCTATGGTCTCCTCCTTGATGCTTTCAATCCTGCGCCCCATCGTTCATGGGGCGTTGGGAATCCGATTTGCAGGTCTCTCTCACAAAGGAACAATGGGACAAGATTTGCACTCTTACTCACCGCTGCTCGCGGAGCACTAGAGACCAGGAGATGGGCTATAAACTTCTGGCTCTCTGGTACCGCCCACCTGCGGTCATCTCCGTGTACCGTGCGGATGTGCCCAACCAGTGTTGGAGGTGCGACGCCACTCCGGGATCTCTTCTTCACATATGGTGGCATTGCCCACTTATCACCCCTTTTTGGGAAACTATCTATTCCCAGTTCCATCACTTTACAGATGAGATCCTCCCCTTCACCCCGGAATTCTTTCTGCTCCACCTCACGTCTCACTCAATCAGATGGTTCCGGAAATTGGTGATCCGCCACCGGCTAAGGCCTTGATCCCTCTGCATTGGGGTGATCCCGCCCCCCCCACCTTCAGAGACTGGGTTCTTCGTGTTGAGCAGATACGAATGCTGGAGGAGTTGAGTCTCTCTGCTGACGGGGGGTATGAGCGCTACTTGGCCACGTGGTTTTATTGGCTGTTGTATGTACAAGATCCTCTTATCCGCCCCCTGCTTGCATAATTCTTTGTTTGCACTGTCCCTTTCTCTCCCCCCTCCCCCCCCCCTTTCCCCCCCCCCACTCTGTTCCTCTTGACTCCCTTGTCATTTTTCCTGTGGCTGGGGTCCTCTTCGTCTCCCTCATTGCCTACTCCCACGGCCGTGCTTGCCGGTTGGGTCACATTGTTGATCGGTATTTCCTGATGCTCACTTTCTGTTGTACTCGCTTGTCATCTCTCTTCGGGGCGCAGCCGCCGCGTTTACACCTGTGGTATGTTCTTGTGACCGTACTGGTTTGATGTGATATATTTTTCGCCAACTCCAAGGTGTACTCCTTGCTGTTGAGCACCTGCTCTATTCACTTACTGCCTCTCTCGCAGACGAGGACGCTAGGTTTTCATCTGTTGAATGCTCTTGTGACCGTCCTGGCTAGATGTGTTATATTTTATGTCAACTACGTTTTGCACTTCTTGCTATTCAGCTCATGTTGTATTCACTTGCTGGGAGCATTGTTGCTCTTTCTTGTATCTCGATTGAATCGTCATGCCGTTTTCCCCTCCCCCCCTTTTTTTTCTTTCTGTACCCCTCTCCCTTCGTTAAAAAACAAAACTTCAATAAATATTGATTTACCCTAATTAATATTATTTGCCTCAATCATAGAGCAATCACAACAGCAGTCGTTGTACGGGAACACCAGCATTTATTACCTGTTCCCTCATTGTATTCGTAACGTCCACGTTGGTCTTGTTGGGATAGGGGACCATCATATCATAGATGTTGTTCCACTGTTGCGACCACATATTACCTGTTGGGCACAAACAACACACCTCAGGATCACGTTTAGATCTTTTAGAATTTATTTCCTAGTTACATCATTTTAGGTGGGATAATACCCCTTTCCTCGCATTTTTGGGGTCTCTTTTTCTCGACTCAGATCAGTTACAAATAAAACTGTTTGACTTGGAAAATGTGGCAATTAGTAGTTCCTTTTCCCAGATGCTTTTTAATTTTTTAAAAGTTTTTTTTGTTTTTTACGGAATTGTCCAAACCTTTTATACTTTTTTTTTTACTAAAAAAAAATAAAGACCCAAAACCAACTCAGTTTTTCACAGGAAAAAATAATATCGCTTGATATTGGATCAATGATTGGTTGGAACTCATCGGCCATGGATGACATTGGTGGAGATAAAACTTTTAGTAAGATTTATTTGAAATTAGGGCCAAAAACATTGCTTTGAGGATCTGTGAAACAGAATCATGCGCTCCTGAGTACCCACCAAGCAGATGCGCTGGGATTGGGCCCTTCAGGTTAATGTATTTGGGTCCATAACGCTCATAGAGCTTCCTGCGCACAAAGGCATGCAGATTAAGGTAAAGGGGCTCCAGCTGGTGGTACAAGTTCTCCAGATCTTCCTCAAATGTGGAAGATGCATACCAGGAACGCCAATATTCTCCCGTGTCCTTGTATCCTGTAGGGGAAAGGAGGACACACAGTTATCTCAAGTGTCCCGCTTGACAAAATATGGCAGAATGCAGGAGGATGTTTCAATGGAAGGGAACATAGATCCGTGTGACATTGCTACGGGTCAAAAACCTAATATTGAGAAGTCAGTATGATGTGAACACAAATCTGCTGTGATGTAACTTGAGATCTAAACCGGAGACCTGGTGGACATGTTAATCGTTCTAAGTTGAGTTAGTCTAAAATAAGGAGTGTCCATACATGTAGTGGGCAGCTAATAATTAAGAGGAGACTAAGTCATGCTTGGCTTTATTTATATTTAGTTTTTGGCGTGTTGTTTTTTTTTTTTATTGAATGTATTACAGCAGCCTCCAAAAACATAATGAAAGACAAATGCCAATGAACACCGACCCTGCCAAACGAATACCCTCGGAATTCTGCAGTACACGTAACCACCACTAGAGGGAAGCAGGGAACCACTTATTGTTAGTGCTCCTTGTGGCTTCCAAAAAAGTAAATTAATATATTTCCAGGTTTGTAAAAAAAAACATATTAATAAAATTATGATGTTTAAAAAAACATGAATTCAGTAGTATCACAGTGTTCAATGCTAAAGCAATCTGCCCCTTCACCCCGAGACCCTGAGACTGGGGTAAAACCCTGAGAATCTGCCCTGAGGCGGCGTGTTATTGTGGTGATAACCCCTGTCCCGCACCCTCGCTCTTACCGTCCTGTCTATAAGCTTTATTGCTAAGCTGTACAAATCGCTCATATTTGCTCTTCAGGGGAATGCCTGCTGCGTTATGCCAGCCCTCCCAGGCGTAGAGCAACTTCTTGTAGCTTCGAGACGTAGCCATGATTTCGGTCAAATCTGGAAACACAAATGATTGCATGTGATATTGTAACATATTGTAACATGTAAACGGCACACGGTCCTCAAAATCTGAATAGATAGACTGAAATACCAGGTGACTTATGATGTCATAAGCTGTAAAGTTGCCGAGCCAGCGACATATACATCAGCTTCAAGGTTTTTGCAAGTTCCCCGGGGGTACAAAGTAGCTCTTCCCACCCATTTTCCGGGTGTTGAGCTTTACTTATCATTGACACGCACAGTTACTTCTGGTTAATTTACAACATTTTGGTTAAGTTTCCAAAACGCTTACACATATTGACAGCGTCTGCCAAGAGCTCTGTGCGTTCCTGGGTGTAAATGATAGGAATTCCCAAAGGTCGGCCGTGATATCAGGACACGTCGCGTCTCCTTCTGCTAATCTATTTCTATTCCAGATTTCAAAAAAAATATAGATAAAAAATCTATAGAAAAGTATTTGGTGGGGATTTATCCCATGTGACATCACAATATGACCTCATTTTTAATTAACCTGCTTCCATAGAGAATGGGTAAATTTGCATATTGCCCATCGTTGCAAAGGGGAGGAGCCATAACATATACCGTATCGTATCATATAGACACGCATTTATATTTATTCAGCACATGTAATATTGGTTAGAAGAAGAATGGTCAGAACGGTACCTGGCTCCAAGGACCAGCAGTTGGTGTTCTGGTTCGGAGGACAAACTTTGGCTGTCGAGTAGATGTTGTCCATCTGGCTGAGAATGGTGTTATACTAAAGGAGACAAAAAACACCTCCATAAATTACATACTGTAAGGAGAGCCCTAGCCACACTGCCCAAGTATCCCTGCTTTGGAGGACCAGTCCTTCTCTGGGTGGTATGTAGGTGGTTCAATGTCTTCAAATGAGCCGTGTGTATTCAATGTGAATGTTAAGGCATAGAATAAGGCTAATATATGGGGGGGGGGGGTAATTCCTTGTAGTTTCAATATGGCTTTCCTGGCATTACCATCCCTTTTAATTTCTTAGAAGGAAGCAGTATTACTAATTTGTGATTTAGTGTTTTTTTCTCTCTCCGAAGGACTCCCTGGTATTTTTCCAGCTCATCAAGGTCACTTCTGAATTAATCCTACAGCAAGTAATAGGAACCGGATTCGAGGGGGGGGGGGGAGTATCGGATATAGGGCAAAAAGAGGGGGGTGAATATATATTATATTGCCCCTTTAAGGCACAGAAGGTCTAAGCGTCCTCTTTATGTGTTAGGTGTTGAACCCTCACCTCTTCACGCTCTCCCAGAGCCAGGTTAGACGCTCCAAGGGTCCAGATGGAAGTGATGATTTTCTTGAGTTGGGTGTCGTTGAAGCTTGCGAAGGTGCCGTTGAATAGTTCTTTGGCTTTGGAACCCCATATTTCATTAAACTCCTGTTCCTCCAAAGAGGCATTTATCTACAAAAAACGGGGGGAAAAAGAAAAGAACATAAAATGATTGTTTTTTTCACAACTCTATTTGTTTAATAACGCGCAACCCGCCGGACTTCGGGCCAACGAGCCGGTCGAAGTCGTTGATTTGGCACGACTTCCCGCGTTACACGTTTATTTGCAAACTCAGTTAGCGTTGCCAGCTTGAAAAGGTTAATGCGTGCGGACAACACCTTCCGCTCCTAGAAGAAATAACAAATTACACAGAGAGACCCCCTGGGATATTTTCCGCTCTAGTTATTGTATGTTGCAAGAGCGTCGATAATATATTATTAGATCTATCCATTCCGAAGCAGAACATTCCAAACTGTCTGTAGAGAAGACGCCGCAGCGTTTTAATGTTCTGGTCCTTCTGCATATGATGTCATTAATCTGAGTTGTGGAACGTCGATGGGATTTGAGATGTAGGACGCTGATGCTGTTCTTAAAGGGATAGAGACCATTCTTGACCCCTGAGCCTTTGATTCCCTAACAATTGGCTATTAACTGATGGCCAAAGAAATCTGTTACTGTTTGGACCTTACAAACACCCCAAAAAACATGTGACATCTTGGATTAGAGGCTGAATTTTAGAGACCTTTAAACATTTAGAAGGTTTCTATGGTTTCCATGCGTTCCTATCCCTTTAAATGGTTACTGCATGCGCTACATTTATGTAAAGGTTTTTGCCCCCCCAGCTAGGAGAAGCTTGATGCTATGATAGTCCTATCTCTACAAAACACGCTACACATAGGAGGGAGTGACGAGAGCGCCCCGACGCCTGCTTATCCAAAACACCCATCGCAGGTCAACATTTGGACACGTTCACCATTTCTAGCATAAAGCAGATCTGCCCCTTATATCCCATATATTACATTTCTATACAGTGAATAAACCCTAACTCAGTAGCAACAAATCTGCATTAGAAGCCCTCCTTACGCGGATACAATGTGAGCGACCATCTTTAACTGCCTGTTCTCATGATCTGCAGGATTATTCCTCCTCATTAAGTTATCTCTCCTTTATTGTTAAGTTGCTGAACGTTGCTGATTGGCCCAGGCAGCCTTTGTAAGGGTCGGGGAGAGGACAAGCGCGAGAACTTCCGGACAAGAACCTGTTATATGTGTCACAGAAGGATCACTCAATTTAGTAGAAGGTTGCTCAGAATGACCCTTCTTCATACATAACGAAGTCGGGGGGAACGAAAAGCTTGACTGCTTAACAAGGGTCATCGTTAGAAGAGCAAACTGTCCTCTCTATGGAGACATGCTGTCTCTTGCTTCCGCTCTCCGGTGGCCACTGTCACCTTGTTGGCCTCCATCTCAATATTGATGGGAAAGCTGCTACCATCTGCTGGTGTCTGCCCCGAGGGCTTTCATTCGGCCCCCAGCCTGTCTTAAACATCAATAGATGTAATAGGAACTGGCTCTCTTGCATGTTACCCTCCATTACGTACAAAATAACCCTTTAAAAGTTATGTGCACCCCCGACGTGTAGGCGACATGCCAAGCAAGAAAAGATTACGGACGCCAGCCTATTGAAGTCGATTGTTAGGACGGTCAGAAGTCCCCAAATCTCTGAAGCTATTCCATTTACATGTATGCAAGCAGCACGGAAACCTCTTCACGCTTTAATCCAGTCCCGGAGTCAATCATCGCTCCCTCTTGGCCCTATCTCCCTTCCGACAGGCCTGCTTGGTCCCATCCAATTAGTGTCTAATCACCGTTGCGTTCTGCTGATTATAGCTCGTTAGTTTGCTACTCAGTAAAATCAGGTTTCATTTCACATCACTGCTTAATTTTTAAATATTTTTCATCTTTTTTGTGTTTTTTTTGGTTTGTTTTGTCCCAGTTCTGCAGCTGAATATCCTGTGAGCTTCCAGCCCTTAATTGCCTTCTTTATCTGGATAAACTCCTCTTCGCCTGCAGCCTTTTTCCCCAAGAAAACACAAGCTTGTAGATTTATGAGAATAATATTGTATTTGTGAATATATTAAAGGAAAGCTTGTGGACAACGTTGGGGGCAGCATTCGCTAGAACGAGTGCAGACGTCTAAAGCGAGTGCAGACTGAGAAAGGCAATGATTGTTACAGTGAAGTAACCCAGAGCGTAACTCCCAGCGCTGTATAACATAATAACCCCCAGCGCTGTATACAGTAATATAACCCCCAGCGCTGTATACAGTAATATAACACCCAGCGCTGTATACAGTAATAAACCCACAGCGCTGTATACAGTAATATAACCCCCAGCGCTGTATAGAGTAATATAACCCCAGCGCTGTATACAGTAATAAACCCCCAGCGCTGTATACAGTAATATAACCCCCAGCGCTGTATACAGTAATATAACACCCAGCGCTGTATACAGTAATAACCCCCAGCGCTGTATACAGTAATATCCCCCAGCGCTGTATACAATAATATAACCCCCAGCGCTGTATACAGTAATAAACCCCCAGCGCTGTATACAGTAATATAACCCCCAGCGCTGTATACAGTAATATAACACCCAGCTCTGTATATAGTAATAAACCCCCAGCGCTGTATACAGTAATATAACCCCCAGCGCTGTATACAGTAATATCCCCCAGCGCTGTATACAGTAATATAACCCCCAGCGCTGTATACAGTAATAAACCCCCAGCGCTGTATACAGTAATATAACCCCCAGCGCTGTATGCAGTAATATAACACCCAGCTCTGTATACAGTAATAAACCCCCAGCGCTGTATACAGTAATATAACCCCCCAGCGCTGTATACAGTAATATAACCCCCAGCGCTGTATACAGTAATATAACCCCCCCAGTGCTGTATACAGTAATAAACCCCCAGCGCTGTATACAGTAATATAACTCCCCAGCGCTGTATACAGTAATAAACCCCCAGCGCTGTATATAGTAATAAACCCCAGCGCTGTATACAGTAATATAACCCCCAGCGCTGTATACAGTAATATAACCCCCAGCGCTGTATACAGTAATATAACCCCCCAGCGCTGTATACAGTAATATAACCCCCAGCTCTGTATACAGTAATAAACCCCCAGCGCTGTATACAGTAATATAACCCCCCAGCGCTGTATACAGTAATATAACCCCAGCACTGTATACAGTAATATAACCCGCCCAGCGCTGTATACAGTAATATAACCCCCAGCGCTGTATACAGTAATATAACCCCCAGCGCTGTATACAGTAATATAACCCCCCAGCGCTGTATACAGTAATATAACCCCCCAGCGCTGTATACAGTAATATAACCCCCAGCGCTGTATACAGTAATATAATAATATAAGGAAAACCACAATATTTTTGAAATTTATCATTAAGTTGATCGAGATATGAAAAACATTGTTGTAAGGACCCCAAATACAAAATGAATAATACATGGGAAATTAGATACAAGTTATCTAAAGTGAGATTTTGACCATACAACTAGTTTAAAATTTCTTATCCAAATAATTCCAAAAACAGTCTGTTTTGCAGAAAAAACCCACAAGTGTATTACGGTGTTAAAATAATATATATATATATATGTAAATATATATATAAAGACAGAAGCAAATGGGAACTAAAGTGATAATTTAAAAATATCTATATATTTAAAGTATGTTTAGTGAGTGTCCTGGGATTTCCTTACAAAAAGGAGCTCCCAAGGCAAAGAGAAGAGGGATGGCAGGGGGCAAATACACCCTGAACTGCCCTAAAGAGTTAAGGATTTTGCGCCACTATTAGAAGCTTTCTCATGTGTTTTACATTCAGTACCATTTACAGCCACCAGGGGCTGAATGTATTGTACACCCAGTCTGGATCCTTTTTAAGCTCGTTGCATGGATTTTCAATGCAAAAGGTTTATTAAAGAAAACAGATGATTTAAGAGGCAAAATCTACAGTATGGTGAAATTAAAAGGCATATATTTGATCCTACTTGGAATATATCCATAAAGTGATGTTTCAACAAAATGTATGTAAGTGCAGGTATGAGACCTCAACAGTGAGGTGATCAGAAAAATGATCTCTGGATTATTTCTAACCCCATAATAGTCTGCTAAAAACTGCCCCCATAATTTCCAGCGTTGAGCCACTTTGCCTATAGTCAGTTTTTTGCATGTTTCTTTGTTGTTATAATTTTCATAGAAGAATCCAAACCTCATAGGATTAGCCTGGCACTGCTTGCTACCATATCATAAATGGTTATTGGACAACAACTCACACTATCCTCAGGAATCTGCTCAGAAAAGGCTGCATTTTAAGATTGTGACCCTGCAGCTGATGCCAGATGATCCCATCTGCCCTCTGCCTGAGGGTGATGGGGGTTACAGTAAAGGGCCACAGGTAAACCAACTTTTTCCTCCTAGGATTGATCATTGGCACAAGCACTTTCTAACTGGCCGATTCCAATCATACATCTGTATATCACTACGACACCTAGCAAGCAGTGCATGTTGGGAGTTGTAGTCCACAACATCTGGAATTCATTAAGTTGGCACCTTGGCACCTAGAAATCCTCCCTCAGGTGATATACTATCCTATCCTGATGAAGACCAAACAGCTGGAGATTCATATACCCCCGGGTGACATTTACAGTTACATTGTAACCCATCACAGAAACACATTCCATTCTCACAACTTTACACACAAACGACAACCTAAAAAAATGTAACCCCGTCCTGCTTAAAAAACAAAACACATTAGCCTTCTTCCCCAACCTTGCTGGCAAAACGCCATCCCTGTCGGGGTATCCATGGCTCCTATCTTTATTTTTTTTCTACTGGACCTTTATTTTATATCGATCTCTGTGGATCCATCTTTTACAAGGTTCTAAAAAAAAAGAAATCAAGCCGGCAGCGGAAGAAATTCCGTCTGGCTTTTAAGTGGTCCTCAGACAGATAGAAGACCACGTTCCCCTTTGTGGCTTTTAAATCCCTTCCGCTCCCCATCTTTTTTTTTTTTTATAACAGTGTCGGTCAGTCCACGGACCCCGTCTTACCTGGCGCTGTGAGTTATAGTCCGTCAGGTTAGTGTTATAGTCCCAGCTGGCTTCTGTGCTGATGTAAAATATTCTTTCCGCTGTACTGTTGTAGTCCGAGGCAAATATCTGTGCGCCGCTCTCGTCTTTTGGGTAGACGCCAGGCAGGTGTGAGTTGTCCAGAGCATCCGAAGTGGAAGCCACCAAGGAAAGCCCCAGGAGGACTAAGCTCATCATCTTGGCTGTCGCCCCACCAGGTGGTCCTGGGTTCACCTTCATTCCCCCCCTCCCTCTATTAGAGTGAGAGACTCACGACCGGGCTACAAGGTTTTTATAAAGCAAAGGAGAGACCCAGCCCTCTCATGCTACCTCCTTGCGGTGATAAGACAGAGCCTGTCCCTCTCCATCCTGCTAGCAATGTCACAATTCACAGGGACAGAGAGCCGGGAGGATTTCAAAGTCCTTCAAACATCACTCCTCCCTCACCAGCACAAGAGACACATCGCCTTAACTCCTTCACTGCAAAGCACACGCTCCACCGAGAACTCTCACGCCTGTCTCGGTCTCCACGTAGCACTCTACACAGAGCTCCCCCGCGCATGCAGGGCTGTATATGGGGCTCTCTAATGCATAGGGAACGTATGTTGGGCTTTGCCATGTTCGCCGTGGACACTATAAGCACCTCTGTACTGTATCGACATGTATGACACTCAGACAACATCACCGCATTCAGAACCACTCAACCCCTGCGATGCATGGAACTCTCCCATTCATCACGGACCTTCTTGTTGGTTTCTATGGAGACTGCACCAAGTCCGCTCCTAAGAACTAGAATTGCTTCTTGTATACATAGCTCTGCCGTGACAAATCTGCCGTGACAAATCTGTACATGCGCCCGACGACCTACAAACTTTGCCCCTGTATGTATTTCATAGTGTACTCGAAGCCCTGACATATGAATTGTCATACACCTGCTTCCTGTATAGAGAACTCTGCCCCACAATAAGAGCAACCCCTGTGGAACACGCATGGCATAACTGGATAGAGAAACTTTGGGCGGAAAACGGGTCTTTTTTTTTTCCAGGTGGCAAAATGTGGCATTGGTTAGTATTTGCAGAATATGTGTGAGCGTTCTTCACTCATTTCTACTGCTAACTGTGGGCAATCACCATGGAAACGTATTATCTATACCATAACATGCAGTCATGTATATCCAAACATCGACCCCACTTACATCATCAGGCGCCCAATGGCCTTAAAACGCCTCGTTATCCCCGCTCTGGCCATGCATTACTTATATATACAGATGTTCCATACACACAACTTCCACCTGGACATTATTTTTAATTCACTCACAAAGTCGTACTGCTCCTTTATCTCGAACCCCAGAACCTTTATGGTCTATATTGCCATGTCTTGAAAGACCTTAGACTTGATTTTGAGCTCCACCGGTTCATGTGGTGCCAACTAAAATCATTGAGTTTCCTGATAATCCAGCCGGTCAAGTTTTAAAATAAAGAAAGGGCGGAGGCACCGTTCGGAGAAACTGAAATCATGGAGCAGAAATCACACCTATTTCAAATGACACGGTGATAGAATAATCCAATTTGCATATTAATTCAGGTACGTGTTTGGTTTTTGAACAGGTGTGGAGGTTGTCAGAAGTTAAAAGTCGGAGACAATGTTATGTAATTAGTGAGTCTTTTGTTCTTCAGTCTTCAGTTTTTGATACATGATGTCTCTCGGCTCTAGTCTAGACTTTCCAATCTCTGGTTTCAATTCTGGTTCAATTCTCATTGTTTTACTTTATAAAGAGGAAAAAGTGAAGGAGGTGTTCTGCGATAGACGATTACTGGACAGGAAGGGTATTGTTGACCAAGCCGAGGTCTGTAAGTTGGATGTGATGTTCCTTCAGCTGCCTAAGAAAGATCTTTTGTTGTATAAAGTGATTATTTAATTGTTTCCATCTTTTTGCAAACTTGGCTCCTGAAAGGTGTGAAGGCCACCACATTGAAAAGCTGGACAATACCGTATCAGGATAATAAATACTTCAAGATAGTGAGGAACATGAGAAAGCTAAAGGGTGGCCTTTGTGTCATTGTCCCCAACATCTGGATTTCCATATTGGAATCAATTCCTTTTGGTTATCTGTAGGAGGTTATAAGCCTACAAGATCAGGGTCTTCTTCTTCTCCTTCTGTACCAACATGTCTTAAGGAGTGTTAGTGATATTATGGATTTTAAGTTGTACTATAGGCAAGATGACGAATTACTGAAATGGTTATAAATGTCTTTATTTGAAGCCAACAATGGGGAAAAAAAGAAATAATTAGTATCACATGGTTTTTGAAATATTGTATCAATGATTGAACATTTAAGAGATGATGGCGGTGGTAGCTTCTGGAGACGTATTGTCCACTTGTGTCCTCAGAAATACCAATGTACCCCAAGGTGTACTCATAGGGTTTCTGGGTGAAAGGCTATGATGTCGATATTCTGGAGCTGGTTTCTTGGGAAAAATTCCAAAAAAGGAAGTAAAAACCGTTAATTCTCACAGAAATCCTTTGTCTACTAAACTATTACATCATACTAATCAAAAGCACAGTTGTTTTCGATTGTGCAGGAGGCAATTTCATATGAGAAAACCGAGGACTGATTCTTTTTATTATTTTATTTTATTTTATTATTAATTTATTTTTATTTTATTATTAATTTATTTTGTGATACATGACAAGTTCCGATCATCTTAGAACTCAACCCCCGTCGAAAGGGCGAGGTTTGGTTTTAACGTTATGGACAACGGTTGCTTTGCGGCTATTTTATCAACTTCAAATCCGTTCGTGACCTGTTGAAAGAGACTTTCGGGACTTCTTACGTCCAGAAACAGACAGTATTCCAAGTTCCATTCTATAAACTTTACTCTGCCTCCCTATTGTCTTAAAAGTGAGAGTCGTTGGTTAAGTTATTGTGTCCACAGACTGCTGGCGAGAGAACCCAACGAGCTCTAGTTTAATTTCCCTTTTTTGTTTTATATATGAACAAAGCCCTTCCTTCCCTAAATAAACGAGTTCCAGTCTTTATTATTCTTTAGCTATGCTCCTGATTGCTCTTCCTGTAGGATTCCAAATTAGTTAGTTGTTGACTGGTACATACACCGACGGCATTAAGCTGATCCAGGCTGGTGGTAGTTGGGGCAGGAAGGGCAGTACTGGTACATACACCGACGGCATTAAGCTGATCCAGGCTGGTGGTAGTTGGGGCAGGAAGGGCAGTACTGGTACATACACCGACGGCATTAAGCCGATCCAGGCTGGTGGTAGTTGGGGCAGGAAGGGCAGTACTGGTACATACACCGACGGCATTAAGCTGATCCAGGCTGGTGGTAGTTGGGGCAGGTGGCAAGGACAGTACTGGCAGCACATGGGGAATTCTGGTTAACCCTTGCTTCCAAATGTCCTCCATTTATAGCCTATAATCATGCCCAGATGCTAACGTGATTATTATACGCTCAATGCAATGAAAAACATTCTGCTCTTGTTATTACGGTATGTTTCAGACCCTCCTATAGATCAATCTATAGTATGTAATGGGTCGGAAGATCATAATAGTCAAGGATTCAGCTTTGCCCTGATCTCCCCCAACTGAACGATATTTATCAGATCTCAGATCCTAGGCTCTGTCTGATAAGAGTCGTGCACAAGGAGGGTTTCCTACGACAAAACTTACAAGGTCATCAGATTTTGGAACATTAATGCTGCATTCATCTCTAATTATGTTACAGGGAAAAACAGCAGCCTCCTTCAACTGCAACCCTTGCCGGTCTGCGCCAATGGGGAAACCTAATTGCCAGCTTGGCGCGACCCCACTGAAATAAAGCAATATTCAGACGCGTCTAGCTGTGTAAGGCAATTTGAAGCAGCAAGACGTGTCTTGATGGCAGACAATAAAAAGGAGAGACAATTTAATAAAAATCTATTTAAGACGTAAAGTCAATAAGGAATACCTAGGAAAACAGATACAAAAGTAAACAATTCAGCCATAATTAAATGTCAAAGCTTTTGCTGTAATGTACTTTTATGCAATTATTGCATCGATAACGACCTGGTATTATTAGGACCAAAAGGAATTATTGAGCAGAAAGATAAATATTATCTTCGTAAACATGGACTCCTTTTTCACCTATATTACTGGTGTTTGAGGTTACATTTTTTTTAACACAACATTTCTCACAATGTGTGGCCTCCCAATGACTTCTACTTAACACCTACAGGCATAAAGGTAACATCTATCAACATGTGTCACCAGCTGGATAAAAAGAACCTAATATCAGCCCAATTCCCTGGCTGGCATGTCACTCGTGAGGCTGTGTTCACTAGAATCCCACTTCTGCCACCATTCAAACTTTCAGATATAAGACAAAAACAGGTATGCGCTCTACTCCTGCCTTTATATATTCTAGCTGGGGTTTTTAGGAGGAATTTCTATACCCTAAAGGAGGTTTTGGTCTCTTTCTTGGATTCTGCTATACACGTCCTGATTTTGAATTATTTCTTTTTAAGAACTATTTTTTTGAGTCAGTGGACATATCAATGCAGACCTTAAACAGAGGATGAGAATAGATAACCACGTATCATGCTTGTTTTTAGATGGTTGGGTATTACCCAGTCGGTCCCAATAAAGCTGTGAGTAAGCCATCAGTCGTTGCCCTAATGTCTGATGGGTGTTGTATCACACATGAGACAGTGGTCAGTTCTTATGTTGGTTTAGGCCATGCAATTGATCTGTTGTGTTTTGGTATATCTGTGGCATATCTTTAATATCTTTATTATTGAGTATTATAAAATTTCCCATGTGCGTAATTCAGTAGTCATAAAAAAACATTATTCTTAAGACGTTCAAAGCTGTGCCACTGTGCACCCGGCGACAACCTCCTAATCTTTGGCAAGAGGTCAGCCAGGATGGAATTATTTTCCTTCTAAATGACATTTAAATGTTAACTAAATAATCTCATGTAAGCAATGTACGGGATTCACAACCTGCGTAGAAAACGTTGTAACAACAAACAAAAAAGGACAAACATATTAAAAAATAAAATAGTGAAGCGTTACGATGCTAGTCATGTAGTGACCTCCATCAACAGTTGAGTACTGGGGCTTCTTTAGATCTCCCTTTCTTCTTCTTCAGGACTTGAATATTGATCTCATGATGTGTGCTAAAGAGGCATATAGTTCATAGACGAGAAAGATGACCTCGTAGTGACATTCGGACAATTCTTCTACCTATCCTAGGACCTCTAACCTTACATGGTCCATGGTCTTGTCTTACGTTCATGGTGGCCTTGTGCCTACCCCATATAGTCCACCTCCATCACTTCTGCTAGAAAACGGTTGCTCTTTTCCACCATCCTTCTCTGTGATAGTTTCTCACATCTTTCCACCAGGTCCTTTATAAGTGGGATGTATCAAGATGACATTATAGAGATTATTTTTCCATAATTCAGATAATCTGTATAAATATGAAGGCAACGAACCCCAAATGAAGACAATATAACCCCCTTCACCGGACTCATCCTCTGTAGACGTCGTTATCAGGAATAAATGTCTTAATAAGCACACGTAAGAAGCCAATGTCATCTCCAAGGACCAAGACTAATGGCTTGTCTGCAGGTTACGAACATGATAATGGGATACCTTTTATGTATCATTTGTGTTTCCAGGAGCACAGCATACACAAGGATACCATCATTATGCACGTCTGAAAAGGCACGGAGGAAATCCATGAAACCAAGATATGAAATGAACAAAAAATGCAATTCGCAATGAGAACAGAGAAAAGAAACAGCAAGGGTGATTAAGCTCTCTGTTGCCAAAGAGACCTGTGGATCCTTCAAGAGCCTCGGAGGTTGGTGTCAAGGCGAGTGAAGCCCGAGGAAGAACAGGCGGATTAAATGGAATGGGGGGGGAGAGTTTTCATTTCGTGGGTTACTGAAAAAAATTGGAGAACATGCGTGAAACTCAACAAAGGGGCAGCAGAAATGCGCGTTCCGCTCAAAAATACAAGGAGGAGAGGCAGTGGAGCTGGAGAAGAAGAAAGAAACGTGGAAGAAAATAAATATGATAAAGGGATTGAAAGGCATGGATACAAAAGAGAGCTTTGGGGTTGGAAATGTTACATTGCGTAGGTAAAGAGGAGCCCATGTGGGCCAGATGGGATTTTATCTAAATTTTCTAGACACTATCAAACCCTTCTTTTTCCTCATTTTTTTCCATCTCCATTTTTACATTTTTCCTTCAGGAATAAGTAACTATTTTGTGTGTTAATCATCAATTACCCCGTCTATCTCTTGCGTTAATTAAGTATGCTCCAGCCAGGCTTTTCTGATGACTTTATGGTCGACTTGATGTAAGATTCAAGCGATCTTTGCCCTAATGCTGGAAAAACCCATTTAACCCCCACGAGACTTCATATCACGCGGACGACGGCAAGATATTTATCAAAGACCTTTGCTGTAGGCTGATGTATGAGTCTCTTTAGGATCCACGTGCCTTCTTTATGTGTTACCTTCTTTAGGGGACAGCAATAAATCCCCCTACACCCCAGCTTAATAGCCAAAGCAAGAGGGACTGTGCCGGCGGCTGCTACTGGTGATGACTGCTAAAGATGTTATGTATCAAAGGGAACAAAAGTGGATTTTTTGGTCCATTAAACCCAAAGAAATGGCAGATAAATCTGTGTTATTAATACAATAAATACTAACCTAATTTTGGATAAACCAAGCCAAAAAACCTGCCTGGGTCTTAATTAAATATACAAAACTCGGCCGCCCATACTTTGCGGTGGAATGTTGCTGTATTGGTCTTAGAGACCTAAATCAGTTTGTGGTTTTAGTGGCCCAATGAATGTAGAATAAAATGCAGTCACATAGACCACCAAGACCTCAAGGGTTCTTTTGTTCTGAATGTCTTCAGTCTTTATACCAATTGTGTTAGTCCTTCTTCCCACCATGGAGGTGACGGTAGATATTCACCTTCGTTGGTTGTGTGACATGGCACGGAATCTCTTGCAGGTTTTTCAGCATTCCTGGCGTCTCGTGGAAGACTTCTTTTTCTCTTAATATGTAAACGTTGCTTCTGCCAAATCAAGTGTCTTCCTTCCCTGTTTGTCTCATCAGAGTGAAATTTGTTTTCAGATAAGCCAGCCTAAGGCTATAAAGGGTGGAAACCTACATAATGACAGCGGAGAAGAACCAACTGTCCCATCTGCTTGATTTTTTTCAAAACATCATACAAAGGTGTTTTTATTTAGAACATCTCACGCATTTTTTATTTTTATTACCCCAGAGGCTCCATAATAGCGGGGTAGGAACTGCTTCCCATCCTAGTTCCACCCATTCCATTTTAATACGAGATGGTTCCTAGGTGTGTCTATTGGAAGACTGTTCCGGGAATCCACTACACTTTTAGTAAACCAGTGCTTCCACAAATCGCCTCTGAGTGTTCCACCCCGCTGAACCATTACAGAATGAAGCCAGTCTAAATTGCAGCTACAAAGTGTCTTTGTTTAGTTTGGGCAGTCCCTCTCTGGATCCCAAATCCCTTGAGCACCTTTTTCTTCCCCTGATGCCCCCTCTTTCCTCCCCTGCTGTCCCTCTCTCCTTCCCTGTTGCCCCTCTTTTCTCCCCTGATGCCCCTTTTTTCTAGGAGGTCAGAATGTTTGCTGGGTATGAGGGTATCGCAGGGTTCTACAGCCCTAAAAGCCCCGATAATGTGTATAGAAACAGCAGGAAACGGCTTTATAAATTAAACTGTGTCATTAAAACCCCATTATTCTTCTTCTAAATACCCCACTCAGTTACACAAATACCCCACAATAGGGCACAAAGTCACATACAAAGCCCCACCCCCAACCACGACTCTAACCACACCTATAACGCAATAATGTCGCTCTTCTTGTCATTTTAAATATTAAGAAGTAAACTGAATAAGGGTACCAGGTGTCTGTTAGATTTCTTTTTTTTTTTGGTAAAAAATACCTTATACGTAAAAACACTAACATTTTCCGGCAGCATTATTGCAACTTAAGCCATTACCTTAATATTACGATCATGTTCAACACCATGGGAAAATGTAATATTTATTTTCCATTAAAAAAAACTGTAAAACATAAAAAATTCATAAAAAAGGGAAATAAAATGTTCCATTCTATTTGGAAAGCCAAGAATTTCCACTTTCGGAATTCTGGAAAGTATCAAAGACCCTAGTTTGATTTTTCTGCTGAAAAGCAAATATTTTTGCTGTGATCTGCAACATTTACTATTGTGTTTAGCTTTATGGAGAGTCCGAAGGGTTAAAAAAATGAAGTTCACGAGGTCTTCCGAGGACATTTAACTTTTTTTTTTTTTAAATGTATCGGTAATTTATAATGCCAATCGGACTTTGCTCCAGGTAGAAAATATTTAGGGAATACAATTAAATGTATGTGCAAATTATATAAGCTAAAATATATATATATATATATATATTTTTTAAATAATATATATATATATATATATATATTTTAAAATGATAAAAATAATAATTACCAAAGAAGAAACATACCCAAAACCTTGAGAAAAAAAAAATGTGTAAAAGATTCAAAGAAACAGGTTCCTAAATATAGCAAACAAATAAACTGTACAGGAAATACCCCAACATAACCAGTAATTATAAAAAAAAACTATATAATAATTACAAAAATAGGGTTGAAATAGCAAAAGAGCAGAAACCCCAAATGAGTTGGGAGGAAGTTCTAAAGAAAAAACAATTAGAAATTACTCTATCCACAGGAGAGAACAACTCGGGAAAAAAAGTGTTTTTTACGCTGAGCAGAAAAGAATTCAATTGTGTAGTTTTTTTAAAAATCCATTTTACAAACGAAAACAAGTTTCATAGTGTTATTGTTTTTCTACATTTTTTTTATTTTCGGTTATGGAATTTTAAAAAGGCTTACCTACAAAAAAAAAGGACCCCAAAAAAACTAAAATAGGCAAAAATACGCTATTTATTACAAAAATAAAGCAATACTTTACAGAAAAGTACAAAAAGAAAAAACAAAGGCAACCTTTGTTTCCAGCTCTCCTAACGTAGGAGGAAAACTCAAAGCGACGCCGTCTTGCAGTCCATCATCCTTGGTGGCCGCCTTCATGGTGGAACCAGCCCTGAATTGGACTATTTAGAGGGTCCTATTTATTCATTGCAGTATTTTTTAGTATTAATAAAAATTTGCACGTGGATACCGCAGCCCATGTCTGACTCCTACAAAATGATAGCTTTGGCTGAAGTAGTCTCGATCTCCAGTAAGTGGAGTGGGTTAACGTGGAATGAGTTGGCCCAGAGCTCCGGAGAGCTCAATAAGCGTGGAATGGAATTCTGATATCATCTTATTCCATTGTGTTTGGTTACCGATGAGAAAATAACTCTTGCTTGTGATTAAGTAATTACACGCACTAAAAAAAATCTGAATGTAAATAATATGTTCTGAACGTGAGACAAAAACCCCTAGTTTCATATTTTTGTTGAGTTTCACCTGCAAACGATTTAGCATTCGTAGCACTGGAAAACCAGTAAAGCCCCATGGCTTAGCCAACAACTGAGACAACAACTGAGACAATTGAGACAAATCCTGCCATGTATTGGTGCTAATATGTTTGATTTCCATGACATAGATTTTGGGCTTTATGTCCCTGACAAACTGCATTTTTATTGGGACTGCAGGAGTACATCATGATGACATCATTTGGCTGACATATTGTGGCCTGAATCCCCCAATACATCACGCTCGCTCTGATCCCCCGATACGGCTTTCGTTCTATCATCATCCATAAATTATGCACCAATCTCTATAGTTTTCTCAGGCCACAAAATGATGATCTAAACACAGCAGCTTACCTAATTTTACTTTTTCAATGTTGGTTTTCTGAACAAAAATTAAATAACTGATATGAAAAATGTCTGTAACGGTTAAAAAATTTGCTCAAAAGTATAAAGGGTTAAACTAAACGCTACTGCATTCCGGAATGTATAAAAAATAATGATTACATTTCACACATTGGCTGCTCATACGCAGACTTTGGTTGTAAATGTATACCATTCCTCAATGGCCGCAACGCCAGATGGTGCCTTTTTTCTTTTTTTTCCTTATTTTTCACTCCTACATCCGCTGAAGTTTTTTTTTTGTAGCCGTAATGCAGCCTCTTCTTTCGGTTTTCATTCATTGTCTGGTAAACTGCGTAGCTGAGTGTAATCAAATCCCAGTACGACCTGTATCTCATCTGTTCCTCTGCCCAGTGGCCGCGCACGCATGTGTTTAAAGAGGAACGCTCACTCTTCTCCCCAAAAAAAACACATCGATTTACAGTCCTGAAGGCTAAATAAAATGTTTTTTTTATCGATTAGAATAAGCAATATGTATTAGAAACGTGGAATCAGCCATGTTGAATTCCTGGAGAATCTGCTTAATTATTCTTCCACATTAAGTCTTATCGCCTATCGATAAGTTGCTTATTGTTGCTGATTGGCTCAGGCAGCCTTTACAAAGGTAGAAAGAGAGGGAGAAGGAATACCTGGGAACTCTCTGGGTTTGACTCGGAGTCTCCGAGAGAATCTCTGCTTGGCCGGGTCTCAGGGCAGGAGAGCAGTATATGACTATGCACTGACACCACCCACATTTTACTCACCCTCCAATCAGTTCCCCCTCGATCCCTGCCCAGTTCTAATCCAATAAAGGCTGCCTGGAGGTTGCCCCACCCCTACATGAAGCCACTCCCCCAGCGGGGGAATTTCAAGTTATAAACACTAGTTACCAGGTCAATATCTAAAAATGCTTCAGTCTATTTCTTGTTTGCTAACAAATGTTAATTCTTATTTTTTAATTAATCAAAAAATAAAGGAAAATTGAAAAACTAAATACACTAATCTAGAACCTAGCTGCACATATTTAATTTCCACGTTTTTCAATTTTAATTTAATTTTATTATTTATATTTAAAATTTGAATATTCCTTTTTTCCCCCTTTTTGGGTAAATTGCTAACAAGGCAAAAAAGTTGAGGTTAAATTATCCAGTTTAACTGTAGAGGCAACTGGTCATTCTAAATCCTCCATATTTCAGCCCCCATTTTTAAGCACCATGATTTTTTTCCGATCTGTTCCTGTTTTGAATTCCTAAAGCCAAATCCTTTAGATATGGAAAGGAAGACAGTCATTTCCTGACATTTTTTATCAGCCTTCCATAGTTCCAAAACGTGGTCTTGTTTCATCGATAGGTCACATTAACGACATTCCGCTGGAGAAGCACCAAAATAATTGGCACCCCGTGTGTTATCATATTCAGTACTGTTTATAATATTTTCCAGAAAAAAAACATTGGGGCGGACTAGATGGCCGAATGGCTTTTATCTTCCTTCAAGTTCTATGTTTATAATAACATGATGAATGCTAATTCGGATCTAATTGCCCCTAAAATGTGAGATCTGTTTTCACACCAGGTCTTCAAAGACTCCATGTTTAGAAGGTCTAGTCCTTCTGTGCAGTGACATATTAATCTTCCATGCTGTAGTAGGGCTCACTAAGGACAGTTCCAACAGCTGCCCCCTCCGAGCCGCCATTCTTCTAAATGTCAGGATATGACGTCCATGTGGCTCCATGTGAAAGTAGACCATGGAGGCTCCACTGACGTGGCACAGTCCTCCATAGTGTTAATGGGCAAGTTTGGGAGATCAGCGATCTCCCTTTCAACCAACCCATTGAGCAATGGTGCTATAGGGAGCCTGATCCCAAAATAGGCATACCTGGGAACTCTATGGCTCTGGCTACCCGGAGCCTCCCCTTGCAGGAAGTCCAACTGATGTCAGTGGGCGATCCCACTGATGTCGAGGGCATTCCCTGGGGGAAATAGGCAGGGAGTGGGGCGTTTCAGTACGCCACTCTCCCCTGACCCAGAGTTTTCTGATGGTGACCCGGAGACCCAGAGAAATGGGCCTTCTCCTGGAGTCTCCGAGAAAAACCCAGAGAGTTCCCAAGTATGGCGATAAGGCGATTGGAACCTGCCACCCTAGTCCCAGTCTGTCTAGGCCATTTCCTCTGTGGCGCCCAAGTCCCATTCGTCCCGCAGGAGTTACGTTTTCAACTCTTTCCCGCAGAGAGGCCAACATCTGGCAAATTAGTTCAGCGCCAATGTTCTCTCCATATCACGTTATGACATAAAGAACAAACGTACTTAAATTTGACATTTTAATTGGTGTACCATTTAGCACATCATTCCTTTTTTCCCCATTCAGTAACTTCTGACACTTTACATTTACAATGTTTTTCTTCCCCTAATGCACGGCTCTCCTGCACTCATGTTCCATTACTAAAGGGATCTTTCTTTATTAATGTGAGCAGGCCCGGACTGGGACAAAAATTAGGCCCGGGCATTTAAGCCAGAGCAGCCCATTTTTATTTATTTATTTATTGTTAAAGCCCACCCTTCATGTACCATCTTTGCATTTACTCACTCATTCACACAAATCATTAACACATTCATTAATGCAGTCTCACAAATCATTCAAGCAATTCATCCACACATGAATTCATTAATTGTCATACGCATTCACACAATTCATCCACACATTTATTCATTCATTCATTCTCATACGCATTCACACTACCCCTTCTCCCCATCTTATCTGCCCCTTCTATGTTCCCCCTTTTCACTATGTACCCCCTTCCCCACTTCTCAATATGTACCCCTCTCCCCATTTCTCTCCCTCCTCTGCCCCTTCTCACTGCACCCCCCTCCCTCACCCTACTTACCTTGTTGCTGGAGCAAGCAGCAACTGCGACCGGGACCGCGGCAGGGTCGGATTGACTTAGGGGCTGATGGAGCTGCAGCTCCAGGCCCCTACCTTAAAATAGGTACGGCCGCATTAACGCAGGGCCCCTTAAGCTCGCCGCAACTGCGACCGGGTCCGCCACTCTAAGGGGCCGGGAAGCCCCCACCAGGGCCGGCCTTAGGGGTCTGCGGCCGCACAGGGCTTAAATTAAAACATCGGGTTTTTTTTTTTTACTTTATTTATCATCCTCCATGTTAAATAAAGTTAACAAAAACTTTATTTAACATGGAGGATGTTAAGTAAAGTAAAAAAAACCCCCCGATGTTTTAATTTAAACCCTGTGCGGCCGCACACCCGTAAGGCCGGCCCTGGTGGGGGCTTCCCGGCCGCAGTTGCGGCGGGCTTAAGGGGCAGGTGCCCCTTATGCCCTGCGTTAATGCGGCCGTAGAGGCCGCATAGGCCCAGTTAGTCCGGTCCTGAATGGGCCTATTTTAAGGTAGGAGCCTGGAGCTGCAGCTCCATTAGCCCCTAAGTCAACCCGGTGTGCCCGATGGCCAGTCCTGGCCTGAATGTGAGAGTCTAAGAATGTTTCTGTTCAGACAATAAAGAATGTCTAAGTATTTTGTTATATTATTTTTCAGGCAATATAACCTTTAGGAATTTCATATTTTTTAGTGTCTCATTATCGATATTTAAAGGGGTGTTTTGAAATGTCGTGAAAGGTTGGCGTGATAATATCATATAATAAATGACTGGAGAGTGTCATTTCGAATCATTTAGATTTTTGATGGAGGGAGGGGAGTAGAATCCCCTTTGGCATTTATTACAATCATTTTAACGCTGATATAAATTAACAAGGAGCGCTTACCCCCCCTCCACTTCATCGACCCCCCCTGCCTCCCCGACAGCCGTCTCGCTCTTCTTCAAAAAGGTTGCAGGAATTATTTGATGCCTCCTGGCCAAATTAGACTATGTCTTCACATTCTTTCCCGACAATCCTCCTGTCTTCTCCATTTTTTCCCTCTGGTGCCATTGGCATAAGCCTGTGTCAGACATTCTTTTATCTCGCAGGATCCAGATCAAAAATAGGATTGCTCCAGTTTCCTCTCGAATTTTTAAGATTTCCAGATCTTAAAATGTAGCCAAGGACGTAAATAAACAAACAAATTAAAAAAAATGTGGTTATTGCAAATTGCATTTAAAAAATATAGAATAAAATAATGCCACTTTTACTGCTCTACAGAATCTTACCTTTTTGGGATGAGATGAAGCACATTATTATTATTATTTGTATTATTATTATTGTTATTATTATTGTGATTATTATCATTATTATTATGGTTATTGTTATTATTATATTATTATTACTATTTATTGTTTTATATAGCACTATCATGATCTGTAGTGCTGTACAATAAGTAGACAGGACATAACAAGTAGTATATAACATAACAATTTTACTTACAGAAACATAAAAATAATAGGTAGAAGTTTAAATCTAAAATGTAACATTTAAATGTGGCATATTTATCATTCCATGATTACAGGCTCCAAATCTTTTTATGCATTTCGGAGTGAAAATCTGATTTATAATCCTTTTGGTAAAATTGTGACCTTTAGCTGATCATTAGTTTTCTGATCAATAAGCTTGGAAGAGAAGTGAAAAAAAAAGATTACCTTATATCTTTATTTTGAGGTTCATATTTCTAGTCATTTTAATATTTGCATTTTATATATATATATATAAATATTAAAAAAATCTATTTTTCATATCTTTAATTTCTAGAAAGTATTCATCTAATTTATTTTTGACAGTTTTTAATAGCATTGGAAAAAAATAGAGTTTTGTCTTTGATTACAAACCAGATTTAAAATTTATGTTAAAATATAGAATTTTAATAGAACCAATAATGAATGTTCTTTATATACATAAATACGTATATATAAGTCGTATGATTTCAAGGTACATTGCATTGTCCCAACTCTCTTTGCTCTGCCTGACTCCTCCTTCTATGGCTACCTGGGGGACCAATCAAATGAGAATTCGATTGCAATATCTCAATAATCAAATATTCTATTGGTTGCTACTTACATTACCACCCTATCATGGACTTCCAGTAACCTACTTCTCCTTTCAACGTAGATCAAGATGTACCAAACCTATTTAAAGTTAATTTTTATCAGTGATTGATCACCAGTTATTGATCCAAAGTCCTATTTTCCTATTTTTTCTTAAATAAAACCAAAAAAGTGGTGCATTTAGAATTTTTCTGCTTAAGTGTATTTTTTTTAAAGAAAAATTCTAATAATTTGATATTTAAAGGTTCTAAGGCTCCACAGCAGGACACAAAGTGTTAAACTATTAATCTGGATATCAGTCTTGCGATGAAGCAAAGTTTAATGAACAGCACAATGTGGTTTTAAGGCCAGATTATCGTCGGCTGATTAAGGCGACCTGTTGTAAAGGGAACTATGTGTTTATCCCACGTCATGCCCTGTACACAGAGTCCTCATTACACAGTAACAGCGTGTGCATAGGGGTAGCGTTTGGAATCTACGTGCGGAGGAAATATATATTAGGGAGATATAACCCTTGTTCTAGAGCAGGGTGTAGAAGATACAATCAGGTGTCCCGGAAGACTCTGGACAGAGAGGTCCTGGCTCTCAGACTAGGGAGGATCTGAAGCTCTGCAGCCCATACTGCTTTTCCATAAATAATTGTGGTCTTCAAAAAATGGTTCTATCCATAGTAATGCTATAAAAAAGCATAAGGCCCTCTAGAATTTGGATTCTTTTTTAGCGGTTGGTGGTAGGCTGTTATGTGAATAATGGTTTAATGGTTATGGTAAACCATGCTTTAATGAGTTTTATGATGGCAGCTTGGACATGGATTTTTTCCTTGAGGTATGAGATGCTAAGCAAGAACGTCACCTCTGTAGTCCAGGCTTCTTTCAGTAGGATCTGAAGATCTGCCCCAATGAGAAAGACTTTCCTGTTGGCTTTTCAGCCTGGTGGCACATACTCGAGATCTTCTCTCGCTCCATGTGAATGACAGAACTTCTCAATTAAAATGTTTGTAGTAGATTTAAGATGCTACAGGTCATGTTGTCAGAATCAGAGACCTTATCAGCATCTCACTGCGAACCCAAACTACTAAAGACAATTCTAAGATGAGACATAAACCCCATTTTCTCCTCAGCCCAAGCGCCTAACTCCATTGCCATCTACAGATGGTTGCATGTTACTTTCCATGCTACTAGTCTTTTTTCCAGTCCCCATCACAGATATGCCTGGTGACCAATTGGTCTGGCACCAGATGGTTGTAGACCGAGTTTACTGCCCTGTTTGCCCCCTGGCTACCTAGTATACATCACTAAAAAAACTCCTTTCCTCCTTTCTAAAAAGCTGTCTTTCAATCTTGTGTCTGCAGACTTGTGTACTATGGTGATCCTCTCACAACTCTTTTTCGTATCTAAAAGAAAGTGTGAAAGGCGTGCCTCTGGTCTCAGCCATGGTTGGCTTCCATTTGGGTCTTTTTTTGTAGAAAGACGTTGAACTTCTGTCCCTCAGCAAATGACTTAACTGCATTATTACGGCACCATTTGGGTTGTTTGTCTTGGAATAAACATGCCTGTTCCTTCCCTCCACGCATACACCCTTTCCCTTCTCCATTTCTTCTGTTAACTGATCTAATACGAAGCCAAACTCCTAGTGATATTCCATCTAAAGTTGCCGTCTAAAGTCGTCTCCATCGTAAGAACCACACATTTTCATCTTACAAAATGAAACCGAGATCTTCCAAGATGTTCTTACATGATGAACAGATCTCCAGCTATTATATTATTAGAATAACTTAAATCTCCCTAATTTAGAGACACCATAAAATAACACAAGGAGCAACCGGAGCGCATCACTCCCCTTAATACATCTAGATTAGGATTTGGAGGAGCTGTCGCAAGAGTTTTTTTTGGATTAAAAGATAAGGACCATCCCTTAATCGGTACAGAAATATCTACTTGGTGTATGATTGTGCAGCATTATAAAAGAGACAAGGTTCAATGTTCTCATGAATGCTCTATTGGTTGCTATAGCGACTGCTCTATGATTCCCACAACAATTGACGCACGACCACAATGTTCCATATCTCCTTCCTTGTCCAGTAACAACCTTACTTCCTACTCTTCTAGCGCTTTCTTTGTTACTTTGTTACCCTTGCATAGAAGATACATATTTAATCATGGAACTGTGATCCTTTAACTAAGAGAGTGCCTCTGTCACAGGGTTCCTCTCCCCAAAAAAATGTCGCGGAATGATTAACTTAATTATGCCTTGTTATCTGAAGAGTAATTCTTATTTACAGCGCTGTAAAGCAAAGTTCAATATATTTCCAAAACTGATTACTCCGGAGATTTTGCCTTTTTTTCTGTTGTCTGCACAATTGTCGATTGACGACAAAGATGAGAGGCCTGTGATATTTTCCATATGTTCAAGATTTTAATGGTCCAAATACATCATTTCTCATATTTAAAGTTAAGCTTCTGTTGGGCAAAAAGTCTGGTCCAACCAGTTGGGGTAAGAACTGGAAAACCTACCCAACTCTGATTAGGGTGTCATAAATGCTTGGATAATTGGTATATGAGAACCTGGTCATACAAAAAAAGTTATTCCTCCCCTCCTGTGAAATCTTACTGGCCTTATAGGAGGGGGGTGCACAACGGGCAAGAAGCTCTGCTGGTTTTGGCCCACAAACCACAGAAAGTAAAATATTTTATTTTATTATTATATAATTAATAAAATAAATAATATTTTCTCCAATAGTAAATATCTGAAAAATGTATATTTTTATTGAAAAAAAATGTTTTTGTTATTTTTACAAACTACATTTCAAGAGACTAAAATCTAAAATTTCATCTTTTTAATACAGGGAGAGTTTTTTGATCTCATCACAACCTTTGACTAATGACGGCAAATTTAGTACATAGAATTAGAAATTTCTGGCCACGTTTCGTAGTTTTTAGGTATCATGGTGGCAAAATCTCTAAGCAGCGATTATATGTATATTTTTTAATTTTAGCTGTTTGGTTGGTTGCTACATGTTACATTAGATTGTCTGCCGTCTATTAGACAAATCTGTTATTGCACACACCAGCTAGCAGTAGCTCTATGTGCCCCGGGGCCTTCCGCTAGAATGTCAGAAAGAATCAGCGTGCGCGCATGGAAGAGGGCAGGAAAAAAGAAAAAAAATAATCAATGGTCTGTGCTGGTAGTATTTAATTTCGGATGCAGTCGGATGTATTTAATCAGTACGAGTTGCGGCAAATGGCAATTTAATGGTTAAAATTCTGCTTACGGCGATAGGCTGTCAGAGTCTTTCTCTGGATGTTGGCCGATCAGATATGGTCACGCTCTGTCTTTCATGAAAACCTATGCATTTCACATTTCTGAAACACTGTGGCCCCTAGCGGACTGCGTTGGATGGTCAGGCTGGTTTAACCCCTTTGCGTATCACAACGAATGCAAGGCTCTTTGCATAACGTTGATTTCTATTAAATGTGTTTTTTTTTGATGCCTACAATTAAAGACGCATGGAGTCTGATCCATATCAGCTTGTGAAACGTTTGGCCGCCATTTTGTCGGCGTATATCAATACGTCATTGACGCAAAGGTCAAAACCCATACTGTTACTTTAAGTAAGCTGTTCACGCATTCAGAAGTCGTCACGTCCATTTCCCATTCTCAATGTGCGAACGCATCTTCTACACATTGTACAAGCACATTGGACAATATTTTACCTGGCCATATCGTAAAAGATGGAAGAATGTTACACGGTAGGAAGCAGAAGATAGTGTTATCTGTCCTGTTTCAAAGGCTTCATAATGTGTGACTTATTTATGTTTTTAATCTGTAGGACGAAGAGTTCTTGGTTTCTGTCCTTTATTTCCACACTTGTTTTAATACCTCTTGATTAATGGTGACATTAAAACAAAAAAACATGGTGCTGGGGAACCTTGGGAAGGTTGTGGACATGGAAGGGCTTGGAGTACCAGAAAAGCTTAAAAAAAAGGTCCATTAGTTGAAAGGGTTCCATGCCCCATTTTGAATCATGTATGGACTTTCCCATTAGTATGTGTACAGCACAGGCCAAGGGAATAAGCCTCCAATGGAATCCCAATACGGCAGAGCAGATAAGTGCATTCTGGTGCATAAGCATTATCAGCCTCACGCTGGATCAGCCACATGTTCTCAAGTATTTCCTTGGTATCACCTTAGTTCCTCTTAGCCCCACCGCTTGACCTTCTAAGATGGAACGTCAGGGTATGACATCATGTTCCAGCATTCAGCACAGTAATGCATAGCATGAGGAAGAAGTCCGACTTGTCATGGAAAGTTCTGAAAGTCAACTGGTGACACCACCCTTGATCAGGCCAAGGACAGCACGTAATTACCTCACTGTTAGGATCATTAAGTATATATTACGCAATGGTGTTTTTTTTACTAAGATGGCGTGTTTCGTTCCATCGCAACCCACCAAGAGTCACCTCTCGACAGATAAACCACTGTCCAAAACACACCATGCATTCTCACCAGTGGTCTCAACAGCTCTTGAGGAGACAACTCCCAAAATACCCAGCCAACCCCTTTACTTCCTGGACATCATGGGAGCTGTAGTTTCGCAAACCGAAATTGACATTAAGATACCTGTAATTAAAGCAGACATGTTATTGAAACCAAAATTAAATAATTAGTGAAGCATGTTATATATGTGAAGGAAACTCTTACGCATTTTCTAAGCATTAAGATACTGTTCTTAGCTTAGTGAGGGGGTATATATGTATGTGAGCTTTAATGTGTATGTATAAGTGTATATGAGTATGAATGTCTATGTATGAATGTGTTTTAACATGAATCTGTATGTGAAACCATTTATAGGTATGAGCATTGATGTGTGTTTGTTAGCATATGTGTAAGTGGTGCAAGATGTAGCGTGTTTTACCATGAGTGTGTAAGTGTTTGTATGGATGTGTATGTGTTTGTGTATGAGCATGAATGTGTAGAGGGGTGTGAGAGGGAATGTGTGAGTTAGAATGAGTGTGTAGGTGTGTGTTAGTGAGTATGGGTTTATGTGTAAGCATGTGTATGTGTGTTAGCATGTGTTTACACATGTGTGCCAGAGTGTATGTTTCAAGGGGCAAAGAAGGAATAGACAAGGTATTTGGGGGTAATGGTGGCACAGACCAGCTGTTTGGGGGCAAAGATGGCGCAGGCAGATTGTGTGGGCATTTGGATGGCACTGATAAGCTGTTTGTGGGCAGAAGTGGCACTGTGGGACATGTTGCTTTGTGAAGTTGGGGGTCCAAGGGCCCTGTGGTTTCTAGTCAAACCCGTGAAAAACATAACCTACTTCCTCTTTTTACGTTCAAAGCAGCGTGCACATTATTATAAAGGAAGTCCATGTCACCCTCAGTTATCTTGTTTGTTTTCCATCTTGTTCTTAATAATTAATGAACAGCTAATGTAAACCTGGGGTTAATTAGCTAGATATCTCAGTCCGTTCCATTGTAAAAAGCAGAAATTCTCTATCAGTCGTGTGGAATTTTGCAGAGTGGTTCATATTCATCTCCCTTATCTGTGCTTTGCTGTCTAGTGCCAGTTGTTATTGCCACCAGTATAACGTAATCATGACATCAGTGCTAATTGCCTCATAAAATCTACCCATTATCTGTATGAAGCTGGCATGTCAGCCAACTCATCAAAAGATAACTTTCAGGAGCAGGGTATCCAGATGGCTTCTGAAACTGGCGCTCCTCTAGAGGACCATGCGATATCTGGTCAAAGTATTCTGGTAATGCGACGTAACATAATCGAATATTTTTTCTTCGTCGGGGACATCTATCGTCCTTTCATGTGAAAGAAATCTTCTGGATTTTTAGATATACCATCAACGTCCATCAAGGTCCTCCGGTTTAAGCCGTCTGAAAATGGCTTCTGATTTCTAAAGGAGAAAATAATTCCATGCATCTTAAATTAGAAATGTTGAAAGACTGCTCTTAAGATCTTTCTTAGATCATCCAACGGGATTCAAATAAATTGTGTAGATAACCAAAGTGTCCATCGTTGTCCATTTGGGGTTAGGACCTGGTGTTTTAACCCAGCATTACCAAGGGGACCCAAAAGGTACCATTGGAGGATACTGGCCATTCTTCTTTATCCAATCTCAACATCCATTTTTATCTAGAGAATTCCAGGGCCGTTCTAAACTTTCCATCCTCCAACTTTCGATGACCTCCCAAGAGTGGGAGAGACAATACTGAAAAGATTACACCCAGATGACGATAGTAAACCCCTCATGAATATCTTTTAACGTAAACACTGCTGGCTCTTAGGCATGTTAAGGTGTGCAAATATGTTTATATAATACATAAACATATAATATACAAGGAGGCCCTAGAAATATTTTAACGGCCTGTTATCTGTAGAATTCTGTATCGTAACTACTATGCTCCATTTACAGAAACATCATGTATTTCGTCTCATTTACATTTACATCCTGAAGGCAATATATAAAAAAAATTATAAAAAAAAGTTTACCACATTTGTAAAAATCAAATAAAATCAATAATAATAATTAAAAAAGAAATGAAAAATCAATAAATACCGGTAGTTAAAAAAAATCACTTATTAGGTGTTTTAATTGAGATTTAAATTTGTGGAATGAATGCCAATGCTAATACATGAATTATCATCTCTTATTTAAAATAAAAATGAAGAAAAAAAATCAATAAAAATTAAAATAAATGTACTTTTAGATTTTTAATTGGTATTTTAATTTATGACTACAAAACAAACTGATGCCATGAAATTATTTTTTTATCTTTTTTTTTTTTAAGAAAGACGATACAAAAAATAAATTAAAAAATGTAGAAAAGTACAGGGTGGCAATATCAAAATAGTAGCAATGAAATTTAAATTTGTGTTGATTATAAAAATATCACACGTTATATATATCATGTGTTATATATATCCGAGAAAGGTCATGCTGAGGCTGTTTCTCCACCGTTTAGAAACGATATGGGAGGCCACTCAATAAGCTGAACGGTTACAAGGCTATTCAGGTCAAATCACGTCACCAGCGATAGAGATTGTTCCACAGGCCAGAAAATTCAATGGAATGTTACGTTTGGGGATGGAATCCAAATTCTCCTGCCAGTAAATTAGTTTCTCGTTAGACATTTTTTACTTAAGATATTTATTATTTCTCTATTTAGTAAGAACAAAATAAAAACATACTCATTATATTATTTATTATTATTATATATATCGTAATATATACGTGATATATTATATACCCGCTAATTTATATCCAGTGATAGGTTCACCAATGGCCAAAACCTATGCCTGGAAAGAAAAAAAGAATATTTTAAGGGGTATCATTTTTCTTTAGCAAAGGTGCAATTTAGCGATTTTAGGCTATACATATATATTTATTTGTCGTTACCTGTTGTTAAAATAGTACTCAGCCTCAGGCCGTCTTTGCGTCTGAGTTTAATCTCACTTGTCACATGGTTAAAATAACCTTTACATTTCTAACAGTCTCTAGGCGAAGTCTCACGACCGTCCGAATCCGGCCGTTAAATTACTTTTCTTGTGCAAAAAAAAAAGGGAAAAAAATCGTAATGAATAACATATTTTGTAAAATAAAAATAAAAAAATCTCAAATTAAAAGTAATATTTTTTTGGATTGATAGTAACATTTTGATAGGATTGATGTAACATTTTTTATGATTTTACACTTTTATTTATTTCTGCATAGAACGTTTCCCATCATGCACCTGTTCCTCTGCCAGTTTGTTAAATTTCTCTAACTTGGCTCATAACAGAGGCAGAGCTCTGCTTTTTTATTTTAATTCCATTTTCCAGGATTTTTTTTTTTTTGTAATTTCAGTGATTTTTGCGGCCAATAGGAAGAGGGTCACCAACATCACTTGGTTTAACCCGAAGCTGTGAATCCTCGTGACCGGACTTTGTGTTATCGTAATATCCAGGTTCCATCGGTCAAACAGATGATTCTGTAATATTACACCGTGGAAAACAGTGTAATAAAAGTTAACCATCAACCCCAAAAATATGCATTTTACAATTTTTACCAGGTAAAGTTTGTATGGATTTTCTTTGGCAAAACCTACATGAGAGGAAACTCATTAACTTGTTTTTTGGGGGGATTTGACCTGAGGACATGCTCCTCAGAACACACTTGGACCTCAACTCTATGTTGGTTGCTCACGGGGAATCCAAGAGATTTAGTTGTAATGTAAGGAGGTTTAATTTTGCTGAGCGGGAGGTGGATATGTAGAACAGCCTCCTGCCATGAACGGTGGATAAGTGGAACAGCCTCCCAGCAGAGGTGGCTATCACAGTGAGGAATTTGAAACATGCATGGGATAGACATATGGCTCCTGAATCTGATATATGAGAAGCAGGTCATCTGTGTTGTTCCAAAAGCCAACATTGTATTATTGAAGTGGAGGATATGGTCGTTAAACATGTTTCTACATACATGACATATGAAGACAAAAAGCAGAACATCATGTAAAACCAATAAAACATTTTAATATATAAATAATAGACATAAAATAGACTCATCATCCAAAAAAATGGACTGCGGAGCTCCAATGACCTGGATAACTAAAGCAAGCGAGCAGTCACATGGTCTTCTAAATAAGTACGGCGTCAGTCTTTAAATGCCAGCTGCACGCGGGAGCGAGGATCGCCTATTCACGAGTTATAAACGTCAGACTTCGTTTTCTGATTGCGTTTTGTAAATAATTGTATTTATTTCTTGTGAACGATGCCTTGAAAGGCTCCTTGAGTCCTCATTTTCCACTCACGATGATATAAGTGAATTATATTCTAATATACGCGTTTGACGCATCTCATTTTTTAGCCCAGAATGTTGGAAATCGTGCTGTTTTCTTGCGTGGGAAGCAATTTGAACCGAGCCGTTTACGTGAAATTATTACCTCCCTCCTGTTGGAAAACAGCGCATAAAATTTCAAATATCTGAAATTATTTTTACGTCTGCGAGTGACACAAAATGCTTGTTTTTACGGGAAGAACGACCATACGGTGGATCGGGCTCTATGCAGGGTTTATAATCTGGCTGATATGGCATTTCGGAACATTTTAATCTAAATCTTATCATTTTGCATCAGGAAACCTGACCTATTGGTTCTTTATCTATTAATAGTGAAGGAGGTGAGTTACAATGTTTCATGTGATTGAGTTCAAAAGGATCAAATGCATTAACCATGGCCAGCCCTTCTTCCAGTACACACTCGCCAAGGTTGACCCTTTGTTACACTCAAACCGTGAGATGAAATAGTTAATTACTCCGAGCCACGGCTTAGTAATCTGCAGATGCCCCAATAAACCAATGGACTTCTGTACAGCTGGGTATCTTTTTTGACCAGCATGCAAGAATGCAGGTCTTTCCTGGACCATGGCAGTTTAAGGTCAATGGGCGATAAATGACAAACACGTCTGCACGTCTATCAAGCCTACAAATGTACATCAAAGGGCCAAATCTTCGGCACGAGCACCATTAATGGTAAGCCCACCAGGGATTTGCCCGTCCTGCCATATGACCAGTCCAGGCCTGCAGAGATATCAGGACTGCTCCTGATAAACAATTTGAAAACAGAAAACTAAGCCGCACATAAAGATTCATTACATTAATTAAGAAGTCATCCCTAAACATAAATCAATAGATAAATATTCTTCCCAGTCCGGCATTATTCTAGCAAGGAAATTTATTGCCGCATTTATCGGTCAACAATCTGTTTTTTTTTTAATTTATATCGCCACCTGGTGGTCGAATCACATATTACTTATTTGTGGATCACGGGGGTAGGTATACTGCATTCTTATTGGCCACTGCCAACCTGTTTCCTAGACAGGGAAGGGAGTTATTATTGCAGAAGACATACGGACTACAAAAGAAGAGTCATCTATAGGGAATAAAAGACATCTCTACTGGTCTTCAACCCTCACCAAGAAACACGGGGGATAACGTAAAAAATCTGTTTTGAGTAGAAAGTTTGAAAAATAACAGCTGTGTGGATCATACCATCTTATTGTTAATATTATCTATTGTTTTAAATAGCGCCATCATATTCTGCAGCGCTGTACTTATTAAAGAATAAACGTCGATGAAGAATTATTTCGCTAGCTTCGTCATGTAGATACTAAGACTCTTCACTGCCTGTAAGTAGACAGGTGCCTCATTAACTACCCACTTAAAATGTACTTGTGCTGATGATACCGCCATTAGAAATTATTATTATTATTATAATGATGATGTTAGAAAACAAGAAAAATAAACACGAACCTCCAAGGATATGGGAAAAAACTATTTACAGAACGAGGAACAAATTATGTACAGTTCGGGTAATTTTAAGGCTTGATCAAGTCTTTGTCCTCATTGTCATCGTCATTCCTCATCCTCGCCTTGCATTCTGAGCTACTAAAAAAGAAGGGCATCAATGGAGGAAAAAAGGCACAAGGATTTTTTAAAGGGACTGTTTCTCCTGAACAGGGAGACTTGGGATGTATCTACTTGCCCAGCATGAACAACATTCATGCAAATTCATCATATGTAAATACTGTGCTGCTCTAACCGCCCCAAAGTGTGGTACATATCATATAAAAGCCAAAACTCACCAATTATAGCCAGTACACATTCGTTGATACTATAACCTGTGCATATGACGCGTGCAAAAGAAAAAAATGGTGCAGTTTGTCAGATGCTTTTAGGTCATTCCATGCATTTATTATTTAAACTGGAACTTGCTGGGGGTATTTACTGTTTAAATGCCCCTTCGGCATGTGTGAATGCAATTAACAGCTATTTGCTGTTGCCTACTACTTTGCTGCCATCTAGTGGGCAAGCTGTGTACTGCGCAGAAATACATGTTACAATCATTGTTACACTGAAGTACCCTGGAATTTATTCACTAAACGGTGAGTTGGCTGTGGGTTGAAATTTATCTCACCAGACTATGCATTATGTATAGTTATTTCTGCCATTCATGCTATAAAACTCAGGCCGGATTGCATAGTTAACATTAATGGGTTT
Organism: Spea hammondii; assembly: GCA_029215755.1. Classification (NCBI taxonomy): domain Eukaryota; kingdom Metazoa; phylum Chordata; class Amphibia; order Anura; family Pelobatidae; genus Spea; species Spea hammondii. The sequence continues at coordinate 23,424,332 of JARDYJ010000013.1, forward strand.
ATTTGTCCAGAACATACCTCACTGTTTAGTAAATAACCCCCTTTATACTTATTGTATCTAAGTTTACAATGTTATTTCAAAATATTAAGGATGCCAAATGCTGCTACATTTGATTGAGACTGTAAAGTAACACGGGAAAGTGAAAGTCTAATGTTAAGTCCTGTTTACTCATTGTACAGCTCTGCGGAATATGATTCCTATATAAAACAGTAAATAACATAATTAGTGGATTTCAGAATAATGGCTTCATTATTTTCCAAAATGAAACAAAAAAAAAATGTTAAAAATGTTTACAATTTCACCACTAGTTAAAAAGGGAAGGCAATCCGACCCCATTCCCAGTAGAGTGGATTTGGGGAAGGCTGATATTTATTGAGACTGTACCACTTCTGCTGGGAGGCTGTTCCACGTATCTACCACCCTCTCTGTAAAGTAAAACCTCCTTCCGTTCCAGCTCAGCCTCTGACCCTCCTGTACTGTGTTAAACCCCTTTTATGTATTTAAATGTTTATATAGAGATGTGGGTATTATTTATATTATAGTAACATATAACGGATCTTTCATTCTGTTTTTTTAATGTGGGCCCCCATTAAGAAAACGTGTTTTCTTGGGCTGTAGCCAGGTCCTCCAGCCAGCAGGGGGTCCTGTGTTTCATTTAGTTTATGCCCCTTGTCCTCTCCTGCCACAATTTCTAATCATTAGGCAGCTGCCCAGAGGTCTCTGCTACAAGAAACAAACACCCCGTCCGCCTTTACGCCCCTAAACCAACCATGATGGCTGAATTCAGACTGTTTTTGGTTTTGTGAGCTAAAGATCTGTAATGAGACAGAGAGGGGTATTTTCTAAACCCCTACACATTTATTAGCCCTTAATAGGGACCACGTCGGGTGTGCGGCAGCAATAGTAACCTGGCTGTGAAATACAAAATTGAAATACAAACACACAGAAGAAAGCCCTGCGCTCAAACTCCCATCACTCTTGGGCAGCAGCGAGGTGAATTGTTCAGTGTGGGTTTGCCGTGACGTGGCAGGCGAGCTTCCGTTTTAATGGCCGTTGGACTGAAGCTAAAAACCTCCATTTGTCTAAATAAGCACAGGTGTTTGGGAGAGTGCGCAGGTAACTACCTCTTGGTGTTTGTTCTTTGTATTTTGGGCTGATGAATACTATAGCCGTTGCTGCTGCCCAAGAGTGATGGGGGTTTGAGCGCAGGACTTTCTTCTGTGTGTTTGTTTTTGGTTCTGTCCGTATTGGAATCTATGTGACCAAGAACCCGAATAATCACCCAGCTAACGTTTGGGCACTTTGGAACGTGTGAGCTGACAATCTATGTCATGTCAGGACCCTTGTGTGCAGATCAATCAGACCCACCTGCCCTAATTAAGGAGTCATCTGGGCATTTGTGAGAATCTCCTGTGTTGAGCTTCTGAGTGCCAGAGTTGAGTGCAAACTCAACTGAATTAATGCTGGGTGTTGGCTCTACAGGAGTGTGAGCTGGACCTTCTTATTTTGGAGTTTTGGCTTTTTTTTAAAAAAATGTTTTTATGCCTCATACCCGGCTTACTCGCCTATCGCCCTGCGCTGGTTGCTGGTGTCTCCTGAGAGCCCCAAGCAAAGGATTTCTGAAACATTCCATTCCATTCCGTTCCTCCAAGTTCCTTAACCGTGGGAAAAAAATGCAAGTTTTCTGGCTCGGGGAACATCCAAATTCGCATATTTTTGGTAAAATGCTTGTATTTGAGATACTTTGAGGTGCGGCTGCCTCCTGCTGAGTGCCGGGAACCTGTTATGGTCTATAATGCCGAGTCCTGGCCTACGTGAAGAGGAGAGGACCCATCATCCGTAGAAGATCCTTCAGAACTATTGAGGTGAGTGCAGGCTAACGGGCAAAGAGACCTCTGAGGCGCTCATACAACCCTCTACCATCACTTACATATGAGAAAACACTGTACTGGCCCATTTAGGCTTTTGAGTTGCCCCTGACTTGGTGTCTGGCCACCGTCGTCTCATGCGCTGCTTCGGGGAACGCATTCTTTTACTAGCGAGGAAGAGCGTGCGTCGCGACAAAATTCTAACCATGGGGTAATCGGCAGAAACATTCCGTCGGTTGCTATGGGGACGATTCAACATACTCAATTCATAGAATGCACGCACAGTGGTGGTTGAACATATGGATACTGCCTAGTGTCCCTGTTTAATTTATCCAGTCCCTCTCTCCTCCCCAGATGCCCTTATCTTCTAGGAATGTTTTCTGGGTGTGAGGGTATCAGAGGGTTCTACGGCCCTAACAACCGCCATGAACTACTATATATATTATACTACTTGCTTTGCTTTTAAGTCGACCTGTCCTCTCTAATGAGTAAATCCGGTATAAGCCTAATGGCCGTTTTATAAGCGTTTCCACTAAATGTTTGAGACGCGCCTTTAAAGAGAAGCGTATTAAAAGCCCTTTAACGATATGGGGCCGACTGTGTTGTTTGGAGACGTTAATTGCGTTAATAAGCGTTAGGTCGGTATAGCGCCATCCTATTCCGCGGTGCAGTACCAGGGGGGCCTTCGAAGATCTATCGTTATATTCTTTCCTTTGAAGGAATAATCACCTTAAGGACTTTTGAAGAAGTTTTTCTAGTTTCTATCAGTGCCTGCTTTAGTGTCACAGCCCCCCCCCCAACAAAAAAACTAAGCACAATTTTTAGATTTTAACGGCTATAAGGAGCTTCGCCCAGACTGTGGGATCTTTTACTTTGAATAAATTTGGATAAATAGAAGTTGTTTTTCTTTTCCTTGTTTAAGCGATAGGGGTACTTGGAAGGGTTAAATGGAGAAAAATCATTCAACCAAACGGTCATTTACAATAAAAACAATGTATTTTATTTCATTTATAAATAAAGTTTGTTTATAAACAACATTCCTGCGATCCCCTCATACCCAGCAAGCATGCTGAGCTCCTAGAAAAGAGGGGCATCGGGGGATCTGGGTCCAAAAGAGGGACTGATCAAACTAAATAGGGACAGTTCAGAGGTACGCTGCTTTGGGGTTGATATCTCGGGTCCTTGGGTGTGTGTTCCCACCTAGAGATAAAGGAGCTGCGGCTGCTCCTCTCACTGTCTGACATTCTATTTGCCCGACCTGTTTGTCCGCCTCTGTAGAAGCCCCCGGGGTAATAAAATGTCTGAAGCCGAAACAATCGCTGACTGTAAGTCTGTAGCGACACCGGAGGCTTCGCTGCCTTTCCTTCAACCGGGATCGGTCCGATTTTTGTTTATTTTTGCAATATCATATTTATTTATTTTTAAAGCATTTGGATCTCCCCCTAGACCGATTAAATACCTCCCAAGTGTCCCTGTTCAGTTTGTCCAGTCCCTTTCTCCCCTCTGATGCCCCTCTTTTCTAGGAGGTCAGGATGTTTGCTGGGTATGAGGGGATCGCAGGGTTCTACAGACCTAAAAGCCCCGATTAATGTGTATAGAAACAGCGGAAAATGGGTAAATGCCCCGCTCAGTTACACAAATACCCCACAATAGGACATAAAGTCACATAAAAAGTCTGGGTAAAGCCCCTCACTCCCTAAAACAAAAGTCCCTCTTTTTGGCTTTTTTAGGAGGTTAATAATATTATATAATAATAATAATAATAATATGGAATGAGTTCCAAGGGATACGTGCTCTGCGTGTGAATGTTTAAATCCCCAAACTTCTTCGCTTATTAAATACACCGAACCAGGATTTACTGTATTACTGAGTGTTTTATAGAACTTATTCCCCCCCGGAGGATTTCGGAGCTCAGGAACACGCACACTCTATTGTAAAGAAACTCGTAAAAAAAAAACCGCGGCTTGGAATCGGGATTAAAAAAAACATTAATAGAAAAAAAAAATCATTTTCAGGTCAAAACCTTAAGAGTTTGGCTTCTTGTATATTTTAATGACTTTTTTCACGCTGCATCACATGACTACTACAGAATATGATCAGCCTTTTCACACGCTGACAGGTTCGCCTGCAGGAAGATCCCGGTGTCTCCCGTGCTCCTCCGACCAGCACTGCCTGAAATATCTGAAGAACAAGGAAACGGCCCCGAAACACCTTCCGTACAGCGGTGAGTATACCATCTGCGCTGGGGATGCCTGATTTTTGTTGCTAATATACTTGTGATCTCTGTGTGCTTGTGATGTAATAGTCCCCCCCCCCCATTATATGCTGGATGGTAAGTTGGGAACATTCTAAATTCTAAGACCCGGAGACTGTTCAATGATTAACCCTTTAAAGGCAACCAAACGGTTCTAATATGGAATTCTTTATGGAGACCGTGACTTGTCAGGAGATATTCTCAATGGAGTCACCTGTGTTCAAGCAGGGGGTTCCAGCTGCGATATCGCAGCCAGTGGGGATGCTCAGATATCATTAAATCAGCGGAGAATGGGATGGAGGCGACTCCAGACTGCGTGACCCCGAGAATCTGCCCCATTCACCCCCGACACCCTAAGATTGGGGTAAAATCTCTGATTTCCAGGGGCAGACCCTGACAGTATGCTGATGGATAGACTCGCCCCACTGCTAGGGTTACACGTGGTCCCCCAACCCCCGCAGCCCTGAACAGTCGGGAATACGGGGTCTTTGTAATCTTCAGATGATTTCTATTATTTTTGGCAGAAGGAACGTGGAAATAACGCAGATTCGGACGTTGTTTTCTGTGATGGGAAATCTGCCGGCAGGCGGAGGGTGCCGAGCGCTCCTCTGTCTCAGTGTGTCGGGCGTTGTGTGTGACGGTGTTGTTCTCACACACCCTCGTGTACAGTTACACCCATAGGCACACATAATATTGATGTCATGGCTATCAGCTGGCTTTGTCTCCACGGTAACGGAGAGGCAGGGCCTTCAGGATCCACCTACAACCAGGAAACGGGGAAAGCACCACCCCCCACCCCACCCCTCCCGTGTCTCTTATGTGACATGGACAGGGAGGGACAGAGACGATCCCTGCCGGGTGCAGGACACACACGGGCTGGGGCAATAAAGGGCACAGGGGCTGGCACATGGCCATTACACTGACAGCAAGGGGCAGAATCCAGGGACTGACTCCCACTACACACAGCCAAACAAACAGGGAGACGCGGCACCCATAGGGACTCATGCGCTGACTACCCCGGTCTTGGCCAAGGACTGAAAGGGACCGAAAAAAAAGGACTTAAAGGGAATAAAGTAGACTCTCCGATCACCGGCAGAGCCAGCTGGGCGAGAACGAGCTACAGGTGCAGGATTCACAGCAGGTAGGAGGGTGTTTTAACCCTGCAAGTGCCAAAAGGCTTAGAGGGGTTCTGTATAGACTGTCGGTAGTTTGCAGGTCTCCTATGACCCTCAGCCAGCATGTAAGCTTTATATGGAACGCATGGATTCTGCAGAGCTGTACAAATAGGTATATGTAATAGAAGAGAGAAAGAAAGCTGCTGACTGAGGTTGATGGGAGCAGCCTGTTGCCTACCCGGTATATGGACTGTCTCTCTAAACACGCAAGTATCTGATTAATCTGCAAAGTAAATGTAAAGAAAACGCTTGTTTTGAAGGCAGGGAATGCATGCCCCGTCACACGCATGTTCCGCATATAACCCTGTTTACATATTTTGGTTTTGTAACTGACTTGGGTCACGACATGTGACATGATGAGTGGATTCATAGGCTTGCCTCCTGGCGGAGTCGGTAATGTTGGCTGAGGTTGCTAATGCTCTTCTGGGATGGATTCGTAGCCCGGGGTTGTATCAGACTGATGGAGTAGAGCAGCAGGTTGGATCTGATTCGATTTGCTGAAGGTCTGGCGATGCTTTTCCCCTGATATGGCCAAAAAAGGGCCATTTGTCCGTCTGTGATTTTACCTGCGGCTCGTCCCTGACAGCGGCCCCCACCTCTGCACCGCTCTACGTGTTATCAATGGCCTTAATCAACGGAAACCGAATAAAGGTGGGGAACTAATTCAGTTTATCCAACGCAGACGGAGCCTGTTGTCGCCTGACAGATGCCCCATCCCCTCTCCGCGGGCTCCCTGCGTCAGCTCTGTACGCACAACCTCTCCACCGAGAAGAGGAAATATTGTGTCAATATTCTAGAATCGAGCAGATAAAAGACCCGGCGCCCTGCCTGACCTCCTCCGACATGTAAAAACCGCAAGACCTACGCGGTAACGAGCAAGCAATGCAGTTCCCTATTCTACACGCGGCTACCGCGACCCAATATATATTACCCAACCACCCCCAAAAGGGCAGCCATATTGTTCTCGGAGAAGATATTCTATCAATGGAGGGACGAGTTGGGTTTCCCAGTCTATGGCGGTGAACCGGATGGGAGCAGATGCCTCCTGGCACCGACCTGGTAGTCACAATATTAACGGATCCAGGGCTGGGCAAATGAAGGTAGGATCTAGGAGACTCCGTGGCTGAACATTACATCAAGGAAGGTGGAGGGTTCTAGAATTTCCCCAAATCTGGCAACATCTGCAGGTCCTGCGAGGCAGTTTCAGTAAAAAAAAAAAAAAAAATAATTCTGTAAAGTTTTGTTCAATAACTTAGAGATAAATATGAAAATGCATACTTGTGTCAAAATATACTAATTGGTTACGTGGCTCGAGATGTCCTACTTGGGCTTTGGTGTCAGTAGAGTTTGGAGATAAGATTAACACATGCAGGTCTTCATTTTCTTTTGAGGGTGTATGATTTGTTTTAAATCACCATGGAAACCTAGAATTTGACGTCGGATAAGAACCTCATTTCATATAGTCTGCCCGTTTTAAAACTCGACTCCCCACAGGTGGTGACCTCCTCTCGTTTCCTACCAATGGATGAATCGTCGAACCACCAGAGTACCGGCTCCATGCCCTACTTAATAGGAATCTCCCAGATCCTAGGGGTGGTGGCGTTGGCCGTGACCGGAACATGGATGTCGCATTACAGAGGGGGATTTTCTTGGTCGGGACCTTTGCAGTTCAATGTCCACCCTCTTTGCATGGTCCTGGGGATGGTGTTTCTATGCGGAGATTGTAAGTACAAACCTCAAATAGGATGTTTTGTGAACAGATGTCTTCCATTCATATAAGCCGGTTGGTGTTATGATAAATATTATTGTTTCTTTTCCGGACAAACGTTCTGAAATCCCAAACTATGTATCTTGAAACCCTTAGAACGTTGGCTGTCCTTCAGGATAGGGTTAGAAGCCTGCGATGCCAACTAACAAAGCAGGCCGGCATTAATACCATAGGGTTAGGCTTTTGGAGATATACCAGACGTCTGATATTGCTACAGGGCGGGAGAGGACATTATATGTCACTCCAGAGGTGACTAAGGTCCTAGCAGGATCATAGGAATTGTAGTTTTATCACATTATTTGCAGTGTGCAGATAATTGTTGCTCTACCCCATGGTAATAGCGCTCTAAGAATTGATTAGATACAATTCGACAATAAGATGAAGACACGCTGGTAAAGGAGACCCTGTTCTTGTGGGCTTACACTCTATTAACCCTATATAGGTCACCAACCTTTCAAAGAAGGTGTCGTCTTCTGAGAATCGTAACCCGAAACGGTTACTTACCTGAGCTTTGATGTCGTTGCATAGTAAAGTCGAAATTAAATCCTCTACCCGATTGAGAACGATTCTGTTGATTCAGTTGAAGACAAACAACCGCCCCCCCCCCCCCCCAACCAGCGAGAGACATCAAAGCAGCTTCGTATCCTGTTAAAAACACCCCGGTACCAAAGTGCCTGTTTATATTCTCAGCGAGCAAATAAAAGATTAACTTTCATTTATTTTAAATTCCACTTAGAATCTTGTAAATATCTTCAGAAAAGGCTCGTCCTGGCTTTAAAATGCGATATATCGTTATAATGCGGGGAATGCGATATCGGTGTTACGTGCAAAAAACCAAAACATTGACCGTAAATGAGTTAAATATTCCATTTGTTGCTATGGTGATTTCACCGCAATTAACACTTGGCGCCAATTGTGAGGCATACAGTACAGAGGTGGAAGTCCACGTGGTCCTGGCCCCTCCAGAGCCGGGAAGTCAACCTGTGACCGAGCGGCCAACCAGCCCGCCATAGGTTCTAAATGTGGAGCATTTGAAATATGCCCCGGATTCTAAGCGGAACGTAGTCCACAATCGTGAACATACTTTGGACCCAATATATTTAACTTTTTTTTGGAAATTGCAGATTTCAGGTGTTTTCTCCCCGGTGGTACATCTGATTATTATTTTTTTTGGGTGTATTGTGCCAGGATTCTTGACCCGTCAGATAACTCCCTGTTTACGTGATTGTTAATGGGTTACGGTTTAGCTTCTGTTTGCAGTTAAATTATCTGAGATCGCAGCAGCGCTCCGAGCCGCGTCAGGCAGGCTGAGACGGCTGCATCTTATTAAGCAATTAAAATACAATTTTCCTGACATCTGCATCAGAAACTGGATTAGCCTCATCAATGACGCGCCAGGGCGTGCGCAGGATAACAGTGACGTTTACGATGAGCTTTAGCGCTTTAATGAGCAATAAATGTCCCGAAGACGGACAATTAACCAATAATAAACCAGTCTGTTTAATTTTGTTATTGTTAATTTTTTTGACATATTCAGCAGGTAATGTAGCTTTTAAAGTGTTGTTTCAACATATTTACGGATATGGATGCCTCCATTGTATGTGGTCATGTGATTCTAGGCTCCACCCTGTTTTCCAAAACCACACTTTGCTGATTGCTTTATGGCAGCCGTGTAGTGAGACCCACACACCCAATCTGTCAAATAAAGCCTTGCTAGATGAATTTTAAAGAGCAGATTCGAGGTTTTGAATGCAAATAATGTTTTTAAATCGATTAGAACAATATTTAATAGATTCTGACATTTTGATGTATTTATAGAGGGGGGGTGATAATTATTTAACGTTCTGTGGACATCGTCGCTTTCACTGGTAGAATTCCAGCAAGAGGTATCTGGGGTAACATTGTGTTAAGTTCATGAAGTCGTCTGAGGCTTATTATGTTTTTTTTATATCACAAGCTGATTTTTTTGTGTCTTTATTAATTTATTTCTTAGCGCTCCTGGTGTACCGGGTTTTCAGACACGAGACTAAAAGAGCAACCAAGATCCTGCATGGGGTTCTGCACATCATGGCCCTCATCATCTCGCTAATAGGTAGGTGTCCCTGGCTTGGGGAAGGCGGCGGGGAGGCAATTCCGCAGATAAACAATCCACGTTCCTTTCTTCAGGGATAATCGCTGTGTTCCAGTTCCATAAATCGAGCAGCATCCCTGACATGTATAGCCTGCACAGCTGGGTCGGGATAACCACGTTCACCCTCTACCTCCTGCAGGTAAATTGCCAATCCCATCCCCCACCCCCCTCAACAACCAAGCAACTTTTTTTATGCATTTTCCAATATTTCTATTTTTAATATAGTCCTTTTATTGGTGTCAACACCTTCTCAACAGGCTTGCACACCACTAGTGGTATCTGCAGCCTTTTCTATATTTTTTTTGTTATTTTCAATATTAATGGTATTGTCTTAGAGCAGATTTTTGTCCTTTTTTTGTTCTGTCCTATTTTCCTAATTCCCATTCTTCTCCCCCCAGTGGATACTCGGATTTATCATGTTCTTCGTCCCAGGAGTGGGTTTCGCATACAGGACCAAGTTTAAACCTCTACACTCATTCTTTGGCGCATCCCTGCTGGTGGCCGCCATAGCTTCGTGTCTCCTCGGAATAACAGAGAAGCTGCTCTTCTCGATCCCGTGAGTGCATGTACATTTATATTTGCTACCCGTAAATAATCATCTTGTCTGCCTCCGAGCTCTGGTCAGTTCTGGTTCACGCTCGTAATAATTGTGAGCCTGGATCCAGGGACGTGGTAACGTCAAACAACCCATGAGTTACCTCCCATAATTGATTTCCAGCTCAGTAAACTACGAGCCTGCCAAAAGCTCACGGTGACCTAGGTCTCCGAGATCCAAGCGCTTGTTAGTAGACTCTCATACAATGTATGTTTGGAACAGTAGACACTTAAAATGATTTGCTGATACAGTGACCATAAGTAGAATCTAGGAGGCAAGAGGAAGACTTCAGTTCATGGAGGGCTTACTGTAACAGGAACATCCGGCTTCGGTAGCGTTTGCTCCAGGTGCGTGCAGAACCGTGAATAAACCTCGTTAAAACTTTTTTAATGTAAATGTGACCTAAAAATTATTTTACAGAAGTGAGGGTTGTATGGTCTGTTGGTCTTATGTTTACTTTAATATCTATTCTTTGTTGAGGATCCTACTGGTGACGCTGGAGTGTCCCTTTAAACAGTACTTAATTTGCCATTGTGTCTATTACAATGCTTGACTCTTCCTTACAGCAAAGACTACTCCAAAATGGTACCCGAGGGCATCCTTGCAAACTCTCTGGGTTTGCTGCTGGTGGCATTTGGAGCTGTGGTCGTATATGTCTTGACTCGGGAAGAATGGAGGCGCCCACCGCTTCCAGAAGAGCAAGCTCTCTCCCTCGATTTCAAGACGCTGACAGAGGGGGAGAGCCCAGCGGAGCCGTGATGAGCGCCGTCTCCGGCGGATGGCTCGTATCTTTATGACCTGCTTCCTCCCGCAAACTCCGACAACGCTTGCGATTGTATCGTGAGATGCTTCCTGCGGTCGGAGGCTTTGCCATCTATGCCCAAAGACGTATGATGAGTAAGAGAAGTCTCCCACTCCAAGCAGCATCCACTCAGGAGATGTCGTCAATGTATCCACATCTGTAAATGTGACCTTAGTGCGAACCTGCCTTCACGGTCTGTAACACAAGCGCCCCGTGTTCAGATTCTCCCCTCTTGTAGCTACCTACCCCAGTATATCTAACAGTTGCCCACCTGATCACCTTGGCCTACCAGCCTCTGTAGGTAGAAACCCTTTGAAAAGATAGGTGAGTGTTGGTTAAACTGGTGGAAAAACCGGTGCTACAATATTACTTTGCATTGAATAATCACAAAGTGGCGGCTGAAAAAGCAACGCCCGTTACAACCCCATCTGAAACTACCCTCTGGGCCAGGTCTATTACCTGCGCAGACTGCGATCTAATATAGCAGTAGCCGCAAAGCTCCAGCATGCTTTCTGTTCTCGTGTACAGCTAAGAGTGACCTATAGATGTGGCATTTAAGTACAGATAATGGCTTAATGAGCATTATAGGAATTGTAGTTTCAGAAGCGCTTCGTATCGTTATACAGACACCTTATTAAAAGCGGCGTGCTGCCCCCGTAGGGCACGTCACAAAAATGTCTTTACAATGTTACTTCTTTTTAACACATTCTAGCGTTTTCACTGCTAACCTCATCCACGCGGGTAACTCTGTGGCCATATCCCCCCCGACCACGTGCCAAGCGTTTACACTGGATTTCTGTATTAAATGTCTTGTGATTGTACGCACCGGTTGTCCCCGTCCATTGTTTCCGAACGAAACCGACATACATACGCGCAGCGAAAGGAAACACACGGCGGTGAGAGAGAAATTCCTGCTTATTGCTAAAATCACATATTTCTTTTTATTTCCAGTCTTAAATTTTATAGAATTTTATAACGATATGAATTTCCTTTTTTTTTTTTTGCATTAACGGCCTCCCCTGGGCGGCAGTACCACGCGTCCAACGCTCTAACAGTTAAGATTTACACATCTTCAAAAAAAAAAAACGTAATGCACGCGGAGGTTTGATTCCAAGTGTAATTAACCATTTATAAATAAGTACATTTTGTTTCCTTCCGTCTCATACAGTTTTCTTATTCAATTTACAATTAAAAGTCTTTTTTATAGAGGGCGGATCTGAGAAGGAAGTTAAGAATTTTCACATCTATGTCACAGCTCACATGTACAGACAAGGAAAAACAGAGCAAGCAAGTACAGCGGAAATGAGAAAAAGAAAACTTAAAACATTTTTTGGGGGGGGAGGTGAAACAGGGCATTTTAAATACCCTTATTACACCCACGAGTGCACCCCCGGCCGCCTCCGGCATACACCTCGCGGAGTGCCTTGGCGGCTAAGGTGGCATTAAGAGCAAAAAAACAAAATAAAACTATAAAACAGTTTTTTTTTTCTCCTTCCCTTTTTGTTTATTTACAAGATAGTGGGGGTCACCAACAAGGAGAAAGAGGGGGGGAAAAAGTGATTGTGTGAAGAAAAGGAAAAAAAAAAGACCCCTGTGAACTAGACACCAATATATATATAATATATATATATTATATATATAAAATCAATGGTGGTGTTCTGTATATTGGTAAAGAGAACGGACCATGCATCGGATAAATACACTGTACAGAGAAATAGTCCTTCTGATTTGGGGGGTGAGGAGATGGAGGTGAAGAACGGAGCCCCAAAAGGTATGTCCAGTCTTTCCGACGTGCAATAAAGTAGCAAAATAGAGGAGGGGGGGAGTGGAGGTGGCCGAGAAACCACAGCAAAGAGGAGGTCGTGACAGTAAAAGAAAATAGCCATGTTAGGTTTACTTAATAGTGCACTTTAGAAGTATGGTTACCGTTTCTACAAAGGCAACCTGAACTCGTATCCCTCGTTTCCACCAGACATCGACTAAATGGTAAAGTGACCGGAGATGTGGTTAGTGGGAGCGTCCTGTAGATAAGGGGGGGGGCCTTGCTACGGATATGGATATCCCTGAACTATGACCCTCAAAATCCAATTAGAAGGGCTTTGTTTTCAAAAACTCTTTTTGAAGCTACATTAAAAGTTTTTGAATGAGAATGGAGAGAAGGCTTTTTTGCATATTGCAGTCTTGGCTCACATTTCACAGACCCCAATCCCCAAGAATATTTCATTTGAAGGCATGGAGGCCATCAACGTGCCACAAAAGTACATCCGATAAACCTTGCCGTTCCCTGATGATGTAAGAAGTCACCACCACAGGAAACATTATAACTGACAGCTTTAAAGTAACTAGGAGAAATCTAACGGGTACGGCTTCATCTAACAGCCCAAGCAGGTTATATACGTGGCGCAATTTAAACCTTGGGTAAGAAGTAACCGGGTATGGACCATCAGCCCTTGGTGGCACAATACCTGTGTTTTTAGCAACCAAAAACCTGAGAGGTCTACACTTTACCACCCATGACTCTCTTAATTAAAAGCTCTTGTACTATGAAATGATGGTTGTCCCATAAAAGTAGATCCTTCACGGGTCACAGCATGAGGAACACTCCTGAATTAGGTGTTAAGGTCTTTAGAAATTGATACAATTAAGGGAATATAACGGGGTAAAAATGGGACATTAACTCAACGCTGTCAAGTTTGGACCAAATTCGTTTTTGGCCAATATGCCAACCGTACCCCCCAGCACAATGCTGATTGGAGTTTGTGAAATGGAACCTCGGCTGATAACATTGATTCCAGACAGAGACTAGCCTTTTGTTATCTATATGTTTGGGTTTTTATGTTAATGTAAAGAGCCCTTTTTAAAAAAAAAATAAACACCCCAAAAATAGAATTTCAAGATTTCCCCAATTGTGCCGAGGACACTTTTCTCACACAAGAAGGATCGATGTGTAATTCAGACATGCGCGACGTTATATTAAGTGAGCCCTACGCGCACTGTCTGCAGGAGCTCTGTCAAAAGGAGGAAACGAAAGGTCGCTCCTCGTAAATCCCTCCCAAAAAAGGTGGGAGTAGGGGCTAACTGGTTGTCCTAGCGAGGTAAGTGCAATTTATGGTTAAAATCTAGTTTCTTTTTAACAATAAAATACATTCCCAAATTAAAAATAAGACGGTGGGGGGGGGGGAAACAGGGTTGCCCCGTTGTGTATAACTAAAGAAATCCAATTTGTTCCAGCAGGTCAGAGATAACAATGTAGTTATTAGTTCAGAGCTGGCGAGTGGAGGAGAAGGAAAGGGAGAAGACCGATGCTTCAGGAAGATTTTCTCCCTCGCCAGATTTTAAGGAGGAGGTTTACAGGGAGGTTGTGTTGGGAGGGAAAAATAGGATAGGGGCACGTCTGTTGTCCTACACATTAGACTCCACAAATGGTCTCTTTGGTTTGATGGGCGAAGTCTGGCCCTGTCGGGAGTCCCGGGATAGCTGACGATACAGGTTGTCCTGGTAAGCCTGAGCAACAGGCAATGTTCTGGCCACCTTTACGTCGGGGTAAGAAGATGCCTGTGTGACTCTCTCCAGTATGTCCCCCCGAGAGCCGTTGGCCAGCACTCCATGTGGGCCGTAGTAATCGTCTTCGAGTAGATGTCCGTTCTGTGCATTGTTTGTTTTGTTATAAAAGGCGATGTTGCTTATAGATGACGGGGGGCTGAAGGATTCTTGCTGAGGGTGGATCCCAGGAGACGTGGGGCTGAGAACAGTGTCCACAGAAGACACGGCCCACGTCCGGCTCTGCTGATGGTGGTGAGGATACTGCTGAGTCCGTGCCGTCTTATCAATTATACCCATGAAAGGGGTGTTCCTGGAGCGAGCGGGCTCGTTTGGGTAATTCCCCTGGGGAGGGGACACAGGAGACAACTCGTCACAGAGCCTCTCGTAGGCCGGCTTGAGTGGGATCTCCATCTGTTGAATGGAGGCAGAAGGACGGAAGGAGGTGGAGAGGCTGGAAGAGGACGAAATGCTGTTACTCGATGGAGAGAAGCGAAGTCCTACACTCTGTGAGTGCAACAGCGGCCTTGGAGTCGGTGGATGAGGCTTTATTTCGTTGGGATTGATGCTCACTGGCCTCCTGATAAGATGAGAGACATCGGGAGAACCCAGCTGGCTAGAGGGGATAGAGGAACGCTCAAGATCCAGCTTGGTGTGGCATACCGGGTAGTAGGAGGCAGACTGGCTTCGCCCAATCTGTGGTGTTTGGTTGTACCTCATTCCACCCCTGTAGGCAGATGTTGGCCGCTGGGGTATGTCCTCTTTCACAATTCCTCCATGCTGGCAGATGGCCCCTGCACTCAAACTGGCCTGCACATGCTGCAAAGGGCGTCCATCAGCTATAAGACCCCCCAGGGATGCTTGGTACACTAGACGACTTTGGCTCATTTCCCCTGATGACGTCTGGTACTTACTGGCCATGCCGTGTGCCACTTGGCCATATGTTCCTCCAGGAATCACAGCACTGGAGTGTACAGCAGAACTGGGTTGGTTGCTCCGTACAATATGAGCCTTGGCTGGCTGCAACCTGTGCGCAGGTTGGGGAACAGCAGTTGGAAGCTGTGACATTTGGAAAGACCTCTGAGACATCTTAGACAATGGAGATTTTGGCCTTCCGGGGTGTTGACTAACACATGGCTCTTGCTGGTACCGCACTGGGGATCCTGACTGTTGTCTATACATCCCAATGCTTTCACTGGGGGGACTAGCTCTGTACTGTGGTGCTCTTCGCAGTGGTGAAGGAGGTGGGCTGGGGTAATCCATCATTTGGTTTCCCATAGGTGGCGGGCTGAATCCATACGGCGAGCTCTGATGAGCTGGAGATGTGTGTGGTGGACTCGGTCTGTAGTGGGAGTTTTGGTGTGTGGGGGAAAGTGACGGCGAAGTAGATTGGTAGCCTTGCCGTGTAGGAGATCCCACCGAGCTGTTTGACCTGAAGTCGAAGACTTGGTGTGAACCAGACATGTAGGCTGAGTCCCGATGTGCAGGAGACTGAGGTGGACTCTGCATGCCTGGAAGACCCTGGCATTGCCTCCCTTCATTCTGTAACCCCATTGGCATGTTGTCCATGTCTTGCTCAAGATATTCCTCTTCGTAGATGTCTTCCTGTGTGGAGTCTATCTCGTCATGCTGGACTTCTGGCTCAGGTTCGTCATGCATCTCCTGAACCTCCTCCTCCTGCTGAACTTGCCTGCACTCTTCCTCCACTCTCATCAGGAGCCTCTGGATCTCCCGGTTGTTGGGGCAAAGCTGAATGGCCTCGTTCAGATCTTCCAGAGCAGCTGTAAATTGCCTGAAAGAAGAGGATACAATGTTTCATTTTGAGCTAATCACACAAAGACCACCCAAACACATTACTTTTTGTACAGAAGATCTACGAACAGTGAAGACAAATTCACATTCCGAGCATTCCATTTTTCTTTTAACAATATTGTCACTCTTGAAGCGGGATTGCCAAAAACAAAAGACATAAAACAAGCGAGTACATTGGCTGGTTGGGAATGTAATAATGATAATGAAATAATATATAAATAATATATAAATTAAATGCAATGTAATTTTATTTAAAACTAGCCAAAGAAGCGTTGAGTGGATTGGTAACGTGTTTGACAGACTGGGGTACGATGCTATGGGAAGCTGTTTGAGACACAACAGCTTTTGGTGATAAAGGAAACTGGGCACACTGGTAGAACTGAGTCTTTACTAGTGGGTGGTTAAATGTCAGCCGCACTTATCTTACTGGTTGCAAGAGCAAAGTATGGCCACAAGTAGGGAAACCTCTGTGTTAAGGGCATATTTGTAGCCTCCGCAGTGTTCTAGTGTACAATTAAAGCTCAATAGGCATTGTGTCTGATTTGATATATGTTCCCGGAATGGCTCCACATGTCCTCGAAAGGACTGCTAGAGGGAAGCAACTGCTGACGTCCCATCAAACTGGACATATCTACCCACTAAGTCTCACCTGCTGCTCCGTTTGGCTCTGGCTCGTGCGTAGAATGCCTCGTAGGATTTCGGCTTGAGCTCCAGAGCTTTAGTGGCGAATTCCTCCGCCATGCCAAAGTCCTGCGACAACACGATAAGGGGTTTTAATATTTAAAGAGGCTGGTGGGGGTAAGACAAATCAGACAAGTGGTATGTTCTGGTGACATGTCATGTATGGGTCGCTGTGACTGCGGGCGGGAGGTCAACAATGGGGTGCAGACATAATAAGAGACGGACGCTGGACTTAAGAGATAGAAAAAAAAAAAAAGAAATTTCCTACCATGCAAAGGGAAACAGAAAAAAGGAAAAAAGAATAATTTTAACCCATGGGCTTTCAATTCCTTCCTAAAACATCCCCAATTTTATAGATTAGAGGTGTTGCTGTGAACCTAGAAGGTAATAGAGCTAAATCACATGTAAGAACACACTAAGACAGGTTGTGGTACTGTATTACGCAAAAATGTAGTGGGTTGTGATGAACGCCAGTGATTAAAGGTACAGCCTTATATATAAAAAGAAAGGGTTAGAGCGCTACACTGTTCTCCTTGGAGGAAAACACATGCCGGAGACAATAGTCGGCCAGATGGCATCATCTACTGAACTTGTAGATTCCATTTTTGTAGAGCCCAATGAGAAGTATTTTAAAACTTTGTAAGTTCTCTTTCCACTCACATTCATCTTCCGTCGGCAACGGGATAGGTTGAGTAGAAGAGACACCTTGAGCTCCCGAAAGGTCTTGAGATCCTCCCCGAATCCCTCACGGGGGAACTTCTTCATGGCGTATTGGTACCTCTGCGCAGCCTCTTTTACTTTCCCCTTCTGAGGAACGAAAGGCACCAGTCTCACAAATACTGATATCTAACCCAATATTATGCGCCCCACTGCCAGCCAGCCGCCCGTTCTCCTATCTCAGAGTCCCTCTTTCCAAAACCTAATGAAACCTAGAACTACTTGAAACTCATCCCCTTGACTGTAGACCCAAGAAAAGCAAGCTACAAAAAACTGAATAATTCAAGAAAATCTACGACTATGGATAATACCTCCATCCCAAACGCTATCAGCGTCCTATAATCTCTCTTTCTCCATAACCACCAACCTCATTCATCTCCGTGTCCATCAGTGCCCGGCTCCTCTGTCCATTACCACCGTGGTTTATCCCTCTTTCAATCCCAATGTCTACCCGTTCCAAAGACATCTCTCTCCCTTAATCTTTCTCTCCTTGGTATGTATTTAAACCTGCATCCATCTTTCCTCACTTTCAATGTCCACTTCCAATCTCATTCGGAGATTTGTCTCCCTCTCATTAACTTCCGTTCACATTGGTTTCTTTCTCTGTCAACTTTTCTTCCTAAGTTAACTATATAAATAGATCTCTATCTACCAACTTTCTCTTGCCTCCTTATATTTATTTCTTGCCCATCTCCAACTATCTCGCCATTTCATACTCAGCCTTTTTACCCTTATTCTGTCTCCCCTCAGCTTGAAAATGTTTTAACCGACCACCCTCACCATGCTGTCTTTTCCTGTTCGCTGCGTCCCACAGACTCCTCACCTTGTAGAACATGTCTCCTTCCTCCATCAGTTTACTCAGCAGAATGACCATGATGTCTGGCTTGGAAGTTGCCATGGCCCAGGTGGCTGGACCTGCAGTGTACAGGATGCATGATGGGTAAAAAAACTGATACAATGCAAAGGGAGAACCAAATAGGAGGAAAGCGAGGCATATGGCGGAAGTCGAGGAGAAAAAAGGGATGAGTGAAAAGGAGGCTGAAGGGCAATAAAGACAGGGGCAGAATCTTAACAACAAAGAAAAACACAACAAGTTGGTCAGATAGGAGTATTGAGGAAAAAAAGAGAAGGGTGTTAGGTGTGAAACAAAAAGGTAGACCTGGTGGGTAAGGATTGTGTGGCTGGATGATATAGGAGACTATACATGGCGGTAGGTATGTGGCTTGCTGGTACGGCACTGGGGAGGTGGCTGTGTGCTGGTTGGTATGGCACTGGGTAGGTGGCTGTGTGTTGGTTAGTATGGCACTGGGTAGGTGGCTGTGTGTTGGTTGCTATGGCACTGGGTAGGTGGTTGTGTGTTGGTTGGTATGGCACTGGGGAGATGGCTGTGTGTTGGTTGGTATGGCACTGGGGAGATGGCTGTGTGTTGGTTGGTATGGCACTGGGTAGGTGGTTGTGTGCTGGTTGGTATGGCACTGGGTAGGTGGCTGTGTGTTGGTTGGTATGGCACTAGGTAGGTGTTTGTGTGCTGGTTGGTATGGCACTAGGTAGGTGTTTGTGTGTTGGTTGCTATGGCACTGGGTAGGTGGCAGTGTGTTGGTTGCTATGGCACTGGGTAGGTGGCAGTGTGTTGGTTCGTATGGCACTGGGTAGGTGGCAGTGTGTTGGTTAGTATGGCACTGGGTAGGTGGTTGTGTATTGGTTGCTATAGCGCTGGGTGAGTGGCTGTGTGTTGGTTGGTATGGCACTTGGTGGGTGGCTGTGTGTTGGTTGGTATGGCACTGGGTAGGTGGCTGTGTGTTGGTTGGTATGGCACTGGGTAGGTGGCTGTGTGTTGGTTGGTATGGCACTGGGTGGCTGTGTGTTGGTTGGTATGGCACTGGGTAGGTGGCTGTGTATTGGTTGGTATGGCACTGGGTGGGTGGCAGTGTGTTGGTTGGTATGGCACTGGGTAGGTGGTTGTGTGTTGGTTGGTATGGCACTGGGTGGCTGTGTGTTGGTTGGTATGGCACTGGGTAGGTGGTTGTGTGTTGGTTGGTATGGCACTGGGTAGGTGGTTGTGTGTTGGTTGGTATGGCACTGGGTAGGTGGCAGTGTGTTGGTTGGTATGGCACTGGGTAGGTGGTTGTGTGTTGGTTGGTATGGCAGTAGGTAGGTGGCTAGACTGTTGGCTGGTCTGTCAGTAGATTGAAAAGTGAGGTGTTGGCAGACAAGGGCAGGAGGTGAGGGAGAGGTAGGTGGAGGTGATCGGGAAACATTGAGTGATAGAGCCTTAGTAAAGAGGAGAATATTCTGAGAAGGAGGTGAGGTTGAAAGACAGGGGAGAGATGACTGTCACAAAATGAGAGGGTAGCAGTTAACTGGAAAGGTAGGGAGAGTGTAGAGAACCGGAGGGGATAGGGAGAGCACAGAGAGCTAGAGGGGACGTATTGGGAGGCAGGGAGAGCTGAAGGAGGAGGCAGCGAGTTTGCAGAGAATTTAAGGGGGAGCTGCTGAAAAGGGATAAAGCGTGTTATCTGTTTAAGGCTAAGAGGAGCCGAGCAGCTGGAGGGGGCAATTATCTCCCTTACAACCAGCACACACACCCAGCACACACACACATATATATATATGAACACACACATACATGAACATGTCAAACACATACCCATCACGCTCACAGACACATCGATCTACATGTTTCATATTCCGTATAGAATGTTACGTTTCTGTCTGTAACCTGTAGGTGGTTAGAGTGTTGGCTGGTCTGTCAGTAGACAGTTGAAAATGTGCTGTAATCTGCACTGCGCCGTCTATACCTGTCTGTAATCTGCGCCGTCTATACCTGTCTGTAATCTGCGCCGTCTATACCTGTCTGTAATCTGCGCCGTCTATACCTGTCTGTAATCTGCGCCGTCTATACCTGTCTGTAATCTGCGCCGTCTATACCTGTCTGTAATCTGCGCCGTCTATACCTGTCTGTAATCTGCTCTGGCTCCCGATGCTATTGCATTCTGCTCTAATAGCCACCAGGAGGCAGTAGATCTCCAGCAGCTGGAACTACACCACGCAGAGGCAGATCGGAGCATACGGCCCCTTTCAACACTCAGATATAAGGTAGAAAACCATGGTGAGTTCTAAAATTATACAGGACCCTCGCACCGCATAAAAGTGGATTAGAGACTGTTACATTAAACTCCACTGTGCTTCAACGCTAATGTGGCTCAATGCGTTAACTACCACTAGACTTGTTTGTGTTTTTCGTGACTGTGTGCGGCATGCAGGGACAAATTGTGATGGACGCCATGGGGTCTAACCTTTTGGACGGCTCGGTAAAGTCTGACAGCCTTAAAGCAGCAACCAAGGTCAAGGGAGAGAAAGGAGGAAGGAGTGCAGAAAAGAAGAGTAGAAAAAAACAAGGCGGTGGGAAACCGAAGAAGAAGATGAGAGAATGGAGACAATGTGTATGGAGAAGGGAAGGATTTTTGGAGGAGTCACAGGCCAAGTTAAGAAAGCCAAGTTAAGGAGGTTGGGCAAGAAAAATTACGGAATTAGGGCAAGAAGGGCAATAATGAAGTCAAAAGTGAACCGTGGAGGGAAAGGTAACAAGTGCGAGGCAGAGGAACATAGGAGAAGTGAGAAGGGATGGTCAGGGAAGGTGGTGAGTGAGGGAGCATGAGGGTAAATAAATGGCGTGATAGAGGAGAAAAAACAAACCATGTAGCAGGAGTGAGAGAGCAGTGAGCACAGAAGCCTTAATGTCGCAGCAGCAGATCTTCATCAGGCAGCAGCGGGGACGGGCAGGGGGTGAGACGCGTTTCGTCAGTGATGGACATTTAACACGCAGCAGCCGGGTTAACAAGGGATCCTGGCACTAAACAGGAGCGTGGCCACGAGGAGGGGGGGCAGTAAGACGAGACAGCAGCGGCTGTGGTCTCAGATCATATACGGGACGGTTACCCTGGTCTCTGGATCCTAAACACAAAACGGTGCTCTAATGCCACATATCCCTATCATGACAGAGCCCCTGACGTACCACAATGTGGACCACAAACCGAAGAAAGCATGCATGCCTGCGAATAGTGACGTTAAACAGAATGGGAAGCGTCACATCCGAAAAACTGTAGCAGCTTTGGAGGGGAAAAGGGGGCAGTAAACAACATTTTGAGCCATTGCCGATCATCCGTCTCCTCATACCTATCTTGGCTCCCTTCTTCAACAGAGCCACCACCACGGAGGTGTTCCTGCAGCCCACGGCTCTATCCAGTGGACGCATTCCACTGTAATCCACGTGTTCGATCATTGCGCCATGATCTACCAGGAACTGGACCTGGGGCAGACAAGAGAAAGCAGTTTGATCACAGCCTGGACCGTCCTGGCCAAAGCTGCCTTCTAAATAGTAAGGGCCACAGCTTCTTAAAACACACTCAATAATCCAATGGTGACCCCCAAGGAACCAGGGACCAGCTCCTGACTTCTTAATGCCCTCTTACATCTCATGCCTAGTTATTCTTGCAGAACTTGGCAGAAGCCATTCCCTGTCTCAGCTGAAACCATGTAAATGACTTACCACCTCTGCATCTCCATAGAAAGCAGCAAGGTCCAGTGGCGTGCGCCCGTTCTTATCTGTGTGGTCAGTGGCGGCGCCATTTTCCACCAGAGCACGAACCACGGGGAGATGACCTTTGAGACAAGCCCAGCTCAGAGCAGTCAGACCCTCTTTGTCCATAAGGCCTATGGAAGCACCTGTAAGATGGGACAAAGGTTAACATTTGGTGTCAACCTTTGACATTTAGAAGTCCTTCAACGATTCCCGAGAACCAAAAGAATGACATGCGTGGGTATATATAACTTTTAGCGATATTGAATGTGTTAAGACAAAAGCATAGACTTGACACAGACTTGAGATACAAAGTTGCTCCATTGAAGTCTAACCACCAACCTTGTGCAAGTAGAAATTCAACAGTAGCGATGTGCCCCTCTGACGCGGCTGTCATTAGCGGAGTGCGGCCCTGTTTATCTGCCATGTTGACATCTGCCCCGTGGTTCAGAAGAAGGTCCACGATCTAAGACAGGAACAGAGTGATGCGTCTATTCTCGTCTCCCACCTCATAATTGTCAGAAAGTATCAGCTCCATCCCTTTTAGCCATTACCTGCCAGTGCCCCTGTCTGACGGCACTGAATATTGGGACCACTCCTCGGCGGTTTGGTTGGGACACGGCTGCCTCTTGCTCCAGAAGAAGACGGCAAACGTCTAGCTTCCCTCTCCCCGCCGCGGCTGTCAGAGCTGGATCGGCAACAAAAAAGGGTTTAAGGCGAGAACATGAAGCATCAAAAGGTGAGTGAGACGAGGGTTATCTGGTGTGTACTGGGTTTGGGCAACAAAGTGGGCATGTGGGTAGGACATAAAGAAACAAAACTGGTGGCCAAATGGGCAATTCATTTATTCGACACCGTAAATGCCTTTGAGGAAAGTCCAAAACTATGAGACCTCTAATGCTGTTATATACGAAAGCGGTCTCGGCCCAACTTGGAGAGGTCACTAACCTGTCTCTCCCCAGAGGCCATCAAAGCTGTTTATCTGAGCTCTCTGCTCTTCCTCTTCGTCCTTCTCTGGGAGATCGAGCAGGTAAGACACAATCTGAAAGAGAATCAAACCCAGGAACAGAAGGTCATTTGGGTAAAAACTCTGCTTCTCCTACTTCTCTGCCAACAACCAGAAGCCTTAAAAAGACATCAAATCCTAAAACTTGCGTTGAGGGTTTGATGACACCAGAGACATAGTGAAGGTGCTTTTATCAAATAATTTTTATGCCTTATACATTAGAAACATCACTCGTTTTACAATTGGAAGCCCGGATCCTGCCCAGGAATAATTCTTTATTCACATAAAATATTGCCCAATCCATATGTTCATCACAACCGTTGCCCTATTGCCATTGCAGCGGAAAAAAGCTTTTGAAATATTTGTTGAAGATTCTTAACACCACATATTGCTTAGATAACGTTTCTCTTTCCTTTTCCCATGAGTGAAGATGGGGGTACGGTGAGTTTTGTATGTAAACAGTCTACGTTTAGAAGTTCTGCTCTGATAAGAGGAGGATTCTTTTTAATAAATAAATGTATCCTTGCGTCTTGTATTGTAAAATCGCTGGTCAAAGTTCTGGAAAGACCAAGCCATCAAGAAGAAGATTCTAATGGTTATTAATGGTTTCCATCAAACTTTGATTTTCTCCCTACAAGCTGAGGAAGATAATAGGAAGTATTCATCGAGGAAGGAATCACCAGCCTTATTGTCGGGCACAGCGTTTGGTGAGAAGACGCCTGGGGCCCTGGCATGTGAAAACTCGAACAGCAGAAATAATAATATCTCATCTCCCACCAGCCGCAGGTGGCAAGATAAGTCTTGCTCAGACTTGATAACTATCTTAGTGCCTGGAATACATTGGCGGTACAAACAGACCAGCAGGGCCTTCTTCAGGCTTCTGGTTAACTCATTCCACCATTGTGGTTCAGGCGGGTCAACAAACTTTAAATACTGAAGACGGCTTTAAAAACATTTAGGGACGGGGCTCTCCTAACCTCGGAATAGCCCATGCTGGCGGCCGCGATCAGGGCTTGCTGGATAGCTTGGCTCTTCTTCAGAACGCCCGGCTGCTGTCCGGCAACGGTCCAGTCACACTGGATGAGGTATTTGACGACTTCCAGGTGACCTCGCAGGGCAGCATGGACCAAAGCACACTGGCCGTTCTTATCTAGCAGGTCTACCTGTTGGTTCGGAGAAGGAGAGAGAAGGACCGGGAGAGGGGTTAGCAAAGAAAAATGAAATGCTACCAAAAAATAAGAAGATGTAGTCAAGAAAAATAGCATAGAGTGTAAAAGAGATGCAGTTAATAGACTTTAAATAACACATGTATTCATGTTAATTCTTTTGGCCTGCTGAGTGAACTCCTTTTTTGAAGGATTGGGCAGGTTCCCAGACACTCTGACATACACAGGCGAGAAGACAGCTTCGCTGTTGTGAGCAGCCTTCTCTTCAGAGACCCGAGAGCGATCCTGTCTATCTGGTATTGTTTAGGTTAACAAGGCGTTATACAGTTACATAAGTATCAGAATGATCTATCAGTAGAATAGGTGTCTAGAACAATCTAAAATAGAATGCTGGCAAAATGTTTGCTTTCTTTAGTCCCCAAAAATAATTTATTTCTATTGACCTGTGACATCAGATTCGCACTATTTGGCCCTTTAGACTTGAAGGTGAATGATGACAAGGATCTCATGGTGGGGAGCACATTGTGGACGGGGTTGGATTCTCCTAACCTACCTTGGCATGTCTTTTGCAGAGAAGCATGACAATGGTGAGGTGACCAGATGCAGCTGCGTATGCCAGCGGGGTAAGACCACTCTCTGAACTGGCGTCCACGTTGGCAGAGAACTCTAGTAGGAGGGCCACCATCTCGGTGTACCCCAGGTGCGCCTGGACGCACAGGATGGGGGCGTTGTTCAGTACCTCGGTGCGATAATTCACATTGGCTCCACCCATGATCAGCAGCCGGCTCACCTGATGAAGCAACAGAACAACAATCAATAGGGCGACATGTTCTGGGCGCCAGCAGAGGACACCTCTACAAGGCAATACACGATGGGTTTGTGATCCGTCAAAGTAGGAAATGATCATCTAGGGAGCTATATGGGAGATCTCCAGGAGAATCAGCAAAGAGTGCATCTATCAGGAACTTGGCTCACCTTGATGTTGGGCGTGTAGAGATTTCTAAGAGAGGCCAACGCCATGGAAAGACCATCAGTGCTGTAGGAAATCCACAGGGCTTGTAAGATGGATGAGGAGACGCCGACTTTTTTACTCAGACCCTGCTCAATACAAGAGAAAGTGATATGTGAGAAAGATAGAAAGACATAAGCTCTCTGTGCCATTCATTTCCCTGGGAACATTCATGAATGCTCTCTTGTTACCTTGAAGATATGAGCTTTGAGTATATGGTGTCCCAGCTCAATGGTTTGCTGCCGATTCAACTTTCCTTCCTGACGAGCGAACCAGAACGCAAGGAGAATGTGTCCGTTCCTGAGGAATATACATGGTTAGTACACATATATTATATATATATATATATATACACACACACATATATACAGCATGTTCATCTGTAGAAAAAAATCTCCAATGGGAGTGAGACAGGTTGGTGCTCATGTGGTCACAGTGGATATATCTTGAATAGTTTGGTGCTCATGTGGTGATATAATGCAGCACCATGAAAATATACCTCGTCATAAATTCATGGTCACAATGTATGGCCACAGGTCAATGTGGTAGGGCAACCTAGAACACATCTCACCTTGGGTCACATAAGAACTTGGTCTTCTCTCCATCCTCCCTCCAGATCAGCCACTCCCGGAAGGACGGGTGCACAAACATGCGAGTCAGGTCCCTCCTCTTGATCAAGAACATGGAAAGGTTTTCCATACGTTGCTGGAAATCCTCCCATTCCAGACCTCCATCCACGCTGCCTGCATTGATCGCCTGGAAGATGTGTTCATCTGTCAACGGGTGGAGAGAGGCCACAGCTACATTAAGAAGAGGCAGGGCCCTCTCAAAAGAGGATTGAGTTGGGAATCTCATGTTGCACTGAAGGAGGTAAACTTCAGACAGTGACACAGGGACAACCTTGTAGCTCGAGCTCTTGAGAACTAAATAGCCCTTCTCTATTAGGTCAAATGTCAGCTTCAGGTACAGGTAGGAGCCCTGACTCAACGTCTTTAGGTGCGAACTTAGCTTTCCAAAGGTGGTGTTGTCCATTTTGCCATTGAGAGAAATATTGTTCTGAATCTCTGAGCTACTGTGGATTCGTTGTAGAATATAAGCCTGAAGGTCCTGGTCTATGGCCTCATTTTCTTCTAACCGATCAAGGAAAATACGGTGGAATGGAAGCAGCTTGGTGATTTCCTGTCCAGAGGAATGGAGAGAGAGAGAGGCAAAGAGAATGAGAACTGGCACAATGCAGAAGAAAGGAGATGGAAGGTGAGAGGGGAGGAAAGTTGAAAAGACAAAGGGAGAAAATGGTCCAAAGACAACAGGAAAACAGGACTTCAGGAGGGATAAGCGAAAGGAAATCAAACGCGATACAGTGTATGGATCAAACAGACCAAGTGCACTGGGGAAAACATATTGAAGAGAAGATGAGAGAGGAAAATATAGCGAGATAAAGGCTGAAATTCTCAACAATCCCTGGTTCCTCACCTGCAGGGTGGTCCTCACAGTCACGATGAGTTTTAGCCAGTGGGGGAATTTTCCTATCATCTTGTTCAGGAAGGAAACAATTGTATCTCCATAATCCGGCTTGTGGAATTCTGCCTCGTTAAGACCATCTATTAAAATAATATAATCTTCATCCGGGATCTTTCTTTCTGTTAGGGGAAAAAAGGAGAACCGTGGATATTGTATGAGTTTTATTCATTTAAAGTGTTCAATATTTTAGAAGTCCAATGTTCTACAGATTAGACATTATTTCCATTATAGAATGTTAAGAACCCCCAAAATGATAAATGAGCCCAAATTATTTCACAGTAAAGTCTGACGCCCCTTTCCATGAGACAGACTGGCATTGAGAATTGCCGTTTCTTGTCAACAAATCCCCCCCAGCCCTTCTTTACTTAAAGAGATTTTTAATTTGATTTTTATGAAGTGTGTCAATCTCATCTGCCGGGAAGATTACAGTTTCATATGAAACCCTCTGCAGACCATAAACATCCTGATTTCATTAACTTCCATATCTTAATGTCGCCATCAAGAACAGAGCTATGACATTCAACCTCCACCTCAAGGTCATTGACATTGATATTAGGAATTGGGACTAAACCTGACCACTTGGCGTGCAATCTGAAGAAATAATGTTCATTTCTTTTTAATTTGAGATCACCCAAAATAATCATAAATAAATAAGGAGAATTTTTAGAGGGAAAAAAGGGGGAAGGAGGGATTCTGAGGGATCTAACCTTTGTATAAGTTTTCTAAAGGCTCAAGAACACCTCTTCGGAAGGATGCAGCCGGGTCCTGAACACAGGAACGTAAACTCAGCAGGCTCTGTAGGTGAGGTTCGCGCAACAGCTGTTCTCTGTAAGCCACGAGTTGGGGGGCACGGCATAGCAGGGCAGCCACGTTGTGGACGAATTCGGGTACCAGACAGGTGTAGGCGTTGTCAGCCTGGCAGTAGTGATACGCCACTACCTACGGAAAGGAGGACAATGGAGGTTAGAGGGGAATCTCAGTATGTTCCCAAACGCACACAGAAGTCACGTCATCACACTTTGGCTCTGACTTTAGACATATCAGGACCTTCTTCCTCTACTGTAGGCATTAACTGTCACTGGTGGCCTCTTCTATCAGACTAGAAAATCCAAAAGGGCCAGATTGCTCCAATACCTGTGCGGCTATCCTCCTCATGGCTTCCTCCTGCCGCCTGCGCATTTCTGGGGTTCCAGGGCAGCTCCCACTGGATATACCCGTGTGGGTTTGTCCTGGTTGGGTCAGGTCTCTATTTGCCTCAGAATCTGCCATATCGAGAAAAGAGAGATGAAAAAAGAAGATGAGCTAGAAGCAGTTGGGAAACCATTTCATCTCCTTCATGGGTGGCCATTAACACCAGTTCTTTTGCAGAATGGAAGCTTAGTGAGGATTCCATCAGACGGTGATGACATCGTAACGATGATGACATTGTAACAATGAACAGGAAGTGAGTGAGAAAGTGATTCTTTGGGCTGCGTCAGGGTATTTTAGGCTTTGGGAAGTAGGGTCTGTTGCATGATAGATTTTATGAGAGAGCACGCCCGTTTTTCACTGCGGTTATAAAGTGCACACTCACGTTTCGGTGAAGCGTGGGGGCTATCAGAAGAGATTTGTCTCATACGGGCCCCGTGGCAGCTCAAGGACACCAGTCGAGAGATGATGGCCGTTTTCCCGAAGCCGATGTTCCCACAGATCACGACGCCCTGGTTGACGCTCTCGTCCTCGCTCTGCAGCCGTGCATCGATCTCGTGGAAGAGCCAATCGCGGCCCACAAACGTGGTGTCTGTAGTGATGCTCGGCACCTCAAACAGCAAAGGCTTCAGGGAGATGTCTGGCGGACGATAGGGGGCAAAACGGACTGCGGAGAGAGGGGACACAGACACATAAGAAGCCTGGGGAGATTGCCCCTTTTGCCCTACACTACGCATACTGGCCGGGATTGGCTTAGGTTCTCTGATCCCTCGCCGCTGTATGAAAAGGTAAATTTTTACTTAAAAATAATTATTTTCTGTTTGTTTTTTTGTTTAGTTTTTTAACCATAATACCCACCTAACCCACCCCTGCACACGCAGACCCACTGAGCGCCAAAGAAGCCAACGCGCTTTGGGTAAATTGTTCTTGTAGTCAGCTACAGTTCGCCTGATTTTGGTGCAGGAGGGGAGTAGGCGTGGAAGCCTTGTCATAACGAGTTTAATGAGTTTTTAAATCATTAACTTGTCACATACAATTTTTGAAGCCAAGATTTTGTTTAATCTACTTAGTTTCTTGTTTTTTGTTTTTTTTTCACACAGAGAACGTTAGAGAGAGAGAGAGAGAGAGAGAGAGAGAGAGAGACAGCTTCTAGAAGACAGCTTGATTTACAGGGAAGCTCCAGTACATGTTGAAAACAAGAATTGAAAACTGTTCCGAAAGAGAGTTCTCTTTTGAGAGAGAAGAAAATACGTTAAATAAGCTTGTGGCGAATGCAATGAGACATATGGATGGGGTCATTAAAACCCCAAATGTTCTGTTTTGGACAGAATTTATTAGCTTGTCAGCACTCGTCCCCCAGAATTACATGGGGAACTCTAATTATATACATTTTCCAATGATTCTTCCCTTTTAAGATGTGTTAAACGTGTACAAGGTAAAGGGTCTTATACGTTTTGTGACCGTAACCAAGTAGTCACCGCACTCTCTATCTGCCAGAGGTAGCTTCCTCGGAACCTGTGTCTCACCTCGTAGGTCCTGTGGAGTACGTGGTCCAGCCAAGGTCTGCCGAGGCATTCGTAGAGAGGTACGCAGCGGCGTATGGCGCTGTTCATCTAGGTAAGCGAGGTCTTCCAGATGGGCCGAACTGGTGGCTGATAGAGGGAGATATAAGGTGGTGGTTAGAGGGGATAAATGTATGGTGATTATATACAAGGGATGTTTAGCAGGTGTGGAAGGGTGAACATGTGGAGGAAGCACAGGAGAATGTTGACTTAGGGTCAACATCAGGTCTTCTGTTGATCAGACAATAGTAATTAAGGAGGCGATTTTACTGAAGGCCCCTGATTACAGATTGCTGACCCCAAGTGAAAACAGGGGACCCCACATTTTCCATTATTCTGGTGATGGCCCTTGCAAACCTATTGTCTACAATGGTCATAATGGCCCGTGATACCTAATATGAGGATTCTAGAGCACGTGATATGTTCAGCTGTACAAACAGAATCCGCAAAAAGAATTTGGTAGATAAAATATTCGAGGAAAGAGGATGAGAAGGAAATTAAATAAAACCTAGAGAGTATAAAAAAAAAAACAAAAAAAAAACAAAACAAAGTGGGCGTAGCAAAAGAAAGTTTGGGGATGGAGAGAAGGTGGAAGAATGAAGGAGACAAAGTAAGGGAATGGGGTTGAGCAGGCGAGAGAATTTATGTAAAGGACCAGAATGAAAGGGACAGAACAAAATCAATAGGAATATATAGACAGTAATGTGAAAAGGAGGTTAAAAGGAAGACGGAACCCCAAAAGTAGTAAGAAAATGGAACCCAGTGTCACAGTGCTGCAGTATATAGCGACACAGCCAGAGTGCTGCTAGCTGCAGAGACAATTCGTAAAATTCTGCTGAACCCGTGACGGGGAGGACACGGGGTGTGCTACATCTTGGCTGGAGAAGAAATGCTTTTGGTAAATTTGAAGAAAGAAAAAAAAAAACAATAATGCGGCTTGGTAAAGATCACCCCGCTCTAGCTGCAATCCTGCTTCTTCCTCCCCCTCATACACCCACGGAGAAGGAGCCTGCCATTAGCATTCGAAACGCATACACAGAGACTTTGCCGGGGGACTGAACACAAACACACAGCCACCCTGACAAAAGGCTAGAACTTTCAGTCTGGAGAAATGGGACGGAACCACGGTTCTTCTCTCCCACCTAGAGTCCAAGGGCTGCTACTCACCTGCCACGGAGTTGGGACGAGGCATGAGGTAGAGCGGGATGGACTGTACCGACTGGGATAGCCCTGTATCCAGTCCCCTCTCTGGGATTTTGTTGAGACTGAAAGTAGAGGCCATGATGTTCTCATCCACCCGGTACAGACAAGAATCTATGGACTTCTGGGTTTGCTTCCCACATGCGCGGTTGCTCCCATCCTTGCCGCTCTCTGCCCCATACTTGGACCGGTCCATATTCTCGGAGTAGCTGGTAAGGGTGGCTGAAGGTGGAAGGAAGAGATATGTTAGCCCGTGACACAGCTAATAGTCTTCATTTGCATGCGGAGAGCAGTATACGCCTGGCGTATACTTTACACATTAAAGGAAAACACAAAATCCCCCTCAAATCTTCTCAGATGACATCACAACTGCATTATTGGACCAGAAAACCTTCTGGAACCAACGTAAAGGTGCCAGAAAAGCACATTTAGTGATGACATGCTTCTTGTGCCAGAATTCTCATCGCTGATACATTTAGTTGAAGAAATAATAGTCAGCGGCGGAATCTAACGTATTGATCCAAAGTCGGCAATCTTTCTCCCGAACGAGATAGGAAGGTAGAGATGTGGGAGGTGGGGAGACAGATCGATGGAGGCTGCAAGCGGGTTCCTCGCTGGAATAAAGGTCTGTGTTCGGTACGAGAGTTCAACCGCAGGCATTATACATTCACACTGTGAAGATGTTACAACGGCTCTCGTAATAACCTCATGTGTGCGTCAGTGTACCTCTCTCTCCCATACGCCTGTTAATACAGACCTCGCAGATATGCATCTTCCTTACTGATACCGCAAAGAAAAGGCCTGGGTGGCTCCTCATAGAGATGCAGAAGCACGTTCAGCCCCATCTCCTGCTAATGCAGACATCAGAACACAGACCAACATTCCATAACGGAACACGCAAGAAGAGAAAGCCTTTATTGTCTTAATATCCGGAAACCATGATGGACTTATTAACCCTCCTAGATGCCTGCATCAAGACACTTGCCTCTCACCCCCCCTCTAATATACCAACCTCTAAACCCAACCTAAATTACATGCCTCCTTATAAGTTTAACACACGCTATGAGGCATGTGATAAAACACGCTGATAGAAATTCTGGAGTGTATCGCAAGCAAATTAATCTTTCCGTTAGTTGAGTCGACAGCGTATGCAAAAGATCCTCATGTTAATTCAACGAGATGACAAATGGATCCGTACTGAGAGGATG
Source organism: Spea hammondii (assembly GCA_029215755.1). Lineage (NCBI taxonomy): Eukaryota > Metazoa > Chordata > Amphibia > Anura > Pelobatidae > Spea > Spea hammondii. The sequence goes on from JARDYJ010000013.1 coordinate 23,456,114, forward strand.
GCAGGTACTGGAAATGATGAACATACTCCAAGGGCAGGGGGGTTCCTGACACCGCGCATGAACATTTCATCACAGAGGGGTGAGATAATACAGGAAAACACAAAAAAGGCGCAGGAAATTCTTATTCTGGCCCAAAACAAAAAGGGATATTTTTTATGGGTTGCTATCACCCATGACTCTGTCACTAAATAATCCCCAAAAATGTCCTATCCACCGCCCCCAGCCACCAAACAATTATTTCTGTAAGTAACCTTTCCAGAAATGCCTTTCAGTTGACAATGTCTACTTTGACACCATTCATCTAAAACCTATATCTTGTGTTTGACTTGTACATTACAGGAATGTGCTATCCATTCAGTTTTTACCAAACAATGTTTGTTCGCAATGCAAGGCGCACCTACTTAATCTTTATTATTATTTGTAAGTGTGGTTGTCACTGTTCCAGAATGTTTCCAGAAATGTTTTTACAAAAGATAGCCTACTTCACTCACCTATGATGCCACTGTCCCTGCTCTCCAGGGTGGAGGTCGGGCTGCAATCCTTGGCAGGGGCGTTGGTATTGGGTGGTGGAAGGGTAGAACAGGGGCTGCTGGCAGGTGGAGAAGCCGTACTGCTGGTTAGGGTAGAACAAGGACTGATCCGCTGGGTCACTGCAGAGCCCTGGAAGGAGGACAGCATGCTTTGTTGACAATACAGAAATAGAAGGAAGTTGGAACACGAGACAATGAAATTTTGGCTTATTGTTCTTATCCTCCATCCAGCTGTTTGCCCTCAAGCCAAAGCAGTTTACCCCAACCTTTTCATCTAAAACTAACTAGGAACACCAATGCGACCTGTTGTCATGCCAGGTTCACCTAGTCCTCAAGAGTCTTCCTATTTTTATTACTGACAACTGGTCTTTGCCTTCTAGGAGTTACAGTTCCTCCATCCTGAGGATGACTACCTTCCCACCGAATGTCCCCTTTTCTGACTGCCAAGATCCTCTAGGTAGTCCAGTTGTTGTCTTGAGTTCCATGCCTCACCTGGTTTTCCTCCTGCCCCTCCATACTGTACTGGGGACCGGTGGCCTGGACTTCACTGACTTTCTCTCCCAGGAGGAAGCCCAGTCGGGTCATGAGGGTGTTGGCAGCTTCATCAACGGATGGAGGAGGACCAAGGACAGACTCCTCTTCCCCTACAGAAAAGAACACAACATCTTTAGAGAGAACAGAACAAAGAATAGATCCAATGAGCATCCTTACAACAGAACAATAAGTCAATAAAGACATGCAGACTACTGTACAGTTCTTCATCACAACTGAAGGCGATAGACTGTTAGCCAACTATGAGACAGTGAGGCAAAGGTTGGAGGGATGGAATACCATACTTCAGTTATGTTACCAAAATTACAGGAGAAATACATACACGTTATAACTCCTGGCTTGTTTTATCAAAGAATCAACAAGAAAGCCAGCAGAGATGTTGCTCCCGGTATCGAAAGAGGGGAATCACGGGAGAAAGCGGAGGCTTCTTAAAAACCACAAACCACGACCCAAAAGTAAAGGCTAATACTGAACATAAAACCTACTTACCAAAAAAATATGGTTAATTAAAAAAGCACCACAAATTGATAAGCTGGTGGATTTAACAGTAACAGAAAAGTAAGATTAGAGAAGTAAAAGGTTTGGAAAAATAATTTTCTAGGCTTCCAAATGCTCAAGAAAATTATTTATCTGTCTTCTTTAATTAAGTCACAACTTGCTCTCCTGACACCTCTGACATCTTGTAAAGACAAAAAACACAGTCACCCACACACCACCTTCTCTGCCGATTCTTCACCTCCCACTATTCTCCTTGCAGACACCATAGCGCCTTGAACTCTCCCATGAAGCCCTCAACTTCAAAGCCCAAGGGGGCATCACCAAATTCAACAGCAGATACACATCCAGCTGTTTGATAAGGGGATAACTAAATTGTAGGAGCAATGATCAAATTCAACTATACACCATCCAACTGGAAACCAGGCAGCAATATCTGTAAGCTTCTATACTGATCCCTGCTTTTATCTCAGTGTGATGGTCAAAGGATGGAAGATCTTGTATTCATGTTTCTGATGGCCTCCAAAGACAACCAGGACATATAGGAAAGGTGAACAGGCTGAAGTGAGTAGAACATGGGGTGTCACGTGATCAGAGAGTCTAGATGTTGCCATGTAATGTGACATCATTCCAACATTCTATCCCAAGGAAATAACGATAGAGTTTTGGCAAGCACGGAACTGTGAGAATGTTTACATCACTAATGATTGGACACTCGGCTGATCTGGAGATCGTTGTAACTGTTTAACATGTTCTATCATTTTATACTACTTGTTCCAACTGATTTAGGGTACAATGTATCAAGGTCTTGGGTCTAATATGTTATTATTATAACTAAGTGTTATTATTACAAATCCAGTCTTAACTTGCCTCAGAGATACATTTTTAATGCACTAGAACCTAATTGCCCTTTCTACGTGCTGTGTCTACAAAGAAACCTGTCTTAATGGCTGTTCTGAAGCCTCCTCAAGAAGGTACGGTGTCCGACCACGTTGCGTGTCCTTTCTCTGACACCCGGTGCAGCGCTCTGCTCAACACCTCATGCACGATCTGCAAGAGGATGATGACTCAATCCTGCAGCAGTTACAGGACAAGTGTCTGATCCTTTGTCAGCAATGCTGGCAGAAGATATCTTAACCCCCTAATCATCTCAGCTGACATGGTCGGAAAGGTCTTCAAGCTGCAAAAACCTTGTAAATCAGTGGTTACTTTGGACAGACATAAAGGTTAATGTTCAGTTTGGCCGGAATCTGGCGTGAAGCACTCTGTGCCCCAATCAGCTCGCTCACCCTCCCAGATAAACAATTATCTCCAAAAAGATTCCTTGAAGATTTCATTCCATGGGATCTACCATGGTCACCATGCAGTTCCTCAAACCTCACAAGTAGCTTTGGAACCTTTTATCGACAGAATCCCTGATAGGAGCATCAGTGTTCTAAAGGAGTAGGTCCATGAATGGACCATCAGGGTTCTAAAGGAGTAAGTCCATGAATGGTCCATCAGGGTTCTAAAGGGGTGGCACTAACATAAGAAGATTAAGCACCTGTTTAGGACCCCCATTTATCTGAAGGTCACAACAGGTTTGTGATAATTACTATTTTAGTTATTCTAGTTAAAGATGGGTCCACAATTAATCTGGTTGCTTAGGCCCCCCCAAAAAATCTACAGCCAGCTCTGTAAATCAGACATAAGGGCCAATTTGGAGGAGAAGGCTGGAAGGAAAAGATTTAATGTGTTAACGTAATCCTCGAACCCATGTTCTGAAGTTTTATTACCATTCATCCGCTGGGTTTTTTAACCCAATAGTGGTCGCATCGCCGAGGCCATTACCCAGAATCCCACCGAGCTCACGGCTCAGCCTCGAGATATAAGGCCGCCGGTTGGTTTCTATGGAAACTTTGCATATTTTATGCTGATTCACTTTGCAAGCTGTTGATGTGCAGTGTGTTAGAGGTGCAAACGAATAAAGAAAAAAAAAAAGTGGGGGATGGATGAGTTCACCACGGCTACAATGTTTCTCCTCGGCAGGGTAGATAAGAATGCTGACAGGTGAGTACAAAGAATCATCTCTCAGAAACTAATGCTGGGAGAGGAGATTATGCATTCACAACGAATGAGATCAAGAAAGATCTAAAAATGTACAGGAGTGGTAGATTTATGGAAATGTCTACCAGGGGAGGTGGGAACCTTATACAACAATATTACAAAAATACATTAACAGAAAGCCTGTGTGTCCCCAAAAATCTATATGGAGGGTGTCATTAAGCACCTGTTCCAACTGTGCAACAAACAGGGTAAGAAGGCACGGACCTAAAGCTATGCCCGTTCACAAATAGTTTTGCTTCTGCTAAGTGGATGTGGTGTATGCCAGCTCATGCACAGCCATGTCTTCTTCTCTATCCTTCTCATAGAGATGGCATATGGCTGGCTAAGAACAGCATGGGCTTTGTTATGAGACATCAATAACTTGATACATTGTTGCCAAGCTTCATATGAATCCTAACCCAACACCACGCTTCCTGGAGCTGCTCTCGATGATCTCAACGGATACAGACGGACACACACGCACAAACCAAAAAAACTCTTGGGTTCCTTTAAACTAAAAGTTTAGGCAGCTTTTATACTGACAACCCCTTTTGTAAAAATGATTAAAGAACGAGGCACAAGGAACGGAGCACCCTTCTGCCTTCACAGCTCTACTTAAAAACCTCGATAAGCCTAATATAGAAAACCAAATGAATACATCAGCTTTCCTATACAGCCTTCATTGTTTCCCGAAATTAGTGAACCTGCCAGGTCAAATTTTACCCTTTTTGTTGCATTTCACACATTCACCAACCCAACATTACAATTTATCAATATTAAACGGCTCCCCGATCTGCTATGGAGTTCAACCAAATCACAACAAGAAAAGTGTTCCTCCATCTTCACTCCCACTTCTTGTCCCACCTTCGACCGCAGTATTAATCCCGATGTCCTAATTTTGCCTCATTACAAGCATTCTCAGAATTAATGGAAAAAGCACATCAGCAAGCACAACTAGAAAGATGTTTGAATAGGCGTATCGGAGAGCTTTGAGGTCTTTTTGACCAAATGAGAGTGAGAGGCTGCAGATAAATTTTACAACAAATCATCAGCCAGCCACTTGGAGTACAGCCGCCATATTTATTCTAAACTTTAATGTCCTTGGGATTGGTGAAACCTTCTAGTCGACAGTAAAGGAAAAACTGCTCAGAGAAGAAAACTATATTTTGTTCCATAATTTAGAAGACCGAGGCCACTTCCTTGGAGGTAAAGGTCTTTGAACAACAACCTTCTTCTCTCCATTACCTAAGAACTGTAGCCATGAACACCAACACCTACATGGTGTTTCAAACTACAGACTCTGCCTGCCTATGGGTCCTTGGTTCTTGCAAATCTACTAAAACCATAATACTTTACTGGTGGCCACCCAGTCATTAGCTTGTCGAGCATCATGGAATATGTGGATCCATGTCAGATGGTGGGCAGATGGTGCTCATGATAGAGTAGCCACCTAGGATTAACAGAAATAACAAATCCAAACCCATAACTCTTTTCTCTTTAAAACAGACCCTAATTTGGGGATTCCAACTGGTCTGGTTCTGCAGCAGAATTTCCTTCCATCAAAATCAGACAAGCTACTTCAGTTCTAACATCTGAAAATGTTTCCTTAGGAACCCATCGCCGATGCCGGGATGCAGACACACACTTACCCAATAGGTAGGCATCAGCGTCCAGTTTCTGGGACGAGCCAAGAGTCGGGGATCCTAATTCAGATTCTGGAATTCTGGGGCTCTCGACAAATTTTGCTTTCCTCAGCGGGGCTGAGAGGAGAGGAGAGAAGAAGAAAACGAAAAGAAGGAAAGGATGGATGAAGGATGCGTAAAGAGAGAAGGAAACAAAGACAAGAAGAAGAAAACGGATATTGATCAAAGGGTAGAGGGTAAAAAAAAAGACAAAAGGATTGGAACCGATGGGGACAAGGGCAGTAATGATGGAAGGGAACGACGGGGTAAAAGGTGAGATAAAGAGATGCAAAAAAAATGGCATAAAGAGGCAAAATGAGAAAGAAGTAGGAAGAAAGAGAGAGAGAGAGAGAGAGAGAGAGAGAGAGAGAAGGAGAAAGGTGAGGAAAATACAGGACCGTGTGTTGCTGGTACAGCAAGGCAGCAGATGGAAACTGTTAACTACAACCCCACATTGTCCTTCCTAGATCAAGTTACCCTTCATGTTTTCCCCCTTTCTTTTTTTGTATATCGGAAAGAAAAAAAAACGTTCCTGCATTCCTCCCGAGGGGTGGGTGGTATCTGGGGGTGCTTTTGGTCATTTAAAGAAAAAATTAAATAAAAATAATAATAAAATACACACTGAACAGCAGATATACCGATTAACCCTCCACATTCTCTGCGAGGACCTTCAATACGCGCTTCAGAGCTTGTAAACATGGAGGAATGTGAGCGCGTGAGTGTATTTATACTTCACTATTCGCATCAAATTAACCCTCGCCCCGCCACACATGGCTTTGACATGCCATTTTACACAGCACTGCAGCCTCGCCTTGAACACATTTCTCAGACCATTAGAGCCTTTTCTTATCAAAGGGGTGCATAAAAGCCCCCAAAAAGAAAGCTTCCCCTCTTACATGCAACCTATGTAATTATTTAGAAGTGTAGCCATTGTAACAATTATGCTCTATACCGTGCATATCCTATATAAAGAGCAAAGAAGAGTGTTGGTATTTGTTGGTTACAATGTTGCACCATAAAACATGGAAGCTCGTTGAGCGTGGAATATCGAAACACGTTAGAATGTCACGGCGTCATAGTGGCCCAACGAATTTAGAGCGAGAGGACTGGCAGATATTCCCATTTATATGCTCATTTCTATATTCTGATTTGCACAGAATTATTCCATCATCAATTTGATTATCTCGTTGATGGAGTTGGCAAGAATACAGGACAATCTCTCTGCATCTCTAACAAGGCCGGCAGGGTACGAATATAAATCACGCCCGGTACAACTTTAATAAAGAGAGCCTGATCTCTTGAAACATATTTCACGTGCCATAAAACAATGAATAAATATGCTACAAAGAACATAAAAATAAAGGATATTCAAATATTCCCAGAGAACCGGCAGCCAAGGAACAATCTACGCCTGCGCAACATATACTAATTTGATAAACACACATTTTCCTTATGATAGACTCTCTGTTACATCCTTTAGAACATCGTGGAGACCTCTTTAAAGCACATGGTGATCTCTATAAACCAGTAGATCCCATTGGAGAACCCCTGGTTTAGGAAACATTACAATGCAATTACTATGGAACACGGTTGCCAGCTATAGTTACCAGCTGTCTCGGTTTGGTTGGAAAGTCCAGTTGGCTGTATTTCTCAGCCAATGTCAGTGGGTTTTGGCCGCTGAGCCTATTCATATGGAAAACGGGCATTATGCGAAGTGTTATTGGCTGGGAATGACATCATGATCTTGACCTCGCATGACACCAATGCTCCATCATGTTCCAAAGGAATGTAGGCCGATGTGGAGCTCTGAAGGTTAGCTCCATACATTACCACTGGAAACACAACGGCTTATCTTGGAATTAAAACTGTACAACTTATATCCAGCTAATAGTCTACAACGCACTGCATCATATCCACTTTACCGCGTGAGAATACCAGGAGATGATGTCTTGTGGCTGCTATAACTAGATAGTGTTACTCACCTCGATTTATAGAGGTGACAAGTCATTAGATACCCACAGCAACGGAAAATTGTTTTTTGTATCCAGGCAGTGTCTTCGAGATAACTATAAACCTCAATCATTTGTAGCCTCAGTCCACAGAATCCAAGGGAATTCACTAGTGTATGAGCTAGGAAGGTACAGGCGTGATAGCAGAGCCAGTTTAATGTTTCCGAGGGACAGGTACGCCTCCCACTGAGAAATTCTTTCGGCTGATTTACAAAATATTGGCAAACCGGCGTATTCAAAAATAAATAAAGCCCAAATACAACCTTTTTTTTTTATATAAATACCAAATATAGTGGAGGAACCTTGGGGGTGGGGGAATATCATGGGTCAGCAGTGATGTACACTATACTTTAGATTATTTTCTTGAGCTAAGCCATTGAATGATGTGGTGGACTCAGTGGTCTGTAAATCAAGCCCACGTCTTCTATGAGACTTTACTCAACCTTGGACGCTCACGTTCTAGAATGTGGAATTCCATCTTCTCTTTAGGTGGTAACAGTCCCTTAAATTCTTAAGAACAAGGAATGCAAATATTAATTCATCTCAATAATGTTATGTTGTGATGTGTGCCTTTGGTATCCTGGAAATGACATAGATCATCTGTCCGAAGTGGTAAGAATACAGTGAGTCAACCCAACCATATATTTGTGATAATAGCAACGGCAATTTGCAAAAGTACTACCCGGAACACTCCAGAATAAAGCGAATCTACACTCAGCTACAGAGATAGAAGCAAGAGGTTCAAGTATGAGTCAAACCCATTGGGACTGACGGAACAATATGTTCCTTAACAATCATGTCAAAGAATACTACATGCATGAAGTCATTCTTAGAGACTCACCACACGGTAGAAACCAGGTGGTCATATAAAGGATCATGAAGCCTTGTTGCAACCACAAAGTCGAGTCACTAGGGTTCCAAAGAACCAACATAAGGCTGCAGTCACAATGTGTGCCTATGTGGGTCCTAAAAAGCTCTTGATTCCAATTCTCAGCAGATTCTGTAGTCAAATTTACTACAGATCATTGCTTTGTAACAAGAAAAACGGACTTACATCTTCTGAAAATAAGGAAAGGACTACAGCTCTTCACCAAGTTATACTTGGAACTAATAAGTTGTCCACCGAGATCACATTCCAAGTTGTTTATTCGATTAACAATGGAATGACGTAAGATGGGTTTTCCATCACGTTGCATTATTAATGTGCTGACTCTTAATAACCTTAATACTAAATGCGGTGAAAGAAAACGTTTCATCTTGCTTGAGCTCACCGTCTATTGACGGTTTAGTGAATAAATAGGTTTGTAGAAAATACCGGATACAAATTGATGATGGAATCGGCAACACCAACAAAAACAAGGCCAGACATTGTCATGAACATAAGTAGTCATCCACTGTGCCCTCTCGTGCATAAAAGACTTTGTTGGCGGGAATCTCCAGAACAATCTTCCACGAGGCATCTCTCTTGGCGGTCCAAAACCTCAACTCTTAAAGGAAACTTCAGCTGGTACCCAACCTCATCCTCCTTACACACCAGCGGTCTAGCTGAAGATAGTTTCCCGTTCAACCACAAAAGAAGCTTTCTCAACTCCCTCCCTAAACCTTCTATTTTTGCACCAATTCCATTGTGATTGTAGATTTCTGCCATATTAATATAAGAAATAACACAAAAAAGATAGAAACGGCAACTTCATTTAAAGAAATCCACAGAATCTTATTTATAGTGTTTTTTGTTTTGTTTTTTCTTGTTACTAGCCCCACACGGAAAAAGCAAGTATCTCGTGAAATGGGAGAACGTAGTCAAATAAACATTTTCACACCTCCTATACTTAGACATGTTGCACACAGATGGCCTCCCTATTTTCTCACTTCAGAAGCAAACCGTGTTAACAAGACAATGTCATCTTTTAGCGCACGCACAAAAAAAATAAATTCCTTGGGGTACAATAACGGAGCGTGTGGACCGCGCGCATGCCAGGAACGTGGTAGAGATGTCATGCATGTACACGAGAGCATTTGATCCCTGAAAGAATGTCCCTCAGGATGTAACAGTATTCTGTCCTCCGTATTCCAATGGCTCCTCTTACCAGTATATAATATATATATATTATATATATATATATATATATATATATAGGATTCAAATAGAACAAAATCAAACTTAAAAAAATTACTGAAAATATTACAGCTCGTTGTGTTGAAGTCATCACCTCCAAATCATGCGTGTGAAAGAGAACACATGTATCAAAAATACGAGTATACCAAGAATCTTCAGATACTTCTGGGTCACTATATAGAAAATATTTACCAATAATATTAAGGGAAGATAATCAAAAAAAATAATACATTTTACAATTTTAAAATCCTATTCTAGTAATATTTGGGTTTTTTTTCCTGGACTGTCCAAAAGTATATAAAAATAAATGACTAGAATAGCGGAATTAGCGAGAGGAACATTCTACGCCATCAGCTTCTAATCCTGTTTTAACAAATATTGTGGCTGGGAGTATTGAGCCAAAACATGAACATTTTTATCAAGCAGTTATATATATATCTAAACTGTTCTGTAAAAACCTTTCTGTAGCAACAAGTGGTGACTATGTACAAGACGTAGCAGCCTATAAGAGTATTTACCTGCCGCAAACACATTGATAAGCGATATACATTGTGTCTGCTGCAGCTGGGGATTCTGTGAAGGATACATAGACTATTTTAATTTAATACGAATATAATGATCTATTTTAATTGTAGTTAATTATGTTTCATGACACTATTACATATACATATATACACTTCACGAACAGGTCAAGGGAACGGGCACCTTTCCACGGACAGCTGAACTATCCTGCTTGCACAAGACGGAGCAAACGCACGTTCTCCCTACGAGTGAAGATACCGATTACAAACTTTGAATGCAGAATATACTGTATGGTGGCGGCGTAATTACCCAACCTTGTTACAGTAACACTGGACCCTTGGCCAAGAAAGTACACGTTCCAAACGCATGGCCGGTGCATGGACTCAGAAGTGAGCCATTTGGGTATCTGACATACCAAGGACATGTAGACCCACAACAATATAAGACTTCTCTGTCTTCTTCATGGATTGGGTTTTTGAGGGCTCTAAACTCATAAAAACTGGTTATCAGGTTTTAGAAACTAAGCAAATATTGGACACATTCATTCAAATTCATTAAAATCTGAGGGCATCAAGGTGAAAAGGATTGTAAGCACCACTGTGTTGCGATATCGGTGCGGGTAACAGATGAACATACACATTCATAGAATCCTGAGTGACTTGTGTTCCATTCTTATGAGTCACGGATTTGACACATATCGACATTGCTCGATGACATCTTAAATCACTGCAAAGCTGCTTATGTGCTGTCAGGGGTGGTAAAGGGGAGAAGGTTAGGAAAATTATATCTTACAGGCTGTGAACAGAAGTTACGTTCTTCTGATTCCTCTTGACTACGGCAACGGAGGCTGGATCTTCGTCAGCTGAATCAATGCAAACCTTTGCTCATTTATTGGCAGCTACTGAATCAGGAGCTGGATCGGTCCCAATGTCTAAGTTAATTCAGAAAAGAGCACTAGAGGTCTGAATTCTTCCCGTTTCAGGCCATTTCTAGTCTAAATATCAGGTCTTCAGAAGCGGAGCTTTGAAGTTCATACCAAGAATCGCACACAGTTTCTCAAATCATGTACCCACCTGGGAGGTTCAAACGTTTCTAGACACATCAGCGCCAGCGTTTTCAGAAAATATATTTTGCTCTTATCCTACACAATGTTTACATGGAGGCGTTTGAACATTGGAACCTCATCCAAGACTTTGAACCTAAAGTAACCTCTGTTTTCCCCCCACTGAAGACATTTGACGTTGTGGACCCAGCTTCTTCTGAAGAAATAATTCAACGAGCGCCAACAATGGGATAGTATTTTTCATGAATCGGTTACTTGTTGCAGTCACGGTTTGGCTCCATGAAACTATTAAGTACCAAGAGCCAGCTGCGGTTGGCCAGTTGTGTTTTTGTTGGCCACTTGCACTCGTGTTGAACAAGCCGGCACAAAAAGTGTCTATGGCTCAGGGGAGGCCTGCATAGATACCTTTTTAACAGCACAGTCTTCACTCAGTAAGCTGATGAGAGGCTGGGAGGCTTAGAGGTGCCTACATAGATACATTGTAACAGTACAGCCTTCACTCAGACTAAGGGGAGGCCTCCATAGATACATTGTAACAGCACAGCCTTCACTCAGACTAAGGGGAGGCCTACATAGATACATTGTAACAGCACAGCCTTCAATCAGACTAAGGAGAGGCCTCCATAGATACATTGTAACAGCACAGCCTTCAATCAGACTAAGGAGAGGCCTCCATAGATACATTGTAACAGCACAGCCTTCAATCAGACTAAGGAGAGGCCTCCATAGATACATTGTAACAGCACAGCCTTCAATCAGACTAAGGAGAGGCCTCCATAGATACATTGTAACAGCACAGCCTTCACTCAGACTAAGGAGAGGCCTACATAGATACAATGTACCAGCATGGCTTCCACTTGGTAGTCTAAGGGAAAGCCTAGAGAGGCCTACACAGATACATTGTGACAGCATTGGCCTCCCCATAACAGGCTGAGGGGGCTAGGGGCCTCCATAGATACATTGTAACAATGAAGCCTATATTCTGTCATCAGGAGGGGACAATTAACCTTCAGAATGTAACAAAACGAAGGTAGGCTAAAGTGGTAAAGCGGACAAGTAAGGCCATTACAGTTGGATTAATCAGGTTCTGCATGTCAGAACTCACAAGACATAAAATCCTCCTGTTTTGGGGTATCTTCATTAATTCTGCTACCCTCAACTCTCCTGTTGGTTCACATACCTCTGATACAGTGGAGGCTCAATTCTGCGAGGTACTCTATTAAGCTGACTTGTCCAACTAGTTAAAATCCAACTCCATCTGACAATTCTTTGGTCTTCTGCAGTTTTGGCTTTAACTTAACAGACTTGTTAATTAAGATGTCTCCTACCAGCAGTCAGCAGATGCGTCCAGTAAATGTAGTAGTTGGTTCCAAGACCAGAATGGACAGTCATCTTGTGGTCCCTTTAACTCCAAGACATGGCCTTGGGGACTTGTTACTGAAGCTCATAAATTTTTAAGCAGTCTTGGCCGGTCAGTGCAATCATTTTGGTCTACTTTGCCAGACAAACAGATGCCGAGAGGATATTACAATCTAGAAGTCAGGAACGGGAATTCACATGAGAATGTTTCTGGGTATTTACGGAACAGGAAATTAACGGGGAACCAGGCTTTGTATACATAACATGCAGCCATGTTCCATTTAAGAAGCCCAAGAACAGTTTATTTATTCTCTTTACATTCTAAGATAATAAATACAGGGAGATTTCCCAAACACCCCAGAAATTAAATGATGATGATGATGACGACAACATTGCTCAATCACCAATGGGGCCTCTGTGAAAGACAGTGGCTTCCTGGCATTCCGAAGGGAACTGTCCTAATTATATGGAAGACTAGTCTGCTTAATCCATAAAAGTCCAGGGAACTACAATTTTTAGGAGAAGACTATCTATAAATGACAGTATTGTCTTCTTAAAATGCTTCAAGGTTTAGTTATTTTTTTTTTATCTGCCCTACTTGTGCCAGCAGCCATGGCCTCTTATTCTGGCAATGATGGATTCTACCTTACAATACAATGATTTAAAGAGAAACTCCCACCATACTTTTATTTCTTTTTGCTCTATGGTTGTAAGGAATATTTGTTGGAAAATGTTGCATAAGTAGAAAAATACATAGAAATCAAGAAAAAAAATATCCCAAACTTGGTCGTATAATTATTTTCATGGGCTTACATTGTTCCCGGCCCCCAACTTCCTGGGGTTTTAGGGTGAAAAGGTGGATTCTGGGGACACATACAAAACGACTTGAATTTTACCCCCATCTGACCTCTATAAAATGTATTTAAAGATTGTTTGTAAGCCATGGGCTGAATGTTAGCGGTGCTGCGCTTCCTCTGCGTGTTCCTGTCTGACCGGGGACAACGCGTTTAGCAAGCAAACCCTCTAATCTTGTCTCTGTATCTGTAAAGGACAGGGTGGGATGAGCTGAGCCATAACAAAAGAATACTTTTTTTATACTCAACAGAGAAAAAAAAAAAATTTAAAGGGACACTAACATCTTAAACCTTGATTGAACCCTGAACTATTAAAATTGAGACAGTGGTGAGTAGATTTCTGTACGGTCATCCTTTAAAAGAGGGTCAGAAGTTTTACTTTACTGATCTACCACTAAGGTGGTAGATAAGTGGAACAGCCTTCCAGCAGACTAATACAGTGAGGGAATGTAAACATGCATTGGATAGACATATAACTCCTGAATCTAAGACGAGACCAACGACTGATTAAGGTTTGAGTCTTTACAGCAGGAGAAACGGGCGACTAGACGGGGGCCGAACGGGGCCGACCTGTCAGGAAATTCTATGTTTCTATAAAAAGCTGGGAAATCCAGTGATTGTGTAGCACAGCTACGACCTTTTGCAACGTTATAGTCCCATGAAGCCCCGACACTGACGGAGCGGTGATTAATCAGTGTGACGTACACCGCGCAGGTAGAGGATACAAACTGCTAAAGCATTTGGGAAGCTGGGAAAGTAGACCATCAATCTACCTGCCAGGAGCTGTGCTTGAGTTACTATTAACGCTCCCGCAGTTAAGTGCAAGACTCGGCGTCCCTGAATACCGATGTTAAAAGTGTCCCCTCGTACCCCGAGGAGAGGAGGCAACGTGATGGATGATGGATGAACCTCTCTCTCCTACAGTCACACCACAAATGAGAAACAAAGTCATCACCGCTCGTTCACCTCGGCCTCCACCGCTCTCCGCGATGTTCCAAAAATTCTATTTCCAAGTTATTTCAGACGATCATGAAAAAGCCATCAGGCCACCAGCTCGTCAACCCCAGCGCATAGCGCTATTCTTCCATTTCCATGAGTACATAGAGTTAAATGCCACAAACAGATTTCATACTGTTACATTACATCAAGGTAATCGACCAAAAACTCCAAAATTCAGAAAAATAAAATACCATTAATGGGAACAAAATGGCTTACAGGAAGAACCATTGAGTTGTCTTCAGCGTTTTAACGTAAGGTCAATGGGTAGAAGAAAACTTGAACATTCTAGAGCGCTTTTCAAGGTATTTTAGATTAATTATGCACATTAGGTGGTAATCAGGATGTCGCCTAACTTAAGAAAATATAAAGCCTTAGACGTGTCTGTGAGGAAAAACTCTAGGAAAAACCTCAAGATTTGTGTCTCATCTACGTTTTGCAGGAAGGACTATTTGGTCATAGGATTAGAATCTAGCTTCTTCTATGTCAAAACGTCTCTGTAAACCAATTCGGCCTCCATGATTGTTTCTTTCCTACAAGGTTCTGGTGGAAGTGAAGACAGCGAGGAGCTGCTGACGATAAACTTGGTTTGCCTGAAAAAAGACTTGCACAGAAACATAGAACCCGCCGGCAGGTCGGCCCCATTCGGACCCCGTCTAGTCGCCCGTTTCTCCTGCTGTAAAGACTCAAACCTTAATCAGTCTTTGGTCTCGTCTTAGATTCAGGAGCCGTATGTCTATCCCCTCGCTCAGAAATTATAATATTATATAATCATAAATTAGACAATGACAGCTCGTACGAGATGCGACCCCGTGTGTGAGAATTTTTAACCAACCATCAACTTATTGAGAGTCAGAAGGTTCCGTTTTAGAACAGACACCGATGTTCTATCCGAGAACAAATGTTTCTCCGAATAGGAAGTGAGTAGGTTTGTTATGATACAAAATGAAGCTCAGGACGTTCTTTCATACACAGAGACGCCATCAAACGACACGGCGGTGCTTTTATGGATCACACGACATAAAGGAAGAGCAGAGATCCAAAGAAAGTACAGAGGCCGGGTCAAACCGCATGACCACGACCAGCCTCTCTCTCTCTCTCTCCGTCCCTCGTACGATGAAGGGGACTGGAGGATGAAGCAGTCATTAGGCGTTTGATACATGCTGGATGTGGGGGAGGCGGGTGGGCGCGGAGTCTATGTGACTTCTGAGTTGTGTTCATGTTGGTGGGGACATGCTGTGGGTATCATATCTGTGGCATGACACACGTGCAAAATAGCAGCAGAGGATTCTGGGTAGCTGGTGGGAGCGATGAAGATGTTGGCTGGGGCTAGCATGTTAAATGCTGGCCAATAAAAACTAATACCTGTCATTATTTTTATAGAAGACATGGTTTTTTTGGACATTAGCCCAAGGCAGCCAGAACCCTAACACAACCATCTATTAACTCATACCATGTCTGCCTGGAGGCCATTCAATTAATCCACCACCTTGTGAGTTCAATAAGCAGCATACATCCATTCATTAGTACAACCTTTCTTTTGCATTACTTCTTTGAGAAGCTGGATCGTTTTGACACTTATAGGATCTTTAAGACGTAAAGAAGGTGCTCCCACCCGATTCAGGCACTTCAATGGTTACTTTGTATGGTGTTTCATTCATAGACCCTCCTTGTGGGCCAGAGGGGTATAACAAGAGCTAATGCCCCTGAATCATACTATAATCCTGTTTATAAGATTGTCAGTAAAAGACGGTACAGAGAGACCTAAGCGTACAAAAATCTGCACTGGGGCTGTCATACTGGCCCCAGCACGTCCGAGAACGTTAATTACATCATAGCTCATTCTAAAAGGTTCTACAACTCCTCTAGTTAAACAGTTTAATTTATAAAGCCGTTCCCTGCTGTTTCTATACACATTAATCGGGGCTTTTAGGGCTGTAGAACCCTGCGATACCCTCATACCCAGCAAACATTCCGACCTCCTAGAAAAAAGGGGCATCAGGGGAGGGGCATCAGGGAGAGGAAAGAGGGGCATCAGGGAGAGGAAACAGAGGCATCGGGGGAGGAAACAGGCATCGGGGGAGGAAAGAGGGGTATCAGTGATTTGAGTCTGGAAGCGGGAGTGTGCCTACGAAATACTTGGACACTTGGAAGGTATAAATATTTCTGAATGGATAGATGGAATAGTATTTATATCGAGCTCATTAAGTTCATGTTCCAATTCAGCGGAAGGTGGGAGAAAGAGCTCAAGCTGTGATTCTCAGCTCCAGGCTGTGACATGTAAGAAAAGTGCTATGATGTCATCCCTCAGAGCTTTCCAGATGCTGTGCCAAGCGTGTTATAGCAGCCAGCCATTGACAAAAGAAGAAAGATTAAGAAACCATTCGTCTTACCGGGATTAACGGATAACTATTCATTTGCTTGGAAGAAATAAGAAAACAAGGATCCTCTTTATGCTACATTACGTTATACGTATACGGTATATGTTTCTGCAATGAACGTGATGATCATTACCATAACACAAAGCTTGCACGGAATAGAGGATAGCGTCGGCCATACACCGTGGCTCTGCCTGTAACAGATTCCAGCATGCAGAAAGCGCGAAAGGTCTCATTCGGCAACCCAAGCCGGGTCCGTAGGGGTGCGATGGCAGCCCAAGTCGGCTCCATAGGGGTGCGATGGCAGCCCAAGTCAGGTCTGCAGGGGGTCTGTAGCAGCCTCGCTACTTGTACAGACAAACCGCAGCTGCGAAGGGGTGAAAAGAACCGTGGAGAGGTTCCCGCATCAAGCCAATAAAAGGAGAGAAGGGGAGAAAGGCTTGCATCACCAACCTCAGCCTGTTGCCATGGAAAGGTCACAGAAGGACATGATCCCCCTCCCAGCGAGATCTGGCAGAGTCTTCAGCGTTAGCCGGCAGCGCCATCCGACAATAATAGCCACTTCTCCACAGCTCATCCGATGTTTCGCTGTCTCTCAGCCACGTTCTCCCCGGCGCATGTAATCGAGCTGAGGCGTGACAGACGTTTTGGTTTTTTTTGCCAGGCTTTGACACAATACAGCGGCCCCGCAGATCCTCTCGGCCTTCTACGGCAGAGGGGAGAATGAACGGAACGGGAGATTAAGACGTCTCCCTTGGTTGCGGTTTAATGAGGCTTGTCACACATCATGTACAGGACACGGACATTGTCATCCTGTCATTTGTAAACCAGGCGGGTTGGAACGCCAGAGGACTGCAGTCATACCACGTTGGGGTCCGGCTGAATGGCGGGGATTGCCGTCTGCTTAATAAACGAGGACACGAAACGAGAGAACCTTCAACAAAACGTGCTTCTTTAGACAATGGCATGTGACCAGATGGACAACCCCCCAAAAAACCTGGTTTTGAGAATAGCTTGTTACCTATCATTTCATGACTAAGCAGAAGAACCTGAAGAAGCTCTACAAGCCTTCAAGATCTCCTTGTGGGCATGCAAGTGACGTCTGTCATTGGAACCACCGTCGCTCATGTAAGGAGACAACTACTTTTAAACAGTGTGGACAACCCTACGATGGACAAAGCAGACATGGCCAATTAGCCATCAAGCCTGTGCTGTACTGAGGTTGGGGTTTGACCTTCACCAGTGTAGCCCAAACAGAATGACCCTTCAATTTCCAAAGTACCGTCAACAATGGAGGTTTTTTCTTCTACCTAAGTAAAGTTTGACCAGCGTCTTGGTACTTCTTCCAGATTCACCTTCATGGAAGAAGGAGACACCGGCATTGACAGGATACAAGAATATAGGGGGGGGGGGGGGGGGAGACAAGGATTTATCAGTAACATTCCACCAGAATTCCCATAACTCCTCATTCCTGACACACAGTTCCCATTGTACATGGCACAATAGTCCTTCCTACACACTGTAAATCAAAACACACTATTATGAGCCCAAAAGTATCTATTTGAAGAAGTTGGTTGTCTATTATTTACTTTAAAAACGGTACCACTGCAAGTCTTTGATGTACAATAAAGGGTTTATTTACAACATCATTCTAAATGTTAAAGCAGGATACTTGGCAGGTATCATCCGAAAACTGGCAGATGGTTCTTATGAATATACCATAAAAATACACACTATGTACAACCGCATTAACCCTTCCTATCATGTTATACGCAAATTTCTATACAAATCAGATATTCTTTAATCTAACGGCTGCCAACAAGCAAGAACACTTTGGTCTTTGGCCAGAATATATATATTTGTGAACAGATGGCCCAGCATTCCTAGCAACAGAGCTCAGAAAACAAAATTCTAATGTAAACAAAAATACCTTTTCAGACATTTTGCGTTTTCTAGCCCCGCCCACCCTATTAGAATACGCTGTCCTTGCTTCACCTCCGTAAAGGAGGAGAAAGCCTGGATCCCAACACCGTCCCAAATCAGGGGTAAGTGCCATTTTCATCTAGGGTCAATTCTATTTGTTTACACGGAACAAATGGGTACAAGAATTGATTTGATAAACTAATTTCTCTGTAGTAAGACTTTGCTGGCCACAAAGCTACCGCAGCTTGTAAGTTCTTGTTCTTCTAATTTGTGCCCACACGCTACTGTAAGCGCACCAGTGATTCCACCTACATCTCTCAATCGACCCTCTTTTCCTCTGCCTCCCCCGTCTCTTTCTCCCTCTCTCTCTCTCTCTCATGAAGGGCCTCTGTCCTGCCGTGACCTATAACCGAGGGCCTTAAAGATGAGGTCCAATTCCCGCAAACGTGCACACATGGCTAAGTAAATAATTGCCGGAGGGAAAATAATGTGACACTTGGAGGGGAAGCGTATCGCGGCTTTTCGGTGCTCCTATCAGCTAGAAGATAATTAGAGGAAGGTAGATAGGAGAAGGAGAGAGAATTTTCCATGGAATATAACGGGTGGGTGAGGGAGGTGCGTGAGTCGGCCTGCAAACCAGATAAGGGAGGCTTAGAAAGAGAGAGGGAAAGGGGTGAATAAAGAGCATGAAAGTATGTGGAATAAAGAGAATGTATACACGAGAGAGAGGGAGAAAGAGAGAGAGAGAGGGAGAGGGAGAAAGAGAGAGAGAGAGGGAGAGGGAGAAAGAGAGAGGGAGAGGGAGAAAGAGAGAGGGAGAGGGAGAGGGAGAGAGAGAGGGAGAGGGAGAAAGAGAGGGAGAGGGAGAAAGAGAGGGAGAGGGAGAAAGAGGGAGAGGGAGAAAGAGGGAGAGGGAAAGAGGGAGAGGGAGAAAGAGAGAGAGGGAGAAAGAGAGAGAGGGAGCGAGAGGGAGAGAGAGAGGGCGAGAGAGCGAGAGGGAGCGAGAGGGAGCGAGAGGGAGCGAGAGGGAGGGAGAGGGAGGGAGAGGGAGCGAGAGGGAGCGAGAGGGAGAGAGAGGGAGCGAGAGGGAGCGAGAGGGAGAGAGAGGGAGCGAGAGGGAGAGAGAGGGAGAGAGAGCGAGAGAGAGCGAGAGAGAGCGAGAGGGAGAGAGAGCGAGAGGGAGAGAGAGCGAGAGGGAGAGAGAGCGAGAGGGAGAGAGAGCGAGAGGGAGAGAGAGCGAGAGGGAGAGAGAGCAAGAGGGAGAGAGAGCGAGAGGGAGAGAGAGCAAGAGGGAGAGAGAGCGAGAGGGAGAGAGAGCGTAAGGTAACAAGAATGGGCAGATTAGAAGAAATTTGAGAGCCATGTTGGAGAGAATAGTAATAAGTAATAATCCAGAATAATGGATATCATGAAAACAAATCAGAACTCGTAGGCTCAAAATCAAGGCAGGGAAATCAGGACAGAGGTTTTGCCCCCCCCCAAAAAGAGACAGATAAATACCAACTTAGCGAGAAAGAGGGAATTCAGTACCTGGGCTTGGAAGGAAAGTTATAGACTAAACTTGGGTAATGAGCAAGAAGAAAAGAGTAAAGAGACATAACGGAAAGGAGGACTCTCGAAATGAGATAGGAAACCAAGTGAGTTGGGTCTTAGTGGATTGAGGTACTGGAATGAATGAGGAATACCTGGCGTCATCAGGATCCAGCCTGATCAAGGAGAGGAGAATCCCTAAAACCAATCACGAGCTGGGGAACGGGATCCTCAAAAACCTGGCCCAACCAGGAAAAGGAGACCCCAGGAACGTGAGCAGGTAAGGGGGGAAACAAATGACAGAGGACAGGTAAGCTCAAGAACCATGTCAGATAATGAAACAAGACTTGGCTACACAGGAGAGGAGGCACTTTATGACCTGTTACATTGTCTCAACAACAAATAATGATGTTTTCCAGAGCGCTTCCCTGATTAAAGCCCCGCAGGTCACATGACCTTCAAACAGCCTCAGACACCATATATCACAAAGCAATCAATGGAATTACCTTCGCCAACAAGCATCGAGCTCACAATTGGCCCCGACAAGTGTTTTCAAAGCTGATGGAAATGTAGAAAGGTAATCAAGCCTTGCGTGTCGGAAAAACCCCCCCACAATCGCTTGCTTAATGTTACCCTCAGGTACCACCGCGGCATTGTCACCCCAGCCTTTTTATATAACAATGCACGAATACATTGATGAACCTTATATTATTACTTTGTTTCTGTTGTTATACAGTAATATGATTATAAGTAGGTTTTACATTACAGAGAGAGTGGTGGATAAGTGGAGCAGCCTCCCAGAAGAAGCGGTACAGGCTAATACACTAAGGGAACATGTATGGGGTAGGCATACAGCTTCTGAATCTAAGACGAGACCAACGACTGATTACGGTTTGAGGGAAAACGGGCAGACTAGATGGGGCCGATCTGCCGGCAGGTTTGATCCATCAAATGCTAAGAAAAGGGAATTTTGAGATAAAAAATTATGAAATAGGCAAAATATTATTTCCTTTTTTCTAGGCTTTAATTTGATCCCAGCTCTGAGCTTAACCTTTAAGAAAGACCGCGTTTGTCGTACAAAAGGGGATTTATTTCTACAAAGATACAAATTGGTTAATCGAATGAGCTGCCATAAGCGGGATTTATTCTGGAACGCCTCCCCTATTCTGATGTCAGAGAGGCAGCCCCGCTGCTTACCTTTTCGTGTGCCACCGGCACGTTTAAAGGCACTCGTTCCTTACACGTACCATTAAATGGAAATATCCACCCAAAATTATATGTAAGGAATAGGTGTATTGGGAAGAAAAATTATACAACGTATTTTTGTTGACAGCGTTCTATGAAAGATTAGACGGATACAATAGAGTGCAGAATAAACACGTAACCCCTGGGGTATCTCGAAAGCCTTAAGTGGTAGATAAGCCGCAAAGAAATAACGCTAGTAGGTATATAAAATAAGTTATACTAAGCAATTAATGGCCCTTTAATCAGAAATGTCCCCCCTTAACCCTAAAGGGGGGAATATAACATTAAAACTATAGTTATCACCTAGAAACGTAACAAAAATCATAATTTCAAAACAATTAAAAAAAACCAAAAACCTCAAAAGGGCCAGGAAAAGGCTGGGAGCTGATATACTGCAATGCACAATTATTAGTACTTATTGATTTATATAGCACTGTCCTATTCAACGGTGCTGTACAAAGGAAACATGGTTCATGGAGACTACCGGAAGGTTGGTTGAAGCCGCAATGTTACATTTGTATATGAATAACGGCCACGATGTGACAACGATGAATGAATTTTTAAATGAAGCTGACAATGTATCGATGGCTCAGAAGAGGACATTATTTAATCTCCAGAGAAGATAAAAGGAAAATTAAACAATGTCTCCCTCGAAAATAAAATATAGATACTTAATGTACAATTGTATCTGTAGGTATGTTTTTTAATCTATACCCAGCCCACCATGTTTAATTTACTGCATTAGGGATTTAAACCACCCCTCTTGGTTACCTACATCTCACCAAGGCCTGGAGAGAAACACCAAGCATTCCACAAGTGGGTGACGGCCATGATCTCGCAAAATATTAAGGCACGGTGTGCACGATCTGTGGGATCACGCCAAGGCCGATACCCCTTCTCAACAAAAAAGGACCCCTGAGTTCTGCTCACAGGACCCCAGAGCATTAGGGGCTGAGGGTACACAGAGCGGAACCACTTTCCATCTCATCGTAGCTTCTGTCGATGGAATGCCGGGTTGTTTGTTGCCTAATTTAAAAACCCTTCCCATTCTATTTCCTAGGGACATGGTGAATGTATTAAAAAAACCCAGAAGGATTTAGGGTGGAATTAAAGATGTAGTCAAGAGTTACCATTTGGTTCCAAACGACAAAACCAAGCTTGGAGTCCACCTTGACCTACCCATTCTAAAAGCACAAGAGGGCAACCTACACTGTCCAAAATCCCCATTTCAACCCCAAAGGAAGGTATACTTACAAAAATCAAAGGTAAAAGAGATTCCCCAAATCCCAAACTGTTAGACCGGCACCGGCTCCCTTATTCTTCGCCACAACCTCGGGATTTGTACGGCAACGCGGTGGGTTCTCCTGTTCTACAGGTCCAGCTGAGCGATCGGTCCAAACGCTGACCTCCCGAGTGTCAACATTGAGACTAGGCTCTGATGCTCATCCTCCCTCCCTATCTCCCGTGTCTCTGGGACTCCACAGCTACCACTCCTTCATGGGAGGGCACGGTAAAGCTGGAGATGGCTTTAATATGTGTGTCTCTCTCTCCACAATCTTCTCTCCACCCCTCCTCGGGAAGATGGAAAAAAAAAAAAGCAACACACGGGAGGGGAGTGGGATGGCGCAGAATGGTACAGAGAAGGATCCGAGCAGCGCTGTATAGATGCAGCACAGTCCTCGGCTAATGAATGGTGCAGTGATCTTGTTGTCATGGAAACCCAAAGAGGAAAAAAATCATTGCCATATAAGGAGTGGTGACATGGATTCTGGAATGTATAAAACATATAAAAACATACAGCACAAATAAAAAAAAAAAGGGATAACGCAGCTCACGCGCATCCTTTGCACGCCAGGCTATTATTTTATTTAGTTAGGGAGGGTTACGCAAGGAAGGCTGCGTTGGGGATGCTGATGGAGAAATCCCAGAGTGGTTATCGGTGGTTGCAAGGGCCTATTGCGATCAGAGAGAAGGCAGCCAGAGGGATGCGAGGGAGGATGCGAGGGAGGGAGCGAGGGAGGGAGGGAAGGAGGGAGCGAGAAGGGAGGGGGTGGACACAGCGACAGGTGGCCTGTGGCAGGAGGTGAATGCATGTTGGCCGCGGCAGGCCGAGATGCAGAAGGATCCTTAATTCTCTTAATGGCTGAAACTGTTGGCATGAAACTGGTTAACCCTACCATTTGGGATTTCTGTACCCATTAAAAATGAGACCCTCTGTAATTTCCGTAGGCTGCCCCAAAATTGTAAAGATGGCGGATTGGTGAAGATGATTTAAAATGCAACCCCTAAGGCCAAGAGATGTGTCTTCTCCCCGAGGACTGTTTATTAAATCTGGGGACGGGATTTTTTTCAATTGAAGACAGTGGTGGGGATGTGAAGCGTATATTCAGCGGAGGTGGAAATGCAAAAGCTTGTATAATGGAATGGGAAAGATACTTGTTACAATCTAAAGGCTAGAACATTCTAGGAACAAGGGGAAAAGATTAGGACAAGTGAAAATGGTAAATTTCTAGGGGTAGGAGATGCAGGGGCTAGGAGATGCAGGGGCTAGGAGATGCAGGGGCTAGGAGGATGCAGGGGCTAGGAGGATGCAGGGGCTAGGAGATGCAGGGGGTAGGAGATGCAGGGGGTAGGAGATGCAGGGGGTAGGAGATGCAGGGGGTAGGAGATGCAGGGGGTAGGAGATGCAGGGGGTAGGAGATGCAGGGGGTAGGAGATGCAGGGGGTAGGAGATGCAGGGGGTAGGAGATGCAGGGGGTAGGAGATGGGCAAAGTGCATAGGAAACCAAGGGCTGTTAAGGACACATTATGGTCGACACGGGTTAAGGAACTGGAAGATGCAGGGCAAACGACCAAACAGGGTAGATCAAGAGTGGACTAAGAATGGGGAGGGTTTAAGGAAGCAGGAAAAAGGGGGCATGAAAAGGTAGGACGAGGGGCAAGAGGTGGTTTCGGTACTCTCTTCAATATGATAACAGCACTTCAGAATCTACTTTATAAATACAATGTAACGTAAAAAGAATGATAATGTAGTGGATGCTAGTGCTTGGACACCAAGAATAGGCCAGGTGGAAAGATATTAAGGGGTTAAGGAAGAAAATTAGGCAGAAAGACCCGGAAAGAGCCCTAGGGACAGGGTGAGATACCTTTATTAGCACAGCACAGGCATGGACCTGAGGAAGATAAGCAGATGGGAGTATGACCAGAGATAATATTGAATTAGAAAGAGGACAGTTAAAGGGCAAGGCTGGGGTAAAAGATAGCCTGGTGGGGTAAAAAGAGGGGAGGGCAGGTGCATTTAGACAGAAACAAAAAAAGGCAAAAGAGGGGCAGAAGCAAACTGATCAAAAGTTAAGGCAGGGTGATACGTCAGACAGGTGAGTCTAGACAGGCAGATGTTTCAGAGGCCAAAAGGGAAAAAATCCAGAAGATTACACGGTCTGACGTGGGAGAAACGACAACTCCAGGAATGCGAGAATGTATTATTTTTACATAAATTCTTAAAAACACTTGGGGCATAAACGAGATACAGCCAGAATACCAAGGGGAAGGAGGTTATGGCTGGGTGAGAGAAGCAGGTTCTTTTGTGGTAAGACTATCTCGCTTCTCTCGAGTTTCCCGCAGCGGTATCTACGCTTAGATAAGCACATTTTTACAGTCAGTGCTGGGGGATAAGCGGAGAAGTTCAATTGTATTTTGGGGGAAAGATAAACAGAGAAAGATCTGGAGCAGTCATTTCTCTGCATCACACGTAGAGTGGGAGTAGAGATGATAAAATAACGTGGGAGGTTCATAAAGACGAACGTCACCCAGACTTCTCTACCAAACAAGGCCCACAAAGCCACTCTCTTTGTGACCAGGTTCTTCATTGTAGAACCCAGGACAATGTCCATCTCCAGAAACGTATAGAACACAACGAAGAACGTCAGGTGCCGGCATAAAATTCTAGGTGCTTTGGCTACCAGGTCTACAAGGATTTTGGGATGCTAATTAGATAGTTACCCATATTCGTGAGCTAGGTCTTGGTCACCTGGTCCTAGTATACAAGGCTGCAGATACATCTGGTTTTTGTAGGCATCTAAACTGTAGAATTTTAGGATACAATGTTTTTGCCTTCAAAGTTCCAATCGGAATGCTCAGCTTTACTGAAGAATACGTTGAGTATTGCTACAAAAACCAGATGTATCTGCAGCCTTATTTACTAGGGTCGGATGGCAAAGATCTCCAGAATTTTCAGACTTTGTAGATTTCGCATAGATATATTTACATTCTGGACAAGACAGAGGACATTTGGTCTTCAAATAGATGACCGAGAAAAGTGGCCAAGAGTGACCCAAGGAGAGGTTAAGAATGTGTAGACACTGGTGTCAGACATGAACCTTGCTCTTATTCATGGCGAGACCTAAGACTGAAAGAGACGGAGTATTGTCTGCGGCCATCGGAAATTCTGCTGCCCATTGGGACTTGAGATTAATTAAGACATCTGAAGAACCAGGAGAAAAAAAAAAAAACGAAGTCGCCGTATACATCACAGTAATTACAGCAAAGGAAATTTACAACCAGGTCTTTTTTTTTTTTTAATTATCCAGCATTAGAGTAATTTGCGGCACCTTAAGGAGGGGCGGATCGTCTTTAATCAATGCTGAGGTTTTAATGAAAACAAAAAGTAACCACCTAAAAAGGGGACCATGCCGCCGGGCACGTTGGGGGCAAGAAGATTAGATCAGTGGACAAACCCAAAGACATGGTGAATGCTTTTTTTTTCCTGCCAATTTCACTGTTTATGGATAATTTATTTCATAAGTTCCAAAATCAATATGGACATAAAAAAATCAGATACAATAAATATGGAGACAGCACATATTACCGGTTGGGGACCAAAAGACGAACAAATAGACAGAGGAAAAATAATCTGGTGAAAAGGACAACATCTACAGATACAAAGGAGTTCTACAAAGGATGCACTTAAATGAGTCACCTGCATTCAAGCAGGGATATCAGCCATAACATACTAGTAGCAATTGGGGGTCTTATCTATGATCACAGCGGGGGAGGAGGAGGTTGGATAGGAAGGAGTCATCTCCAGACTGTGTGACACTGAGAATCTACCCCTTCGCCCTGAGATTCTACCTCTTCACCCTGAGATCCTACCCCTTCGTCCTGAGACGCTTAGATTAGGAAAGACCCTGAGACTCCAGGTCAGAACCCGAGAGTTCCCAGCTATGCTCAGTACTAACCAGCTACGTGCTTCTTTACACAAAGATAAGTTATACAAAGTTAAGTATGATTATTGGGTACATTCAAAGTCAAACATCCATCATGCATGTTGCCTCAATAACTACTCAATAAGAATAATACATTCTAATAATAATAATAATAATAATAATGATAAATAATACTAAAAAATAATAAAAATAATACCATCATAAATAATAATAATAATAATAATAATAAAAAATGAGAAATAAAAAAAATTAATAATGATAATAATGTACCCGTAAATAATAATAATAATGATACATAATAATAATAAACATTTTTGGTTTTTAGCACCATGGATGCTGGAATTGAAAAATCTAGAATGATTTTCTTGATATCGGTAGTAAACGGTTAGACTGGAAAGGAGCAGCAGGTCTGATCGCCAGGGGGCTTCGTAACGCTTTGCAAAGGATGATGAACAGGGACCAGTGACTATGCATTTAACTATATCAGAGGGGCGCCCACCTCCCTGTTTATAAGACGCTTTCCTCCCTCCACCCACTCCTGTACTATTTTTGCATTTCTCTCCCCAATCTCCCCTCCTTTCTTCCAAACTGTTCCCTCCGAGCGCCCGTGGTAAGCTTCGGAACCGAGGCTACAGTTTGGAGACTGCGTTACGCTAACCGGCCCGGAACGCCGTGGCGAAGTCAGCAGAATGTTTAGATCAAAATTTCATTGCATCTCGACTGCCTTGATACATTTTAAAAGGCAGCTACAAATAACATAAGTGTTACCCATCGACAAATACGTCTCTGTATATTAAAACAGACCCAGTGGGTTCTAAAGAACCATCGACTTTCAACGTGGAGCCCACCAGGGCTAACAATTCTATATACATGTACGGCCATCAAGCGTAGAATATTACTTATAGATTTATATATGGCGGCGCTGTCCAATGATTTAGTTCAGGAGGCACTCGCGTACATTCATACAATGTATGCGTTGAATGCATAGGTTGAATGTTTTAACCCACCGAGTGCTGTGCAATGCGGCACTTCCCCTCCCCCAGGCACTCATAAGGTAAAGATGGCGCGTTCATGCTAATTATGACCAATTTTATCTGTATGAATTGACCGTATCCTGATACGAGACAGAGTCGCCCCATGCTTTTAAGACGGCTTTACGGCAAAGCTTGGTGTCGGCAACCAGATCGGAGGACGCGTTCCCGAGTCACGTCATTGGGATTGTGTCGGCCGCAGAGCTGCAGAGAAATGCGTCACTCCTGCCGGCTCTGACGCCGCGCTCCGATCCCCGCTACATCTTAATTCCTCTCCATCCTCCGGAAGCTCATACTGGATTCGTAACCCGTTCTCCTGAAGCGCGCGGGGAGGAGGGAGAGCGGCGGCTGGCGACGCGTTAGGGGAGACGCTGATGCAGACACGAGGTTGGGAGGTGAGCGTGGATTACGGGAAGAGGATGAGGACTTCTGCCTGACCCTTCTGCAGCACCGCAGGGAGGTAGGAACCGGGAAGGGGCCCCTAGAGTCCTCAGTAAGGGAGCCGTCGCTGATTGAATTATCGCTTTTCGCTAATTAACTGCTTCTCTGCCAGAAAAAAAAAAATCTATAGCATTTTACAGCATGCGAGCCTTTTGTTCTACATTAGTGCATGCTGGACGCCAGGTGAAACATACATCTTCTTGACAGCATGCGCGAGTTAATAGCTCGGCTACTGCGGATAGAGTCGCGGCAACGGGCTTGCGTACAGACCTACCCTGCCACCAGCTGGGTATTCTGGTCAAAGACAGCAGGTTCACGGAGTCGGCAGGGCCAAGTATGCCGCTGTCTGCCGTAACCCCATACGACACAAGGGCCAATTACAGAACCGAAGCACCGGGAACCCACCGGCCCTCTGCTTTATTATTATACTTATTTTTTTTTAAAGAGCGATTTTGATGCAGAGTGTAAAAGTAGGAATATTCCTCTGGTTGCTATGGTGATTGCACCAGAATCGCTCTTCTTACACCTACAGCCCCGGTACCATTGAGCAGCCGGCAGGCGCAGAGCGCCCGGCGCCGGTGGCAGACGATGCCGGGCTTTCTTCATCGCAGGAAAGATGTAGCCGCGTCCGCAGCTTCGTATCGATTTCTTTTACGCAAATCTCAAGTGGCTCTGGACCCTCCGGGACAGGTATAACGAACGGCTCGGTGTGAGTCAGACAACAAGAGCCTCGTTAAGAGAAATCAGCTGACAATTAACTCTACAAACGGCCGCTGAACGCACCCGGGACGTAACGCGGGTCTGATGAGATCTCCCCGGTCACCACACGTACACGGCGCCCACCGCACATGAGGTGTCCGTCTAGCACCATGTCCATACGTCTGACTGAAAAAGGGAGGGCAGGTTGTCTAATCCATTCGCCACCTGCGCAACTCTGAAGGGGTTAATCCCGGCATCGCTGCCGAGCAGCTGACAGACGTGTTATATAACAAAGCCCGGCGTACAGGGGTGTTTTATTATTTATCTGCGGCAAAACTGGATAAAACTAAGCCGGAGCAGATACAAAGGCCTGCCATTTACCGTCTTTTTTTTTTTCTGCAATGGTTGGCGAACATTAGGGTTGTTTTTGGAAGAGGACAAAAGGGGCAAATGACTGTAGGGTCTAACAACTAAAAGAGGAGAACACAAAGGGACATTTTACTTTGTTCATATCAAGCTCTCCTGAACAGATGAATAAAGGACGTTTCAGTCTGTCAATATTTCATGGCCTGTTTCAAAGAGCTTGCAATCTACATGTATAGCACTATAGCATAAATGGTATATACTACCCGTAGGGGTTTTTTCCCTCTCTTTAAATATATCCAAATGTAATTTGTGGCCGGTAAAAATTAAAGGTTTTACAGCGTAAAACAATCTCAGGACAACCATTTCCGTAAATATCTGCCAGCCACGGACGCAGCCAGTGACCACCGGTGGTTATATGGGTCCTGTTGCCCAAAACAGCAGGCCTTGTTGTAACTAATGGTGTAGGATGCACCACCGAGGTGTGGGAAGAACATTCATTGCCTGAATACTACTGAATAAAATCACTTGAAAACAATTACTAATCAAGGTACTGGACCTACGCTTAATTAACCTGGGAGTTTTCTTAGCATGGGCGAGAAATAAAATAGCCCAGTCCCCAATAATCAGGGAGCCAGCGAGCACCAAACACTCTTTCCTTCCCTTTTCATACAATCAGTATTATTTTTTGCCTCTCTTATTTATGCAAATAGCTAAAAACATGACATTTGAACGAGCGGTTTGTCCTTATGTTTAAAGGCTGACCGCCGGGAGGATCGGGTTCATTAACTTGTTGGATTCCCACGAGATCTCCAGGACCCTTTAATAGGCTCCTCTAGAAGAAGATCTGCGTTAATCATCTGCTGAAGTTTGTTGATCCATCAAAGTACTTTAACCGCGCATGCATATACAATATTTACTTGCTCAAGTGAAACATTGTATCGAACATTACAAAGTCAAGAAAACCGACCTTTAAAAAGTTAAACGCAAATACCGGCAATCTTCACGAGAGCCCTCAGGGGCGGGTGCCCTTACCATCACTCAAAGCTCTTAGGGCAACGTCATTGCCTGCTTAAGTAGCTGCACTTTCAGATGTTCCGTTCACATTAACCCACCTTCAAAGGATTTTGTTTTTACAGATACTT
Source organism: Spea hammondii (assembly GCA_029215755.1). Taxonomy (NCBI): domain Eukaryota; kingdom Metazoa; phylum Chordata; class Amphibia; order Anura; family Pelobatidae; genus Spea; species Spea hammondii. The sequence goes on from JARDYJ010000013.1 coordinate 23,486,357, forward strand.
CAGATACATCCTCAAATTATTTAGTATACAAAGACTGATGTTAATCCGTCTCTATATAAACCGATCTGCAATGTGAACGCCGATACAGGCCACAGCTGGCACAGCGTTGGCCAACGCCGTTCAACGTTCTGCCAGAGCCTGCCACTGGGGTACTAAGGGAAAATACCTACCCTCAACAATCTGAAGTCTAACATGTGACCTCCATCGTCTTTAACAAACCAGTTCCAAAAAGAGTAAACTCTAATTCTGGGTTCTAGAACCTTCAAATCACCTTTTAAGGTCTACAAGGTCTAAAAAAAAGCAGACACTGATACCTCTCTGTATCCCAATACCTGTAGCCACAGTTTAGAATCGGTGCTATGTAACCCATGTGCTTCAGCCAGAGTTGTGTTGAATGGAACCAAATCATCTCACCAATTTAACTTACAGGCAGTCTCTCCTGCAAGAAACACAGACTGTTCTTGCAGAACTAGCAGTTAAATCTATAAGATGAACTCACTTTTATTAACCATGCATTATACAGGGTCAACTCATCCGTTCTTAGAGAGATTTTCTCTAGGGTTGGCCCTTGTAGCTCAGGAAAGCTGTTGAGATGGAATGTCTCACCTTATTGTAATTTACCTGCAAACTTCACAAATAAACCCCCTTTATAACTGAGAATGGTATGGCCCAAAGCAGATACTTTGTAGCCCACATCTTGATTTTCTACAACAATGCAATGAGTGAGTAGGTTCCTACCGGTCAGCTTCTTCACAGGCTGCAGCCGCACGCTGATGGCCTGGTGGGTGAGTAAAGGAGATGAGGGTAAGGAGCGGGACATGCCCTCCATCATTCGGATATGCTGCATTCCCTCGTTGACAGGAAGGGGGGCGATAGAGTAATCCGGCTCAAACGCACAATCGTTTTCCGAGGAGGAACTCCCTATTGGACAGAAATCGGCAATTTTCCATTACACTCTTCCCAGGACGCACCTTGATTATTAATTACAACAGATCACCGTCTTTCACGTGGATACATTTGAATGAAACAAAGGAATAAAAAATAAAAAAATAAAAAAGTAGCTGGTTTTGGATATTTGCATTTTAATTATTCTGCAACATATTAAAAACAAAAATTGCTGCTGTGCAGCCGCAGTGTTTTAGCACCGAAAAAAAAAACCAGATAAAATGTTGGAACAACAAAAGGACATTAGACAGCTCGGCTAGCTCGTTAGAATTCCAATAAAGATGATTAAAAAGAAACGCGCGGCGATACGAAGAGAAGGATTGATCGGCTTGGAATTGTTGGACAAATTGCAAGCTCCTAAAATTTTACTGCAAGCACCAAATCTCGATTTTTATATATATTTGGGCGATTCTACGTCTGCCTGGCTACCCAATTTTAACCTTGTTTTGGCCAAACCGTGGAACTTTACTTAGAAAACTCAAAGTTTAACCTGAATACTTATGGATAGTCCTACTTTAAGGTGAGGCTTTCTTCTCGCAAATCCCAAAATTCCAAAAAATAATGGGTTTATGTTGGTGGATTCTTATGAAAAAAATGTTAAGCTATGGATAGGGTTTGCACGGGGACTTTGAACTAAAATAAACTTCTTCACCGTCCAAGTTGTTCTTAAATTCTCCAAGGATTTTGGTTTTTAACACATTGGTAGCAGCAGACCGTAGCCGGCTATCCTCCTTGAATTACGAGTTAAATCTTCAAAATATGGACACTGAGTAACACATAAGATAATGACTTCATAAGACGACGAAGAATGGGCTCTAACAAGGAATATGGTCTCAAATCTGAACATTCTATAGTTGTGTTCATGTTCTAGGATAAGAAAGCCCCTTCTTACCTTGTGCAACGCGGCTGTTACGGGAGTCTACGCTGTGCTGCCTCCTGTCCAGGGGTTCCTCATTCCCTCCATCTATAAAAGATAGTAAGTTAATCTATCATATGATACAATTAGCACAAGCAACACACATCAAAGGAAACACTGAATGGCAAACAGTCTAGCCATACATTCCCGCAAGTGCGTTCTCCATCTTGGCACGTTCTAGATCACTCAATTTTCATACTTTCCGGTTGGCTCAGATTACAAATCTCTCCGCCCTTTCTCAATAAATCCTTCCGCAGGATTGCTTCACTAAGACGTAAAACCATGGGCTGACATACTTAACGTGCTTAAGGGGGCTTTAGAAACCTCTCCCCACCCAGTCTGAAGGCATACAGGTCAGAGAAGAATATTCCCAGGTGGACCTAAACTCTACAAAAATCTGTACGTTAATCGATTTACTACGGACATCTCCAAAACCGGGATTACCAAATAAAGAACCGCGTGAGATTACGGCAAGAACATCTCCAGAGGCGTCACAGTGGAGATCGGTGGGGCATTAACGCGACTTTAATAAAAACAAGACGATTTAGTGGGACTTGGGTTCCAGATCAATATGTATTTTCACGAGCAAACCGTCTTGTGACCAATTTGAAATAGAAAAAAGATGTTTTGTGGGCTTCATGGTTTAAATTCTAATCCTTTTTCTGCCAGGTCATCTTAAACCTTTACGGACCGCGAGCATAGCTGCAGAAACCCGGGGCAGACACAAAGGTAATTATTAATCTGAACTGGACGCTAAATTAGTAAAGCTCAGAACGAACTCCAAGGTCCAGATTAACGTCCCTGTGGTGCAGGCTTAGTGATATGATGAGGTGGAGTGTTATGGCAGAGAGAACTCCGAGGTGGTCCCAGGGGTCAAAATATTGCAAGGGGTTTAACACGCAACACTCTGTTAGTAATCCTTAGTCTTAGTTTTGCGGTATTCGTGGCCGGGTTTGGATTTTTAGGACAGTTCGGGGAAATCTCGGTCCGGCTCGAAGGGAAATCTTGGTCCGGCTCGAAGGGAAATCTGCTCGACAGTCTCGCTGTGATCGTCGCTGCGACTCGAACCTCTGCAGTGCAGACCGGCTAATCTATTCTGCTCCTGCAGCATCTGGCTAGCTGCGTGCTGCAGACTCGCCTCCCATACCGTACCAAGGAACCCTCTAAAACTGCCCCCCGATCCTTCAACGCCAAGCTCTCCGGAAGCAGGGTCATTATTTATACAGAGACGGTCAATACCAGAGCCCTGCTAGCGGGAGCTTAGAGCCCAAAGAACTTTTGGAATTGCGTTCTTCCCGCGGTTCCACTTTGAAGAGAAAAGGAATATCATTCGTTACCTCCTTTTTCTTAAATGTTCATTTGTGTGCGCTTCCAATTCTTAATAGTCTGTCCTGCCGCCGCTTAGCAGATAAAACCTTCTCGTTGCTGCCTCTTCCTATATCGCCGGAGAGCTGGAGAAACCCTAGACATGCACTCTGAGCCTCAGTAAGGTCCTAAGTAAACCTATTCTCCCTCTCTATAACCTTTGTCTGCTACAAACTATCTCAGCCCACCAGGGCCAGCGATATCTCCGGCTGTCCATCCTGCCAGAAGTAGAGGCACAAAAGTGGTTTCATCTGCTGAGCTGTAGATGCGAGACCTTCCAGAAAAAGGTGCCAACGGAGACCTAATCAGCCAACGGTCTTGACTTATCATGAAGAGTCTGGATCATCAGCTACCAGAGAAAGCCAGAGTTTTTCGAGCTCCTACAATCCTCCTAGAGTCTGGACAGGATACGGCGTTGAAGAAATATAAATAGTTGTATTGTTATTTCTAATTCTTCTTTCATTACGTAACGGCCGAGGAAAGACTTCATTGACATTAATATCCAGTGCACGGGTTTGATAAGAGAGAGGAGGATATCGCTAAACATTACGGGGAGGAAACGTCCCAAGATACGATCAGCCGGAGAGAAAAACGTTCCATTTCTACAGAATCTTAGACGTTTCTGTAAAATAACATAGGAGCCGAAAATGCTTCTCCTACAGGGGAGAGCGATCTCCAACGCCTGGTGGCTCAGTAAATTCTGAGGGGGGGGGGAATAGTATTAAAAGTTGACGGCAAGTCCATGAAGAACATCAACGCAAAGGATGGTACTTTTGGCCGAAGACCAAAGCGCTTAATATAATTCATATATCTGACAGAAGACTGATTAATAATTGAGACCACGGGGTCTACGTCCTCAATGTCTTCTTTCCCCCACCCAGGATAGAGCGATGGGTCCAACAAGAGGAGTTCTGGCCGATGAAGCCAACGTAGAACCTCCAGATCCAATTTCGTATTTATTGTATTTCTCTGGCACAAGGTTTTTTTTGTGTTTTTTTTTTGTTATGTTTTTTTTATTTTTTTAGAACCCTCGCAATCTTCGGAAAGTTTTTGGCATCAGGTCCTGGTAGACCCAACGTATAGGATGAACGACGCCGACACGTTCGTCTCTCTGCATCCCTCTCGCTCCAAATCTTCTCGATAGCAGGCCGTCTAAAGCCTCTACGATCAAAGGCGGCAAAACGGTCATTAATTATTCACTGCTACGCCATCACTATTTTGGACTTCAACGCGGGTTCAATTTGGTTTTCTGAAGCCTGCCAGAGTTCTTTAACCTTTTTATTGACAAAAGTATTAAGGGAATTTTTTTTTTTTACAAAAATTTAGAAACTGGTGGGTTTGACAAACAGGAACTTTGAGATAAACGCTTGCGACATCACAGTGTATGAAGACGTTACTTCCTGGGAACCAACGGATGACATCACAGAGAAGGAACCAGACTGGTTTTGGCCGAACCCGCAGCAGATGACTAAGCCGTCTGTGAGTGTTGTGGTTTCCGCACACGTCTGTCTTCTCTTGCCCCGCTGTGCCGTGTTACCCAAAGGCAAGGAAAAAGGTGAGGTTCTTACACAATCCTCCACCGCGTCTCCCCATTCAGTGGAACGATCAATCCTGCTGACGAGTTACAAGCGACAGGATGTGACAGTCAAACGAAATGCGGAACGAGACATGGTGTGGCAACCGTGGGTTACCGGTGAATTCATTTTCACGCATTTTTTTTCCTCCCCCCCATGCTTAAAATGTGAGTTTAATGACAAAAAAAAACATTCAAGACCACCAAAGAGTCACCGAATTAAACAGCCATTGGGTAGGATCTCCCTGAGATGGGTGACCTTGGGTGACATTTATATCACGAGCCGGTTCAGATGTTCCCCTGTCTGACAGCTGGTCCCTCGTAACCGACCACTGATTGCGGAGCGGCACCGGCCTGCCGTGCCGACATCCATTATCTTCTCTGCTGGGATTGGAACATCTGGAAGCGGCATCACGTGCGGTTCAGTCACCAAAGCCAGGCACGTGGAACATGAAACTCCATCTACCGATCTATACACGGCGTGAAAAGTAACGGTTACCGCGTAAAGGAAAAGGTAAGCACGATGATGTCAAAATAAAGCTCGTCCGCCAAATGCGACGCCTTGTTTTCCTTTTCTGCGAACGAGGTTTCCATCCTACCAGCCAGCGCTGTCGCCCGGCACGTTGATACATCGTTACGGGGAGATACCGGCTTCTCACGATAACTACGAAGATTGCAACTAAAATGCAAACTACAGATTCAGGGCTTCATTCATTGGGTTTTAGGAGAGCGAGGTTCTTATACATACTCAATAGGGCCAACGTAGGACCTCTAGATCGCAAGCTCCCTTGAACAGGGTTCCCCTTTGATTCTGTGAGCCGTTGTACAGCGCTGAGGAATATGATGGCGCTATATAAATCAATAAATAATGAGCTGCCCCTGAGACTCTATAAATACTAACCCTTCAATGGCCCATATGGAAGATTCCACATAGTGACTCGCAAATTGTGTTACCCAATTGGCTCCAATATCGGCCTTCTTAAGTGGGTCACCTGCATTCAAGAAGGGATATCAACCATAACATACTGGAGGGGCAAAAGCACCAACTGGGAGTCTTATATATGATCGCACCCGGGGGAGAATAGGAAGGAGTCAGACTGTGTGACCCGGAGAATCTACCCCTTCACCCTGAGATTGGGGCAAAAACCCCAATCTCAGCATTCGCAGGTATGACATTTTTGGATACTACCAACGCCAAGCTCCTTATACCCCAAGGCATTTATGACTTCATTACAATGGACTGCCTAGTCTATGACTACAATTCCCATAATCCATTGGGCTCCTTGGTATCTTAAGAGCAGTGAAGGATAATGAGACCTGGCGTATCAAACAGCTGGAGATGCAGCCTTGGCCAGTAGCAGCCCATATTCCCCGGTGAGCTCAATTATATATTTGCCGTACGGTTTAACCCCACGTGCTCCAATCCTGCAACCTCAAGGACGTGACTCACACCGATATTTTGTTATTTTTAACCTTAAACGGCTGCTTAAACGTTCCGGCCGAACAGGGCAAGAAGAAGAAGAAGAATGGGAGAAAAAGGGCAAACTGGTTAAAAAATGACATAAAAGAAACAAAACAAAAGAGAGAAGTGAAAAGAGCTAGTTTTTTAAGGTTAATGACAGGAGACGGACGCTTCTAGATTTTGAATGCAAACAAAGGCCGGGGATCTGGTGGGGATCAGGCGGGGATCTGGTGGGGATCAGGCGGGGATCTGGTGGGGATCAGGCGGGGTAAGCAGGGAAGGGAGGCCGCCGGAGCTTGCGTTTCAGCACATCTGCCACTCGCAGCCACTTGCTGATCGTCCATTTAAATTGCAATTAATCTGAACCGGCAGCTTCATAAATATTCAGTGTTTATACAGTCGCCCTAACCTCACGGCGCATCTGACGGGCGGGGGGGGTCATATTAATGAGGATAAATCGGCGAGTCTCAGCGAGTTATTCAGAAGGGGGGGGGGGGTGCTGCGGGACGTCGGCGGTCTCTCTTTGTAGGTATACTCGGTGCCAGTGCTGTCACTTTAATTATAAAGAGAGAGGGAAGGAGGTCTCAAAACGATTAGGTCTCGTCTTAGATTCAGGATCCACATGTCTATCCCATGCGCGTTTAAATCCCCTTGCTGTATTACCCTCTACCACTTCTGCTGGGAGGCTGCTCCACTTATCTACCACCCTCTCAGTAAAACTTCCTTACACTCTATGTAAGCCTCTGACCCTCTAGTTTTAAATTATGGTCTCTTTTTGGTCTCCCCAAAAAGTTAATTATATTAATAACAATAAATAATAATATTATCTATTATTATTGTTAATATTACGTATTATTATTATTAATTATAATTATTCATTATTATTTATTTATTACTATTGTTTATTTATTTAGCTCTGACAATTCCCATAGCACTTCTTACAGTCCCTACATTCAAAGTGTCAGACGAAACTAGAACGGACACGACCCGATACATCAGGTAAAGAGGACCCGGCTTGTGAGCTGACAATCTAGAGGCCTTTCCCGATAATTAGATTCCATCTCCTGCGACTAAAGCTCGTGACATTAACTGCTTTATGGCAGAAATCAGCAAGCCCTTAATGTGACCTTTAGTACAAACACCAATAAATACTGACTATATGTCAAAAAAACGACGTGCACCCCTAGGGGTTAAAAAAAAATTAATCACTTTATACCTCCTCCGGGAATCAGTTCTAGGAATCCACTACCACCAAGTGCTTTTTGTTCTGTCTCTGTTATGCTGGAAATGTATCTATGGATTCCCAACGTGTTACTTTGTAACTTATTCTGGGCAAAAATGTAACTATTTTCTTTTTTTTAAAAATCCTTGTAAATTGTTCACGGTATTCCTGCCAAGGAGGGCGCAGGAACCACGACGCTGGCAGCGCCCCCCCCCCCCTCTCTCCAGGGGTCTCTGCTTCTCACCGCAGGGCACTACCCGCTAAATGCGCGACGCGGAATCCTTAATCAGTCGTCGATCTCCTCTTAGATTCAGGAGCCGTATGTCTATCCCATGCATGTTTAATACCCTCACTGTTTTACCCTCTACCACCTCTGCTGGGAGGCTGTTCCACTTATCCATAGTCAGCATGGTAAAGAATATCCTTAAACCCCTGATATGCCAATTATAGAAATATATATATATATATATATGGCAGTCAAACGGTTAAATAACGCAGGCGCCGGGGAGCGGCGGGATTCGGCTCCTTTGAAGTAAATCATCGCCGGTGACGCGGCAAACAAACAAAACGTCCTCTTAATCATCGGAACCGTCACCGCGCATGAAGCGCGTTATTCAACGCCGTATTCCAGGGCTTCTCATTGTCCTGGTTGTTAAACAATTACGCCCACCCACCCAAAACGGGCGCAAGCCCCAGCGGCTAACATCAATTAACCCTTTAGTGGGTAAGGGGGCTCCAAAACGTTGCCTTATTGTTATTTATTGTTTTATATAGCGCCATCATATTCCGTGGCGCTGCACTCACTTAGAAGTAGTTAAAATTAAGAGTTGTATTATTTATTATTATTTCGGGGAGGGGGGGTTTGCTGCATTATAATTTATACTTATCGCCCTTTTTCACAAGACAAAGGGGTTTATTCACTAAAGAGGGAGCTGCAGATTCAGGAGCCGTATGTCTATCCCATGCATGTTTAACTCCCCTCGCTGTATTACCCTCTACCACTTCTGCTGGGAGGCTGTTCCACTTACCTACCACCCTCTCAGTAAAGTAAAACTTCCTTGATTCCTATCAATATCAGCCAGCCTCACAAACTAAACACGTTTCCAAAAATTCAAAGTATTGCTATGAATGGCTTCCTCCTGCTCCCTCCCAACGAGGAGGAAAAACCACAGCCAATGATAAATTGATGCAGATACAGACGGCTACAACGGGGTACGGCTGACTCCCCAACCCCCCCCCGCCCCGGGGAGCCGGAATTATCCCTTCCTTTAGATTATTTTGCCTTCTATACATCAAAAGTCTGTTTAGAAATGACCGATTTTGCCAGGCTTCATTAACGAAACATGGAAAGCAAAGGGGAGGAAAAATCGTAAGACGCATACGGATTTACACCAAATCCCCGCCAGTATCCAGCCTGAAATAACCTTTATCATTGCTGCTCATCTGGACGCGGTTACCCGATAACACTCAATTTGTTTTACATTTTCGAAGTGTACCAACTCAGCTGGGGGTCGACTCTTTCCCAACCGGCAGAATAAACTGTATATAGTTCAACACAAACATTGCTCCGGCAGCGGTGCTGCCTATGGGGCCACGAGGGGTTAGTAGACGGCCGATGGCCTCATTTAGCTCGCGTTGTAATCGTTATTCCAGAGCTCGTCGGAGCTTCTACTGTCACCGGGGATGAAATTCAGGAGTCGAGCGCCTAAGTACCTGCCGGAGCCGTCTCGGGCCAAGCGGCAGAGTCAAGGAGACCGGGACACCTCGGGGCATCTGGTGGAGGACGATCAACGAAGGACAGAAGGTCATGTTCTCCTCAATCCTACCTAACCGATGAAGAATGAGGACATTCCACCGAGAGTAGAGAAGAACGCCGACGGAACCCGATATCTAGAACAGGGGAACCCGGAACCAGGCCCCGGTCACGTGACCGCGGAACACATACAGCGTGTTTTATACATTGTAACTAACGGGGCGTCCGCTAAGACGTCTCCTGGAGAAGTCCGTTCCTAGAAAGCCGTCGCCCGCTCGGCGTGTTCGGAACGTACCGGCCGCATCGCCCCGAGGTTTCAAGGAAACGGGGGTTAAAAAACGTACTCCGAACGGGGAAGGAGGAGGAAGGGAGTAGTTAGAATGCAGATACATCCAGCGCATGCGGTAAATATCGCTGCATCTCGGTGGAATAATGCAGGTAAGGCAACCACGGACGGACGGACGCAGAAGAGACATCCCGCAGGACAGAGGTACTCACCCCGGTTGAGGAGGGCGCGATTCCCGCGAGCTTGTGGAGGGCGTCTCGGGATGAGCGAGGTGGCACAGCAGAGACGGCGCGCTCGATGCCACCCTCATACTGCAGAGCTCGCCGCTCGCACGCAGGTATCTCTGCAGCAGCCTTCCAGCTGCAGATACGCCGAGCTCCTTCCCCGCAGGAGTGGAGAGGGGGGAGAGCGAGAGAGAGGAGGAGGTGCAGACACTTTGGGTTCCAATTAAACTCCCAGCATCCGCACCTCCTCTGCAGCTGGGGGGTTACAGACACGGTGTTGGCATCTTGTGGGGCAGAGAGGAAGCGAGTTCTCCGCCGTACCCGCCGGCATGTGATAGTCACTCCGTATCGGCGCGGGGTCGGGGGAGAAGCACACCCTCCGAACCCTCGGGCTGCACCGTCTGCAGGTAGTCATATCGGGAGAATAGCTAACACCCTATAAACGCTCCTCTAATGGCTGCCGGAGCATCCGTGGGGCCACACCTGAGGACCCCTATGTAAACACGCGTGGGGCCGCGGCGACCGATATATTCATTGGTTATTAGCCGGATCGCAGGGAGCGTGCAATGCCCGCATATTCGGGGCTTCACCAGGATCTGGACAACAATGCCCATCATCCTCCAACATACTTACCACGATAACCCATTTAAGTCTCATGGGGGGAAAAAAACCTCCTTGAACATAACCCCCCCCGGCACTGTATACAGTAATAACCCCCCCCAGCGCTGTATACAGAAATATAATCCCCCCAGCGCTATAAACAGTAATGTAACCCCCCAGCGCTGTATACAGTAATATAACCCCAGCGCTGTATACAGTAATAAAACCCCAGCGCTGTATACAGTAATATAACCCCAGCGCTGTATATACAGTAATATAACCCCCAGTGCTGTATACAGTAATATAATCCCCCAGCGCTGTATACAGTAATATAACCCCCCAGCGCTGTATACAGTAATATAACCCCAGCGCTGTATACAGTAATATAACCCCAGCGCTGTATATACAGTAATATAACCCCCAGCGCTGTATACAGTAATATAACCCCCCAGCGCTGTATACAGTAATATACACCCCCAGCGCTGTATACAGTAATATAACCCCCAGCGCTGCATACAGTAATAACCCCCAGCACTGTATACAGTAATATAACCCCCAGCGCTGTATATACAGTAATATAACGCCAGCGCTGTATATACAGTAATATAACCCCCCCAGCGCTGATTCATGACGTGCACGCTTGCTTAGCAGCCCCTGGCACTGACCCCAGATAAAGTAGCCCTTTTTCCTCCCCGCTTGCACGCTTTAGCCCTGGAAGTTGGACATGCGGCCAAACTGTCCTCACTCAGCTTGATCACATCAAAAACAAAGGGAGGCAGGAACGGCGTTCCCGGCCAAGATGTTCCAGTATTATCCAAATCGGCTGCTCTCTGAAGCTGGAAGCCCAGAAAATAAAAAAAATATATATTAAAAAAAAACAAAAAAAAAAACCTCGAGGAAATCATGGCCGCCTGCCACGGACAGCAAATTCACGGGGCCGGCCGAGCCAAGCCGGCACTAACAGAAGCCAAGAGTAAAGTAAGGCCTGTCAAAGGCTACAGGAACGACAGCTTCACCTCCGATCCAAAAGCAAACAAGATCCGGGGCCCTCAGGCGGATTTAGTCTCAGGACACAGCGCTTAGGGGCCCTCGTAACGCCAGAGGAGCTTACACTGACCACAGCAAACAGTATGGAACAGACTCCCAGCAGAAGTGATAGAGGGTAATACAGTGAGGGTATTAAACATGCATGGGATGGGGATACGGCTCCTGAATCTAAGACCAACGATTGATTAAGGTTTGAGTCTTTACAACAGGACAAACGGGGGCCGGATGGGGCCGATCTGCCGGCAGAAGTGGTTTCTCTAAGTACGGCTCCTTGACTCTTGGCGTTGGACCTCAGTGACCTTTCCGGCAATGAACCCCTCTCAGTGATGGGATAATGCGTAGGAGAAACGCTATTCTGAATCACTGGAGCGTGGAACAGGCAACAAAGACGAGACTAAGCCAGATTCTAACAAGGCAAAAGGGAAAAAGGGACTACAGAGTCCTCACAGAACAGGCCACGGACAGGGATCTTTAATCTGGGGCATTCCTCTGGCTTCCTGCCTTGACCATGAACCCTGTCCATCTGAAAGTCATTCATTACCAAACATCCTATTAATCAATTAAAGGCAAATTAATTTCTTAAGGACTATTTTCTTTATGTTTATAAACTAGCATTATCACCCCCCCCCCCATTATCACCCAACAGAGGCGAGATAACTTAATGGGGAGGAATAATCATGCAGATCCCAGGAACAGGAGGGTAAGAAGACTGCTTCCATTTTAGATGAATAAAGAATTGTTTCTGAGAACCGTTTAGGCATTAAGCAGTACTTGGAAGCCTGCATTTGGCTATAAGGGTTAAATCTGGCAGAGTAGGTGGGACCGCACCTTTAATGTTTTCCGCCAGGAAGATCGATGGAGCCGCGAGCGATAAAACAGCGAGGCATCTTTGATTGTAAAGTTCTGTTCAATCGCGTTACAACAAAGACTCGCGCTTAATTAAGGGACAGAAAACGTCAATTTGGCTTTAAACAAAGAATGATCGGTTTCAGCCCAGATCTTCGGAGCAGAGAGGACGCCGGATTTATCAATACAAATCGCCCACTCGGGCTGCACCCGGCGGTCCGAACGACATCGACCTCCAGGCAGAAGGGAGTGAGTGAGAGGCTGAAATCTTTATCATTGTCAGCTTCTGGAGATTAAACCCCTTATCCCCTCTAACCCCTCCTTTTATTTCCCATAACCCCTCCTATTACTCCCTCTAACCCCTCCTATTACCCCATTTAACCCATCCTATTACTCTCTCTAACCCCCTCCTATTACTCCCTCTAACCCCCTCCTATTACTCCCTGTAACCCTTCCTATTACTCAATATAACCCCTCTATTACTGCCCATAACCCCTCCTATTACTTCATATAGACCTCCCTATTACCTCTTCTATTACTTATATAATCTCTTCCTATAACTCATCCTAATACGTCATATACCCTCCCTATAGCCGATATAACGCAATAACCCTCCCTATTACTCCATATAGCTCCATATAACCTCTCCCTATAACACCTTTAATACCCCACTTAGCCCTCCCTGTAATCTCTATCACCCCGCATTTCGGAGCCGCTCTCTTCTCCTGTGATGTTTTCTAAGGTGAAGCTTTTAGCAGAACAAACAGCAAACCCCCTCCTGCTTCACACTAACGTGTTAGAAGAAACTCATTCAATGTGTGTTCGCACGTTCTCCCCCATCCCCGAGACTTCTAATGAAGCCGGTCTTCTGGAACACTGCTTCCCGAGAGCCACTAAAACCAACATGATATATATACTGTATATATCCTCTAGATTGCAAGCCTGCAAGCCAAACCTTCGTCACCTAATGCATTGGTTTGTGTTAGTCTGTCATTCCACCATTCGATGTATGGGCTGTAACAAGTGCTGCGTACATCATTGGAGCTATAAGAAGATTATATATATATACACACACACACTCTATATCGACGTTGTTGTCCTATTAGATAGAAGGGAACGTGATCTTGGTCGGGATTATCCAATGAAATGTCAGGGTTTGCCCCTAAGTCTCAGGGTCTTGGGGTGAATGGGCAGATTTGTGGGTTTTTACTCCAGGCTCTGGGTCTCGGGGTCACATAGTCTGCAGCCGACATCTTCATACCTTACTCTGAATTAATGTTATCTGAGCATCCCAATTGGTGCTTTTCTCCATTCTATATCACAGTAGAAATCTCTGCTTGAATACAGGTGACTTCATTCAGAATATCTTTACCTCCTCACAAGGAGTTCATTAGAACCATTTGGTTGCCACAAAGTCTCTTGTTGGTGGACACAGAGAAGATGGCATCTTCAGTTGAGGTTGATACCTTTTATTCGGGCAACGTTGAAAAAGATGCAAAGTCACATAGGCTTTTGAGAATTCAGAGGTCTTCCTTCTGAGGCAGAGACCCCCAAGGTCCCGACAGCTTGTTGACTTCATCTTGGCCCAATAAGAGGTATCAACGTTGACTAAAGACTCCATGAGTCTCAGCATCAGCTAGCTGAGAAAGCTCTGGGGCTTGAGGAGGAGGAAGAAGGTAAAACACTCAGAACACGGCCGAGTTCTAAATATTCCGCCACATTTTTCCTTGTTTTCAAAATATTTAAGAACGTTTCACTGCTCGGCTCTTGGCGCTCCCATTAATTTATTTCCGCGTATAAAAGGTCATCATCCCTCTTCTTGGAAGACATAAGTGAAGGAGGAGGAATAAAAGATTGTTTTCAGTTTCATCTCAACATCTGAAGACAAAGGAGATAAAAAAAACACAAAAAAAAAAAACAGTATTTTTTTTTTTACTGCCTCAGCAGCTCAGACTGAATCCCTTCAATTCAAGATGGCACTGAATCTGCTAATTGCGATGTGAATAAATTCCGCAGCAGGGGAGGAAGAAAAAAAAAATCACTTCAAGTTGAGTCTCATTCCACTAAGGGGACGCCATCACTTCTTGTATATGGTGCAACAATTGGCTCCCACATTGCAGAAGACCTCAGCGTCTTTCGATGGGGTGGCCGATGTCCCATTTGGTGCAATGTTCCATCCATGAACAAGGGAGAACATCTTTGGGTGTCTTCAATAACCCAGATGTTTGCAGTGGAAGCGGTCACTATGAGATATGAAGGACCAGCCCTGATGAGCTTCCACTGGCAAGAGAGAAGAGAGATGAATGAGCTGGTTGGTGGCTGTTGAGCCGGGGAAGAACTAGAGTCCAGGAGAGTCCTTACAAGAACCTGTATGGACCTTCATCAGGTCCAAGATCCTAAATGAAACGAGGACATTGAGACGGCTCGCATTCCACAATTCTTATCGAGCCACTGAGGTCAAAGCCAACGCTGTTGGATCTTCATAAAAGCCAAGTGGAGCCAGTAAGCTTAAAACTCGTTAGTGTAAATACCCCATCGTGAAGCGGTAGGAGTTTACTTTTAATGTTTCTAAGGCTCCACCACTTAATTGTTTATTTCTAAAGAGTCGGCGAAAGTGAATTCCGCCACCGTTACTGATCGTCGGGATAATGTTCTCAAAAGTATCATTAATGCACTCGAAAACAAACCACACAGACCTGCTCGCTAATCCCAGAGCTTCACATTCGTTGCCAAATTGATATTTGCTGGCTCCATGCCTCACCGGTTCAGCTGCGGGCAAATCGAGTTGCGCCAGAGGACGATCCAAGTTCACGCGAAGGTTACAAAGTCTACAAAGTCTTCTGCAGAGTCAAGAGTCCTCATTAAAGCCAACAGGGACTACCAGGACAATCGGCTACGGGGAACATTCGGCTGCAGCAGAGACCAACGTTAGAGCAGGTCTACAATCCCCTGCCATGAACTCAGGTTAATTATCATACTTCCCATGTGTCCCTCTTTAGTTTGTTCAGTCCTGCTTTGGTCCATTAAGTCTTGATGCCTCTCCTTTGTCCCCCAATACCCCTCTGTTTGCTGGGTATGAGGGTATCACAGGGTTCTACAGCCCTAAAAGTCCCAATAATGTGTATGGAAACAGCTTTATAAATTAAACGGGGTAAATAAAACCCATTATTCTTCTTTTAAACCCCCCCGTTACACAAATACCCAGCAATGGGGCAAAAAGTCACATAAAACGTCTCGGTAAAGTCCCGCACCTAGACACACTTCTACCCATACCCCAAAAGCAAAAATGCCCTTCTATGGCCATTTGGCCAACGCATCATCATCATCATATATTTTAAAAATACTGTTTTCTACAGAAAAAACTGAAACTCCTATAATTAGGACAAGCATTTGGGGGAACTGTGCCCCATTCCGTACCAAATTACCTATTTTTCAACATTTTCATTAACCATCATAGAACGTTATTTAGAAAAAGAAATACTTCTTTCCGAACAAAATTACATCCATCGTAAAAAAATAAATAAAAAAAATAGTTAAAAAAGAGGCCATTTTTATAAATTAAAATGTCAAGAGACCTGGAAGAAAAGGTTACGTAAAATTAACTAATTTAAAAGTTGCGTATATTTTGACAGATTGGGTCAAAATGAAACGTTGTTTGTGTGTGCGTCGGGGTAATTATTTCTATCAATATTATCAAGTCTATAATGAGGTCATAATTACCGTTACAGCAGCTAAAAGATAAAAAGTTCCAAACAAATACCGGTCTGTCTCGAGTACATCAAACGACTCCGGTAACAGAGGTTATGGAAAAAGAGGACAAGACCTTCGGAAACAAACCCCACGTAACCCCGATCACACCTCGGCTAATCCAATTACACATTAACCCCTAGCTTCCCACACCACTGGATTGACTGATACAATGTAATCCATTTACAGACTAAATCCTGATCCTATCATAGCGTTAAAGAGGCAGAACCCCCAGCACTGTATACAGTAACAACCCCCCCCCCGTGCTGTATACAGTAATATAACCCCCCGGCGCTATATACAGTAATATAACCCCCAGCGCTGTATACAGTAATATAACCCCCCAGCGCTGTATACAGTAATATAACCCCCCAGCGCTGTATACAGTAATATAACCCCCCAGCGCTGTATACAGTAATATAACCCCCCAGCGCTGTATACAGTAATATAACCCCCCAGCGCTGTATACAGTAATATAACCCCCCAGCGCTGTATACAGTAATATAACCCCCCAGCGCTGTATACAGTAATATAACCCCCCAGCGCTGTATACAGTAATATAACCCCAGCGCTGTATACAGTAATATAACCCCCCAGCGCTGTATACAGTAATATAACCCCAGCGCTGTATACAGTAATATAACCCCCAGCACTGTATACAGTAATATAACCCCCAGCTCTGACTAAGTAATATAACCCCAGCGCTGTATACAGTAATATAACCCCAGCGCTGTATACAGTAATATAACCCCCAGCACTCTATACAGTAATATACACCCCCAGCGCTGTATACAGCAATAACCCCCAGCGCTGTATACAGCAATAACCCCCAGCGCTGTATACAGCAATAACCCCCAGCGCTGTATACAGCAATAACCCCCAGCGCTGTATACAGCAATAACCCCCAGCGCTGTATACAGCAATAACCCCCAGCGCTGTATACAGTAATATAACCCCCAGCGCTGTATACAGCAATAACCCCCAGCGCTGTATACAGCAATAACCCCCAGCGCTGTATACAGCAATAACCCCCAGCGCTGTATACAGTAATAACCCCCAGCGCTGTATACAGTAATATAACCCCCAGCGCTGTATACAGTAATATAACCCCCCAGCGCTGTATACAGCAATAACCCCCAGCGCTGTATACAGCAATAACCCCCAGCGCTGTATACAGTAATATAACCCCCAGCGCTGTATACAGCAATAACCCCCAGCGCTGTATACAGCAATAACCCCCAGCGCTGTATACAGTAATAACCCCCAGCGCTGTATACAGTAATATAACCCCCAGCGCTGTATACAGTAATATAACCCCCAGCGCTGTATACAGCTATAACCCCCAGCGCTGTATAAGACTGAGCAATTCAATTGTTCCCCACAGGCAGTATGATAAGGAGTCGGGGGGTTTAGTAGATCGGGGATCAGATAACAGAGCGAGATACAAACGGCTGATATGCAGCTGCCTGAAAACTTTATATTACGGGGCAAAAATTACAACTGCTAAAGAAATCAGCCAAATATTTATGAAAAGTTACTTTTAATCTGATACTAGAAACATCGTTTTATGTCGGTTCCACTTTAACGAATGCCTCACATCGCAGATCAAAGATGCCGCTTAGTCCCTCTGGCACTGAAAGCTTTAAAGAGTAATTGTGAAAAATTTTAAATCAAAACACATTTTTTAATTTCTTGTTTATTCACAAAGCGGCAGGACAATCGGGGGGAAAATATCCAAATTCGGGTCATGAGTGGCCGAGAAATTCACTTTTAGTGTCGGTATCAGCGAGGCTCTAAGGAGCACAAAGATCTTTATTCAGCCCCGCACAAATAATGTCATCACAGACGAGGCTGACGGCTTAGTGTCTTTATGCGGCAAAAGAGCAGCCGAAGGGACCACCCGACCGAACGCGTGCCCCCCGGTGACCTCATGCTGGAGACCCAACGATGACAGCTACAGAGCAGGCATGTAAAAGGAATGAAGCTCCCAGCATAAAGCACTGAATTCAGCTCGCCCCACCAAAAGGGGCCGCCGCGGACACCGGGGGCCGTAACAATCTATACCAACCCCCCCCGAAAATCAGGAAAGGAATTCTTCCAAAGAGTTAAGCACGATACAACTAGATTGTAAGCTCCTAGGGAAAGGGTCTCCGTTATACAGTATGCAACAGCAACGGCCATGTGGGCTACGTGGGGCGCGTCTTATTACATCACCAGGAGTGACATCACTATGAAAGCAATCAATAGTACGATCGAGGCATGTCACCCCATCTTATCGCACCCACCCCCGAGAGACACAACGCAAGCCCCGAGACAGCCCAACCTATCATTCTGTTCCTATTAAAACAAAATCCCATTACATGCCGGAACTCACAGATTGCAAGCTCTTGGGGACAAAATCCTGCATTGTCAAACAAGGCAGTGAACTCCTTCAACACATGATCTCCAGATTAGAGTGCTAGCTCCTGGGAACAAGGCTTCCACCCGGCACATCAGTCTGACAACAAGCAATTGAATTTTAACTTCTCTCACAGACAACCCCCCTGCCCCCGGTGCAAAACAAACGCGTACGAACCGGTGCCAGAGACCCTTACTGCCCCTATTGCCCCGCCAACGCTCACGCCGTGCATCAAAAAGGCAGAGACATTTCAATGGAGGGTTTTGGGTGAGAATAACCCATTTTATGCATTATACCGCCAGCCATGGGCAGTCTGCCACACACAGCGCAGGGTCTCCAGGGGTCAGGGGGTAACAAGCAGGGTGAGTCCTGCAGCCAGCGGGTAGTATGGAGGGTAGTATGACGCATACCTGTGCCGGGGCGACTTGGCGAGGAAGCGATCGCACGTAACTCCACGAGGAAGACATTGGCTCCGTACAAAGCTTTGTATTCCCTGCTCTCGCTCCGCAGGCAGGGCAGGAAAATGCAGGAATCTCTTCCTCCTCTCCCTTCTCTCTCCCCCTCCTCCTCCTCTTCTTTCTACCTCCACCCTCCCCCTAAAGCATCCACCTCCCATTAGGTTTCATTCACTGTCCTCCGTCTGCACACAATGAACGCCATCCCCTAATGGAAAAAATATATATATGCACACAATGAAGCCACTTCACCCGCATTGCATTACAACTCCCATCACAGCCAGCCAGCGCTGACCCCCCCCGCCCAGCATCTCGCCCAATTATTTGACCTTATGGCGAAATCTCACATAGTTATCTTCTTACCACCCCTGCTGGGAGGCTACTCCTCTTATTATAAAGACCTTTACCACTGTAGGTTTTTGTACTTCATGTGGAGCTATGTGGCTATGTTGTTATCCCCTTACCACCCCTGCCGGAAGGCGGCTCTCCTCCTATTACAGAGGCCACGATGTTAATCAACATTACATTATCTCTATAAAGAACCATAAATTGTATTGATTAACACGCTTGCCACATCTGCATCCTGGACTTTTAAAGGATTCTATTTTCTGTTAGGCAGATTTGTAAAACATTCCCTTTAATAGCCCTGGGTTAATATATCTAGAATAAAGTCACCTGTATTCAAGCAGGGATTTCAGGAGTCCTTAGTCGAGGGTGATACTTTTTATTGGGCCAACGCATTAAAAAAGACAAAGTTCCGCAAGCTTTCAGGACCTCAGAAGTCTCTTCTTTAGCTGTGAAATGGAAGTGAGAAAAGCCCCGACCAAGATGCTAAGATAGCATTAGCTCCCTCCTGTGTGACGCGGAGAATCTGCCCATTCACCTGCTGATTGGGGTGAATACACATGGTCACTAGGTATGCAAATGGTTAAGCACGTCATGCCTGCCAACAGCCCTAAATTAGCATTACAAAGTCCCAACTACAGCTTCCTGTTTCAAAGTCTTCCCATCAGCCTCTAAAAACCTAAACGGCATTTAGCAATAAGGTGCACTGAGTTACAGCGCCTGCCCGACCCTATAGGCACCGCAGGCAGGTGCCATAGGGGACATCCGTACAGGAGGGGGCGCCAGAGACACCGTCCCCCCAAAGGGTTAATATCAGGATAATGCGTTAGCGTCTGAAGCACCTCCGGATCTGGATCCATTTATTTACATCCCCACGATCCCCACTGCCCACAAAAGCGGCACAGTGGAACTAGTGCCTGAAAATCAGGACTGTCCGGGGGAAACGGGGATTGTTGGGAGGTATGCCACAACTGCAGAAAACCGCACATCCAACAGCGGAAAAATATTTCCGGCCCTGAAGGGGTTAAAGCGTTTCATGGTATACCGATAAAATAACCCAATAATCCTAACAATAATAACCGTGTACGTTATAAGATAAGGAATTCTTGCTCAGGCTGGGAAAGGGAATTTGGAGCGAAATGCAGCAAGTTACTGAAAGTTTGGGTCATTTAGAAAATCCTTATTTTTGAAACTTTGTCCATTAAAATAACATGAAATCAGAAATCCAGCGCAATTGGGGTTAATGTTGTAAATGACTATTGTAGCTGATTTTTTATGGAATCTCTTCACAGGCGTACAGAGGCCCTTTATCACTCCCATCACTCCTGTGTTCCAATGGCCCTTTATCACTCCCATCACTCCTGTGCTCCAATGGCCCTTTATCACTCCCATCACTCCTGTGTTCCAACGGCCCTTTATCACTCCTGTGTTCCAATGGCCCTTTATCACTCCCATCACTCCTGTGTTCCAATGGCCCTTTATCACTCCCATCACTCCTGTGTTCCAATGGCCCTTTATCACTCCCATCACTCCTGTGTTCCAATGGCCCTTTATCACTCCCATCACTCCTGTGTTCCAATGGCCCTTTATCACTCCCATCACTCCTGTGTTCCAATGGCCCTTTATCACTCCCATCACTCCTGTGTTCCAATGGCCCTTTATCACTCCCATCACTCCTGTGTTCCAATGGCCCTTTATCACTCCCATCACTCCTGTGTTCCAATGGCACGTTGTGTTCGCTGATCCAAGTTTAAGTTTGAAAGGTTGATTGATGGTTAGAAACCCTTTTGTAATTATTTTACAGCCAGAAATGTCCTCGTTTTCCATGAAAGCAGCTCAGTGACCCCAAACTTCTGACCGGTAGTGGAAGCCCCCGGGAGAGATGCGGGGACAGGGGGCAGGATGCCATGTATTTTTTTTCTTCCCCAGTCCTGGGAACGGGACGTTTCCTTTCGAATCCCAGTTTATAAACAATGTGTTAATGCCCCGGAGTACCAGAAGCCGTGTGATGAAGCACAGACTGTTTTAACCTTCAAGTTCCCGGCAGCCCAGCCCGTTATGGAAGGAAGGAGAAAGTACAGGGCGAGCAGAAATATAGAACCTGCCGGCAGATCGGCCCCCATTCGGCCCCCGTCTACTCGCCCGTTTCTCCTGCTGTAAAGACTCAAACCTTAATCAGTCGTTGGTCTCGTCTTAGATTCAGGAGCCGTATGCCTATCCCATGCATGTTTAACTCCCCTCGCTGTATTACCCTCTACCATCCCTGCTGGGAGTCTGTTCCACTGATCTACCACCCTCAGTAAAGTAGACCTTCCTTCCATTCCATTTAAGCCTTTGACCCTCTTAGTTTAAGACTTAACATCAGTGTCACAGAATGCGATGTTTGTTTGTTATGTTTATGTTTATATTATTCTGCTTCCTGTATTATGGATTCATTTTATTTTTCTTTCCACCAACACGTTTTTAACATCCTGGAAACATAGAAAAGAAATCAAATATTTCAGTTGCTATTTTTTTAAACCCTGGCCACCTTAAAAAAAAAAAAAAAAAGTATATTCCTATAATCCAGACCACAAATCTCTTCTTTAAGTACTGATGCACGGGGGGGGGGGGGGGTACTTTCTGCATTTGCCCCTTTGCCCATGATGCTGGCACAGCCGTGGTGCGCGGGGGGCATTAGATCGTAAGCCCCCCTCGATGGCTGCTCCGAACTCTTATTCCAAACCACAAAGCCCTGGAGCTCCATCCGGCAGGATCCTGATGCGAAAACCAGAAGGGGCTTGGAAGGAAATCTTCCATTAGGGGGACGCACTCAGCAGGAGTCTCGGCTTCGCGCATGGACAACGCCACCAGCGCTTAACGCGAGGCTCACATCCGCTGCGCCAGGCACGAGGAGCTGCAAGCCGCAAGATGACGGACTGCAATGCCTATTATCCTCAGGCAGATGGCCCGGTATGCCGTAGCTTAATGTAACCATGTGCCAAACCTACAGTGTCATTGTTATGGCTTATTACTGTAGCAGGGTCTGGCATTGGCAAATCAGTTTCCTGTCCTGAAGATCCCTCCCCTTTTTCCCACCCTTACAAAGGCTGCCTGAACCAATCAGCAACAATCAGCAACTTAGCGCCAGGAAAGATAACGTAACGGGGAAAGATGTTTATGCAGAACTGGACGCTGGCTGCTCCCGCATGGATATATAGTGTTGGTTTCTATCTTTACTCCTATGGCATACCACTTCTGCTGGGAGGCCGTCCACTCATCTACCACCCTTTCAGTACAGTAAGACAGGCATACTTTGTTCTAAAACTCTTAGAATGATGTTCTGCCCCCAATGGTTTTCATATGCAAACAGCTTGAAGATTCCTTGAAAAGGTTTCCTCCGGGACTGCGGAGATTCCTGTAGCAGTTAGAAAAGCGTCTGACCTTTCTACGAACTTCTAAATCCGCAAGTGTGGCCCCCACAGTCCTCTTCGATGTTTATGGTGGGGAGGACTGTGGGGGCCAAACTTCAGTTACACAAGATAATCCGTTTTAATTCGTTATCTCGTTGCAGATATGGAAAACAACGCTGTTTTGGGGAGGAAAAAAAACAAAACCACAGGCATCCCAAAAAACGGTTGCCATGAAGCTCCAGAACGATTACCGACCCGTACGTTGCCTGCTAAGAACGTATTTTTGGAGCTTTTCACCCGGGGAAGGGTTTCTTTATGTATCGCTCGGCTTCTCTGGTTATCATTCATTAACCAGAACTTTCAAAAGGATCCCGGAGTTATCCTGAGACGCGGAAAACAGTCCCTGCAGGCCGAAAAACAAGAAGAATGTCCCAGGGAGTGATCTACTTAACGGGTCTTTACTACAGCATCCCTAAAAAAAAAAAAAAAAAAAAAAGCAAAGGGTTAACACCACGGGCTCCGTTCTGCAGTGCGTGCGGCCCACCGAGGGGCCACCACGTTACCCCTTTACTTTTTCTTTTTTTTTTTATAGGGGCTAAAGTTCAGACGGAATCAGAAATAGCCGAAATAATGATAAAAGAAGCCGGCTTTTCTGAAAACCAGAAGAATACGGCGGGTAATAAATCCTCCGCTGCGTTCGTTTCGTCCATCGATCATGCCGAGATCACAATATCCGATCGGAATTGATCAATGTGATAAGCTCTCGGAGCGAATAAATCGCAGATTAAAATATATATTTAATAATATTTAATTATGGGTTGGGTTTTTTTTTCAATCATTTTATAACGTGATGAAAAAATTCCAAATAGTCAAAACGCTAAAAAAAAATAAAACAATTTTTAAATATATATTTTTTACATTTATTGTTCCAGCCTGAATTCCCAAAGTCTGTTTCTTCTACACTACTGGTAGCCACTCTCTAGCATTTAAAGGGTTAACCCCCCAGGGGAAACGACTCTCTGCCAAGAAATACTCACACAGCCAGTACAACCAGAAAGACGCCTCGGCTCCCGACAGCGAACAATAACCTGACAATAACCATTCGCCCGTCAAGTGGGATAACGCATTGTTAATACATAGTGCGCTGCCCTGGTACTGGAACGGGTTAAGCTATGGGGTCGCTGCGTGTTTGTGCGGTGACGCGGCGTCCATACGTGGCCCCCATCAAGGCTACAAGCGCTGCCAAAAAGGAGGACTCTCATGCCTGGAGCATTAGACCCGGCGTGTGTCTACCCTGCACGCCAACGACGTTCTAGAATGTCTACAAAGTCCAAATTGTTATGTGATGGGCTACTAGTTATGTCTGTTGTACAGCGCTGCAGAATATGATGGCGCTAAGAACAACAACATGTTGGGGATACCTGGGGAACGTACATCCTACAGACATGATGTAGTCAACAGGTGACGGCCAACAGATTGGCAGCCTGTAGCTCATATAACACTTATACATAACAGAGGCTGGCAGAGGCACATGGAAGCTGGAGTTTGACAACAGCTGGGGGGCTGCCTATAATAACCAGCACTAGGCGCCCCCCCCCGCTATACTTGTACAGCATTATGACATCACGCTTTGTTCATTTTCCACGAGTGGTGGAGACGCAATGTCGATGAGGGTTCCTCTCATGCCACGTCCCATCTCAGCCTCTGTTTCTGGAGATTCCCGATACGTTGATAATAATCTGATCGTATTGGTTCATGGTTTACGAAAGCCTATGGCCGTGACATAAGCTCGGTTTATCAGGACTGTTGGCAGCTGTGCCTGCTGAAGACGCTATTCCAGGGGACGATTCTCCGTACAACCAAAGCACCACTTACTCGGGGAGATCCTGGAGGCTACAACTCTCTCCACACCCAATTCTGATCATTTTTGCACGTCCTCCACCCTTGTCGAATTTAACCCCCGGGGGCCTGGTTGTACGATTTTTTATTTTTTTTTTTGCCTCGGAAGAGTTAAAAAAAGAAAGCTTTGCCGGAGATTACTGGGTGAGGGAGGATTTGCCTGCTGTCACGTTCTGTCTGCTTGTATCCCCACCAGCTGGAAAACCTCAGGCACTTTTTTTTTTTTTCCCCATTCTCACATATTCTGTTTTTGAATTTTGTGCCTGCGCAGAGTTAAAAGCGAGTGAGACAATGGACCATTACTGAAGGCAGGAGGACGCCGATAACGGAGAACTATCTTACGCCGAGAGTATTAAAAAAAAAAAAATATATATATATAAAAGAACTCCGGAGCTGCGGCAGAATACTAATTTCCAGCCCAACAAATCATTTTTATTTTTTTTTTTGCTCCAGTAAATATTTCTGTGTGAACAATTAGTTGCACACTGAGCTGTCTCGTACCCGAGAGGGATACAACCAATTAATCAAAGCAAAACAGATACAGTATTATAATAAACACAGGGACAGGAGCTGTAGAGCAATTACAACTCGCTTCCCCATCACGGCGTTTATTAAAACGGTGGAAATTATAGAATCTTGGCAAGATCCGGGTTCCGAACACAAAGGAAGAGTCGTCGCGGGAGAACCTTTTCTCCAAAGTGCGAGAAACCGAAGAAAGCCCAACTGTTTGTCTTGGCCCCGGCTGGAGGCTGATAGCTTGGGCCAACCTGAGATGGCCAAAAAAGAACGTGCGAAGAAAGCCATACTCCATTTGTTGCAAAGGTGTGCCTTGGACCCAATGGAGCTCCTCAACCAACTCTTCTGGTGGTCTAGTAGAGGAAAGAAGACACCGCCGTGTATCCATTGACACCGACAGGTCGAAGTGTATGGAAGCTCCTTGGTATGACCTCCTTATCCTGACCCCCAAGTCATCGCCAAGACGGAGTGACATCCCACCGTCCACTTCCACCAGGCCGCAGGCCATTAATAATCTGCAGAAACTCTGGATTTTGCAGTGTATTCCAGAAAACCAAGGACTAGACCTGTGTGCAAGGACAGCGTGGAGCATTTTGCCAAAATGGTATCGATGTCTTCACACAACAGCCAGGAAAGAGGGGCATCAGAGAGGAAAGAGGGGCACCAGGGGGAGGGAAAGAGGGTCTGGCGCTCAAAGAAGGATTGGACAGATATTGAAAAAACTTTTCTAGTTGGTTTTATGTGATTAAAACTTAAAAAGGAAAGAATAAAATGAGAGACCTGGTAAAGTATGTTTGCTCAGCGTGCAGGGTGACGTGCGCCCATAACTCACAGGAAAACATTCTTGGCTTATCCAGTAGCGCTAATGGCCCAAATCACGGCAAGAGGCATGAGTTTGGAAGGGGGGGGGCTTAACACTTTGATTTAAAATAAGAGGAAATCCAGCGCAGAAATGAAAACGACATCACAGCGCACCTCGGCAGGCTACGGGATATTAAATCAAAGCCCCTGCCTGCCAAGACGGACGGCGTGGCAAGCGGCCAGACATGGGCCTCGGGAGCTTGCCTGGCGTCTGGTTCAGACGGGAAGAAAAGTGCTTCTCCATCAGCATACCTGGGAGACCGCAGGGTTTGCCCCGGAGTCTCTGTGCTTTTGCCCCAATCTCAGGGTGAAGGGGCAGATTCTCTGGGTCACACAGTCTGACTCCTTCCTATTCCCGCTGTGATCATATATAAGACTCCCAGTTGGTGCTTTTGCTCCCAGTATGATATGGTTGACATCCCTACTTGAATGCAGGTGACTCAATTAAGTGTCTCTTTAAATAATGACAAGTCGAGGTTTCCATGAGGGCCGGCATTAGAGCCATTTGGGTAACACAAGTGACTTCATAGGATCTCCGCAATGGGCAATTAAGGGGTTAATATTTAAGGTCTCAGGGTCAGCTGATATAGAACATTCCCAGGTATATATACAAACTCAACCTCCATTGGAGGAAAACAAATCATCTTTTAATATAATACGCAGTAAGGCATGAGCGCGAGCTCCGCGGAGAAACAAAACAAAGCCTTTAAAAGCAATTATAGATTTATCCGCTGAGATTTAATAAACCATAAAAAGAATTAAAAATAAAATAAACGTCTTTGTATCCACGCTCTGAGCTGACCTGCGAAAAAAATGAGATGACGCGGGATACGTTCACCCCACCAAGTTTAAATAAGTCTGCGAGTTTGAAAGCGGAGAAGTAATTTAGCGCAGAGCTCGTGATTGACCTCCATCTGAAAATGTGATTAAAAAAACCCAACAAAACCAGCAATTTACAGAAATAAAATGTGCGTGCCCCAAAAACACCGTCTCAAAAGCAATCAAGTTTCGTACAATTTTTCTTCAATTTTAGCTGCTCTCGTCCCACGCTTACTAATTGTCCACGTCATTTCTAAATTAAACTGCCAACTGTCCCTGTTTAATTTGGCCAGTCCCTCTTTTCAACCCCAAATCCCCTGATGCGCCCTCTTTTCTAGGAGGTCAGAATGTTTGCTGGGGATGAGGGTATCGCAGGGTTCTACGGCCCTAAGAGCCCCGATAATGTGTATAGAAACAGCAGAAAATGGCTTTATAAATTAAAGGGTATATAAACAAAAACACAGAATTCTCTCTCCGTAAACACCGTACATGGGGCCGAAATTCTTTAAACAGGGCCAGTCCGACGTGGACCCAATGAACTAAGTCGGTAAAGTCCTCGTGATGGTTTTTCGAGGCGACGTTGGATTTTTACAAGCTTTTAGGCTAATTAGCGATGGCATAAGTAGGTTACGATCCATATGGAAGCCGTCGTGAAAGCATCGCGCATGCAGACTGGTGACTGACTCTTGGAACCAAGTTAAAAAGTGTTTGTTTCCAGACATTCAAAGGAGTGTTGAGTGGCCCCTTTTATCTGAAGCGGCTGTCTGCGGACCGCTTGCACAGCTAAATCTTCTCGTCTTATCTCGTTGTTAGATAATGACCTTCTGGATGAGGGTAAAGATAGCGCTTGGCTAACAAACACTTCCCATTTTCCCATTTACAAGCCACAGCAAAGCAACGCAGCACATGAAGGGGTGGGGGTTCTTCAACAGAAGCTGATAAACATTGACCCTTAGAACACCCGAGGGGTGTAAGAATTATATGAGTGCTAAGCCTTGTGTCAATAAAGATTTGTTTCTTCAAAATGCATTAGTGCTGTTTTTTGGTGTCGATATAGGTGAAACGTACTTGTGCATATCGATAAAGTTTAAATAAACAAAACATGAAGAAGCGTATCTGTGGTCAGTCGGCAGGCCCATTAATAATGGTTAGGTGTAATTGTAACTGGGAACTCAACTTCCTGCTTGGGCTGACGTTAGGATTCCAGAGTCAACCTGCGCTAAGGGATCATGGGTAACGGAGGGAAATTTGCATGAAGTTACCATGGTGATCATGGTTATACATTCAGCGGGTAATAAAACAAGTGATACATGGTTTTCAATGTTGCATTAAGTTTGGCTTCTCTTTTCCGAATGCGAGAGGGCGGTCCCGCTGACGGCGGCGGGTAGTCCCGGTGAAGCGCAGCCGGGTCACCCACCTCCCCTCGCCCCATAAACTGGCAGCTTTCAGCGGGACTACCCGCCGCCGTCAGTGGGACCGCCCTCTCGCATTCGGAAAAGAGAAGCCAAACTTAATGCAACATTGAAAACCATGTATCACTTGTTTTATTACCCGCTGAATGTATAACCATGATCACCATGGTAACTTCATGCAAATTTCCCTCCGTTACCCATGATCCCTTAGCGCAGGTTGGCTCTGGAATCCTAACGTCAGCCCAAGCAGGAAGTTGTAACCCACTTCCTGGGCTTTTCCCGCACTGAGCAGCTATGAAAACTAAAAAATATTTTATATACCGTATTTGCTCGATTATAAGACGACCCCCCAAAATCTGAATATTAATTTAGGAAAAAAAAGAAAAAGCCTGAATATAAGATGGCCCTATAGGAAAAAAGTTTTACCAGTAAATGTTAATTCATGTAAACTATTACATTTTTTAATAAAAGCTATGATTGAGAAAAATATTTTTTTGTTTTTATTTCCTTGTCACATCTGCCCCCAGGCTTGCCACTCCAATATGGCACTGTGGCCCATGATATGCCTTTTAACCCTCTATATGCCACTGTGCCCCATGATATGCCTTTTAACCCCCTATGTGCCACTCTGCCTCCAGAAATGCCTTATACCCCTATATGCCACTCTGGCATTTAGGGGGTTAAAAGGCATATTATGGGGCAGAGTGGCATATAGGGAGGTATAAGGCATTTCAGGTGGCAGAGTGGCGTTCAGGGGGTTAAAAGGCATTTCATAGAGCACTCTGCCTTCAGAAATGCCCTATGCCCCCATTTAACACCCCCCCCCCACTTACTGGGGCTTCCAATTTCCTGCTGTATACCGGGGCACCAGTCTTCCTTCTGCATCCCCCCCATTTAACACTCCACCCCACCCTACCCCACCCCACACACTTACCGGTGCTTCCAATTTCCTGCTGTATACAGGGGCAGCGGGTTGACGTCCACGCTATCCGCGTAGACAACTTACGCTGCAGCCAGAAGGAGGTGTGGCTACCAGCGGGGGTTGTCTGCATCCATCGCGCAGACTTTCCCCGGCTGTCAGAGATCAGAGTGTGTGTGTGGGGGGGGGTGTTAAATGGGGGGGGTGGGACAGAAGGATCCAGGTCCCCTGCAGCTGTGGGGGATCTGGATCTTAGTCTCATAGTCAGACCTCTATTTGAGGTCTGATTATCGGGGTCGTCTTCTAATCAGACCTCAAAAGCATTTGCTCTGAAAAAAACCTCGTCTTATAATCGAGCAAATACGGTACATTTAGAATAAATCTATAAAGTCTAGAAATCTATCAAATCTATAAAATAACAGGTTCTAAAAGAGATACAACACGAGACAAAAAGAAAAATACTTTGCAGATGTGGCATCGCGCCCGTGCGCTGTTATAAATCAGTCGTGGTTGGTCTGTAGGCCGACGTGTGTTTTTCATAAATTGTTGGCGCTATATAAATAAATAAATAATAATAATAATAATAATAATAATAATGTGTCTGCACAAACACATACAGAAAATAAAATCATGTCCAGCAGACGGTTTATATAATAGTCCAACCCATCACCCTAACCCAGGGGTGTCCAACCTGCGGCCCTCCAGCTGCTGCAGGACTACATCTCCCATACTCCTCAGCCAGCTCCTTAGCTGAAAGAGCATTATGGGAGATGTAGTCCTGCAGCAGCTGGAGGGCCGCAGGTTGGACACTCCTGCCCTAACCCTTTTAGAACCTCCATAACGCAGATTGACCAACTTTGTAGGACCCCGACAGGAATGTCTACCCAATTGATCACCTAAAAATACAGCGCCGCACATGGATGGACTGTTTTAACAGCATCTGAGATGAGCAAATTGTGGGAGTTGCAGTCCAACACCAGAGCAAACATGTGTGCAGATCGTCCTTAAAGGGGTCACAGCTGCGGAATGACAATGTATTTACCCCTATAGAGTGTATACAGCTGGCCCGTGAAAAAAAAACATAAAAAAACCTAGAACAGGTTTCTCTGGACACCTTAAAACATTTTGTCCAGGGGGGAAAAAAAAAAAAGTATGAGGCTCCTCTATGACCTCCAGGACGAAAGAGAAAAGGAGCTCCGCGTTGTACGCGGGTAAATTTAGTTCATGTGCGTCAACGGAGCGAAGGAAGGCCAGGCGTGAAATGTAGAGCAACGTGGAAAATTAATCTACAGCGTGGAGTAATCTTCTCTTTTAATTACTCTGGGGAAAAGACAATTTATGTTTTGGAGGGTCACATCTCCTCTGATGGAGAGAAAGAAAGATTACGGAGCGTGGAAATCAGATTTAAAGTCTGTTACTAGTATCCTCCTTTCTCCTTTTTTTCCCTTGAAAAACTGTGGTTGTGAAACGATCGCCCAAAAGAATGGCGGAAATCATGGCGTTAAAGGAACCTTGTGGAGTCTCCAAGAACGTCTTATAGTAGGAAGCGTTCATTCACGGTGGCACACGCGAGACTCATATCCTTTCCATTCACTACTAAAAGAAAGGGCACAGGTGCGAACGGAGACAAGAGCGTGACTCGAGAGTCACAGAAATAGTCCGGCCATCGGCCGAGTCTCGTCTGTCTACAAAAGAAAATTCTGAGAGGAGAGGAAGGCGAGGCATCTTTACAAAAAAAGCGGCAAAACATTCAATGAAGACGTAAGAGAACGATTGTGTCTGAAAACCAGACTGCCGTGGCAGGCAGCGTGCACACCTGTACGAAAGAGCTAGCCTTCTCGTTCATTAAACTGAAATAGATTAAAAGCTAATAACATGTTTGATATGGTAGCTTAAAGGGACCATTTTTTCCTTTATCGAGTACTTAACACAGAATACTTATTATATTATAACATAGTAATTTAGGTTGACCATCAAGCTCGGCCTTGCGGTTGATGCAGAATATGGCCTTCAAAAAGTAAGAAAACTGATCCCGTACATAAACACTTCAAACACTCCATGCACCGACAGACGATCTTCCTTAACACGACGGCAGGTTCTTTTCTGAACCTTCTGAAGACCATCTTTGAACACCATACTGGACGTTTGAGAGGACAACAGAACCTTCAAAGTACTTTTCTATGAATCATTCGTATAAAGACCACGTCCGATAAATACATAACCCATGCTGTTGCACTACTAAGCAAGAGTTGGGAGATGTTTTTACTATTGAGAAACTGGATAATAATAATTAAAAGCCACAGAAGATTCTCATTTTTGGAGCAGCATCTTCAAAAACCATCATTCCTCTTTTTTTGGGGGATCCAAAGTAAAGCCCAATATGGTCTGCGTCCAAAGTCAGGCATGGGATAGACATATGGCTCCTGAATCTAAGACGAGACCAACAACCAATTAAGGAGTCTTTACAGCAGGGCAGACTAGACGGGGGCCAATCTGCCGGCAGGTTCTAGGGTTTATATGGCATCAGAGATCGACTAAATTAAACATTACCTTGAATGCATTAAAATAAATTTTTATTTTCATTTTCCTTTGTTGTTTGGTTATATAAATATTAATAAAATTAAAAAAGGGCTAGGCAGGGCAGTAGTGGACAGATTCCCGACAGAAGCCTTAGAACCCTGGTAAGTGCCATTGTTTTATCTCTAATCTCTTGCACACATTGTGTTTTTGTGATGCTGCATAGAGCATTATCAGCGTGCATGTCTGATAACGCACAGTATGTAGAAGCGTGATCTCTATTTACTAAAGTTAATGAGTAAGAACTTCAGGAGAGGAAGCCAAGTCGACAAAGAGAACCGATATTTCGAGTTGGCTTCTCACACGTACATTGTATGGATGTGGAACCTATTTAAAGTCAAGAATTGTTTAAAACTGGGAGATAACACAATCTAAAGATAGTAATTGTTCTTTTTTCCTTGTATCTATGTCTTGTAAACATGTCGGAGAAGAAGTTAACACGCGTTATCATCATAGTGAAGCTCCTATATCTTCTCCAGTATTGACTCGCTGAAGCACCAAGCCATGGGCTGTCTGATAAAAGATGGAGACACGGAGACCGGGACATTTAAATGCCACCATGCTTCCTGGACCAGCTATTGTAATAATGGATGTTGCCCCCTTGTCCTTCAATACGTAAAACCCAGGCCTACATAACCCGGCCCGGACTAGAGCTTCCTCGGCACTCAATAGATACACAGTCACACAGTTTTCAACGCTAATTATTTATTATTTTGTTTATGCTATGAGGATAGCGTGAAGGAGACACCATGAGAGAAAACAGAAGAAGGTCATGGAACGATCACCTCAGAATTCAGAAGTATCATTTAAAATTGTGACCTGGTATACCACGGAGATGCTCCATTGCTCCCTTGATTTGGCCGTCAGCCAACGAATGAATCACCTTGGGAAAGGTAAACGTTGGCGCCGTCAGCCACCGGTCCACCAGGCATTTGCTCAGTTTAGTTGGTGGCCAGCCCAGACCTGGTTCTACTGTACTTATTATGTGACAGCCCTTATTGTGCCTCACCCACCCCCAACAAAAATTACATATAAAAGTAATTATTATAAAATAATACTTTGGACAAGACGCCATTTAAATCCACCGGTGGTTAGAAGGCAATAGGGGCATGTTGGCAAGTTGTCCAAACAAGTCCTCCAAAGCAGGTACTCCAAACTTAATCAAGCGTCCTGCTTTATAGACAATCTCCACAACGCCTGCTGGACCGGTGCAGTACTTGGTACAGCGGCTAATGACTCGTTTTGTTAAATCCCAGAGCCTTTTACCCTCATCGCTCGCTAACTGCTCTTCCCCGTAGCCTCCGACGCTGCAGACCATCCTTTTGATTACTTTTGACCCCTTTCTCCTCAGCCTTCCCACCGCAAAAGGTCCCTTTAACCTTCAGTTCATGAATTGTTCCCCCAGGATAACCCCGCTTTGCCACCGATGCCTGCTCCACGTTTGAGAAAAAAAACTCTCTGTAGACTCCCTATTAAAAAAAGTGGCAATAATAAGAGTTTCCTTTTTTATCTGTATTCCAACGCAATGCCACAAAGGCATCGGATCTACACTTGCATTGCCATGTGTACGTTTTTTTTTAAACGTTGGCTGCATACTGCCCGCGGGAACTCCGAGGCATTCACTGGTTAGCTGTTACATGCACTGTAAATGTGAATGTTTATTACATTATTTTGCCCTCAGCAGTATGTAACGCGGTTCTCTATAATATAATGGTTTTCCTGCCCCCGTGTACATTATATTCCAGGACATTAAACCCATCTGATTGGCCTGTTTATTCTACAAAACTGGGTCATGTTGTACGTGGGCTGCGTTTAAAATATGTCCCTCTAGATTATATACATTAATATATATAAATATATATATTATACACAATATTATATATATAAAAATAGAATTGTGACTACAAAAGCTGATCTGCCAAATATGACAAAATCAGCTTTCCTAGCGAAAAAGCAGCCTTCGTAACCCCTCTTCTCAGAATCTACATGATTATTCCTTCCTGTTAGGATATCTCTGTTCTATTGCTAAGTTGCTGATTGTTGCCGATTGGCTCACACAGCCTTTGTAAAGGTGGGAGGGGCTGAAGGGAACTTCAGGACAGGAAATTGATGAGATGATGCTGATTCTGCCACAGGCTGCCTCCGATCTCAGCTTCCATGGGGTGTCGTTTTAATGCATCCGGGACAATTACACTAATCGACAAGCAAAAGGCATGTTTTGATGGACGTTTATTAGTGCTGAAAGCCCAATATGCCACAAATTTGACACAATTATGGCCTTCTTTATTAATGCCGTCGCAGCCTATAGCAACAATATCTCCTGCCTGCCAAGTATTCCTACAGCTTTAATACATTTGTGTCCAGACAGTCTATTTTGGGTTGTTTTATCTAATTCGCACTTGAGGAAGCATCTGATGAGTCTATAAATCTTCCTATTTTACCCAATTAGTTCTAGGGAGAAATGTCGCTTTACATTTTCCATCCTCCTCCTGCACCGATTCCCTTGTAAACAAAACCTTTTAACTTAACGAACTCTAAAAAAGATGGATTTCCATCAGGAACCCCACGCTCATTTTGTCATCTATACCAAAACAGGCGTAAA
Organism: Spea hammondii; assembly: GCA_029215755.1. Lineage (NCBI taxonomy): Eukaryota > Metazoa > Chordata > Amphibia > Anura > Pelobatidae > Spea > Spea hammondii. The sequence goes on from JARDYJ010000013.1 coordinate 23,520,538, forward strand.
GATGGCCCCTGTCCTTCACCTTAAGTTCTTATAACCTCCTGATCCCCACCAACCATCTACAGTTATAGATCAATACAGCGTAACCGATTCATAGAGAAAAGTGGCTTCATACCACCAAATTCTCCTGATTCGAAACCCAAATCCCTAATGCCCCTCTTTCCTCACCCTGATGCCCTTCTTTCCTCACCCTGATGCCCTTCTTTCCTCACCCTGATGCCCCTCTTTCCTTATTATTTTTAGGGAACGGATTCTTTAACCCGGACGTCCTCTCCAAAGTTCGGAATCTGCATTTAGGCGGAGTCCACCGATTCTGACCACGCATGATATCCGTTCGTTACGTTCTGTAATTTGGAAAATAAACTCTTTGGCTGACACCCCCCCCCCCCCCCCGGCTCCAGAGCCCGTTCGGGAAATGATGGCAAAACATGGGTTTCCGATTACCCAGTTTGTGGAGGAGAAAATTGCATTCCTGGCCGTCTCCGCAGCACAATATCTTTCATCAGCAATAAACAATGGCACAAATTATCTAAAATGAGTTTGTTTTCTGACAAGCAATCAGCGAGAGCCAAGAGGAGAAAACACACATATCCCCAAAAAGAGATCGTCTCCCACACAAAACAAAGAGAGGGCCAAGAGATCTAAAATACCCCCCAATACCCCTACAGTGTCAGTTTCCTCGACCCTCTGATCTTGGAATCTATTCCATTGATCCACTGAGCATTACGTTTTTTATCTTCACCTTTTAAGATAACTTGGGTTTCTCATCAAGTCGAGTGGCGCTTAAGGGGTTACTTTAGCAAACAAAGCAAAACAACAAACTTTTTGCCTCTTCTCACATAAAAACTGAGAATTTGGAGATGGAGATCAGTCCCATCTAGTTGCCCGTTTCTCCTGCTGTAAAGACTCAAACCTTAATCAGCCGTTGGTCTCGTCTTAGATTCAGGAGCCGTATGTCTATCCCACGCATGTTTAAATCCCCTCACTGTATTACCCTCTACCACTTCTGCTGGGAGACTGTTCCATTTATCTATCCTCTTGGTTAGTTAAAGAAGACGGTAGGGAATTATCGCCTGCTGTAAACGAGATCAGAATTCCTCGATTCGAGGTTTGCTCTGCCAATTAGAGCTGGCCGAACGTGAAAAACTCCTGCAGAAGTTAGCGTGGAGATACCACGTTTCACCATAACTTCCACGGGAGATGTTTGGGAAAAGCGGGCATGAATCGCTTGTATGGCGTTTGGGAAACTCAGACGAACTTCTGAAAGTTGCACCTGAAGGATACCGGCCCAAGAGTTTCCTAGCTAGATTTAATGAATGAACCATTAACCACCTTCTCCCGGGAACTTTAAGGTGACCAGCGTTCGGTTCAACTGGAGATTCCATAAAGCCACGGAACCGGCACGCTCATCGATGAGAATGAAGGTAGGAAAGTTTCTACTTAACATAAGAGGCGTTTGTATTTTCATCATACAAACATTTCCCACCCTTCTCTTCAAGAGCTACCAACAAGCTGGAGTTTTACAGCAGAACAGTAGGAATGCAGCATTTGGCCAACAATAACCTCATAAAAGTAATGTTTTATTGCCCGGAATAGGTGGCAACTGCGTGGTCAGGCCTTCCTCTTTCTGGGAACAAAATCCCACACGCCTATACCGTGTTAAATCCCATGACACGTTTGATCTAAAGCAGCGTGTGTCCTTAATTCGTCCTAATAAGTTCCATCAACAGTCACGTGTGACTGGGAACAAGCAAAAATACAAGGGACACACTGTTAAGTGTCTCATCTTTATGCTGGGCCAGCTGAGGTGGGCTAACGGAAGAATATCTATCGCTTCTAGGAAAAAGGGGAAAAAAAATCACATGCCAAACACGAACATGTTGTCGGAGCCACAATTTCACCCACAGAGAAACAAGACAACAAGCGATGTTCTTCCAAAGGAACGTCGAAAGCTCATCGTGGTGACACACTGCCGCCTGCTGGAGCCTGAGTGAACTGCACATACATTGTATCAATAGCAGAATCTAATTTCCAGTACAAATATAATAAATACTGTTTGAGATCCCAGTCGCTCACTACAGGATCATAAAAATGTAGCACACACTTACCTCATCGGGCGACCGGTGGCCTTAAAGTGATATATATATAGGGATTTAAGGGTATAATTCTTAATTTATTCGGCAGTTCTATCTTGTTTCTTTAGAACAGGCAGGTGACTGGGCTGCTAATAAGAGACAAGGAGCGTGTCTCACCCGAGACATTTGGCAGCCGCGGTTATTATTTACAGATATAACAAGGAATGTATGTTTCCAGCAGAAAATGACAACAAGCCCCAGCCGCTGATCCATTCCCTTTCGCTTACCGCTGGACCGGTTTTTCCGGTTAGATTTTCCGCCGCTGAGAAGCATCTTCAAACTGTTGCGAAACATGTCTGCGCCGTCGGGCCGGAATCGAGCTGACGATCTGTAACATGACACAGGGACAGCGATGTCAGAGGCCGGGGTGAAAGCACAAAGTCAGGTAACATGATCGTGACGGATTAACACGTGTTTGGCGGGCGGAAAAAGAATGTATTTTTTTTTTTTTTTTTTTTTTTTTTAAAGAACACGGAACCAAAATATGTGTTTTTTGGATACCTTTTTAAATTCGTTGATTAAGCAAAAGTCTGGTCGTCGGAACGTCAGGGAGAGATCCAACCCAGATTATTGTAGGATCGAGAGGGACTTCTCTTCGGCCAACTTTGGGGTTATTTGGCTAGTTCTAGGTTAACGAGGTCCCGGATACAAACTGTCTGAATTGTCAATATATATATTTTTATCCATAGGAAATGGTTTAATGTATAAAGCCGTTTCCTGCTGTTTCTATACACATTATCGGGGGTTTTAGGGCTGTAGAACCCTGTGATCCCCTCATACCCAGCAAACATTCCGACCTCCTAGAAAAGAGGGGCATCAGGGGATCAAGGGTGGATCATCAGGGATTGGAGGGCCAGAGAGAGACTGGCCAAACTAAACAGGGGCACTTGGCAAGTATGTACCACATAGCTTCTTCATCTTTATTGTATTTGACCACGTTCCATTGTGTTCCAGAGATGTTTTTTTGCCACCGGGGTTGTTGGATGCAAGGTCCCCGATTGTAGGCACTTAATATCTTATCTCATTGCAAGCTCGCATTTGCCCCCTTAGATCTGCCCCAAGGAGCTTGCAATCCCTTCAACCCCTAAGATGCTGCCTCTTCGCTTTATGGAAAAGACAGCCCGCAAGTGCTGGCAGTAAACGGTAACCTCGGGGTTAATGAGCACGGAGTGTCTCTCTTAGGGTATAATTCCACGATCCGTCCTTTAAGTCACCGACGAGAGTCTTAATAGAAGGATCGTTTACACGCTTGTTCCGCCCCTCGCATGCCCAGCGCAGCGGCACAGGGGGAGTCACGGTAATCAGTGACAATTTCTCCATTGTTCCGTGTCCTTGCACACAATCACCTGGGAACGCCGCCAGCATCTACAAACAAAGTTCAGACTCCGCGATCTCACATCCGCCGCGCACGCGGACGACCATTTAATGCCACGTGCCGGGAGGCGAGCAAACCTCAGGACCCTCGGCCACCGCGCTACGGCGTCTGCAGGCGCTCTATAAATCCAATGTCATTTAATGGAGGGGGAGGCGGGTATGGGATAAATGCCAAGTGGCTTATTATGATTTTGGAACACGGCCAATAGATAATTATTTAAAGAGACATTAACACCTGAATTTAAAGGGGGAACGTTCACCTTTTTTTTTTTTATTATTCATAGTATTTTTTTATATTTTGTTTAATATTTTTTGTCAGTTGTAGTTGTTTTTTTCAGGCAGTTGTTTATGAGCCATTTGTAGGTGTTCGTTATCATGCTTCCAATGGGAAAAATAGAATGGCTCGGTCTTAATAAGCAAGTCGGACTCTCTGACTAATGAATGTCTATGGATGAACAGACTTCATCGCTGGCGTAAGGGGATCCTGAAAGCCTCTAGCACTGTTACTTTTCTGTAACGAGGCGTGAATTTCCCTTTAACGGGTTCACGTCACCCCCTACCCTGTGGCCGCATAGATTGGATTTTGCGTGGTGACATGGAGGTCACGCTTCACACAGGGAGGTTATCCTTTAAATTTTTTTTTAATTTTTTTAGTTTCTATGGCAACCACCTATCACTGCCTGCTTTTGTGTCATATGAAAATTAAGTGTTCCCGGCGGAAAAAAATAAAAAATATTGGTTTTAATTGCAAAAAAACCAGCAAATATTGTAATAACCCAAAACGGAGGGATTATCTCAATAAATGAGTGTCCGCGAAACGCGGCGCCTGCCCTCGGTATTCGCGTTAAAATAACGGGAAGGCTCATTGGTTTACATTATCCTTAAAATCTATTGTTAGAAAGAACACCCCACCCGTGGATTCTTAAGGAATAAAACATGGAGGGGAGCAGGGCACACATTTCTAACCCTTTTGTGCACGCCACCGGAGCTTAAACAATGAAAGGGGTACAAACGAAACAAGTGTTCGGTTAAATAGTCATGTGACCTGTGTCTGCCCATAAAGCCCCCCCCGGCAGAAAACTCATGATCTCACGTTATGGCTTTGCTTCTGCTTGGCTTTTACACAGAGGTCCACGAGCCGACACAATGTATCCTTATAAACCGTCAACGTTTACGCCATCGGTTGGGAAAAAGGTGCAACAATGTAGCCATGTCGGCTTTGGCTCTCCAATGGAGATGATCCAAGCTGTAGACGACCTCCTGATCCCGAAAAACATTATGGGCTCCAGGGTTTGAGACAATTTTATGGAATCCCCTTGTCGGTTACCGCGGGGTAACATCGGCTGGGAGTTCGATAATACATTTTGGGATAGCGTCCCTTTAAATGGGTGTCCTGGCGTCACCGGCAGTGAAAAGGTTAAGGAGCATCAGTGACCCATTATAACCCTCGAACCAAATAACCACTAAACACCCGCCTTTGGTGGCCACTCGCAGACCTCTAACGCTATAATTATCTCTGCAGGAGAGGCCTTAAAACAGCAGAGAATTCTATTTAGAGAAATAGATGAAGCCGCGCCGGGTGGAGCGGCTGGCGGGGGAAGGAGAGGGCAGCAAATTAGATGTATCCAAAGGCCGAACGAGGCTCGCTGTAAGCCTCTTAACACGAAGCTTCGCGTCCGAAGGGAGTTTCGGAACTCATTCACGGAATCGGCTTCTGTGTTGCTACCAATACTGGGAGACGGAGCCATGAACCCACTACACCTTAATCACAAAGCTTCTAAGTCAACGGAATCCTTTATATAGCGCCATCGTATTCCACGGCGCTGTACAATAAAGTTAATGTTTCTCACCGCTAAACATTTAAATTACAATCGACTGCAAAGCCGCGTCGGGCAAATAGCGGGAGGCGTATGAAGTCCAACGCGCGCACGCTCATAATCACACGGACACTTAATAACGGTAAAGAAAGCACAAAAATAATAATAACGACGTTAAAAAACTTAATTAATTGGGTTTTAAAAAGGACTGAAACTAAAAACCAGAGAAGACATCAAAAAAAAATCTAATTACTTTTTGTTGGATTATCTGCAGGATTTTGCTGTTTGTGCCGAACATCCAATTGAAAAAATCGGGGGTGGGGGGGTTTGAAAAAACAGATAACAAAATTAATGAGCTCTGCTGCCAAATTCAATTTGGTGGCCACGTTTCGGTCTCTCTGCGGCGGGGATCATTACGGCGGCGTTCCGCCAAAGCGTTCAGCCAGCTAATTCATTTCCCCACATTTACTGCAATTATTTTTTACGCTTTAAGTGGAGACACTTTTTTTTTTTTTTATTCACCCTATTGATGCCTAAACAACGTACGCCAGACAGCGTACCTCCCAAGTGTCCTAATTTAAACGAACAGTCCTTCTTTGGGTCCCAAAACCCCCTTTTCCTTTCCCTTATTTCTAGGAGTAATAATAATAATAATAAAAACATAGAATCTGCCGGCAGATTAGCCCCAAACCTTAATCAGTCGTTGGTCTCATCCTATATGCCTATCCCATGTTTAAATCCCCTCACTGTATTACCCTCTACCACTTCTGCAGGGAAGCTGTTCCACTTATCTACCACCCTCTCAGTAAAGCAGATCCTCAGGCCTTGGCGCACCTACTCGTGCTAACCCCATGTAGTTACAAACACGCATACACGCATACTAACATTAATCTAAACGCGGATTACTCGTGGGTCGATAAACAGCTAAAGGTATGACTATGCCTAATGGGTCTTTATTCCATATTACTCAATGTACGCATCACGTGACGGATAATAGACACCAGGAGAATGAAACGCATTATCTTCCCCGGCCGAGGACACGCGAGAGGGAGCCTCGCGATTGACACCGTTTTAATAAGCTCCACGTAGAAATCTCTCCGGGAGACAATTACGCGTGCGAACTGTTCTTCTCATTGAGGGCTACATCAAATTCAAGCGCGGGCAGCCATCTGGTGTAAAATTATACCTCGAGAAGTCAATAAGAGGCACAGGAGAACGTCCCGGCTGTCTGTCTCTCCCGAGAGCGCCGATAATATGCAGATTTCCAGGGATATCGTCGATGTACCTCATCATTCAACTCAAAGCAGCAGATGTTTGCACTTGTGGACCCTCGGCGGGTTCTTACAGGGATACACAAGCAAAAAGAGCAGCGAGGGACTAACGGCGGACGGCGCATTCCACCAGACGGCGGGCTGCAAAAACACAAATTCCCTTATCTAGAGCAAGGTGTAAAGAGAGTCGTGATGGATACAGAGAGACACCGGGTAATCCTCTAGGGGGTCCTTCTGGGCCATGAGAAGGAGGTGACCCTGTTTAAACAAGTAAATCATTAGGGTGACTAGTCCAGCAGGGAAACTGTTAAAATTTTTGGCTCTGGGTGGTCACCCCAGAGGGCCATCTCGCCAGCATGTCAATCTGCATACTGAGTGCTGGCAGCAAGCGTCTGGCATAAAATAAAAAAAATATACACAGGTTAGTGTCTGTAATGGCTTAAAATTTTTACATTTTAGGTCTGAACATTTTTGAAATGGTGAAAAATACTCAAATCTGAATTTATAAATCGTGATATATAAAAAAATAAATAAATAAATAAATAATAAAATAGCTCTGTACGCGTCTCTAATACATGTGTGTCTAACGTGTGTACCTAATCCGTAAAGTGGGATTTCTGTTGGCAGAAGGTAATCCATTCCAAGCTTCCCTATCGGATCATGTGATTTCCCCGCCGGGTCTCTGTATACAAAAAAACTGCCAATATTTTTTTAGAATTAGGCTTTTTTGGGGGTTCTAGTTTTTTCTTGACCATTATTTCTGGTTCTAGCAAATTTTTGCCGGCAGAACAGCCCCATTCGTACTGCCCGTTTCTCCTGCTGTAAAGACTCAAACCTTAATCAGTCGTTGGTCTCAGGAGCCATATGCCTATCCCATGCATGTATTACCCTCTACCACTTCTGCTGCGAGGCTGTTCCACTTCTATACCACGCTATGAAACATGTTTCACTTGGTTTCTTGAACATCAGATGTGATATCAATCTGTTATGACCTCAAAATCTGTTCTTTGCTTGTAATGGCTACAAACCAGTTCAGATGACATACAACAAAAAGCACATTGCCCCCAATCTCTACTTCTCGGGTTAAAACCCTTATATAAATATTCTTGAAATAGCCAAAATAAGGGAATCTTATACGTGCTTCTATCTTTCTTTATATCAATGCATCCCCTGGGTACTCCAGCCCACCTACAACATACAATCCTATGAACACGCACACACACTCCCTCCCTGAGATAAACCATGGAAGGCGTCTCACACGTCCAGGGCCGATCTTAGGACCGGGCCAGTCAGGCAGCTGCTGAGGGTACCTGGACTCCAACAGTCATCCCAGAAACTCTCTCCAATATGTAGAAGCAGGTGTAAAAGCCTCCATGCGGAGGAGATCTTTGCCTATAATGAAATCCTAAATAAAAGAGATTGCAACGAGTCCATCCCGATTGATCAACTGAATCATCTGCATTCCTAAAAACCTCTGGAAAGAAGTAGGAAGACTGGAATGTCAACTAATGGATCAAAAACTCTCTCCTAATCTGAGGTTTGATCCCTGGACCCCAGCTCATTAATAATCAATCAAACTTTGGGGCATTTGATAAGATCCACAAGAGAAGAGGGCAGAAGCTGATGGGACATTTGCCCCCAGATCCATTAGGGACATTGGGACCATCAGAGATTATCTTGTTCCTCAAGATGAGAAACAAAGAGAGGGATTTGAATTGTTGGCCAGAAAGCTCCTTATCTGACACATCCATCCAACACTTCAATCATCAAATCATCTGCATACTTCTGTCCAAACAGAGCAGGGATTGTTACATTCGGGCTTCTCTGCCAGCAATTATTTTAATGGCCTACGGAATTTCATTCCTCTTTATGGAATGTAATAATTTATTGCATCAGCACGCAGGTTTCCAAGAACCATGAGATACTATTTCTTCTCAACATTCCAAACGGCCGGAGACGACCTCCGTGTTTTAGGGGTGTGGTTAGTGAAGCAGATTGAGGCGGGGCTTTAACAAAATAACGTATTTTATTTCTAAAAATTCATAAACCCATTTCTATGTGTATTGCCATCCCTTGGACCTTCCCAGCTCAGGCTACTCTGAGCCCTCCCATTTTGGGTGGGGCTAGTCACATACATGGGTGTGGCTAGCTGTACAAGGGGCGTGGCTAGCCCCAGATAGCTTAAATCTGTATGGAGGTGGGAGGGTAACAGTGTGGTAAAATTCTGAGCTCCTAGAAAAGTGGGGCATCGCGGGAGGAAAGACGGACAACAGAGGAGAAAAAGATGGACATCGGGATTTGGAGACTGGTCAAACTAAACAGGGGCACTAAGAAGGTGGAGTAAAAAAAATCCTGAATCGAGAGGAAAAATATAATAATATAATAATGTAATATATTTAACAATGTAATCTCTCTCTGAGATTTCCATACATTTATTTATTTGAAGAAGAAAAAAAAAACTCTGCTCATATTTATTATTCAGCAAAAAGCGAAGTAAGAGATTTACTTGGAACGACTTGGAAAGAAATAATTATAAAACACCATCACACAGAAGCCTTAATTCTATACGCACAGCGGCCAAATACATAAAACTTTATGCAAACTGGCACCAGTATAAAATTTCCCAGACCTTTAGGCTGTGCTTAACGGTAAATGGGATTATACTATTTTTTTTTTTTAATGATAGATTCCGTTTAAAACAGGAGCCCCGCGGCTCTGTGCGGCTTTAAGAATGAAAGAAAAAAAAAAACATGAAGTGGAAGCAAGCAGGGAACGCCAGAATGAATTACCGACGCGGTGTGACACGTGGAAGTAGGTCACACATAGCACACGGCAACCAGCCCTGATTGGGTGTCTTAAACAACCACCTCGAGGAGTTAATCATCGAACACCTCATTGTAGGATGAAAGGGATTCTGGGGAACTACGGGAAATCGGAGATGACTCTTCGGTTACAAGAACCCGTCATATTCTGGTTATGTTCTAGAGAACATTGTTTCCTGCATATACAATAAACATTCAAAGGGGGTCTCTGTTAGTGGCTTGGCAGGGGTCTTCACCAAGAGTTTTTATGTTAACTAGAGACATATTCATAACTGTAGCCTAATAATGTATAGAGAAATGCCCTGCTGTTTCTTTACACATTATTGGGGCTTTTAAGGCTGTAGAACCCTGCGATACCCTCATCCCCAGCAAACATTCTCACCTCCTAGAATCAGGAGGAGGAAAGAGGGACATGAGAAGAGGAAAGACGGACATCAGAAGAGGAAATAAGGACACAGGGATTTGGAGCCCAAAGCGTGACCGGTCAAACAGGGGCACTAAGAAGGTTCGTTAACATTTTTATGCATTGCTCTCCATGACACAGAAGGCTAAAGTTTTAAAACTCAAGCCCAAATTTTGTTTTATTATTATTTTTTTTCCCCTAGGAGGGAGACCTCAACCCCGCCGAGAAACTGCTGATTCTTAACCACCCCTAATGTTGGGATTTATCACGACGTGTGTATTAATTGTTTAAGAGCCTGCGTCTCAGCGCTTCCCACCCGTGACCTCCCGCAGAGACACGGATTCAAAGGAGAAGCGCTTTCCAGGCTGAGAGTCACCGCCGGCCAATTAGCCCGGCACAGGAAGAGCGAGCTAGAAGAGTCTAAAGATTATTATCCGGATATCACAATCCCTGCGTTCACGCAGAGCCTCAGAAGAACTGGCTCAGCGGAAGAGAAGCCCTGATGTAAATTCATCTGCTTAATCCGTATAATAAAACATTGTCCTTTCTATTAAATATGTACAGGATTCATTTAGAATTCTCTCTTCTATTTTTATTTTATTTTTTTTTTTAGCAGAAAACAAGCATTTCTTCAGATTTATTTATAAAGATGAGCACATTTAATTTGTTAAGTGCATTTTTATGGCAAGTTCGAGATATATCATGAATCACAATGGTTACACGGTATAAATGTTCCTTCTATTGTGTCATTGGGAGGGGTGAACTTCCAATAAACCATATTTGGCCAATGTCAGAAGAGTCAATTCAACGGGAAAAAGGTCCGTTGTAAGCAAATCATTCTCCAGCTGAAAGATTTCTCTTGTTTTTCTTGAATTCTTACGTTTTTAGGTCTTAAGAAGGATGCCGTATTGATTGATTCCCAGAAATTGCGGTGGCTTCCTGGAAAATTTTGAGCAGGGTCAGCTGGGGGAATATTATGAAAGCCGAGCTTTTTTCGAGCTGATGAAAGCTGGTACGAGGGGCAGCACGGGTTGGAAGGAAGTCCCTCCTGCGATGGAATGGAATATAAAGTGCTGTGTAATCGATGATCAACTGGTTCAGTCGGTGGGCTACTTCTTGCTAACATAAGAATCCCAAGTCAACTGGATGAACCCCTTTAAATTCTTCTCGGTTCACAATCATGTTGGCCAGAAGAAACCAGGGAGGTGCGGTACAGGCGCATGAGCCCACCATACGTCATGAACACCCAGAATAAGTGGGAAACGTTCCGTGAAGTCCAAAAATGTAACTCATCACAACGTCGGCCATTCCTGGCAAACAACAGCAGGAGCGTTTACCGCCATGATGTATGTTTCAATCTGGTGACACCATTACCTAAACACTGTATACTTAAGGCAAGCCTTAGTTTAAGATTGGACCAAGCAATTCCAGCAAACCACCAGCTTCAATTTAAATATGCTGGCCAGTAGACCTCTTAAACACATGGCTTGGTGGGCTACTGGCCAAGGTGCACTTTTTTGAATACAGAGCGGGACGGCACTAGTAGATTGCATGATCTCCAACCCAACCTATACTTGATCAAGCCAACCCAATAACGTTGATCCCTTTGCCGTTTTTGCATAGTTTCCCATTACCCTGAAGTCCCCAACTTGAATGGTCTTTTTTTTCGTGTCCAGTACATGGATTATAACCAGAGGGCTGAACAAAACCGCCTTCTTTTCAGTCTAATCTGCATTGGCTTTTTTTTTTCTTCGTAAATAGAGATATTAAGTCATAATAATAAATGTTTCATGGGAATTTTTGCTAGCGACGGATAAGCTGCAATTAGCAAAATGGTTTTGTTTTTTTCTAAGAGCAAAAGTGGAAAACGGGGAGGGAAACAAATATTTCTCTCTTTTTTTTTTTTTTTTTTTTTTTTTATTTAATTATGGATTTTAAACTCCTATTACCCGGAGGATATCAGCTCCTCCGAGCGGCGTCAAAGAAGGATTTGCATAAAGTAAATCACATTATTAGTTTAAAAAGCAACGCACATTAAAGCACTAAGGAAGCCCGTGTATAACATATCATTGTGTTTAAGTCTCCCTCAGGAGTTAGGGCAGAAAAAGTTTCACACACCCCAACCATCCCGCAACATCGAATGATTGTTTAGATTGTTTAGCTAATCTCTTCATTTGCTTAAAACTGTGACATCATATTTTTGGAAGCAAGCGGGAGAAAAGCCAGGCGTTGGCACTGGCAGGTGGCCCAATACAAACAGGTTCCTCATCCTCCAAGGGACATGAATCGGATGTGGAGTAAGAGGTGGTATAAATGACTGATTAATAATGAATACGTAAAGGTCAAAAAAATTAGGTCCCGTCCAATGGACAGTCTGAAAACTACACGGTCACATTCTGAAGACGAGGAGACCAATGCCTGATTGCAGACAACAATTATACAAGGGTATCCTGTGCTAATCGCTTGTCTTGGTTCTTCAAGATAAAGGTGATTTGGTCAAATACAGAATTGCAAGGCGTATAATATGCCAAGTGTTGAAGGGTATTTCTGAATGTATGGGCTAACTGGTTGCTTGACAACTTCAAATGACCATACCTGGGAACTCTCAGGGTCTGATATCCTCTCAACTATGGTTGGTATCCCTACTTAAATGCTGGTGACTCAATTAAAGTCTATCTCAATAATGGTAAGGCAAGGTTTCCATAAGCCATTTGGGAAACACATTTGGCAAATCACTTTTATCCCTAAAAAGGTTCAAAAGCTGCAAAAGTCTAAAGCTTTCTTCTATAAGACAAGAGAAGGACTGTTTAAGGTTGACCAACATTTTAACTTTTAATCTCAAAAGCGATGACCAGGAACCACAAAGATTACAAGCTAAATTACGTGCCGAGCAGGCATAATGGAAGCTAAGTAATCAATGGCTTATGGGGTATATGGCGGACAAGAGAGATGGGGTACATGGTAGACAAGAGAGCGTCAAGTGTTTTGAGAGCAATAGCTTCTAGAGACTTCAGTTCACAGAACCATAGATGATTGTATAGCTACAAATATTGTGGACAGTAGCGTCCAAATCAGAAGGTCGATGGTGCAAAACAGTCCTCCCATCATGGATTGTATGCATCTCCACCAACCCCTGGCAATATCCGATGGATTGTGGACTTAGGAACTCAACCCTGGTCAAATTGTCCCTTCCTTGGTACATAACTTGACCCCATTCCACCACTGGGACCCCCAGGATCTGTCACACGTCAGTCTGCTTTGGAGAAAGGTAGTACCAACACACTGCAGAACTCCATTATTGTCACGTGCATCACGGCACTAACACCAATACCCCATAATACAAAAAGAAAGCAGAAAGACGGAAGAGAATGAAAAACAAAGAAAAGAGAAAAAGGGAAAGGAGAGAAAAATAAAAAAAATCTCTATAACCTCAGAACTATTCAAAAATTGAATTTTATATCATAGAAGGTGTTTAGAGATCTATATATAATTTATGTCAATATAATACTGAAACTCCGTCACTGAGCATGTTTTATTTTAGCGATGACTTTCCTCTTGATACCTGGAACGTTAACGGCATAATGAATAATTGATTAACCAAAAGATTTTGTTACGACCCCGCGTGCCGAGCCACTGCGTGTGCTTAACGACGCATTTCTTCAGGATTATTCTCTTTTTTACTTGGTGCATTGAAATGCTTTTAAGACATTCTATTGACCTCGTCTGTACGGCGGAGGGTTCTAGAAACATGACCTTCAACCACGAATCAGACCAAACAGGTTTTTCTTAGTATTTTCAAAATAGTGCTTATTTGCATTTCCCTTCTCCAGAAGGAGCATCATTTTAAACTAAATCTATTTTTCACAACAAGGATTCTATTGGCTGGGGTGAAAGGAAGTTACTTTCACTATCACTATTGGCTACATTCTGAGCCAATCAGCTGACTGGCTCCACCATACCAAAACGGGACAGAATATCTCCAAAATTCTAAGAAGAATCTGCACCGAATGTCTCAAATGTTATTGTTTACGGGACTTTGATGCCCCTATTAGGTAACGATACATTTACTGATTGATGTGTAGACATATTTTATTATGATCCGGAGGATTTTTTTTTTTTGATTTTTTTTTTTAACTAACGCACTTGAAAATTTGTGAAAGAAGCCCCCGAAACAACCAGAGAAAATTTTATTAAGAATTCTTCAAATAAAAAAAATAAAATTATTTTTAAAAATCTGCAGAATAAAAGGTTCTTTAGTTGGAATTCTGGGTTTGCGGCTGGCCTACCTTAAACCAAGGTGACTGGCGACTGCGAGACTTTGTAGTTTCCTCCCATACGCTGAACAAATCCTGCAGGACAGACAGAGAAAAGAAATACTGATTTTGTAGGATTTTCTCCCCTCCCCTACACCTGTTTTGAATAATTTTGTCTGAAAACAATGGGCTCCATTTAATGCAAATTTTTGCAAGAATCCGAGTCTGGGTTTTTTTTGGTGTTTATTTTTTTTTTACTGAATTTTTTGTGAATTCCTTAAAATTATATCATAAAAAAGACAGACATTCTATACGCAGTCACTTGACTCTCTATATATTTTTGGAAGCCCAGATTTTTTTTTATAACAGTATCCATTTCGCCTCAAAAATATCATATTGTGTTATTTCGACAGCTACAATATTTATTTTATTTTTAGTAAAAACATAAAAAACAAAAACAAAAAAAAAAACCTCTGCAGTTGAAAACTAAACAATAATCAAAAAACTCAAAAGAAAGTACAGGATGGAAGTTTATTTGAAAGGAGATCAGAATCTAACACTAGAGAGCCAGAGGCCAAGATAGAATGGAAGGAAGTTCTACTTTACTGAGAGGAAGGTAGATAGGTGGAACAGCCTCCCAGCAGAAGCAGTAGAGGGTAATACAGTGAGGGTATTAAACATGCATGGGATAGGCATATGGCTCCTGAATCAAAGACGAGACCAACGACTGAAAAACAGGGAGACTAGATGGGGCCAAATGGGGCCGATCTTCCGGCAGGTTCTCTGTTGTTTCTATTTGAATGAGACTTATATGCGGCTTCACCTACTACAAGGACAGGGTTCTAATTGCCGATCCACGAAGCCCACTCACCTTGTCCTGTCTCCAGATGAATGGCTTTCTCCCATCGCACCCCCCCCCGATCGCCTCTGCGTTCCCCGCCACCTCCGTGCTCTCAGCCTGTTTGATTACACATCGCGAGGCCCTCGCACAATGTTTGTCACCAAAGTCCCCGTGTTATGCTGTCCTACTGGTTCCGCAATCTGTCACCGAGATACGCTCGCTCGCAGCCGAGCGCTGGCTGTGCCGAGTGACTTTTCTTCTGACGCTAAAACCCACAAGGAATTCTCGAAGCAGAACATTGTCACCGAAAAACAAAAAACCTCTCGTCAATCACGCCGTTACCATCGCACAGACCCCCAACCCAATTCTGCCATAAAATCTAAATCAGCCCCAAACCTGCAAAGATTTTGCCGATTCCAAACAAAAAATCATTGAGAAGCGGATCTCCCACTGTTTTCTATTTCTAGTATCAGACTAAAAATCATTTTCTTTTTCAGCCAGTTGTAGTTTTTGCCCTATAATATAATGTTTTCAGGCAGCCTCGCTCTGTTATCTGATCCCCGATCTACTAAACACCTCTACTTCTTATCATACTGCCTGTGGGGAACAATAGAATTGCTCAGTCTTAATCGCCCAGTCGGACTCTCTGACTAATGAAAGTCTATGGAGGAACGGACTTCATAAGCATTGCCATAAAGCATCAGCTAAGTGTGGTGTTTGATCCGAGAAAGGCACCCAAAATATCACATGACTTACAACAATGGCGGCTCCAGGTCTGCAGATAGGTTATTGGGACAAAATAAGAAAAAAACTGCTCCTTAAAAAATGACAACTTATTGCGGACAACCACATCTGGAAATTATCCAGTAAGGAGAATTCTATAGAAGGGTAAAGTCCACCGTATCCCCATACCTGTTGTGCCCCTGGTTACTGCCCATTTTGGTGAGAAATGATGATGCTTGGCGACTGCAAGGAAAGAGCTTAACCGGTCACAAAAGACACTTGCCACCGGTGAATCCAATCAGTCAGAACCCAACACTCCATGAAATATAAATGACGTCAGAAAATCACACCAGTTCCATGAAGAAGCTAAAAATAACCGGAGATTTCCAAGACCATAAAGACATTATTGGGACGTTACAGCATATTGGCTGAAACACAAAAAAAAAAAATTATAAAAGAAGAAGAAAAAGAAGAATGGCTCCAACAAAAGAACATCTGATTTTTATTTACATTGCGAAGAGAATGTGCATTCCAGGAAGGAACGCAATTAGATCGTCGCGCATGGAAATCCAGCAGAGGAAAGCAAACTGACTTACACGAAAAATTCAATGCATGGATTCAGGCTGCCAACGCCAGATCGGCCCCATTCGGCCCCCGTCTAGTCTCCCTGTTCCTCCTGCTGTACCTTAATCAGTCGTCGGTCTCGTCTTAGATTCAGGAGCCGTATGTCTTTCCCATGCATGTTTAAGTCCCCTCGCTGTGTTAGCCTCTACCACTTCTGTTGGGAGGCTGTTCCACCTATCCACCACCATCTTAGTGAAATAAAACTTCCTTCAACTATGATTAGGGTACGTGACCGTGGAGGTTTGGGGAACAGATCTTTGGAAACGAAGGTGGACCCTCGTTTCTTGGTCTTGGCTCCCATACATAGCATTAACCCAACTATGTAGTCATCTTTTTGGGTCTCCTCTAAAAACCCCAAACAATTCAACCACGGAACACGAACCCCGGAGTCTTGCCACGTAGTGCACGTTTCAGTCTAGTTTTGGGGGGGGTTCCAGTAAACTGCTCCCCCTTTTTGTTAAATGAAGAACCTTGCGGCTGGTAGGTTTGGGCTTTTATTGAATGGATCAACCTCAAAATCACCCCCCCAAAAGAAAAGGTCGATAGAAAAGGCCAGCTTTAAAATCGAAACAAGGGCCATCTTCCAAAAACAATGTCTTCTGAACCTCGACTCCCCTACAGCGGAGGTCCACGCTTTCCGCATTCCTCCAATCACATAAGCATAAAAAATGGCTATTTTCCGTGTTGTTCGGTATTTGCACAGAGGGATTTCTATTACAGATTTTCTCCCGTGGTCTGCGCTCCCGTGCCATCAACGGCTTGCATCGAATTAAGGTCCCCCCCCCCCCCAGCCTCCCACAAACACTCAAAAAAACTATTTTTCTCTATAGTAAGGGTTAAAGATACTGTAAGACGAGCAGCCAATCAAGAGAGGACGTTCCAGAGCGTTTGTGAATATAAGGGATGACTATAGTTCTGAGGTCTCTGGAGCAACATCCAGTGGAAACCCCCAGAGTCGGGGGGGGGGGGCATGACTGAAAAATTCCCCAGATTCCACCCAAATTTTTTTTTCCAGAAAAATTGAAACAAAATGCAGTGCGGAATATCTTCTTCTACAATGATAACTAAATAATTCACTAAAAAGAGCAAATACGACAAGATCCGAGGATATTGGCTGCCCTTTAAAAGGAAAGCGTAGTCCTCGTCTCCAACCTGGTTCATAAAGCAGAGTTTATCCGATCCACGGAAGCTGTTAGGATCCATTTTTCTATGTTTTTATGGAAATTCGTCGTTCAGGTTTAGCAGCAGGTCGGTGGGAAGGAGAGGAGGATTCCCCCTTTGGGATGAAGAACATTTCCTAATAGACGACATCTTGGACTTCGCTGGGGAAGAACGAGGGATTTCATTCCCCAGAACCACCAGTTAAACCCTGTTCAGGCTGATTTCATTCACCCCGACAAGAACCTTCATAGGTAACATAAATTAAGTTCTGGAGACCGCATTGAAGATGACTTCCTACATCTAACACAAACAGTATGTTTTAGGTGAATATCAGCCAATGGCTGGAATATAGCATTATCCCGGGTCCGATGGATATAATGGTCTGCGACATCGATGTCAAGAGACACCATATCATATGTTTCGTACCCTGATGACCTTTTTTTTTCTTCCCCCATACCCCTCTTCCCTCCCCTAATGCCCCTCTTTTCTCCTCCGATCCCCCTTTCCTCTTCTGATACCCCTTTCCTCCTCCAATCCCCCTTTCCTACGGCCCTAAAAGCCCCAATAATGTGTATAGAAACAGCAGGAAACGGCTTTATAAATTAAATTACGTAAATAAACCCATTATCCTTCTTCTAAATACCTTTTTATAGTCGCTCTTTGTCTATTTTGGACGTTTGTCCGATATGGGGACACCCCGACTGTAACAATGTATTTTGTCATTAGAGGAGATTGGTTTTAAAGGATACAATAATATACTTTACATTGACCCGTATTGATCTCGTACGAGATTGATGAGATTTACTTAAACTGAAACAAATCCATTTTAAAAACCCTACGTATATTAAAAAAAAAATTATGCAGGAGCGAAAGGGTTAAAACGACTCCCCAAATTGGCGCAGGTTTCAGTCCATCGTAACCTTTATTATTAAATAGATGAATAAACGCAGGAGCTTTCATTTCCTCCGCACATTAAGCATTCAGTTTCTTTTGAGCTGCCGTCGTGATAAATATTGATGCTGTCAATACGCTTCCTGGGTTTACGCGGAGGGTAGAAAAAGAAGGGAGCGAGACGGCCGAGGGGTCTCATTGTAACGGGGCTATTGATCGCAACGAAACCCCTGTTGCTCCATAAAATAACATTATTCCAGAAGGCTAATTACTAAAAAAAAAAAAAAACACGATTATATTCACAAAGCACTCAGGGCTTTGTTTGGCCATATAGACAACGGATCTCTATATGTCCGGCTTGGAGGAGAGACGAGAGAGGGGGATGGGAGAGAGAGACATTACAAGGAGGAGAAATGTCAGAACAAGAGATCATAACCTAAAATTACAGGGTCAGAGATAGAATAGAAGGAAGCTTTACTTTACTGAGAGGGTAGTAGATAAGCAGAACAGCCTCCCAGCAGAAGTGGTAGAGGGTAATACAGTGAGGGGATTTAAACATGCATGCTCCTGAATCTAAGACGAGGCCAACGACTGATTAAGGTTTGAGTCTTCACAGCAGGAGAAACGGGCGACTAGACGGGGGCCGGATGGGCCGATTCTATGTATCTCTGTATCTATGACCGTGTGTAGCGTGAAACGTAGCGAGTTATTTGGTATAAAAAGGCTTTTTAGCTTCACTTTTTTAAAATTATAAATTGCCTCATTTTAAGGCATCAGCAGAGCTTTTAGACAGAGGTCACACGAGGAGAGACAACGTGCCCTATATCTGTGGGGCAGGGACCTCGGATGTGGAGCAGTTACCATGGAAACCAGCAGAACGTTGGCAATTAGATCTTCGCACGTTCCAATTTAACACTCAATCTTTTTTAGCAGCTTAATTAACTGGTTCATTCTTTAGGGTTTAGTTAATTAACTTCTACAGGTCTTTGTTACGTCTATAAAACCATTATCATTTTTTAACGTTTTTCTTTTCAGGATGATTATGGGGGAAAAAAATGGGAAAAAAAAACACTCCTATTTAGAAATGGCAATACTAAAAAATAAATAAAAAAAGGACGTCGGTAAATTTAAAAGGGACGTGGCGTGTTATTGTTTTACGCTTTGATATGAGAACAGTAAGTCTCTCTATAAACCATCCCGCTGTGTTATCACTCAACACATCCCAATCCGCCGTCGGCAGGTGCCGCAGCCGATGACATCATGGCCCTCGCAGATGAAAGGGTCCAGTGTACAAGCTTCTTATTTAAAGCCAATTTGGCAAGAAGACGCACTTATTACCCCTCCATTAACTTACCCCCAGTGTTACGGGTATCATACAAAAACATATTTTATGTTGTTTTTTCCATATTTTATACTGTTTATTTAGTATTTTACATTGTTCGTTTCATATTTTATATTGTTTACTTAATGCTTTTTTCCATATTTTATAATGTTTTTTTTCCACATTTTATACTGTTCATTTCATATTTTATATTGTTTACTTTCTATTTTATATATTTTTTTCATATTTTGATATTGTTTTTTTTTCATATTTTATACTGTATTTAGTTTTTGCATTGTTCATTTCATATTTTATATTGTTTACTTTCTATTTTATATTGGGATTTTTTCATATTTTATACTATTTTATATTGTTTAATTAATCTTTAGCAGTGATCCAGCCTTTTGTTTGTCTTTTTTTATTGAATTGTATGTTAATATTATTAATTGTTAAAAACTGTAATTTTTTTCACTATGGAATTCTTTTTTTTCCTCAATCACAGTTATAGAATTATATAGAATTCTGGAACTGAACTAAATAAATTCTATTCACCAAATTGCAATTTTAATGTAAAAAAAAAAACTCAAGGCAGTCCTATTACAAGTTGGCACTACAAATCCTATCATCCTTATAGACCCATCGTTCAGATATTCCAGGGCTTTTGTAACAGAACAGGATTTTGGGGTAGGGGAGTAACAAATACCCCCAAAATGTTGACAACCCGCACGGCCGGTATGGCTCACAATATCATGTTTGCAGGTCCGTGTGACGCTGGCGGTTGGGAGCTCATGAGATGTGTAAACATGTGAGATAATGAACACCTGTTTATATGGGTAACAGTGACAGCCTGAGGCCAGACCTGCTAATCCCGATATCACGGCAAACACTGACAGATGCTAGGACCGGAAAAACAACATTTCATAAGATGCTTCCTTTTCAAATTGAATTTATTTTTATGCTATTGGGCAATTAAGGAAAGTGCATGGTCAAAGGAGACAATATCCAGAGGAAACACGATTTCTCGGTTATAGGGTAAAAGAAAGATGGATAAAAGGACTGAAGAGGAGAAGAAGAATGAGGGGTTTGGGTGGAGAAGCTAGAAGTGGAGGGCAGAAAGTAGTAGGAGAACAAGTTTGTTCCGTGTAGGCAGAGGGTATCGCTGAGAGTCGGAGGGGAATCAGTCATTAAGGATGGTCAACAGTTAAAGAAAACAGACAAGAAGAAAAGTGAGGGTAGAATCGAGAGGAACAATGGAACTCTGGGGGGCTTCTCCAAAAAGTTCTAGAATGGATCAAGCAGAGAAAGTGTTGAGCGAGTAAAACCGGTGAGGTGGAACATGAGGCGCGCTGGTAGGAAGTGTCAACAATATTGATATTTTGTAAACTAGATAAAAAAAAAGTCTTTATGTCATCAATGTATCTCACATGATATCTAGGATGGCGCTATCAGTGTGGTTAGCTCAGTATAGATCTTGGCTGCTTACCACAAAAACATAGAATTTACTGGCAGATTGTCCCCATTCGGCCCCCGTCTAGTCTGCCGTTTCTCCTGCTGTCAAGACGCAAACCTTAATCAATTGTTGGCCTCGTCTTAGATTCAGGAGCCGTATGCCTATCCCATGCATGTTTAAATCCCTCACTGTATTAGCCTCTACCACCTCTGCTGGTTGTTACACTTATCTTCTACTCTGCCAAAAAAAAGGGAAAGCCAATACTTAAAGGAATGCCACGCAGAGTTTCATAATGCTCACCCCCAAAAGATAGTGGGTTAGTCAAGGCTGTGGAATATATAAATTTACCAAGCATGATGATATGGATTGAAAAAAAAAAACCAAAAACCAAAAAAACAAAACAAAAACATAGCCCACCCTTCCACGTGGGCAATTTATCGGTCTGTCTGCTGGGCTATCTGTCTGTCTCTCCATCGCTACATGCATGTTCATTCGGAATTTTCAAAAGTTTTATGGTGTTTGGATTGTAAATTCTTTCTGTCTCCTTCTTTCTAAATCTCGTCAACAACCGTAAATCCTTAAAAATAACTTGGTTGCTTTAAGGGGAAATTCCTCACATTTTTTTTACCAAAACCTATAAGAATTACTATTGCTATAGTACTTCAAGCCTTGAAACGGTGTCTTTAGATTTTATGAATTCTAATTAATTACATTTTATATAACAAATGTCTATTGTTAATACACATACCTCTCTGAGTCTATAAAGGACATTGCTAGTAAACAGAGCAGGGCTTGCCTAAACCTTTCATCACACAAGTTTGTCAATCCTCTGAACATTTTAGAGAGGTTTGTTGTAAGCACACTTGCACAAATGCACCACTAGATGGCACCAGTAAAGTCTATACCCGACAAGCAAGTCCAGACTACCCAAGCCATTTCAAGCAGACATCTCATCATCTTTGGTCCAGGTCTATTGTCCCTTCCTGCAACAGCAGACATAGTAAGACATCACCTATATCAGAGAAGGGTTTTCCCTACTGAGGTATCATGGAGGGTTGAGAAAATCACACATTCACAGCATTATTGGTTAAATAAAAAAACGAGAGTAGAATCTCTAGGAAACCAGAAGTGGGATGGTGAATATCGAGACAGAAGCTTGAGCCGTTGTATCTAGACGCAAAATTCCAACGTCCAGGAGGAACAGTGGAACTCTGGGGCTATTCGGAAAGGTTCTAGAATGGAACTAGCAGAGAACGAGGGAAAGTTTGATGAAATCAGTGGGAAACCAATGGGAGAACTGGTATGAAGCGTCAACAAATATCGATGTTGTAAAGCAGATACAAAAAGTCTAAATACAATCTTATATTGTCCATGTATCTTGCCCTAAACACGACTCTCCGTCATGGTGTTCATCGTCAGTAAAAACGCCATCATTTTGTAATAAATGAAAAAATTTAAGTCAGATCATTGAAAGAGAAGGAATCTCTGTTTTTTAAAGTGTATTCCAGCAGCAGACTCGACTGTGTAAGGCACTGATTATGACAGCAACAGCAAGATTAGGACGGAGGATTCATATAAAGGTATAAGCGTAATGTTAATCTGCAGACCGAGAGAGAAGACAGCGGGATTAGTATGGCTGGCTGGGATTCCAGATTGGAAACCTACTTTTTAAATAGGATAGAATCTGTTATTATCCAGCAGCAGATGTAACCAGACACTAAGGGCTCCCGGAAGAGCCGTTGAGTGGTTATGGTTGAACGCTGTATAGTTATTGCTGTAACTGGGGTCGGAGGGTTCTGCTGTCCAGTAGTTACGGTCCTACAGCGTAGGGTCTTTGGAGGTAATTTAAGCCTGGGGACTTCATTCAGACTTATATCTTATCAAAAGCTGAGGCTGATCTCCGAAATAAAAATGGCTTTTCTTATTCTCTATGTTTTATTGCCCGATGATGTTATTGCCGGTGCCAAGCTTTTTGGGACTATTTTATACTCGCCTCTATGGGTGGTCAAAATATTGACCTTGATGTCTACTGGCATATATGGTGGACACTGATCATGGAGGGCATAGGACATTTTGAAACACGTTAAGTTAAAGAAAAAATCCCAGCATTTGACTCAAATACGTGCGTGTTTTGGTTTTAAATATGAGGTCATAACTCAGAAATCCTGGTCGCCAGTGACCCCCCTTAGACAGGTCGCGGTCATTAAAAGAATTGTATTCCCAGGAAACAATGACCTTTAAATACATCTCCAACTAAATTCAGTAGAAGGTTAGAATGACCTCTTAGGATACATTATCCATTGACACTAGTAAAACACGAAAAAAGGAAACGTTTGCAAGGTAAGGTGTCATTTAAAACCAACGCAGCTCAATTTGCGCATGTAAATTCCTCCTAGAGAGAGAGACGGTTGCAAAAGTCATATTAGAGACAGCAAGGTCTGCAGAGGCACTCAAGAGCGAATTCTCGAGAGGGACATAATAAAATTAGCATGTGGTTTGTAAAGAAGGGTTCTGAATACATGTCGGTCTTGCTGTCTGTGTAATGATTGATGGGGTCATCCTTAATAAAGACTCCTGCAAGTAAAAGTAAATCCTCACTGAACAAGCAGCTTCCACCACATGTAAATACACTGGTACCTTCGACAATCAGGGGCGAATACGTGGATTGTCAGAACCGACCCAGCAGGTAAAAGTGTATTTTTTATTATTATGATTACTTACTCATGTTAAAATCTATAATGTAGGGTTAAGCCACAGCTGGAAGCAACGTCTCATCAATGGTCCTCCAGCAAGCCAACATGGCGTTTGAAGGACCATAAAGTTGTACCGAGGTCACTTTAAGAAAGATCCGCTGTGGTCTGGAAACTGACCTGTTGGAGGGATAGAGACCCCCTTAGAGACCCCCATATGGTAACCCTTTATGTACCCTTCCAGCCATCACAGATAGTCCAAACTATTCTATCCTCCACCCCTCTGCTCTGTTGTATACAGGGGGGGTGTAAGTAACGAGATCCTTCAAACCTCATGGAGTAGATGATGCCATTTAATTGACAACAAAGTGGGCTTTTGACTAGAAGGAACTCTTGGT
Organism: Spea hammondii; assembly: GCA_029215755.1. NCBI lineage: Eukaryota > Metazoa > Chordata > Amphibia > Anura > Pelobatidae > Spea > Spea hammondii. Next base: position 23,544,709 of record JARDYJ010000013.1, read on the forward strand.
CAATTCCTTCTGTCTTACTCCTAATCTAGCGTCAGCAACTAGTCAGTAACCTATTGATGGTCCATCAAAAATAACATATGGACAAAAGTAACATAGTAACATAGTTCATAAGGTTGAAAAAAGACCAAAGTCCATCAAGTAGCCCCATAGAATCGATCACACAGCTAGTAATTGCTTTCCGGAGGAGGTGGTAACACAAGTTTAACAGGCAGTAATTTTAGCAGACTCCACCAACTTTGTTGGAAGGTGATCTACCAATGATGGTTCCTCCTCACATTCCCGTTGAGGCTGCTACCAATCTCAAAGACCATTCCGAGTACTCGAGCCTTGATAAGGAAAATAAGGTGATTCTACCTTAACGAAGATCCCTGTGAGTTTGGAAGGCTGGTAATTTTCTTCTGTAAGTTAGGCCAGCAACACATATCAAATTACCGATTCCATCTCGATACTTTCATATTACTTCAAAGACCAGATCATTATGGCCACCAACCTTCCTTCTCAAAGCCAGTAATGAAGAATAATTACCAATTTACATATTTCAGATCTAACACCTAGTGATCAGGAGCTGCTTCAAGGGCTAAATTTGAAGTAAAACCAAACAGAAGTCAAGAAAATAACAAAAAAAAAACCCAAAAGCTTCCATTATACATCATTCCAACCGGATGAGCCGGTTTCAGCGAACGATAACACTAAAATCAGACAGACGTCTTTCATCATTTCTACTAAGCCATCTATGTTTGTTGATAAAGTTCAACTGAAGAACTACACTTTTTTTTTGGGGTTATTTTGTATTATTTGCGGTCTCATCGCTGTATCGCTTACAGAACATCTTCACAAATCTATTTAAACAGCTGGCGGATTACGATTCAGCTGAACAATGCCGAGAGTACAAGCCTTTTCCTTCAAACATATAGACACGTGCATTTAAGATCAGCCTTTTGTGTTTAAGCTCCGAGCCTCCCCAGTGTCCTATTTTTTCCCCATCATTTTGCCTTTTAGAGCCGAAAGCAGAGAGCTAAAAAGCTTTGTGAGACGCAAAAAGAGAGCGAGAAAGAGAAAAGAAGGAAGGAGATAGGCTTCCAGGTTCTAGAACCACAACACACAAAACACTCAATGGCTCCGTCGCCGTTTTATGTTATTTCTATTGTGCTTCAATCGTGGGTTTTTTCTTTGGTTTGTCCAGAAACCACAATCCCTTTCAGATCTAACATTTTCACGTGAGAAACACAGAGATTTTTTTTCTTTTGTAAATGGAGCTGGTAAAAGGTAAGGCGCTGTATGTGGTTAAACTATAGAGAGCTGAAGATACCCGGTTGCTTGTTCCTTCACATGGATAAAGGACCTCTTTTTTTGGTCCACACGTGGCAATTGCCAACTACAACCAAATCATTTGCTGTCTAATTTCCGCATTCTGGGTTGGGAACCTTTCCCCCATACATCATTCCGATTAACCAGGATTTGTATGAGCCTCCATAGCAATGCTCATTTATGACCCTTTTCACATGGTTACGTCTTCCACGTTTTGCTGCAGTGTCTTAGCGTCTACATCACTGACGGCATTGATCCATGGATATCGTTAGAACCGTTACAATAGCTGTAGGGTCAATTCCCTAAAGACCGTTGGATAAAATGGACAACTACGTCAAGTTCAGGAACCCAGCTCAACCTAGTAAGGTAGCAACTCCAACATCAGACCAACTTTCTTTCAAGTCGACACAATTTCTAACTCACATAGAGTTGCATCAGAGAGCACAGCGACTCGGTTATTCACAACCGAGTTGAGTGCCAAGGGCCAACTGAATATAAAAATAATCTCAAACGCAACAAACTTGTCCTCAAGAGGAGCTGAGATTACAAAGAACTGGTTGAACTACCCTCAAATCAGACCTCGTAGCTGTCTGGTCAAACTCGTCTCAGCCCAAGAGCCGTTGAGTGCAACCTCAGATGAGACTCGCCATTTTATAAAACAACATCTCATCTTTCCACTCGGATTACTGGAGGGATGAGGTGCAATAGGGTGCTGTTGGGCAACCCACACCTCAATGAATACAACAAACGTATAGAATTCCGATACAGAAAAAATGGTTGTGACGTTGTGTAATCTATCAGTTATAGAATTATTTAACCTCCGTAGACTGGAGTTATGTGACCTTGGAGGCATCACATTCTTATTTGGTTTTGAAAGACTCCCATGATCTACATATGCAAGCAAAGGGGAGGAATAGATTATGGAAACTGAAAATTAACCAAGATGGCAACTCCCATCGGAGTTCACGTGGAATGCATTTTTCAGCATACATTTAATCTAAATAATTCAAACCATGTCGAGTTCAGAAAAAAAAAAAAAGTAAAAAATGCACAAATTGCTAAATTTCTCCGCAAATTGTCACAACTATTCAAGACTTCTGGACACATGAAAAGACTGTATAATATACAGGTATAAAAAAAGCTTTTTCTCTGGTAGAGAAAAAAAATATATATTCTAGTCCGCTGGTGGTCTTTCCTGAAACCGTCACTAACATCCCGTAACCAGAGTAATAACTTGACACAGAATTTTAATTTACTATGACAGACCCGTTCCTGAACAATGCTCTAGAACCCAAGAATACAGGGGTAAGTCTCGGGGGTCTCTGGAGCGATACGAGCCGTCCCACAAGTATACTTTTCAGCAACCAGAATACTAAACAATAGGATATTAATTTTCATTCCAAGTCTCAGTGTAAGGAATTCTCTAGAACCAAAAGGGTCACCGTGGAATAGAGTCACTCGGGAGGAAGCAGTGAGAGGGGGAGATGGGAAGGAGGACAGAAGACTCCTAAAAGGCAGAATGAATGGCAGCTTCGACGCATGGATAATCTAATTATCTCATCCCCGTAGAGAGAACAATTATTCTATTACAGGGATATTTGCTTATTCTCAAACCTGTCATGTTGAGTACTCAACGTAAACTGCCCTGTCTGCATAGACAACGAGACGGGACGCAATCAAGGGTGGGGGGGGGTCTTCAAGAAATTCAAAGATGTAGTCAAGGGAGATGACCGTTTCTCCTGTCTCTCCGGAGATCAACCCAATAAGTCAAGCTCATGGTGACATCTCGCTCTGCACAACACTAATAGACCATAAAGGCGGGGTAAGATACACCTAGACCTAACAATCCATGATCAATTATGATCCAGCCTCAGAAGACAACTGGTGGTCTACCTGCACGTGGTAAAAAAACCACTAGAAAAAAGCCCCTTGGCTCAAACCCTTCGCAATCGTTAGGGTATAAAGTCAACAGTTCTCAACGGCATGTGGGGTTTTTGAGGATACATAGACGTAATTTAGAACCCAGGAAAAGAGGGCATAAAGTTCTTAACAGCGATTTATAAACCGGCTGCGACATTTTAGGCTCTGTGGCTCCATGTCAAGTCCTGGACTCCATCGAGCGCTACATGTAACTTGCTGAAGAAGCTCATGGAGGTTGTATGGACCTTCCGCCATTTTCACATCACAGGTGTGAAAGCCAATCTCTGTTGTACTCTGTTATTTCTATGGTAACGTAGGTGGTTCTTCCTGCAAAGAGTTCAAGAATCCTGTCCACCATTGTATCTCGTCTACAAGAGCGTAACCTTCTTGCGGCGTTGTCTCTGCGGGTAACTCGCGATGGGTTCTACAGGAGTTCAGCTTCTCTGGCAGTCGGGAATGTTTGTTTTGCTGGATGGGAAGAGAATTATAATTACTAAGATAACAGGATCTAGTGCGCGGCAGAATGTTTGTCCTGCGCTTCTTTTGATGTAACGCGTAGACTGTTTTCATCTTTGGTTCTCTCTTAATATATGCGGTAAGGAGGGGAGGCCTACGCGGTAGAGCAGGAACCAGATGTCACAATCCAGACAGCGTCCCGTGGAGTCGTGCTGAGGTTTTACGCGCAAAGTCATGACTGGAAGATAACGATCATCAAGCTACGTTTATAAGAGCAAGATTCCGACGCGGGTGGACAGAACGAAGGGGCACTGAAATAGTGCAGACGTCAAAGAACATATATTATTCTACACACACTACCTTTTGGGGTCACTGAGCTGTTTTCATGGAAAACAAGGACATTTCTGGCTGTAACATAATTACAAAAGGGTTTCTAACCATCATTAGCCTTTTAAACTTGGACCAGAGAACACAACGTGCCATTGGAACATAGGAGTGATGGGAGGGATAAAGGGCCATTGGAACACGGGAGTGATGGGAGTGATAAAGGGCCATTGGAACACGGGAGTGATAAAGGGCCATTGGAACACGGGAGTGACGGGAGTGATAAAGGGCCGTTGGAACACAGGAGTGATGGGAGTGATAAAGGGCCATTGGAACACGGGAGTGTTAAAGGGCCATTGGAACACGGGAGTGATGGGAGTGTTAAAGGGCCGTTGGAACACAGGAGTGATGGGAGTGATAAAAGGCCTCTGTACGGCTATGAAGAGATTCCATTAAAAATCAGCCATTTACAGCTACATTCATTTACAATATTAACCCCGTCTGCGCTGGATTTGTGTGTGTGTGTATCCTGATAACTCTTCCATTTCTATACCCGCTTACACAAAGTGTTTTTCTATCGTCGCGCTCCGTGCACAAACTATCAATAGACTATCAAGAAAATCACAGAAAATTAGAAAAATGCCATCACAGATGGGATGTAAATTAGTCATTCTCAGATTAGGCTAATGATGAAATGGTTCTTGACAACGCTACGGCTATTTACTGCTAGCCTGAATAGCTGCGTATTAGGAGTTTTATTGGAAAAGAACACAGTGTATCAGACGCTGGGGAGGAAAAAATAACAAATCATGCAATCGGAGTGAAGGTTGGGATTTGAAGAACGGGGAGAAGGATATAAATATTACAACAATATACCCTTTAGCATTCCAGGATGGGACTCAACGTGCACCAAGAAAAGTCGTGGCGGCCACATGGGAGCCATTTATTTTGCAGTTTAGCGGATCCCCTTCCGGGACAATGGAGCTACTTGTTAGGACTGTCTCACGGAATCTGGGACAGTTGGGAGGATCCATTTAAATATTCAAATCTGTAAAGGAGATTTCGTACAAGAAATAATTCTTTTGAAAACAAATTAAAAAATTATGAATATTATATTATGCTATATTGTACGACGCTGCAGAATATGATGGCGCTATTTAATAAATAATATATATAATGAACAGTGGTGCATTAAGGAGGTGAAGTGAGTCCGGACCTTCTCTACGTGCTCGTCTGATGGGCTTGTGACGCACGGCCACCTTTAATGGCAGACAAAAGGTTAATCGGGCGCCTTATCCGGGGCTTGTGTTTAATAAAAGTGACATTTATTGCCGGCGATCTCGCTAAATCTGCTCTCGTTTAAAGAGTCGTCGGTGCCCTTTCCCTGCCGAGCCGCTCTCTCTTCGCGGACAGTGGCCGTGTAAAGGTTACTGCTCGCTGAGCTAATTAATTACACGTAGCGTCGTTATCCGGCGGCGAGAACAGAAACACGACCAAAATTACCCCTTTATTACAGACAAATGGCGGTAACGAGAGACGCGCGCGGTAACAAGCATCGGCTCACCACGTCCGTACCAGTTTATTCAAGTCACGGATCTCCGAAAAAGGATTAACCCATTTACTTCACTGAGAGGGTGGTAGATACGTGGAACAGCCTCCTAGCAGAGGTGGTATCAGATAATAGAGAGACAAAATCTAAACAGGCACGGGATAGGCTCAGATAAGACCAAGGACTGAAAACGGGGATGGGGGGGGGTCGATTGCCTTTATATTATTATGTATTGATTCATATGGCGCCCTCATAGTCCGCAGCATTGCATTATATATAAAAAGTAATTCTGGTGCCATGGCAACCTAAGCAATACTCCAATCAAAAGCAACACTGAATTGGTCGCTATGGCGATGTAATCACAGTAGGATGTGTGATGTCAAACAGTCAGCCATGATGTAACTCAAGAGCCGGGTCTAAAGTTACAATCTGAGATACATAAAAATCACTGGACTGGACTGTTCTAGGTTCCAAGGCCTCTCTATTCTAGAATCTGAAAAGTAACGTATTACGAGGGGCCGAGGAGGCAGTGAGGGGGCCGTTAGGGTGGAAAACGCATGTAGGTCCACCAGAGATGGCCAGTGGTAGCCGACGATGGCCTCTAAGGTTCACCAGAGATGGCCGGTGGTAGAACACTATGGTCTCAAAGGACCACCAGAGATGGCCGGTGGTAGACGACAATGGTCTCTAAGGTCCACCAGAGATGGCCGGTGGTAGCCGACGATGGTCTCTAAGGTTCACCAGAGATGGCCGGTGGCAGAAGACGATGGTCTCTAAGGTCCACCAGAGATGGCCGGTGGTAGAAGACTATGGTCTCAAAGGTCCACCAGAGATGGCCGGTGGTAGACGAGGATGGTCTCAAAGGTCCACCAAAGACGGCTGGTGGTAGACGACAAAGGTCTCGAAGGTCTACCAGAGACAGCCGGTGGTAGACGACGATGGTCTCGAAGGACCACCAGAGGGGAGTCTACCGCAAGGTATGATGAAGAGGTAACTATGTAACTGTTCGAAAAGCGTTCCCGTAAGAACGATGATGTCATGAATAAGCCGCAATTTCAACGATCTGGGATTAGCGTGATGCCCGGGTGTCAAAAAAAATTCCGAGATCAAGTTTTTTTTCACCATTCGTTTTCTTTTTTTAAGGTTTTTTCTCCCCGAACGTGTCCGTCTGCAGATAAGCGGCAGCGGGGCTCGGGTTTGTTGCTGCTTGTGTATAATTATGTGTGTATATTTCAGTCGCTCAGCGCACTAATTGCTCTTATCTACACAATCCAATTAATCACGGCTGACAATAACACGCCATTTATTCATTAATGTCGCAGCTGCCACTCCGACAGCAACATTCGCCGACGGAAACCTCATCGCTATCGGGGTACATTCACACGTAAAAGGGGTTCTCGGGGGCCGGGACGCCGCAGCCAGTGACACCGGCATCGTTATCACTGCAACCCAACAACGCGGCACTAACACGGCAGCCAATCAGAACAGCTCCAGTATAAGTATATATGTATATATACTGTATATATACGTAAAGCACCGGCCTGGTGTAACCTCAGGACACGGATCGGAGTCCAAACATTCTTCTCCTAATTAAGTTACGAGCCGACGCTGCTTTTCAGGTCCTTGCGTTTTCTTTTACCGACGTTGAGTCAGTTTTGTTTTTCAGGGATCATGGGAATGTGATGTAAGTTTTACTTTACTAAGAAGGCGGTAGATAAGTGGACCAACCTCCCAGCAGAAGTGGTAGAGGCTAATACAGTGAGGGTATTAAACACGCATGGGATAGGCATACGGCTCCTGAATCTAAGACAACACCGATGACTGATTAAGGTTTCAGTCTTTACAGCAGGAGATAACGGGCGGACTAGATGGGGGCCGGATGGTTCTGTGCAAAAAGGTACAAAAGGTACATCAGCTAGGAAAAAGAGATTTGGGACCGAGAAAAGGACTGGACTAGGACACTTGGGAGGTATGTTGTCAGGTGTAAAGAAAAAAGATCGGGGTGTGGAGGCCGCCGTGACCTCCCTCGGCTATTAAGGGAGTATTTGTTACGGATATTGGGGTCGCGCTCAGTGCAGCTGAAAATAAAATAACAGATGGTCCGAGGGTCATAAAGAATTTTGTGGACTCGTCAGCATCGGCGCGTTTCATTGGTTCACCTCTTACACCAAGTCCAAGGTCAGACGTACAGCCACTTCTCATAACGGACAAAGCTGCCGAGGATACTTATAGGGGGGACACCCGAACGTCTGGCCCCAACCAATGGGGACACTGGAGGGCGGAGTTTAGGTGGTGGAGTGTCACTCAAACTGGCAGCGCTACGACCCTGAATCCCGCTGAGCTCTGCCTTCTGTGCCGAAAAGCAGGGACAAGCGGCTAGAGCGGCAAAATCAGGACTGCCTCGCGCAAAGCGGGACAGTTGGGAGGTATGTTATTCCATGACATGTCCCTCATATGTATTTCAATGTATATGACAGCTGTGTCCCCTCTAAATTAACACTTTCCCCCCTGGTGGAGTGAGAATTTGCCCCACGCCTTTGTCCTCTTTCCCTGTTGGGGGGGGGGGGCACCAAAGCGTCCCTCTAAGTTCTCTGGACCCTCAGGCTGTCTGCAGGTTAGCATGATAGGGCATGTGACCTCAGCCGAGTTAACCCTTAACTCGAGTGGCCACTCAACCTCTTAGTTAATAGACCCAATAGTATCTGACGGGAAGATTGTGGTCTGGCTCAACACGGAGCACTATTCCTGATTCTATTCTCAAACCACATCTTCTAAAACATTTCTTCTATAACCGGTTCAGAAAAGCGAGGGGCAGGGTTGCCTTAAATGCCCCCAAGTATCGCGTTTTCAATTTATTTTTAATTTATTTTTACATTTGAAAGTTTTTTTTATTAAAAATAAATTAGTTTTTTTTTTTAGTTTTTTTAATGGAATCCGTATTAATTGATTGAAATCTCTGTTCATTCCTCGTGACGCTTCATCCAAGGAAAGGAAAAGTCAGAAAATTTGCACAAATACCACAAACCACAAATATTTGGTCCCACGAAGCAGAAGAAGGCGAAGCTGCACCTTCCTCTAACACTCCGGGGTGAAGTAGTGGAGGGTGGGGAGAGCTGACCAGATCCCGTCTCTCACAGATTTTATCCGACCCGCCACAAACCGCTCCTAATTTCTCTAAATCTAATTAGAATTCCATCTGCGATCCGTTCCAGCCGCGGGGTGAGGAGCGGTCACACAGCAGAGAGGCACCGGAGGGAGGTCTCGGCAGTCTCCACACCCCAAACTTTTTCCTTTACCGAGACAACGTAATAGAAACATTGATGCATAAACAGCACACACCTGACAGCATACCGCCCGAGCATACTGTCCTGATTTAAATGACCAGTCCTTCTCTGGGTCCCAAAACCATCTTTCCTTTTCCCTCCCCTGATGTCCAAGTTATAATAATGGAAACATAGAATCTGCCAGCTGATCAGCCCCATTCGGCCCATCTCGTCCTGCTGTAAAAACTCAAACATTAATCAGTCGTTGGTCTCGTCTTAGATTCAGGAGCCGTATGCCTATCCCATGGCTGTTTAATACCCTCACTGTATTACCCTCTACCACTTCTGCTGGGAGGCTGGTCCACTTATCTACCACCCTTTCAATAAAGTAAAACCTCCTTCCATTCCATTTAATGCTCTGACCCTCTAGTTTTAGATTATGGTTTCTTGTTGTAACACTTCTCCTCTATTTAATTATACTCCCCCCCCCCCCCCCGTGTGAACCTCTACTGCTTCTGCTGGGCGGCTGTTCGACCTAGGTACCCCCTTGGCAATCCCAATACTGCTTGAACTGCCAGGGGCGGCAAACACCAATAAAACAGGGAAGCATGGGACTTAAATGTTCTAAATATCTTTATGATCTCGTCTCTTATAAATTTTAAGCCCATAGCGTGTTACGTATTCTAAAATTCCAAAAGGGATCCCTGCGATATAAAGCGATTCCGGGGGTCCCATCCTCGGCATGTAATCCTCGCCTACAGCAACAGTCAAAAGATTACACATTTTATTATGCTATTATGACATCATACTTGGGAAAAGTATCAGATTAACAAAGACACATCCACCTCCTGCTGCAGGCAAATGGAACGTTCCATGTCTGTGTTTGTAAACAAATACTCGGAAGGTTCCATTGCATGGGTACTTTGTATCAGAATCATAGAAACAAACTGCAGCCCATAAAGCTCATTCTTAAGATTTGGCCGCAAAGAAAACACAAGACGGGAACTACCCGCCGGCTTCGTAAATAAATATAATTGAGGATTCCGATTTCGGTATGCGTCCGTTTGATAATTAAGGCTTCCCCGAAAAAATAATGTGAAAAAATTCAACGTTATAATAAAGAATTATTAGCGTCTTAAGCGGGTCGGCAGCTTTAAAGGCGACGGGTATGTTTTCTACCTTCTGAAGGGGAAGGCGGCTGGATGCTGCCCAATAACTGGATCGTCATACTATATGACAGCTGCATCCCAAGCATTAGATAAACGGCGCCGTAATCCAGTTAGTACACAGTAAGGCAGGGATCGGAGCGCGCGCTTCACCCGCAGACGTCTGTGTAAGCCGCGCTTAGTTCTGCGCACACCAAAGATATATGGAATCTGCTTATACGTGTCGTAGAGGCACAGGACGGACAATAAACCTGGAGGAGCGATTATAATAGATTCCTGGAAAGAGGAGGATATTGAAAATAAAATATAAATATATTTATAAAAATATTAAAAAAAAATTATAATATATAAATAAATATATATATATATACACGATTTTAAATGAGATTATATATATATCATTTATAATCAATGTGGATATTACAGTCACCTAAGCATCCTTGATCCTAATTTATTAGGGTTACCCTCAACAAATTAGGATCAGGTTTTAATCACAGGGTTATTAAAGGGACAGTCACACGTTTTTCTGGGATCCGCGCATGCTCAGGCATTGTAAGAATGTATAGGCGCAGTCCCAATGCATTTTCCTTTAGTTGCTGGTGTCAGGACTGCAGCCAACTCAGCCCCCCCCCCCCATTCATGCCACCTGCAACTATCCAGCTGAACAGACTAATGTGCCGGATCCTAAAAAGGGGGAGAGGCTCTGCAGAGCGTTATGCATAGAAACACTCTGCAGGGCACAGGGGGGCCGGGGGGAAACCCCCATATTTTTGCAACAGTCATGCCAAAAATGCCAATGGAAATAATTTGGAAAAGGGGTCATCAATAAGGGAGACAAAGTATGAAGACCCAAATATAACATTATATCAGCGCATCTATAACAGGGGAAAGAAACATTAACACATTGGAAGACATACTGATACAACAGGGGGGTGAGGACCCTGCCCTGAAGAGCTTACAATCTATTAGACTGCACCTGTTCTAGGGGTCTAGATTAATAGAAATGGGAAGTCTGCCCCCCCCCTTACTTCCTCTTTCTATGTATTAATGACCATGAGCCAAATTGGATTAGAATGCAATGCAGGCTCCGAGCTAACGCTTACCACGTCCCCTCTCTCTCTCTCTCTAAACTGCCATTCATGAAAATAAGCCTGGGGAGGAAATATATATATTTATATATTCACAAACTGGCCTTAATTACGCTGTTAATTAAAATAATAATAATTTAAAAAAGACACACGTAGGGCTGGATAAAATCTTTGGTCCATTTCATATATTCGCACAGACCACACGGGATCTTAATTTAGATCAGTTACAAGAAACACATGTTAATAAATGTTCATTTCTACAAAAGCCAGCAGTTTGAAACGTAAAAAAAAACTGTCTGGAAAATTACATAAAAAATAAATTGGGGGGGAAAAGAATAGAAAAGGAACAAAAAAAATGAGAACGTTTAAAATGTAAGACCGAAGAGCCGGGAGCGACGTCTATAAATAACAGAACAAGACCCGCTGAGCAGAAATATAAGCGGCTGTCAGGTATTCTTCTGCTTTTTTAACCAAAACCCACAGGCCCACGACGTCGTGCTAAACTGTAACATTCTTCAAATGGAACTTTATCTTAAAATTGTTTATTGTTTGTCTTCATGTTTACCAACAAAAGAAATGCCATAAAGCCACTTCATTCCAATTTCTTCTAAGAAGGGAGATTAGGATGAATTGGAAATCATGGAGGTTCAACGTAAAAAAAAGAAAGGTTACGCATTTGTGCACAAAAAAAATTATTGGTATCGAAGAATTTGAAAGCAATGGTATTTAACATTAATACGGGGACATTTCTTACAATTTATAAAAAATTTATTAAAAAAATTCAATTCTGGATCAATAAAAATATTAAATCCAAATAAGATTACATTACACGTAACGTTCCTCAAATGGAACTTTATCTTAAATTGTTTGTTTGCCTGCGTGTCTACTAACAAAAGAAATGCCATAAAGCCACTTAATTCCAATTTTTTCTAGAAAGGGAGATTACGATGAATCTGGAAACATGGAGGTTCAACGTATAAAAATGAAAGTTTACGCATTTGTACACAAAAAAAAAATGAATTATTGGTAAAAATTGTATGTAAGTTATTAAATGAATAAATAGAAATATATTCTTAAAAAAATTAAAATTAAATAAAAATTTGATTTTTTAGCCCTTCGTTTGGATCAGCACCAGGGAGAACAGTGAAAATGTTCTGGATCGGCCTTGTTTCAGCGCCGGTGACCTCATACGAGGTAACAATAAGAACATTTACAATACAGACCTTTATCACATAGGATATGGTTATCTCTGCCATTTGAAACCAAGCCAAGCAATGCTGATACAAACGCTATGTGAACGGGCGCCACGGTCTTATCATCCCGGGCCAAAAAAAAAAAAACGTGCGGGGACAGACGTTAGCCACATTACTTGCCACAGTAGCCACACTCGCTGCTGATGTGTAATGGCTCCGGTGACAAGGAGGATTTATCACCAGGAAAGGGTGGGACGGGAATGAGCAGCAAAGGCGAGAAAGGATGAATGAAGCACATCAGCTGATATAGTAAGAGGGGTAAAAACAAGTGCTGGGAACTATGGGGTTAAGGGCGGGGAATGGAAAGAAGATTGGGGTTAAAAGGGGCAGGTGTGGGGTTATTTAGGGGGCAGCATGACAGAAAGTCATAGAGGTGACACAAAGACCCCCAGAAAGACAGGAGTGGGGCGGTGGGGACAGAGGGGTGCAGGGGGTGCGCAGTCAGAGAGGCAAGAGGTGCATGGAAGACCCCCAGAGGTCACACAGCCGGGCAGGTTAATCATTCCCACCCATTAATCCCCCAGGTGGGAGTGTGGCTGCCGTGTAATCCCTGCTCTGCCGGGTCACCCGCAGCACTGTGTACACTGACACACGTATGTACACATGTATGACAGGCAGACAGTGTGACCTGCGCTGTACACCTGCATTTATCCCTGCTTAGCCTATTACAGCACATCGCCGGGGTGCTGACACACACAGCCCAGCGCCATACACAGCACTGTGCCCTACAGACTGACGGCACAGCACTGCAGAGCCACATGAAGATATGCACGGCACTGCAAGCATTACAGCATCGCTGCAGAGCATCGCATTACTGTACAGCCTGATGCAATGCAGCGCTGCAAAGTCTAAAGCATAGCACTGCAGAGCCCGGTCTATGACCGCAGAGCCCCGGTATATACCCAGTCCGTGTCTCACCTGCAGCGCCTCCTCGCCCTCTGTCCGGGTGCTGGCTCAGACTCTGTCCCCAGGCCGGCTCCCTACTCCACTCAGGAACCGGCCCTGGCTCTCCGGGGCCCCCCTCTCCAGGTCCGCCCCGCTGCGCTCCGCCCTGCCTCGGGTGTCTCGAGTGCCCTACCTCCGGGTCCTCCCTCCGAGACCGAATCTCCGGTCCGAACCGAGCCACGGAACCCTGAGTACGGCCTGACCACGCCCACCGCCTCATTCACCACACGCGAGCAGGGTGAGAGACCACGCCCATCCGATCGTTATGCATTCAGAAGCAGGACTCACGAACACGCCCACTTTCTGCAAACAGTCATTGGGCGGTCATGGAACTGCAGCCTGAACCGAATGGGAGCCGGCGGGCTGTAGAGGAGCAGCCAAAACTACTAAATATATGTAAATATAATATATACCGGTATATACACTACTAAATATACGTAAATATAATATATACCGTATATATACACTACTATACATGTGTAAATATAATATATATATATATACACATACATACACTACTATATATGTGTAAATAATAAATACTGGATATACATACTAATATATATGTAAATATTATATATACTGGATATACATACTAATATATATGTAAGTATTATATATATACACTACTTATATATAGAATATGTGTGTATATATGCATAAACTATATACCATATATATATATATATACTATTTTTATATATATAAATATATATATATATATATATATACTATATATATATATACTATATATATATATACTATACATATATATATATACTATTTATATATATATATATATACACTATATTTATACTATTTATTTAAATATATACTATTTTTATATACACTATTTATTTATATTTATACTATTTATTTTTATATATGTATAGACGTATATATGTATATGGCGTGGCTGCGAGGGTAGAAAATGTTAACGCGCAGCTTTCCCAACCACTGGCCTTAAAGTGCCGGAGCCGCTTAGTCATCCCCAGTCCGGCCCTCGTATACACAGTATTGAAGTTTAAATAAAGATGGTGATTACTGAGTCCTCCAGCACCTCACTGAATATTCACCTACTAAATCAACCACCTCCAGAACTAGGTAACTAGGCGCCCAGACACGTGTCTTTATGAGTGCCAGTCCTCCTTTATTGCCCAGTGCCTCTCTCTCCTCTCCTGATGCCCCTCTCTCCTCTCCTGATGCCATAAACCCTATCCCTAACCACAGCCTCGGCCACACCCCAGCCACATCCTAAACACACCCGTAAACACATGTTTTATTAAGACCTTCAATGTGACCGGTTGATTCATTGATACAAATATAACCGAGTGAGGGATTTAGAAGAACAGAGCGGGGAAAGAGGGGTATCAAGAGGGGAAAGAGGGGTATCAAGAGAGGAAAGAAGGGACATCAGGGGAGGAGAGAGAGGCGCAGGGATTTGGGACCAAACAAACTAAAATTGGGATAATAATGTATACTATCTATGGTTACGTTCTAAAATGTGGGACTTTTATCGAGGCTACAATAAAGGGGAAGTGTTGTAGGACAGTAACATCAATAAATATAAAGTGATAATGGGAACTGAGAAGTACCAGCACCACTTGGCCCACCCGCCCCGTTCCCTGGATTGCACCAAAAAAAATGTTTCAGTCAAAAATGATCAGTCAAACTTGGTATGATCCAAGAGGTAAATTCTTTGTCAAAACCTCATCGAGAACGACCCCTGAAAAGTTTTGTGAATAGCCAAGATAATTATTATTTTTCAATTTTTCGGCGAATTATTTCGGTATTTTTAAAATGTTTAAGTCTTTGTATAGTGTTTCATATTTTATTTTTTCCCTTTCAATTCACAAAATGTTCGGCCAGGCCATATTAAGAGAAAAAAGTGATCCCGGTGGATTTGATAAGTGAGCTGCTTCACAGAAGAGATGGCAGTAGCAAGCGACACTACGGCTGATTAATGGCATTGAATAAACCACGAGACCGAATCAATTGTTCCGGCCAGTAGGGAAAAAGGCAGAATAGTTTATACACGGCACATCGGCGCGGACCAATTGGCCCTGTCACTGCCCGTCTTCGTCATCTCATTTAGTGCTAGTGACAGGGGGCTGTAGTCCTTCCTGTCCTCAACTGCCCAATTTTACCTCTTCTTCTCATGGGGACCGTTCCTACCAGACTATGTTATTCAACCAGAATGTATGAATACCCAGCCGCTGGGCTCTCTGATACTCCCTTGGTAGCCCATCGATGACTGCTCAGTAATATAAAGAGGAATGAGGTAAAACACCACACTTCCCAACTTATACCCCTAAGGAATTGGGTCGCTGAGGCTTGGGAGGTAGAGTGTCGGCGCGCTGCCACAATTGTGAGCATGCACAGTATACATTTTCTGGCGTCCCAAGACATCGAAGAACAAACCGGGAACTGGCGAGGCTGGGGACAGTGGGATAGAGTGGCCAAATCGGGACTGTTCAATGGAAAGCAGGACATTTGGGAGGCATGAAACGTATTGATACCAGGCCTGGGCTGGCCATCCGGCACACCGTGCTGCTGTGTTTGGCTGTCGGCCAGATGTGGCCATAAAAACGTAACGTGTGGCCTGGGCCACTCTGACATCATCAGGCAGCTGCTGGCCGTAAAGTGCCAGTTCCGTCTTGTTATTCCCAGTCCGGCTCTGCTTGATACTGTGCTCTTTAGCTTGCTCCCGTTAGACAAGCCAGGAGTTATCTTGCCCTTTATTGGTCCTTATGAAGACCATGAGGACCAAACCTTAACCTGTCCTTCAATAACCCAACTAAACGGGTCATTCAGATCTGGCTCACTTTTACTACTACTTTATACTAAGGAGAGACTGTATTATAGTTGCCAACTGTCCTTATCTGGCCAATACAGCCCAAAAGCATGACTTTTATTCTACTGCCAGGCTGTGCATGTACAACGACTACTTCTGGCCAAAAAAACAGGATTTTATGAAAAACAGAGAAGATCGTGACATGATGGCTGACAGTCGCTTAAGACTTTTTAATCCCGTTTCGGTTTCCTTATAAACCCCCCATTTTCTGTGAGATTTGCTTCCTATAGAACACTGGGCTTTGAGCTCAGACACCTTGTATGGCCTGAGCTTGGATGCTGGTTGCTAGGCAACTGAAGAAAGGAGAGGCTGGTTTGGGAAAGATTCCCGAGTGATACAGGTATCTTATCCCATCGCTGGTTACCATGACGACGGAGGCTAAGGATGCACAACCTTCCCTTTCAACTATTTTTATCTGCGGCGGGATGTGCGATGGGAAGAGAGTAACGGGAGGACATCGATACCAATCAGAAGACAAATCAATGATGGAAAGGGATATGCGGCTATTGAGGGGGCAGTGGGGTCTGGATTGATGATAGTTGATCTATGGGGGCAAAGGGGTATTCAAATAATGCAATGATGGATAATGTGATGCGGACATAGGGTTGAACATAAGCAGTGTAGGGGTAAAGGACACATTTTGCCCCCATCTTATTAATATAAACATCAGCCAGATGTTCAGTTTGTTCCGTGGTAGGAGGTAGATTCTTGGATATAAGGGTCGTACCCCTATTTTCATACAGAAGAATATATTGTAATCTGGTAGGCCTGCACCCCAAACCGTTACACGTATATAGGGCCATCGAGGCCCTTCTTGCCTGTGGTAAATTGTTATGGTATATACTACTTCTTATGTCCTGTACCCGTTGTACTGCGCTACAGAATACGATGGCGCAAGATGAATGTACTTTTTTAAAATGTATTATTTTTTAATTGGTTCACTTTTCAGCGGTTTCAGGAATAATGAATTTCCAACGAAAACAATTTATTTTTTTGTTATTTTATTTTATTCCTGGATCAGCTGAGCCTGGGGTCTTTTTTGTTTTTTTTTATTAACTCAACAGTCTCTTTTTCAGATGCCAGTTACACGGCATTATCAGGCAGCGTTTCCGCAGTTTGCTACGTTGTAACCGGAGGCTTCATGAGTGACTGTTTCTGACAAGGCCTCGTTGCCATGGATACAGAGGCTCCTAAAACCTTTCTCCCCGCCCTCCCGTTACCATGGAGCTGTAAGGACGCTACACAGTGCACCAGGCTGCGGCCACCTCTACAGGTCACCTCTAGGACCAAAGATCCTGGCAGTCGGGACCCCTGGGACCCCCTGGGGCCTTACTGGTACTTACTGGTGCTTTGTTTATTAACAGACCAGATCCCCAGATTACAAAGGGGTTAGTGCCAGTCCAGATACCGTAAAAGTAACATTATTATTGTTATTAGTATTATTATTATATTGTTGCTTGGTTGTTGCTATTATTGTTGTTATTATTATTACTATTATTATTACATTGTTGTTTTGTTGTTGCTTCTATTATTGTTGTTAGATTGTTGTTTTGTTGTAGTTATTATCATTATTTTGCTCTACTTTAAGCAAAATTTGCCCGAGAGTAACTTCTCTTTTTTTTCTGATGGTAGGTCCAGTTTATTTGCCCGTCCAGGGGTAGTTTTGAATCATAATGGCTGCAAATTGGGACAGAAGAGCGTCAATTGTCAACCGGCATCATATGAGAGACATGCAGAACAGAATAGACATGGAGTACGAGGTAAAAGCTGGAGCTGCAGCTTCCGCGACAAAGTAATAGGACCCCTTATACATAAAGGTATTTTACCCCCAAACATTCTGAGAAGGCAAGGGTCCCATAAAGCGTGGCATCCACCTAGTCCAAAGGTCCATCCGCTTCCAGTGACCCCCAGGGTCTTTAAATATCAGAAAATGCCGCTTTCCAATTTTTGTGATTTAAATTACATTTTAAGGTATTCTCAAAAGCTGCAATGGGAAGAAAGTGTCATTTTTCAACTAGCTTTACCGATGTTCCTAGGTGTATTTAGAGACGCCCTACCCCCGGCATCCTTATGTTTGATAATATACAGTATATACACACACTGCCATTCAAAAGTTTGGGGTCACTGAGCTGTTTTATGGAAAACATGAATATTTCTGGCCGTAAAATAATTACAAAAGGATTTTCTGACCATCAATTAGCCTTTTAAACTTAAACTTGGATCAGCGAACACAACGTGCCATTGGAACACAAGAGTGATAAAGGGCCATCGGAACACAGGAGTGATGGGAGTGATAAAGGGCCATTGGAACACAAGAGTGATAAAGGGCCATCGGAACACAGGAGTGATGGGAGTGATAAAGGGCCATTGGAACACAGGAGTGATGGGAGTGATAAAGGTCCTCTGTACCCCTATGAAGAGATTCCATTAAAAAACAGCCGTTTCCAGCTACAAAAGTCATTTACAGCATTAACCCCGTCTGTGCTGGATTGCTGATCCATTTCATGTTATTAATGTGCTTTTCGTTAAAAAAAAAAAAACACGGAATCTTCTAAGTGACCCCAAACTTTTGAATGGCCGTGTAACTGGATTAAAATATCCTCTCCATCTTGCCCTGGTTTTGTGGGAAAACCGTTTTTTTCTAGCAAAGCCGCGTCTTATATACGATCCTCCAAAGCCCACCTTGTCATTTCCTCGCACGGAGTAATCATTACACATTCAGAGTATAAAGCAATGTTTTCCGTCTCTGCCATAATTTGAATATGTCTTCAGTCAGCATTCCAAGCTTGGCTCCAGTCTGGGATATTGCGGATGGCTGTCAGCTTGGCACGTATGCGCGAGACAATAAAAAAAAAAAGGGAAATTATACAGAATGTTTCTTATTATACACTAAGCTTTTGCTTTGCCATACAGTTACTGGAACGGAGCAGCGTGTACACGGGGAAGAACACTCTATGATTTGGGTTTAAAAGTAGGAGGATGGGGTATTTTCTTCAAGCATCAAAATATATGATTACCAACCATTGACAGCCAACAAAGAACACAGTCGCTTTTTTATATGAATCCCTTCTATGTTCTGTTTAGATTGTAAGCTCTATGAACTACAAATCCGAGGATCGGCAGAGTTAGATGTAGCTGGAGTAGGAGTCTTGACTTCATCCTTTATGGGGCATCACTTATAATTTTTGACTTGAAGAGTTCTGAAGAAATAATCTATTGGCGTTTACTGTGTTTAGAGTCAGACGCTTATATATTCTATAGCTGCTTTTTATTATAAAAGGCAGATAAGCGCCTTAAACAGGGCCAGACCTTTCCTATAGGTGACAATTCTTCACGCTTCTTCCTAATAATTATTATTATGGTAGGGCTGCCTCTGGTTTCACATGCTACGGGACCCTCTTCCCCAGGCTTATCTGAGACGGCAGGAGAGAGACCGGGAGCAGGCAGAACGTGAGAGGCAACATCTTGCCGCGTCCCAGCAAACTCCTCATCTCAACAGCATGCACTCCGCTCGCAGCTACAAGAAGCCGTGGCAAACCGGGATGGCAACACAGAAGCAGGTGAGTCACAAAATGAGCCTGTTATGGTCTGTTCCTTGACCTCTGCTCAATTCGACTTATTTTTGATGCCTTCTAGAATTTTTTTAGCCATTAACGGAACTCGGCTCTCCTACTGATCCCGAACTATGATTCCCATGATCCTCACCTGGCTGAAAGCAGGGTTACTATGAGTCAAGGGGATTGTACTTCATGCATTTCAGTTAATAACCCCGCTTAATGGAAGTTGCCCCCTCCCGATTTCCTTTCTACTATTCTTACCTTGTAACCCCTGTGTGGCTACAGGGTCTTTACCCCTGTGTATGACCTACATTGAGGACAGAAAACAAAGTTAAAATGAAAACTAACAAACTGTTTTCCGCCGCGTTGATCAAATAAAGGCATGGCTAGAAATCTGCCGTAACTTGCCTTTTGGATGGCAGTAATGTCTACGTTTGACGGGGCAGCTGTTTGTTTCTGGAAGCTCTAGTTACTTATCTTGGCATTTTTCTCTTCGCATTAATAGTTTAGTAGACGGAAAGATTTTTGGCATAACAGGTGTTAAGTCCGAACAGCTCAATTCTTTTAATGCTGGTTTTTTGGGGAACTTTCCTGGGAAAACCAGGCAGATACGGCAGATAACACGTGCTTGCTGTACCCCCATATACGCAATGACGCCCCTTGGCGTAGGTCTATAAGGTATTTTTAAATTACATATTGGGTTCAGTAGTTTATCCTCTAATTCCATTTGAAAGGAGGGTTGGCCATTTAAAATTATACCATCCATGGAACAGAAGTAAGGTCACAAGAAGACTTCAAAGAGCTCTCTGAGTTTGGGTGGTCTCCCTAAAGTCTCGTCGCTTAAGGGAGGACAACAGGAAAGGACAAGTGCGGAGCCTGTTTTACCAAACCTTTTCCGCTACCTTCAGTTTTCAGGACCATCTGCTGAGGAGAGACGGCAAGACAGGGAACCACAGGCCAAAAGCAACCAGTCCAGATTTCCAGCTATAAATAGGAGCAGAGAGGCCGTAAGGATGAAGACGGCTACAAGCCAGACCACAAAGCCCAAAACACAAAAAGCAGCGGCAGGTGAGACACGTCGGGCGCACAGGGGTTAAGTCAGGTGTCACCGGGGCAAACTGTACAGACGCAATCCTCAAGATAAAATGTATACTATATGTAAAAAATTACACCCATAATGACTCAAGTAAATATATAAATCAAAGATGATGTGGGAGGAGCTAGTGATTTGGACACACCCACTAATGACTTGCCACAACCCAGAAAAAATGCCTTATTAACATTTTGGGAAGTCCGGTTCTGGCTATTGTGCTATAATGATATAGAGTCCCACTGATGTTATATTCTGGGGGTATTATGGCAAAGAGCTTACAGTCTATTTTTATCATCGTGTATTGATTTACATAGCGCTATCATATTCCACAGAGCTGTACAATGTCTGATGGCTGAATACACTCCCTCTCTTGGGGATTTATTTCTTCCCTTATTTATCCTTAGTAGTACAGCCGCGGATTGTGGTGCAGCAGAAGAGGTTACATACGCGTAAGCTTCAAGCCAACCTCAGTGCTGTGGACAGGGAAACCGCGCAGGCTAGGGACGGAAAACAGACACTATGGCCCTCAGACACGTTCAGTGCCCACAGACTAAGTAAGTTTCCATTGATGATACATGAAAAGGGCCCTTTTAGGTACATTCATCCACATACAATGTTTATAGCTATTGCAGCTGTTAATAGCTTCCTTTGCACTAGCACTACTTTTGAGTTATTTTTTAAGAACCCCGGCAAAAATGTAAATGTAAATATTAGATTTTTCTGTGTTACCTGTTTTATTTCCATTTAATGTCTAGTGTAATAACATTTTTCCCCCTTGATGTTTAGAA
This sequence comes from Spea hammondii, assembly GCA_029215755.1. NCBI lineage: Eukaryota > Metazoa > Chordata > Amphibia > Anura > Pelobatidae > Spea > Spea hammondii. The sequence continues at coordinate 23,566,273 of JARDYJ010000013.1, forward strand.
CTTTATTATTTCATTGTAGAGCCTCCAGACAATAAGAACATGAGAAGATTCAAGGAGCCAGAGAAGAGAAGTAAACAACAGAACATTGTGATGGCCACCCAGTCTTCTCGCTTGGATCACGAGACGTTCACAATGCACGACCCTACCAACAAACCTGCTCCGTCTCCAATCTTGATCCAACTCCAAGATGATACTTCTGCCTCGTCGCATGCTTACCCCATCACGTCAGATTCCAGGGATTCTCCTTTGATGTTTTTCAGTGACTCGTTAAACGACTTACAAGATGACCATTTTGAAGAGTTTCCAGACAACTATTATGGAGAAACATTTGAAGGTTATATGAGAAGGGAGGCTAGTCCAGATGTTAGTGTCTGTAATTCAGGAAGAGAGGGCAGATCACAAAGAACAGAGATAAGTTATGAGTCATCTGAGGAAAGCGAAGACCATCAGGGAACATTGTCACAAAGAACTAGACCTAATACTCGGGAAACCCATGTTGTCGAGTCCTACAGCATAGGTTCAGAAGATGGATATTCTAGCGACAATGAAAGCGAAAGCCAAACCAGGATTCAATTTCAAGACCTAAACGAAGAGGATTTTCTCAATTTTCGAGAAGTAACACCTGTGAGGAGCAGGCGAAGATCCAGGCGTCTCTTATCTCCAACGCTGTCTAGCGGATCAGAAGAATTTGTTGGTGACTCCCACCATAATTCTCCTGAGACTTCTCATAACTTGTCAGAAGCGAGCCACATGCAAAGGTTTAACGTCATTCAGGCGCCTCTAGAAAATAATATAGACTCCCCAGGTGGGTGCTTGGAAAGAGTTCTGCCTCCTCTCAGTAATGTTATGTTAGCAGATATCGGAGAGGACCATGAAGATTATGATCTACTCTGCCAAGACTCAACAATGTCTCAGGAGGCCATGGAACAGTCTCTGGCCAGCACTGGACCCTCTGCTCTTCCTTCCTTTGCCACCTCTGCCCTCAGCCCCTCTCCCTCTGTACCAGACATCCGCATGCTGAGTGAAAATTTGGGCTTGGTCTACCTTACTCTGTCGATGAGGAGACAACCTGGAGACCAAAACGCCGGCAGGATTTTAGCTACTGATGAAACCAAGAAACCAGAAGTAGACCCAGAGAAGCTTAGAAAACTGCAGGAGAGGTGAGACGTGTCTGCATTTCAGTTATTTAAAGTCTAATTTTATTAACGCCTGTGCAATTATATTGTTATTCTAAGCTCAATTTTTACTTGTGACGTCTGAGTAACAGTGTAATATAGCTGCGGATTCCTCTATCTTCCTCTACAGCCTGCTGCTGGAAGACTCAGACGAGGAGGGAGACATCTGCAGGATATGTCTCATGGGAGGTGATGAGCCTGAAAACCATCTCATAGCACCCTGCCGGTGCACGGGGAGCTTAGAATACGTTCATCAGGAGTGCATGAAAAAATGGTTGCTGGCCAAGATTACGTCAGGTAAGAACAGAAGATAAGGGGTCTTCAAAAACATACGAAAAGGGGGCCATTTTTACATCAATAATAAATGAAAAAGGACCATTTTTACATCAATAATATACTGTACGAAAAAAGGAGCATTTAAAAAATGTAATTTTCAATAATTTAATCAGCAATTACTTATTTGTAAAATTAATGGTTTTTTTCCCACCTCTACTGTTTATCATCATTTATTGTTTTGGGGTTTTTTTGGTAACACCAAATAAGAAAACATGTTAGACGCACGAGCAATGATTAAAAAGGACAAATCTCGACAGCAAATTAAATGTGCCTAATAGACATTAGAACAACCGCGGACGCAGCAGAGCGCCTCACAGAATGCAAATGACACAAAAGCTCCCGTCGTTAAACAAAAATACAACACAGGTCTAGCAAGAAACGATCTTCGTCTGACTGTCAGACTTATCTCCGAGCTCGGTGGCATGTCATGAAACAGACGTCAATAGTCAATCAAAATGTTGGCAAGAACAGAACTATTAATGTTAACAGACTATCCAAAGAGAAGTCAAGTTAGAAAAAGTTGCCATGGAAAAGAAACGAACATGGAAGCTACTGGTTGGTCTTGGGTGGGTCGCCCAATACTAAAATCATTGACCAAAAGGACCTCTCAAAGAAAGCGTTGCTGCTGTGAGAATCTATTTGCTCTCAGTTACCTGCAGGGTGTTTAATGGTTAATTCTTTATTAGAGAAAACAAGAAAGGTCCAAGGCCGTGGCCCTGACAGTGATTTGCCCAACACATCTTATTTATACGCTGGTATCGGTCCTAGCATTGACTCTTCTGGCCTCCTCTGACCAGCGATGAGGATGACAACGAGATGGATGTATACGTCATAAAGCCTCATCTGCCTTGTATCCTTCCCTGGTTTTTGTACAGCAACCCCTGGTATACCCGCTGAGGCGGTCATCACGGTCTTGCCTTCCTCTTCTAAATGTTTGTTGGAAGCGTGGAGCTCCTAACGTACCGACCTGGCCATTTTTGGTCCACCAGCATTGGCTATTACTCTTTTTTTACCCCTGATCTCTGTGCATTATAAAGGACCAACCCCATTGGGTTTCTCCTGCAAGAAATAATGCATAGTCAAATCAGTAAGTTGAAATGTTTCGCTGTTTAGTGAATAAACCCCACTGGCAGCCGTGCTAATCACCTTCCTTGCAGACAAAGCGTGTTTGGGTAGCAGCAACATCGTGTACCTCTGCTCATCATAGTTTAAAACAAGAAGATGACTTGGACAGGTCATCTTAATATGAATTATGTATGCAGTGGCTCTGACCCGCGTGCATACTAACGAGCCAGCCAGGCAGATTAATATTAATACGGTGCTGTCCGTGACTGACAATAACGGTGTCAGGCCGCACATAATGGGGAGATAAGTGGACATTTAGCATCGGGAAATCCTTATTAACATACGGTGCCTGCTTCATCTGCTGCTTAGCTCCAGAGCTGCTACTTTATTGGTTCTGGACTTAGATCAGCATATATTAACTGTTAGAATGCCAGAGGCTTAATAACTGGGGAGGAGGAAAAGGTACTTATACCCATGATTGCTTCTGAAGGTGTGTCGTTCATTTGTTCCCGTGACAGGCGCTGATTTGGATGCGGTGAGGACTTGTGAGATGTGCAAACAGAAAGTTCAGCCTGAAATAGAAGGGTTCAACCTGAACGAGCATTACAGAAAACACCAGGAGACTCAGGTGACCTCGTATCTGTAACGCTGTATCCCAGAATGTAGAACACGGGTTACTATTAGCTGGGAATGCAGATATTGGCCGCTTTCGCTTTGAGCTGGATTTTTCCCCTCTTTTGCTAAGACTTAGGTATTACATTGACATACTGCCCCCTGTCAGTAAGACTTGGGTATTACAGTGACGTACTGCCCCTTATCACTTAGACCCGGTTATTGCAGTGAGATACTGCCCTCTATCACTAATACCCGGGCATTGCAGTGAGATACTGCCCTCTATCACTAATACCCGGGCATTGCAGTGAGATACTGCCCTCTATCACTAATACCTGGGCATTGAAGTGAGATACTGCCCCCTATCACTAATACTTGGGTATTGCAGTGAGATACTGCCCCCTATCGATAATACCCGGGTATTGCAGTGAGATACTGCCCCCTATCGATAATACCCGGGTATTGCAGTGAGATACTGCCGCCTATCGATAATACCCGGGTATTGCAGTGAGATACTGCCCCCTATCAGTGATACCCGGGTATTGCAGTGAGATACTGCCCTCTGTTACGGAGTTGGCTAGTGCACAATAGGCTCAAGTCACAACCACCAGCCAAACATCATCCAATTTAGTTTTAAGAACAAAGGGGGCAATCTGCTACTTTAACTCTTCATCTTCCCAAACACAGGAACAGAACCCGCGGTACCCAAGCTTGTACCTAATGCTACTTCTCCATCTGTATCATCAAAGATACGAGGAGCTGCTTCGTCTGAGCAACACCCAGGATCAGGTCACAGAGGTGAGTACAACTGCCTCCCACACAGACTCCTATCACCCTAGGCATACATTATAGCATACCGCTACCCTACCATAATAACACACTCTGTATATTATACACCACCATCCTAACATTACCATAATAACACACCTGCAGCCTATCATTACAATTCACGACCGTGCTATCGCAAACTACCAGCCCGCCATCCCCACTGCACTGCTATTGTAATAACACAGTTCTGCCATTCACGCTCCTATATTTACCCTTACACCACCATTACAATTCAGCACTACCGAGCCAATTCCAAGAAAAACACACAAAGATTCCTAAAATTCTCTTTTTTTGGTTTGGCATCTTTCGGTTTCCCGTGTTTAATGTAAGCAGCTGTAAACCGATACATTTAATGGGTCGAGCTAAACGGGGAAAAAAAAAAAGCCGCATGACCAAACTGCTTAAACCGTCTCAGAAACAATGTTTCCGTCGCTCCTCTGCTGCGGAAAGGGTTACATTTCTTCGGCTACACGTGACATTGGCAAAGTTAGCTGTCCATGGTGTGGGTGGCGGAGCTCTGGATGCTGGAAATATACTTTCCGATAGGGGCTTCCAAGTCTGCGGTTTGGCCGGTGAGAGTTGCACCAACTCATGACCCTCACTAGGCCTTCTAGTGAGTATCCTGCAAGAATTTGAGTAGCGTAACAAGAAAATACATCAGTTTCCCATCTAAGGATTCGAAAAACGCAAAACGTACATGATCACGACCTCCTGTATGTGTCTGTCCCACATAAGTCACAACTCAACATCACAGCCTTCTTCTTGCACATTAATCCTCTTTTTTTTGTGGTTTGTTTTTTGCAGATTTCTAGACGTATCTCCCATCTCAGATCACAAAGGAGTGAAAGTAGGTTCCTTTGTTAGATCTAACTTTGATAGCTTAAGTATATGCAGCGGGGAAGAAAATGGAGAAACGTCTGATAGCAAGGGATGCGTGAATTAGCAGCAAGGGTATCATTTCCTGCGCCTGGAAGACCGTGATCTATACATTATTTAGGTATCCAACTTCTTGGGGGTGATCAATGAAGATTAACTTTGTCCTCGTTGTCCTCCCTTTAGTAATGGGGTAGCGTCCGTAATGTCTGGTTACATAGAGCCAGTAGCATGCGGAACAGATGCTTTAGGGAACGTCCACCACTATTGGGCAAGTCCTAGTGACCTATCTGAAGTTCAGTAGTATCTTCATTGGCGGCACTCATCGGGATGATCAGCCGTAATTGCACACCATTGTTTAGAAACATAGAGTTTAAAGGCAGATCGGCCCCATTTGGCCCGCGTCTAGTTGCCTGTTTCTCCTGCTCGTTGGTCTCGTCTTAGATCCAGGAGCCGTATGCCTGTCCCATGCGTGTTTAATACCCTTGCTGTATTACCCTCTACCACTTCTGCTGGCCAATCACTACCTTTGTGCTGAATTTCCCCAATAAAGAACAGTTGACCTTCTGCGCATGCAATATTGTTCCTTGTAGCCATCCCAATTATGGCCACACAGAGCTGATTCACAAACGCCAAATAATCCTAGGATTACCCCATGCGCGACATTGTTACCGGGGTATATTTCTTGTACTGTCTGCTATATTTAAACCAGGGATCCCGTTCACGTGATGCTCTTCGAACACCGAGACATTTATCTTGGCTCTCAAATGGGAACGTGATTTCGCTTTGATCTAATTACGTCCTAGAATTAATGGTCCCCCATATTGTGACTCACTCGTTATTTAGCAGAAATCCCCATGTTGTGTCGGCCCCCGGTCCACACCATGCAGCTTTTCTTTGGATATTATTGTCTATTCATATCGTTTTAGTAGGACTATCCATCTCCATAAATAGAACCTCAGCAATGTTCTTCTGCTTCTTGCTGAAACCTCAAATGCAATTCCGCTGGCTTGCAGCACCTTTACTGAAGGCGTTTATTAAAGCGGGCATCCCACTGAAAAGATTAAGCTGTATAACATCACATGAAGATAGAATAGTTTACAGCGACTGGTTGAGTTAAGGCTCAGCCTCCCGCTTGAGGAGTTTTCGAGATGTCCGTAGAGTTGGGACCATGAAGATAAACAGCCGTTAGATATATCTCATTGAGAAAATGTTTGGTTGTTGCATGTAAAAAAAGGTGAACCCTGAGGTTCTGTTCTCTGGAAGTGAATGTAGCTGGTCTGAGGTTGGAACAAAATTGTCTTCATTCACTGAGCCTCCTTCTTTCCCCAGATAACACCCAAGATTCCCCCTAAATTCTTGGAGGATCAACACAGGAGTCCTGGCAAAATCCGGCACCGAAGCCTGAGATTATCAATGCTATGAGTGAACCATTTATTGTGTGTAGCTGTGTCATTTAGGAACTATTTGCTTCCTTCCTTTAAAAATAAATATATATATATAACTCTACAAATCTATATGAGTGCTGGATTAACCAAGTTTGCAGACATCGCTGAGTGCTGGTGACGGCTAGACGCACCGCTGAGTGCTGAACTTCCTTAGACACACTTTAAAGTGGAATAAACCTCAACACAAGACCCCTAAGGAAGGTATGTAGCAAAACCCCCTACTGACTCTCCTGAGGCTTCCCTTCACAAAAAGCCCAGGTGGGGGAGATCTGGAGGACCAGCCTTGAGGTGATCCCTGATATGATGGGTGTCTGTCCTGGACCAATACAAGACTTTACATCTGTATGGTCGGAAAAAAAATTCCACTGGTTTCCATGGTGACATTGTTCTTTTTGGAGTGACATACAAGGCTGAATGTCCCATTTCTTGACTGTAAGCTCATTTTAGCAGGGTCCTCCTCACCTTTTGTTTCTGTCCATATTGTTACGCGATGCACTACTTATTATTTGTGTCCTGTGCACCCATTGTACAGGGCCGCAGAATACGATGGAGCAATATAATAATATTTTCATCAAACATCTCTATGTTCCTGACCATTTATGGTGTCGTAGGCTTATTCCTCCCTCGTTATACTCTGGCGACATCTAGTGGGCAATCCAAGAATAGTCTCCATAATGTTTAAAAAAAGAGCTATTATACAAAATATATTTTGTTAAATTGCTGCGACCAACTCTTCACATGTTATCTTATTCTCACCCCCCCAATGAAAGACAAAACACACAAAGGAAGTTCCTGGTGTTCTAAAATATACGTCTTTAACCCTTTATGTACCAATCCCATGGTTCTATGTTACACACAAGAATAACAAAACCACACAGATGATTGCTTTCGCTTTTATTGCCATTTAAATATACCAATACGCCCGACATAGACGTACAGATATAAAAATATAGTGCTTGATCCTACCTCTCATTCATTTGGCACGCAGCTTATGGTGTCTCTTGGTTCCAGGTCATTCCCTCTTAATTTATCCAGAATTCGGTATTTGCAGTCATTTTTCTGAGATGCAACAACGATGGAGATCCGGTGGGAGATGATAGAGTTTTGAAGCTTTTTTGTGTGGGGGGGGAGATCTGTGATCCAGTTTAGAGATGAGTCTTTTGCAAAAACCATAGACTTTACTTGAGATAAAATTGTCACAGACCGATCTTCCCACGTGGAGATGACTCCATTGCTGGAGATATTCATGTTATGAGATGAGAAGGTTCATCGTATACCCTTTAAGCTGCGTTCACACTTACCTGGGGCATTATACATTCATAAATCACTATTATTACTGATGTGCAGGCTATAAAATCACTAAAATATATTATTTTGGTCCTTAAGGTTGCTCCAGAACTGAGGTGGTTTTTTTTGGTCCTTTGTTTAATGGACAAGGGGAAGCCAAGGAAAATGAGTATAAAAGCAAAACAAAAATAAAATGTAAAACAATTAAAACAAAATCTGCTAAAGCGGTATTGGTGCCCAATATGAAATATAGAATAGAGGAAGCAGAGGGGCGAGAAGATAATGGGATTATTTCTCGGGTCTGAGCTACTTGAATATACCCTACAGGGCACCCCTGAAAGATGTCATTTAATAAAAAGGCCATGAAGTTAACGCTTTGGGCAAAATATGGATAAAACTGGGTTCGAACAGGGGTCTAAATAGGCACCAGTCTAGCAAAGATGGGTGGAGCTAGCATTTAACCACACCCATCTACATCCTTAAGGGAATCCCAGACCGGACGGTTATAAAATACATGTCTACTGGCCACCTAATAGAGTCATTCTATATCATTGTGAAATGGGTGCTTGACTTGGGCATCCGCCTTATCCTTCTTCCTACTCTCCCAACTCTTCCAGCATTATTTGAGGATGACGATGGGTACAAATAAGTAGGGAGGGTCTCTTAAGAGTGAACGCAGCTTGGACCTCAATGATTGTCCTCTTGTCCGTCCATCTTGCGTTCTGTGGTTTCTAGTCCATAGGTAGGGGAGATGGTGGCGACACTGGATCAGTCCAGGAGATAGGGCTTCTAATGTTTTTCATCTTTGGGGTTGGGGGGCTTACAACAGACTGCACAGCAATGCATTGAAGCCCCCATTGAATACTGAATGGGTAAAACTTCGTAATTTTCAAGGGTCATCCAGCACCCTCCGCGATAACGAAGACCACTTGTGTCTTCGGGCTGTTGGAAGCATGAAAAGTCACAATCTTGACCCTCCCCACCTCTGCTTCACTATTTTTCTTTGTGCTTCAAATCACACCCTGTCTGTACTACTCCTGTTCATTCATTTCCATGTCCGACACCAGGATATTTTTTTCTGCCGACCCCCCTGGACTGGAATTGGTGCGGCTGTATCTAGCGCTCTCGAAGGCTCCTCGTTCTGCCTCGTGTTTTCTGCGCCGGTAAAGGTAGATGATGACGGCAATTAACACGCAAAGGGCCACCGTAGACAGGATCACGACCGCTATCGCTGTAGTGTGCTCTGGCAGAACTGCGGGAAATCGAAGAGACCAGATTACCAATACTGATACAAGATGTCATATGACAGTTTTCTACGTTGACCTCATGTCCCTAAGAAACCTCACTTCATTAACTCCGTATTCTACTGGGCTACCTCAGCCCTTCATCCAGGAGAAACGTGTCGGGGCTGACGTAAACCTGATGGAGTGTTTCTTTAAAACTCCCCTTTAACTCCTAACCCCCCCCCCCCGGGTCGTCCCCCATGTTTGCAATATTCTAAACCAACAATCCGCTTGGAATACTCGTTTAAATCTCAAAAGTACTTTAACTTTTCATTAAAAATTTGGTGATGGAGCTAAAGAGCATTTCACCGGTGGAGCTTGTTCCACCATCATTGGGTACTTACTGGATTTTGAAGCTTCTGCTTCTTGAGCTGAAAGAAAGGAAAACAAGTTCATTAGATATTTTAGACACCGAAAGGGTGAAACGTTACTGGTGGTAATTATAAAGAAACATATAAAAATGATGAGCATTTCCAAGAAAGTAGATTTGCCACAGTCAACCGGCCAATGCTAATTATTCCTTAAAAGACGAATGTTCATTAAAAGCATTTTGGGGCTCAATTCATAACATCTTGTGCCCAGGTGGATCTCCAGGTTTGCTCACCTCTAGATAACTTGCATATGACCCCCATGCTGACATTAGTGCAGGAGCCCAGATTCCATAATCCATTACTGCCTTGAATCCAGTAGCATGAGTTTGGACTCAGCAAACTGGGACCCGAGTCTTGTTGCCCCCAGTTGGAGTAGTTCACCGGGGTGTTATCATTCCATAAGAGGCTTGCACCTGGGTGAAAGTAACACAGTAAGCGAAAGACATCACAGTAACCTATATTAGTACTAGGTACCTAGGATTAATTCACCGTAGAGTGATAAATCTAATCCAGGCATCTCCTATGAGCTCTTCTGGCTTCAGTTCAATTAAAGGCTTCAGATCACTCAAGGTTCTTCCACCAGGTTGTGACCGAGGTAAGAGTCATCATATATCCATATCCAATCACCAATCTAATCCTTTCACCTGTTTGATCCCTTTCCCACTTATCTTCCATCAACGTATCCCCATCTAGTCCTGGGATTCTCCATAACTTCACCCAACACCCATATCTTACGAATATGTTTTATGAATAATTTATGTAACATTTGATACCTTTGGCATTGAAGGACATTCCCAGCCAGGCTCCTCTGGATTGACTCTCGTAAGTCTGTAGGTGTTCCCAGACAAACACGTTCTCAGATTCATCCTCTATGGTTAGGACGTCTCCGCCGACTGCAAAAGAACCTCCACAGCATTAGATCACCAAAGGAACACCAAGAGATTCCCCGATATGGATCATACATCAGCTAGTGGCCAACTGACTGGTCAACGCATGCACAAAATACCTTTCTGGCACCTCTTGGATGCTTCTTTTTGGCTGACGTTGATCTCCATGTGAAAGGAGTAGCAGAAATTACGGAACGCAATCCAAGAAGAGTCGCCGATCGACCTGGGGCAGCTGCCATTGAAGCTCCACTTGTGCGTTTTGATGGAAGCTGGTTTAGAACAAGAGAGAAACCGGGATCAGAATGGAAGAGACCTAAATAATTTAGTTCAAGAAGAGAATCCTTTTAGAACTGTAAATACTTTGTATCACAATTCCTATTCTTCCAGAAGAACAAACACTATTCCTGGATTATGATACAAAATGTGAAATTTACTCCGTAAAGCTCAGGCGAGCTCATTTGCAAGGTTGTGAGGATGCAGAGAGATGATAGGATCCAGAGAACCAATACATGATTCAATAACTGGAGATATGGCGCCCACCGCAACAGCTACAGATCACAAATACTGTGTGGTCCATAGCTGTAGCAGCAGAGTAGGCAGTGATGTCCGCCAGCGGCCCATTGGGCATTTGCGTGGTGTGCCAGATAGCCAGTCTGGACCATTATAATTAACTTGACTTAAAACACTAGCCCATCAATGCACTCACTGCTATTAAGGTTGCAAATATTTCCCTGCATTTTGCTTTCACAACTTGCTGTGCCCCATTTCCCTTCTGAGTCCATGTACACGCAGCCGCTCAGGTGCTGGGGTTCTCCGTCCCTCCAGTTGGTGTAAAAGACGCCGTCATCTGTGAGCCAAGAGTACGATCGTCCGCCCTACAAGATGAAGGAGAAGGCGGCGGGTAAACTTCATCTCATCTTAAGAAGGCAAATTGAATGTTTCGGGCAGGTCTGTTCACAAATGGTAAACTCTGTAACTTGTAAAATCATTAACTTGTGAGACACGTATTATTATTATTATTGATAGGTATTATATTATTTATCTATCATTATTTTTAATTTTTTGATTTAATGTGAGGGTGGGTATTTTGTGAGTTTTAGGCGAGGACATGCCAGTTAACATTGACTTTGCATGCCCTCGTCTGTAACTCACAAAATGTCGCGGGCACTCGCTAGGAACCCGTAACCAGGTCCTGACTGGCCATGAGCATAAACACATAACACGCCGTATTTGGCCATCATCGTCCATCATTAGGTGGAGGCTGGCCAGGTCAGGCCCTGCACTTATCTTATCTGACCCAAAAGTGTAAATAGCAGCACAGTCCTCTATGAGCCATACCTCTTCGTTGGCCAGTCCAATCCACACTGGAGTATTCAGTAAAGCGATTGCCATAGTAAGGTACGCCTGCTGGTAGGGGTCTGGGACACTGGTGAGGGTGGCATTGCGAGTCTCACAAAGGAGACGAGCGTCTGACCAGGTCACGGGTTTCTGCATGATCAGGTAAGTGCTGTTTCTGTAACGGATATCCTGGCCGGGCAAGGGGGGTAAGGGTTCAGAGGGAGGATTTAGAGAGGGAACTGGGGGGGAAAAGTGAGAAAAGAGACGAATAATAAGGAAAAGGAGCAAAAACACAATACAATCCAGAGCAAATACGGCGGCAACTCAGGATTAATAATTAGTAATAAGCATCCCGCGGTTTGAGTTATTTTCGAGGTATTAATATTTGATATAAATGGTTAGAAAAAGGTATCTACCCACCCATCATGCAGGCAAAACTAAAAAGCCTTTTTTTTCCGATGTCGGATGCAATGAAAAGCAACTCATTATGCGCAGATCGGGCTTTACCTTTGCTAATTTGGCAGATGAATCCTAATTTGTTCAAGCAGCTCGTGGCATCCCAGCTGCCGGTCGACTGATGCGGCAATCCATGTGAAATGGCTACACAGCTAACCTGCCACATGCGTAAATAACATTGTATTTGTAATCATTCCTTTTCTCTTAGCTGATGTCAGACTTACTGGACTGGACTTACAAGATCCCTTTTTCAGAATGTTGCACTAAACCATAAAACACTGATTAGCAGCTATTCAGATGGTCAAATAGCTTGAATTGATGGCCCAGATGTATAAGAAAGGTCTTTGAAGTCTTTGAAGGTTGGGATCCATGGTCATCAGTGACTACAGATATGTGCTACAATAATGAGCGTAAGGGGGGGCACATCAACTAAGTGAAGCGACTAACTCTGTGATGGACTCGAACAAGCTTTTTAACAATGAGGAAAGGTGTGGGTTTAGAGATAGGGGGCCGTGTTGCCTTGCAGATGCAAGAATGTAGATTTTTGATAAGTCACTCACCGGGTTCTCACCGTCTCCAGAAGAACTCTTCTTAGACGGCTCCCCAGGGCCCCAGTTCACATAATCTAGTGGCTGACCTTCAACCCATTGGAACTTCTGTCGGACGCTGTGAAGACCGATCCAAAGGTCGATAGTTATATTTGGAAGTATGGATGTGATGAAAGCTGGAGAGCAATAGAACAATTAACATCAGACGCAAGTGATTTTTGGTGGTGCTTTACTCTATATCCCAGGAGTCCCTTTAAAGTTTGGCGTGCCAATTAATGTAGAAAAACAGAACAGCCTCCCAGTAGAAGTGGTAGACGGTAGTACAGTGGGGCGAGTTTACATGGGATACGCATATGGCTTCTGAATCTAAGATGAAACCAAAGACTTGAGGGGGCCGAATGGATCTTATCCATCATCATATTCTATCTACCTTCCGATACTGATAAGGTAAAGTCATCGTTCATGTTTTTTTATACCTGTTGTCAGACTTACTGGCTGTACTTACAAGATTCTTATGAGCTTACAGTCTATTATTTACTATGAAGAACAACAAAGAACCAGGCGGGGGGGGGGGGTCTGCAAGCTCTTACACACAGAGGGTCTCGAGAACATCCCGCATTGGTTCAAACGATATGTCTTTATAAAGGACAATACATATTGATACAGTTACTGTGATTACTGATGATACCTACCTTGTTCTAGATAATTACTGACCGTGGCCAGTTCTCCTCCGAGCAGCTTGCAGGAATCTCTAGCTTGCTGCCACGTCTTTCTCTCGGACTTGCTGTCTGCTTTGATGCCGAAGCACTGCGTGGAAAGAGAACACCATTTCTCACTTTGGGGCTGAGGTGCGTTAATGCAGATTTGGGCAAAAAATCGTAGTAGACCTAATGGTACATCTTGGAGAACAGAGAGGGCATGCGAGTTCTCCTGTGTCTGTAACAGGCCACGGTTGAGGTCCTCCTCTGCTTGTGAACAGGTAGGCGCGGTATATGATACTATTACACCCAATTAATTGCATATCATTAGTACGTATAAGATGTTTAATGTGGGATTGTGATCATTCCCCCAACAACCTGCTAACCTTGTTGAGGAAGGGCAGCCAACCCTTTGGACAACCGCCCCCGGAGGGCAATAGTGGTGGCAGAGTGGGTCGTGGAACTGTGGTATTGCTCCGTTTGCAGATATAGGGCAGAGCAGTGAGGCACTTTTGGTCACTCCAATCTTCTAGGAAGAAAAACAATGAATTAGGAGAAGCAACCGGAATGATGTCCATCATGTGGTCGAAAACAATAGACAAGGCTCTTTTTTCCCCGCGGTACTCACCCCGACTTGCCGTCATATACACACACTTCTTCTCTCTGGTCGGCGGTCCTGGACGGCCGTATGCCCACTGAACGAAACTGAGAACTGACTTATCGGACCACCTGGGAGAACATAAAGGGTCCATAAATGCGATCACTACTTTACAAAGTACCTTCTCCAACAGCATCTTCACCGCGGAGCTCTTCCAGAGATCCATCCAAACTTCCATAAAATGACATTTTGATACAATAAAAAACAAAAATGAGGGGTGAAAGGCTAAATTCAGAGCACAGGGGCTGAGGTTTGGACTGGGAAGGGAAGCAGGGGTTGGTTGGCTGTAGCTGGGTGTAGAGAGGAACAGTAAAGGGACAAATAGAGAGGGAAACAAGATGCTGGACAGAGAAAATGTAACTGTAATTAATGAAAATGAATGATGCTGTGGGGTCTTGTCAGCCCCCGTAAAGCGTTGCATAGTATAAAGCAGTTACCTGAAGCGCCCATCGTTCTCGTACGTGTGAAGGCCAATCCACCAGTGCTGCTCCTGGCCACTGGAAAACTATTCAGAAGAAAGTAGAAGGTTAGAAATGCTGAAAACGTACAATGATTTCCATGAACGTTTGTTAAGCAATGACAGACCACCCCCTATTGATATTTATATAGAGCCATGGACCTCACTCGATAGATAATAACTAGATCCAAAATAGACAACGTGTTCACTCAACATTAAATGAACTTCTAGCTATTTGGACTATGTGACCAAGCCTAGAACGAGCAGTACAGTCTTCCGATAGATCCATAGGGTTAAGACCATGCTTTTCCATACCATTTGGAGGTTCTGACCCAAGAAGTCCAGCTCGGCCTGATCGTGGATGGACACCAGCTCAGCCTGGAGCCAAGTGCAGATCCTCTGAGCTTGGGACCATCTGGAGTGGTGATCAAAAAACCTGTACTCTGTGTTTCCGTATTTCAACCACTCTGTGCTGCCTGCGCGGACATGACAAAAAGCAAATGCAAGAACCGTCAGACATGGTGGGAGAGGGTCAATGAACCAGAATTACTAAAGATATTCTACATAATAATAACAAACTCCCTTATTTAATAATCCATTGCCATGTATTAGCCCGGGTTCTCCTCCGGTCTTATGTTCGCCTATAGGTGGGGGTCGGTAAGGTACAAACCCAGGAAACTGGATGTTCTATTGGTTCACCTAATTGGGCATCTAATCCCTAAGAGCAACTATAGAAACTATTAAATAAGTATATCGTTGAGTCCTGAGCAGGTAGTAACATTTTATGAGCGGATGTAACAAATCCAGATAGTAATTAATAGAATCTTGTGAACAAAGACCTAAGTTACCAAACCAAGACAGAACATACCTTTTGTTATTGTAGGTTCTTTTATCTCCGTTCCTGCGGACAGGAGGCAAGATATTAATTATAAAATGCATTACAAGCTACAACAAATTCAACAGAAGCAGCATGATGCGAAGAAGTGAGGTTTAGAGGGAATGGGAACCAACATTATTTACAGAACATTCCGATAAAGGAAAAGGTGGACGGTTTCTGTCTCACTGGGATGCAGTTACCTTTAGGAAGTTTGCAGATCCAATCCATTTGGGATTCACATTCGAGTGTCAC
Source organism: Spea hammondii (assembly GCA_029215755.1). Lineage (NCBI taxonomy): Eukaryota > Metazoa > Chordata > Amphibia > Anura > Pelobatidae > Spea > Spea hammondii. The sequence continues at coordinate 23,581,722 of JARDYJ010000013.1, forward strand.
CCACTGCAGGGAGGACAAGTCTAGGACCACGCACCCCCTGATGTCGTCATTATCCTGGTTGCTACGACCAAAATTGTGGTAGGAATACTAGAGAGAGATATTGAAGTTTGAGAACAAGCATTCCCTCGGAACATCCACATGATCTTGTTCTAAAGAAACCTGAAACCAGTTGTGTTCCATAAACAATTCGAAGTACCGTAACCACATGGGCACAGCAACTTCATCACAGATCGTCTTGAGGATGACACAACAGGGGGGTTATAACATCAATTATTATGTTAATTCTAGAAGACCTCCACATTCTGGATCTGAGTGACTGAGTAGTACACGATCAAGTACCTAGAGATGTTTTGCCTTTTCCGGCCAAGGCTACAATCCCTTTTTTCGCACTTACCCCTTGCCCGTCACTCCAGACCCAGCTCTGGTCACCAGTAGGATTCCGTCTGTTGAGTCCAATCCAGAACCAGTGCTGTTCGTGAGCCTCAGAATCTGATTCGCTGACAAACACAACAAGAAAATATGTGGGGACCTGCGTGCGAGGCACATGGGCAAAAAACATGAATCAATGTAATTAGCACCTACCCAAAAATTTTACTTAGTAAATGGGCCACAAAATGCTCTTCTTCTACGTTGGAGATGCTCAGAAGTTGAGCCCCAATTTCACGGCAGGACAACTGGGCTGATATCCAGGTCTTTTTATCTTGCAGATTTTCCGAGTGATAAACCTGTAACGTAAAGTGTTTTAGCATTATATACCCCAGAACCTGAAGTTCCACCATGATCTAAGCCTTAATAACCTACTTTCTGTCCCTCACCCCATAATTTCCAACTTGAGAAGCCACCGTCTTCCAACACCACCTCAATTTCTGAGTCGCTCCTTCTACTTTTAAAGACCCCTCATTCATATTCCTACCAGCCTCCCCCCCAATACCTCCGTCTCACCTTGTAGCAGTGGCTCAGGTTGGGTCCAGAACTCCAGCCATCTGGGCAGCTTCCATTAAAGCTGGGAGTTGGGCGTATGGCAGGTATTAGCGGGATGAGTGGGGCGAGACTCTGCATGCACACATACTTTGCTCTGAACTCGGTACAGTCTTTAACCTCCCATAAGCCCAGGGATTTCCCAGTAGCCAACGCAACGCATCCCCCTCGGTCGTAGCCTGCATTGGGAACATCGGGGAGAACGCAAATATTTAAGAGATCAATAGAAGATGTCTTCTTCTCAGCAGGTTCTCAGAAGGTTGGGAAGTTTGAGATCATCTCAGCAGTTCATGGACAAATCAAACAATGTTTTATATATTCTGTAAAACTCACCAATTTATTGGGTCCTAAACTAGGTCGCATTCTGGAACTAACTTTCAGAAAAAACCCAGGTGGTTGTAAAGGAATATTGAAGCCATAGAAGGCTGTTAAGATAAGTTGAGAAACAGACGAAATTCCCCAAAATTCTTCACGGCCAGTAAAATATTGAATTAAATGTATCTACTGTGTGAAGATCTGGTCCTTCGTCCTACTATGTTCTGGGACGTACCTGGTTGGTCCCGGTTCCAGTGGGTATAAGTTACTTCATCCCCGCCTAGCCAGCTGAATACACCAGTCCGGTTCAAATCCTGCAAGGAGGTCCAGTAGTAGCTTCCATCAGAACCATAGAGAAGACTGTTGATGTAGGCCTGCTCAAACCTGTTGAAAGTCAAGGAGAAAGTTACACAGTACAGGAGGATGTATGGACGGGTAACATGGAGCAAGAGGTGGATGTCTAGGTAGGGGATCTATGAACCAAATAAACCGAACCTACCTGTCCTGGACAGTGACCAGCCTCGCCGAGCGACCGGAGCATGCCTTTATGGCTTCGCTGTATGTCACTTGCTCATCTCCCATCCAGTAACAGGACGGGCTGTGCCAGCTCCAACCCTGTAAGGAGCAGAGAAAAGGATAACTTTATGGCTTTAAGGTAAAAATGTAATCTTGGTGTATCCACGGGTAGGTTTAAAAGTCCAATTCAGCCCTTTATAGAGGGGCACTTGCCAGGGTTTCAGACCCTGATGAGATTCATTGCAATATCAATTGCCCTCCTATGACTTTGAGTCTCTTTTGGAACCCAAGGTTGACTAAAGGCCGCCAACCCACGGCTATGGACCTCTAGCTGCAAGTAACCAGCTCGTTAGTACCTTTTGGCAGCCATGGTTATTTTCCTTGCCCTGTTGTTTGTAAACTCCGGGTTTCTTGCAGATGGAAGGCAGGGTCTGGTTGCAGGGACTGTCGTTCCATTTTCCATCCTGGGTTTTTAAAGATAGAAAACTGCTATTACAAAGCGTTTCACACTCGCTGCAGCAACTTTAGAAATAAAATGAAAACGGAAAAAAGGGAAATAGGGCTTATTGTTACACGACGTTCTCCAAGCCACAAAGACTTACCGGTCCCCAGATGGTCACGCAGTCCTCCATGCTATCCCGGAAGTTATTAGGTTCAAAGGGATGCCAAGAGGTGAAAGTAACAGAACTTCCGTCGGACCACTCGAAATTCATCTGATGTTTGAGATCGTTGAGTCCAATCCAAAGCTCCTCTACATCTGTAAAAGAACCAGATGGCTAGAAATATATTTTATTGCTTTGCCAAACCACTTACCCTCTGCCTACCAGGGCTGTCCCCAACATACGTGACCTTGGTGGAGAGGAGCCGCTGCCATTTTCTTTGATATGTTCACAAGCAAATGTATGGGGAGGAACAACGGCTTAAATTGTCTAGGGCTCTAGAAAACCCTAGAACCAGTGTTCGGTCGCTTATATCCAGCCATCGGCTGCATCTATGACATCAGGCGGCTGCTGGCCTTAAAGCACCACGGACGTCATAAAAGCTACATCGCCAACCAAGGCCGTCCCCCAACCTCACCTCCATTTCTAAAAGAACCCCATTTATACTGAAAACTACAAAAATAATTCATATATATATATACATATTTATACATAGAATTTTAAAGTTTAGATCATGCATTCTAGCAAGAAAAGAGTTGATAAAAATATAACATTATTACCCGCTGACACGGGCATGATTAGAAAAGAAGGAACCAACGATAACAGCTAACATGGTGAAAATCCGAAAACCTTAAATCCTACCAATGTTGCAAAATCAGCCAGGTTTGAACTTGATATAAAGTACGATATAGAGTAATATCAAAACATTTCTTTTTGTAATAAACAGGCATCATCGGCAAGCATGTGTTTAATGAAAGTGCTTGAAGTTATAGGAAGATGGAGTCTGACGTTATATATATAGAGAGAGAGGGTAGAGCGTTCATCACAGGGGCAGAAGGGAGAGAAGGGTAGTGTAGAAGTTGCCCCTGATCTGGATGACTTGCCTTGTTTAACCTGTTTGGTAACAAATTCCAGCTCCAGTAGTCTGTGAACGCTAGCGAGGTTTCCATCGAGTCGGACGCATGCCTTCTTGGCCTCCTGCCAGGTCTTCTTGTCGGTGTTCAGCCGGTAGCAGTTCATACCAAAATTCAGCCAGCCGGCATCACATTCTATCTCCACATCGGGTTCCACGGGTTCTGGTGGAGAAAGGCGCGGAACAGAAGATCAGCACTTGGTCAATGTCTACAGAACGACAGATGGTTACTCATGACGACCCTTACTTTTTAAGAACATTCTATAAATGCTACATAGAAACATAGAACTTGCCGGCAGATCGGCCCCATTCGGCCCCCCGTCTTCCCTGCCCGTGTTCCCTGCTGTAAAGACTCATACCTTAATCAATCCTTGGCCTTGTTTGCCCGCTAATTACACTAATTCATGTCATACATCCATTTAGAGACCATTGACGCCCAGTGGCGCATCTTCTCACCTATGTGGGTGTTACTCTGGTGGGACGCGGTAGCCTTCTTACATATATACGGTAATGCATTGCCACAGTCCCGGTTCTGCCAGGCCCCTGAGCTCTCGGTCCTGATCACGGCACAATTCTCCTCTGAGTTATTTGGCTGATCTGAGTCAGGGAAAGAGCCAGAATGAATTAAAAAGCCACATGACGGGGCACGTTACAAAGATAATAGCACGTCAAGTAACCTTCTGAACCAGAACGTCTTTGGCTAACATGTCTACTCCAACAATCATCAGAAATTGGCCACCTAATGCTTTTAGACTGAAAATCCAAGGTGCAGCTGGAGAGACATGGAGAGAAAAGAAAAATAGAGGAAAGATAGATAGTTCTTACCACTCTCCCAGTTCAAGAACTTCAATGGTGACCCATCAGACCATTGCCATCCACCATTAGTGTCCAAGTCATTGAGACCTATCCACAAGGTTGAGCTGTACCCCGTCAGCAGCCCTGCGAGAAACATTAGCCACAATGTAACAAACGTCATCGATGTATCGCACCCAGTGCCCCATCTGGTTACCCCACTTACAGTAAACAAATTACAAGACTTTCTTGAGAAGGTCAGGTAGATGATTACAAATTTACAGTAGAATGTAAAACTTTGTACATCAGATACATAAAAGAGAAAAACATTTCAGCGCTGGTGACATCTAGACTGCGGCTATCCATCTGAGCGACAGATTGTGACATAGTTACCGTTAATGTAGGTCTGCTCGTGGATCTCCGTTATGCTGAGAAGGTGGGCATTTTGTTGGCGACAGCTGGTCCACGCTTCACTCCACGACAGAGCCGACTGGAAATTAAACTGATAGCAGCTTTGGGTGAGCGGATCTTTGTCCCAGAAAGCCTCGCAATCGTCACCTGAAATACAATAATAAAAGAAAGTGGGTTTTATTGGTAGTGAAGGTCTTGGACCATGTGATACGTCGATGGACCAGACGTAAGAATGGCTACTAAAATTGTCAGAATCAGGACGGTTCCGTTAACCTGCTTTCCTTACTTTTTACGGGACAGAACCCCCACTTTTCATCCTTGCCGTAGTCAACCGTTGTTGCGCACCAGAGGTGTCCGTCTTCCCGTCCGGTGCTGGTGCAGCTGTAAAACCATTGGTTGTCGTATTTAAACGGGATGGCGCATGGGCGTCCGTTGGAGTTACCCTGAATGGTGTAGATGTCTGTAAAAAAGGATAATAGAGATGTAAGGAAAGGGGCAAAATAAGAGCGCCAGAGGGGTAACACCAACGATACAGATAGATACAGTATAGGAAAAGAGGTAAAGGTCGAAAGGTACATTGCGAAAGATAAGTGTGACCTTGAGGAGGTCATATTTGGGGTAAACTTATGAAAAGGAGTCACAAGCCACATTTTACGTTCATATTTCTGGGGCTTGCAGTGGAAGTGGAATGTTTAACAACATTCGATCTGGGTTTCGTTTAATAGTTACACTCTATCCTATCCATGAACTCGTTTGTAGTTGGTCTGGCTAACATCTTAACGATTAATCGAAATGAATAATAAGAGTGAGGAACAGAACTTCGAGAACAGATGGCAAGATCCAGGTCGGCTCTAAAACCCAACATCAACGTTCCAAACGGTCTAAGGCGAAATCAGAAGTTAAGTGAACGAGGAGAGGAAAGCCAAAAATGCACAGATGCAACAAATTAAATGCGCCCCCCCCTCCGGGGAAACCAGCAAGGGAAGCCACCAGACTCACCACGGAAATAAAGGTTCAGCCACCAGCTTGTAATAAAAATTCAACTCAACCAGGCAGATGTTTAAAGAGAGCTTAAGGGACCAAGTTTTAAATGCGGAGGAATTGCGTGGAAAACAATGGAAAAGTTTCCACCGACTACCGAGCAGTTAGCGCTAGAACTGATGCTTATAAGTATGACTCGTCATATGTGGCCATCTACTCGTCGTATGTGGTCATCGACATGTCAACGTGACATCTGATATAACGAGTGACCAGGGTCCAAAGAGAACCAGCTTCTACACCGGGAGGGATAATTAATGGTGGGGTCACTGGGTGTCATCTCCTTGAGAAGACGTTGAGAAGGTTGGCTGGTGGTCTCTCTGATTAAGATGATGTTGATGCCAATTCTCTAAACTAATCTTCCCATCATCTAATGTATCACAGAGTGGAAGCTTGAGGAGACTGAGCAGGGAAACCCATTGACGACCCACGAGAAGACACTAGCATCTCCTAAGGAGTTCTTACCCATGAATGCGGCCGAGCAGATACTTTGGTTGGTTCCATATATCAGCCACTGTCTGCCGCTGTTTGAGGGAGACTGTTGCAGGTTGGAGCCATTTGTGGTCAGTATCCCTAAAGCGTTGGTAAGCTGGTCCAGTTGGGATTCACATCGTCGGATGGAATGGAAGTTCTCGTGGTCACACTGGTAGGTGTAGATGGTAGCGGCTGTACCATTGGTTGGGGAAGGCGTCCACAGGCACTGCATGGAGCCCAAGTTGAAAAGGCGGCGACGAGAGACCCAAATCCATTGCTGAGCAGGGGAACTTGTGTTACAGGGTCGGACCACCTGAACTGAAGACCCTCGTGTCTGTAGGCAACCTCCTCGCTCAGGGCTGAACACCAGAAACGGAGCTGTCTCTTTGGAAGAGGGGGAAGAAAAAGACTTCATTCATTAGTAGAAATAATATAATTAATTCAGACTTTAGTGTTTTTAATATTTTTTTCCTTTTTTGAATAATTTTTATCCGTCTGAGTAAACTTTAGACTTTAAAAAAAATGTTTATATTCACTGGAAAGAAACATCTGTCCTTCCATCCCTCAGTGGAACAGCACAAGCATTTCATAAACAAGGAGATGTTTCAGCTGGAGGGGGTCACGATCCCGAAATATTCATGAAATGTCCACATTTAGCGAGTTACATACTTTTTAAGAGCCTGGAATTCTGTTTGCGGGAATATTTCTTGTTTCAAACTAACAGCTTCCAAGTGGTGGAATTCCGAGGATCTTTATGGTTCCCAACGGTTCTTACCATTTGTCAAAACCTTTAAACCATAGAATCTGCCGGAAGATCGGCCCCATTCGGCCCTTCTAGGAAGGGGACACGTTTTTATTAACTAAATTTAAGTCTCTCTTATCACACGGATCAGCAGAGGACAGGAGGAGAAGGTCTACAAAAGTCTCCATGGTGGCCACTGGGCCACCTGGGATGAGCTCATGGAACTGCTTGAAGATGCGGCTACAAGGTATTTCGGAATGTGTAAAAAAGTATCGAAGCAGAAGCTCAGCAAACATTCTAGTTATAAGCCGAGGGAAGCAGGAACGACCGCCGGGAAGAACAATAACTCCAGCAAGAAGAAGATGTCACCCTTACGATGAGCTGCAGGCGTGGAAACCAGCGAGGAGCCTCAGAACCACAAAGACGTCCCACGTGCGGCCTGTGGCCAAGAACCCCAGGGGTTATCATACCAAAATAATCCGTATTCGGGTCTGGGAATCGACAGCCGGGAAATCTAAATGCAGGAAGTGGTCAGGAAACGCCTCTATTTGGGTTTGCCATTTTTTGCAAGCTTCACCATTTGTCTGAGAATTTCACTCAGTAATAACATTTCCTGGTTTCTTGATCTCGTCTTAGATTCAGGAGCCGTACATCTATTATCCCATGCGTGTTTACATCCCCTCACTGTATTACCCTCTACCACTTCTGCCGGGAGGCTGTTCCACTTATCTACCACCCTCTCAGTAAAGTAGAACTTCCTTACATCCAGTTTTAGATGGCGGGTGGAGGGGGTTGATTTATGGAGAAAGTGATATTTTTAGCAGCCGAAGGGTTAAGATACGAATGTGCTCGGATTCCCGTTTATACATGTGTGTGTCGGAGATTTATTCCGTCCCTGGGATGAGGTCACAACCGGCTCCTGGTGAACACAGTGTCTATTATATGGGGAGCGACCACAGAGCTGACCCTCTAGGGAGCCTCTAAACCCGGCTGTGTTTGGAGGAAAGAAGGTCCTGAAGAAGAAGAAGAAGGTCAAAGGCCCTCTACTTTGTCTATAAAGTACAGGCTGGAAAATGAGCGACATTGCGTGTTCATTACGTGTTAATAGCATGTTCATTGTGTGTTCATTATGTGTTCATTTGGTGTTCATTGCATGTTCATTGTGTGCTCATTGCGTGTTCGTTGGGTGGTCATTTGGTGTTCATTATGTGTTCATTTGGTGTTCATTACATGTTCATTGTGTGTTCATTGCGTGTTCGTTGCGTGTTCATTGGGTGTTCATTGCGTGTAATTTGTTTTCTGCTGGAAAATGAGGGGAAAAACTGTTTAAGATTAGAACCAGAAAAACAAAAACAATAAGGTTCCGCATTTGGAATATTTATGCTTTAAGATGCAGCCAATAACAGCTCAATATGGCGGCCACGTTCAACAGTTCTGCCCCAACCAATAGGAAGCTGCCACATCACCAGGAAACGGGATCATTGCATAGCATCTGATTGGCTACTGCAGAAGGCGAAGGCGGATGGGGGACCAGAGCTGCTTGAGATAATTAGGCTGCGGTAAAGTTACGCCAAAGACGCCATTTTTTAATCAGTAGAGAGATGCACCCCCCTCTGCGTGATCCTAATTTTAGCCTTTACCACTTCTGCTGGGATGCTGCTCCACTTATCTAGTGCCAGACTTTAATAACAAAATATTAACATCCGGGATTGGATGTTACATAAAAGATCTCATTTTAAAGCGGAATGCATGAGAAGTTCCCTGCTTTTTTTAAAATTCTGCTCAGATGTGACGTAAGAAAATATTTTGTCAGTGCGTGCTGGATACATGGGACAGCCTTCCAGCAGAAGTGGTAGCAGTTAACCCAAAGCATGCACATGGCAGATGATTAACGACTTCTGGGTCTTGCGTAATCGTAGGATCTCAGTGTTTTGGGTGATGTTCTAGAATCTTTATAAATCTGGGGGTCAGATGCTGGAATACCGGGAATTCTCAGGGTTTTTTCCCCAATCTCAGGGTCTCGGGGGCAGATTCTCCAGTTTACAGAGTCTGACTCCTTCCCATCCCCCCCCCCCCGCTGTGATCATAAGACTCCCAGTTGGTGCATTTGCTCCCAGTATGTTATGGTTGACATCCCTGCTTGAATGCAGGTGACTCAATTAAGTGCCTCTTTAAATAAAGACAAGTCGAGGTTTCCATGACGACCGCTATTAGAGCCATTTGGGTCACACGTTTGGGCTACTCACAATGGGCTACTAAAGGGTTAATATTTCCAGAGGCTCCGGGGCAGCTCATTGGGCTTTAACCAGCGGCCATCCTGCCAAACAATCCCGCGCATGCTCCAAGTGCCGTGTAAGGAGGCTGGGTATAAAAGGCACCGAATCTGATCAGGACTGTCCTGTTAGATCCGGGACACATGGCAGGGAGGCTGTAATAAGCCAATCACAGCCCTGCTTATCATCCACATAAATCCCACAACCCCGCAGTTACATTGTACTGCGCTGCGGAATATGTTAGCGCTTCAAAAACAAATCATGGATGACAGGACACAGCCAACAAAAAGTACCATCTATGCAGAGAGGCTGTTCTGGGAAACCACTACCCCACCTATTTTAAAAAGACAGGAAAAGGGAATTTATAGCCTCAAAATCAAAGATTTTAAAACCTCTCTATTAACCCCTTATTGGGGTTCTGTTTTTTTTAGGGGCCTCCCCATCGTTTCCCTGCATTGTGTTAGAAAAGCAAGAAAGGAAAGGGACTCTTGGCCGGCGTAGAATGTGACTGCAAGCTCTTGTGACAAGTTCCACGAATAACAAAAGAACAGCGTCTTAGAAACATTTAAACCCACAAAGAGAAGTAAGAAGACGAAGTTCTACTTTACTGAGGGGGTGGTAGATCAGTGGAACAGCCTCCCAGCAGAAGTGGTAGAGGGTAATACAGCGAGGAGATTTAAACATGCGTGGGATAGACATACGGCTCCTGAAGATGAGACCAACGACAGGTTACGTTTGGGGGAAACCAGGCAGACTAGACGGGCCGGATGGGGCCGATCTGCCGGCAAATTCTTTGTTTGTAGGTGAAAGGAGGTATTTTTCTGGGTTTGTTGGGGGGGGGGTGTTTTCCAAACAAACATCAAACCGAGGAGCGCTCTGATGATTTGACCTGTCCGGACACATTTTCCAGCTCTCTCCCTCCCTCTCTCTCTCTCACTTTCGCTCTCTCTCTCTCTCTCTCTCTCTTTATCTATCTCTCTCTATCTATCTCTCTCTCTCTCTCTCTCTATATCTCTCTCTCTCTGTCTCTCTCTCTGTCTCTATCTCTCTCTCTCTCTCTGTCTATCTCTCTCTCTTTCTCTATCTCTCTATATTTAGAGCAACAAATACAAAAATTCCAAAAAATTCCCCCCCAAAAAATCCCAAACATTTCAAAAAAACTATCGCCGCACTTTAAGACTTAATTCAAAAAGGACTATAAAGCCGCGGCGGCCGGCTGTCGGCTCAGACGCTGGAGGCAAAAGGAAATGAACTTTTTTCGAAAGAATTAGGAGAATTATTTGGCCGCGATGGTCGCTCCGTAATCTCCCGGCTCCAATTTATAAGAGGAGTCCAAGTTGCTGCACACCTCCCCCACCCCCCCAACTGCTGTCCAATACACATCTGGTTTTACTCAAATTCAGCTGGTTTTAGGTTTTTTTTCCCCTTTTTCTGTCCTATTTTTTTTTTTTTCGTGCCACCACTAGGCCAAGTTTTGGTGATTTATCTCCAAAAAAATAAATAAAAAATCCAAGTCAAAGCCAACAACGAAAAAAAGGTCGGCCGATCCGAAAGGAGAATTTCCCGTCCCTGAAATTTACAGGAAAAAAAGGAAAATGAGGATTTTCTGTTTGTAAAGAAGACTCGATGAGTCCTCCCCAAAGTTTCGAGAGGCTCGAGGCGGAGGGTCACCTACCTCCGTTGGCTCTTCCAAGGTGCCGGTCAATTGTGAAGGCCAGGAGGGTGCTTTGGATGAGGACGGCGAGCCATTGGGAGACACTTAGGTTCCTCCTGCAACAACGCATTCTAATACTAACCCTCCAGGACGCCTGCTAAGGATGGAGGGGAGAGAAGCGGAGAAAAAAAAAAGAGCAGCAGAAGGAGGAGGAGAAGGAGGAGGAAAAAGAGGAGGGATGTGGAGAAAAAAAGAGCAGGAGAAGGAGGAGAAGGAGGAGGGATGTACAGAGTAAAAAGAGCAGGAGAAGGAGGAGAAGGGGGGAAAAGAGGAGGGATGTAGAGGAAAAAAAGAGAAGGAGAAGGAGGAGGAAAAAGAGGAGGCATGTAGAGGAAAAAAAGAGAAGGAGAAGGAGGAGAAGGGGGAGGAAAGAGAGGAGGGATGTAGAGGAAAAAAAGAGAAGGAGAAGGGGGAGGAAAAAGAGGAGGGATGTAGAGGAAAAAAAAGGGCTGTATGTCTGAGTTTGTGCGAGTCTTAAGTCAAAGGGCTGGGTCAGACATTACATCAGCAAGTGAGAAACTTTGGGGAGGAAAAAAATATTCTTCTCACTGTCTTTTCTCTCTCGCCCTGCTTTTATCTGCCAAAATAATACCTGGTCCCTTTCTCTTAATTCTCTTTTTTCCTTTAAGATCATGCTCCTTTTTTTTTCTCTCCTTTTTTTTCGTTTTCATTTTTTTTCTCCTCTTCGGTTCCGGATCCCTTTTTTGTTTGTTTTTTTTCCTCTGAGGCACAAAGAAGGGAATATCGTTAGAAATCCATTAAAAATCGGCTTTGTCTCCTCGGCTCCGGCTGCCGTACGAATTCAGCTGTTACCCCGAGCGAGCCCCGGACTCTTTTTGTGATGCAGATCATTTGTCGGCTGTTAGTTGGACGAAGGAATGTTAAGCAATAAATCGCGCCTATTCAGAAGGGACAATCCCTCTCAGGACAACAAATCCCCTTTTTCCTCCCCTGATGCCCTTTTTTTCTAGGAGGTCGGAATGTTTGCTGGGTATGAGGGTATCGCAGGGTTCTACGGCCCTAAAAGCCCCGATAATGTGTATAGAAACAGCAGGGAATGGCTTTATAAACAAAACTGTTTACAAAGTTACAAAGTTGTATAAAGAGTCTTGTGAAAGCCCTGCCCACAGCCACACCCCTAACCACACCCCCTAAAACAAAAGTGCCCCTTTTTGGCTATTTGGCCGGTACGATAAATGCTTACGTATAAGAAACAGGACCTCCTGGCAGATCGGCCCCCATCCGGCCCCCGTCTAGTCGCCCGTTTCTCCTGCTGTAAAGACTCAAACCTTAATCAGTCGTTGGTCTCGTCTTAGATTCAGGAGCCGTATGTCTATCCCATGCGTGTTTAATACCCTCACTGTATTACCCTCTACCGCGTCTGCTGGGAGGCTGCTCCACTTAGCTACAACTCTCTCAGTAAAGTCAAACTTCCTTATATTACAGTTACATTATTACGAACAATGTAATAATAATAATAATAATAATAATAATAATAATAAAATATACAGAAATCCATTGATTTTATTTTGGTTATTGTTTTTGTTTCATTGATTTATTTTGATCATTCATGAGAAAATGAGGTTAAAAAAAAGTCTATCGTTCAATCTGGACCGTTTATCATTAATGCCCATTTTGCCCCCAAACATGCCTCGTCATCGCCTAATGCTGTCTCTAGGTCTGACTGTCTCTTTCTGGATCCCCTTCCAGGAATGTGGAATTTTAGGTTGAAATTCTAAAATAACATATGGGTTTTTTTGCACACCATGTGGTTCCTCATAGAGGACGGAGAGGGGGATGGAGGGAAGATTCGGGATACGTGTACATTAACCATATGTTTGGGGTTTACACACGTATGTTAACCGGTAACATACGAGATCACATGTTAAGTGAACATTACGCGTAATCTGATCCTCCGTAGGGGCCAAAAGGCGCATAATTACTTAACTGCGCGCTAGATCTGCGGGATCTGAGAGTACGAACGGATATTTTATGAGCATCTTCAAAAGCAGGCACTGATTGGACAGAAACTGAAAAGGGCTTCTTAAAAGCTTTCGGTAACATTTGGTGTGATTAAAGCTTCAGATAAAAGAATACAATAAGGGATTGTAATCTGAAACTAGAGGGTCCGACGCTTAGATGTAATGTAAAGATGTTTTGCTTTACTGAGAGGGTGGTAGGTAAGTGGAACAGCTTCCCAGCAGAACCGGTAGAGGTTACAGTGAGGGAATTTAAACATGCGTGAGATAGACATACAGCTCCTGAATCTAAGACGAGACCAACAACTGATTAAGGTTTGAGTCTTTACAGCAGGAGAAACAGGCTGACCAGATGGGCCGAATGGGGCCGATGTTTCTATGCGAAGGTTTATTTGCTAGACAATGTAACATCTTTGCATCTTTGAATGTGTCTGAGACCCATTAGTTATCTGCAGCGTTAGGAGAGGCGACATTACCCCCCCGGCCCGCCCCGGCCCTTTCGCATGCCTGCGGCTTCCAGCTGATAAACCTCAGACAGAAGGATTTTTCAGGCACTGGAAGCCAGATTCCCCCCCTGCTGAATGGTTTCAGGAAGCTCTCCCCCCCTTCCAGGCATCAAATAATACTTTATTAAGAACAGATGGAGAATTTTTTAAGACGGGGGCAGGGAGTCTCGGAATAATTCGCAGAAATGTTACACATATATATCCGCGCCGGGTATCCAGCGTGCAGATCCTACCTGCCGGACCTCCTGGAAGTGACGTCACCTGCCAAGAAAACGCGCGAGACGACCGTAAAACTTACAAAAACATTTCACTAAATGAACGTAAGATTTGAACCCAAGTCTCCGGGTTTTTGCCCCAATCTCAGGGTCTCGGGGGCAGATTCTCCAGGTTACACAGTCTGACTCCTTCTTATCCCCCCACTGTGATCATATATAAGACCCCCAGTTGGTGCTTTTGCCCCCGGTATGTTATGACTGAAATCCCTGCTTGAATGCCGGTGACTCCATTAAGTGCCTCTTTAAATAATGACAAGTCGAGGTTTCCATGATGGGAGATTTTAGAGCTATTTGGGTAAAACATCGATGAGTCGCTACATAGAATCTCCACAATGTGCTATTAAAGGGTTAATATTCCAAGAGTCTCGGGGGTCAGAAAGTTCCCCAGTGTGTAGACCAGGTAAGGATTTCTTCACTAAAGAATAAGGGTCTCCACCTCATTTCAAGAAGGAACCGCTTTGGTTCTAATCTCGGGGACACTTTTATATTTTTGCCATTCTTTAGGTTTTTTTTTAATGTTTTAAATACTTTTTTTTATGTTTTAATTTGTTCTTGCGAGTGAAGGAAGCTGCAGCTTAGACGAATTTGTCTTCGAGAGACACGAGAGAAGCCTTGGCTCTCGCTTCTAACGTCTCCAGCAGATGTGGAGCGAGGGAGCCGATCTCGGATCCCTACCGGCAGCAGCTGCCTCCGATCCGGGGCCCCGATCACATCTGTTTATGACGGGTAACCCGATGACCCTTTCCTTCTCAGGGAGTCTGCGACATTCCTTTACTATTTCAACACGTCAGCAATAAAAGGATTTTTCAGAAAAAAAAATCATTAGTTTATTTTAAAAAAGTATCAACGCATTCCAAGGAGGAGACGCGGAACACGAGCGACACCTAGAACTGGAACCTTTCCCATGCTGATTTCCGATTGGTTGGTCTTTTTTCTCCAGGTTTCATTGAGTGGGATGTCCTCCTCTGAGCTTCGTTACGTTCCCACTTCGGATCTTTGTCCACCCCACAAAACCTCTACTCGACCGTGCTGAGTGACGCCAACGGCTGCTCCGCCGAGCTTCATATTTATTTGGATTAACGCTAAATTTGATTAAATTCATTAATTCGTACAAATGTATTAAAACGAGGAGGAAAAGCAAACAAAAAATCTCCAAATTATCACTTCGAATGATTTTTTTCCCTCATTCTCTCTCATGCTCTTCCGATCTTCTCCGACGACCGCTTCCAGGTCTCCTCTTCTCCATCTTGAGAGGACTTCCGAGACGAGGGGGTGCCTCCGCGCAGAGCACTGGGACCCCCGCCGTTCCTCCAATCAGAGTAGAGGATGTCCCTGCGGTGCGCGCAGAGGCTCCATCCTGTTGGCTAAAGAAGTGAAGGAGGAGCAGAGAAGACGGGGCGATGAAAGAACAGTAGGAATGGAGTTGGCGGGGGGGGGGGCAACTAATTTTGATTCTTGAGGGGGAAAAAATACTGAAAATTTCATCTGAACCGAAAGGGCAGGAAAAATGTTATTAACCCCCGACGCATTTTACCTCTTATCTGCTGCACAGCTTTATAATACACTTGTCCCTTTATTGTCTGAGATCGCCCCCTAGTGGCTGAAACACAAACTTATTTTTCTGACACCTTTTCTGAATCGGGCATCCGTTCTTTATTACAGAAACTCATATTTATTATCTCCACGAGTACCTCGAAAATCCAGTAGATAAAGGCCCCCAATTTGAAACCAAGCCCCCCCCATACCCTAAATAAATCTCTATTATAGTGCTCTTGCGAGCGTCTTAACTTCCTGTTTTAATGAAAGACGATTGGCTCTGGCTTATTAGGGGTGTGGCCAAGAGCAGGAAGTAGACAGGAAAGTATAGCGACGTCCCAGGCCAATAGCAGCAGTAACTTTATACTTAAGTTGACTTAAGATTCCATTACATTCCCTCAGCTGGGAATATATTTTATATGAGAAGTCGCGCTGCACATACATGACCCACGTATGCAGACCGTACATACTTACAAATGTCACGCATTATGAAAAATGGGGTACAAAAGAATAACGCAACAACTTCAACCAAATGAATTTTAATATCAGGTTTTGTTTTTCGTTTAATTCTTGGCTATTCGTCATGGATTTCACTTACCAATTAATACATTGCGCCCCCCCCCCCCCAAGTTTAAAATGAACCAAAAAAGAAATATATAATTTTTTTGTTTTTAATTATTTTTACTAAAGCAAAGTGAAACCCATATTATACAGAAACCAGATATGAAGGCAGAGTTTCTGGCGCAGGAATGAGGAGGAAGGAGTCGGGGATGCTGGTTAGCGGATCGCGGCAGGAGGACACTTTGTAACCGGCGAAAGGTATGTTTCCATATAACGGATTAGTGTGAATTTAAACGGCTGGGTAGCAACTGCGACGAGGTAATACGCCATTCGGTTATAGAAGGATCAGAGTCCATGATGAAGTGGCTGCATTTATTGAAACATGAACCCCGATTGTCTGTCAGACGCAGAATACACAGTGAAATATTCGAAAGGAGTAAAAACAAAATGTACCTTAAAAGCCAAACAATCACCAGAAGGCACATTCAGATAGAAGATATGATAGTTTGAACCGTTTGAAATGCGCGTCTGAACGTTCCGGAACACGGGATGTACCAGGGAATGAATACAGGCAGCAAACGCTATACGCGTGCATGATCCTAAAAGAGGGGAAAGCACAGGGCAGGAATAACCTTAAAATGGTGCCAACGTCGAGGGTACGGCTTAAAGAAACACCCGGCGGTGCCGACAGGGAAGCCATCGTATCGGCCGTAACAAAGAATTTCAGAGTTGTGACTTAAAAAGGACAAACCAAACCATTTTTGGCCTTAATCAGGCACGTTAGGAATAAAGATATTAAAGCAGCCTCAGTGATCGAGATCAAGCGGTGAAAATACAAAAAAATGCCTCTAATTAAAACCTCTAATTTGTGCGGCTATAATTTGGACACAGGCCTCAAAAAAAGGTGCCGATCATACCAATGGCAAGCTGGATATCGGAAGATGGCTACTGCTCTGCAGGCGCTCAGCGGAACAGCACTAGAGACGGCTAAACCCCGTCCGGCAGGCTGCAGCTTAGCTAGAACTCAAAGAGTTCAAGCAACGGACAGACTAAAAAAACCCGGATGGCTGCTATCCAGAAAACCCTGCGGATCGGCGGCCCATGCTTGGCCCAAGTTTAGAGGCCGACATGATAAGTGTGTGGGGGGGGGGGGGGAGTAAGAATTTAAAGAGATTGCCGGGGAATAGGGGCACTGCAAACATGTGACCACACAACATTACATGAAGGGCCGTTAAGCCAAACGTTCCACATTCTGCTTTCCCCAATGCCTGTTGGCTCTAGAAGAGCAGCATCCAAAACACACTAAGAACTTGATGTGAAAGGGGGGGGGGGTCAGAGGATTAGTCAGGGACTAAAAGGGAACGGCCTACACATTCCTGTTTCTAATAATATGGATTTCACTTTTCTGACAGGTTATTAGATTTTTTTTTTTTAACGGAGAGGTAACAAAACACTTCACTTCTCTTTAAAAAAAACAAAAAAACAAAACAAAAACCCTTTTGCCTGTTATGAACGGGGACATTTGGGGGGGGGGGGTATCTCGTTCACCACTTTTGCAAATCTTCGCTCAAGTCTTCTCTTTTAATAAACTGGATTGAGGAAGGAGGGGAAAACAGAACAGGTTTAAATATCAACACAGGAATAGTCCTGTTTCTACACCTGGAAAATGTCGCTTAGTAAAAGTCATTTCATTGTTGAAAGGTGAGCGGCCGAGCGTGGAGTCCAGAGGTCCGCAGTTTGGGGAGAGAGGAGTTTGAAGTCCAGCTTTGAAGCAGTTTATAGGGCGCTGCTCTCTCCCGTGCCGCGATACTCTGTAATGTCCCTCCCGAAAGTCTTTGTTTGGATGGCCAGCCCAGTAGGGGCCGTTAGAGACGCCATTATTCAATCCATCTATATGCAGCTCTACTACTAAGCCACAAAAGAATCTTCTCCATGGAGCATCCACTGCTCTCTGAGAAAAGGAGGAGACGTATCCCAGAGGGGGCCCGGTGACAGCGCTGCTAGCATCGCCGCGTTTAGCGTAACGGTGCCGTCTAAAGAATTCAGGTCCATCTCGTTTCCTCAGTTTGACAAACTGTTGTTGGATGAAGCCGATGTCGATGCTACGGCCGCATTTGCCGGGCCGCTTGTAGAAACCGACTTGCGGATGTGCGGCAGCAGGTACGGATCGGAAGCCAGCTGGTGGACGTCTATTCGATCTTCCTTCCTATAGGCGAGGCAGCGGCGGATAAAAGCCTGCGCAGGGGAAGGAGCGGAAAGCACATGAAAGATCTTAAATATTTAGTAAATGCAAAAATACTACAACATCCTACATGCACTTAATCATAAAGCAAAACTATGCACAAAACTGTTTAAGAAAAAAAAAAAAAAATCACATCATTCAGGCTGCATGGTCTGTATAAACTTTCATCGCATCGTGGACGTGATGAAGACAAATGACCTCAGGATTTACCTTGGCTTCTGGGGTCACTACAGGCTTGGGAGGGAACTGAACCTCCGTTGCTTTGAGAATGGTGTTCTCCTGCAAGATGTCCTGCTGGGACTGATTGTGACCAAAAGGCTGGAAGAAACACAAATCCACGTTTATATTAATTGCCTTTATAACCCAGGAAACTAGTTTCTAATAATAGGAATAATAAAAGAATTTTACCTTCCGCCCATAAAGACATTGATAGAAAATGACTCCTACAGACCACACGTCCACTTTGTTTGAGATTTTAGGAGGTTCTTTGCCGACAACAAAACACTCGGGAGGCAAATACCTTTTCAAAAGGGAGAGAGAGAGAGAGAGGGAGAGAGAGAGAGAGAGAGAGAGAGAGACTTACTTTTCTTCCTTCAATCATCTACTTTATTTACGTACTGAAGGGTTTATTACTTTCCCAAACCTTCCAAGCTGAAGATATCGCTGAAGTTCAGGTTTTGCCTGTTTTTATGCCTATAATTTAGTCGTGCGCACGGGATTGTATACGGCAAAGAAGGTATCCCCAGGTGAGGGGTGTCAATTTTATCTGTAACACGGGGCCCCTGGGCTGGATTTGGTCTGGTTAAAAAAAATGCCTCCCAGCAAAAGTGGTAGAGGGTACTACAGCAAAGGAAGTTAAACACGCATGGGATAGGCATACAGCTCCCGAATGCAATACAAGGATTAAGACCGGAGTGTTACATCAGGAAAAAGCGGGAATTCTTAGCTGCCAAGTGAAAGGGAAATTAATAGATGGGAGATGCTAATTAAGAGATAAAGAACGTGTGGGGAAAGTAAAGACAGCACAAAGAGAAGTAATCTGCAGCCAAAGATGGCGAAGCACAGCGGTCCATTTAAACAGCGAATTATCAGTCATTCAGTACAGGGATTACACGGCTGGACCCCAAGCGGAAGGGATTGCTTCCATACTCACCAGTAGGTTCCGGCTCCTTGAGAGGTAAGCTCCATACCATCTACTGAATTGTAGCTATCGTCATCCATTATTTTGGATAGTCCAAAATCGGTAATTTTTATCTCTCCGCAAGCGGTACCGTTGACCAAAAGAATATTACCTGATCATCCAAATATAAGAGAGTGACAATTTCGCACTGATACTTTTAACTACATAAAAAATAAAGTTGTAAAATACAATACGGTTTCAAGGCAACAAATAATGATATCTAGGATTTTTTTTTTAAATAACGAAAGTCATTACGGTAGGTATAGCCAACAAAGTCTGGTTTACGGGGAAAAATAAAACGCCACACACAAATATCATATATATATATATATATATATATATATATATATATATATATATATATATATATATATATATATATATATATATATATTTACCAACATAACTTCCGTAGCTGGGAGTGCAGTTAATCTCAAACACCCACCTGGCTTAAGGTCATAGTGTATAATAGGAGGTTTGATCTCATTCAGGTACTTCAGAGCATTCACAATCTGCATGATGATGGAACGGGCCTCCTTCTCAGACATCAGTTTGTGCTGCTTCAGATAGAAGTCCAGATCGTTGCCCTCACAGTACTCCAGCACAGTGCAAAACCTAGGGGAGACGGCATTATCAAAGAACATTTCAAACCTTCCAGAGAGCCCGCAGAATAAACGACATGGAGAGTCTGCAGAAGGGGATAGGGGCTCTCATGAAACAGAAGACTGTTATGTGGGGAGACAGATTTGGCACCTATGGGCCAGAGGATTGGCACAAAGTCCTAATTATACGGATACTTACGAGTCTGTGTCTAAGGAGAAATAGTCATATAGCTTGACTATCCTGGGGTGATCCAGTTCCTTGTGGATGCGATATTCCCTGCAGGCATGCCTAGGGCACAGGAAGATAATAAATGTTAGGCCACAAACAGTTCGCTAAACCAAATCCACAAACCGCAAACTAAAAAGATTTTTACTAAACAGTGAGTTTTTCCAATGAGTAAAAGAAAGAAAGGACAGGTTAACCAGCGTACGGAATTATCGCCATTTATCGAGATGAGTGAAGCTTTGTTTAGTTCATGTACCGTTCAGATACTCACTTATGGTAATTTTCTTTCTTTTCATCCCTCCAGTTCTTATTTAACTGGTGTATTTTCACAGCTACGTATCTTTGTTCGGTTAGGTCGAAAGCCTGCAGGATGGGGACGTTTGGACAACGCGCATTAGGGGATATGTGGTGGATAAGTAAATCATTTTACCGCGAGCCAGAAAATGTAGTTTTCAGAGTGCCAATACTGCGGAACCACCACATGAATATCAATGAAAAGCGGTCCGGCACTTACTTCGAGCGTTCAGAGCAATGGTATAGCTCAACTAAACATGTATTTCAGAGAGGGGGGAAAACCCCCAAGATGAGACACATCTTACCTTATACACTTCACTGAAACCTCCTCTACCAAGAAGGTGCAGCAACAAATAACGGTCGTTTAGCGTTGGATGGTCTTTAAATCTGCAACGAAGAAACAGACTTTTTGCCAGTAATAAAACCCCGACATTCTCCGTCTAGCTTAGAGACGTTCAGAGTTGGGGGAGTATAATAGATGCAGCATTAAAAGGTTTGAATGTTATACTGAAAGATGGCCCAAGAGACAGCCCAAAATCCGTGGGAAGCAATCTGGAAACAAAGTGACTATAATAAATTAAAAAGAATTTCCTGAATAAGACATTTTTACTTAGAGTTAACCCAACACAGCTACCGGACAGACAAAACCCCCCCAATGTTGGTTCTTTCCACATTAACAGGTTCAGGAAGTGGGAGTCACAAGATATTTGTGGATTAAGTATGTACATTAAATGACATTTAAAGAGTTTCATAGAGGGAGAGCGATAACCAACAGCTTCTTCATGCACAAATTATTTAAAACTGAACAATTCACGTCAAGACGTACGGATACTAAAGGGGAAGAGGGCCTTGCGCTTGTGAGCTTACAATCTACTCGGGGGTTCTTAACCTCTTCATATCAAAGCAGATAACGCTGCCAAGGAAAATGCAAATATTAAACACAAAAAGCTACAGCCTTACTGTGAATTATCTTCGTTGTGTATTCTTTTCAACTCTCTAATGTGCAAATTCCTCACTCTCTCGAGCCGTTCAAGTTCTGCCTGAATCTCCGCTTCTTCCTGTAAGGAGACCCACCGACCATTAGTTGAATCAGACACTGCTTACTGTATACGTAGCCAGCATCCCACCGGAAAAGACCTTAGTAAGTATCGTGCATTCTCACCTTTTTAAGGTGACCTAGCCGGAGCTTGAATATTTCTTCCTGTTCATGATACTCTGCCAATGTTAACCTAGACAACGAGGAGACAGTAAATGGGACACAGTCATCAGAACATGGCCTTTTGCCATTTTTATTTTTACTAAGCCCTTTCACACAGCATATCCACAATGCTGCCTGGCTGGGAGGTCTGCATTTACTTACGCCTCATTCTCTGCTCCGTTCGTCTTGTTTTTGCGTTGTTTCTGCTCATTATTGGCAGGGGGTGTTTGTCCCATCGCCGGGGGTTTCCTTTTGGCCAGCATTTTCCGTTGCCTTTCTATTTCTTCCCTTTGGGAGTTTATTCGTTCTTGTTGCCTGTAAAGAAACATTGTAGTCATACATACTGGCAATACATTGGAGTTAACAATTCAATGCAACCCTGACAAGCCCTTTTATGTGGTGACTTGTAAAAGTTACTAAATACAGGCGGATCTTATTGGCAACTCTTCCCTCTCTAAATGTATCCGAGAAACAAAAATCAAAGCATATAAGATGTCCAACTCTGGCTGGCCAACATGCCGCGTGTCACTGTTTTGTTCAAATGTTCTTTTGTTTGCCCAAATTGTTGGAAATTGCAGGGTATCACCACGTCAGTTTAAGGCAAGAAATGCTTCCGTAAAATAATACACAACTTGAACATCAAACTCATGAAACTCAAGCGGCTGAATTAGATAAAAGAAAATCACCAGAGTTCTCTACATTGTGCAGAATTCAAACAAAAGAAATAAAAAATGCACATTGTTTCTCTTGTGAGATATAAACGTGGCTTTGTCCTTACTTGATGAGGTTCTGGAAAGCATAACCATCAGTCCACTGCTCTGTAAAGGAGGCACCGTGCCGGACAGTAGTGAAGTGACCCAATCGCAGGCGATCTTGCATGCTTTTATCCCGACACGCCATCTTTTCCTGCTTGGACTGGAGACAGAGAGAAAGACTGGTGAGCGATTTGTTTGAGTGTAAAGTAATACAATTTATTAACGAAAGAGCACATAAAATTACGCTGAACACAACCTACAAAAAAAAAAGTGTGTGTTTAGGGTGAAACAAGACTATAGAAGACCAAGAGCAACCAACCAACCTACCTTTTCAATGAGCAACTTTTTACTCATCGTCACACAGCGATTTAACCGTTCTTTGTATTTTTCCAGCATTTTCTTCTGCTCATCCATCTGCCGCCGAAGATCACAGTTTACCTGAAAGCACACAATGGAACGGATTCACAAAGTTCTACACAATCTATAAAATATAGCAGGAAAAAAGACAAGAAAGCTTGCTGTTGGATGACAAGAGAAGAGCCGCGGCTTAGACCTAATGACAACTGCTTACAGAGAAATCAAAGACATAGCAATAATGTTTACAAAAAAACTCACCCTTAATAAATCATCTATCCTTCCCTCTTTTTTTTCCAAGTCAGAGTTTTTGCTGTTTTCAAGAGCGGATATTTTATCCATTGTGAGGTCGGACTAAAAAAAGAAAAAAAAAAAAAAAAAAAGTATGATAAAAAAGTGATATTTTTTTTTACATTTAAAATGTACTGCTAAAATAACAAAAGGCTACAGAGACATTAACAATTCCTGGGGGGGGGGGGGGGGGGATTTTCCAGAACTTTTCTGCCCCCTGAAAAGCTAAATGTAGTTAGCAAATAGAAAGCGATCCCCAACATGTTCACCTGCCCGGGTCCATGGTACAAACATCATACAGCCGGTAGGAAATATTACACAGATTAAGGACAATATATGTTAGCAGAAAGCGGGGCTCACCTGCGCGTGCCTGTGCTGGACGGAGATCTGTTTATGGGCGATGCAGGAATGCTCTAGGTTTACTGGCGTGCCAGACGGAGGACTACTTTGCTGACTCTAAAAGGAAAAACAGAAATAAAATCTAATCACAACGTTTTAATGGCTATTAAGTGCATATTCTGTGAATAAGACAGCATTGTGAGTCTAAGTACAGCAGGGAAAAGGGGACAGCAATGAACCCTCTCTAGAATTCTTGTGTTTTATTTAATTTTGTACTTAATATCTGCACCATTTATTTGCTCCACCAGTTAGGGAAATGCTCATGTAAATGAAGGACAGTGTGTGAGTTTGGCCCCTGCATTGTTCTAAAGTTTTAAAAGCAAGACTTGCCGTTAAGGGTAGTGGATTCGATAAGGAATGTTGGGGTGAGGATCGGGCAACTGGTGGAACGCTTCTCCCTGGGCTTGTCCCCGGGCCACTTCCCCCAGCAAACTGCAATGAAAAATAATCGATAAGCCTAAGTACACGGGTTTACAATTTCTGAAGATCACTATACAGAATACACAGCTTTTACCACTATTATTTGTATTTCCCAAAACTGCCTATAGCGTTTGTTTTCAGAGCAATCCTTCCTGTATGATGTCAGACACTGTTGATCTCATCAGGCGACAGATCAGTTTAATAGGTGTCAAAGTGTACAATCCTTGTCCTATAATCATGAAGCCTCAAGCTCTCACTGGGATAGAGGAAAAGTGGCGTACATGTATGTCAAAGTAGTTAAGCAAGGTGTGAAAAGGTGCAACCTTTGTCGAATTTGACGCTTTTTTGCTGGAAATGTGAAAATAGTAAGAGTAGGACATTTCAGCAGTAGATTTGATTGTTGATTGATGTCCTTTGGGGACCTTTTAGAATAGGAGTGGTATAAACGAGTGGGGAATAAACGAGTAAATCTACTCCTGCCAAGCGCCAAATCCTTACAGCCATAAGCATCAATGTGCTTCGATTTTGTAAACAGCCTCAGGACTGGAGGAATCACTTGCACAGATCACCCAACATTTAACTGCAATCTCAGAAGAATGCACCAGTGACTGACACTGACTTACCTCAAAATAATCACTAATTTTATGTCCTCTAGGAGTATTTTTCCCTGTAAAAGAAGAACAGAGATAATTTAAAGTTTAAAAAAAAAAATCCTCAACAACCTCCCCCGCTGTTTACCCGTCTCCCCATAGTGTTTGCAGTCTGATTGTAGGCCAGCATTTCAGTGACAAAGCGTAGAGTTAACAGAGAAAAGTAATAAAAGGCTGTAATATGGTAAGTAAAGGGTACTTTACATTTCACTACTGACTCCATTTTTAATTAGGGCACAAGGCCAAGTGTTATTACTGCTCAACGCTGCCAGGGCTGATTTAGGCAAATTTATCAAATGGATAAAGATAGTTATTTTAAAGTAAAGTCAAATAGGAGCCTACAAGACCTCCCATATTCAAGAGGAATATAAAACATGATAAGACAAGCCAACGAAATAATCTGCTGCAAGTCCTATTGCGGTCACAATAAGTCGAGGATATCTATACTTTTTCTTTCTGTATGCAAATAGCACAAAGTATCCTTAAGCCCTTTAAAGACCCCAGATTAAAGCGCGTTACCTTGACTAGCATCAAACGGTTCTGCTTTCCTCTTGCGATTCCTCTGATCATTCTGTTTCTTTTCTGGAGTCTGCTAAAGAGAGACCTTTTAAAATGACACATTAAAAGTGCACTTCTGTCCTGACTGGCAAGAACTGAAAGAGTGCGGGGGGGGGGGGGGGGGGGGGACCGCAACACCAAACAGCCTGCAGTATGACGTATGCCACATTTTAATGTATGGTGTATTTTACAACTCAATAAAGAAGAGTAGTAAGGATAGTTTGCAAATCTCTATAACTAGTTCACTATTGTGTTTTATCCAAATAACCGAGATCACAGATTGGTTTTTGATTTTGTCTCATTTTACCAGTTGAAACGTTTCACTTTTGACTATTTGCTTTGCATACACAAATAACATATACTCAACGTAAACGTATGTACACCAGACACCTGACTCAACGAAGTCCACAGGACACTTTAGCTTTGGAATACCATGAGGGTGACAAACATATAGCACTTTTCTTTGTCACGAAACGAGAGGTAAAAGCATCTTATCTATAATAAATTAATTAGGCTTCTAACTACTTCCTGTTTATCCTACGCAGATTGCAAGCGGTGTTGAAACACGATGCCAGACAACTCCCGGAATCTAGGTAACCACAGTGCCCATAATTTAACTGCTGGCACTTAATTTTGCGAAGATCTCAGATACACAACTCTAGGGATGCTCGCATTTCTGCCTGCTCGCCATCAGATAAACAGGGTCCAGGTGTTGGGAGAGGGGATATATGCCATTAAGATCTGCTACTTTTTCTCACGGGAAAGGTAAACAGAGCTTTAACGATACCGTATAAAAAAAAGCTCATGGTAAATTTTTCTAATAAAATGTTTATTGCGTGCAAACCACTTGATTCGATGTCAGCCTCCATACAGTCTTATAATAGGGGTTGACGAAATAACTAGAAGTAACTAATTCAAGAAATAATTTCTTTATAAAAAGCACTCAAAACCGAGACCCTAGAAGCTAAAAGTTGAGTGCAATAAAAATGAATCACCAGAGTCTAAACAAAACCAACACCCCCTATGAGTATTTATGTGTGGAACATACAATGATCAAACGTAGATAAAGGGACCAAACATACACCGGCCGGGAGAAGCGTGGCAACCCACAGGGGATTTCACAGAAATTTGAATTTTTTCCTAAAAAACCCCCAAAAAACTATATAGCTTATTACAGGCAGCTTGTGCCAAAGCGCACAAGGATCGGCTTGTCAAACGCACCCAAATACACATCGGAAAGAATTCCACGAGGTGTTGCTCTGATGACTATACATAGCAAACGAGGAAAATGGATTCCAGACAATTTACAAAAAACCAGAACGTATGCAGGCATAGAGAAGCTATAGAATAAAATCACCCAAATCAACGAGCGGGACTTAAAGACCCAATCTGCAAATTGGGAGGGGGCTGCATTCAAAATGTACTTTGCGCGTACAATCCGCCCACCAGTGATGGGCTGCTCTGCGAACATAATACTGGAAGATTAATACTCACCTCGAGTTCCTTGTCGCTCAGAGAACCCAGGCTACAAAGACTTTGGTTAGAAGATTCACTGTTCAGCTGCCCCTACAAGAGGAATCCAAAGATTAGCGACAAGCTCGACAAATAAAGCTGGTTGAATGCTCAGAATTTCGATGGCAGAACTAGCTGGGAAGCGTCATGGGATCAGACGCCACGGTTGATACTTTGTGTGAATTTTGTTAAGCAAAAATTGGGGAGGCAAATCAAAAATCGTCTAATTAACCCCTTCATGACAACGCCTGTACATGTACGGGCTCACAATGCATTGTTTTTAATGGGTTTAAGGACAAACCATTGTCCTCAAGGGGTTAACCCAAAATGGTAATTAAAAACTGCAAAAAAATTACATTTGCCCATAAACATTGTTTTCTGCCAGTTTCCCCTGGGGTGAGCACCTACAGCAATCAGTGGAGGCTAAGCATGAGGATCCTCCGTGGATTGACTTCAATAGACTGGGAGTCGAGTATATGTATAAATATGTCGGAATTTGTTACTATCTTTCCAGGTAAGGCAGACAAACCCAATCAAAGCCAGGTATCCCGATGTGTCAAGGTCCATCGAATCAAGTACCTCCCGATGTCCCCTAATTTCGTTAAAACCAGGTTGGTCTTGTGTTACGTCAGCTACAAGTTATGGATTACCTTGGCTACTCCAGCTCCCGTGAACCGAGCTTCCAACAGTTCCTGACGCCGTGGATCCAGGCTGTGCAATTCTTCCATCATTTCCACTAAGAGAAAAGTACAGCTTAATTCATTGTGCCCCCTATTTTCTTTCATCATTATGAAAACACCGTTTAGTAATGTTGGGTATGTTTTAGCTGTATGCATTCCCACTGAATTTAAAAATAAATAAAATAAAAATAACGAACCTGCAAAAATAGCCTCAAAATAGCCGGTAGCCTAAGATGTTCCCATTTGTGAAAAATGATGAAATACAGAAAATAAATCCTGGGCCTATCAACACATTTGAATTTGCATATCCCGCAAATTGCAGAGAGAGGAGTTAATTTGCAGTTGAGGTTATAAAAGTCAATAAGTGGTCCCAGACAGAGAGCGCTTCACTTATTACATGGACGTATTGCCTTCAAATGCTATATATAGCATTTAATGCCAAATATGTTATTGAGTTACAGCAAGATGCAGACATAACAAAAACACACGGCGGATAATTCAAACTAAAAGGAGACACTCGTGCCAATGGTGTAAGGTCTTCTCTGCATACAAACAGATAAAAGCGGCTCCTTGTTTATACAATAGTCACGTTCATTAAGAAGCGGTAAATATAAGGAGGATTCAATGGCGAACGCATCAAATGAAGTACTCGCATTTTACGATGAATACAGTTAGAGCGACTACTTTGCTCAAACTTTTTTACCCTTCAGCAAACTTTACTTATACGAAGCCTTAAGTGTTTGAGTAAAAAACCCACGCTGCCCGTTCCTTCTGTAAGACAGCACGGGGATCGGATCCGACAGAGAACAGACGCCGACGGCAGCCATGCTGTCGAAGCAAAGGGGGCAGAAAGCGATCTGTGGTCAGGTAAATCATGCAGAAATAAAAGAAAAAAGTTTAATGTCACTTGAATAGCCTTTATTCAGGATGATGATGTAATAGGGTTATAAAGCAAACAAGGCAAACCCTGGAAGAGGATTTTTTAATAATCTGGGATGCGTCTCCTAAAACTGTCCGCCTGCTTCCCGAGAGCTATTACAATGCATCTGCACCTCGGCCTCATCAACAAAAGGTACGACGAGGCAGGATGCCTCCCGAAATGTTACAATGTCTGAAAAAATAAATACCAAAATGCACAAAGAGTTCCAATCTGATGAGACGCTGTCATCGGGCGAATGACTGCACTCCATGATGCGAGACCTACCTGTACCTGCGTATTATCTGCCATACCCACCTGGCAGAAAGCTGCAGCTTCCTCATACTGATGGACGAGTTGTGAATGAATGATTGAGGTCATACATTCCCTGCTGCCTCCCGCCGGAGAATCTTTAATGGCAGACCTCTCCCTTCCTTAAGATTTAAATCAACGCGGACAAAGACTCTTTTGGGAAGGGGGACGCTCGTGTGAAGACACATTTAGTAAGTTTTCTATCCGCGGCTCTTGCTCAGCATTCCTGCTAGGAAAGGTTTGTATAAGCTTTCAGCGCTTTGACCTCCCCCCACCTATTTATTATATGCCGTTTCTCCAGGAGCGGACTCCATTTTACCTCCCTTGTCACATACCTCCTAAAAACAGCTGCTACCAGCGAAGGGGAGGAGGGTCGGAAATAAACTTCACGTTACACTGGGTTAGGTTTTCCCTCCTTCATAAAGGTGTTACGGTGCTATTTCCTCATTAACACCAGATGAAGCCCATGGTATTTGAGGAGTCTGGCAAACTTTGCTACAGCCAAAAAGCTCCGGGGGTTTATATATCATACCTGATGGACCAATATATGCAAAGTCTATTTACATTCAGAAGACGGGGTTAAATCTCAATGATCTCTCCTGCCGCATCCTCTCCTGGCACCAAAAACAGAATTAAGCTCTTGCCTGAAACTGTCTGTCTGGCTTCTCTATTCTACATGAAGCAGCCCAGCGATCCTTGCGTCCTTGCGCTTCTCTCTCTAACGGCTGGAGGAAAATAACATAAGGAGAAATACAAAGACGTGATTTTTCACGAGTAGGTTGCAGAAAGGCTCCTTTAAAGCTGACGTAAAATGCGTTTGGTTCATACGAGACACATCGGGAGCAGCTAAAGACCCCCGACCGTAGCCTTTCACACTGAACAGGAAACGGCTGCGCAAGGCGCTTGGATATTTTTGGCCATCTAAGGTGTGAAAAACGTAAAGGATTCTTATCACGTCGACTACAACTCTCCGGTAATCGGTCAGTCTTTACAGTTTACACAAATGAGAATAAAAGGCCTAAAAAAACCCAAAAACCTTTTCTCTCTGGCAGACATCGTAATAAAGTCAGTGTATAAACGGGGGAAATAAGACAAACGCGGTCAACGCATCCCAAAAAACACACCAAACAAACTTTTTCTGCTGTAAAGAATCAAACCGTAGTCAGTCGTTGGTCTCGTCTTAGATTCCATGTATGCTTAAATTACCCTAACCTAGCCCCTACCACTTTTGCTGGGAGGCTGCTCCATTCATCTACCACCCTCTCGGTAAAGTAAAACTTCCTGCCGTTGCATCTAAAGTTCCGCGCGCGTTATTCCCCCAGCATGTGTCCGCATCAATGATTAACGCAGACTACAATGTATCAAATGGCAAGATCTGGGTAGGATTCTTTAAGCGTAAGTTAGTGTTTGTAATGAGTCTGCCGACCACAAAAAGGCATTCGCTGCCCATCTTGGTTGCCCCCTTAAATGAAAGCCATCTTGTTGATCTGTAGCCAAGGAAAAGGCAAACACAACCGCATCCTAAAAACGTAACCGTACTAACCAACAAGCCAACTGGAAACGCCTGCCATTCCACAGACACGTCAAAGGAACGAGCGAAGTGTAAAGGGAGTGCTCAAGGGCAAACACGGATCCGAGTAATGCTGCATCGGTGCTTTTATGGACAGGCTGCGCAGAACGATTCAGGGGGAAGGCCCGAGATATTAGACGGTTTTAGGCTTTTTTACTTTTACCATATATTCCTTGCTACAAAAAAAAAAAAAAGGCAGCCAGTGACGGCCATCACCAGGAGGGGCATCTGGCCACGGCCACCAGATCAAATCCGAGCCAACCGATGCGTATCAATTGGAAGAACCTTTACCGGCTTGGCCACATCATGTCGCCGAGAGTCAGGGAGATCATTTAATCCACTGACTAAAAACACAGCGTAAGATTCAAACAGTCAAACAGCCTGCCGGCAGATCGGCCCCCATTTGGCCCCGTCTAATCTGCCCGTTTCTCCTGCTGCAAAGACCTTAATCAGTCGTTGGTCTCGTCTTAGATTCAGGAGCCGTATGCCTGTCCCATGCATGTTTAATACCCTCACTGTATTACCCTCTACCACTTCTGCTGGGAGACTGTTCTAGTTATCCACTACCCTCTCAGTAAAACACACAAGTAAAGAAGATTTCAAATACATCTTAAGGAGGGACAACTTATATACGTTTCCTTAATTTTTAAACTTCTATATCTCATTTGCATCCGGGGAACAAAAGTGTAACTATCAACGCGGGAGATCCCGTTAACCAAATGCTGGTCCCGAGATGCAGCCAATAAAAAGTAATAAGCAAGAAACCCCCCCGCATCGGCTGAGCATGGATTCCTGACCCTCTCAGTGACTTTTATACCACGGAAAGGGATGTTTTGCAGATATATATATACGGGAGACCATTTCTATATTATATATATACGCTCCGTGTATCTGCGACAAACACACAGGAAGCCTCCCCCTGACACGTCTAACGTGTCGATCTGCGCTGAATGCATCGATTTACAAGGCGCCCTCGCCGTTATCATCTGCAAACATTTTGCGGACATATTTAAGAAGAAAAAAGAAAAGAGAATGCGCGTGTAATGTATATGACGATAACGCAAAACATATACAGACACGCACTCTCTAGATTGTAAGCTCACAAGCCGGGCCCTATTTACCCAATGTATCGGGCTGTCTTAGTCTGTCGGTTCTAGTTTTGTCAGGGACTGTAAGAAGTGCTGTGGGAATACTTGGTACTATATACATAAAATATATATAATACGGGTACTGCGTGGCATTTGAAAAGTCGATCTTGGGCATCCTTTCCATAAGGAAAGCCTGGGTATTCTGTACTGATATAAAGTATTAACCATTCAGAAACTCTAAATAAATAATTATATTGTAAACATTGCTGAATATAAAGATTATATACATATATATATATATATATACACATAGCATATTGTCATGTCACATACACACAGATCTGTATCAAAGCCTCCATATAAAGCCACGGCAGCGATTTCCAGCAGGCCAAGGCCCTAAAGATGCCCACTGCACAAGGCCAAGCCGCAGCCCCAGGCCATGTGAGGATGCCCGCTGCTGGGTGTCAGGGCCTAGGCCTTGGGGAGGCGGTGTCCGTAGTACCCCAGGTTATTACCTCTGTCCCTCGGTGTGTGGGTCCCCGGCTGTCGGGGCCTTATTAGGCTCGTCCCCGCAGGGGGTTCTTTCTCCTTCACCTTCCTCCTCCGCGTCGTCGTCTTCCTCCCAGCTCCTGACTAGTAGGCCGCAAATCCCCGAGCTTTCCTACGCGCAGAACCCCGCGCCCCACCCACCGATCGCGGGGTCACCCGTCATGGAGGGTGGGGGGGGAGGTAATATCCCCCCTTAAACTACTCAACCTCACCTCGGAGGAAAGATATCTTTTTTGCACTTAAAATAATGGATATTTTACCTCAGAAAATACCGCACTATAGGGATTTTACGTCAAATCAAGGGTTAAAATGAGGGTGAGGGAAGTGTGAGGTAAATTTTCGGCGTTTCAAGGACTGGTCCCGCTCCGGAACCACCCGCCCGACTTAATCCGGATCGGCTCGGTTCGGATTATCGGGGTAATGGGTTTAATTAGTGTAAACACGATAGTGAAACCGCTGGATTTCTCGCGAGACCAGAAGAGTGGCGCGCGTGCACGTGTACCAAAGCAAGAAAAAAGGCCGCGGAGAGACTAGGGCTAGGGGCGCACGCGCACAGGACCGGGGCGCGCGCAGAGCTTTCCCGCCAGCAGAGGCGGATGAAACAAAGTACACAATTGGCTAAGACGTATCCCGTGCCTACGCTGTCAACTACGCAGAGGGAATGCCGGAAAACCCGTGAGGGGATTGGCTGAGGTGGGGCACGTGAGTCGTGCACGTCAAAACCATATCCTCCGTGGCGATCGAAGGAAAGAATGGGCAAGGGGATCTACTATTGGGTAGAAGGAGGCACGTGAGAGAAGGGAAGCGCCAGCGGTCAGCGAAAGGAAGCAAGGGCGGGGCTAAAGGAGATAAGGAGGCTGTTGATTAGCCGTGAATTAAGGGACCACCCGCTGCTTCAATTAAGAGCAAGAAGGCCAATCACAAAGCGTGCTGAGCGCAGGGGATGCTGGGACAGCAGTGCGGACACGTGCGGCCAGGCCGACCCGGATCAGGGTGTTAACCCGGGCAGACATAACAGCGCCTTATTTGGCGATTGTTTTTGTAAACAGTGATTTGTTTTCAAGCAGATGTGTAACTTATAGAAATAATAATGTATCTAAATAAACAATAATGCGACATATAATAAAACAAATATTTTATATGCATTTATATATAAAATAGATATACTTTTTTGGAGACAATGGCCTTTTTTTTTTAAATAATAAGGTAAAACCAAAGAGATGAAGACATGGGCAACATCGCCCCCATATATATATATATTTGCTTTAACTGTTTTTTTTTTTAATGTATAGAGAGAGAGAGAGATCGATATTTACGGTAGTTATTACGGTTAATAATAAACTTTGATCCCGATTACACATTACCTGGGAGCTCTCAGGGTTTTTGCCCCCAATCTCCAGGTGAAGGGGCAGATTCTGAGGGCAGCACGATCTGGAACCGGTTCCTTCTTATTCTACCCACTGTGATCATGCATGAACCCGCTGCGATCATACGAGTCCAATTTGGTGCTTTTGCCCCCAGTATGTTATGGTTGATGTCCCTGCTTGAATGCAGGTGTCTCAAGGAAGTGTATCTTTAAATAACAAGTGAAGGTTTCCACGACAGCCGGTATTAGGACCCTTTGGCGAGTCGCTCCATGGAATCTTCATGATGGGCTATTAAAGTGTTAATCTTACTACGGTTTTACTCAACACCTTATCTGCCGCCTACCTCTCTTAGGCATCATAAACTCGGTTGAGCGGGGAGGCTACACAGTCACAAATATTGAGCAAAACAGCGATGTCAGACCAGAAACCCAAAGGAGACAAAAATCTGTCCGTACAAAATAAAATAAATACATGCAACACTTTATTTCAATAGAAAAAAACATTGCATACATATGATGTCATGTAATGTATGATGTAACGCATGATGTCATGCTCTAGGAAGAACAGTTAAAACATATTCCGCATAAACCGGCGTAGGAAGCGTCCACGTTCCGTGTCTCTAATAAAGTCTGTTAGAAAAATTTCCATTAAAATTCCGTAAAATATGGTTTAACCCTCGCAGTTCGGGGGTTGTGTTGAAAGGACGCACCGTGAAAAAGTTTGTATAAAATCCCGGGACGTGTCGGCTGGATTACACGGACCCCCCCCCCCCGCACACGCCTGGTTTCTAGTCACGGGGTCGCCGCGCCGTTTATCTCTGCGTGATGCGGTTTGCGGTATTTGCACTGGATCCACACGCGGTACATCGTCAGCTGCTTTCCCCGGTTCACCTGCAGCCGCCGATCCACGATGTTCTGCATCTTGTGTAAGCCGGCGTTGGTGAACATGTCCCCGAGCTCATCTACACAGAACCGGAAAATCACAGACATCTCTCATATCTGTACCGGACAACGACTCTGTGAGGCGCAGCACTGTAAAGACTGCGGCGTTCAACACACCGAGAGCCTCAACTCTATTACCCCATGTAGGAATCTTCACTGTATTTTGATACGGCCAGGAGTCAGGTCAACCATGGCCTAATATTCTCAATGTGTATGGCTAGGCAGAGGATGGTAGATAAGCGGAACAGCCTCTGAGCAGATTTGGTAGAGGCTACTACAGAGAACTAATCGCTGAGAATCCGAGATCTATTTAACAATCATAGGCTGCTTTAATTCAATTAATTAATCTGCTAAATATTCTTAATAAATCACAGCTAACTCTTGAGGAGCTACATTTAGTTTAATTTTATATTAAATACATGCTGTCTAGTGAAGTTTTATATTACTGAGAGGGTGGTAGATAAGTGGAACAGCCTCCCAGCAGAGGTGGTAGAGGGTAACATAGTAAGGGGATCGCATGGGATGGGGATACGGCTCCTGAATCTAAGATCAGACCAACGACTGATTAAGGTTTGAGTCTAGACAGGGGCCGATCTGCCTGCAGATTCTAGGTTTTAACCCCATCCCTTCTGTAAGCAGACTGAGGATGCTGAGAGTTGTAGTACACACCCGAATAGCTTTTTTTTTACCTTGTGTGAAGAAGTAGACTCTCGTTCCATCTCCTCTCACATAAAAGTTTTCAGAAAGACATCGACCTGAGCAAACACAAGAAGAAAACAAACGCGGTTAAGTTCCAGATCGATGCTGTCGGGGGGGGGGGGGGCGCAGAAGCCGTCGGTGTCCTACCTTTCTTGAAGCGGAGCTGAGCCATGTCATAGCGGCCGTAGTCCCGCAGAAGCACGCAGCCTCCTGGCTTTAGCAGTCTGCTCAGCCGGTTTATAGCGTTCTGCATCCTGCCGGAGAAGAGCGGAGAGATTAACCATCGCAGGGCCACGGGGGCCACACTGCAACGGGACATCCGAGCATCCAAAACTCTGTCCGCTAGACTTATCTTCCTTACAAGACCCTCTTTCCTGCCCCCCCGCTGTCTCACTATTACCCCAAGAACATTTAAAGACCCCCATAACAAAATCCTCCCCTGCCTGATCTTTACGTTCTTCCCACGAGTTCAGGCTCTCTGCCTCGCTCATCACCCCTGGAGCTTTCATCCTCCGTCCCAATATTCAAGAGGAATCTCAAAACCCCCTTCTGCGGAGAACTTACCCTCCGCTAACCCCCCCCCCCCGCTAGCTCTCCCCTTTCTCCATACCTTATGTTTCTCCTCACCCCATTCCCTGTAGACAGGCCCGGACTGGGACAAAAATTAGGCCCGGGCATTTAAGCCAGAGCAGCCCATTTTCATTTATTTATTTATTTATCGTTAAAGCCCACCCTTCATGTACCATCTTTGCATTTACTCACTCATTCACACAAATCATTAACACATTCATTAATGCAGTCTCACAAATCATTCAAGCAATTCATCCACACATGAATTCATTAATTGTCATACGCATTCACACAATTCATCCACACATTTATTCATTCATTCTCATACGCATTCACACTACCCCTTTTCCCCATCTTATCTGCCCCTTCTATGTTCCCCCTTTTCACTATGTACCCTCTTCTCCACTTCTCAATATGTACCCCTCTCCCCATTTCTCACCCTCCTCTGCCCCTTCTCACTGCACCCCCCTCCCTCACCCTACTTACCTTGTTGCTGGAGCAAGCAGCAACTGCGACCGGGACCGTGGCAGGGTCGGATTGACTTAGGGGCTGATGGAGCTGCAGCTCCAGGCCCCTACCTTAAAATAGGCCCAGTCAGGACTGGGCCTATGCGGCCTCTACGGCCGCATTAATGCAGGGCCCCTTAAGCCTGCCGCAACTGCGACCGGGTCCGCCACTCTAAGGGGCCGGGAAGCCCCCACCAGGGCCGGCCTTAGGGGTCTGCGGCCGCACAGGGCTTAAATTAAAACATCGGGGTTTTTTTTTTAACATCCCCCTTATGCCC
Organism: Spea hammondii; assembly: GCA_029215755.1. Classification (NCBI taxonomy): domain Eukaryota; kingdom Metazoa; phylum Chordata; class Amphibia; order Anura; family Pelobatidae; genus Spea; species Spea hammondii. Next base: position 23,617,561 of record JARDYJ010000013.1, read on the forward strand.
TGCGTTAATGCGGCCGTAGAGGCCGCATAGGCCCAGTCAGTCCGGTCCTGACTGGGCCTATTTTAAAAGGTAGGAGCCTGGAGCTGCAGCTCCATTAGCCCCTAAGTCAATCCGGCCCTGCCGCGGCCCGGCCCACCGGTCCCCTTTGAATGTAGGGACTGTAAGAAGTGCGGCGGGAACGGTTGGCACTATAAGGGGAGGGCTGGATTTCACCCAGGGTTCCGGAACTCACTTGCTTGGGAGGATGGCGGAAAGGACGAAGATCAGGACGATGACGTCCAAGCTCTCCTCGGGGACGGGGAAGGCAGCGTGCTCGTCCGAGAGGTCGTGGACGAAGGCGAGGCAGCGAGCGGGGTCGTACTGCGCGTTACTCTGCCACGAAAACATCGGCAACGTGAATCCCCCCGACACACCCCCCAGACCACCGTCTAACGATGGAACGCAGAATTCCCATCGCGGGGAGACTTAAACACACTTTACAGTTAAAAAAAAAAAACAAAAAAAAAACGATATTCTGATTAAAGTTTGAAAATCAATGATAATGGCATAAAAATAATAATAATAATATTATATATAAATAAAATAAATAATAATAATATTATATATAAATAAATAATAATATTATATATAAATAAAATAAATAATAATAATATTATATATAAATTATATATAAATAAAATAAGGACTCCGTACGCAAGGAGGAGCGGCCAGACCCCACCTATAGTTTTCGGTGCCTATAGAAGAATTATTCTAGAACTAGATGTATTTATTAAATAGTACTCGGCTCTTGCAAAGAAGATATAATAGTCCTTAAAAGTCATGAACAAAATGTAAAATTATATAAAGAAAAAGGTTCGTCAACCGATCCCGTAGAGTAACCGTTTGGGTCATCTGCACGGGAATTAACTAATCTGCGTTGTCAGAACAGTCAGGATACGTATTGCTGAAAGAATATATATATATATATATATATATATATATATATATATATACACACACACATACATATACACACACATACATACATACATTTCTAAAGAACATTTCTGGCTTAAGGCATGGATGGAGGGTAACCACAAATATATATAAATCGCTGGGAAAATAAAATACATATATACATATATATATATATATATTTTACACACACACACACCTGTAAATATATACATCCCCCGTACCTTCACAAGTTCCACCGCCGTACTGGAAAAATCACAGCAGTACACGAAAAGACCAGGATCGCTGAAAAGGGGAAATGGAGTATTAATTCAAAATAATTATAATATATATATATAAAATATCCATCCCACTATATATAATATATATCGATCCAACTAGTAAACTCTGTTAGCATTCCTTGGTGCAGGAGGTAGAAGCACAGACAATGATTTATCTGCTAAGATGTAATCACACCATACAGGGCTATAGTCGTAAAGTTAAGCGTACAGAAGAATTATGTTAGAGGAGCAGAAACATACGGAGTTAAATGAGCCCCTGTATTGCTGATACGATCCCGTTAAGAGCGCTGGGTGGGCTTTAGTACACAGCTTGCCCGCCGTTATCAGCAATAATAAGAGCTTTTACCATTTCTGTTGATTTGAGACCCAATAAGGAGGCGGCAAGGAGGAAAACGACTCACGTGTTGTTCTGTAAGATCGGGAACACCGTGTTTCCAACGCCGCAGCCAACCTGAGAACACAAACGGTTAAAAGCAGACCGTCAAATAAAGTATGTTGCAGCCTTCATGGGGCATCGTCAGCAGGGTCCGGTTGGTGTCCCTTTAGGCCAGGGGTGTCCAACCTGCGGCGCTCCAGCTGCTGCAGGACTACATCTCCCATACTCCTCAGCCTGCCCCTTAGCTGAAAGAGCATTATGGGAGACGTAGTAAAAGGCGAAAGATTTATTCGGTCTGAAGAGAAACCAGAGTATGTTATGGGAGACGTAGTCCTGCAGCAGCTGGATGGCCGCAGGTTGGACACCCCAGCTCTATGCACAGGAGAGCAAGGAGGTCCACGCCTGTCCCCACCTTTACACTTGGGGTTGGATCCCGAGAGATCCCCAAAGAGTGAAGTTTGGAATATTATTAGATTTTGGAACGTGGCAGGAAAGAGACAGAGGGTGGAACGGAACCCAGCAGAACCCTTCTGAGAAAGCGTGAAGTCATCCGTGTAGCGTGACCTCAGACTGTGATCTCACGCCAAGGAAAAGAGAAAGTAGGATCCGAGAAGCGAAAACATACACAACGGAGACAAAAGGCTGCCGTCTCTACCTCCAGAATGCGATACGTGGCGGAAGCTCCCGGGAAGCCGTCCTCGGCGCCTCCTTTCACGCTCCCACCGCTGAAGCTCTCCCGGTCCGGAACTCCTCGCGAGGTGTCCGCGCCGCTGCTCTCCTCCACCGCCGCGCTGCTGCCCTCCTCCGCCGCCGCGCCGCTGCCCTCCTCCACCGCCGCTCCATTGTGGATCTCGCGCCGAGAGGACAGTTCAGGAAACTCCGTGAAGAGCCAGTGTCTGTCTTTGAAGAATTTGTTTTCGTGAACGGTGTAGAAACCGTCCCAGAAGCTGCTGGCCTCGTTCTCGTACTCCTCTGGAGAAGGATTATTACATCGTAAGATGTTACCATAACAACATTTACGGGTCATGCCGTCAGACCCCCCCAAATAGTTTTTTTCAAGTAACGGGACCTCTAATGAACCCCAATCGCCGTCTCCTTAACCCCCCATTACCTTGCTTCTCTGGGGGCACCATCTGGGAACTGTTCTCTTGGACTCTGGTGCGAGCCGTCCATTCCTGCTCCTCAGACCACTGCACATTGTCCCTGGAAGACAAGAAGCACCCAGACTGAGAACACCACCAAATTTCAAGCAGCGAAGCAGGGACACGAGGCGAGATTCCCTGAGAGTCAGGATTTAAAAGACGTCATCAGCCGTCAATATCGACGTCTTCACGCAGCCCACCCGCCCCTGCGTACATCCCACCGCGACCTAAACTCTATCACAGCTGTTTCTAGATTGTAAGCTTGTCTGCCCAGTTCTTTCTGTACGTCAGATGATGTACATCAGGATTTATGATTTGGGTTTATCAACATAAGTAATTAGAGATTTATAGTATATTTCCCTTTATCCGATTGCAGTACTAGTTTAATAAAGTTTTAAAGTTTGCATTGTCTAAGTTTCAGTTAACCAAGAGGATAGTAGATAACTGGAACAGCCTCCCAGCAGAAGTGTTAAAAGCTAATTGAATATGGATTCTTCTATGTCAGTGCCAATACCCTAGGTCAGCCTTGGGATGGCTGAGAATTATGGGAGCTGTAGTTTTCTAGCAGCCCCCTGCCCTGTGTGGCAAGCTGCTGCCGTTGCAATAGCCCCTGCTAATGCCCCATCTCCTCCCTTTCCTCACCATGCATTGTGCTGGAACACCCGGCTCGGGTCGTTAAGATGCCGGTTCCCAAACTGCGGTCTCTTCCCTTCCATTCCGGAGCCGGAAGCCGGCGTTGTTCCAGAGATCGCGAACGCGCAGGGGAATAACCAATGAGTGAACGGCGCGGGGCGTACCGATTTAGGGGTGAGCCAATCACTAGACAGGCTCCGCCTATACAGGAAGTGGCTCAGCCTGGAGCCCCCACGTGTGATTACAGAGGACATCAGGCTCTGAAGTGACGGCGCTGTGCACCGTTACCGGAATATCAACAATCTGCACAAATAACACGGGGTTATGTTATGATTTATTAAACATTTGATTCATAATATAATAAAACAACAGGGCGAACATTTCCATATTAACAGTAAACTCATCACATTGCTGCCTTTTCCTAAAATACACACTTAACCCAATTTTCTTTGAAAATTTATGTTTATTAACAAAATTTATAATCACGGGGGGGGGGGGGAAATCTGCCCTGAGATTGGGGCAAAAACCCTGAGAGTTCCCAGGAATGATTATATTCCCGGTGCTGTATGACGATCAGATGGGAAATAATTACTGCATCACAAAAACAACGTGATGTCAAATTAATTAAATTAACGTCAAATATATCGGTTATTTTGTATATTATTTTGTTACGCTTTAACATCCCACGTTAGTTTCTTGTTTTTTTTTCTTATTGCCCCGAATTATCCCCACTCCTCGTTTCCCGTCCCGCGTTTATCTCCATACGTACTTTAATAGCCCTTTAAAATCTGTACTGTGGCTTTGGACACCTGCTCGGTTTGCCCGTATTATTTTACTGTATTTATTAGTTAATAATCAGAAACCGATTAAACAATCATAAGCCGCCTTTGTGCTTATTAATTAAACCACGGCTAATCAACTCTTGCAGAGCTACATTTTTTTAACATGCGTTAATTGTATGTTAAATTCGTATGGTCTAATGTTGTTTTTGTTGTTGAGAGTGGTAGATCAGTGGAACAGTCTCCCAGCAGGAGTGGTAGAGGGTAATACATTGAGGGGAAATTGAGAGCGAAATTCTATGAGCTGACTGAGGATCGTGAGAGTTGTAGTCCAATGTCGTGTCGTTACGATTGTGACACGTACCTTGCGATGACATCACTATTCTATCGTCACATAAGACATGCGTTCTTTAAATAAATCTTTAGGGCAGAAATCCTTACTTGACTGCATAACGAATAAAGCTTCCTAATCCAGAGCACAGAGGTCGCCGGGAAAGCTGCAGCTCTGCAGTTTGGTTCGTGTGCAGGAAGAGGCGGAGGAACGAAGGAGCAGACGGAGGAGGGAAGAGGCAGAGAGCGAGCGATCGTCCCTTTTAAGCCTGCGCAACCTCTTGAACGTTCTTTTTTCACCCGTATCCCTGATTAAAACACTGCGATGAATGCTCAGTGTAAAAACTATTGTTTAGATGAGCCCATTAAATGGGGGGGGGGGTATGGAAAATGTGGCGGGCTGTGTTAAAGGAGCCCCAAAGGATTTTTTCGGGGAACAGTAAAAAAAAAACAAAAAACCTCAATGTTTTCTGATCCCTGTAGAGCAATTCCTAACATTCCCGGTGGGATTCACGGCATGGTTAACACAAAGACCAGGGCTTAGATTCCGGAGCCATATGCCTTTCCCATGCATGTTTAAATTCCTTCACTGTATTAGCCTCTACCACTTCTGCTGGGAGGCTGCTCCACTTACCCACCACCCTCTTGCATTCAGACGTACACATCGCCCAACATCACCGATGACATTATCCTTTCTTCTTTCACTTATTCCTTATTATTAAGGGTTATTATTATTATTATTATTATTATTATTCCTGCCCTTGGAACGTGGCGTTCCTCACACTCCGCACAACATTGCAACCAGCAGGTATGGGGCTACTGATAGAAGAGCCTCTTCTGTCTCAACTAAGGGAACACTGGCTTTCTTAATTGTTGCCCATTGCAGCCTATTGCCCCAGGTCATCACATATTGTTTGGGGAAGAGTGGATGTTCCCATCAGCGGGCATCACCGGAAGATCAATGGCCGGTTTTACGTATGATGGAAATGTCATGTTGAGGGTAATTAATAGCCGGTTTTAAGGGACAGAGGTTGCTTTTGGAGGAATGGGAATGACTTGTGTCCTCTGGCTTCCTCTGCTCTTGGTGGGGTGGAGGCTTCTCTTCCAGCTTCATCATGTTGTCCACGTCGGCCGAAGCTGGTGGCAATTCTCAGGCTTCATCGGTAGTGGAACCCTTGACTTGAGAAGCTAAGACCGAGAGAGACTTGGAGAATGGGAGAAATCACCATGTTCTCCAGCTCATTGTGCATGCGCCTTACTGTTGAGTTCTAGCCAGGGATAGGCAAAGCGTCCGGACAAGAACACCAGTGTCCGTGGCAAGGTTTATGGTGGACATCATTAAATTGTCCACCGCACGCCCCATTAAATGCCCGCCATGAGCAATGTTGATGCCAACTCCTGGTTCTAGCCTCGTCAGTCTCAAGGAAACTCCTCAGCACCAGAACGAGGAGACGATCCAGACTTACTAGAACTCGAGGAACCCAAACTGATCAGTGACACATGGGCACGTTATAAATTGTTGAGTCGTATTGATGTCTGTTACGTGGGACATAGGGTCTTGAATTTTCACTTCGCTGAGGGGGTGGTAGATAAGTGGAACGTACTTTCAGTAGAAATCCTGATATATATCCCACGGCCAGCACAGAGTATCGCCCAAACACAAAAACACACATATTGACATTCGCGCACGCAAAAACACAAACTCTGGCAAATAACCACATACACACACGCTTCACCCACACAAAGTTATTTACGGAACGCCGTGTCTCCATGGAGCTGGAAGCTCTGCATTAATACATGTCGCTTACGCCTCTAGCAGACTCCGGGGAGAAATAACGATGGACGCTCAAGGCAGCCGCGGGCAATTGTTTGTCTTATGTAAGCGGGGCAGTGTATTGTGTGTAATTTACTAATATGCATACTCACCAGGGGCTTTGTTCACGTAGTGTGAGTGGGCCAAAATCTACTAGGAGATGGGGTTTGACCTTCCGGCTCCCATTGAAGACTTCAGTGGTCTCTGTCGTTGGACCCGGTGGCCTCGGAGCCATCAGCCTCATACAGAGCGCAGCGACCGTCACGTGTTGCTCACTTGACGACGTAAAAGCACGACACCTTGGGCTTAACATATTAAAGGATATCGCTCCCTTTCCACGGATCAGATCTCAGGGACATCAGCTACCAAGCGGAGAACGTAAACATGGTTTGATACGGCTCATCAGAAGGGGAAGAGGGCAAGTTCAAGCCCTTTAGCCTCATACTCACCCTGGCCTTTAGTCTTTTGGCCCTAGCTTATTCTAGAACTTATGGTATCTGGGGAACAAGGCTGCATACGTGGGAACGCTCAGGGTTTGCCCAGGAGTCTCGGTGTTCTTGCTCCAATCTCAGGGTGAAGGGGCAGATTCTCCAGGTTACACAGTCTGACTCCTTCCTATTCTCCCCCCGCTGTGATCATATATAAGACTCCCAGTTGGTGCTTTTGCCACCAGTATGTTATGGTTGATATCCCTGCTTGAGCCGAGGAGACAAGTCTCCTTTAACCCAGGAGGATTCAGGGAGTTTGAGGCTTCCAGAGACTTGAGATGATTCCATTCCCTCCCCAAAGAATGTCCCTCGATCTCAGTCCATGATGGACATCAACGGAAATATATAAAACGCGACTCGTTAAAAAAAAGTGACTTTAGAATCTAGTTATTGTATTTGGGGGAAAAAAGCCATTTATTTAAATGTTTCTCTTGGACCAATTCAGTTGTATTAGCTGTAATGGAACAGCCTCCCAGCAGAAGTGGTAGAGGGAATTTAAACATGAAAACAAGAAAAAAATGGGCAGACTAGACGGGCCGGATGGGGCCGATCTGCCACCAAAGTCTATGTTTCTATATCAATTCTCCACATTATATCTACAGACAGAACTTTAAAAAAATATAGCTGAACTTTTTCAAAAACATAACTGCAGTTTTACAAAATCTCCACTAGGTGGCAGCATAACCGCGCGTCTTCCTCCAATTTACCAAAAAAAGTATTATTAGCCTAGAAAAAATACTATTTACAGCACTATATTTCTTAGCGACAGTGTGAAGCAGAAGCGTTTTTGCAGAAAAGCACAATGATTTTATATTCGTAAAAAAATAAACATATTTCTGACATTTTCTTTTGTTCATAAATCCTGGTTTTGCTTTTATTTCCGGTGGTCCAGAAAACTATTTAAACAGGTAAACATTTTTTTTTTTTCACAGTACTCCGGTAGACAAACGATATAGTACTGTCCTTTCATGGCACAGAAATTTTTTGTATTTTCAAGAGGTTGACCAAGGTGGGGGAAAAAAAAGCATTAATTCTCCGTCACCCAGGAAAAAAACCAAAAAATTGGCAAAATAGCAATTTAAAAAAAAAAAAAAATTGGGCTGCAAGAAGAACAATCTAATAATTTTTTTTTGGAAGTGAAATTAAATAAATAGCTAAATATTGGATTTTTATACTCCTATTCTGGATGTTATTTTTAATTATGGAAAAAATATATATTTATTTTAATATATATAAGTAAAAATTGTCCAGTCATTGATTTGTCGTAAATCGTTTCGGGAGAGGTGTAGGCGCTATTTTGATGAATAGTAAAAATGCTTATAAATAAAAAAAAAATTCCTGTAGGCCAACGGAATGTTCCTCAAATTCCTATGATGCTGACACCTCCTATTGGCTGCCTGGTCCACCTTTGGGTGTTTTTTTCTTCTCGAACGTCCCCCCATAAATCGTCTTCTCGGGCGGGCAGAACCAGTTTTTCATGACGTCTGAAAAGTTTCCATAAGACCCTAAACACATAACTAGTACCTGAGTGATTCGACACCGATTTATCTTCTTCTGCAGTGAACGTTGGCAATGTGGCAATAATTGGCAGTAGTCATTTAAAAAAAAAACCTTTCTGAATTTTTCGTGTCCGAAAACAGAGACCATTTATCAGCGCCGGTCATCATTCGGCATTCCCTTTGAATGTTATGTTGGTGAAGGTGGACGTGGCTCCTTTATAGAGTGGGTTGTGACCCTGGAGGAGGCAGAAGAAAGATCAAAGTCTTGGCAAAAAGATCCAACATGGAACATGGACTGTATATGATAGAGGAGAAACCTATGACCCTCCCAGGTAGCAAATGTTAAATTAGTAAAACATATTTGAAAATATCCCCCAAAATGTTTTGACATACTACTTTTTGGACCATAAGCTAGTCCTGTAGGCCCTCCGTGGCCCTGTCCCATCTTACCGTGTCCCACTTGGCCTTTGCTCTTTCCTCTTCGAACTTGGCAAATTCACGGCGGTCATGGATGGTGATGAGAAGCTTCCAAATAAGCAGCGCTACTAAACCCAGAAGCAAAATAGCTGCCATGACGGACATCAAGACCACCAAGATGTCGGGTCCTTGGGGGCACTCTAATGGAAAGGAAAGGTGGGTTAGAGGGCAGCGTAGGATAAAGAGAATATGGAGGTCACACAGATCAGGAAAATCGTAATTTAGGAGACTAGATGATGTTCATGGAGTAGGGTCGGGCTGGACACCATGGACCTGATAGTTCCTCTTCCATCATGCTCGACCTTGGCTTTTGGGTTAGAAACTCATAGTTTGATGTCCAAAGTTCCTGGATTTTTAATCCCATCTCCACTAGACCGCCACAAATTAATGTAGATAGTTCCTCTAATTTACCTTTGCTAGAAAATGTATTTATTATATTGACCCAAGAGTAGGGAGCCCAATATTATTCCACCTCTGGGACCATCTAAATTGAGTCCATTATTTATAGAGAGTCCATGGATATTTAAAAAATTGGGTATTTCGCCTAGAAATCTCCAGATTAGTCTAAAAAATCCCATTTAACCATAGAGTTCCTCTCCTCCAAACTACGTACGATGGAGTGGAGAATTAATTTATGGTCCAGCAAACCTAAGAACCCTTCAGATCCGTCCCCAACTAATTGCCAGCTAGGGGTGGAAAGATCTCAAAGCCCCAGGACAAAGAACTTTGTGCAACGGCCGGGCAGAGGAATTAGGGAGTTAAATCCTCAATTCTGCATTTGTTACAGAAGAATTTAAATCAACACTTGTTAGTGGGGGATGAAATTCCTGCATGGGGTATGTGTCCCCCCCCACACACACACCTCCCAGTGTTGGGCAGATAATTTAATCTCTAACCTATAAACGCAAGGGTCGGACATTCCACCGGATTTACGCCTTTGCTGCTGGAGCGCTTTCTACCGAAAAACTACCTCTTTTATACCACCCTTACTATACTCGCCAACATGCGAGTGGCAGTGACGTCATCATGTTTGGTTATGTGATGTAACGGCACGCTCCACTCATGCTCTCTGTGGCTCCTCCCACATTATGCGCTTTCATTTTTCCCCCTTTAAAAAAGGTGATGACTATTCAGCAGCGAATCGCGTCGGTGCTGACGGCTTTTTATCTATGATAATGAGATGAAACATTGTATCGCACGTTCAGTGAAGATTGAACGCCGTACCACGTTATAAATACCTGCTTCGTTGATGACGTACAGCACAGACTTTCCGCTGGAGTCTTCGTGGTACTGGAATCTCACCACGCAGTCATTCTCATCCTTGTAGGTACAATTAACGGCATCCTTTTCTTTATCCCCTGCGGAGCGAACAGACGGCGGCGGGAATTAACGGGACAGGAGGGAGGGACGGGTACCGCCTGGCGATCGGGACCTCAGCCGCAAACTCACCCAACTCCGTCACGGACTCGATCTCATCCCTGCAAATCTGCTTGCAAGACTGATCGTCAAACCACGGGCCACGTTCAAACTTCTTGCACTCTACGCAACCCCTGAGAAATAAAGAGTTTTATGTACACATATATTACAGATGACATGAGTTCGTAGGAAGTGTTATAAAGCTATTATATTATTATTAAAACTGGTGGATAAAGAATATAGTAATACGGGGAGGGATAATTATCCAAATTGTGATACTCACTTCTTAAAGGTACAGGCATCAGGGCAGGTTGGGCACTTTTCGCAGGTATCTCCGTAGGACCCCGGCTGGGTGCATTCGCACTTTCCACAGACGCACTGGCCCCTGCCGCTGCACAGGAGGCCGCTGCTGGACATACACGTGTCGGTACGCGTGGTACAATTGCAGTAATCTCCCGTCCAGTCGGACTCACAGATGCAATCCCCGCAGTTACACTGGCCGTGACCTGACGGACGCAAACGGGAGGAAATATCAACGGAGAGAAGGAAGACGCTCCACCGCGATCTATTTAACGGTCACCAGGCGAAAAGTGGGGAAAAGCTACGTTATAAGAGCTGCTATACTCTGCTGCCCTCACCTAGGATTCAGGGGTCCTTCCTGGCAAGGTCACGATCATACGGAGTGCTGTACTCATACTTGAGGTACACTGTGGTTCACCATCACCTATAAACCTAGCTAGGAACCCTCCAGGTGCCAGGGCCGGACTGGGGACCATTTTGGCTGCCCTTGGAGGGAGAGCTTTGGGAAACTATCCTGGGAAGTTCCTGCCTATAATGTTCTTCGTGGTATTATTGGCGGTAAATAAACCACTGTGGGTGGTGGTCGGCAGCATGTCAACAATTAGAATTGTCCTGGTGAAAAAAGCAGCCGATATGGCAACACAACAACAACGGCGATATCCAAGGGGTAAGTGGAAGAGTTCCAGGGGGTGCAGTAGGTATTGTCCTCAGTCTGCCGAGCCTTCTGAATCCTTCAAATACCCTTTGTGGTCAGCTCCACGCTATCATGACATGTAGAGCTCAACGCAACCATGACATGCAGGGCTCCACGCAACCAAGACATGTAGGCCTCCACGCAACCATGACATGCAGAGCTCCAAGCAACCATGACATGCAGACCTCCACGCAACAATGACGTGTAGAGCTCCATGCATCCATGACATGTAGAGCTCCACGCAACGATGACCAGCCCTCCCCCGCAACCATGACATGAAGGGCTCCACGTAACCATGACATGCAGAGCTCAACGCAACCATGACATGCAGGGCTCCACGCAACCATGACATGTAGGGCTCCACGCAACCATGACATGCAGACTTCCACGCAATGATGACCTGTAGAGCTCCACGCATCCATGGCATGTAGAGCTCCATGCAACGATGACCAGCCCTCCCCCATATCCCCATTTGTAAACTGTTCAAATTGGAGTGTTGTGTCTGGGTTAGGGGGTAACACGGGAGTTGGGGGTAACAGTTATAGCGTTCATCGTGTTTTGAAAAATAAGGAAATAAAACATTGTGGAGAATTCTTGTAATAACAAGAAAGAAAAAAAAAAGTTCTGTTCCTAGAATATTATCTAGTTGTTGTCAGATAAGACCTGACTGTTCGGCCCGGCCTCGTCTTCCTGTTATATTATTATAATCTGTAACGATAATGCCGTCGTGTCTGATGATTCTTTATGAATTCCTAGAACAGTTTCCCAGATCTCCACCATGCCCGGGGTACCCACTGCCAAGCCCGAGGGCAGAGGGGGATGGGGCAGAGCTCAGCACGTAAGGGTGCGACTAGACCCAAGTCGTTGGGTTAAGGGGTAGGAAGCGGACTTGACCAGTTAAACACCACTGCCCCCTATCTGGACATCAAAGAATTGCACTAATGCTCTTATCCCATACCCTACATCTCCCAGTGCCCATCGAAATGTTACCATTCGAGTGCTAAAGCTTTGCACGCTATCTACATTGTTTACCCCCTGGTGCTCAAGGTTTATATCAAACAAGGAAGCGGTAAGGACTTGGGGGGCTGAGAATCCTTGGGGCGTCTGGTATTTAAAGAATAATGAATGTTACGGAGGGTCCACTCCATGAAGTTCTGTAAGGTTTGCTCCAGGGTTATATCCAGTTATCCACGTACCAGAAGCATCAGAGCTAAATAACCTTCGGGGGACCCCACCAAGGCATTGGCACGCAAACGTTCTTCCGTGTCCTCACACACACACATGTTTGTCGTTTGAGTAACGAGAAGAAAGCCTCCCATCGACATTCTGGGACGCGCTGGATCTACAATGAAATCGCCTCCCAAATGATTGTCTCCTTCAATCCGGTCGCCTTCATGTTATGTTAACATTGTGCATTTTCTCTGTTACACAACTAATCGTGTTCGCCGGGCAACGATATCCTAGAGGTTGTGGGCCCAGCACTGAGTCCTAGAGGTTTTTATAACTACACTAATCCTGTGCCTTGTGACTCCCAACAGAGAGAGCTATGTTCTTGTACGGCAACGAGCGACGTCCGTCTGATAGATTACCCCCCCCCCCCCCCGCCAGGGTCATACAATACGCTGCTTTATTTCATTCATTAAACTGACTCTGATAAGAGATTTCCTGCCATGCAAATTAGGTCAACTGTGAACTCGCAGCTCCTATCGCCATACCTTCCAATTGTCCCTATGTAGTTCCACTAGTCCCTCTCCCAAACCCCTGATGCCCCCTAGGACCTCAGAATGTTTGCCGGGTATGAGGGTATCGCAGGGTTCTACAGCCTTAAAAGCCCCAATAATGTGTATAGAAACAGCAGAAAACAGCTTTATAAATTAAATGGGGTAAATAAAACCCATTATTCTTTTTCTAAGTCTTGCAAAGCCCCGCCCAGCCATGCCTCTAACCACACCCCCTAAACAAAAATGTCCCTATTTGGCCATTTGAGAGGTGTGTATCATCCGTAGGCAGCCATGAGCAGTAACCGTGACAACATCTCTTTTTACGGCATTTAACCCTTTGTTATAATTCCTCCAGTAACTCCATATAACACCTCTCTATAACTCCCCCTATTACGCCATACCTTACCAGTCTCTCCCAGTATACCCCTAGTATACACCCCCCAGTCTCCCCGCACCCTAATTACATGTCATATCTAATCTCTGTCGCTACGTCACAATGAACAGGCTGTACGCGGTATTTGCTGAGCCGGCAGTGGCCACCAAACCCCTTCGAGTCGGTACAAGCTCAGGAATTCTTTTGAAAAGGATGAAGTATGTGGGACTGGTACGAGGACAAAACACGTCTCGGGACACTAAACACTAAACACAGCGTCCTGCGTCTCTGACAGCGCGACGGGTAATCTTTCCCATATGTTTCACAACGAGAAATGCGTCTGATAAACGGCAGCGAAATCACCAGTTCTGCAATTATTTATGTCGATAGAAGAATTCCTTTGTCGAAGGGCATATGTTAAAAATTAGGCATTTTTTTTACCCCGTATCCAATCATATGTAGCTATTTGGGAGGGATCCAAACCCAGTCTGGTAATAGACTCAATATTTGGGGTAAATGGGAGAATCTTAAGGTTCCAAAGCAATAAATCATACTTTTTTCTTTTAATGCATTATTCGGCATAAAACTCCATTGCCTAAATATTGGGAGTTTTGGTAAGAAAATAGGACTTAACATTGACGGCAGGGCCACCATCCGAGAAGTACCACTAATACCCATTTACTGGGCCAATGCAATCAGGGGGACCCACTTCAGGTTCTAGAGCCTGGCTTTAGTCCAAAGTTTGGACCCAGTGTTGGCATATAACCCTCATTCCCACTCCTAAGAACTTTCCATATTTGTCGTGGAGGCCTCCAGATGTGAAAGGCGGTGGCCAGACCTCTTGGTCATGTGTAGCCAAATTCCACCCTCTTTCTGTGCTTTCTGCCCCAATTCCCTCCCTCTGCTTATCTAACCATATCCGTCCCCTCTCTCTGCACCCATTTGGACCACCAGGCCACCATAGCCACAAAGCTTGTAGATCTCTTTACCGGCCAATCGTAATGCAAGGGGGCGGAGCTTGGGAAGATAGCATGCCACAGCTGGACAGAGTGGCAAAATCGGGACTGTCCAGTGCAAAGCAGGACAGTTGAGAGGCACGCTTGTAGGAATGATGATTGTCACCGTATTGCTGTCGCTTTTAGATTTAGTTGTTAGAGGTTATTATCATAAAACAGATCCTTATTTAGGTACCCATTGTACAGCGCTGCAGAATATGTTGGCGCTATATAAAATAATAAATAATAATAAAGGGTCTGAAAATATGCCCACCCTACGGTTACTTCTCCCTCGTATCGTAGTGAAAATTTCAACCGGTCATCTCCGTGTTTCCGATCTCAGCCTTTCCCGTGCGCTGAAATAGTTAATGAGGCAAGATGTAGAATTTACACGCGTTCTGCGGGGTAATTTTATACAAACTGTTACAAGCGGGAGCCGTGTCTGGTGGCAGACGATGGCTGCGAATGAGCTGTTCCCAGGGATGGAATTTCTGCCCTGGGGGGGTGTTAATCAGTTTTACCGCAATGACTAAGAGGAGGTAGGTGGCGGATTAATGATTTGGCACAAAATCGGCTGAATAATCACAGGCTATATTTATGGACGGAGCAAAGAACTCGCACCTTCATCTCAAACCAAACACATCTCTGCCTGTCTACTGATTCACCCTAATATTCACTTAAATGCCCTCCCGAACCCCCCTTATTACTCCCTATAACACTCCCTATACCACTCCTATTACTCCATATACCACTCCCTATAACCCCTATTACTCCACATAACCCTCCGTATAACCCACTATTGCCCCATATAACCCTCCCTAAACCCCCTATTGCTCCATATAACCCTCCCTATAACCCCCTATTACTCCATGTAACCCTCCATATTACCCCTCCTATTACTCCATATAAACTTCCCTATTACCCCTCCTATAACTCCATATACCCTTCCCTATACCCCCTCCTATTGATTCCTATAACCCCTCCTACAACTTATATAACCCTCACTATAACCTCTCCTATTACTCCATATAACCATCTCTATTACCCCTCCTATTGCTCCATATACCCCTCCCTATAGCTCCTCCTATTACTCTATATATGACATCCCTATAAATATGAAGTTGCCTCTTACCGGAGCACATCTCTCCCTTGTATCGGTGGCAGGAGAAGTCGTCGCACTCGCAGTATTTTCCCCACACTCTTCCGTTGTCGTTGGCGTGACAGACGCACTGGCCGCAGACACACTCCCCTCTCCGGGTACAGACAGAAGCCCCTTCCTTTGGCCTGCAGCGGTCTTGCTGCGTGGGGTTGTAGTCTTCCTCAGAACATTCACAATGGGGTCCCAACCAACCGGGGTTACACAGACATACCCCGCAGCTCAGAGTCCCGTTCCCGTTATTGCATATCTCGCTGTCCGGCTCCTCTTCTTTCTGACAAACGCAGTCACATTCAAAGCGCACGGTGACGGTCAGGGTGTCCTTAAATCCCACAGGTTTGATGGTGAAGGTTTTTTCGCGTTCCTTGGGGCAGCCCCGGACCTTGGCTTCAAAGGAGAAACTCACCTACGGAATATCAGTGGAAGAAAATATGTAAAGTACATTCATAATAACCGCTTAATTCTATTAAAAGTACATTTCTTTGCCATAAAGGATAAAGAAAATTATATGTTTATTCATCTGAACATGTCTTTTTTTTCACATGCAAAAAGAAAAAGATGCCCTCAAGCAGAACCTAAATATGGCGCTTTATGTGGGAGAGGCGGTGGGCGGATAACGCTATGAGAAGATGGCTCTGCCGAAACATTTTGAGAACCCATAGAACATTTCCTTAAGGATTATTGCGATTAGACGAAGATGTTTGCACAGAATATTCCAAAAAAAAATCAAGAATGGAAGCTCGAATTTCCGGCAAACATTATGGGAGGAAACCCCCAACTCACCGTGTCTCCGATCTTTAGACCCGAACACGATTTCAGACCAGGCGTGACTTCATTGTTAACACAAGTGGCGTTGAAGGAAAGGGAAAGTTCCTCTGGTAGGTCGCGGACCTCAAGCTCCACCTTGGATCGGATCTTCTACTTTCAGAACGTGGTGTGGACAGGTGGAATAAAGGAAGGGGCGATAAGAGATCCATAATGGCAGTTATGCAGATAGAATAAGAATGGTAAAGATTTTAGAACCTTCTTTATTGTGATAAACTAGGCTGAATTGGGCCTTAAAACAATTTGGGTCAAGTTCCAGGATTTCATGGCCTCCAGCCGAAGAACCATGAAAAGAATCATAAACACATTCCAAAGGCATGGCCCAAAACTTCTTTGTGTTGTTGCGAAATAAAGAAAAGGAGGTGGACAGGAGGGATGGAAAACCCAAGTGGAATGTAAGGTAGATAAAGATGGAACACCAAGTGAGTAATGGAAAAAACTGAAGGTGGAAGAGATAAGGAGAAGAAAACATAATCTGGTGGAGGCGTGACACTATGTTCGAAGAGAAGGAACATTGGGTGAAATCGAATGGTGACAGAAGGCAAGATCAGTCTATTTAGAAGGAGATTTGTACCTCGTATGATTCCACAATGAGCTGGATGACGTTGCTGGAATCGTCAGAAAGTGTTCCGACGGTCGTCCCCGGGATCAGCTCACTGTATTTCTGGAATATACAGTAACCTCTTTACTTCACGCATCATAAATGAAACACAGAACACGACCAAAGAAGGGTCTGGAGTCCAATGTAAACAAAAGGTGTTCCCAAAAGGAGACAACCTTTAGGGTTTATGAAATGACATCATCATTTATAAGTGCCTGGCCAATCAGACTGAGAATTCTTACATTACAAAGACGGACCGCAGTATTATAGATACTTAATATCCAAGAATTGGTCCGAGTCTTTAGAAGCCAGTATCCCTGCATCGGACATTCAAGGGGAAGTGTTACTGGCTGCCCGGTATTGATAACCAAACCAGAGTTTAAAAAGGACGCCAACCCAAGTCTAAAACTCATTCCTTCGCAGTCATGACTAATATAAGGTATTTATGACATTCCGTAAGTTTCTATCTGCTGCACTGGGATAGCCCTACTGCTGGAGACCTAAATGATTTGTCAACCCGCTGTGAATGGAATCCCCCCCAACCTGTGCGTTCAAAACTTAGCTTTGTGGTGCAAAGGCTAAATTAAGAATGGTGGCTCGCCAAATGATGGTGAAATATGACATCCATGGTGTTCAAGTTCTACAGCAAACAATATTGCGACACTAACTTATAATCGAATGGAAAAAGTCACCAATGCCATGATAAACACATAATTCATAGTTGGCCCTCACGGATCTTACCTTATAGAGATCTAGAACAACCTCCGTCACGGCAAACACCAAATGGATATTTTTTTCGGAGAGCTTTTCAGTCAACAGAGCGAGAGATGGATAATCCTGTAGGAAAAGAGTAAAGCTAAGCGTGAGAATGAGGGCATAAATTCAACGATACACACTTTAGTGATACCGGTAGCTTGAAAGGGGGGTAAATATGTAAATGGCGACCTGTGGATTAAAAGTTTGTGAGTTAGTAAAAGAGGAGATCATCTCCTGCCCTTCTCACCTGGGTGGTGGATGCTTTATAGTAGTTATCAGAGCCCAGATGGCACTGCCCATCATTGGGATTAACAATACCAGCAAGCCGTCCATCCAGAGCAATGTGAGTCCTGGCATCTGTGGTTAAAATTAGCAAATGGGATGACTCGTTCCTCCAGCCAATCTTTTCCTGCAAAACAAAGGGAGAAGGGATCAATACCACAACTTAATGCATAGATAGAACATCTCCAATACTATATCACTCCCTACTATCCAGTCCTTATTACCTCGGAACCTTGGTATCTTGGAACCTAGAATCCATTTAGTGTGCTAATGCTACTACCGTCTACAGAACATAACTCACATCACACACTGCCGCCTGCATCACCGCATCGAATCCTCCCTCTGGTCCGTCACGGTTCCGGGAGACTTTCTGTCTTTGAACCTCTTCGTTAAAGTTCTTCACCTGGTCAGTAAGAGCAAGGACGTGCTTATACCCAAAAGTGGGCAAACAGACTGTGCCAAATCTAGGGAGCGATATGGAAGGAAGAAAGAGCGTGAAATGAGATCGAAGGATGAGTCCCTACTAAAAAAAGGAAAATTCAAGAAAAAGAAAGACGCAATTGGACCAGAAACCTGAACCAGTAAAGTAGCATGAAATAAAGTAACAATAACAATTCCTAGGACTCTGAAACCCAATGGAGTATCAGCCACGTTGGCCACTTTTGCTCATACAACGTTCCTGGAACGGACTCTAATATCTCCCCACACATCAGATAGAATGCTTCAAGAAATCACCAATAAATCATGTTAACATCTCCACACAAAAGATGTACGAGGCCCTCGAGATGTAAGCTTTTCTTGACTATTCTTAATGACGTTGTGTCCCCCTGTCTTCAGATTACTCACTCGTAGCAAGGGTTGGCAATGACTTCTGGGGGCGACACGAACATATACGGTGACATGGGCTTGTCCACAAACGCCCCAAATCCAATTCGTAGGTTACTGGTTACCCTCCGCATCTTCTCACTTAGGCTAGTACCCAGCATTCGGATCTTATCCAGATCATCCTTCATGGAGTAGGAGAGGTCCATCAGGTAGTAGATATCCACGGGATAGTCCTCCACCTGTCTCACTTGTACTGTAAACACTTTGGAGTCATCTACAAAAGATAGATGGAGATTAGGAGGTCATCAAATCTACAAGCATGAACCTGCTTCTCACCAAACATGATCAAATAAAAAGAGATATCTTCTTCTACTAACTTCTCCTGAGACTCGGTGTCGCTTGGGCACACTAGGCATTCATCTAAACCTGGAACATTTGACAAGTGGCCCATCAAGAATGGAGAGGTCAGTTGCATGCGCGGATACTTAGTCTTCTTGGTTCATAAATTCCCCCCAATTGAATTTTGCCCTCAATAAAATCCAATCTCACAGATTACCATCGGACTCCAGACATTTACCGGGTCTTAGACGAAGGTCTATCTTCTGAGGAGTCATCTGGGTGATCTCCGCTTCAGAACCCTTGTCGCTCAGCGGTCGGTTAACCACGACGTTGATGCTGCTAGCTGGGAATACAATGTTCGCCAGTCGACAATCATTCTCCAGGAGAGAAGATTTCAAATCACAGCGAGGAGCTCCTTTTCCAAAGTCCTGTTAAGGCCATCAACAACAACTAACTCAAACAAAATGAAGCCAAAATGAGGGACCGCAGCTTTATCCATGACACTTGGCACATATGCCTGCATTGGCCAATATTGTCCGGCTCATCAAGTTAACTTTTTGGACACATTTACCACAATAACAGAACAAATCCCCGTTTTAGGTCGATCCTTACGAAAGCCAGAGAGATTAACATCGCATCATTGAAGGCTTCTGCCCCTTATAGGGTTAATCACCTGAACTGACACGGGGGAAGGGTTGGTATTGGAGCTGAAAAGCGAAAGCCATAGGAGGTGTCAGAAAGATAACCTGCTTCTTTTATCCCCTGCGGGCAGGTAGAGGCTGCACCTATACTAATTCCTCCTCGTTTCAGCCTCCCCCATCCCTATGTGAGTTATAGGCTTGTAAAATCAGTTAGCCCCTGGCTATATGATAAACAGGGAGTGTACTCGACGGACTGACCATATCTCGGTACAATGTTTCGGGCGCTAATTTGGGACACGTTCCCCCCCCCCCCGCTCTTGTAGAAGACATCCCCGTTAAACGTGTCACCTACAAGCGACGGAACTTTATAGCGACATGAAAACAACATGTTCCCACCACGAGCTGTAGCATTAAACATGGGAAAGAGATTCCAGATGTCAGTGTATGTAGTGGAGGGGGGGGAGAGCTGGCACGGACTCAGGATTTTCACTCTTACATCTGTTTGGGAAAATGTGTCCTGCGTAAAACACAGAGACGGGGAAACATTGCCTTTTTAGGAGACGGACGGGAAACGGGGAAGGAGAGCGTGCGTCTTGCGGCCGAGGAAGGACTGTACAAGACAGATAGAGAGGCAACAGCGATGCTGCCTACTGCTCTACCCCGAGAATATACAACGCTCGCGCCATTCCGGGCGAAATAAAGTAGATTTGGTTAAACTCCAACTATCCTGAATTTTTTTTCCCCATTTGTTATGTTTAACCCAATTATATACGCTCTAGAGTGCCGTAATGTCTTGTAACCAGTTTATTGTTATTTATTGATTTATATAGCGCCATCAAAAGGTTTTATAGCAATGACTTTTCAATGGTTGTCAATGATGGGAGGGTTCAAATCCCCCCTAATATTGCTGGAAATGTTAGAATGTTGTTTTGTATTCATCTCTAGGCCCCTTCTAATGACATCAGCCCGGAGTACCATCAGGTAGCACCTCAGTGAGGTGATCTAATGGGCGGGGGGGGGGGGCAGTGGGCCGGCTCTATCGAGACAAAATGGCTCCGCACGCGTAGTGATTCCAGATCAGTGAAATGCTGTAAAAACTCATAAAATACAACTCTCATAGTGCTTAGCCATGTATGGGGCACAAGATCTTCGACCAAAGGCATAAATTATTTTCGTACGTTTCAATAATAAACGAGGCAGGTTAATGTATGAGAAATGGCGAAGCAGCTTGTTTGCTCTTAGCCAGTGAGCTGACAATCTGTTTTTTCCTTACCTCCTGAGAACACCAGGCACACAGCGGGCTAACGGCAAGACACTGCTTGCAGGAAGTAGTTCCTCTCGTGGAACAGATACTAGCAGCTGAAATAAAAACACATTTGTAAGATTATGAATATTTTTTTTCCTAGTCTTTGGTAATAACCTATTAGTGCGTGTGTCTGAGTCACATGACAGTTAAGCATTCCCTGAAAAAATTATGAATAAGGCAAAATGTATACATGATTGAAGAATTATTTCTGGGAAGAGACTAGTCATTCAACATTATTAGGCAGTATGTTTCTAAAGCTGCAGGAGGTGTATTCACTAAAGAATGTATGTAAGAAGGCCTAGGCAGAGTGACAAATTGGAGGGGCAGTCCCCCCCGCCACAAAACCAGGGACCGACCCGGCACAGCCTCCATAAACTACTTTAAAAGAAGGGGCACGTCTTTAATTCACAGATATGACTTCTGAGATATGATGTCATATCCTGTGCTCCACAGTGAGGACAGTCACTGTGAAGGGGAACAATACCCAAGGTATGTATACCTCTGGGGAACTAATAAAAATTCTTCTGCAAGAAGGGCTGAGTTGCCCCAGAATAAAATACAGGTAATATGGGAGATTTCTTAATAACTGCTCACTATAGAGCAGCGTAAGCCTTCCCAGAAAAAACACCAAAAACATTTCAAGGCTCTTCCAATAAAAAAAGGTTGTAAATCTTCTGTGATGGGCACAGGATACAAATGCTGTAAAACGTTTAAATAGCCATGTTTTACTGAGCCTATAACCTTATGGGTGCCTTACAATAACTTTCAGTACAGCAATAAAAAAAATGTAAACTTGGGGTTTTGGTGAGAAGTCTAAATCTTGCTTCGCAGCCTAAATGGCCCTTAGCATTCAGACGGTGATGTCATTGTTCTGTAACTAAAATTCCACCCAATGTTTCCCGTAGGGTCTTAAGCAACCACTGCTGGGTGCAGCCCCCGATGAATTCCTATTTAGAGAAATGGGAGATTGAGCATCCAGCCCAGCTGAGAGCTGAGTTTAGCTGCTCGCGAGAGTTATGAACTCAGCAATGTGTTACATCAATGTAATGCCTAATGATGTCATACATGGGGAAGATTCTTATTTGCCAATCTTGTAATAATGTGAGCTCCAAATTGAAAAAGAAGAAAAGAGGAAAACGTTAGAAGAAGAGACTATGATCTAAATTCAGAGGGTCAGAGGCTTAGATGGAATGGAAGGGAGTTTCACTTTACTGAATTTGTGGTAGATAAGTGGAACAGCCTCCCAGCGGAAGTGGTAGAGGCTTATACAGTGAAGAGATTCAAACATGCATGAGATAGGCATAGGGCTCCTGACAAGACCAACTGATTAATTGGCACGTTGGCAAGTGGACCAGTAGGTTTCCTGGTTCTCGACTATACAAGGTGTGGCTATAAGAAATGCTCTTCGATTAACCCTTTAAGCGCCAACGTGCAGCACCGTGGGTTTTAGACCTGCAGATACACTCTAATTCCCAGTCTGTACCCCTACCTGGTTCCATAATCATTTTCTTTCAGTACCTGCCGCTGTGGTTATTCTATCATTTCTCATTATTTGGTAAGAAGCGACTTTGTTTTTCTAGCGTTCCGTACCAGCTTAATAGATCATGCTAGAATACAACGTTACTGGAAACCTTACACGCGTGTATGCGTGTGCCACCTCACTAAGCGTGTTAAGTGAGCTTGTACCCTTTTAATGAAGTCAGAGCACAATGTATTCTCATTCCTTACCTTATCTACGAGCATACCCATAAGAACAGAACACACACATTCACACGCTGATACCTATCAGTTAGAATGTTAGAGTGGAATGTACAAATATTTGAGACATCGTACATATATGAAAAATACTTGCTGTCCCAGGTAACTCACCAAAGCTTGTAGTGACCAGCAAGGTGTACAATAGTCCAGTGAACAGCGCCGAGCACATGATGGTCAGCCTGGGCGACCCAGCTGTGGGCAGTAGTTTGGAAGCTGGGGTTTTGAGGGGCGCACGCTTACCCCCCCAGCAGTTCTGTATGTGAATCAGCTGACGGCTGGGATCTAAGACTTATTTTACAGATCCTAAGACCTTCTATCCCAGGCTCCTCCCAAGCTCCATGTTCACACCCTGCAACTGCAGGCATTCTAGACAGACCCCTAATGTTTAACCCTTACAGTGCTAGCCCCTTACAGTACAGCCCATCTGCCCCACCTACCCCTGGCTGCAGAACTGGTTAATGCCCTTCCCACCAAAAATGCAAAGAAACAGCTAAAAACCATAATAGCAACATAGTTATACCCCATTCAGAGGGCTTATGCCCCCCCAGTGACAGTGTGCAGATAATATACTGGAATAATAATAATATTAATAATAATAATTATCAGTAGTAGTAGTAGTATAATAATAACAGTAACAATATTATTATTATTATTATTATTATTCCAGTATATTATCTGCACACTGTCACTGGGGGGGCATAAGCCCTCTGAATGGGGTATAACTATGTTGCTATTATGGTTTTTAGCTGTTTCTTTGCATTTTTTGTGGGAAGGGCATTAACCAGTTCTGCAGCCAGGGGTAGGTGGGGCAGATGGGCTGCACACTGGCACCTTATTATTATTATTGTAATTATTATTATTTTTATTAATATTATTATTTGCCTTATTAAAAATGCAGCCTCCTGGGGAATAGGTTCTGCTTGAACCTTAAGAGAAGGCAAAATATATCCTTATTATTTATAATTATATATATATAATTATAATATCACTGATTTCCATTATTATTACGAAATAATACTCATCAATAGAAAAAAAATATTTACAGTTACATTGGGAATATAACATTTTTCTTTGCCCCAAGAGCTTACAGTCTGATACTGTGAATAGCTTCTCCTACCTCTTGTATATATATATATATATATATATATATATATATATATATATATATATATATATATAAATGTAACTTTGGATTCAACTTTGTGATTGATCCTTTTTTTAATGAAATGAATATATTTTGTTTGAGCAAAGATCCAAAGTGTAAGAAGGTTTACTAAAAATAATTATTTTAATGATTCTCCGTAAAATATTTTGGTATCAGTTACTGATAGAGGAAAGGATTATGAATGAATACGCCGATCCCATTTGCTTAACTCCGTTCTTTTTTGAACCTTCGCAATGGGTGGAAATCGGATGAATCAGTTGTGGTTCTTTCGCAGAACATCTGGTTCTGAGACACAATGGCGTCTTCTACATCAAACTCGGTATAAGAATCATAAACAATCCCAAGTATGCGTTTAATGGGAAATCCCGGAGATTTCGTACGCTAAAGAGAACAGGTTTATACAACTGGAAGGTTTACTTTACTGAGAGGGTGGTAGGTAAGTGGAGCAGCCTCCCAGCAGAAGTGGTAGAAGCTAATACAGTGAGGGAATTTAAACATCCATGGGATAGACATATGGCTCCTGAATTAAGATTAGAACCTTATGGTTTAATGGAGTATTTAATATGAATATTTAATTAGATTAGACGGTTATTAGACTCTGAATGTAAAGAGCGCCGAGATAGTTATTCTACGTAACGCTAGGAAATCGTTTTTTATTCTACGCGGGGGACGTGTGGCCATTTTCCGTGGAATACATAAGGGAAGGAAATGTCTGAAAAAGAATATATATGGAGATGTCAGCCGCCTGTCACAGGACTGGAAGGTATTATATGTTATAGACGTGTTAATGTTAATAGGAACAGGATTATTCCATCTGAAACACGGCGTCTGATCTCTCCCCCAATAAATCTTACTGATTCCCACCAGACACACCGCGGTATCTACACGATAGAGACATCTACCCACATATGGCCGTCAGATGAAGAGTCTGCCTACAAGCTGCACCTGTTTTCAAGCATAGAATCTGAAGGCAGATCGGCCCCATTCGGCCCCCATCTAGACGCCCGCTTCTCCTGCTGTAAAGACTCAAACCTTAATCAGTCGTTGGTCTCGTCTTAGATTCAGGAGCCGTGTGTCTATCCCATGCATGTTTAATACCCTTACTGTATTACCCTCTACCACTTCTGCTGGGAGGCTGTTACAATTATCTACCACCCTCTCAGTAAAGGAGAGAAATTTTCCACCTGTCTAAGCTCTGTCTTTCCATGTCTCTGTGCCCTCGTGCTTCCTCTCCATATTTCCTCTCTCTCTCTCCTCTCTCTCCTCTCTCTCCTCTCTCTCTCTGCCTCTCTCTCTTTCTCCTCTCTCTTTCTCCCCTCTGGTGACTCCCAAATACATTTGTAGATCTTCTACGCAGAGGATCCCAAATACAGAAGGACCCCGTGGCTAATCCCAAGCGCTACACGGACACAAACAGCCCGACCAACGAAAATAACAAGAAATATATTTAATCTTCTAGAAAAAAGAAGAAGGAAATAAACTTGTATCTAAAATACCCAAAGTCACTGTAATTACCAACTTAAATATTCTTATCAGCGAAGCACTCAGGAAACAGCTTTGGTGGCAACGCAACGAGACCACGATGTGACAGTGACGGCGACCACTAGGAAACCTGGGGAGAAATGATATTTTATCTCTTAGAAAATGCACCACAGGATATAGGGGACCTCAGGCCCTTCAGTTACCCAAAATGATACGTCCCATGCAGGGATAGTCTGATACGCTTGGATCTGGATATCAGGACTGGGTCATAATCCACAGGGATACATATCTTGGTGGCGGTTTAACGTGTACAATGACCAAACCTCCCAAAATAAAAGGCCTTATAAAAAAATGTCACAGCAGATCGGCCCCATTCGGCCCCGGGTAGTCTGCCTGTTTCTCCTTACGTTGGTCTCGAGTCTCGACTTGGTATGTCTATCCCATGCATGTTTAATCCCCTCGCTGTATTACCTCTAAATCACAAACTATCAGCACATTTCCCCATGAGAAGGTATTATGACCTTTAGCCCATCTCTAGTATCTACTCCCAACCATCTTAAAATAAAGGTCCAGCTAATCTAGCAGGTGGTGTATACTTTCTCCTCAGGACATATGGAGCCCACTTCAGGTGAAGGTCCACAAGGCCATTGCTACATACAGAAAAAAAGGATAAATGGCAAGCAAAGTCAGTGGGTTACCCATAAAACGTGCGACTCGTCCATGAAGCCACACTCTTTACATCATGCTAACAGGGCTCCGACATTTCGCCCATTAAGACCACCCATGGTTGGATGGTAAAGAAGACCAGCCTGTGGAAGCAGTTATATTAACATTAGCTTCTGTTGGCCGAGATGTCATCAAAGTCAACTAGGCTCTCATATAAAGACCAAGGTCATGGCTGTTATAAGTGGAAAATAAAAGTTGACATTTCATACAATACCTGGACCTTCTGCAGAAGAACATCTGAGTCTCACATTCTATACGATACCTGGACCTTCTGCAGAAGAACATCTGAGTCTCACATTCTATACGATACCTGGACCTTCTGCAGAAGAACATCTGAGTCTCACATTCTATACGATACCCTGATCTTCTGCAGAAGAACATCTGAGTCTCACATTCTATACGATACCTGGACCTTCTGCAGAAGAACATCTGAGTCTCACATTCTATACGATACCTGGACCTTCTGCAGAAGAACATCTGAGTCTGACATTCTATACGATACCCGGACCTTCTGCAGAAGAACATCTGAGTCTCACATTCTATACGATACCTGGACCTTCTGCAGAAGAACATCTGAGTCTCACATTCTATATGATACCCGGACCTTCTGCAGAAGAACATCTGAGTCTCACATTCTATACGATACCTGGACCTTCTGCAGAAGAACATCTTAGTCTGACATTCTATACGATACCCGGACCTTCTGCAGAAGAACATCTGAGTCTCACATTCTATACGACCTTATGCAGAAGACTCTGGCATTCTATGGAAACGCCGGGTAGGATTGAGAGTCCGGCATTTCAGGGGTTTTCCATGGTGATTTCCATGGTGTCAATAATTTGTAAAATTCTATCTTCTAAAATGACCAGAAACATGATGTCAGGTGGAAGGCCAGAATTCCACACTTTTCCGGAGCTCTTGCGCGAGGGGTTAATAACTCAATCATACAGTTAGTCGGCGGAGCCCGTACCCAGGATGCCAATTACAGTATCAGGTAAATAAGTAATCGAGAAGTTTTAGGTAACAGGTAAACAGGTTATTGTGGGTTTACATCAGAGGTTAATTGCCCCTTCCAGACGTGATGTTTGAGGTGCAGGAGATTAGTCTCTTGTCTGGAGGAAATTATACATTATTCTGCTTTGTGCCTCTTTCCAGTGATTCACCCCCATGAGACATAACATGGGACATGTGACCTGATCCAGGGGTAGGATTTGGTGTCGGAGACTGTGAGAACATCACATCCCAGCTGGGAGAAGGAAGTGGCGCAAAACATAGAAACATAGAAACTGCTGGCAGATCGGCCCCATTCGGCCCCCGTGTAGTCTGCCTGTTTCTTCTGCTGTAAAGACTCAAACCTTAATCAGTAGCTGGTCTCGTTTTAAATTCAGTAGACATATCCCCATCCCATGCATGTTTAAATCCCCTCACTGTATTACCCTCTACCACTTCTGCTGGGAGTCTGTTCCACTTTTCTACCGCCCTCTCAGTAATTTATCTCTACACAATAAATAAGCTTCCTTTTCATACCCTTTCTATAGGGGTTTGATCTGGCACTTTAAATGTGATTTTCCCAGGCATGACTACATTTCCTTAAACATAATGTGATTTTATTGGCACGCCCAACCCAGTTCTGCCTTCACCTCGACTTTTTTACTCCTTCCTCCAGAAGCTGACATTCCAATGAATAGTGCCTCAATTCCTGACAACAACAAGAAATAGCTGACCACTCAGAACATATTTCCTCTAGAAAAATCACTAACTGCTCAAGCAAATCGTAATAATCGCGATTTTTTATTTATATAAAGAAGCAGGCAGGTCGGCCCCCATTCGGCCCCCATCTAGTCACGCATTTTTCCTGCTGTAAAGACTCAAACCTTAATCAGTCGTTGGTCTTGTCTTAGATTCAGGAGCCATATGCCTATCCCACGCATGTTTAAATTCCCTCATTGTATTAGCCTCTACCACTCCTGCTGGGAGGCTGTTCCACTTATCTACCATGCTCTTAGTAAAGTAAAGCTCCCTAATATTATTTTCATGTTACGTTTACTGCTATTGTCTTTGTCGCCCCCCTCCCCATATTGTAATAGCGCTCTGCGGAATCTGCTGCTAGTTTAGAGATAAAATGTAACATTATAAACATAAATAGCAACAATAAATGACTCTCGCTGCAAAGCACGTGTGCCACCTAGTGGACATTCGAAGGTAGTGCTTAAAATCCTTAATTTCATGCAAAAACATCAAAAAGTGATGTATCTATATCAAACCTTGCTATAGATAAAAAATTATATTAATACACTCCCTGACTGCAGTAAAAATTCTGATTGCTAGGCACTGGAAAGATAATAAATTATTCCAATGGAATCAACTACTTTTTCAGTTAAAAATGGAAAAGGGACTAGGATGGGTAAGCCAGACACATAACAGGAGAATAGTAATTTATGAGGATCGATCTTAAAACTGACTAATTTTCAAGCATCCTAAAAGTTGTGAGGAAACACCCGGCCTTTTTTTATTATTATTATTATTTTTTTTACATTTTTTTTTCTCTCTTTCCTTTTTCTTCTATCTCTTTGCATTGATTGTATATTGGGATCATCATTGTATTGTAATATGTATGATGATATGGTGTTATGTACAATTATTGTTAATCTAACACATATTTTTTTCTTTATAAGAATTCAATAAAATAAATATGTAAACAAAAAAAAAGTGATTGTATGGAGTTTTACAAAAAAATTCCCTTAGATTGCATTAAAAATATTATTCTTTCTATTGGTAAATTTTTTACATTTGGTGCAAAACAAAGATATCAAAACCTCTTTGTTTAATTCAATTCATGTTATACCCCCTTCTGTCCGCCTTTCCTTCTGATCATCTAACCTACGGTTCCTTTTCTCCCTAAAGACCTCACTTTATGGCTTTGCTTTATCTGATGACACACGAAGACACATAGACACACGCATCTTACTTAATTGTGAGATATCGTTATCTTGCTTAATTAGAGAGTTAGCAAATGCCAGGTCTGGGTCGCCAAATGTCGGATTATTGATTTAAAAAGGTAAAAAAAAAATCTGAAATCTGCAGCCTTCTACGAGACGCCGTCAATTAGTTAAGGTTTTTTTTTCACTGATCAATTATAAAATCCTGATAAATAAAATTTATTTTTATATAATTGCAACCAAAAAGGTACTTTATTTTCTATGAGCCGCAGTCTACTTATAAGATAAGTTACATAAGATAAAGATCTGTTTATGTGTAATTATACGTGTGCATTTATAGCTCAGAACCTCCGCAATAGACACACAGTTCATCACACTAACCATGGTTATTCCTAATTTCAAATCACCGGTTTTTGTGCTTAGTTAGGAGCGCAAGCAGCTGGCAGAACCGTAAAGGGTTAAGAATACCAGTGAATAACCCCGTTATCTGATACTGGGAGATTCAGGACTTCCAGCTTGCTGGACTGTGAAGTGTGAAGAAATGGATTTTAAAAGGTGCCAGCTACACCCCCATGCCTGCCAGGCTAATGGTTTATCCCAGCTTCTTATAAGACCAGTCAACCGCACATCTTCACCGCAAGTCAGCAACTGATGGTCGTGGAGGAGGTATAGATAAGTAGCAGAAGACCAGTGGCATGAGGGTGTCCAAGAGTTAAGTAGGCATCAGAGATGATCCCATTCCTGCTCTAAAGTCAAGAAAAGCCTCTGCACCCCGTGTTCCTCATTACTTTATAGCTGCTAGGCATGGTATGTCTACCTAGGACATTGTCCTAACAAGGTCTTTAAACCCGTGCCTCTACTAGACCACCTGAGGCTCCGTCTTCTCCAGCCATGAATGGGACTCTCTTTAACCAGACCGTCGTAGACCAAGAAGCCTACGGCAATAGCTCTCAAGACTTCGGCTCCCTCTTGGGATGTTGCAACAGTACCAGGGCCGTCATAACCACCGATGGTAGCTCTCTGATCCTCAACTCTGATGAGAGGAGCATGTTCATCACCAGGGTGGTGCAGATAGCCGTACTGTGCGTCCTCTCTCTCACTGTCATCTTTGGGGTCTTCTTCCTGGGATGCAATTTGCTCATCAAATCTGAAAGCATGATCAACTTCTTGGTGAAGGACCGGAGACCTTCGAAAGACGTTGGGGCGGTGATCTTGGGTCTCTACTGAAGAAGCCGGCGCTCCGAATTCTAAAATGATCTACAATATGACATCTCTCTAGGGTTGTCCCTCTGAGACTTGGCCATGGAGAAGACCACGAACGTCCTACAAAGACAAAATTGTCACGGAGTTATGTTTTTTAAGGGTTTGCATGTAGGGTGCCAGATCTGAACTCCAGTATGAAGGAATTTAAATTTTTTTGCTGTCTTTTTAAAGACAAACTCGAGTAACCCATAAAATGCCAGAGCCTGCTGCTACAGAGGCTTTTGTTTTTACATGGGACTTCAATTTGGGGTAACTTGTCATAAAACAAGGGGTTTGCATGCTTTGAATCCAGAATGTCCTATTATATTCCAAATTTAAATTTTGTATATGGACTAAAGCATGTTTTCTAAGGAGGGGGTTCGGGTACGTTTTCAGAAAACGGATGTTTTTGCACTATATTTAATATCCCGAGCATGATTTGTACAAGATTTCGGAATGCAGTTTTTATTTTGTACGTAAAGTCTTGGTTTTATCACAAAATGTCTATGTTCTATTTCTTGCACCTTGATACGTTATGAATTTCAAATAAAACCACCTTTCCAACCCTCTTTCTTTTTTTTGTATGAATATTTTGATTATAAATGATTATGATTTTTAATGTTTTCTATAGAATGCTCATTTACAGTCCATATGCACGGCTGCAACAATTGCTTTAGGAGGCTCCGGTGAGTAAGTGGTTAAACCCCAAAATTCCTTTGCGAAAGTTGCGTTGGAAACAGGCGTTCTATTTTTCCACTTTTTAACACATGCAAATATAATAATTAATAAAGTGTTATTACGTTCTAAACAGTGACATAATTTATAGATGTCATCAACCCCCCCCCAAAAATGACACTGATTATTATTAATCATTAAGCGCCGACAGACTGATGATATCTCATCTGGCCGGCTACGTGTCCGCCTGTTTGTTTATTCGCATCTCGACACCAAAATTAATTTGAATTATTGCTATTTTGAAAGAAAATCCCCCCCAAAAAATCATGTCCAGTAAAGTGTGCTTTTTTGTTATTTTTTTTTTTAAAAGGAAAAACTCAACAGATGTTTTGGGGATTTAGGGCTGAAAAAAGCCTAACTAAGACCCCCTCCACACACACACACACGTCTTATTACAATCTGAATACTGAAATCTCAACCGAACAGACGTCGGGGGATCGAAAGGATTTGGCTGGAAGATAAAACCGTTTTGGCGTCTGACATGCTAAGAATAAATCCCTTTAGAAAGAATTTTCTTGTCACTTGGTTGTTCTAAGAATCGTTCTACCTAATCCCGCCCGGTCACATCCGTAGCTCCTCGTTTGCTGGGTCCAAGAAAATCGAGCTGAATTCTATCCATCAAAATCAATGAAGTTAAAGTCCCGGCCCGTTCTGTTTTACGGAATGTTTTATTGTCACGGACAGGGTTCTAGATATTACGCTTGACTTCTCCTCGTTGTGTCTTCGTCGACGTTTGTGGAGAGGTGCAAGAACTTTGGTGTCCGCGCTGTTCGCTGTACATTTGTACAAGTGTAGCGGTTCTGGACTAGATGATACCCCAGCCAAAGGGAGGTTCTGGAGCAGATGACAGCCCGGGTAAAGGAGGTTCTAGATCAGGCGGCAGCCCAGGTGAGGGAGGTTCTAGACAAGATGAGATCCCAGGTAAGGGAGGTTCTAGACAAGATAAGATAACAGGTAAGGGAGGTTCTAAACCACATCACATCACAGGTAAGGGGGTTCTAGATCAGACGACATCCCAGGCAAGGTAAATTCTAGACAAGGTGAGATCCCAGATAAGGGAGGTTCTAGACAAGATGAGATCCCAGGTAAGGGAGGTTCTAGACCAGATCACATCCCAGGTCAGGAGACACAAGTTTAGTCTCAATCTCCACGTTATGCCACCCCACAGACACCTCGTCACACCTAGAAGAGACCACAGGCCATGGTAGGAGCTTCCTCAATACTCACGACGTCAAAGAATTTGAGATTATTTGGACCTGGGGTTTGAGAATCCGACACGATTCCTCAACTACCCCCAAAGACATTGTGAATGTGATCAAGTAAACCTTCCTATATTGGTTGCTTTTTTAGACATTTTAAGATGGGCTTCATATGGAGTTTTTTTAGCCTCTTTATTAGACAGGAGCCATTTAACCACCTGTTTGCCAGAAGAGTGTAGATCAACAATGACGATAGTTAATCTATACAATCCAGTCGCATTCCGTGGCGGAACATTTGCATGTCTAGTCCCATTTATTATGGGTTCCAGACTCACGGTTGCATCTAAAACCCATCTGAGGAATTAGCGACATAACATCCTAAAAAACACACACATGGATTCCAAGACATTTCTTACGGAGGTCCATTTTTTTAGTGTGAAAACAATATAAATCTATAAAGGATATAATAGTTATTTGTAATCCTTACGGTCTCTTTAATGTTATGGAGGTATAACTCCCAAGTGTCCTTCTTTAGGATGGAGAGTCCTAACCTTTTGAGGTTCAAATCCTTCTGCTTCTCTTTCCTCCCCTGATGCCCCTCTTTTCTAGGAGGTCAGAATGTTTGCTGGGTATGAGGGTATCGCAGGGCTCTACAGCCCTAAAAGCCCCGATAATGTGTATAGAAACAGCAGGGAATGGGTTAATAAATTAAACTGTGCAAATAAAAATTATATGATCTGAAGAGCTAGCACTCTAAATGGATATAGATTCTTTATTAACCCTTGGATCCCTGCAGTGGCAAAAGTAAATCTCTGATTGAAAAAGGTATCAACAGACATTGATCGGTTGTTGGAGGAGGGGATGGAACCAGATCTTGTTTATTGCGACCTGAAGTTTGGTGTCTTTTACAAATTGAACTTTTATGTGAAGTTTTGCAGTCCGGCCTCCGGCTGACGACGGGTTTTACGAGTTTGCCGATAAATCCCGCAGTTTGTGTTTCTCTGCGAAGAGCGGGTCCCACGGAGCAGAGGCTTGTTAGCGCTTCGTGAGAGTCCCTAATTAAGGAGTCCAGCTCAGTGAGGGCCCGGGCCGCCGGCGACCCGCTGAAATATATCGGGCCGCGGAGATCACAGGTTTCTGCTTCCAGGAGGACGCAGGCAACAAACCTTTCTGCTGTGAAAACAAAATAAATGAACGGCTTCAGGACACCTAAAGCGTTTTGCTTCATACATTCCTCCTGTTACTGCATCGTGCTTATTAGCTATACACGTGTAGGGGCTCCCAATCCACGCAAGGTTTCCGTACAACAATCCCCATGAAATGATATTTCTTAGGGAATAAATTATTATGTCTAAACTCTTCACCATATAACTCCTCCTATAACCCCTCCTATTACTCCATATAACTCCTCCTATTTCTCATATAACCCCTCTATAACTCCTCCTAGCACACCATTTAACTCCTCCTATTACTCCGTATAATACCTCCTATAACTCCTCCTATTACTCCATAAAATCCCTCCCTGTAACCCCCTCTTATTGCTCCATATAACCCCTCGTATAACTCAGCCTTTTACCTCATATAACCCCTCCTTTAACTCCTCCTATTGTGCATATAACACCTCCCATAACCCTTCCTATTACTCAGTATAACTCCCCTTACAACACCTATATGCAATATAATCCCTCCTATAACTCCTCCTATTACTTGTATAACCCCTCCTATTACTCCATATAACATTCCCTATAGCTCCTCCCATAACTCTATATAACTCTCTTGGTTACCCCTCCTATTCCTCCATATAACCCCTCGTATAATCTCCATTAACACGGAGCCTTAATCCAGTAAGTGTTCGGATTCCGGTAACTAACGCTCAATTATCATTAGCGACGGCTCTGGAGAATCGGATTTTACCTGCCCTATTAACCCTTACTAACTCAATGAATTCCTTCTTTAAACTATCAGAGTCTTCCCAGGGACTTTGTTCTCTCCATCTAACGGCCCCTCACTCCCACCAGTTGCCCCAGTACGCCCCCCACCAGACTGCACTCTCCTCCGACATCTCATTAATCCGTAGCCCGCTTTCTGATAATTGCTGCCTATTTCTATGACAATAACATGCTGGATATGTGGTTTCCGTGGCAACCAAGTTTTCTGTCGGAATGAGGTGCTGGGAAGAGGTGGATCACCTCGTCTACACTGAGCTTCGGCCTTTCAGAAGATCTGAGATTCCTGCTTCAGATAAGAAATAAAAACTTGTCATCAACCAAAGAGACAGCGGGTGTCGGAAATCCAAAGTTATTTTATTAGCAGAATATATAAAAATAACGGGGTGAAAAAACTGAGTTTGGTACAAATCAGTGGGACCCGCTTCATATTTTTGGATCAAACAATATATTAGCCATTAAAATTATTATAATAATTAAAAGTTAATCAGGGTTCCTGGAGTTGTGGACGGCATTGCGATTCTTTAAGGTGTCGTCCCACCGCTTCTTCCCAATTTCCAAGAGCAGTCAAAAAATTTATGTTTTCATTGATTTTGTTACTTTTCTTACAATCTTGTAGATATCAACTTATATTTTTATAGGACGGTTAATGGGACGGTTGGACTATTTATTTTGTAATTGTTGGTGTTAAATGTTTTCTTAATCGTCAAGCTGACGCACAAATATAGAAAACATGGAACCTTTGAGAATATGGAAACAAATATTTATTCACAGAACGGGGAACCAAATATGTACAGTTTAGGTGATTTTAAGGCTTGATCAAAGCCCTCCCTGCGTGGCCATTCTTACTCCTCATCATTGTCCTCAACCTCCTCCTCGCCTTGCTTGCCGTAAGCTTCCAGGATCTGGATCTATGTCTGGACAACGGGGAACAAACTATATACAGTTCAGGGGATTCGATCAAGTGCCATCTTGGGTGGCCATTCTTCATCCTCATCGTCGTCCCCTCTTCTTCCTCCTGGCCTTGCTTGCCATGAGCTTTCAGAACTTGGTTATGTACACAAGGGTCAAGTCCCATCTTTGGTGGTCATTCTTCATCCTCACAGTCTTCCTCTCTTCTTCCTCCTCACCTTGCTTGCCATGAGTTTTCACGACTTGGCTATTTATACAACAAGGATCAAGTCCCATCTTGGGTGGACATTCTTAGATCGTCTTCCTCCTCCTCTTCCTCCTCGTCATTGCTTGCTGTAAACTTTCAGGATCTTACCAAATGGGATTTTATCCGCCTGTTTCTTTAAAGCTCTCACGCAGCAACAGCTGGCAATGCATGCGACCACAACCAGTCCAATCGTGGCCAGTTTCTCGGCCAGTGACCTCGTCTCACGGACCAGTGGAGTGGTGATGGTTCCTCATCTATCTTCCCGATCTTTTTGGGAAGTGGCGCACCATTAAGCTCACCCACCAATAAGAAAATGGCAACAGTCTCCTAATCGTGCATGCTCAATTCCCAAACAGACACCGTGCATGTGCAAAGGGGGTTGTAGATGTCGCATTCTGTAGACCAGGGGTGTCCAACCTGCGGCCCTCCAGCTGCGGCAGGACTGCATCTCCCATAATGCTCTTTCAGCTAAGGGTCTGGCTGAGGAGTATGGGAGATGCAGTCCTGCAGCAGCTGGAGGGCCACAGGTTGGACGCCCCTGCTGTAGACAATGGACATGTACCTGGAATGGATTGAATATAAACGCAGGCTACGCCATATTGCTTCAATTTAAATACTTTATACCAACGCTCCAGAGAGAAAATCTGATTAACCCTTTCACATCTTGCTTGATAAGCAATGATTTGATCACCCCTTTGAAACTAAACAGGTTAAAATGTGTTTAAAAAAAAAAATAAAAAAAAATTATTATTGTTATTAAATAATAATTATTAGTATTATTATTATGTTAGAAGTATTAGAATATTAGAAAATATATCAGAATATTATTTCCCCAAAGCTACAAAAGAAATCTTCACTCTTGGTACCCAGTATCCCCCCAGTATAACCCGGGGGTTAACTAGCTCTCTGAACGCAGGCAGAAGGTGGGAGGAATTGCTGAAGCATAAAAATCCCATAGAGAAGCCGAGGCAGATGCTGCGATCTTTTATTACACGTGTCCTGCCCGTCCCACGCCATGGGTGTCGGGTGCCGGCAGCATATGCCAACGAGAACGTGGCTGTGAACTGATTGGCGACACCGTGCGCCATCCGGCGCCAGATATACAGCATGCATTATTCACAGACCTCGGGACTTGGTCGGCGGGCTACTGTAAAAAAAAAAAAAAAAACCCAAAAAACCCAGAAATCCGGTTCCTTGGAAAAAATAATTGCCAATTACGAGGTCTGTTAGGACGCCATGCGTTCGGCAGATCAATTACGCCTTTCATTTAGGGAATAAAAAAAGAAACGTCAGCTTTGTGCCCGAGAAATTGTAATTGGAGCTTTATGAAAGTCTGTCGCTTAATAATTCTCCTTCCAGAGTTTAAAAAGTTTGCAATAAAAGTATATGTGCCCAGAAAATATCAGTAAGAAAAAATGTACAGAAAGGGGAGCGCACAGCCTAAAAAACCACAGCAAAAAATATACAGAAAGGGGAGCGCACAGCCTAAAAAACATAACAAAAAAATTACAGAAAGGGGAGCGCCCAACTTAAAAAACATAACAAAAAAAATACAGAAAGGGGAGCGCCCAACTTAAAAAACATAACAAAAAAAATACAGAAAGGGGAGCGCCCAACTTAAAAAACATAACAAAAAAAATACAGAAAGGGGAGCGCCCAACTTAAAAAACATAACAAAAAAAATACAGAAAGGGGAGCGCCCAACTTAAAAAACCATAGCAAAAAATATACAGAAAGGGGAGCGCACAGCCTAAAAAACATAACAAAAAATATACAGAAAGGGGAGCGCACAAACTAAAAAACATAACAAAAAAAATACAGAAAGGGGAGCGCACAGCCTAAAAAACATAACAAAAAAAATACAGAAAGGGGAGCGCACAGCCTAAAAAACATAACAAAAAAAATACAGAAAGGGGAGCGCACAGCCTAAAAAACATAACAAAAAAAATACAGAAAAGGGAGCGCCCAACTTAAAAAACATAACAAAAAATATACAGAAAGAGGAGCGCACATCCTAAAAAACATAACAAAAAATATACAGAAAGAGGAGCGCACAGCCTAAAAAACATAACCAAAAATATACAGAAAGGGGGGGCAGAGCCTAAAAAAGCATAAAAGACATAAGATTCAGATTCCGGGGTTGCTGCTAGAATAATAATAATGACCATGAGCACACAAAACGAAGCAATAATTCAGCGCATTCCCAGAAAAGAAACTGATCTGCGTTATAAATATTGGGGATTCCGTCACATATATCGCTTCCCCCGCCGATGCGTCAAAGAGAAGGGTTTAAATTGCTTGAGGGTTGATTCCGCTCCTTGGCAAGCAATATAAGGCTCGCTGAAATTGGGGTAGTTTGCCGTAGCTGCGGGCCGACCAATCTATGGCTGTATAGAGTGACGGAATCCCCAATATTTATGCCGCAGATGGGTGTTTTTCTGAACGGCATTTTCTGGGAATGCGCTGAGTTCTTGTTCTGTTTTATTAATGAGAATCAATCAGAACCTTTTATCCCAGAACATCTTTTACCCCAACTAAGTGTTGGGACATCCTAGAAACAACCGATTGTCCCAGAGCCGTCATTCCTCCGACCGGAAGGACTTAACGTTTGATGGGGTCAGTGCCAAGGACCTGATAATCGGAAGAAGGTTTTGACTTTGTTCCTTTCAGGAGTCATGTTCTGGTCATCGCAGGCCAGTAATCCCAGTCTGGACAGGCGAAAGCAAACCCCCATCTGCTACAAAAGGGCTTTAATTTGAGAAGCTTTGGGTTAACACTTTCCCAACCCAACTCTATTTCCATTCTTCTTTTCCTTTGGTTCTTCTTCTCTTTTAGACAACCAACATTATATGTTCTTTTGTTGTGTTTTAGAAGATATCACTAGGACAATGTGTTGATCATTTGCCCTCAAACTCTAAGCGGTCTCCCCATTTTGCCTTAAAGTCAATACTTTGGCTGAGAAAAATATAACTTTCGACCTCCATGTATTTTTGTATCAATCTCATTTCAGTCGCTTTTTTCTTGTGCTTTCCACCCAAAACCCATCATGACCATCTTTGCACCATAAGGACGTTAAAGTCTGATGGAACCTTCGGTTATTTTGGGCTTGAAGCGCGGATGAAGTCATGGCTGACACCATTACTAATTGGGCACAAAGCAGGCAGATGGCCACGGATTATACGAGGTCTCGAAGCCAGCAGCCGGCGTGTGAGCACAGACTTCTTCTATCCCCGACCAGACTGACGCCTGGAACAGGGAACGATCGTTCTGTGTTGGAAGGTAATAATATGGTGGTGGGGCCATTGGCAGGAGCCCATGGGAGGTTTCTACCCCGCATTACCCAGCTCAGATTTCCACTTACACCTACAGAAAGGTATAGGGTGTATACCGAGCCCGATAGTCCAGCTCTTTGGGTCAGAGGACATACGTGTACGTCGTGACCCAAATAACCCCTAATCATAGCTGGGTTTCAACCAACCTGGCCATTTTTTATGAGCGCAGCAGGTCTACCTCTAGTCTTGCCTGTTTTTTTCAAACGTCTCATCCATTTGGATCCATCTTTTGTCCGACCTGAGACCACAATGGCATCTATGTCATCTTTAAGCCAAAAAGATTCCAAAATCTAACTGAATAAATCAGCGTGGGAGATAAATGGAGCAGCCTCCCAGTAGAAGTGGTAGAGGTTAATACAGTGAGGGGATTTAAACATGCATGGGATAGGCGACTAGACGGGCCGAATGGGGCCGGTCAAGAAGAACAAAAGCTTTATTTAAGCCGTAAGCATATATTTCCTTATGAGCAATCGATACACCTGATAGATACCTCTTATTTTATAATTATGTCTATATTTACTTAACAATCACCTACGTATTTTACTTTTTTATTTATATGGCGCCATCATATTCTGCAGCACTGTACAAGGCGCTGGGTGCCCATTCTGCCCCCTCTGTATATACAAAGGACCCCTTTGCCTCTCTCAACCCCCCCCCCCCCACAGATAAGCCTCCCCGCTCTCAGCCCCCAGCACAGACCCCGTGTTCACCCTGGTGGGTTTTTTATAGTAAGATCCAGCAATTGGAGTTTGTGTTACTTCTCACCCGTTACCATGGCAACTCCTTGCACGGCCGCTTACTTCTAGGGTGCCTTTTGGGATATGCCTCCCCCTTCTTCTTCTTCTTTCCTTAGTTACCCTTAATTAGTCCAAATTAGCAGCGATGGAGGAAGCTCGGTAAAACTGATTAGGATCCTCTCACCCGCCACAAAGCAAGACCTGCTTTATCCGTTAGCTGGGGGTCCCTCTGAAAGCAGTTATGATAAATACAGTCATCAGCGGTTAATTAATGGTTACAATCATCCAATTAATAGCTTTAATACTAATATTATATACACTCATGTATAGCTTGTGTGATGGAATGTATGCGGACCCCCCTCCCAATGGAATTTTAATGACCTCTTTATGGAAATCAGGGGGCATTTTTTTTATTTAAAAAATTCTGGCTTTTTGGTAATTTTATACTAAACTTTACGATACGCTTACCAATTGTGCTCATGGTCTCAGCTTTATGGCTTTGCTTTACAAAGCTTTTACACAATGGTCATTCCTTTTTATTTATTATTAAATAATAATAAATCTATAATAATACAGATAATAATAATAAATTAATACATATTATTTAATATATTTATTATTTTATTCCAAATTGTATGCAGTACAACTGTATGCTAGAACATGAAATAATTAATAGCAGAAATAAATTAAATTAAAATAGTAATTCCCAAAATAAAAAATTATTTTACATAATTATCTAAAATTGAGACCGAACCACAGTAACAGCACTCAATTCTCCGTGCCCTTTCTGCTTAATTAACGACACTTACCGATTACAATCTATGAAGGTCCTCCTCGTTGGGCTAATTGCTTTCACCATGTAACGAATTAATGTATCTTTGCTCACCGATCCACCCACAGGCTGCCAACTTCTGGAAATCATTTTTATTTATTTGATACAAATTTAGTAACCACGAGTTCTTTTTTTCCTTTTACTGACGTTCAATGTTATACTTAGTATCAAGCTGGCTCAGACGGACAGAAGTCTAATGTAGAAGAAAGACCGGTCACGTTATTGAAGTTATGGTAGTATATGTTTCCACAACCCTAAAACTTATCGAAGCCAAAACATACTCTATTGTCTCGTGTCTTCCAACTTCCTTTTTCTCTTTATCTCTCTTTTTTCTTCCCGCTGAGACCTAAATTTTAACAACGCCAAAGAAACTCAAATTTGTCTAATTTGAAGGCTGCAGAATGACCTCAACGAAGACACGTCCTCATTACCGAAACCTACGTGGCTGTGGTCTCGTCACCCGGGTCCTGACCTTGGTTTGGAATCAGAGCGCTGAGAACTTATTATATTACCAAAGAAATGAGCCGGAATGGAATTTAAATGGTAGCTGTTCATATTTATACACTTACCATCCTAACCCTCGATCTGGATGCATAAATAAGCCAATTTCTCCTCCACCTTTTATAAATCACACATTACAGAACAAAAATAATAAGTTTGGTTCCTCCCTTAACCCGAATCCAAAGTTTTTAGGTTAAATATTGCGCAAATTTAGAATTTGTGCCGAACGAGCGGTGTCTGTGGGTGTACTTTTGCATTGAATTCGGTGTCGGCTAATTATAGGGACATTATGATATCACGGGCCTGGTACATGGCTGTCTGTAGGAGGCAGGGGATACAGTACGCACGAGAAAAAAGATGCGTTAATGAAAGCTTCAGAGAGATGGCTCATTCTGAACTTCACAGGCCCACTCAGCATGAGTGATTTACTTTACTTCTCTACAATCACAAGTTGTTCCTGATACCTTTAAATCACCAAATGTTTGTAGAGTAGGCTGAAGGGTCACAAAAGTTTCCGAGACCTCCGAGGTATTGTCTTGAGACAAGTTTATGTTCCTTTATGTCACGTCCTTCCCAGGCTGTGGAGCTGCATATCTCGCTCTTGCTTCAGTTTCCTTGTTTTGCTTCAATCCATTCCTGGATTTCCTTTTGCTCTGTTCTGATTTCCCATTCCTTGCTTCTGCTTCAGCTCTTTGCTTCAGCTCTGTTTCCTTTATAAGGTGCGCCCCTCCTGTGTGTTCTGTTTGTCTCAGTCTGCAGTCTAAGGTATGCCTCAGTGCTATGTGTTTGGTTTACATGTTTAGTTTGTTTCGTACCTCTGTCAGCAGGGATTAGCGTTAGGACCCCCCGTCATTGGAGTACTTTGGCGTAGTGGTGGGCTAAGCATACTATGGCCATAAGATGTGACGGAATCTCCAATAGTTATCATACAGTCCTAGGCTAGTTTCTGTATTTATGTGTGTCAGTCTGTCCTGTATGCCCGGCAGCGGGGTGTCCTGTCCTGTATCCACGGCAGTGGGGTGTCCTGTCTTGTTCCCTGTTGTGCCCTGTGTTATGTATATCTTGTCTGGTTATGTTTATTCCTTGTCTTGTTCACTGTTGTGCTCAGTAACATGTATATCTTGTCTGGTTATGTTTCGTGCTTGGTCTCCCTGTCCCTTGCTTGTTATGTGTCTGCTATATTTCTCTTCTTAGCTTCCATACTCCCAGCCGGCGGCATCCTGCATATGAGTCTTGTGTGATGTCTCATGCCTGTTCTAGGGTGCCTGCAGGATTTGACTTCGTTCTGGACTACATCCGCTGCTATATCAGGGCGCTGGTGTTTGGCTGCACATCCCTAGATACTCATCACCTGGGTGAGTGAGGTCGCCCTGCAACCAGGCCCTGTTCAGCTCCACTACTGCACCGTAACTCCTGCACACAATCTTTGGGCGCGCTGGGTCTTTTAGTCATCTGTTTGGACCTAGTCCGTTACACTTTATAGTTTTCCCGATGAATAAAAGTTATCGTAGGGTCCTGAGACTTTCTTCTGTGTGACCAATATGACAATATCCATTTTTGTGCATTCTTATATGTAGTACTTGTTGTATGTTCCCCGTTTTGTCACTCTTTTAGCATGATTGGGACAGGGACCTTCTTCTCCTGTACAAATGTTCTATAAATCTGCTTGGTGTTTTCCATGAGTGTTTTCCTTAAGAAAAGGTGGAGGCGCTAGAAGATCTTGAATATGAACTTTATTGCACAATTTAATTTGTACCCCAATCCCAGAAGGGCCAGACTGGGGCTATAAAGAAAACCCAGCATAGCTTCCATGGACAATAAATGAAATATCCACCACTTGGGCCGACCTCACAGACCGAAATGGCTCGCTTTTCGCTTACAGGTGTAGGGCACTTCATTACATGCACTACATTCAAGAACCTCTTATAGTTATTTGCTTATTTTTGAAGAAAAACAGTTGCCTGTATCCATTTGGTAGCCTCCATTTTTAATTTATACATGGACACATGTCACGCCCCCAACTGAGAGTACAACGGTAAAGTCATGCTTTATGGCAGAGATTAGAAAGGCCTTCTTCGTGGTGATCGTATTGTTTTCCTGAAAGGGTAAGCTTTTTAATAAATTAAAATGCATCGTCTCTCTATATTTTTCTCTGATTT
Organism: Spea hammondii; assembly: GCA_029215755.1. NCBI lineage: Eukaryota > Metazoa > Chordata > Amphibia > Anura > Pelobatidae > Spea > Spea hammondii. The sequence goes on from JARDYJ010000013.1 coordinate 23,660,475, forward strand.
AGTTTATCTGTTGATTAGAAGAAGTGGTGTTAATTCTAGGTCCATGGACAGCCCCGGCGCACACCACATTAGCTCCGAGGGGGTTAAAAGCTGGAGTATAAATTAGATGCAGCCTACCCAGAACATTGTAAATGATGTCCTTGGAAGAAGGTACTCTATATTCAAGGATGAAGCTTCCAGATTTAGAGAAATGACAATGAATGCATGGCAGGAGAACGCCTAATTCAAGCTGGCAAAACACTTTGTTAGCTGCCAGGAACCGTTCCAAACAAATAAATTGATTTAGTAACAGGGTCTTAAGGTGTTTTAAGATGTATGAGGTTCCTGCAAGACTCAGCGATGGTTACAGCTGGTGGCATTTAACCTGTCTTGGTGTGGAAAGAAGAGATAATGCTTTAGGAGCTGGCACTTACTATACGTCAATGGGGTAACCTACAAAGATCTAAAAAAAGGTTGATCTATTCATGTGCTCGTGGCTGGTCATGTTTTGGTCCAAGATGCCAATAGGTTGAGTATCAGGTAACAGCTGGACAGTTGCCATTCCTTTTGTTTAAATCTGTTTATTAGCATTGGTCACAATGCAGAAATAAATAACAGGAAACTCAGTAGTCGAACGATCCATAAACATAAACATCTTGCACCCGAGGTCAGAAATCATACATGTAATGCACTAGGAAAAGACAACGTGCCAATACAGAGAATGCACATAGCAGACAGCATTGATCATGGCATAACATGTCGGATACACAGAAATAGACCCAAAAGGACCAACCATAACAGTACACGAACGACCAGGTATACAATGTTGTGACACCAAAGCAATTTTCTATGTTTATACAGAAGTGTCGAGAGACCACCTCTGATTGAGGGAGAAGAGACCCAGAGGGGAGAGAGTAAGAAGGAAGGGAGTGAGAGAGAGAGGATAAGAGAGGATAAGAGAGAGAAAAAAAAAATAAAAAATAAATAAATAAATAAAAAAAATAAAAATAAAATAAACACACCTAGAGGCGTAGAACAGAATGGACTCCTACAGGGTCCATAAAGGTAGATATCCAAGGATCCCAAACCGCTTCGAATTTTGGCACTTCGTCTCGCAGGGTAGCCGTCATTTTTTCCATGGTAAAAATATGCCAGATGTTAGCGTTAATTTCACCCTGAGAGGGGGGAGAGCCCTTCCAGTGTCGGGCTATGGCTTGTTTCACCACCGCACATATACGGTGGATAAGGCGAGAAGCGGAGGGGGACAAAGAGTCCGTTGTGTCCATGAATAACAAGGCAAGCTCCGGGGACGGCGCGATGGTAACGCCAAGCGCTCTTGACAACATGTCGAAACAGGAGGACCAAATCGGGCGAAGGTAGTCACACGTCCACCAGGCATGGAGGTAAGTACCAGGTTCTCCACAATTCCGGAAACAGCTGCGGGTGCTCCCCTGGGCCATGCGCGAGAGTCGCACAGGCGACAGATACCAGTGGGCCACAACTTTATAAGACCTCTCACGGATGACCGTGTTAGCGGTGAGCTTGTGGACCTGTACCGCGGCCGCATCCCACGATTCATCGGGGAATTCCTCCTGGAGTTCCCTGTGCCACAGAGACCTGTAAGCCGGCGACCGGGGATAGAGCACGGACACAAAGTGAGCATAATGTAACGATATAGAACCTCGGAGGCGTTTGCGGAGCAGGAAGCGCTGTTCAAAGGTCGTGAGAGCCGAGAGATCCCCGGCACGAAGCAGTGACTGAGCAAAATGGCGCAACTGCAGGTAACGAAACAGTTCCGAGTTGGGGACACCCTTAGCCTCCTGGAGTTCCTGAAAGGAGAGCACCTGATTGCCTTTAGCCAACGCTCCGAGTCTGGTCAGATCCGCATCCCGCCACCACCTGAATTTGGCCGCCTGTACTCCGTCCTGGAAGAGGGGGTTGTGCAACAGGGGCGACAGCTGGGATACAGCACCCATGAGGGAAAGCTTACGTCTCCACTTGCGCCAGATGGTGAGAGTAGTGGTTATAGCCGGTAAAGTGGGAGCCGCCGGGGGTCCCAGAGGATCCAGCCAGGGGACCACATGAATGTCAGAGCAAGTTAGAAATCCCCTTTCTATGTCGATCCAGGGAAGAGTACCTGGAGGAAGGGACCACGCTTCTAGTTGGGATATCCTGGCTGCCAGGTAATACAGGTAGAGATTGGGAACCGCCAGACCTCCAGAGTGTTTCGGTTTATACATAGTGGATCTGTTGATCCTTGCTCGCCTGGAGCCCCATATATAGCGGAAAACAGAGGCTTGAAAAGAGTCAATCTCGTCCCGTTTGACCGGTGATGGTAGAGCCCGAAAAAGGTAGAGGAGTCGGGGCAAGAGAGTCATTTTCACAGCATAAATACGTCCCATCCACGAGATAGGGTATTGGGACCATCGTCTAAGCTCTTTCCGAAGGGCTGTGAGAAGCGGAGGAAAATTAGTCCTGTACAAGGAGTGAAAGTCATTGGTGAGGTAGATACCCAGATATTTCAACCTGGAGGATTGCCATGTAAAGTTAAAGGAAGACGCAATAGATGATCGGACCGGGTCCGTCCAGTTGACATTCAGCGCCTCACACTTGGTCTCGTTAATTTTATAGCCGGAGATCCGCGAAAACTCTCGAAGGGTGCTATAGAGATTAGGAAGGGACACCACAGGGTTGGTAAGTGTAAGCAGAACGTCATCCGCAAAGAGGCTTAACTTGTACTGAGTGTCCTGAACCACAATCCCCGTAATATCCGGGTGTTGTCGAATGGCCGCCGCCAGGGGTTCAATACAGAGTGCGAACAGGAGCGGGGATAAAGGGCACCCCTGACGGGTTCCATTCCTGATGTTGATAGTAGAAGATTCACAGCCCATCAGGGCAATCGTGGCGGACGGTTGGTCATAGAGCGCACGGATACTCCTCAGGAGGCGCTCATGAAAGCCGAACCTCCGCAAGACCTCCCACATATACCTCCAGTCGACCCTGTCGAAGGCTTTCTCGGCGTCCAAAGCCAACAACAGAGATTCTTGGTTGGTGAGTGTGGCGACTTCAATCAGGTCTACTGTCCGGCGAATGTTATCCGGGGCCTCTCTATTGGGGACAAATCCCACTTGATCCGGATGCACCAGGGAGGGCAGGACAGCTCCCAGGCGGGTCGCTAGCAGCTTTGCATACAGCTTGATATCCGCGTTGATGAGGGATATGGGGCGGTAGCTGCTACAGCTAGCGGGGTCCCTCCCTTCCTTGTGTATGACGATCATTTTGGCCATCTGCATTTCCCGAGTCGGAGGCACCCCTGTGAGGAATACATTGAACATGGAAAGGAGACGAGGCAGTAACTGACGTTGGAATTTCTTATAATAAGAGCCGGGGAGGCCATCAGGTCCAGGAGCTTTAGAAGCCTTGAGGGAGGCAATGGCGTCACGAAGTTCCTCCTCACTGAAGGGCTCGCCGAGACGCTCCATCTGGGGCAACGAGAGCCGGGGCAAGGAAACCGAGCCCAAAAAAGCATGGAGGCGGGTCGGGTCCTGAGCTGTCAGGGGGGCCTTCTGGCCATCGTAGAGACTTTGGTAAAAAGACGCAAATTGATCCGCTATATCGCGGGGGTGGAACCAGCTTTTATTGTTCGAGTCAATAATCTTCGAGATATTTTGAGCCTTTCTCTGGGAGCGCAATCTCCTAGCCAGCATCGTGTCGGGTTTATTGGCCTTGTCAAAGAATCTCTGTTTAGTGGCATTCAGCGAGTACACCACCTCCTTACCAAGGAGAAGGTTCAATTCCCCTTTCAGCTGGATCAGTTCGCGTAGTGCAGCTGCATCCAAGGAATGCTTGTGCGCCGCTTCCAAAGCGCTCACTTTGTTGGTGAGGGATGTGATGGCTTCTTGGCGCAACTTTTTGCGACGTGCCTTGATACGGATGAAGGAGCCTCTAATATAAGCCTTATGTGTCTGCCAAATCAAAAGTGGGTCCATGTCAGGGGCTTCATTAAACGAAAAAAAGTCATCTAGGTCACCCGAGACTTCCTCCAGTACCGATGGATCTGTAAGGAGAAACTCGTCCAGTCTCCATTGCTTGGGGCCCGGATGCCAGTCTGACATGCGATAGACGCACTCAACAGCTCCATGGTCAGACCAGATAATAGGGTGGATCTTCGAGGAACGGACAACATTAGCCTGATGCTGGGCCACGAACAGATAGTCAATTCTCGAGTAGGATTGGTGTGGATGGGAAAAAAAAGTAAAATCCAACGACCGCGGGTGAAGGAGACGCCACACGTCAACTAGAGCCGATGTTGTTGCGAAATCTTTGAGATGTTTAGAATTGAGTGGAGGATGGACCAGCAACGCAGGGCCACTTCTGTCCAAGTGTAGATCCCAAAGCGTGTTAAAGTCACCTCCAACAAATAATTGATGACCTCGCAGAGGCAACAGGGAGTCAGCGAGGGTGGAGTAAAAAGAGGCCGCCGAGGTGGAGGGGGCGTAGACGTTAAGAATCGCTGTTGGTTTATTGTGCAGGAGACCCGTGATAAGGAGAAAGCGGCCCCATTTATCTTTCGTGGTCGATTGGTGCTGAAAGCCAAGTGACGTTTTGATAAAAATGCTGACTCCGTTCTTCTTCTGTGAGGGGTGTGTGGCATGAAAGTGGGCACCAAAACACTTACCCCAATACTGTGGGAGGTAAGAGGAGCGTAGGTGAGTTTCCTGTAGGAGAACAATGTCAGCATGAAGTTTATGATAATAGGTCATCGCCAATCGCCTCTTCTGAGGAGTGTTGAGCCCCTTGACGTTATGGGATATAAGCTTCACATCACCAGACATTCAACCCGGTGGGAGAAAGCTGAAGAAGGCTGCCTGGAGACAAAAACAAAAAAAAAACAAAAAAAAAACAAAAAAAAACAAAAAAAAAAAGGAGAGGGGGGGGAAGAGGAAAGCAGAAGAAACAGAAAAAGAAAGAGACGGAAGAACAAAGGTCATACAGCACACAACATGATGCGTAACAACATATAATGGGCTAGGCTGTATGCGACGGATCAACCTGGCCATCAACCCCCCGCGCCGAAGTATCGGCGGTAGTAGAGGCATAGCGCCAGACTGAGTGAAGACCAGCATCGGTCTTAAAGGGGAATTAGCGGCACGCACTACCACAATGGCCTCCGCGGCCCTGTGTAACTTGACTCTACCTCTGGGCAATGATGCGTAAACGTGTGCCATAGGAAGACAAACGCGTGCACGGAAACGAATTCGGACGCCGAAAATAAATGCGGATAAATTAAAGTTATAATAATCGCAAAGAATAAAAACGTGATATCCCGATAAAGAAACAATAAACCATACGAAACAGTAGCAGACCCCAATATCGAAGCCACCCCGATAGGAACTGTGAAGCATAGCAACACTGTAGGGTCTGCCCGCTACATCGCAGTCCACAGCAGTCTATGACCCCCTCATACCGCAAAGGATACCGTAAGTGCGGAGAGTCCCAAAACGCGGCGGGGCTCCTCGGGGCGGATGAAGTGCTGGAGCGACGAGCTGGCAGGAGAGTGCGTCCATATCGAGGGCTGTCGAAGGGCTATGTGATGTCCTGAGTGTAGTGTACTGCAGCTAGACGATCAGGGTGGCCGAACCCGGGGTGAGCAGGTCTGCAAGAACGATCCGTAGCTGCCAAGTCGGAGATCCTAGCCTACGGGGCTGCGCGTGAGGAACTCGGGACATCCATCCACTCGGCAGTCGCGATGGGTCCACGGTCTTGACGGCTCCTTTTTCGGCCTGACGTTAAGGGGGGAAGACCCAAAGAGTGAAGGAACTCTACGGCCTCCGAGGGGGCCTTGAGGATGTAGCTAGTACCCTCCTTGATGACCTGGAGCGCGAAAGGGAACCTCCATCTATAGGGCACATTGTGAGAGCGCAGGTGAGCCGTTACAGGATGGAGGGCCTTGCGCCGTTGAAGTGTTCTGGGCGATAGGTCCGCATAAAGTTGAAGCTCACAATTACCTATGCGCAATTGCACAGACCTAGCCGCCTTCATGATGTCCTCCTTGAGTGCGTAGTCGCGTAGTTTGACAATAATGTCCCTAGGGTTGTCAGCCAGCTTGGGTTTAGGCCTCAAAGCCCTGTGGATTCTATCCACGGCAACGTCCGACAGCGGGACATCAGGTAGGAGCTGTTGCAGAATCTGGTGCAGTACCTCATCGGCGTCTTGGTACGTCTCAGGGACACCCCGAATACGAAAATTGGCCCTACGGGACCTATTCTCCAGGTCTTCCTGGGCATCCTGTAGCGTGTCGAGCTCGTGGCGTAGAGCAGCCACCTCAGTTTCCAGCAAGTGTTGGCCGCGCCGGAGGTCAGTATGGGTGCGCTCGAGTACGTCCGTGCGGGATCCAATGTCCGTGATATCGCGCGTCAGTTGGCGTAATTCCGTGTGGATGTGATCCATCAGGTCTTTCTTGACCGATAAGACCAAGTCCTTAAGTTCCTCCACGTCCCTCTTAGTGCAGGAAACCGAGGCTTCATCGTTGGTGGGGCCCGACGCCGCCATCATGGGAAGCGCGGGAACTTCGGCCGCAAGTATCTTCTTCTGGAAGATGGCTGGCACGGTCTTCCTCTTCGGCAGCTTGCGAGAGCCCCCAGTCATGCCGGGTGCCTCTGCGAACGGGTGCGGTATAAAAAAATCGAGGTAGGTAGCCGTTATTAGTGCTAATTATAGGGCGTCCTGGAGGAGCAGGTTCACTGCACGTCCATCTTGGAGCTCGGCCGGCCACGCCCCCCAGTTGCCATTCCTTTTGTTGGATTTATCATTAGTTTCTTGGAGTATAGACTGTAAGTGGGGTGATCTCGTTGAAATGGACAATTTACCTTCAAGAGCCTAAAGGTAATATTGGTTAGAGAGTTTGGAAACATTGGTATTATAATTAGAATCTTCCAAAAGGAGAAAATCAGGGCTGGTATTCCATCTCCCATTGGCTGCACACAGTTTGACCCAACGTCTGTCACTCGGTAACCCGAACCCTTTCATTGTTACACATTGATTATACAATTGGGCAAATGTAGTCATGAATTCTTTAATTTATATATTATTTTTTAAATTCACTTTTAAGGGCCCTAGCAGTAGATGTAAAGTGTTGAACCCTGCTGAATAACCCCTGAAATTACTTTGCTGCCTACATTGCGACAAATGTTACCGGATCCGAAAAAAATAATCCAGAAAATACGTTAAAGATGATATACCTTAAAATACATCCATTATAATACACAGCAGGGAGCCCAGGGTGATTGGGTACTCGGTGTCGTACAGTAGGGATCCCACCCCTCGTCTGTCCTAATGAAGTGTTAGTGTGTGTGATTGTGAGGATGTGAGGAGCGGTGGGATTGATCAGTGCAGACCTCTGGCTGTTTGCCTGCGGGAATCTGCTGGTGACAGCCGCCATTACTTCGCTTGTCTTTTTAATCTGAAATGGTTTTAGTGAATGTAAGTATCAAAGAGAAGCCAGTGTCAGCACATTTTTCTTTTTGTGTGTCTCCGCATAGCGCGTCCCTCTGAGAAGGCCTGAGGTGCGATATGCGGGTCGTTTTTTTGTTTCTCTGTGTTGTTAGTTGCCTTGTTGCTCTACAGATCCCTGTATCCACCAAACCCTATAATAATTGGGAACTTTTTTTTCCTAAGATGGTTAGATTGTCCTTTTCTGATTAATGGACCTTTTTCCACTTGCTTCTTAAGGTCACACTTGATCCTGTGAAGCTGAAAATACACTATTATGTCCCAACTAAGAAAACCGTTAATAAGAATATGATGTCATATGCGTACCTTGGAACTCTCATATATAATATATATATATATATATATGACTCACAGTTGGTGCATTTGCTCCCAGTATGTTATGGTTGATATCCCTGCTTGAATGCAGGTGACTCAGTTTAGGGTATCTTTAAATAATGACAAGTCGAGGTTTCCATGATGGCCGGTATTAGAGCCATTTGGGCAACACATCTGGCGAGTCACTGCATAGACTCTTCCTGATGGGCTTTATTATTCCAAGTCTCAGAGAGAGAGAGAGACTATGTGATGGGCCCCCCATATTTTCCAGTAAATTGCTGACGTCTGAGACAAACCCTACTGGTCTGATATCCCTTCAATGCTGTACACATCTGGTTTGATGAAGAGCTAGTGGTTACAAGGATCCGGTGGCCGTAACGAAGACGATGTGTAACACATCTCATTAGTTGGAAGCCGTCAAACCCGGTTAAAAAAAGGAACACGAAAGAGGGGGTGAGGTTTGTGTGAAGGACTTCAGACAAGAAACTGTAAGACTGGATACTGAGGAAAATGAAGAGCGCATTTGGGTAACTATAGAAACTGTGGATGGGGATGATTTTCGTGTAGGAGTAACGCGCAGACCTCCTGGACAAGATGAGGAATTAGACAGAGATCACCTTAGAGGTGAGCGGATTCTAAGTTCCTTGCAAGAAGAATTGCTCTTAAGGATTAAGTTATGGGGCAACTTGCGAGGAAGCAGCACTAGGGATGGTATACGCTGGGGTACCAGGTCACTGGATTTTGGGTTGTCCCTCTATGTTGCGCAGGCTCTGGATCCCAATAATGTCCCATGCGTACATAGCATGGTGAGGACAGAATGAGGGCTACTATATGAACAGACTAAGCAGCTGCTTGGGGTCATTGTTGGTCTATATGAAAGGTGATACACAAATTCCCAATCATGAGAATTCTGCCCTTTTCTATCGCTTATCATACATATTGTAGATGGTGCCTCCTATAGAACTTTGGGATCTCTATAAGAGTCCTTACAAACCCTATTAACCTAGAGACACCCTAGTTTGAGGAACACGCGTAAACCTCTGAGACCCACAGAGATGTTCTTCAAGTGGAGTCATCACTAGGTTGTTCTTAAAAGTATCTGGGGTTGTCCACCTGCTGAGACTGTCCTGAAAATCCGCTCCTGTACAATGTGTGGTGACGGCTGACATTTCATGAGATAGAATCTTGGAAAAGGACTTATTGGCTACAGGGGGTGCAAATAAATACCCATGACGTTGTTTGGAAAGCCTAGAAGCATCTGGGAAAGTTGGTAAAGACAGTGGGACCAAAGGAAGAAAGATTAACAGAAGAAAGATAACTGTCCCAAATCGGTCATAAAAGTCCCAAATTTGAATCTTCCTGGCTGGCTTTCCCAGCCAATCCCTCGGCAGCCAGCTCCTTTTGATTTGTGGCCACATTCTGTCCCGGCCAAGTGATACATAAAATACCTACATATGAAACAGGTAAAAATGCCACGTTACAGACCACGAAGATGCATCATTTTTCCATATTGTGTCCAAATCTGAAACCATAATTATCGAAGCAGAACTGGAGCAAATTTTATGCAGAGTTCTAAATTTAGACAAAAATCACCATAGATACCATCTTAGAATGTATCTTCTGTTTATACTTTGTATCGGTTTTATTTTGATAACTCATATCTCTCTGGTATATAATAACATCAGGTCGCCCTAAATATATGGATTGGATCCTTTACTGTGTTTGCAGTAAAAATGATCATTGCATGAGGACAGGGACCCCCCAAAAACTCATGGCCCCATAAACCACCAACCACCTCCACCCACCTTTCCTTTATTCAAAGGAATCGCAATCCTCATATCAAAGACCTAATATAGAATAGATTTACTTTCTATAATATCACGCCATTCTGTATTCCATTACAAACTAATACCTAGTGGACTCCATCCTCTGTAGGATCTGTCACGGGATCCACAACGAGTCAAAAAGTACCAAAAACTTCAGTAGTATTTTAACTCTGTACAGATGGAGGGATAGCGACCTCATGTGGGCGCGTGGAGAAGTACATCCCAAAATCTGCGTGGGCTAAGTTTGTCCAAACAATCAATTTTTATACCTTAACTAGTCCTTAAGAATAGCCTTATGCCTATCTCATGCGCTCCTTATTACCCTCTACCCTTTCTGCTGGAAGGCTGTTCAATGCATACAGCATGATCTCTATTATTAGACTTGCTCTCGAAGTCCAGTTCCTTTATTTCGATCCAGTAAACCATACATCTAAAAACCAACTTAATTGGATTTTCTAGATCATATATCCCTTTCTGGAGATGGAGGTCTTCAGTATTGTACGCAAAAGTCCACCCAATGATCTATGATCCTTCTCATATTTCCAACGTGAAGGGGTGATCTCCAGAACCTCCCGAGTCTCCGACAATCCTGGTTGGAACCCCAAGTAAAACTCCCAGGGGTTTGTACCCCAATTTAAGGTTTTTTTGGTGTAAATGGGCAGATTTCCAGGGTCACACAGTCTGTTAGTTTTCACTTCCCTTTTTGTAACGATGGAATCGTCTGGCACTCTATAAATAAAATATAATGTAACCGTTTATATAGCGCCATCATATTCCAAAGCACTGTACAATGGGTAATCAAGTAGAGCGTCGCAGAACAATCTGGTGAGGAGGGTCTTGCTCAAAGGAGCTTACAATCTAAAAAACATTACAAAGTTATACTTGTTGTTATGGCTCATGGAGCCCTGCGGTCATTTCATTCTTTCCCCTACACATTCCGCTCCATTCTTTCTCTATTCTCCATTCTTCCACTGCCCCCAATTTGTTTTGACTGGAGCAGAGAGGAGGAGGCCGAGACAGGTGTATCCTGTCTGCTTGTTGCCGGTGGTTCGGCTTGTCCTTGACTCTCGGCAGCCACTGAAAGACACGGAGAGATATTTTTGCTGTCTCTGGCCCAGAATCGGGAATGCCGGATCATTCCTGAGAACCTCGCGTGTCAACTGTGAGCCACCACCTCAACTCCTAGCTCGGGACAGCAAAAACACAGCGTCCCACCTCCCCATCAATCTCTCTTCTCCCCATCAGATGAGTGTGATCTCTGTATCTCCCTTCCGCATCGTCTCTCTGCTCATCTCACGCTTTTTCCATTCTTTTGGATCCGAGTGGAAATACAAGGACGTCTGCGTAAGCATAACAGACAGAGACCTATATACTTTCAGAGTCTTATATGTGAAGAGGTTAATACTGAATCTCATGCTGGCTTGTCCCCCAAATTGTGAAATTAACATAAATTATTATATTATATAGCTATGACTTTTCCATAACTCCTCTTTTTGTCCTATAGAATTTTTTGTTATTTTGTTATCACAATTACCGGTCATTTTTTACAATATTCTTTTTCTGTAGTTTCACATTTTATTAATTTGAACAATTGTGACTTTTTTTTCAGAATTTACAAAACCCGCATGAAAATGTTTAGAAGAAAAAAAAGTTCTTAAATGTCAAACAGGTCATCGGAAAACATTGCGACATCAAGTGGGTTAAAGCAACATTGTAACAAGTTCAACCTTATTTTCTTATAAAGTAACTATAGGAAAAGTACAATTGTGAACATTTTTATGGCGTTCAAGGGGCCATCTTGGAAATAAAGTAGTGGTTACAAAAGCTTTTTCTCTCCCTCCTTCATTTATCAGTCCAGAGTCAAGTTGTATAAACTCGCCAATATCTTGAGTCCAACAAGATAGAGCTCTTGAGCTGATATGTTTATTCCAGTGGGGTAAACCTTTGCCAGGAAAGCTTGGACCATTGTTTATCCCCAAAGGTGTCTTCATTGAAGATATCATCTAAGGTCATGAAGACCATGTAGGTCAGACGTCCCTTTGATAGCTAGAGTTAGAATTAGTAAGAACATGTTACTCCTGAAGATAGAACCTTCAAAGAGTCTCAAAGTCTACCTGATGCTACGTTCTAAGACTTTCTTGTCTACTTTGAGACCGATCTAAAATTTTCCATTTTTAATTTAAATAAACCAAAATAACAATATAGATCATTTCTTATTTGGCTCGGATTTGACATTGGCCATATAGCTATCATCACTAGAGGGCGCTATATGGCCAATGTCAAATCCGCAGTTTGGCATCCTCGCCGTCAAACCTGATATTAAGCCAGGTCCTGCGATGCGTTTGTATAAAGGGAGATAAGGATAATATATGCTGTAACTGATTTCAAATGATAAACAAGCAATAAAAAGCGTTTGATCTTATTTCAGAAAACGTTTTTAGATCAACAGAGCCTTTACACGGCGGGCAGAACATTCCTGGGAAGGGGGAGTTTAAAGGTAAAATATCATCAGACGTGTATAATTATATTTTTGGCTTAGCCAAGAGGGCGCAATAAGGGTTTGGTGTTGAGGTGGAAACTATGTTCTCCTCATCAACCCTCAATAAAGCCATTGTTATATCAAAGCCAAGTTGGTCTACTGCAGCTTAGGTCAATATGTAGAGCTACAACTACAATTCCTATTATCTGGGATTCCTATCATCCAGAATTGGAGAATTAACCAATTAATGCATTGCTTGCACAAATGGTGTAAATGTAAATATGACTGCTGTCTCATTTGTTTGTGGACTCGTCTCTTTACTTTCATGTTTCCAATGGAGGGATCACCTGGGGTGTTCAACATGGACTGGCTCGACCCTTCGAGTTATTTCGTAACACATCTCATAAATGTCATGCCCCCATCAGTGGTAACCAATTGTCCTAACAGAGGTCTGCATGAAACTACATACCAAACTATGTCTTGGGGCTTCCCCTACTTGAAGACAGGTGGTTGCAGACCCTTTTAAAAGAAGCGTAGGTCAGCTTTTGCCAAAAGCAGCCCAGCAGTGTGTAGAATGGATAGACCGGACTGAATTAAGACTGGGACGTTTACTTACCAAACTCTTCCCTGTACCATGTTTACTTTGTTGGGGTCCATTTTTAAATGGACTATATGGCAACTATAACAGGGCTCCCAACTTTTTGGGACAAAACGGTCAATTAATTCCTTATATCAAGTGTTACTGATTAGGTTACAAGCACACAGATAACACAGAGCAGAATAATCTGGGTTCCAGACTTTAAGGGTGTGAAGGTCACCAATCCGACCCATATTGGAGACAACTAGCAGCACCGTCATCATCAAGCATGGGCTTTTTAAAATGGCGAGGGGGGCAAAGAATTCTTCATTTGCAGAGTTCCAAGCGCATATTCTCCAGCAAGTACACATTTTATATGTAAATACCGACATTACATAAACTCCCAGGTGCTGTATTTAAATACCCGTAATCGCGGAGTATAAATATATGCAATGACTCACAGACGCCCCGGCAGGTTAATAACAGCTCTGTGTGCATATAAATAAGGGCTGCTGGGTAAGACCCTTATACTCTCTGCTTGGATGAGTCTCACTCAGTTTGTGACATTAATCACGGCGCAGAGAGGTCTCTTTCACTTAACACGTTGGCTGCCATGCAGGTGCTGGTACGAACCTTCAAAGCTTTCCAGGGTCCGCAGCACAAATTCTTCTGCTATAAGGGGGTCATACATATAGAACGGGGGAGCCAGCAGCTTGGTCTCCAGCTGTTATTGAAAGACAACCCCCATAATCCTCAACCAACATCTGCCTTCGTATATGATATTTAGGCCATCAAGAGCAGAATCATGTTTTAAGTGAATACACTGTGTATTTGTTCTTCACTGCATTAAGATGTGCTACATTTTTATTAACGCTTATATTTTTGTAACCGGTTAGCAAGCGTACCCCTCGAGCCTCTCACCGGGACTATTTATTCCGGCACAGTTAACCATAGTTGCTCAACGCTTTGATGGAAGGGAACATAGTTATTGTGCCAAGTTATTTTAAATTATATACACTCCGAATTGTCAGATTTTTAACCAAAGTGTATCCACTGGGAAATAAACACAAGGCTTTAAGAATAATCCCAAAAAACAAATGACCAAAAGGCTTATGTTTATTCCAAAAGTGGATGGAAATCTTCCTGTGAATTTAATTGTCTGATACTCCCCAAGGGCAAGAGGTCTATGGAGAATTCTGAAATAATTACATATATGTCATGGTGTCCGTGTCTCCAGTGGAAATTGAGATGGTCTCCTAGGGCATAATGTACGAGATCAAATATAGGGTGTGTGTATATATATATATATATATATATATATATATATATATATATATATATATATATATATATATATATATATATATAGAGGAGGTCAACATGGAACATATGCTGCGGCAAAATCACGGAAGTCCTAATCCATTAACTACAGCTCCTAATATCCTCTAACAGGCTCTGAGGCTGGCTGGTTTTGTATTTCAACAGCAGGTTGCAGCACTGTTAAGACAAAGGGATCCTGGTCTTCTTCAAGGCTGGTGTGGTAGACCTCCCAACCCAATGCCGTCTGCCATGTTTCAGACAGAAAGCAAGTTCTGAATCACAGAAATTAAACTTTTATGTTATTTTTTTGCTTTGCATCCTTTTCCCGATAGACGACTATAGTTAAATATGGAGATGGCCTCTTGCTCTGGTTCACGAAGACTTTGGGTCTGCAGCAGATGACATGGAAGCGGAAGCCACGACTCATTGGTCATTTTGTAACCGTTGCTTTTTTTCCCCGTCCCTCCTCCCCGACCCTTTGCTCATATCCGCCAGAAGCGGAATGCCCAAAACAGAGTTCGTCCAACCACCGACTTTACCTTCCTTTGTCAAATTGACCAGAGATTTTAATAGAGCGCACAGTAAGACAAGGGGGGCTGTTAATTAAATACACTTGGTATGGGGCAGGCTCACTCAAGCAGTTAATGTCCCTCTGATAAGTCTGCATTTTATCTGAACTCCCATCCACCTCTCTCTGTCCACAGTGGCAGTATTGAGTTTTCACAGCTGATGACTGAGATGAACAGAGAGAGGATGATGACGGGTAATCTGGGTAACGAACGTTGAGACTCCCGCCTTTCATGTCAGGTACTTGATCACCAGAATCATGACGACACAGGTTAGAAGCATCCCGCCAATCATAATGACTTTGTCCTGAAAAGCCCTCTTCTCGATTAGGCGCATGACCGTATTAGAAAGGCCCAACATGTTCGCCACGTCCAGCATCTTCTTCTGGGTTCCCTGTGGAAGGAACAGAGAGTCGGAGCAGAAAGTGAGTCACAAGACAGAAGCGACAAGAGGACGATAATACTATAAAGGAGTTACAACCGAGATAGAGAACATGAAAGTGAAAAGTATTGAAATAGATTATTTTCAGCATCAAGCCTAAATTAGAACAAGTAATCCTGAATGTTTCTTGAGCATCGGCCCCCACCGCTCTTAGAAGACTCAGGTGTTTGTATCCACCGTGTTTTCCGATGAGCAACAAAAATACCACGCAATTCTAGCCATAAGCAATGGTCTAACCACCCAAACCAAACAGCCTTCATTCCCGTGATATTATTTTCCTCCAGAGCCAGCGATTCTCAAGTCTGCGACCAGCGACCTTAACATTTCTTCATTAGACGACGAACACGATTGCTCCTCGGTGTCAAACACATGGGACGTCATCACGGCAGCAGAAGGGGAATATTATAAGTGCTCGAGATACGAACATTAAAGGTGACCGCCTAGTCTCGGGATAATGGAATCCCCAATAACTTTCAAAAATCACGATCAACGGTCAATAAAAACCTGGAAATTAACCCCTTCAGGGCCGGGACGTACCGGGGACTTCCTGGTCTTATGTCACCGCCAGACCGTGACGTACCAGGTACGTCATCGATGATGCGCGATCCAGCGTCGCTATGGACGCTGGGATCGCGAGGGGCGGCTGCTACTGACCGCTGGGTGTCCCCAGCGATCCGCAGCAGCCACTCCCCTTTAATTCCGTGCACGTGAGCGCTTTGAAGCGAATCACGACTACGGAATTAAAATATTTAAATAAAACTGCGGTCTTCAAGGAAAGATGCAGTACGAGGACGCCGGTCCTGAAGGGGTTAATAAAACCTAATCTGATACATACCATTAGCGAGAAAAAAAAAAAAATATATATCTTCTGTCCAACGAGAAGAGTGATTCTTCCAGCCGTACTTTTCCCATTTTGAGTGCCCGAAATTCCTCCCAAAGCCCATTCCATTTTACCCCCACTTGCTCCCCACCTTTAAGGTTTTCCTTTGGTCCCTCAGCCCTTCCAGTATACCGGTCCCACTCCCCAGGAGATCGTCTATCCCTTGGTGGGCGTTACGGACCGAGGAATTAAATTGGAGGGTTTCGTCCATGTGTATGGTGGTCTCTGAATCCTGCATGAGAAATGGGACCTTTGTTTATATCATCCTGGAATACTCAGAAACAGGCATACCGTGTGCTGCAATGCATTCAACGCCTGCAGAGAGATTTAATCATATCGAGAAACAAAAGGGCTCTTTTTAACCATTGCTTGTAAAGATTTTTATTTTTTTTTAATTTTTTCCTCCCCATGTTTTTGAGCGTGTGACAGCTGGAAGGAGGGACGTCCTTTGCAAATCCTTGCTTACAAAAAGCTAACACCAAACATTTGTAGAATTAAGCAGCTGGCCATAGACAATCTTTTTTTTTTTTTTAATTATTATTATTTTTGTTTTATATATTTTTTTTTAGCAGCCAGAGACGAGGCAAAATTATTATTTAAATTAAAAATAATGAGAAAAAAAAAATAAGCCAGGCTTCTGTCACCAACAAGGAGCACAACTGCATCTCAAGGAAATAAAAAGGATTCTTGCAAACCAGGTAAAGGTAATGGTATATTAAATGCGACATTAAGCGTTTATTTTGGTGTTTAAAAAAATATATATATAAAAATAATAATAATAAAATATATATATATAAATAAAATATACAAAACATGTTACTCAATATTGTTATTGGGTCCCTGCTTGAGAATATGTGCAAAGGTGACTTTCCAAACCACTGAATTAATAAGAATGGCTTCTCAGACACCCAGAATATCCGGTGTTATTATCTGAAATATCTACGTATCAGAGCGGCTGCTGTACCGTCTCGTTAAGGTGTCCTCCATTAGAAAATGTATTTTTGATCGCCGGTACACTTACGTTGGTGGTGTAACTTCTTGACAGCAGTTCCTCGCGTTCCCTCTCCTGCTGCTCGCGGGCGTAACGCCGGTGCTGAAAGTTTCCCAGCGCGGACTGCAGATGTTGTACATCGTATTTCAGCTGATCGACGCGCCTAGCGAGAGGTAACAGCGAAAGGAGGATTACACCAGTGAATAAGCAGGGGTCTAGCGTTATGGGGGAGAGCAGCGCTGGCCCTTGCGTTGTTACATCTCATTGAACATCCTCTAAGACCCTGCATACATAATAACAAAAAATACCTGGATTAGGGGTGCGTTATATACGTTTTTGCCACGTACTTAAATACCTGACGTACCAAGGCTCCATGGGTCAAAAGGAAGTCATACGGTATGTGGGTCATAACCACCTCTACTGGGAGATAATGTCATGCATTCATCACTCCTTTTTTTTTTTATTGCAAAGGGATTTTCTTGGAACAGATGAGGTCAGCAGACTGAGGTATGGCACTGAAAAGGTTAACATAGCATTTACCTGCTCAGTGTGGAAAGTCCACTGACAAAAGCCTTACACAGGAAACCTGTGCTGTGGCCTTTTGGTGACCTGCCTCAATTAAATGCTTCCCAAAACCGCCCTGGGGGGGGGACGGGGATGGATGGAATCTAAAAAGTATGTATGGGTGGGGGAGGAGATGCATGCCAGCCCCAGAACTATCCCAATTCCAGGCGGCCTTTTCCGTAAATGATTAGTCTGATCCACTCTTATAGCTATTTGAAGTTCACGTTATGTCTGTAGATAAGATCGGATCATTTTTTTTTTCCCCCATAAAAAATGGGGTTTTGAGGTGGTCGCTCGTGGAGTAATATTTTTGCTTCCGTTTTATAACGAACTACTAATTAACACCTTCTCTGCTGTGCACTTTAAAGCAAGGCCATCTATAATATATATATATATATATATATATATATAAAATGCTTGATCATGTTTAGAACGCAACTCGACAAATGTGCGTAGAACATAGAAGCCAGACGGACAAATTTTTGAGCCAACTTGATCCATAGAGATCACCCGGATGATCAGCTGCTTTTTAAGACTCTCAGCAAAGTCGGGGAGACCATGTTCTCAGTGCTGCCCCTCAGACTGTAAAGCTGTACGGACTCTCCAGACTCCACAAAGCTGGCGGCTGATGCATTCCAATCACCTGCTTCAAAGCCCCGAAGCAAAGACGTATAATGTGGTGAAAACCACTATCCCGAAGTCATACCTAAGCGCAGACCTCCGGGGGCTGTGATCATGCTAGTGCTTAAAGAATTCTGTGATTAATATACAATTAAGACTTTATCCTGAAAACTAGACGTGTCTGCGGCACAAAAAAATAAGGATTGGCTCCGGGGTCCCACGAGTCTCATCGTGGAAAAATGCATAGAAAAGTGCTCTTAATGTACTTAAATATGTATTCTTCATCTTAAAAGGAAAAAACCTTACCTTTGGAATGAGCTGCAGCTCCAGAAGCTGAGCAACAACTCCTTCACTGATTGGCTGCGTTCTGCACATACACATGGGGGGTGTCATTAGACACCCTCCGAACATATCTCTGGAAAGTCTAGTACTGGGGGTCGGGCGGGGCAAAATCAAAGAATGGGGATCCTACAGGACCCCCCCCCCATGAAGCAGTAATACGGACCACAAGAACATTTACAGAGACCCCAAATTATAGTTCACACGATGGCTGGAGTGTCCCTTGAAAATTTCAGGAGTTTTAGGAGCCACGGATACCCAAATCTTGAGATTACTCCAGCCCTACAACTATAGACGGGCCGGAACATAGTTTTTTTTTTTTTTTATCTAGCGGATCATTTTTCTATTTTTGCGACCCCGAATCCTGCAGACGTCTACCTCCACCCTGAAAAGCGGGAAGACATGCGTCATAAAACAACGTACAACTTTGATTTCTCCTGTGAAAAGTTATATTTTCCTTGTATTACCCTCAACAAGGAAGCTTTTTCTTACAAACCTGTAATAAATGCCTCATTTGGTGACAGGGCAGCTGGGTGAGGGCAACCGGACAACCTCATCTGCTGTCAAGATGCCCCAGAAACCGGGTATGAGACGGTACTCACAGTTTAGCATTCTGCCTTTTACTGGGCGGCTCTTTGCTACAAAGAATTTCCAGACGTTCCAAGTTGCTAAAGATCTGATCTATCCGCGCTTGAATTTCATTCTCTACAACTGGGGGGGGGGGGGGGGGGGAAGAAAAGAAAACCAAAGAGTTACCAGGAATCTAGCTCTCTATACACAGAGCCGTATAATTAGCACTCATATTAATATATAATTTAAAAAAAATAATAATTATGTGTAAACCTAAATGTCTACGTTTTTTAGCCTTAGAAATATTCATAAAGTTTTTCAAATGACTTACGATGTACTGACTGCTTGTCGCATGTCTCCAGCCGCGCCATATGAGACTGAACCTCGTGCACATGTCTGAGAAGAAAAAGAAAGGGAGTTAGGGCAAAAAAATGGAGCGGGGGCATTATATGGGCAACCCAACTATCCCCCAATGCCAAAGAAATTAACCCACTTCTATCTATAACAGTTGCTGCTTTTGCCGTATTTACAAAAATGTCAGATTTCGTAAAAAAAAACAAAAAAAAAAAATAAGACGCGTCTGATATCTCCCAATAGCATACGTTTTATCCATTAGTGTTGAGCCATACCACAATCCCATGACATTCATTCAAAAAAAAATAACAAATTTGACACATCATTGGGACATCATCACTTTGTCATTTTTATGCTTAGTTTATTCACAGCAACATAAAGCGCTACGGAGTACGACGGAGCTATAATATAACAATAAATTATAATAATGTAAAAAAAAAAACTGTGCTCAAAATATAACGACAAAAAAAAACAGATTTAATCAGCCAAATGATTCTCAATAATAATTGCAGGTTTATAATAATGATTAATGATGATTAATAATAAATAAATGATCATTAACCCCTTCAGCACTGTGACACAATGTAAAGGTATATCTGACAGCTAATACACTAGCAGACATGTCTCTGGCACACTGAGCTCTCCCGTTGGACTCACTTGTTACTCTGGTGGTACAGAGACTCCATTATTTACTATTATCGATCCCCAATATCGCGATTATCGATAATGTACCGAGCAGCACATTCAGCTGCCACCAATACACCGGGCTGTGCACTCTTTTCCCAGCACACGTCATCACTTCCGGGTTTCACCAGGACTCAAGCCCCTAAGGGGTGCCCTTCACGCTGCCTGTTTCCATAATTCCATTTAATTGGCTGTCTGCGCAGGGACCGGCGCTGCATCATTGTTAATGTATTATTTATTATCACATAAAAAGAGGTTTTATATAGTCTGCAGGGTATAAAATGTATGGTTTTTTTTTTCATTTTTCCTTCAGGCATTGTCTAGGACACATTTAAAAGGGCCTTATGCCTTGTTGTCATGGTGACTGTTGGTTAAATTAACCACTAGCTCCCTGCATTTGATTGGGACAAAGCTAGAAGAACTAAGAGCCAGTGGCAGGAGCAGGAGGTATCTATTCCAAATACCCGGAGAGGGGCAGTTTTGTTATGAGGGGGTGGGGTTAGAGGAGTGACTGGGGCTTTACAAGACATTATTAGGGCTGTAGAACTCTGTGATACCCTCATACCCGGCAAACATTCCAAGCTCCTAGAAAAGAGGGGCAACCGGAACAAATATATACCGGTATATGTATATATATATATATATATATATATATATATATATATATGTGTGTATATATATATATATATATATATATGTATAAGGCTGGTAAATAAATGAGGCTAATACAGCGACTGAATTTTAACGTGCCGTGTGGCTTCTCAAATAAATTGGCCGGTGGGGATTTCAAAACTGTTTATTATGGTAAAAAAACCTTAATGGCAAGGGAAGAAAAGTAAATTTTGGAATATGGTTTAACCTTTTGGATGTATAAGGGTTTCAGGGGACAATTCCATGATAAGTATGAATTGGGGACAGAGGTCTCAAGCAGGGGATGGCCCCCTAAAACATTATTATTATACGGTCTGAAAAGATACAAACCGACTCATTAGGTAAAGAGGGTCCGGCTCGCAGGAGCTTGCAATCTATTGTGTTTTTCCCACCTATAATGGGGATCTGGTACACCTAATCATTTATTCCCTCACTTCTAAGCAAAAGGTGAACTCAAAACACCCATCCCTCCCAAAGAGAGGAGAGTGTGTCTCTACCCCCCCACCACGTACTTAAAAGAGATCAATACCACCCCCCCCCCCCAAAAAAAAGAGATCAAGACTTGTCACTCTCTCGCCATTTCTCCCCATCAACCATTCCCACCCCATGCCAGAAGCCGGGGATTTTTGGACAGGTGTGTCACAGAGAATGGAACAGCAACATGTGACGGATTCAGCCGGGGGTATAAGTTTGGACACTGATGCTGAGAAGACGGGGGTGGGGAGGGAGATCCATGTAGTCACAACAGCCTTGGGGCGGACTTAATGTTTTAAGACGGACTCTGTATCGTAAATAGGATAAAAGAGTTACCTATCTTTGGGTTTCCAAACGCCTTGGGGTCATTTCTATTTCTAGACCCCCCTACGCGTCCACAGGAGAAAAAAAGAGAGACACTTATAGTGAAACTTAGATCTGTGGAATTTGCAGAGAAAAAAACTCAAAAATCTGGATTTTCTTTTGAAGAATGAGTAAAACAGCTTTGTAAGAATGTGGCTCCTTCGGGAATCGTGTTGCATGCCTTTCGCTTTAGGAGGTCTATTGCAGGGTATTTGTGTAACTTTTTTACCCCGTTTAATTTATAAAGCCATTCCCTGCTGTTTCTATACACATTATCGGGGCTGTTAGGGCCGTAGAACCCTGCGATACCCTCATACCCATACTGACCTCCTAGAAAAGGGGGGCATCAGGGGAGGAAAGAGAGGTACATGGTAGGAAAAAGGGGCACATGGTAGGAAAGAGGGGCATCAGGGGAGGAAAAAGGGGCATGGGGCTGAAAGAGGGTACATGGTAGGAAAGAGGGGCATCAGGGGAATAATCTCTATAACTAGCATTGATTAGAAAACACAAACAAATGTGTTTTCAATTTTTGAATAATGGTTTCTTTTGTAACGTTGTGTTTATTACCGACGTACGATTTTATGGCTTGCCATCTTGCACTCCTACAAATTAAAAATTTAATCTCTTGAAGGGAAGCTTGGGAAGTGAACGAACATGTCTTATAGCTGCATGGACAGCAGGAAGGACTCTTACAGCCATCGATTTGATTGGGAACCCAATGCAAATGTATATCTAACCATCTCAGTATAGAAGGGGAGTATATATATAAAACTTAAAGTATATATACAAAGCAGCCATCGCTCGCATGGAAGAGGGTAGGGGGTCCAGTCAACAGCCTGGATTGGATTCAATGCATGTATAGACAACCTTTTTAGGAGGATTCCATGGATATTCTATAGATATTTTTATTATATTATTATTATTACAGCTTCTACTTCTATTAAATATATGTAGCCAAACGAAAGGACATCTATATTATTTGTATCCCTATTTTGTTCCTTCTTTCCCTGGCTGACGGGAACCGAACTGGGTACCTCTTCATCCCATGGGTGATGGTCCAGCTGAAGTCCATTCTGTGCTTGTTAAGGCAAACGCTCCACTGAAAACCAAACAGTAAATTAAAAATGAGGACACTTTTTTTTTTTTATTTTTTTTTTTAAAAGAATAATTTCAAGGTCGGCTTTGAAGGCTTATTTAGCTTCTTTTTGTTCTGTCCTGTTGCATTCCTTGTATCTTTTAAGAAAGATCCCGTCAAAGCTCTTCTTTGGATATTCCAGACAGGGATCAGACCCACAGAGCTGGACTTATGTTCGTAATTAGCATCAAGATTCTGATCCTTTTACTTCTAGGTCATAGGATTAAGCCCGGCCGTGACCGAAGTGACTAACGCATGTGATGTGAATGAGAAGAGTCTACGTTGGACTAGACTCTTGGACTAGGAGAAGTCATCTGTGTTCCCATGATGGTGGATTATGAAACAGAGGTTGAGACCTCTACAAAAAAGGGACCATTATAACGTTTTGTCATTATATCAGTGGGGAGGTATTAAAGCCTTAATATTTTTTTTCCGGCTCTATCCTTTTCATTGAAGAATAATGTAACAATGTTACAAGTGTGATACTTCAATCAAAAGAACGAGTGGTGGACGCATTTGTCTGTAATCGAGCTTGACATCTGCATTCAAGAACACACTTTGAGAGGCGCCGTAGGTGTGCCAAGTAAAAGATGGTTCTAATACCCAATATTCCACCAACCCGTCGGCAGCCAACCTCCGCGCAATCTCAAGGAGCAAAGATGGCCAGAGACCAAGCTCTCTGTTTCTGGTTTTGAAAATGAGCCTAAAGAATATACCGACGGCACTCCGGCAACAAAAAAGCCAGGGTGGACATATGACGTTATATATTAGAGAGTGATCATAGAAGAATGGACAGGAGAACAGAGAAGATGGAGGCTCCTGCCCAGGAATGCTCACATCTATAGGGATTAGCCTCGTACGTGTTTACGAGAAGTACATTATGCTAATCACTATGTTTACTAAATGGTTTTTTTTGCCATGTTTACTAAACAGCGCTATTCACCCGGACAGATTATGGTTTTATCAATGGAGTTCCTCCATCCTGTGGTTCATGTATTCTAATAATCTCACGGGGGAACTTCATTTGTGTTACATTAGGAAATAGTGGTGCTTGATTGTAGACATTTGGGGTTACTTTTGGACCTTCCTTTACACGAAAATATGGGAAAATGCGTTTCCAGAGGTAGATCAGAGGAGAGTTATGATAAGAGGTCATAGTCTTAAATGTGAGGGTTGATGGTTTGGATGCGATGGAAAGGAGTGTTACTTAGTTTAGAGGGTGGTTGATAAAAGGAACAGCCTTCCTACATATGTCGTAGAGGCTAATATAGTGAGTTTAACACGCAGGGGATAGACATACGGTTCCTGAATCTAAGATGAGACCAACGACTGATTAAGGTTTGAGTCTTTACAGCAGGGACATGTCTGGTTTCTACGATTACACCATCGTCGTCTTGCCTGCAACGCAGATCCTTGGTTTCTCTCGGCAGTGGAAGGGTAAACCGTCCAAACTAGCGTCAGTCCCAACTGCGCCTCTTATAATCGTTCCCACCTGTGCCCGCGGTTTGGGTGCGGAAAGATCGACAGTCACGCCACTTTGCAGACAGAAAGCGGCACATTAGTATTAGCCCAGGGCATGCATGAGAGGGAGAGAGAGAGAATGAGACAGAGGGTAAGAGAGAGATTATCCTGAGTGACAGTACTCAGGTCACCCCCTGCAGGCGATGGTTCTGACATATCCATCTTACAAAGCGCAGACCTCACATGATGCCTCCTGCATACTCACCCTGGCTTGGGGGGCGGCTAGCCGCTAGGCGACTGAGAGGGACAGAGATTAACCCTAAAACTGCCCAAAGGATTTATTCACCTGATAGAAGAAGTTCCGCAGTGAGAATCATTTCCAAAAGCAACAGTTCTTGGATAATCGGAAAGGTTCCTTTTCTTGAGCAGATGACATAATCTTCCCCTCCCTGGTGCTTTCAAAACAGATCGTTAATAAAGAATCCTGAATTATTAATAATGTAATGATTCAAGTTCACGTTACAAATATTTTAATAAATAATAAATGTTTAATGCAGACAACCCCTTTCCGGATATCTCAAAACCTTTGATCAATGCCTCTCGGGTCTCGGTCAAAATGATTATTATTATTTTTATTATTGTTATTTCCACAGAAATGCAAGACATTCTTATTATTTCTACTCGCACGACCTAAAGCACAGGATGAATTTTTTTTTTTTAAATTGGCTATTGAGATATTTCATGCTGTTGTTTTGTGTAGCCGACCATATAATTACAGGGGAACATTAAAAGGGACAGGTTAAGTAAAACTGTTGCTAGATTAAAATAATATTTCGTTATTATGGGTCAAAATACACCCAAATACTAGGGTGTCCATATCTGTCCATCCATCCTTTTTTTAGTGGTTGGAGAAAGTTTAACTCAACTACATTAAACATTGGGAGAGAGTAGATAGACTGGAGGGGTATTTACCCTCCAAATGCTTCACATTGACCCCTGTGAGATACCTCTTCATTCTCTAACTGTCTTTGTGACAAATTGCCCCACAGCCCTTATTATTGACCTACTTGTCTTACATCTTTCTTATTTGTAGGATTAGTAGAGTCTCAACGTTCATGGGGTCTTCTGAGTTCCCCCAAACTGCTTAGGCTTTCAGAATGCAGTCCGTGGTCCTCAAGATGGCTTTATTCGTTTGTGCCCTAGTTATCGAGTGGCCAGATGATGATTTCATCGCTTGAGGTCCAACCCATGAAAAATTCTGTAAGGTTCTCCATTCATCTTGTTCAATAATTCTCTATACGGATCTACAAAAATGACCTTATTAAGGCATTCTGCACATTGACTTCATACATTGTTTGAAGGTCTCTTTCTAACTTCGGTTTTGTAACTTTTATGCTTAAATTTGTTTGGGGCAACTTATGATGTCGTTCTTTTTGATACCTTAGCTGTCAACTAAGTTGTTTTTTTTCTTGGTGACATAATAAGGAACACTTTGAAAAGTGTCAAATAAATCAAGGAAGAGATTTAGGTAGAACAGAACAATCTTGCGTAATGGCGGCTAATGATAAATTCATTGAAATCATGAGTAATGTCTGTCAGACACAAGGCAAGTAAATCTTGGATTAATGGGGAACCTTCACAGCCATTAAAAGGAATGTATCATCCTATTTAGTGTCTTATCTCCCATTAAGTGCAAAAAAATAATGTTAAATCCTTTGGAAATAGTTGAAACTCCCCATGTTCTCCTTAATTTGCTTCTTGAGGACAACAACGTCTATTGGACAACTTTTTAAGCTGAATTCCTTTATCATCGATGGTTGACCAGGGTAAATGCTGTGAATATCTGGTTCCATTACTTGGAATGTTGCCGATAATTATTAAATTATCTAAAAAAAAAAATCACGTAGGATTGGAAAAGTTCACCTGTCCAAGACAACTATCAGTAGAGTCTTCATCGGGCTCAGAAGATCTCAAGTGGTGAATGACCACATCAAGCACAACTGAAGATTTTTTTGGGGGGTTGGACCATGGACAGAATAAGCTTTTTTTTTACCTAATTAAAATCAAATGTAGCTGTTTAATGAATTGAGCACTGAAGAAGAAGGTCTGCTCTTTTGTGCTTCAATAAACTATTTTTCTTCATTTGTAAAATTCTTATCTGCGGAAAAATGTTCGCAGCAGGAAGATATGGAAACGTGAAAAAAGATTTATCGCCTATTTAATATTAAAGCAGTGTGGTTTCAAGATCATTTCATTGAAGGTTGTGTTTGAACTTGTACATCGTTTTTTTTTTTTAAAGGGAAATAAAGACCGATTTTACTCGCAGCCTCAAAAATTCTCAAAACAAACTTCTAGAATCCGAAGATAATATATATAGCCGATGAGTGAAGTTTCCTAATCATTTGGCAACGTGGGCATAGACTCAGTTTGGTCACATGGAGATTGTGAAGAATATAGCTACTGATAATACGAAAACCACAAAGGAACCTTTTTGGGGGAGAAATGTAAACATTACAGGTGCTACATTAAGAGTGTCAGAATTTTTTCCACCCTGAAAAGCTTGTTTTTGGGTCGGCAGATGAAGTAAATGCCGTTCTCTAACGCTATTATCGCTTGGCTTTGTCCTTACTTTTATCGGCAGCCTACTGATGACATATCAAGGTCAACGCTTCATCCTCCATTCCAACCCTTTCTAGTCTGACAAATGCTAGAAATTAACCAAGACAACGTCCAAGACTTTACTATTTTTATCATGTCGAGGATTCATTGAGGATCGAAGATCATCTAAATTAAGGTTTCAAGCCGGTTTCTCAAACCTCCAAAAACATTAGTAAGCCCACCATTGTCCTTCCGAGGGGATCAGACTTTTGTAAGATGTTTTAAGAACGTGAAAAATCAACATTCCATCATTGAGAATATCTTTAAAAAAATGTGGAATCTTAACAAAAAAAAAAAAATGTTAACGTACAACAATTTCACGGTCTATGTTTCTTTTAAGTGACGGCTCCACGTTCATTTTTCAGATGTCGATGAGTCTAATTGGTGCAACAATCAACATTTTTTTTCATTAAACACAACTAATGGGTTTTTCAAAGTATTTTGGCCTTAAATACTCCCATTGAAAAATCAATCTTAAGAATTCCATGAGCTGGAGCAGTTGTGTTTACGGCAATCGTACAGAATACCTTACACTGTTTGTTGTTAAAAGTTAACCAAAAACACAAACTTCCTACCCAAAACAAAACTCTAGCCTACGGGGGTATAGACTTCATGGGGCTCCAGAGCTTAGGAGCAGGAGAGCCAGCTGGATGTGGTGTAAATACTGAATTTCTATATAGTTATTCGTTTCACTAAATTCTTCATGGTAAAGACGCGTCAAAATGAATAAGGATGAGATCACTTAAGATGGGTAGAAGTCAGCCGACCAGAAAATCAGTCAACAGAACTCGATGTAAAAGAGAAAAAAAACGCATTTTACAATTTGGAATGTTTTTATATTCATATTTTTAGAGCAGCAACAGCAGTATTTAGCGATTTTTCTACCGGCGGTACTGTATAGGACAGGGTTAGTCAGAGGTAGGTATGCAGACATTAGGGAAGTAAGCATAATAGCTTTAAACATTTGGAGGACTCAGTACCCCAGAACGTTAGATGTAATGTACGGAAGTTCACTGAACGTCAGGAGGTTAGTGGAACAGCCTCCCAGCAGAAGTGGTATAGGTGTAATACAGTGAGGGGATTTAAACATGCATGGGATAGACATACAGCTCCTGAATCTAAGATGAGAGCAACAAATGATATATCATAAAAAATCGGAAGACTAGATGGGCCAAACGGTTCGTAGCATCCCAAATAGCCGTGGTTATGTGATGATTAATATTTATTTATAACTGCATCCGATGAGCCCGTGGTGGGTATAATCTATGCTCAGGGGGTGTAGCGCTCTTGTGTGTGCCATCATATTCCGCAGCGCTGCACAAAGGGCATGGGATACACAAGTCATTGTGTTAAAGCTTAGTACAGATTTGCTGCCCATATCTTGTATGTTTCCAACAAAAATCTTCTTCTCTTAATCTCAACCTTTCCTTTGTCAAATAATCCAAGTAACAAACAATTTCATTTTCATTACTTTGTAAACTTGTTTTACCAAGACAGCTAGTTTTAATTCGGATTTCTTTTTTGGGGGTTAGTGCCATATAGTTAGTGCCATATTTTTCTAAATGCAGTAAATATATATATATATATATATATATATATATATATATATATATTATATATTATATTATAGTATTATTATTTATTAATATGTATTATTATTATTATGTGTTTATATCTATAATACATATTATTTATTAATATGTATTATTATTATTATTTATTTATATCTATTATAGTATTATTTATTAATATATATGTAGTATTACTATTTATTTTATATAAAGAAAAGATAATATATATATGTATTATTTATTAATATATTATTATGTATTTATATATATGTATAATAATTATTTATATATATATGTACAGTAATATATATATATATATATATATATATATATATATATATATAAAGCAATATTGATCCATTTGTCACCCAGTCTCACCTCCCCCCAAATGATTCCCATCTCCGGCTACTCTTCTGCATCATGAGAAGGCAGTTTAATCCTCCCTGCCCTTCAAAATGGGGCATTACGAGATTTGTTTAAAAGTCCCTTAATGGGTTTTTACAAGGAAGATGAGACGCAGCTCCATTCTACAAGCTGTCACATTATCCCGAGAGGAGATACCAGAACGTCAGGAGATGCTGCCGTTCCATAAATTACGCTCTCTCGCCTTTTTTTGTGTTCACTTCTTTTTTTTTTTTTGGGCTTATTGCATCAAACCTGTGGCAGGAGAGAGTGACAGGTAAACATTTTAGAGGACAGCGAGGCAGACAGAGGGTGACAAGTTGTTAAATCCTCCCACCTTGAAATTCCATATGAATGGCGTTTACTCTTACATTTTAAAGGAACCCTACAAAAGTGTATTTGTTTCAATGAACTAAGAAACAATGTACCTTGGGCAGGTTTTTTAATGCAGCTGCCCTAAACCCAATGCTAAAACTGCCCCATCTTCTTAATCCTCTACATTGTCTCTCTCCTGTATCCTGCGCAGGTGACCTTCCACCCCCTCGATCAATATACATCTCAATCAGGACTGGACTGGCGATGTGGAGGCGGTCCTGGCACGTTAAGACCAGTGGCCGTCTGATGATGTAGATTTGATATGTGAGGCCGTACCCTATGGAAAGGCTATGATTATTAGATTTAAGATAATGTCCAACCTCTTACCTCATGGATGGAGGATAGCTGCAGGGATGAGGTCATATGGATGGGGACCCTTGGTTTTCAGGGTCAGAGGCTTAGCTGTAACTTAAGGAAGTTTGTAAAACTTCTAAGATGAGACCAACGACCAATGATTAAGGTTTGAGTCTTTACAGCAGGAGAAACGGGCAACTAGACGGGCCGAATAGGGCTGATCTGCCAGCAAAATCAATGTTTCTAACAGAATTCAGAAACATGAATTTGGTTCCCAGGATATAGCACTTAAAACATGGAATTCTACACAGAAGATAAATTCCTTGAGGCTCTGTATATCGGTAAATAGGATTATAACATTTGTCTAATTATAGACTCTATAATGGACACCCTAGAAGGACCTGAGCTTGGACCTACAACGTTTAATGACCAAAGAAAATCATTCTAAAATAAGGTCCACTAAATGGTTACGCTTCAGCTGAAGATCAACGTTGATGCCACCCCAGTGCTACGGTGTGGAGTAGATTGTGAAACGCTAACGCTCTACGTCCCTATCCATCTCATAGAATGTTGTGTAAATAAATCGGAAGATCATCATCATGATTATTTTGACCAAATGTTCTAAGTGTCCCAGATGACACCATCAACATCTGATAAGATCACCTGCCCAGATATATAACTCCATTAATTTTATTATTATTATAATTATTATTATTGTTATTATTATCTGAGCCTTAAAGTGATATATGATATAACTGGATTTTCCCCCATAGATGGACGTAGAATAGATACATTTATTTCTACGTCACAGAGAAGAAGTGGCCATCAAGTTTAAACTCATCTTTCTTCCGATCCATAAACTCCTTTTTGTGCTCCACACACCTTCCCCAAAAAACTTTGTTTGGGTGCGAGGCTCAAAGTAATGGCAGGGGTGTTCCTGCCCTGGAGATACCTTAGTGGGTCGAAGCTTTTGCGGTTTGGTTTCCAACCCATTAAATGTTACGCAGTGCGGATAATTACGTGAAATAAGGAGATTAAGTGATTACTGGGTGGGAGAACCTTATAAATCAGAAGTTTGAAGAAGTGTCAGTTCTTCTGTCGGGGGAACCGTGAGAATGACATATTTTAATTTGTAAAATAGAGTCGAAAGGCAGGTAGGGAGACCCCCTTTAGGAGGTGGTCTGGAAGAAGGAGGAAGGTCTACAGTTTTTTTTCCTTTTGTGTTAAAGATAAATTATTATATTTTTGCCCAAGTACAGGTATATTTTGTTGCACATTATGCAATGCATTTTTTAAAAAAGTCCTTATTTAACTCTACAGAAGGTCATCGGTTAAACCTTGGGATTATGGGACTTTGGGACGATTTCCATATAATGCAAGAGTTTTGACGTAAGAAAACACTAAGGTTGCCAGGAAACATTAAACTGGGCAACTGGCGGACTGCTGTCTCAGGGGTACTGCGTGGGAAATACTAAAGTCTATGGTAGTCCAGCAGCTATAGTACTGGAATAGCAGAGACTGCACAGGTATAGCAGAGACTGCACAGGTATAGCAGAGACTGTACAGGAATATTAGAGAATGCCCAGGTCTAGCAGAGGCTATCTTGGAATAGCACAGCCTGTAGTGGAATAACAGAGACTGCATAGGTGTAGCAAAGAATTTGGGTTAGAAAGGCACGTTTACGTATCAGTGATCTCCAGGTCACTCTAAATGGCAGCAGGTTACCCTCAGTCCAGCCCAGACCAGATCTATAATTGGCATTCCATCCAAAATCTAGGGCAGTGATACCCCCAGCTGAGCTTTTGGACGTTGCCCATTATTTTACAGCATGTTGCATACCTCTGTTACCCTAAAGGGTTAAGTCAACCCACAGCATCTTTTGGACACAAGATCATCAGTCGGTTTTTGATGGAAAGACCCTCACTTTCTTACGGTAATTGGCGTGGATAACATGAAGGCGACATCCTGATCGGGTCTCCTCCCTGCGCCGGGACATTAATAATCTGGGAGGAATTTTGATGAGGCTCTTGGAATTTTCCGCAGTGCATTCCTTTCCCAGAGAAAGGAATGACTCGTCCAGCACGTGAATCCAAACGGATGGACACTGATTTGCCCCTCATCTCTGACGGTGGGAACACCACCAGGCATGTGAAAGGGTTAATGGGTCAGACCACAGTAGGAATTCTGCCTTGTGCCCTAAAAAAGCAGAGGAAATGAACAGGACATAATGTTTGATCTTTGTCCCCCAACCTTCACCCTCTGCCCATTTCTTCTCTTCCGCCAAACCACCTGCCTTTCTCAATAGTCCAATGTTTCTTCCGCTATGCCTTTTGTTGTTGACCCTCTGTAGGGTAGGACCTGTGCAAACACTCTTGGCTATCCAACCATTTATGAAAGACAATTCCTATGATCTTCCACTTTCTATAATTTAACAGCTATTCATATGTTCCTCCACTAACCAGCGAAACCATTGGG
Source organism: Spea hammondii (assembly GCA_029215755.1). Taxonomy (NCBI): domain Eukaryota; kingdom Metazoa; phylum Chordata; class Amphibia; order Anura; family Pelobatidae; genus Spea; species Spea hammondii. The sequence goes on from JARDYJ010000013.1 coordinate 23,692,353, forward strand.
TTGACGTGACATCATTCGATGATGGAAGCCCAGCCAAAAGACCCGGTCCAATACAGAGCCTTATCCATGAATCTAACAAAGATAAATTACAGCTTCTATGATTTCTGACCATCCGTTGCTAAACAACTCTATGCTTGTTCTGGATGATGAGACTTGTATTTCATTAGCAGATGGCGAGCCATGGATAGCAAGTGCCCCGGGGTCATGTTCACTAAACTCATTAAAATGGAGAAAACCATTATCCTTGTTTCCCAACCTCTATTTCTTCGTACTCTCTCTTTTCTCTCCACCCATCTTCTTTTTTGTCTATATTTCTACCTCCTTTCTCATTCACTCACTTGCCTACGTTTCATGCCCCAGGATAGACACGTGTACAGGTTCACGTACACACACATGTAGACGCATGTCGTATCTACCAACGTTTCAAAGATTTATTTTAGGGAACGTGAAGGCATGCTCAGCCAAGGGGTTCATCAACACTTTTAGGTAGCAATTCAGAGCTCCTAGAAAAGAGGGCATCAGGGATTTGGGACCCAAATAGGGACTGCCTCTCCTAACCAGGGACACTCGGGGTGTATGGTATGTTCAAACGCACTCCTATTCCCATGGATAAAATCATACTAACTAATAAGTACATACACTGTAGCTGAAAACCATGCGTGACGCTGATACACATGCAAGTAATTATTTGACCCTTAACGACTGCCCCTCAGCTCTTTCTAGTCCCCGGCAGCAGGTGCGTTGGGTTTGTCCAGACAGGAAATTGAATTTTTAAATTGCGATAACGAAGGGGAGATAGCATGGGACAAAGCACGATAAAAGGCTTTCACTTGTCCTGTATGGGCTACTTATTAAACCACATAACCTACGGAACGCTTCCAGTGCTTTCCATTCCAGAACAACGGAAGGGAAATAGCTCAGGTATCCACAACCAGCGTGCCGTCGGCTTCGTGGTTAAAATTTTCAACTTGTGAACGTTTCTTATTTCTACCTATTGAATGTGTTAACACCTAGAGGACCATATATATATATATATATATTAATATATATATCAGAGTAAATCACAATCTTTGTCAGGGTACGTATGGACGGCTCCTAAATTAGCATATTGCTACATTTCATCCACAATTATAGCTGTTGTTTGCCCACAAAAAAAAAAGACACCAAGGAACATGAAAAGCTCTGCGACAGGCAACAAAACTAAAGTAATGGAAAATCTCGGCTGTGAAGACAGACTTTACCGGTTGGGTTTGTTGAATTTTAAGAAAAGATACCTAAGTAGGGATATGGTTACTCCATCCAAGTATATTCAAGGAAAATACAAAGATCTGTTGGGTAGATCAAGAGATGCGCTTACTTGGGTTGAACTTGATGGACCTAACATGATCTAAATAAAATTGAAACCTAAACTTGGCCATTTATATAGGAGACAAACTTTAAAAGGTGAAATAAAACATTGACTGATCCTAGATTCATCTGAGCAAAAAGGCTACCGGGTCAATTCAGTTTGGGTCATTTCTCATTGTTATGGCCTCAGCTTTTTCATTGATGTCCCAAGAGCACCTTGGTCCGATGCATGTTGAGGACATCCTGTGAGTCTGTAGCCAGCTGCGACCTTTGCCAGGTTGTCCCTAACGGGAAATGGATTTGTCCTCCTGGTGTTATTCTGCTAAAACCCCCACTGATCCGAATCATTCAGGTGTCAATATATTTGGAAACCGAGGTTAGAGCCATGAAGCCATCACAAAAGCACGTAGCGATGGATTCATGTAACGACTTCCGCATCGTAACAATAAAAGGATCTCATTTTTTTAGAACGTTTTAGGGTTCCAAAGATCTTCTAACGTAAAACCCCGTAAACACCCGGCAGACAGCGAGTTAACGCAGCTGTTATCGCAGACAATGTTAGGGAAGGAAAGTATGGACGATATTTTGGCTGGTTCTCAAACGAGTTCTTTTGAATCAAATAATTCATTGTTGAGACATAAAATGTTTCAGGAAATAGACCAGAGAGAGACGGTGAATAATATATTATTGAGCCGCAGCTGCCTAAAGAGAGAGTGAGATCTCATGCCCGACGTAGTAAACAGAGGACTAACCCTCCTCGTGTCTGATACGGTATGTGTTCCGATCAGCTGTCTCCATGATTAAAGAGGGACAGTCGCCATCTTTGAATGCATTTATAAAACAATCTGTAGATTTTGGCAGTGCTGGATATTGGGGTGTAAATTGGCCCTGGCTCTTTAAGACCAGGGGATGATTAAAAGAAACATAGAATTTGCCAGCAGATTGGCCCCATCTAGTTGCCCGTGTCTCCTGCTGTAAAGACTCAAGCTTTAATCAGTCGTTGGTCTTGTCTTAGATTCAGGAGCCGTATGTCTATGCCATGCATGTTTAACTCCCCTCACTGTATTACCCTCTACCACTTCTGCTGAGAGGCTGTTCCATTTTTCTACCACCCTCTCAGTAAAGTAATGATGTACGTGTGGACTATTTTACTCAAGGAACCTGAGATCAGTGGCAAACTGTTTGTTGCCAGTTTCCAACACATACGCTCTCTAAGACCCTGCTGATGGCCGAGGACACTATACGATTTATCTCTACATCTACTAAGTAAATATGCAAGGTCACCATCAGCACCTTTGTTTACATTTAAACTTTCAGAAACGGACGTTGAAAGCCAGGCATCCCTGATCTATGAAGGTCTACTTCATAGTGCTTGGCCTTCAACAGCCGCAATTTGTCGTCAACCTCCTCCTACTTCTGTTAATTTAACAGATCTGAGGAAATAAAGAACAATCAGCAGAACATACAGTCAATGTACGGTTTCATTCCATTGTTTTTACACGTGGGTGCATCACGGGAACGGGTGAAGGAGGCACATTAGAGAGGCAACCAAGGACCGAGAGGCTGAGGAGAGTCAGAGATTGGAGTCTTATCCTTTCACTGGCCCTACCTTATTAGTATTGCGACTTTGGGTCACCCATTGTGCATACAACTTGTTGGAAGTTATGTTGTAAATGTAACAAAATATTCCTTTTCAGGAAATTTCCGCATTGGGGAAAAGATCAGTTTAGGGGAGGACCAAGCCCAGTGATCCGCTAAAATAGGAGCTATTTATAAAGCAAAGTAGTTGCACCCAGAGAGTATGGTGTAGAAGTCCTGAAGGTTGATCGCCTAAGAGGTCCACTTGGCCAAGAACGTATGATCTACCTTTGCCTCCCTTATGTCCTGTGATGTCTGCATTAACACTTTGGTGATATTGTGATGTTGGTTGATATGTTTGGAACCTTTTAGATCAGCTAAACCCGAGTCTCTTCAAACATTAACCCAATAGACCATGACGTGGATTTTATTGTACTGACTCTCGAATGGTGGCAACCAAATGGTACTTGTGACGGAACCCTCCATCCCCATGGTGCACTACTATGTTGTCCCCCCCCCCTTCCCCCCAGTTCCACCACTACAGATATTTACCCCAGCCAAACCTTGGAACTGATTCGGGTCCGGAAATAGATAGTTGAGGTTGGGACCCCATTTTATTGTTAATCCCGTTACTGCCCCTGTTTGTCTCTGGGAGGCAGATTAAGGGGGAGGTTTGTACCCCAATATCTTGTTTTATGTTAGTGTGTGTTTCGCTGGACATATCCAGCCCTGTGTGTGAGAAATACATCAGTCTGCATTTTGGTTTATACCCTACACTGAGTCTTGGCTAGTGACTGGGGAACCGGGGAAAGAGCGTGTGTCCCAGGCTAAGGGAGCGCAAGTCAGCAGAGGTAGTCAGTCGGACTATTCAGCTCCGTGACAGTACTAATAACAGTCCTTATGGAAACCATAACTTATACTAGGAATTAAGTCACCTGTATTCAAGCAGGGATTCCAGCTGTGATATAGCGGGGAGAAAAGCACCAATCAGGATATCATTAAATCTGTACATTGTAAAGCGTCACCGTAACCTCATTTCCTTCCATAATGGAACTTTGCCCTTCGTCCATTACATTATAGACAACCTGGACGTATATCGATATATGGGGGGGAAAAAACCTCCGCAAAATATATATTTTAAAAAATGTATTTTTTATTGCTGAGCCATTTATAAACAGGTTATAAGTGCAGTAATTCCTATATACAGAGTGGCAACAATTATAAATATATCCTGTGGAACAGATTGTTATATACAGCTCTCTAAAGCACATAGCAGGCAACGAGCGTCTTGATACAGCATCTATCCCACTGCGACTTTAAATAACTTAAATATCCTTAACGTTAATCTTTCTTAAATGCTGTACACGTGAGGTAGAAAATATAAGGGAAAAAAAGGTTAAAAAAAAACCCAATTACACCATTTTTTGTTCAATCCTCTGAGCAACTCGTGGACTCGAGAGACGTTAAGTCATAATAAATTGTTTCATTAATAATTCATTGTTCGATGTGGTGAATTAGAATTCGCATTTTTGTTTTGTTGTTTCTCTGTTGTAACGGATATCCGGAGCTCGGTTATTTACAAACGACGGGATTTTATCCTCGTTCAAAGTGTATTATATATAAAAAAAAAATGTTTAAATAAATTCAACAGAACATAAAGCATTTTCTTTGTTATCTATTTTCAAGAGGGGGTTTAATGTATTTTATTTATAGATGTAACCCTTCGTTTTAATTATGTTTTGGGCACATGAAGGTTCCCTCCCCACATCCTCTTTTCCGAATGAGATACAAAGATGGAATATGAGCAGCCGGTTGGACTTTTTTCGCCCCAATGAATGAAAATTAGATGTGTATTTGTACTGGGACGGACAAAAAAAAATGGTCGCTCTCACAGCTCTAGAGAAAGCTGAGTACCGGTAAGACATACTAAAGTACCGAGACAAAGTTAGCCGTACCCAGAACATGAGTTTTTTAAGGGAATTCCTCTATTTCACCAAAAGCAACCAACCCATAATATTAGATGGTGGTGGTAAACGACCCGTTGGTGGTCTTTCCATGAACGATATTCCTTTGACACCCGGTCTACAACAAGACTTTTCGCTCGGGTTATTGTCCCTTCCAGAATAACTCATGCCGGTAACTGGTAAGCGTGTGATATGCAGGGTGGACTTTTAGCCGTATTGTCTGCCTAGCGCTAGCCGACATCTAGCTAAGTAAATATGAAGCTTCTATATAAATGTTAGAGTTAGTGGTGAGGTCATGCAGAGGACTCTCGGCGGTGGTGATAAAGCGAAGAACATGAATACGCCTGGCATAAATATTAGGAATTATCTATTAAACATTTAAATAAAGAGTGTTTGTGGATCTGTGGGTGGTGTCGGTAACTTGGGGACGGATCGACCAACGATCTTATGGAGTTCGTTCTTTACGCCGTTTTTCCTGTGGATTTTTCCCCAAGGACGAGAAGAAAACAGCCAACAGACGCGTTTTGGTGAACTATAACAAAATGCCCTGTTAGGGATTTTTTGTTGTAAAGTATTGTTCTTATTGTATTGGGGGCTTTGGACTAAGACCTCTTGCACCAGTTTTGGATGGTTGCCCGACTTATAGCTTGTGAAGCAGAGGCTGTGATAGTTTATAAGCGTTTGCTCATCTAAGAATACGGTGAGACGGCGGCTTCCGCGGACGGAGCCATGTGTTTTATTTGTGGTCTTGAGCCAAGTCCTTTCTTGGTTTGGATGGATGAGGCTGCTCCACAGAATAGCAAAGCAGGGAGAGATATTTTTTTGTCTCGAGGGGAATCAAAACGTGGTTTTATGGTAGATCAGGCAGTCAAAGCTCAGAAGGGTAAGTGCCTTAATATCCTGGTACATGACATGTTTCTTTTAGAACAGTCAACTTGTATGTACCACTAACTGGTAGAGTCCCTCATACAGTCCCCCTCACCCACCCATTGCAGAGACGTTAGTCCTCCATGCGCCTCGGTTCCTCTGCTTTGATTCACTGCTTGCAGGTGTACGTGTCTTGTTGCTGGACGCACTTTTGGCACTCCACGTGGCAGCACCAATGCACCTGACAATGGCAGGAAAAGGTGACCATCCGGGTTTGCGTGTTGTACCCTCGCCCACAGCACACGCTGTCACACGTGGTCTCCCGTGAGCACACCCTCCCGGCCGTGCCAGGAGAAAAGCGACTGGGCCGACAGAAGCTCGGAGATTCCTCCAGGTAAACCAAATCACTGGAACGGGGCGAGCGGCCAGCAAACGAGTGTCCCAAAGACTCGTGGCCCCCCACTGCCTCGTTGGTGGCTCCTAGAACCTTGACCGCAGTCTCATACTTGGCCTTGAGCAGCGCTCCTGTGTCGTGGAAGGGGGAGAGCTGTTTCCAACAAGTACGGACAGCACAAGAGCCAGACACTCCGTGACATTTACAGGTTGTCTTTAATCCACTCTTTACCGCCTGGTCATAAAATAATAAACACATTGATGTTACTACAGCTGAATGGATTTTTTTTTTTCAAAAAAAACATTTTGTCTAACTTTCAATGTTCTGAAGCAGAGAACCTCGCACCCAATGAGAAACTCATTAACCTTTTGGACCACATACTCAGCGCCATGTAACAGAAACATTATAAAGGTTAAGGGTAATATTATAATTTATCGATATTACTGATAATAATAGGTTAAGGTGAATCATAGCAGAGACTCAAAATATGTAATTGTTACATATAATATCTAAAGAAGAGATCCTAAACTATGAAAGAAGAAATATATCCTTTAATTTTTATCCCCCCCCCCCCTCAAAAAAAGGAAACAACAATGAAAATGAAATTCTAAATAAGTTGTTTTTGGTAAAACATTTTAGTGTAACGTCTTTTTTCTTTTTAAAAAGCGACGAAATATTTTTTTACCCATATGTCATATTTTTTTTTTAAATTATTTTAAAAAATTATATTAAATTAATTAAACGCGTTTTTGAAGGCTTCACATGACAAGGAATGAGGGGAATGTTTTCTAGACCCTACCAAGGTTGAGTCGCTTCACATATCCACCCTCTTCAAACCCAATTAAACCCAACCTATCCAAGGACACCACCTCAAATCCACATCATCATTCAATCGTCATTCACGAAACAATCTCCACGCGGCACACAGCCTCCTTTGTCATTTGCAGGTGCCTCTTACCTTGATGCCAGCGTTGGTGTTATGCAGATCCACCTTGGCTCTGGTGTCTCTGCCTCCTTTCCTCTGGCCCAGGAAGTTCTGGAGGAACCGAGTACTGTGTCTTAGGTTGTCTCCGCAAACCCCCCACTGCCAGGCCCTCTGGCTCTCCAGGCCGGGAGAATCATCACAAGTGCAACGCTCCATGCGTCCAGCACTGCAAGCCTTGGCCAAAGAATGCGTCAACGCGGCCGCCGACATTGCGTATAGAAACGAGGTCTCTTTAAAGCCTGCGGGAGGAACAGACGTAGATGTATATTGAGGATAATGGAGTCTATGACTGCTATCATGTACATGCAATGCTCGTCTAGAGTCGACATGTTTAAAAACTCACTCTCACCAGTTGTAGAGCCTCCTAAAAAATCTTCGACAAAATGTAAACATTGTTACCATATTCAGCATCATTCCATTTAGAAGCCTAATGTGTGATAATGCGATTCACATGTTTATGAAGAGCTTGATATATTTTAAGGATGGATTTAGTTATATGGACGGAAATGTAACAATGTTTGGTTCTAAAGCCTGTTATCAAAATGGACAATTGTAATTTTAACGTTAAGATGACCAATGGGTCCTCACAGCCGTAAACTGTTTAATTGTCCTGCTGTTTGGAGATCTCACCTTTTTTCAGAAGGCTCCCCCGTCCTTGTAGACTGCAGTTCCAACGTTCGCTCCGCAACTGGTATTGGCACTCCACAATCCCCAAACGAACGGCCTCCTTAAGAGATTCGGCCAGCCCGGGCTCCTTGCGGCAAAGCCTCCTCTGCCGTCGGGTGAGAGGCAGCAGGTCACACTGTTTGAGATGGGGTCGTATGTGACCACCGGCAATCACAGGCGATGGGGACGTATAATGGGAGAGAGACTCCTTGCTGGTCAGACTGTGGAAATACAGAGAGGGCATAGAGTAATATGGTTAGATCCCTTATAAAAACTGGTCACAAAGTCTCCAGAGGTTTCATATGATAACTAACAGGAATAAAGAAACCACCAAAATTCCAGGAAGGAGAAAATTTGCTCTATTGTTTCACAATACATTCCGTGCTAGGTGGTGGTGATCGGCTACCGGTGTTCTCTATACTAATCTAGGATAGGGGAATAGACCTCAATCAACATTCTGTGTTATGACATCATTACGATTTTTTTTTAAAAGTACAAATTAATTAAAATTATTAGCAGTGTTCTAAGAGTTACAAGGAGTCCGTGTGTAATGTCTATCGATATTTCGACCAAAATAAAATATTTATTTCTGTGCATAAACGTAAACCTTCTTTAACTATTAAAACACGTGGGTTAGAGACATGTAGGTGACAGCTGAGACATGAATTACATGTAAAAAAAAAAAAAAAACCCTAAAAATCTGAAAGAATTTTAGATTTTCCAAAAACCCAGTATTACCAATATACTCAGACTTATTATTTTCTATTGATATTTGAAATTGATATATACAAGAGGGCTTGAGACCATGGCCCACAACACAAACAAAAAAAATTGTAAATATAAAAACTAAAAGCACATTAAATTAACAAAATTAAAAAAAAATATATTACATTTTCCTTTTTTTATTATAAATAAATCATATAAAGTTTTATTATTGAGCAGCAAATAAATGTAGATTTTATATGTGATATTTTATAATCAACCTTCCTCGCCTTTAAAAATTCGAAAAAAAGTGACTGATCTTACCTAAAAAAAAAAAAAAATATGAGAAGGGCAGTAGGTTTGTAAGAGGGGTGAGTTAACTAAAAAGCAAAATTTTAGGGCAGAAATTCAAGAGGAAAAAAATGTTTTTTGAAAAGGAAGCTTTAGGAATTTTAACTGCCAACCTTTCACCTCTTAGCAAATCGCTCTAAATGACACTAAATGTACGATGTGGTTTACAGTAAACCCCCATAAATGAATTAAGCAATAAATATACATTAACAGTACATCTGGAAAGTATAGAGTCCAAGTCGGGACTCGAGGGAGATAGAACCCGTGAAATCACAAGAAAGAACAAACAATATTTGAACGTGACAGCTTACACATGTAAATTCAGGTTTATAGATGCTGCACAAATATAAAAATACCCCATAAAGAATAAGGCATTTTGATCAAAGCTAAAAAAAAAAAAAATTAAAAACATCATATTTTTAGATAAATCACAAAAAAGCGTAAGGGGATTTTTTTTTCTCAATTTTAAAAATCTGTAAGGCTTGAATGTTTCCTTAATTGTTTATCATGTGTATTCATATTTAATCAAAAAATTACAGAGAACATATATATATTAAAAAAAGTGCACGTTTAAAAACTAAAAAAACATTTAGCTTTTTTAAAAAAAAAATATTGAATAAGAGGAGGACTTTCTTTTTGGAAACCTGATTTTTTTAAGCTATTTTTTAATCCCACCAACATTACAATCATTATATAACCACTAACACATATACGTGCTGGACATTAAGAATGATTTATAATAATAATAATAATATTAATTATTATTATTATTATTATATATAAATCTGATTTTGGGATTTTACAACTGGTAATTCAAAAGTATGATCAACTTTAACCAAGGGACTACTAGTACCTAAATGGGGAGGAATAAATATTTTTTTCAGATAATAACCTTCTATATACAGGTTTTATCTCAATTTTGCAGGTTTAATACAGCTCCAGATTTTAACCATAGAAACATACAATTTTACGTCTAGTCTGCCCTTTTTTCCTGCTGTTTAAAACCTTAATCAGTCGTTGGTCTCGTCTTAGATTCAGGAGCCGTATGTCTATCCCATGCATGTTTAAATCCCCTCACTGTATTACCCTCTACCACTTCTGCTGGGATGCTGTTCCACTTATCTACCACTTCTGCTGGGATGCTGTTCCACTTATCTACCACCTCCTGCTGATCCTCTAGTTTTAGATTATGGCCTCTTGTTCCAACATTTCTCCTCTTTTGAAATAAAATTCCCTCCTGTCCTTTGTTAAATCCCTTTATATATTTAAATGTTTTTATCCCGTCTCTTCTCTCCCCCAAGCCGGACATATCAAAAACCATAGTCTGCAAAATAACAATTCTTAGAAAGGGCGAAGATAGACAGACAGGACGCAGGAAAAGAGAGAAAATACTAGAAATGGAGGGGGTGTATTAACCCTTAAAGGCCCAAAAGGCTGAACGCTCTACTGCGCATTGGAAAGCAATAAGCTTCTGACCTCCAACGAGTTGAAAGAAATGGGAAAAAGGTAGAGATCAGTAAACGTGAAAACAGGAAGAGGAAATTAGTGTGAAAAAAAGTATTCATAAAAAAATAACATTGTCTTTTCTAGATGGATAAACCACTTTAATTACGTTACCAGGGCCATCAATTTTATTTTTTAATTAAAAATATTGTAAAGGAAAACATTTTTCATCACATTCAGTTTACCAAGCAACCCCCAAAATATTATTTTTATTATTAGTAGTAGTATTTTGCATATATTTTGAAAATATATTATTATTATTATTAGTAGTAGTAGTAGTAGTAGTATTTTGTATATATTATAAAAATATATTATTATTATTAGTAGTATTTTGTATATATTATAAAAATATATTATTATTATTATTACTAGTATTATTATTCTCCCCAAAAACTATCTTTACAAATATCTGCAACATTATCTGCTTGGATTACCATTTATAAGAGAAAATTCCCAGTTTGTCTTTAAGAATATGTAATTTATCCCGGTGATACAGAGCTAACCGGATTAAACTGGATTATGTGCCTTTCACTGCAAAGTTTTTAACTATTTTACGCTCCTTACAAGAGATATATTTTACCCCATTAAAAAAAGCCACACAATGCATTAAAACCAAAGTAATCTATATAGGTTTACAGTATCTATATACGTTAATTCCCTGGGAATTATTGAAATCACCTTTATTATCAGCTAGGTATTAACTTCAGAGTGCTGATTTTATATATATATATATATATATATATATATATATATATATATATACTAATAATTTTAACAAGTGATGTACATTTTATTCTAAGACTGCATTTGTGTCAACAACACATTTTATATAAAGGACAATATTAACAACTTCAAAAAACTAATAAAGGTGCTAATTGCAATATTTTGATTATATTAAAAAAATAATGATGTATTTTTAAGGATTAATAAGAGAAAATATGTAAAAAAAATTATAAATGCAACACATAGATTATAATACAATATTAAAAATATATATTTTAAGTGTCATTGAGAGGCAATATATATAAAAATAATGTATTAACATGCTTAATGCCGTACATAGACTATAAAAAAATATTAACATTTATTAAAAATATTGATGAAAGCCAAAAATACATTACTGTGTCTGCAAATAATATCCACATGCTGTATTATATATATATATATATATATATATATTTAATATAATATTTTTTATATATTTACCTATTTGTTATTAAACTAAATGCTTTATTTATATGTATGAGTTTATTATTTTAATGAATTTATAGAAATTTAAAATGTTCTGCAATTGATGAATTTTTGACCCATATAACATTATGTCCATGCTATAATGCCATAGTGCCATCTGTTTTTTTGAGGAGGAATAACTATTTCTCTATGTTGTATAATTCTGATTATTAATCCTGGTGTGTGCCATGTGATACAGATGAAAGGATGGGGTGCCTAATCTCACAGAGATAATCTCTTAATTGAATATCTTTTGATCACAATCTGAAAATGTATTTATCATGACAGGCTATGGAGTATGAAGTACAGGAATGAGAGGATGGTGTGAAAGGAAAAAGATGAGTTTGGAAGACAAGGGAACAGGGAAGAGAGACAAAATTTTTGAAGATACTGAAATAATAAAAACCTGAAATAAATGTTTTTTTAAAGAAAAGAAATAATAATTCTACCCCAAATTATGGAAAAATAGATAAAAACTAGTAGAAAGGGGAAAAAAACATGTTGAAGTTAATTAAATCTACTCTATCGTGAATGTAGGGGGTGGGAAGGAGCGAAAGGAGAGAAAATTGATGAGAATGTGTGATCAAAGCAGACAGATCATCTGATTACTGAGATTTAACAACAAGGTATGCAAAGAATAAAGGAACAAAGAGACAGGTAAAGGGCAGAAAAAATGGTGAAATCGACAGAAAATGGAGATAACATGTGGCTGAGACAGGGTTAAGGCATAGGATAAGAAAAAGAGAAACATTAGGGAAAATATAAATTAGGAGAAAAATAATAATGTATATATATGGGGTAAAGAGCGCAGAAGCTGGTGTGAAGAGTGAGGTGGAGAGGTGATATAGGGTAAAAAAATTTAATATCTGACCCAAAGTAGGAGTCCGCAGGCTGTGGCAGGAGGTAGAGGCACAGGGCTGCCAGGGGTAGGTAGAGGCCGGCTGGCATTGTGCACACCCGGCTCTGCTCCTCATGTCTCTCCCTGCAGCTGATCACTGCCCTTCCACTCCCGCTCCCAGGGTTTAAAGGGACTGGACACGCCTCGCTGCTGATTGGCTGGCTGCTGACACACCTTTGCAATCATTGGTCACCTTAAAAAGGTGTACCCAGGGAAAGGGGGGCTGCTTGGACTTCACCTGGAGCAGCCTCAGGGATGGAAGTTGATTGATGGGAGGGCAGCAATTAACCCATTCACTGACTTGGTAATGTTACACACATGTCACAACATGCCAGTGCAATGTAACATGTCATCTGACACACTGTGACCGGCTTGGTCACAAGGGGATTCATGCATTGCATACAAACACATTACAAAGAGGTGCCCCAGACCTGTGGAAAGGGTAAAATGGTCAATAATTGTTTGTAAATGTTCTGATGATTCTATATATATTGATCAATCCAGTTATTGGTCATTGGTGCTGAAATCACTCGCTTGCAGTCATCAAGAGATAAAAAGGGCATAGGACCCATCAACACAGTATATTAAAATATAGTTAGAATACAAAATAAAGACGTCAAAAGGTGGCTACATAAAAAAAGATTCCAATGATTGAGACTTGGAATAGATCCAGATATGCTGTCAATGCTGCATAAAACCATTGGTTAAATGTACACGTTTGTGTTGAACTGCAAGCCAAATAAACAAAAAGGGCCTCTGGTAGTGGCCCAGAATGTTCAATTAGGGCAGCCCATTGGGGCAATCCCTCCCTGCTGCCATTGCCATCCTTCCCTGGCTATGGTGCCATTAAGTTCGTACGCAACATCAAAAGACAACTACAACAGTTACAGAGACTGATGCTGCCGCCGGCAACAGTACTCAAAGATAGCCACTAGAGGGAGACATAGCTCAGTTGTGCTTTGTATAATAGTTACAGAGACTGATGCTGCAGCCGGGAACAGTGCCCAAAGATAGCCACTAGAGGGAGACATAGCTCAGTTGTGCTTTGTATAGTTGGATCTCTGCAGCTTCAGGTGGGATTTAATGTGTCCAAGTGGTTGTTGTGATGGATGTGCATTAAAATATCTGCAAAACACATATAATAATCAATATTAGAATGTATGTGTGCTTATTCCTGTATTTGGCAGTAAGTCACTACTATTGCCCTTTTACCTGCTTCCATATTACCTTTGTCTTATTCCGCTAAGGTTCTATAACATATATGTTTCTGACAAGGTGGCATTCTGCAAAAAATATTATAGAACATTCAGATTTCTTGTCTTAAACAGCCTATACAATACACATAGAAATATTACTTTAATCATCAGCTATATTTCCCCTTTGCACGAGGTGGATGGGAATGAGCTATTAGTGTTAAGGATATTTTCAGTAACACACATTTTAGATCTAGCGATGTCACTTATTAATTTATATATACATGGGTGGTAAGAAGCGCCATGTAAATTGTTGGCAAATGTATTTGTTATACAAATAAAGGATAATAATAATAATAATAAAATAATAAAAGTTTGTACAGTTGCCACAAGAGGGCAGTGTATACAATGAAATCTCAATGTCTCATCTACACCCCAAAAGGCAACATTGGGATGCCTGGGGCATGGAGACCATGTCTCCTGCATTAGAGATGCAACTGCAGATCATTTCACTATCATTTACTATCCATAAAAGAGATCAGCGGAATATCACTCCATTTAATGTCCGTATCAGAGGTCTGCAGGCCAGAGTGCTATTTAATGTCTGTATCAGAGGTCTGCAAGTCAGTGCTCCATTAAAAGTCTGTGTCACAGGTCTGCAGGGCATTGTTTTTTTTATTGTCTGTATCAGAGGTCTGCAGGTCAGTGCCCCATTTGATGTTTATCTCATATTTTCCCTTTAGTAATCCCGTGACCAATAATTTTCTGTATCATCCAGGCTTGGGTGGGTTTGTAATGAGTTTAGGGGGCTAATCATGCTCCCCCCCCCTGTTTCTGGTGGCTGTGCGTAGCCCCTGGCTGGTTGTCCTGCACTTTGGGGTCTCCCAGGAGACGCTCCCTGCGGGGGGCTTTTCAGAGGGACTTAAGGGAGCTCTTTATTTTCACCATCCTCCCAAAGCAATCTGCTTTCGCAGAAATCGGGAGAGGCAGCAGAGCATCACCGAGCTGCAGAAGTATGTGTGACCCTGGCATGGCTGGGGGGCAATGTATAGCCGCCACCAGCTACAAAGTACTCTCAATGGGGTAATTAATAAAACCCAGACGATAAACACTCACTGCTATAAACTGCAGGCAAACCCGCCACGCGAGTAAAAGAAATATAAAAAACTTAGACCCCAAAATGTTATTTTTTAATATATATATAAAATATATTTTTAATCTATACATGTAATACTACTCTAGATTTCTTTTTTTATTGTATTTATAATTTTTTTTTTTGGTTAATTGAAAGCATATGGAAGCTAGAGAAATAGTTTCTACAAGTTTTATAACATAATTGTTAAGCAGACGGTGATATATCTTAAAGGATTCGCCGCTATCTATGACCTCAATCGATACACGTGGAATATTTTAGGGTATCCTTTAGTTATGCCAATAATGTAAAAAAATGGTAAATGAAATAACTGGATCGCCTGTGATAGGTGGTGAATTGCAGGGGCTTAACAGAAGCCACTCCCATCTATGCCCCACCCCTTTTAATAATATACCTTCTATTTTTTTTCTCCCCAGCATATATGGAAACATGCGCAGTTTCGTCGTAAAGTCAAATAATCTGAACCCAAAAACCCAGACCCGGCCTCCAAACGTTCCATACAGAGATATGCAAAATACACAGCATACCTCCCAAGTGTCTCTGCTTAGTTCAGTCAGTCCTCCAAATTCATGTGTACCCCCTAGATGCCCCTCTTTCCTCCCCTGATGCCCCTCTGTTCTAGGAGGTCAGAATGTTTGCTGGGTATGAGGGGATCGCAGGGTTCTACAGCCCTGAAAGCCCCGATAATGTGTATAGAAACAGCAGGAAACGGCTTTATACATTAAACAGGGTAAATAAAACCCCATTATTCTTCTGAATGCCCCACTCAGTTACACAAATATCTAAAAATAGGGCACTTTGTTTGCCCCTATGATTCATGCACTTGGAAAACGAGTGAGTAGATCTGTGATGTCATAACCCAATATTCTAAATATGGGGATAAGTGATGGCGACAAGTGGGGTATGTACGGGGAGCGAGTGAGAAACATATACAGATACCAGGTTCACTCATCTCACCTGCCTTTCACTCATTGGCTCTTTTACACAAGTAACCCCTCGCATTCCAGCACAGAGACACCTGAGAAGCGCAGAAAAGAGTTAACGCGCAGACAGGCGAGTTTCTTCATATAAAGGTCACGCTCTGTCACCGCTCCGGGCTGTTTAATGTCTTTTTATCCTCATAACGGGGTTCTAACTTTGCTGCTTTTCAGGTGGGGTTTTCATGAATGTCGTGGAAGGTCGATGGTCAGAGATATTACCGTCCAGAAAGGCTTCAGGCGGGGAGCGAAAATATCCAGAAGAAAGACAGAGGAAAGGGGGCCACGAGCGTGATGTATACTTATAATAAAGGTACGTGTATCTGTCTTCGAGTCTGATCAATCTTTTTACATAAGAAAACGCATGCGCTGTCCTTAAAGCATCCATACGTTAACACAGAACCTGCCGGCAGATCGGCCCCATTCGGCCCCCGTCTAGTCGCCGTTTTTCCTTCTGTTGTAAAGACTCAAACCTTAATCAGTCGTTGGTCTCGTCTTAGATTCAGGAGCCGTATGTCTATCCCACGCATGTTTAAATTACCTTACTGTATTATCCTATACCACTTCCGCTGGGAAGCTGTTCCACTTATCTGCCACCCTCTCAGTAAAGTAAAACTCCCTAACATTACACGTAAATGACACGTTTATTGAGATGAAGTCAGAGACCAGGACGAGAAGGATGGAGATGGGTTTCATGGATGAGAGAGGGGGCTGCGTGATTGACAGCTCCAAGCAGGGAGGCTCCTTTTACCTTGTCCCTTTGCTCCGGGATTGGTCGCCTGATGACATTCAGTTCTTCTCCCCTTTCCATGATCTGAACGCAGGGTATATAATGCCTCAAATAAACCCTCCCCACAAGAAAACAGCCACCGAGCAAGAGGACAGACCCAGTTTCTCATGGGACGCTCCTCACCTCCCCGCCAAGTTCTCCGAACTCCCCCAACACCTGCCTCGCTCCTATCGGACCTTCTACACCCTCATGGACACGTTCGGTCTCCTACGGCTCCTGTGGTTCTTCTACGCCACCCCAGTCCTGGCCGGTTACCCCATATGGTGGTAAGAAATTGGCTTCTGTCATCTTGTTTCTTCTCAGTAGCCCTACGGTAGAGGGAGAACTAAAGTGTTACCCCTTTCCAGTTGCCTTTTACGTAGACCATACTCATCGCCCCAGATCCTGTAACTTTTTTTTACCGTTATATCTTTTTATCCTTAGAAACTGAGCCCTTTTTAGACCCCCTGGTCTACCACCTCCAATGGGCGTCATTTCAATGGATCCACTACTTTGTATATAAAAAAGTCATCTTTGTACAAATACTCTAGTCAAGATTCATTTAAAGGCTATAGGACTCTTTTAGTCTTTCTCATAAGATTTCCTCCTCTGTTATATGTCTTAATGAATGCATATTATTGGTAAAATAGCATTAAAAACTAACTCTCTGTATAAGTAGTAATTCTATGCAGAGAGGCAGTTAAATCAGTAGAAATATTTAATTGGTTGCTATGGTGATGCATCACTTAGTCGTCTTTCCAGAAATGCTTGTAATGCAATTTTTGGACCACCAAAAGTAAAATCCCTGAAATCCATGAATCATCCCAATTATCACTTGATGAAAAAAAAAAATGACAAAATAAATTAAAAAATAATAATAATAATAATTTATAATTGAATGAAAAATGTAATTGCTAACCTTTACAGTCTGCTATAACCCAAACAGATGCAACCCCAAAAATATTTTTTTTTTGTATATTATGTATTAATTAGGGTAATTTTAAATCCATAATTATAATCTATATAAACTTTAAAAAAAAAATGCATTTGTTGCTGTAAAAAGCATTCTAAATTCCAATCAATAAATTATACATATTTTTTTTTTTTTTTTTTTTTTTTTTTTTAACTTGGGGGAAATATTTTTTGTTATATCACAGCAGATACACAAGAAATTGATGCCATATTTACAAAATACCCAATTAGCCAAAAAAAAATAATGTATTATTGATTACTTATACTGCTGGTTATATAACATAAGATTTTATCAGCTGTAAAACAAAGATTTTTACTTTTAAATAAAATAGTCGGTGACTAAATGTTTTTTTACATTGGTCCAAGGATTTTATGAAAATGTCTCACCAACCAACTAAATTTTATATAATAAAACATTTTTTTAAAAATATTTTTTTAAAATCTGGACAGTTTTATATATTTTTTTTAAGGAGCAGTATATCTGTTTTAAATCAGTAAGAAAAAAATGGTAAAAATAATGGACTTTAATCTAGTTTCATACAATAACATTTATTAGGAGTGGAGTGATGTCTCTTTGATCCTGTTTGGAAGCTGTGAAGCCCCTCTTAAACAGACCCCTAAAGGAAGAGATTATCAGAAGAAATAAGCTAAAATAAATTCCAAATATATGTGATACATGTGAAAATTCATTAGACCATGCGCGGTGCCCACAGGGCGTCCAAGATATGTTCCACTTACTTAAAATACAGCATGCAACACATTAAAAAATGATCGGTCCCGCCTGGTATTTGCCATGGTATCCATGACCTGGCATGGGTGACCACTAGGTAATATCCGGCAGCTTAATCCCCTTTATTGTGCGAGGATTAAGCTATTGGATGAGAGGTATTGTCTGGCCATGCAATATCTGGGTGGGATGCGATGAGGATCTGGGGGTCTTAATCTCTTTGTAATGAGCTTCTGCCCTAGGAACAGGGGAATAGGCTCACCCATGCGTGGAGCGTGTCCGGTTTAGGGGTAGAGGTATGTGACCGTTACTCCTTCCAGCAATGGAAATCCATAATCTAGTACATTTTGGTCGTAGTCTACCCTATAAACGTTCAAGGGGCAGCTTTCGACCCAATGTGTGTATCTTGAACCTGTTTGCACTGGGTATAACGGGACAGATCATTGTTCTTGCTGGGAATAATAGAACATCAGAAGTCCATAAAGTTCCACTTATTGACGTCTGATGGGTGTTATCGGTGCAAGGTGGAAACGGCTTAACGCAGAGTAGAGGAGCTTGGAGTGGGGAGTACTTTGTGTTATGCAGAC
Organism: Spea hammondii; assembly: GCA_029215755.1. Classification (NCBI taxonomy): domain Eukaryota; kingdom Metazoa; phylum Chordata; class Amphibia; order Anura; family Pelobatidae; genus Spea; species Spea hammondii. The sequence continues at coordinate 23,711,216 of JARDYJ010000013.1, forward strand.
ATAAAGCAGATACTACCTGGGTAAGGGAGATGCGTCGGAACATATGGGGAGACAGAAGGGGGGGATCGCGGCTGAAATGTAACAGAGCAGATGCTGAGATGAGTATCAGACCTACAGCACTTTCACAGTAGATTAAAAACTATTAGCGATGAACAATTCAAATTATCTCTAGGGGGTAACCGGAGTGATTTGTACAACTTCGGTTAACTTACCTATTAAGGATCAAGAGAATTGTAGTTAAAAAAAAAAAACACGTCCAGACCTGAGGCATATGTGATACTGACATGTGAAACCCTAGAAGTTATCTAGACGTATCAGGAGTGGTTAAAGCTTGAGGTCCACAATGAAACTGAGTTTATCTGGAGGGGATGGTGGGGTTAAAAAATACCACCTTTGGCACCCCTTAAGATGTTCTTGTGTTGACTAGATGGCAGAGTTCCTCTGTACCTTGTGAAGTCTACTTGTTGGCCGTGGCCAACGTGGTCAACCGTGGAGATACCTTATGGCACCTTGTTTTAGTTAACCTGGTCATTCTCTGTGCTCTTCCCCCACAGGTCTCTGGCTCTAGGGCAACAATACAGCTCCCTCGCCTCACAGCCCATCCTCTGCGGATCCATCCCGGGACTGGTACCAAAACAAATGCGATTCTGTAGAAACTACATCGAGATAATGCCCAGCGTGGCAGAGGGAGTCAAGCTAGGAATTCAGGAGTGTCAGCATCAATTTCGGGGAAGAAGATGGAACTGCACCACCATCCACGACAGCCTGGCCATCTTTGGACCAGTTCTGGACAAAGGTAACGTCTGAGACAAGTATTTATATAAGAACATATATATATATATATATATATGACGGAACTTCTCTTTCATTGACACAAGAACCATCTTCTTCTCTTCCAATGGTCAGAGCAACCACACAGACAGCTTCCTATTGGCCCACATTGCCGTCATGTGATCATGTCCAAGGTCCCGTGGTTATGCCAGAGTTCTGGGGTCATGGAGAAAGAACATAGAATTAGGAGATGGGGACATTAGAACCTTGGCCTAATCTGGAACATCCTATCCTAATTCTGTACCTAGTGTGATAGTAAGCTTTTGAGACAAGCCAGGGACTGGGAGACGGAGAAGAGGGGATTAAGACCCCTGACAAAATCACAATAAGAATAACCCAACTGCAGTGGCATTCATCTATCTCCCTACACCCTAAATATTCCTATCATGGATCCAGGATAAATATTTCCAGTTTCTGAAAAAAGAGCTTAAATTCTTAATTTTATGTGTATGTGAATATAGATATATGAGGAAAGCATGATTTGGATGTCCCGGGGGGGGGTGGGGGGTGGGGGGTTGTAGAGCTGGTATTATACAGAGAGGGGTAAGGGAGATGAGTGGGTTCCCAGAGAGGAGGGTACGTGTCCTCCGCTCACACACACGGTAAATGACTGAAATGAGCTTAGTGCTGAATGAATGGGGGTTAAGCCTCCTCCCCACTGCGAAGCTGAGAGGGTTTTTGGGACCCAGCGGGGCTCCTGGCGCATTCACACGCCCTTTCGCTGCTGTCCCCCCCCAGACAGAAAAGGGGGTCTCGTCACATAGGGGCGAATGCGCAGCCTGCATAGAGTTGGTTGTGGCTACGAATGGAGAGGGAACTGGCAGTCTGGTCACACACGGGTCCGTCATTATGCCACTAATACACTGTGACACCAGCGCACAAAGGGGGATTGAGCGTCCCAGCAGGTAACTGGCCTGTCTGGGAAAGCATGGGAGGGGGCTGTTTTATTAGGGGTCTTAATCCCTTCTACTCTCTGTCCTGTATAGATGTGCAGTGATATCGTGCCCCTTGTGTCTTCGTACAGACAGTCCCTGGCTTATCCCAAAAGCTTACGATCAAACCAAGCGAAGAAATAGGATAGAATGTTGGGTTTCCTTGAGTTCACTTTCTCACGTACAACGTTTTTGGTCTTTGGTCCACAAATGTCCATCGAAGACACAACAGGGGTAGGCCTACGAAGAGCAACTTTTGGTGCGAACCCAATCCCGTTCTATATCTGCTGCTTTTGTCTCCATAACAGCCACGCGAGAATCCGCTTTCGTCCACGCCATCGCGGCCGCCGGAGTGGCCTTTGCGGTGACCCGTTCCTGCGCCGAAGGCAGCTCCACCATCTGCGGCTGTGATTCCCATCACAAAGGGTCCCCGGGGGACGGGTGGAAGTGGGGAGGCTGCAGCGAAGATGCTGACTTTGGGGTCCTGGTATCACGTGAATTCGCAGACGCCAGAGAGAATCGACCGGACGCCAGATCGGCTATGAACAGGCACAACAACGAGGCGGGCAGAGCGGTAAGAAGATACATACATGCCAAGCTAGTAAAAGATATTACTCCGGGACACGAGATCAGATCGGACAGGTAGACGGGAAATGTCCCGGTTTGTGTTGCGTTGGTTTTTATCCTCCGTGTACAGACGGTAATAGGTTTCTGCCTTTCCTTAGACCATCTTGGACCACATGCATCTGAAGTGTAAGTGCCACGGTCTTTCCGGGAGCTGCGAAGTGAAGACCTGCTGGTGGTCGCAGCCCGACTTCCGAGCCATCGGAGACCACTTGAAGGATAAGTACGACAGCGCATCTGAGATGTCGGTGGAGAAGCACAGGGAATCGCGAGGCTGGGTAGAAACCCTCAGAGCCAAGTACTCCTTATTCAAACCTCCCACCGAGAGGGATCTGGTCTACTACGAGAAGTCGCCCAACTTCTGCGAACCCAACCCGGAGACCGGTTCCTTCGGAACTCGCGGGCGGTCGTGCAACGTGACCTCTCACGGGATCGACGGCTGTGACCTTCTGTGTTGCGGAAGAGGCCACAACACTCGGACGGAGAAACGCAAGGAGAAGTGCCACTGTATTTTCCATTGGTGTTGCTACGTGAGCTGCCAGGAATGTGTGCGTATTTACGACGTCCACACCTGCAAATAATGGCCGAGTACCAAAGCTAAGATAACCTAACGCATGTAGGTAGTGGGGGTCCCCCCCGGTCACTAGACACCCATCACGATATACTTATCATATATCTCGCTTCTACAGACATCTAAACTATCATCGTTCTCATTGGTGTCAGATATCTTCTATTATCCATCCAAAGCTTTCCCAACCGGTCAGAATTTTATATTTTATAGATTTTTTTTATAATTGTTATTTATTATTCAATGTATATATATATATCGTGTATACTTTACTAAGATTATAATATAAATATATTATAAATATATATTTGGGGGGAAAAAAAAAGCAAATTTTGGTCTCCTCACATAATTTTTTTGGCTTTTTACATATTGTGTGGGATTTCGGGTCGAATAGAAACATAGGATTTGACGGCAGATAAGAACCATTCGGCCCGTCGACTCGGCCCCTTTTTTTCTGATCTAAGGTATTCAAACCCCCATCAGTCCTTGGGTTGATCCTATAGTCAGGATAAGTCTATCCCATGCATGTTTAAATCCCCTTGCTGTATTAGCCTCCACCACTTCTGCTGAGAGACTGTTCCATTTTACTACTACCATCTAAAGGTAGAATTTCCTTATGTTACATGGAAGATCTGCCCCTCTAGTTTTTAGATTATGACTTCTTGCTCATCCATTGAAATAATCTTAGCTCCTGTACTTTGTCGAATCCCTTTCTATCTTACAAACCATTTTTGTAGCTCTCCTATGTGTCAATATTCTTCTGGAGATGGCCACGGTCTGAAAGCAGCTCTAAAAAGATAAAAATGTGGTTTTGGGAGGTTCTGGGATGTATTTTGACATCTCCGTGGGCCAAAGAGACTGAGAAGGCTCTGGAGCCGATGCTTAAAAAAAATATAAAGTTATAATTTTAACAATAAAAGAGCATTTTACAAAAACCGAATACATTTCAAGCCGCAGACGCTAGTTGGACCTCACAGACGTGATATGGAAAGACGAAGCGATGTCACTCACATCCGATAAATAATTCATTTATTACAGCTGACATCATTTGTCATAACCCACAGAATATTCATTACAGCAATGGAAACATAAAAGTCCACGATAAAAAATGTACACGTATGACGTGGGACGGAGGATCGCGGCGAGTGTGAGAAGGGCTCGGAACGCGCCACTTACAGGCGAGAAATAAAAGCAGCCACAGAATCACACCACGGGTTACCGTAGAGGAAAGAAACTCACACAACATACGGGTAGAATGGACGCGGGAAGAAGGCCGACTCCCTTTTTTTTTTTTAACCAAAAAAAGGGTTTATCGGCCCAGCAAAGCATTATCACGACTGTGAGAGTACTAAGCCTGCAGAGACATGCAGAGTGAGAGGTATATTATCGGCAGTCGATCTTCCCAGCACTAAAACATTTCGATGGCGTGACTTCCCAGTCATCTCCTGGAGCCACGTGTCGGTAGGTTCAAATATCAAACGTATTCATTAACCCTACCAACAAACTAAGACAGAGGATCGGAACCTCGTGGGAAGGGCTTTTCCGAGTACGCGCGCACCCTGTATTCCATTACGGTAAATATTATTAGGTGTTAGTGTGTGTGTGCGTAGGGGTATGTGTGTGTGTGTGTGTAGGGGTGTGTGTGTGTGTGTAGGTGTGTGTGTGTGCGTGCGTAGGGGTGTGTTGAGTATTACCAAGTTGGCAACGACCCGGCTGGGAAGATATGCCAAGTTTACATCAACTGAGACCGAAACATTGCAACATGACCACTGTTTGTCCCGAGCATTCATACCAAGAAGCGAGGTGACATGAAATCTGATTGATGAGAAGGTAGAAGAGGTCTAGACAGAGCATGAAGGTATATCAGAGCCACATGCATGTCTATTGTGAGACGGACTGGGGGGGGGGGGGGCCAGTAGAAACGGCTCTGGGATCCAACCTTCCCAGGAAAAGCTGGTTTGTGGGGAATGTTACTTCTGAAAATGGGTCCTGATCCCGCCAGAAGGGGTTATTCATATTCACGGCGAACCGGATCTCTGCGGAGGACGAGAAGATGGCAGAGGGGTTAAAAAGTCACTCATTTCATTGGACATCACAGTGAATAAACTGACTGACCTTGCCTATGTCAAGCAGTTTACTCCCCACGACTCCCATAACTCTCTGCCAGCCAGAGGTCCGACCCGCTGCCCTTGAGCGCAGCCTATACTTACGCAGCCTCTTGCTTAAGAAGGGCGAGAAACTTGCTAGCGCGATACTCTGGATTCATCTGAAAAAGCAAAAATGGAACAATGTACGGAAATACTAGAAGCACGAGGGAGATAAAGGTGTTTACACATTATGTGGAATGAAGGAGAACATGGCGTAGAAAGCCATAATGACGGGACGCAGACACATAAATTAGCCCAATTTAAATGGAGCTGCAAAATAAAGGTCGACAGCATCCTCACCTGCATGGACATCTCAATCAACATGAGAAGCTTCTTGATTCCAATGTAAACTTTTTTGCCCTTGACATGTTGAGCGATGGTAGCCCGCTCGTTGTCTTTGAAGTTGCCCAGAAGCTGAAGGAGAAAACGGAGATACCAAATAAATACACAGCGTGTCGGCCCCGGTACGGATCTCCTACTAAGAGAACGGGATATAAACGTTACGGCGTCTGGTCATTCGCTCATGGAACTAAAGAACAATAATCGCAACTACTTTGCCGAGACCGCCGCAAAAATTGAGTCCACCGTGTGTTTAAAGGGACAGCGTGACAGACATTACTGAAGCCTACAAAGGACAAAGCATAGATCTCGGTTACAAGCTCGGTTCCCAATATCGTTGGGTTTTCTCTATTTACCTCCAGAGCTTCCATGAGCTGCGGTCCCGTGCAGATGTTTGGAATGTGGATGGTGGTGCTGAAGGCATCAAGCATCTCCATCTCCTGCAGAACATCCTTACGGCTTGTGGTGCCAATAATCAGGAGCTTACGGCCCTGGAGAGCGAGGGACGCAGACGGTTACGAGACGGTGCTTCACTCTGACGTTTCAAATTGGAAGTAACGCTATTAAGTGCCTCTTACCTGCGGAGGGGGCTTTTTCAGGAGCACAAGCAGAGCCTGTAGCACCAAATTGGAGAAACGAGGACCAATGGGGACATAATCTATAAAGAATATAAAGAACGGAGGTAAAGTAACACCTTTCAGACATTTAACTCTCTCCAAGACCAATTCCCAGGGTGTATGGTGCACCTCACCTAGCAGCCTTTCAATGTCATCGACGACAACGCAGCTCAGCTGGGACTTGTAAGCATCATCAAAGATCTGAGGAGAGAGGAAAGTGTTGGCCATGGGCCACCTGCAATAGGTGGTCAGTGCTGGCAAAGAACCAGGAGTGATACAAACACTGGTGGAGTCTAGTGGTCCATTAATGGAAGGTATAAGGTAGCCGAGATGACGAAAGTCAGGATCATGCACCCGGATTTCGTACCTTCTTTATAGCCTGGCATTTGGCAGTCTCAGAGAACCCGATCATCTTTTCTGGTGAGCAGATCTTAATGAATGGGAAGTTGGATTCCTCAGAGATCTTAGCAGCCAGTGCTGTTTTGCCACTGTGTGGAGGTCCTATCCAAAGAAATGTCAATCAGCAACATATATACTGTCGTCAAACACTATGAAACCCAGTCAGTTGTTATCATTAAGCAGTCATACACCGAAGGGAGAAATAACACCTTTCCAAGTGTCTCACCTTCCAGAAGCACGCTGACCAAAGGAGTGCGGTCACTATTCTTGGTTTGTTGGACCAGCAGTTCGCCGTCATCCAAGATGCGGGTGACGGGATCTCCCCACTTGATGATACCGTTCATGATGTAGCTGGCATAGTCCTCTTGGTTGGTTCCAAATGCCTGAAAGGTAGAGGACGGTCAAGCGACTAGAAGACCCACAGGTTCAAAGCGTGACCTCGTCAATGAGTGATTGTCAAAAACGTGTTGTCGGGAAGCGAGTGACGGGGAAAGTCTCAAAAGAATACTTGCAGGTTTTATGTCGTTTTCCAGGGAGGTTAAGAAGTCACTCCTTGTCACTTGCAGACGTTCAGCCTTCTCCATATCGACCTCCACTTTGTTGGTGGCCTGATGAGAAAACAATATGGACGTCAGCCTGTGCAAGGACAGAGAAACCATCGCTCTTGTGTATTAATCCAGTCCGTGGTGCAGAGGTGCGAAAACATGTTAACAACCCAACCAAACCTCATTATAGGTCAACTTCAAGACTTAGGAGAGGTAGAACAGAGGTCCATTAGTACATGGCGTTGATGACAACAGTTTCTGGGATGTGGTTTGGCCCATTTACAAGTCACTAGGCTGGGTATTCATAGTTAAAAACACCAGTGGCTAAACACCTAACAAAATCCCAAACCATGGCTTGTAAAGAATAAATATTGCCCCGTGAGCCACCTCTGGAAAGAGGAACAGCTCATTTGATCTGACAGGGACAGAGATACCAGGGTAACCTGAACGACAGAGAAGTTGGAGATAGAGAGAAATGGACTTTATATGCGTATAATTACCTTTGTAAAGGGGAAAATGATGTAACATATGTGATTTTACACTTTATGTATTGATGCTGCTCTAAATAACCAAATAAGTTTAGTTCCTAAACCGGACAGACAGTCGGGACCATTCCATAAAGTAACCATGCGGAGGGCAGACATTCTAGATCAGAAAAAGAGACTGCTTTCAGTAGACGCAGGTGTGGACACTCCAGTGAGGGCGTTATCGATTGATCTGGCGGTGAACGTGTTAAGCACACCTGATGGCCTTTAAACCCCCCCCCCCCCATGCTAATAAGAACAAGTCTGGAAGGCTATAAGGCCAGGCCGGTGTCAGATATTACAAGGTGCTGAATGACAGAGAATGCCATTAGACAGGTCTAAAATAACAAAGATCTCGGAGAACGAGCTGGGGGGGGGGGACATCGTTCACAATGAAACACTGATCATATAAACGTATTCTGTCCTTCACAGAGCATTAGCTTACATTTATATATATTATATATAGATATACAGATATAAACATTACTCACACACAGGTAATGGACTTTGGGGTAGGTTGTCTCCTATTTGGAGACATTATAATTTAAAGAGAAGAAACGAAGATGCGTTGAGTCTTACGGCCACATCTTACCTTGATGTGCCGGTTCATAGCAGTGGACTGCGCGGCCCTGACCAGTCCCTCCAGTTCGGCCCCGCTAAAGTTTTTGGTCTCCACAGACAGTTCCGGTATGTCCACGTCTGTCGCAAGCAGACTGTGTTCCCTCATCCGGGCTGTGTGGATGTGAAGGATCTGGAGTCGTCCCTTCTCGTCGGGCAAACCTGGGCGAGGAAACGGAGAATGACAAAACCGAGTGAGCGATGTGAAAAGGATGCGGACAACAACGTGATGGAACATTAATAAATTACCAAGAAAAAAAAAAGAGCCCTGGGTTTGGAGAAACAAAGAAAACACAAAACGTAAACCATGAAAACGGGAAGAAAGAAAGAAACGAAAGGTCCTCCTCACTCACCAATCTCCATCTTCACCTCCAACCTTCCAGGTCTCAAGAGAGCTTCATCAATCAAGTCTGGCCTGTTGGTCATCCCTGAGAAGAACATAAAGAGCAATAAGGCACTGCTCCTCCGCCATGTCCAAAGAAGTGCTTCCGGCTCCCCGCTTACCTATCACTAAGATGTTGTTGAGCTGCTCCACTCCGTCGATCTTGGACAGCAGCTGGTTGACCACAGTGTCATGGACGCCGGTGCTGCCCGCCATGCTCCCTCTCTGCTTGCAGATGGCATCTATCTCGTCGAAGATGATGATGTGCAGCCCACTGTTGGCACCCAGCTGAAATAAAAAAAAGGATCAAAGAGCATCCTGGTTAAGAATGGATTACAGTTATTAAAACCCTAAATGCACTGTAATATCCTTGCCCATGGCACTCACCCTCCTCTGTTCCTCTTCGGCATCAGCGAACAGCTTGCGGATGTTGGCCTCGGACTCTCCCACGTACTTGTTCAGGATTTCTGGTCCGTTCACCACCTTCGGCTCTCTGGCATTCAACATCTTGCCGATCTGCCGAGCCATTAGCGTCTTACCGCATCCAGGCGGACCGTATAGGAGGATGCCTTTCACGTGCTTGCAACCTGCGGCGAGTCAAGTGGGAACTAGATTGTAAGCTCACAAGGTACAGGAAAGTATTATTATTAATAAAAGTATTATTAATAAAAAAAAAAGTACCAAGCTGTGCTTTCTCCTGGTCTATAGTTATATTTTTTCTTCCCAAATGTTGTGTGTAATTTATTGGGTCTAGAAGCGTAACATCTGCGAGGACACCGCTGGCATAAGAATGGTGTCGGGGAGAGAAAAGGAGGGTTTTTGGTCTTTGGCAGACTCGGGCACTTTGTGAAATTACCTGCCTGTGCTGACAGCCTTGTGTTTAGAAATCAGGATGCCTGTCATCTCGGTCTAATCCGACTTACAGTCTGACCTTTACCTGCTGTCCAGGTTCGAATGTGCAAAGAACTCAGAATAAGAAGTAAAAAAAACAGCGGCAGGCACTTCTTTGGAAACGATGGCTTTTAATGGGCTAACGGGGTCTACTCCATATAAGAAGCAAGGAAACCCCCAAGCTACTTGATGCAGGTAGAGATCTACGAAGCCAGCAGCACAAACCTCTCCAAAAGAGTTTATTTTGTGATCTGAGCACCACCTGACGTTGTAGAGCAGGGGTGTCCAACCTGCGGCCCTCCAGCTGCTGCAGGACTACATCTCCCATACTCCTCAGCCAGCCCCTTCGCTGAAAGAGCATTATGGAGGGCCGCAGGTTGGACACCCCTGTTGTAGAGGATCACATGTGGCATTATATCCCAGAAGGTGAGAGATCACTAAGATCTGTTCTGGTGGCTGCAGAACCGTCTCAATGAAGAGCCATCAATGATGGGAAGTACGACTGGGCAGAGGGAGCCCTCTAGGGGAGGCTTGCTAAGAGCCCCCAGTATTATTTAAGAGGGTCCTGTTTGCCGTGAGAACTTCACTAATAGTCTTGAAAACACCATGGATTTATTTTCGTAAATCCGTGAAGTATTTTACCCAACTATGAGCGTTACATGAAATGGTTGCTAAATAACTCTGAACGTGTTGGGGGCAGTTGACCTGATCTGAGGTTATAGTAGCACAGCATGACATGAATACGTTCAGCTACCCTCGCTATAATCCCCCGACTATATACGTAAGTAGATCTCGTGGCGGGCTCTCGCGTTTATAAAAATACTCACCCATCTGTTCCACAATCTCTGGTGGAAAAACTCGGGAAGCAAAGGCTCGTCTGAAAATGTCTGAGAACTCCTTGTCTAAGCCTCCAATGCCCATCTTCTCAAAGTTCCAGTCTGGATTGATAATGGACTGGCGGCCTTGCTTGGTCTTGGATTTGCCTAAAATAAAAAAAAAATCAGTATATATGTGCCTTGTAAACTGAGCCCAGAAGGGGAGAACTAGAAGCATATGCTGTGTTTTTTGTCCATGGCCTCTTAATTATTATTATTTTTTAAAGAAATACTTTTGCTGGAAGTTTTTATTTGTTTTATTCTGGGGTTTAAAGGGATTTCTTTCTCATTCTGGAGCATCTTCCGCAGCCTGAACTTTGTATAGACGATCACAGGTCGCCCTCTTGTGGACATTCTGGATAAGACAGGCCATGGGGTTTTTACACATTACACACATTCACGCACACATTCACGCACACATTTGTTAGATGTATCATAAACAGATCTAACTATCCATACATATGGGCCTAAATACAGAAGCACAACTATTGTGATAATAATATAAAGGTGCTGTTCCACTCAAAACTTAGAAAGTGTTCCGTTCAGCAGAGGAGGTAGAACACCACATTTAAGATGTGGGTTGTGGATTGAGAAGAAAGCATCATAGCTGTTAAAGAACCCAGACTTTATCTTATTGTTAGCGCAAATACATGGCTCACCTGTGAGGTTCAGAGTTGACGTGTCTGCCTTCTCAAACACAACTTGACTGTTCCCCACCACCAGCCCAACCTCGATCTGCAAAAGAAAAGTTGAAGGTTGGCGCTCAGGAAATTCAAGAAACTACATTATGTCATCATGAAATCAGGCATGAAGATTTTGGCCCACCGGACACTAAACAGTGGGCAAGACTCACCTTTTGCCTCTTGGCCGTAGACTGCTCTCCCCTTAAAATACTTGGATCCATGGCTTCAATGTCCTTCACCACCAGTCCGAAAAGTTTGTCACAGAATGAAAACACCAGCTGTGGGGGTTTAAAGTACACGTCAAGCACATCTGCTGCGATAACAAAGATTCCCACAGTAGTGTTTCCCAAATGGTGGTCTTTTGATGAGGAGGGGTCTACAGGGAACCACCTGGAGTTAAAGTTTTCTTTTGCTAAGACAGGGCTCGACAAATCCCAGGCGCCAGGTGTTTGTCAGCCTGTTACATCCACAAAAAATTGCCCACGCGGGGGCACAGCCACTCAGAGCCTGCCCCCGAGCCTGAGGTCACTCCCACGGAGTGATCCTGTAGGCTGAAAACGCGGTTGCAGGAAAACCAGCAATCGCGTTTTCAGCTGCCACAGGCAGCTTCAGGGAAGGTGGTTGAGTGTTGATTGGGTTACCTGACACAACATCCCTCTGCTGCCTGATCGCTCCATGAGAGCGAAAGTGCAGCCTTAACCCCTTCAATGCCGCGGCTTCCAGGCAGACCACCAGCAGCAGAGCCCCCTACAAAACGGGAATTAACCCCTGAAATGCCGCGATCGCAAACAGCAACAGCAAAAACGAGCCTCCACAGGCCCTTTGATGACTCCTGTAGGCATGGAAGCCTATCGAGTGGGGAGACCAGCCCCCCTTGCTCCCCGATCGCTCCATGAGAGCGACAGTGCACCGTTAACCCCTTCAATGCCACAATTGTGTATGACACATTCGTGGCATTGCAGGGGTTAACATTTGTCCCCACAAGCTTGTGGGGACTAAATATCAGGCAATGCTGTGCTCCAATGGAACATCAGCATTGAAAGAGTTAAAAAAAAATAAAAAATAAAATAATTATAATAAAAAATAAAACATTAACGATATGATAGGAAGGGTCAGCTTGGCTGTCTCTTAGGAGACACTCGCTGGGGTCTCTCAGTCTCAGACCTTGGTGAGTATGTTCTACTGATGCCGCTCAACCCACAGCGTGACAGCCTTTCATACTTTAGACAGCGAAAGTAACACATTTAACCCCTGCGTAACCAGACGTACTTGCTGGCCCACGGAGAAGGCCTGGTTGTTGAACTGCTGGATGAATTCCGCGGCCATTCTGTCGGTGTCGTACGGGTTGGAATCTATACTCTTCTTCTGGAGGAAGTCGATCTCTATGGTCATGGTTCCGATGCACTGCTTTGTCTTGTCAAAAGTGTAGATCGCAACTGCAAAGGTGAAAGAGGACAATCCATGACTTCAAAAAGGACTGCCCGCTGTACACTAAGCACGGCATTAGCTAGCTCCTGGAGATTATGGTCTGGCTCTGTTGCCATTTTGCCAGGGTTAGTTCCCATGAGCTGTTAATATCACTATGAGAATCAAAACGTGACATTCCTCGAACACTTTCTGCAGAACGAGCCAGCGGCGCAGTCTCCACAAACTTCTTTAACTGGAGGAGAACCCTAAAGTTTTATGGTGTTTTTTTCCTCGGGGCTGAAGGAAACCCACAGAACCTTCTCTTTGAAGGACTCGGCAGCACTTTCCATGGCTGGCCGGACAGCACAAGATTCAGCACCATGGACAGCACCCAGCATCAGCAGACGGCCCGGAGGTGCCTCTCGCGCTCAGATCATTGCTGAGGTTTATTCACTAAGTGGAGAGCTGGCAGGGGAGTCGTGGTATAAACCCCCAACACTGCTAGATTTCTCCAGCTGGCCCTGTACAATGCATAATTCAATGGGTGAGGAGACTGGAGAAGTGTCACAGATTTAACTGTACATTAGACAGGGCCAGCAAGCTCTTATAAATTGTATAAATGGATGTTTATTCCCCAAACATAAAAACGTGATATAAAACGGACACAATTATCTATATTTATATGGAACGTAGAGTCACTCTGCATGAGCTCACAATCCGTTCTCTTCCTACACTCCGCGAGACCATCTGTTACCCAGAACGAGCTCGCCGCAGAAAGATTGCAAATGAAATGCAGCCCTCTGTCTCTTGGGGGTCGGGGAAAGCAAAGAGTTAAACCTAAACATGTGCATCGCATTTGTTTGCAGGACAGGCAAGCGATCACCATCCGCCGGGGAGCTGATTTTGTGTTTCCATGAGCTGGGGCCAAACATCTCTGTTGGCCTCGAGTCCCGATCTATGGGTTACGCCATTAGGGATCGTACCCACCTTTGTTTGTCTATTAACCCTGCGAAGTGCCGATCACGGGTAAATATTGACCGAGAAGAAGAGTTTGTAGGCAGGGCTGGGGCTGGGGCAGATCGGCCCCATTCGGCTCCCGTCTGGCCGGCCTATTTTCTGGCTGTAAAGACTCAAACCTTAATCAGTCGTTGGTCATGCTCATCTTCAGGAGCCGAATGTCTATCCCTCACTGTATTACCCTCTACCACTTCTGCTGGGAGGCTGTTCCATTTATCTTTGTCTTTTCAGTAAAGTAAAACTCTCCAAACCCCCTAGCCTTTAGACTATAACTATTACGAACTATTGTTCTATGATTTCTCCTCTGCAATAATATCCACTAATGCACTGAAACCAAACCAAATATGAAATTAGAAACCGGTTTCTGGTCCAGCTATGATTTATAGTGAAAAGGATGAGGCTTCCATGCTGGCCATCAAAAGAGGTCACCTTGAATTCTCCATTCCCTTCAAATAGTAATCTAATTCAATTATTATTAATTAGTTCATTCTACCGGGTAGACCCTGCCTGTCTCTAATATGTACCAATGGTGTCCCCATTGGGCAACCTAATTAGGGAAGGGGAACGTTGGGAGGAGGTACGTTACGCCTGTTTTTAGCCACATCTCCTTATGTCTAACAATATCCAGTAAGTAACGTTAAGGAAGCAACGGCTTCTACCCAGGCTTCATCGGTCAATACCCTACGGAGAGGACTTCTCCATAACCAACCTTCCCGTTCTCATCTCTCCCCGGCTTAATGCGCTAATAAAATACCAACGCTCGGTCGGGGGACCACGGGGAGGAGAGAGGAGTTATTTATGGCATCACAGGATCTACACGGCTCCCGGGGGCCTTAATTATTCAAGGCAAGGTCGGAAACAGCTTCTGGCTTAGCAAGGCAGAGAAAGCGAAGACGAAGGAAGCTGGAGAACCGATTCAATTATATCTGGGGTGTATGCGGTCAGACGCGAACCGCCTAAAATCCATAAAGGGGGTATTTTTTCTTACCTTCTACATCTTGCCCAATGGAGAGGCCGGCCCATTTTCTCTAAAAAGTAGGAAAAATAATAAAGAAAATAAGTTTTACGAGGGTACAACACAGAAAAATGAATTGGGAGTTTGACGTTGAGGAACATAGAGGTCTCGCATCCACTGAAGAAGAAAATGGCCAAAATGAGGACTCTCGGGACATTTTGGATCGCGTTATTTTTTTAATTTTAGATCTACTAACGGGAGTTCCGGGAGGATGCGGGAATGTTTTAGAACTTTCAGATACGGACAGTTTGGGTGGAGAACGTTAGAAGGTGAGGCCGTCTTACCTGAGGGAGGCTGAAGGCAATCGTTACGGGCAATACGGTGTGGTGAGTCTTCACCGTGAAGATGTACTTGTGGCTCTGTGAGGTCCTGACAGTCACGTGTCTGGAGGAAGAAGAAGTAAAAACACAGAGCGTCATGCCCAAAGTATCAAGACAAACCAAATACTAGACGAAGAATTCTAGAATCCCTTCTTATAGACCAGCAATTGTCTGATCACACAACTTGCATAGAACGTTGGAAGAATGTCCCATATATCTTATTACGTTACTCGGTAGATAAGTGGAACAGCCTCCCAGCAGAAGTGGTAGAGGGTAATACAGTGAGGGTATTAAACATGCATGGGATAGACATACGGCTCCTGAATCTAAGACGAGACCAACGACTGATTAAGGTTTGAGTCTTTACAGCAGGAGAAACGGGAACTAGATGGGTTCCTATGCTTCATATTCACATATCTACTTGTAACGTTACGAGGCAACACATTTTCCTACATTAATCAGGTCGTGTTTTAATTATTTTTATTTTTTTTTACACAAAACAAACCGCCACCTGCATTAATTATCACAAATAACTGTTTCCGCTTCTCTGCCTTGAGGCTTGAATCACCTTTGCTGCGAAACGCGTGAGGCTCCTGGCGCTGAGATTGATACAGATGATAATGTACCCAAGGATCTAATGAGCACAGGGGGCTTCTCTAACCCTAACATAACCCCCCCCCAAGTCTGCTGGGGCTTAATTGTCTTAAAATATTGCAAAACATGTCATGTACTCCTAATCAACAAAAAAAAGCTGGATATTGCGCAGAAAGGATCGGAGGTGAAGGGCCGTGAAGACCCTTTCCCACCAGGCTGATGCTAGACACCATTACTGGTCGATGAAGGTTTGTTGTAGAACCGGTTTCAACCCCAGCAGTTGGTTATTGGGTATGAACATTGGGTTTCTGGGGTATAACAAGCAGGGAAAGGTATGAATCTGTTAGCTGGGGTGGGGTGTAAATGGCTTAAACATAGGAACTCATACAAACGTAGTGCAGATGGGATCCACCATTGGCTGCAGAAAGCACCATGCTCCTTCTTACATGACCTCCTCGTGGTCAGACGTGGTGCTGTTGGTCCTATAATATACCTCTAATAACCCTCACGTACGTAAGTGATGTGCAACAGGACGGGATGCAGAACCCCTGTACGTTCTGGTGACGCGCATGCACTCTCACGACACTTACTGGCCAGACTGGAAATCCTTCTCGCTGACCACTGCACAGTTGGTGAGGGAAAGCTCATCTGTGGGGCAACGGGCTGCCTGCATAGACTGAACACAGCAAGAAGGCATGGCGTTAGAGAAAAAACAACCGGAGGATAATTACTATCATCACACATTATATCAAGGGACCCGCGGCGACGCAGATGATATTTATCACAATTGTGTTTAATATATATATAGTGTGAACTAACAAACATCTTCTGATATGTCGTAGTTTAGAAGATAAACCCTTTTCTGAGCTTCTACTTCGTGCAACGTGGAGAGGTGAAGGTCTCGCTGTCCTTGGTGGGCTGACCGGAACGCTGACAGAAGATACCGAGCTAGTTCCGGGGGTTCTACAGACCAGCGCTGACCTTGTCATATAACATAACGAGCGTGAAGGTCACCTTCATGGACAATGTCAGTCGGATACACCCACCACGCACCTGCAGAACATGCCGGAGGGGTAGATGATGTGCTGCCGTCAGCAGTAACATGTACAATATAATCAGTAACACGCAGGTGGGCTCGGCAACCAGGTGCCTCTCGTTTTGACCCCACGTTGTCTCGGTTGAGGTTGTCCTCGTCACCCTGTCTAGATATCAAAGCTCTAGCGATCCCGTATCTGTTACAATGAGCTTCGGCGGCTGGCTTCCAGCCCGTTCCGCTCTTCACGGAAAATCTTTTGACTCCTGTGACGGCGTCTTGTGTTGCGAACGTATTACGTAACATTTCACACAGTTCCCCCGAGAAACAGCTAATACTTGCAAAGCGCTCGAGATCTTTCTTTTGAAAGCATTTCCTTGCACCTTGGAGAGGTTTTCCAAACCCAAAGACCTGAGAAAAATTCTACCACGCGGGGGGGAAAAGCTAAAATAAAATGTGCCATTTACAAGGGAGTTTACACAGAGAGCTGGGTTAGACCTGTTGGCTTAACTCTTTGCTTTCCTTTATCTCTCGATTTCGTCTTTGGGGTCCATCTGAAGGCGTGACCTCCCCTGGGCTTACCGAGGTCATGGCCATGCAAACAGGTCACATCATCTACACGGAGAACTGAAATCCCCGAGGCTTTAGATACATTTCTGTAATCGGCTGACTGATTAAGACCATAAGCCTGTCAAAGCGCAGGCCATATCAGACCGTGGGTTTTATGGAAGGAAAGGTTGGGGAAATGGAGTTTCTCCTTCGTACTCCAAATCTATGGTGTCTTAAATGTACGGCGTGGGCCCCGAACCTAAACTCAAAAGTTGGGAGAAAAAAAATGTAGAGATATTCAGAAGACCTGTGAGGCCAAACTTGTTCCTATTTCTCATTAACTGGAAAAGTTACTCCTTTGAGAACATTTGATTGTTACAAAGAGGACTTGTGTTCCAAAAAGCGCTAGAATTCCAAGTTTTTACATCCCGCAAAGCCAAACATGACTTCTAGATGTGTAGAAAAACTTTCCTTACTATGACCAGCACTGGTCCAACTTCCCCCACCATCCATCTTGGGTTCTTCATATACTCTATCAGGCCAGCCAGGGCTCTGAAAACGTTACCGGGGTCTTAAATTGATCTGTATGGACACATCCCCACCCTGGGGACCTAAAATGTGGTTCCCCAATTAGATTTAGATTCAACATACATCTTTACTGAAAAATTAGAGGACCAATTAGTGTCTCCCAAGCGTCCTACAATACTGGCGTGTCACGTGTCTCTGGCAACGAGACGGATGGTGTATTATTCCGAAATCTGTAAGACTGCGCTAGAGAGACTGCGCAGGAGATAAATCATTTACAATGCAGTCTCGGGAAGGACGAATCCCTGTCTGAAGCCAAAATTATTTGTTTCGGGGAGAAGGCGAGGAATACGACGTTTAGCCTCACAGCCCTCCCCATATGCAGTGAATCACGCTGATCCACAGAATCCAGGTCACTCTGCCGGAATCTCCCACAGCCCCAACCGGGCAAAAAAAAAAGAACCAAACCATTCTAAAATAAATATAAAAAATAAAAAAAACACAACAAAAAAATGGGACTATATATATATATATATATATATATATATATATAAAAAAAATCTAGCTGGAAATGGCTATATTCTCTCTGTCTGTATAAGCTTCTATCTAAGAGGAATGATACTAAATATTTATTAGGAAACCCATCACAATGGTCTCCATGGCGACTAGTCCACATTTAAAAATTTGCACCGTTACTACGGATACATGTTCATGTTCAATGTGCATTTCGTTATCCTAAGTGCGTTTGTATAAAGCTTGTAGAAATGCTTCCCGTACTATCAGCTGGGGGCCATCGGGACAGCATGATCCTTGGGGAGAACCCTTGATGTATTCCCACTCATCATGCGCTAATAAATTTGTTCCAGTGAGAGTTCGTTAGAACGTAACCCTCCTGCGTTAGGCTTTACGTATCTCTGTGGTCGAGTGGTCCTCTGTGGACCCACCTCTACTCCCTAGTTTGGAGATGGTTGGTAGATCTTCGGGTCTGGCTGTTAAGTTGCACACATTTGAGGTTGTGGAGTTATCCCTTCTCCGTATCTCCATTTGTAAGAGCAGCCAAGATGAAGAAAACATTATAACTCAGGCGGGGGAAGACGGTACCCTCAGCCTTAAGGTCTTCAGGTGGACACCTTGCTAGAATACCTTACGGACAGACACATCGCTTTATCCTACCTCACCAGACCGAGAGTTTATCTTAATATGAGATAAAGGTTCCATTAGGGTTGACTTTTAGGTTCCTCTGGCCAACCCAAAGGGCTTTGGATGAAACTGAAAAAACTTGCTTATAGGTTAAACTCAACGCTGCGGAAGGAGGCCACTTCACCCAGAACTGCGTCGAACTTGATGACAAACTCAAAGGCGCACTCAACAGACCCGACCCCCAACACCCAAGACCAACTCAACTGAGACACCGAGATCAACTCGAGGCAATTTGGATGAGTACAATAGTATTCCAACTGAGGACTCGTAATGTCCAACTCGACTTTCTGAGATTCTGTTTGGGTTGGTCAAGTTTCCTCTGCAACTCAACTTAAAAAACCAGCAGCCCTGCCCATACATATTACCGCACTCCCTCTTTTACTGCTTTTCTTTTTTTTTTTATTGTTATTTAACTGAACCCAGAACCAAATAAAGGCTAATTTAACAGCCCATGACACTCTACAGCTCACACAATAACACGAGGGCCGGATTTCGATTCCCCAAGCCTTATGCAGGATGCCAAACTGGGGCTCCTTACACTTGCACCAACACTCCAAATACGATTTATAGTCGGTAATAAAGCCAGCGACTGGGTTACTTCGCATTAACTACCCTCCATTAAACTGCAAATCAAAGCAGCTCCTCGAGGAAACCGGGGCGCGATCATCCGGCACCCCTTAAACAGAACTTGCTTTTCATACTTAACAAAAAAAAAAACATGCTTTTTTTTTCCACAGCTATTCATGATTTTAGATCTGCTTCGACTTCGCTAAAAAATGATTTTATTTAATAATTTATGTCTGGCTACTAAAGGATGCAGATGTTTGCCGATCCCAGTCACACCAGTAAAGACTGGAGAAAAACAGTCTATTCCTCTCAGTTCTCTAACGCCGATCAGCATTCCGATTAATATTATCCCGTCATGATTCCCCGCGGGGGTCCGCTATAAAGAGCATCGTTAATGAGAACAAATCGTGGAGCGGGAATAATCCCCCAGTATCAATGCTGAGTGACGGCACCTATCCCTACGTATATGTTTAGTGCGCACGGCCCCGAGCCCGGTGCTGCACCGACGCATCACGGAGATCTCGCGTTTAACCCTTCGCTGGCACGATAGGGGGGTCTCCGCTCTATGCCGATGAATGAAGACTCCCAGGAACCCTTTCCGTGTCATGAGATGCTGCGTGCGATCTCCATGTGTTAATCGGCGAATCCAAATAATCAGAGAAGAGACCTGCCTGCCGTTTCCCTATCACTGCGGAATGGATGGCGGATATTTATATCTGCACACAAATGGGACTCGGGAACGTGTAAAAAAACAATTAATAATAATAATCCAACCCACTTTCTGAATAAATATCAACAAACACCTATATACATATATATATATATATATATATACACACACACATTTACACACAATATATATATATATTCACACTGTATATAAATACTGATTATATATATATAGTTGATTGGTGTATAATGATGTGTATTATGAATTGTATTTTTGATATGTATCAATCATATATATGTATGTATATGTAAACACAGCATGTACACAGTAACACAGACAGATACACATGTACATGTTACACTGTATCCATTCTATTTGTATTCTCCATGTTTATTCCACATACATGTTCCCTATGGAGCCATAGATCTGCAGTGTAAGCCCATTCTGCAGTGTCAGGTAGCCATGTCATCCCTGCGGCAGGAAGTGATGGTCCCTAAATCCCTGACAGCCCCTGAGAACTTGCCCTCCTCCCCCAGTGTGGCCCCCGGTCACTCACCCGGGTAGCCATGTCTGCGGGGCTGCGGTCTCTTCAATGCACCGGCGACTAGCAGCAGTAACAGCTCAGCACTGGGGGGGCGGGGCAGGGGAGTCATGTGACAGGCAAGGATGAGGTGTCGTCAGAGAGCCGGGAGAGGAACTAGGAAGTAGGCGGAGACGTGAGCCGCCATCTTGGTAGAGGCATGACAACCTGGCAGAAAATGGTTGGGAGGATTTATTTAGAAAGTTTATATTTCATTAGACGATAATTAATTGTCAGCGTTGGAGGGGTACTAAGAAAGGCAGGGACATGGAATAAAGCCAGGGAACCGGTTTTGGTAGAGTGTTATTATCATTATTGATTATATTATTGATATGTTACTGCTACATGCATGACCAGGGTCATTGATATCCCCTTTTCCCTTGGGCACAAAGGCCTATAGCATTGTCCTATACCATATGCAATAAAAGGTGTTGTGAGGGGTGCGGAAGTTGGAATTGGGTGGAAAATGCTAATACTCATGGAGTAAGCGTGAAAAATGGTCAGAAATGGCCGGTTATATACAGAAGTCAGTGTGGCGATTATTATGCCTCTCTGTTTTTCACAGCTGATGCTTCCATATAGGTGGCATTAGAGACAAGGGCCCCACCTGCCCTATAGGTTGTCCCATCGTATCAATAAACACGCTTGAGGACTCTCCAGGTCACCGTTCAGAGCTTCTATTCTGGCGCCCACAGGTTGTGTCCTTGTGATTAAACGGTATGATCAGGCCCGTATCTGTTTCTGTATAGCGGGGCAGTATCCTGGTATTAAGCCCCAGCTGGGGAGCCTCTGTAGGACTTGTGCAATGGCTATATGTGGATACGGCCATGGCTGACCCGTTTTGGGTAGATCTCCCAATTCTCCGGTATTTTTGGAATTTTTTGGTTTCCACACTTTAGTTTGTGTGATTCCTTTTTGTAATTTGTTTTCTTAGTGGTATCTGCTCATGATAACTGAAAACATACTCTTGTTATAAAGGTAACAAGTATTATCTGTGGACATTTTAATTTTGAACTTCCACTATAGAAACAATCTCGGCATCTTTTGAATGAGTAGTCATTGTACCTCGACAGGTGAGGGGCATAGCCGTTCCATGAAGTAAGTGCACGCCTTAAACAAATAAACCAGCCATTGTGTGTCTTTAATATGGAACCTGTCTGACTCGCTTCTCCATGTGTGGGAGAAATTGTTCTCATGAATAATGGCTGAAAACAAGATATAATGAATAAAGCAATTTAACGTTTTACAGACACCTAATAAAGTGGAGCTCAATCGCTGAATGATCATTACATGGTCAAGAAAGCGAGCGCGTCCTAGGAGTAGGCAACCAGAGATGGTGGGACACCAAAATCATGGCTGGACATTTTACGCGGAGATCCTAGCAAATGTAGCTACCGAATTAGACCCATCTGAAGCCGAGACCTCTGAAGTCCTGAAAGCTTATGTAACTTTACAGCTTTTTTCCCCCCTCGAAGCCGTATGTACCTCGTACTTCCCCCGTTGATTGAAAAATTAAGGGAGGACTAGCTCTTCAACACCCCTCCAAAGAGGAGACCCACAGAAATCCTTAGGGAGGGGCGGTGGCCAAAGGGTATAGTCCACCCCCTCTAACAGAAGCCCTCGGGGACCTGGCTCCAGGGCAAATACCAAAAGGCATGATTTCCATATCTATGTTGGCCCCATAAAAAGTTAACGACTTTGACTACAGTTAAGTTTAGAGCGTTACCCAAGACAATCACGTTCAGTGACTCGACCTCCAGACTCTTTTCTATGTAAATAAAAAAATACCCATTCCAATTAAAGACCACCATGCAGGAAGAATGAAGCTCGGAATTTTCTAGTGTTCTTGCGAACTGTCATTCCATTGGAGATCTCGGACCAGGCTGGACACCTCAGTCGATTCTGTTTGCGTTAAACAATCAATGCCTGGGACCTGCTCTCGATTTCAGACTTTAAAGTAAATTTTGCACAGCTGTCCAGCTACGCGCTCGGGATTACCTGCAAAATCTGCCTGCCTTGCTTTCAGACATCTTGTCGAATTTAACAGGTCCATGAAAATTCAAGGACAGCTCGACCATCTCGTAAAGCCACCAGGGTCAGCAGTCAGCAACGCACTTTTAACACCTTTGGATCTTTGACTCTACAACAAGTACTTAGACCTCAAGTTTAAATCAATGGGAGAGCAATCTGGGGGTGCCAACCAAACAAGGCAAAGGGGAAAATTTAAAGGGACCTCTCAGCAGCCATGTGCATTAAACTATATGGTGGCTGGAGGCCATCTTTGATATCTAAGGTAGAAAAAATATAAATTATATGCATTGTACAAGAGTTAGTTTTTGAAAAATCTTTTTTTTTATTACTATTAATGATGTATGCTTGATTACTTTATACACGTGTATAACATGTAACGCACATGTATGAAATGTACACTTTAAAGTTTGCTTTTTTTCTGTGGCTTTGTCGGCGGCTGATGCGGACATTAACCATTAAATCATGCTGCATGTCGTAACAGGCCACTTAATTACGCCACTAACCGCAGAGACACGTAAGCTAAATTTAGCAAACGGGAGAGTTGCAGGGTTTTATATTGCCAATCTCTGCCGCGCCCACTTCTCTGTCAAAGGATTCGCAACGCCATTGGTCCGTAGTGACACTATGCCCCGCCTCATGCACTAGGAGTACCAGCATGGCGACACGGCGGCATCCTGCCTCGTCTTCGCAGAGCGCCTTGTGCAGGATGCCAGACGTCCGGCCCGCTGATTGGTCAACGTCGCGTCTCGTGACCCATCAATGTCTTCCTGTTGCAAAATGGACATCGGCGATTGGTCTCTTGCAGAGCCCGTCCCCGCAGATAGTCTTCGGGCTCCTCCCACCGTGACGCGGGCTCACCGCCGCCATTTCGTGTGACCGAGCAGCAAGGAAGAGGTGGAGGCAGAAGCGCAAGCCGGACACGGAGAGGAGGTGTTGAGAAAGACGTTCGGTGAACAAGGCAAGTCTTTCTTAATGTATTCGGTGTCAATTTACGTGTACCTTATATTTATATTTATCATTAAGGCCTCCCTATATGCGTACCTTATTATACTATATAACTATATACTATATAGCTATATATGTGTTGCTATATAGTTGCTAGGTAAAATAAGTTGAGCTAGGTGGGCCCTTGCCTTATTAGCCACGAATGGGTTAATAGTGATACCTCAGTAAAAATAAAATAAAATAAAATTCAAGATGGCAGGAGGTGCTTCCTGGGATCTATTAACCTGCCTTACTTTATAGTGTATGGCTTAGTGTGTGTAATCGATCCTAGATTGCATTCTGTTTCTAATATTTATTTATATGGTGTCAGCCATCTATAGGGTAAAGGTATGTAGCTATCCGTGTGAGTCCCTGTGTGGCGGTTGTGTCAGCGTGTGGTTCCGTGTTACAGGTATGAATGGAGTCCTGGGTGCGGAGCTGGAAGAATGTGTTATCTGATCAGGAAACGAGGATGAGCCGGGTTCAGGTTACGCGTGTCGGTTAACGTGTAGCGTATGTTTCATTGTAATCTGTAAGGATTATCAATGGGAGCGCAGGGCCGTGGATAAGGATTTAGATCAGGGAGAGTCGGCAGGTACCTGTCCGGCCATTGTTTAAATCCCTTGGTGCCTGATAGACGTTTAAATAACATTTAATGTAACAAAGTGTGGGAGAAGAAATGTTACAACAAGAGACCAGAATCCAAAACTAGAGGATTAGATGGAATGTAAGGAAGTTTTACTTTACAGGGAGAGTAGTGGATAAGTGGAGCAGCTACCCAGCAGAGGTGGCAGAGAGTAATAAGGGGTGGGTGGATTTAAACATGCATGGGATGGCATATGGATCCAACAACTGATTAAGGTTTGAGAGAAATGCGCGACTATATGGGAGCCGGATGGGGCCGATGTGCCGGCAGGTTCTGTGTTACTAATCCACCAAGTTGCAGATCTATAGATGGTTTGGGAACCTATAGATTGTGCTATATGTTCCCTACGGCTCGTGTTGCGAGCTGGTATCCGTGTAGACGGAGTTTCCGGTTTCTTCGGTTGTTCTTCAGACCGATTTGACGTCCCGTCACGCCAGCTTTTCGAGTGTTTCCATGTAGTGCTACTGAGGCGGATCGCTTGTGAATGTCGCTGCGCATGCACACGGGCCCCTAAGCGTGTCCCTGCAGCACCAGCCGGTATATTCACACCACGTCCGGGAGAACCGGGCAGGACCGCCATCGGGAAGATAAACCCGGAGGATTCCCAGCGCTCGTCTGCCGTGTAGAAGTCCTAACGGGGAGGCTGTTATCCCCCCCCCCCCCCCCGTCTGGTAGGGGCCAGGAGCATCGTGGGTACTCACAGCCATGGGCAACTCATCACACAATAGCTGGAGCCACTCCGGGCTGAGTGAGTCATGTGCTCCTCGTGACGTGTTCGCTGGCTGTCCAGGAAATAAGTCTCAGGAAGTAACGATCTCCATGGACGGACGGACGAGGACGTGCCGAAGGACACCCGTAACCACCCCCCCCGGTTCTTTGCATACGTTAACCGTATTAACAACCTTAAAAAAAAAATAACCGGCACCTATGTAGATCGATGATGGCGTGTAACATGCGTGTGCTTGATGTAAAGCGGCTATGTTTTCCCATAATTCTTAGATTTTTGCGCGTATGTCGGATGTATATTTGAGAGAAATACTGTAAATTCCTTAGTGCTGTAAGTAAGAGACAGGGCTGTAATGTACGGGCAATGTGGATATTGTAGTAGTGGTTACAGTGTTTCACTGCCCAGCATTGTGGTCTGTGACACTTATACTCGGATGGGATGGCTTTAGAGTGGTACTTCCAGTAACTTTGGGTGTGCGGATTTTTCACTAGTGTTGCAATCACTAGAGAACTTTGACACTGTGTGCTAATCTCTAGAGCAAGCTTCACAAATGTGTATAGAAATTAATAGCCCGATAGAGAATGCTGGGGGCCATCTTTTTCTTTCTTTCTTTAATTTGTGAGTCGGATCTATAATGTAGGAGCCGTGGCATATCAAATTTCCCCTTTTAAATTGAGAATTGTACGGATCCCCCCTGCCGGCATTTCTTTTTTGCAACCCCCCCCTGCGCATGACTCATCTGATAATAGCGATGCTTTTCAAAGAACGTTTCCCATAAAACACGTCGCTCGTTATTCCTCCTGTTCGGTCAGACTGTGGCGAGGGGGTAGGAATTCACATCGGAGAAAAAAGTGTGGGTGGCGGAGGAGCTCGCAAAAGCGGGGTAGAACATTTAGAAGGGCGTCCATCGTATCGGGGGAGAGTAATGCGCCTCAACGTCTCCCTACTGAGCGACGGCTACTGGTCTAAAGATTGGGGCCACTGAGCTGCTTTCATGGAAACGAGGACATTTCTGACTGTAACATAATTACAAATGTTTTTTTCTAACCATCAATTATCCCTTTAAACTTAAACTTGGATCAGCGAACACAACGTGCCCTTGGAACTCAGGAGTGATGGGAGTGATAAAGGGCCATTGGAACACAGGAGTGACGGGAGTGATAAAGGGCCCTTGGAACACAGGAGTGATGGGAGTGATAAAGGGCCATTGGAACACAGGAGTGATGGGAGTGATAAAGGGCCATTGGGACACAGGAGTGATGGGAGTGATAAAGGGCCATTGGGACACAGGAGTGACGGGAGTGATAAAGGGCCATTGGGACACAGGAGTGATAAAAGGGCCATTGGAACACAGGAGTGATGGGAGTGATGAAGGGCCATTGGGACACAGGAGTGACGGGAGTGATAAAGGGCCCTTGGAACACAGGAGTGATGGGAGTGATAAAGGGCCATTGGAACACAGGAGTGATGGGAGTGATAAAGGGCCATTGGGACACAGGAGTGATGGGAGTGATAAAGGGCCATTGGGACACAGGAGTGATGGGAGTGATAAAGGGCCATTGGAACACAGGAGTGATGGGAGTGATGAAGGGCCATTGGGACACAGGAGTGATGGGAGTGATGAAGGGCCATTGGGACACAGGAGTGATGGGAGTGATAAAGGGCCATTGGGACACAGGAGTGATGGGAGTGATAAAGGGCCATTGGGACACAGGAGTGATGGGAGTGATAAAGGGCCACTGGGACACAGGAGTGATAAAGGGCCTCTGTACGCCTATGAAGAGATTCCATTAAAAATTAGCCGTTTCCAGCTACAATAGTCATTTACAGCATTAACCCCGTCTGCGCTGGATTACTGATCCATTTCATGGTTTTTTAACAGACAAGATTTGAGTTTCTTTCAAAAACAAGGAAATTTCCAAGTGACCCCAAACTTCTGAATGGGTGTATGTGTGGATTTTGTTGCCGCGGATAAGCCGAGTTACTGAAACATCTGACTTGTAGATCTAACCAAATAACTTATCGCTAGCTTGTCCTTTTGGACTCGTAATATTCCAGATATCACATGGGTGAGAGATGGGTGGGTTTTGTGAAGTGGTAGCATCGCCCTGCCGCCCGTCACTGGTGGTTCAGTTTGTTTGCTCCATGACTTCCCAACCATCCAGGCGATGTATGTGTGGAGCCCCCGACCTCATCGCAGGGAAGGTGCGCACAATCCAAGTACATTTGCAATCTTGTAAGAAGGGTATTTATAAAATAGCTTCCCCCCGGGGTGTCTCCCTCTCTGTCACGTCGCCCGCGGGTCTCCTTGCTTTGGTGGTAATTTCGCTCTATTGTATTCCGCCGCCTGCTTTAGCAAAATGACTGTTTGTACGTCTGCAGTTGCCGTGACAACCACCCCCTCCATCCTTTTATTCTCGTTATAAATCTTTCCAAGATGGAACGGTCTTAGAAGCCGGCGGGCCTTGGCGCTAAGCGAAGGAATGTGTGACGCGGGAAGCGAAGCTGCGCATGGTCCGGGTAATGACTTGTGGGGGCTGCGGTGGGGTTTGGCTCCCGAGGTTACCCTGAACAGCAGAAAACAGCCATAGAAAATGATCATTAATTGGGGATTCCGTGTTTTGCGTAATCTACAGTGAAAGGCGTTGGTTCTATACTCTTTGATGGTTGTATGACCGCGTTAATGAATGTACATGTAACACGCTACTCCTGACGTGGCCGTTCCCTCCTCTCCGCAGGTTACACACTACGATGGGGAATATCTTCGCTAATCTGTTTAAAGGCCTCTTTGGGAAAAAGGAGATGCGAATCCTCATGGTGGGCTTGGATGCCGCGGGAAAGACCACCATTCTGTACAAGCTGAAGCTGGGCGAGATCGTGACCACCATCCCAACGATAGGTGAGAAAACGGCTCGTCCGCGGGCTTCACGCTGGAACTGGGCTTTTCCTCGACTGCTGGTTTCATTGTGGTTTTTTTCCTCCCCGCTCTCCCTCTTAGGTTTTAACGTTGAAACCGTAGAATATAAGAACATCAGTTTCACCGTGTGGGACGTGGGCGGTCAGGACAAAATCCGGCCCCTGTGGCGTCATTATTTCCAGAACACTCAGGGTATGTACACTCGGGTTCCGTTCAGCAAGCCGCGGAGATGAGATTGGGGGTGAAAAACCTCTTATAGGGCTTTTTTTTTATTTAAAGCAAGTCAGTCGCAGATATCATAATACATGTAATGTGCTAAAATAAACCCAGCGAATGGCTTCCAGGACCCAGAGGTGATCAACGTTTTGCTTCTCCGCTCACAGGGCTCATCTTCGTGGTCGATAGCAATGACAGAGAAAGAGTCAACGAAGCCCGGGAGGAATTAACGCGGATGCTGGCGGAGGACGAGCTGCGGGATGCCGTGCTATTAGTGTTTGCAAACAAACAGGTAAAGTTAGCCACGTTCAAAACATAGCGATTCCCGGACGGGTAGGAGGGTGACGGCACTTAATTCATAGCATCACACATAGAGTACTTGAAAAGGGGAATATGCTATACACATACGTATTTTATATATATATATAGATCAGTGTATTGCGTTCTACTGGCTATCTGGTTCGGGGGGGCTTAAACCCCGCCCCATCCTTTACTAGTTACAGGGCATGTATATGTTAGCCGGCCCCGGGCCGCCGCTTGCCTTTGTCAATGCACAAAATCTGAGCCGCTTCAGGGTTTTTCCCACTGCCCCCTGGGGGTGGGAATACTCCGGGGCTAAGTGATCAGAAGCACGGTGTAGATTTGTGCTTTTTATTAACTTGCTTTACATATTTTGTGGCCTTTGGTTAATATCTAAAAGTGCTTATTTCTTATTCCCAGTGACTCTGTGGATTCACAGAAGCGTCTCGGAAGCGTCTGTTCTGCGTTAATATAACTTGCTTGCAAATACCTTTTTAACTTTTGGTGTTCAAAGGTGTTAAAGCCCTCGTGATGATCCACGCATTGGTTAAAAGAAACACAAAAACCCTGTAATAGACCAAAGATTCTTCAAGGGGCCGCAGCCGGTGTGCCTTGCAGTCTGCGGCAGATACATTATTGTAAAGTGATTTGATTTCTCGTGTGCCGCTGCTTATTAGTGTTTTTTTTTTTCTTCCCTGTAGGATCTCCCAAATGCGATGAACGCCGCAGAGATCACAGACAAGCTGGGCCTGCACTCCCTGCGCCACAGGAACTGGTACATCCAGGCCACGTGCGCCACCAGCGGGGACGGTCTGTACGAGGGCTTGGACTGGCTCTCCAACCAGCTGAAAAATCAGAAGTGATTGCTTTCCGCGTGAAGACCCTCCTCCTCCTCCTCTATACCCCCTTTTTCCCACCCACAACCCATCCTGTTCAGCATCTCTGCAGGGCTGGCCAGCGCCTCTGCTGCCTCCCAGGCGGCGGGCTTGTAATCTGGTTGCGCACGCGCCTTCGGTGGTGTGTGCGCCCCGCGCGCCTGTGTGAGTGGGAGCAGCGATCTCACACCGTGCCTTATACATGCTTAGCAGTATTAACCCCCTCTGAGAAAACACTACCCGCCGCGTCGCTGGTTTCCGCGCAGCCCGTCTCTGCCCCTTGCTGCGGCAAACGCAGGTTGTCGCCCGTCTGCTGTTTGCTTTATCTTTTTGTGCGCTGTAGTGACGTCGCTTGCGTTACCCAGAAGGGCATCTCGATCGTGAACCGTTATGATGTCATTGTTAAAGTGATGCTTTGAGAGATGCTCCTGGCACGGCTATCGTAATGCTATAACACCCACGTTAACCAAGGCTCTCCGCGTTTCGTATGGACGATCATGGCTGATGTGGCGTCATGGCTTTATGCGTAATTTAAACTCTTCCTCGTGACGTGCGAACAGGGGGCCTTCTATCGTTTCTCGTCCCCCCTCACCTGAGCTTACAGGCAGAGGTGAACGTGTTTGAAAGCCGACAGCCTGCAATGACGTGTGTTGTGATTTTTGGCTAGCAGTCCGGCTTAGCTCGTGTAAGGCTTGGTAGTCACACATAACCCCCTCCACGCACCCAGGCATATTTTGCATGGTGTGGCCCAAAGAGGCGGCTATGAGGGTGTTGCGGAGACGCTGCGGGTGGTTACTTGAGATTCCAACAACTCTTCCAAGCCGGCTACCACCTCCGACTGGGCATGGGCGAGCGAAAATAACTTTTCTCTTAATCCGCGCCGCAGTTCGTACTTTTCTTTCCTCTCTAAATACCTCAACCTGCTCCCGGCGCTGCTGTCACGCACACCGCATGTCTATCCCGGTTTAAATGATCTTTTTTTTTTTTTTTGGCAGAATTTTTAAAAAATGGCTCCTTTTTCTGCTGACGTGCATGTGATATCATCAGCCTGGCTCTCGGAGGCTCCTGAGATTTCTGCTCCCACTCTTATATATTTTTAATCTTATTTTGTATGGGGTATCCAAAAAGTCATTTTTGGTATTCCTTACTCGGAAGGAATTCTGTACAGTAATATATGAATCTAATGTACTAACTTTTTTTTTCTCCCCCGTTCGGTTTTAATGTCATCTTAGCCCCTCAGCTTCATTCGGAGAAAATAAATGTTTTAGTGTTAATGGGAACTGTAAGTGACTGGGCTGAAAGAGTTAACAGACGGCTTGTGGATGGTCCCAAAAGGGGGGGTGCTAGCTCTCCCATGACGTTTGCCCAGCTTATTGATGCACTGAGCATCATGGGAGTTGTAGTTCAGCACTTGGACAAGTCCATGCTGTACGGCCGTGTATATATATATATATATATATATATATATATATATATATAATATTTTGAAGGAATGCGTCTTTTGATGCACTGAGTAAGTTAGGGTTCTTTTAAACGATATAAATATTATTGCTTAACTTGTTAGTAAATATTAAATTGGGTTATTAGAAAACACACAGAATTTAATCAGGGAAATAAATTAGATTTAAATCCAGAAAAAGGGGGACGACGAATCCACCATCTCTGGTTCCAGACTTTCGGGGTGTCGTAAGCATAGCGGGCAATCGGAGGTTAACTTGGAAGACTCCTGCATCATTTACATTATGGGGGAGGGGGCAGTTATTGGCTGGTTTCCCCCTTGCTAATGCCAATAGTGGTATGGTCCTTCCCCTGTATTATTATCCCCTTCTATGACCTCACAGTCTTCGTTATCTTTTAGGATCCTTGTTACCTCGTATTTGTGGCTATGATGTCATTGCAGCACTGCAGAAGTCTGGTTATTGGTGCTGACGCACAAACTAAAGGGGGGGCTCCGTTCCATTTTCAACCTTTTTTAAAAAAAAATCCTCCTAAGACCATTTTTTTTTTTTTTTTTCTTGGGTACTGGGGAATGTAGCTCTTAACAATTTTAAATATATATAAATATAAACTTTAAGTCTGTAAATGAGACCACGTTTCATATCTTCATGCATATTGAACATTGCAACTTTAAGACAAAAAAATATTTTATTTCTTGTATAAAAGGAATTCTAAGTAAAAAGTGTGAAATATGTGATGTACAATTGGACCCGATTATTCTTTTTTTTTTTTTTTCTGGTTTTTGTTTTCTAACCATGTGGTAATTTTGTCTGATATGCTCAACAATAAAGTCTGTATTGAAATAATTCCCGCTTCGGTGACTAATTCCTGAAACTTCTTTCCTTCGGGTTCGCACGGGCATTCCTCTGACGTGTTGGTTTTAGAACAGCCCATGAGCTTAATAGAAATATTTCTGATTTATATTCCACCATCATATTGAGTAGCGAAGTACAATGGATAAGAGGCATAATAAGCAGAGCATCAGGTAACTGTTAAGCTTGCAATCTTATTTTTTTTATTTAATATTGTATGCAAAAGCTTCATTATAAAGCCAATGTACAGCTGACCTCATAATAGAGCAGATTTATAGACCCCTGCTTGGTGTGGCTAACGGTAGCCCTGGGCAGATGGTCTTGGTGGCATCAGAACTCCTTGTTTAAAGGTTCTGATATAGTTCCATAGGATGGATCTTACTCAATGGTTTCCAAGCAACCGGTTTAATAAATACCTGCTTGACAAAAATTGCAGACACGGGGGCCGTATCGTTCGAAAAGCCAAATATGCCCACATTCTCTGGAGCAGCGATTACAAGGGGTGTTCATTCATATGTAAGGGTGCGATCCTGTAAAAGGCTTACAGGGTGGTCTTACCATCAGATGATCCCTGGGGGCAGCGTGTACCCGCTGGAATGGGGCAGGAAACCCTATACGGTGTTAAATAGTTTAGTTCATGTTCCTTCCTTTTAGACATTGAGTTTTAAAATGATACGCATTGACAAAGAGGCAAATGCTTTTAAGAGGATTCTGTAGACCCCTCAATGCCTTAGAAAGGGGGGCATCCACGCTATCATGCATTAAAGTGCATGTGATGGCTGGAGCGCCCCTTTAAAATTAATCCATCTGGTCTGTATGTAACAGATATTGGGCAATTTTTAAAACACTTATACAAAGTTGTACGTTTCTCAGATCTGGGTTTAAGCATATTAAGCAATTCCGATCCTATGCACTAAAGGAAGTGCGTTCCATGGTTGCTATGGTGATTGCACATCTTCCATCGCTTAGCATCAGAACTGATCTTAGAATCCCAACTGCAATTTTTTTTTTTTGTTTAATGGCTGTGAGAAAGTTAACATGCAATAAAGTTTTGCTGGGCTGAATTTCTTTCTGCCGCTGCCGAAACCTAGCTTTGCCATCGTCTATTTCACGCGCTCTTTGTGGCCTTCTCCAATATGGTGCCAGGTCACGTGACCGACTTCCGCTCCTCTATTGCACAGCGAGAGAAAAAAAAAAAAAAGCGGGTGATGCTTGTAATTGTGGCGGACCGTGTGCACCATGGAGCCGGAAGTTTTAGGGTTTTCGGTTCCTACCGAAAGCAGTAAAACTCTTTTTGTGTGGAATATAACGGCCGAGCTTCTGGAAGGCGATATATATGTGAGTACTTCCTGGCGGAGTGATCTCAATGCTTGGTAATTCTATGTGCGCCACCTCAGCCGGGTCTATTTATGTGACACAATTAGTTACAGGTCTTCCTGTTTCCCAATTAATGCAGGAAGGTATAATAATTGCGATATATATGACGCATTTTATTTTTTCCATGCAGTATATTATTTACTATAATTGATTTATTATAATTTTATTAGTCTCAACCCGCAACTACAGACCCAGTAATAACACAGGATACTTTATACTAGTAGGATTACTAACCCTTAGCATCCTCATATAATGTTTATATGAACTGCCTGATAATTATGCCCTTTTGTGTACTTTTTTTATTTGTTGAATTCAGACGCAAGGGACTACTTTACCTCAGAAAAGCCATTGACTGCCCTTCAGTGAAGTACTAGCATAGCACCCCCAACATGTCTGGGGTCCAAATGGCAAGAAGAGGGTCTGGATGGGTCGCAGAAGTGGCTTCCCTGGGCCCCCTTATAGGAAGAGCCACGGCGTTCTCTTGCAGAGCACCGTGAGGTGGCCACATGACTCATATGGCTGTTCTGTAGAACAGCAATGGAACACCACAGACCACCATTGATTTTTCATCAATGGGCCAGTAAAAAGAGGTGAGGGATCTCCCTAGCCGGTCCATAAACCCCACCGGCCACAAAAGTGAAGCAGTTAGGCAGTTACTTGGGACGGTGCCAAAAAACTGAGACTGTCCCTCGAGAACTGGGACTGCTGGGTGTATGAAGTAATAATTGCTCCTTGTTCTACAGAACAGCCATATGTTTTCCCTTTAGCCCTGCTATCCAGCTTCTCTGGGGCAAATTCTCAGCGTCTGAACTGAATTGCCCCAGCAGGCTTTCAGGAGCTCCTCAGGTGACTATGTATGAATGAGTCTATGGAGCCATATCCTAAATCATCTGTATGATGCTGGCTGGCGGTACTGTACGTCGCGCATGTGCAACGACCCTATTCACCTAACTTTCAAATGGGCTTTAGCTGATCTAATAGAAGCCACATTTGATTTACAGGAATCAAAATATTTATATGGCATCCGCAATTGATGCCGCACTTCTCAACCAATCAGGTCTCTGCAAATTGAGGGTAAAAGCGTGCCGCTCTTGAGTGTAATGAACCTGAATGCTTGTGGCAGTTTTTTTTCTTTTAATCTGCTTGTAGTTTGAGTATCAGGTCATCACGGGAACATCTCTAAAGAAATGAGGCTTAATCCAGATCCTCATAAAATCAACTGTTGTAGCTTTATTGTGCAGTCCTTACAAAATCACAAACACACGTGGCGCAGAATATCACAGAGGTAAATGAATGTATATCTGCGCAGGTCACCAGTATA
Source organism: Spea hammondii (assembly GCA_029215755.1). Lineage (NCBI taxonomy): Eukaryota > Metazoa > Chordata > Amphibia > Anura > Pelobatidae > Spea > Spea hammondii. Next base: position 23,745,371 of record JARDYJ010000013.1, read on the forward strand.
TAGCCGTCTGCATGGCGGGGTCTTTGGGCAAAAGGAGAAGTAAATGAGGGTGATACTTGTTTCCATGGTCTCCCATATTCATGTTATTTCATATTTCTTTGATTACAGCGTTCTCTACTAAATGTTTTCACTCCGTTTGGGGTCCTGTACTCTCTTAAACTTCTCCCGAATGCTGGCAGTAGTGAACCTGGTTACTACGCGGTGATTAAATACTTCTCCTCCCGAAGTGCCAGCAGGGCACAAGAAGCTTGCGACAGGAAGACCCTCTTCCAAGATGCGCCTCTCAAGGTATGTGCTGGAATGGCCAGTGTGCGTAGAAATATACCTGGTGTGCTATTCCTTTTCCTTTTTTATGTATAGTCGTCCCCATGGATGTTCTGTTTAAAGGAAAGCTTCATGGTAAAAACATATTTTTCTCCTTGAGCATAACCCCCAGCCCTGTATACAGTAATAACCCCCAGCGCTGTGTACAGTAATAACCCCCCAGCGCTGTATGCAGTAATATAACCCCCCAGTGCTATATACAGTAACAACCCCTAGCGCTGTATACCGTAACTTCATCTGCAGAGCTGGAGCCGCCATTGCTGTCAGTCATGTGATATTTTGGGTGCTTTTCCCGGGACAAACACCGCACTGAGGTGATGCTTTATGGCAATGCTAATGAAGTCCTATTTATCTAATAAAATTCTTTCTATGTCATCATTTTGCCCCTTCTTTTCGCTCTTAACAAAAATCATTTACATCAGTTTCTATTTTATGTTTTTTATTCCTGTTTTACTATAGTATATGAAAATTAGAATTGTAAAAAAACACCCTATTTTTAAAAAAACTTGTTAACTAGAAATGGTGGAATTTTTTAAGGGAATCGTTGTGGGCAGTAAGTTATATTTTTGAAGTTAAAATAAATAACTTTATTATCTTATTGTTCAAGCGTCATCCAAGAAGTTATCCAACGGAAAATCTGTGCTTTATGGTGAAATCTCAGTATTTAGGTTTATAGTTAATCCTAACACTGTGAAGGTTTTTGTTCTACTGGAAAATAGTTTGTATATAATCATCTCTTTGTTCCTTTCAGGTGCGAGTCTGTAACAATCAGAAAGGATTTCAGTACAAATCTCTGGCATTAAACAGTAACAAGTGCCAGGATCTTGCCAATTATTACCTGGGATTTAACGGCTGGTGCAAGAGAATAATAGCCGTGAGTTGATTATATATATGGAGGTGATATCATTCAAAACACATAATTAGGAAAAAGTAACAGATCAGCTCCAGAAATGTTTAGATCCCAGAGTCCTTCTAGTGGAGATTTGGTCACCTCTGTGTTCTCCCCTGCAGCTCCACAATATCTCCGGCTTGGACGAGCTGGCGGATGAGGGTGCTGAGCAGGAACCGAAGAAGTTAAAGTACCTGTGCGTTTTGGAAGTGACGCTCCCAACACATGACATCTGCAGCAGGGGTGTGGGAGTTGCAGAAGAGGAATTGGAGAAACAAAATGGTACTTGTATAGTTCTGTAAACTTTTGCTTGACTTCTAAAAGATGATGCATACGTTTGCAACAGAGGGAAACTGTTGGAATTCTGTTCGCTTTACGCCAGGCTTGGTTTGATGCTTTTTTCTCAGAAAGTTAAAATTTTATTTTGGGGTACAAAACATTCCAATTTCCTCCGATGCAGTAAAGTAAGATGTTTAATATTGGTAATATGTTTGTTTGTTCAGACCCGATGGAGTTTCTCATGAAAAGTGGAAAACTGCAAAAGTATGCCGTCCAGAAGGCGATGTCAGATGCATTTCAGAAAATCCTGCTAGTGGTTTTCGGTAAGAAGAAGTCTGTCCTCGTAATGTACGCTAATAATCAAAGTACCTATTCCGTACCATGAAACATATATATATATATTTTTTTGGACACCTGGAGAAATAAAGCGTCGAAAGCCTTAGTAAAACTGTGGTGGGACTGTGCCATGGAACTAGACACAGTTTATATGGAAGAGACTGAATGATTTAACGCTTCCTACTGGATCCATTAGTCCTTATGTTTAAATGAAATAGTTATTGTGCTTTCTGGCCATAAAGACAACCCAAACAGTACATTTGGAAAACGGCAGTGACTACTAATCGTAAACAGAGCACTGCATGATCGGTAGGGATCCTAACTGGTTTTGTTCTGATGAGCGACATCTTTTCTTTGCACAACCAGAGAATGGAAAGGTTGCCGTGGAATATGTACCTTCCAACGATGGTGCTGTAGACTGCCTGTCAGAAGAGGAGCTGCAGGGCTTGATCCAGGTAAATCAGCACTGAAATAGTAATATTATAATATTACACACGCATTCATTAATTCATTACCACTGGCAGGGAAAACCTGCTTTTGTAAAATGTGCTGATTATTGGGCAATAAGTGGTTGATCTCATTATCTGGTATTGTCTCCAGAACAATCTGAGGTCTTGGAGCACGTGGTTAAAAAAGAGGGCAGATGGTTCTTATCTCTGCTGATCCATTTGTTGATATGTTTTTTTTATACAGTTTAATAACCATAGAATGCATATTTTCTTTAATCCAGGACTGAGCTTCTTGTATACCCGTGTTACATCTTTTGATTCAAAGAAAAATGAATAGTTTGGCTTTCACTCTTTAATTGTGGGTCAGATTGATCTAAATCTTACATTGAATTGTTTGTTTAAGAATAAATTATATTATGGCAGAACTTTTGTATTCCTTATCTTTGATCTCATGGGTGTTAAAGTTGAGCTGATTATTTTTTTGCTTAGGTTCCTTAAACTAGCCAGAATTATGTTTGTATGCGTTTTTCCAACCATTTTCCCCCAATTTGCAAGGCCATATGTCTGCTTTTTACCCTTCTTCCCTTGCCCTGGATTTTTTGTAAGACATTTTTCCTTGACGGGTATCTTGGCTCTTGGAATCCTCTTTAGTGGCGAGGCCACTAATGGTTGTGGCAGGACGTTAGCCAACCTAGTGTCGGTCTTGGTCTTGACCCCACTCCATGTGTTTATCATGTGTGTATCGTAGCATTTTTAGTTGTACTTTTAGATTTTGGGGGTTATTTCTCCTTAGAGCCCATGTTTCCTGGTACGAACCCAAACTAACCCTTTACTTTATATTTCTTCATCCAATAACAAGGAAAATCACTTCTAATGCATCTGTCCTATTCCTCAGGTAAACGACTTCTCTTGGACCCAAACAAATCTCGATGGAGAGGAGGAAGACCTGGCTGACCTCACTTTCTACGAGAACACTGAGTGATGTCATGTAAAATGGATAAAGGACGTTATAATGTCCTCTTGCAGGGCGTTGCTAGATATCCCAAGAAAATGATTTAAATGATGTATTTGTAATAATATTTAAGTGTTACGTGGATTAAGTAAATGTTTTTCTAAGCTATGTGATGTTTTAGGCATATCTATGGGAACAGTCTGTGGTTTAACGACTCTACGACCCATGGGCTTAAAAAAAAAGGTATATTGAAAACCCAGAGCAATACAGTTCCGGTTGTTTGTGTGCCGATGCTGGAGGATTTTAGGGGAAAGGAGCAAGAGAAATGGGGAACTGGAGGAGGCACGGTTTTGAGAAGATTAAGAAATATATATTTTGAAAATGCTGGATTAAAGGAGTTCTGGGTAATTTCTAAACTTTGAACTGGACTATACCCTCCCATGGAATGTTTCTCCCTATTCCTCCTAATTTAGTGCTTTAGAACCAAAAACCTTTCAGTGTTCTGATAAATATGGCCCAACACATTGAGAAGATGAAACACTCAACACTCAAGTTAAATCAGAAATGCATCCTTTACTTGGCTTTGTTAAAAACACACAATCACAAAGTACAAAGCGCTTCACAGATCAAGCAATATATAGGTTTATAAGCGACAGCCATGTTTGGCCCAGGAAATTAAACAGTAGATAACTCATAATAACATATGATCCCCTTGTCTGGCAAAGTTTAGCAACAAAACCCATGTTTTCTGTTTGTGCGTCTCTGTCGGCAGAAAGGGGATGCTGTCAATGTATTCTTCGCCCAAAAAATGCAAAATTAAATTGCACAATTGCTCTCCACGAAGCGCCGACACTTCATGACCCGCAAGTAGGTCTCTACTTTGTGCATGTCTTTCTTGAAACACGACAACAGTCCATAGTTTTTCACGAGTGCGTCGTCACTGCGCAGGTTGATGTCAAATTTCTCATATGTGAGTTTAAGCAGGGAGTAGCTGCGGGCGTTCCCCTCATCCAACTCCTGCAAAAGAACAAATTCAGTGAATTCAATAAATTCCTCAATAACCCCCAATAATATTCCATTCAGTTCAGGGGCTTTCCTGTGGAATTTCTTGCCAATCAGCTCCAAACTGTCCAGCTTTTAGGTCTTTTATGGAATTTTTTTTTAGACCGAATTAGAGTGAAAAAAAAGATGATTTGAGCCATTGGCTACCACAGGCAGTATGATAAGGTGTCGCAGTGTTTAGTAGATCGGGGATCAGATAACAGAATGAGAACTCATACAAATGGCTAAAATGCAGCTGCCTGAAAACATTATATTACGGGGGGAAACTACAACTGCTTTTAAAAATGCGCGATATTTTTGAAAACTTGTTTTTAAACTAATAATAGTAATAAAAAATGATGGTAGCTCCCCTTTAATACCCCCCCAAATCCTATTTGCCTAGACAGATTTTAATACTCACTCTCATCAGAGCCTGGATTCCTTCCTCCATGTCTCTCAGTTTGTCATAGACTCTGTCTGAGCTCCCAAACACCAGGTTGTTTGTGAACACTCTGTTGAGAACCTGCACCGGGTTCATCCAAGACTGTATGAGTGTAAGTGAAAAGCGCAGGAGCTCCGTGTCCTAAAATTGAAGGTAAAAATATATATTTTCTGGGCTAAACTCAATTCAGAAGTTTCAACATATTTCCAGTTTTCTAAAAGTTATATTTAGTTGAATTATAAGAACAGCTATGGTGAGTTTGTAAAAAGAAATTTAAAGTCAATGAATTGAACTCATGTTGGGAGGTAAATGAATGAATCTTTATTGATCTAGCATTCACTTAATTTATTGATAACAACTTATTGTACTCATAACTAAATGAGTAAAGGACATTGCCGGATAATTCTGCACTTGATATCCCCATTTGATATACATGTACCAACTTTATCTTTATTAAATCACATTAGACTTGTATCCCCGTTCATTTTGTATAAATGTATCTATGAGGTTTGTTAATATGCTGAGTGTTAATTCTTGGCAGGTTAGAAAGACTAGAAAGGATGAGAGGAGCCATGATGGTGTCCTTTCTGGGGGAAACATGGACACTTATTGCCTGGTTTACTAACCGATTTCTGGTTGGTGTTTTCCTTATCTGTTGGAGCAGGGATGGTTTCGGAGAAGCAGAATACAGCATGGGAATTCTTATTGGAGTGTCTCTGATCTTCTGGGATGTAGGTACGTTCCTGAAAAAATAGAAATCGCACGGCAAACCAAATTACTTTTTGTCGTTTTTTCTTGCAATAGTAGTAGAGCTTTCCAATATAGAAATGCTCTATTGTATTTAGAAATTACAAGGAAAACCTGTTCTGGTACTTACATAATCTCTGTATGTGTCCGCAGCCAAGAGGTGAAGATACTGAGCCCTGTTCACGGCGTTTGTGATGAGGCTGGATAAAGGTACCGATGGAAAAGCTCCGGTCAAAGGAATGGTCAGCATGACCAAGAGCCCAACGGAGGAGAAGAGACCTGCAAACAATGGTTGGTCATTGCTTAGTCTCTAGAACATTTAAGGTCTTATCTTCCATTTCGTACCCTATGTGCTTCTAGAACCCTCTAATAGCATTCCAGGGAGATTGAAATTCTTGGTGTATTCCGTAAAAAAAAAACTATATTCTACAGCTAAAATAATACGTTTCGCTGCTGTCCAAGTTTTGCCGGCCACTCATTCTTTACGATTATATCTGTCAGAGCCAAATAGTTGATGGCAAAACAAATCCTTACGAATGTACGAAAAAATTTGTTATGTCTATGAACTCATCCAACCCATCTGTGTCCCGGGGAAGATAGAATTTGATGTAATAGACCAGGGGAAAGTCTACTTTGTTACCTTTACTAAACAGACTGTTGTAATATTCCCCGTTCACCATATCAATGATGGGTTCGTAGCCATCAAAACTAAAATTGCATCAGTTCTAGTTTCTTCCACAATTTTAAATGTACCTGCTCAGAAGTTTTACCCCAAATTACCTACTAAAGTGCTATGGTATGATAAGAAAATTCGAACGCTCGCAGCCCCCTTTAGATCAGATGAGATCTACAGACCTAACACTGAGATTACCCCAGAATAATAACCGTACCTGAAATCATGATTCCGCACGCTTGCCGAGAAGGTGGAATCTGGAAGCCTGTTGAAGCTTTGGTCGAATGTGACAGTGCTTTACTTTGAGCCATTTTATATACGTAAAGTCATTAATAGGGATATGGTTGCTATTCACATCCCTAACGTAATCAGGAGCGGCTTATACATTTATGGAAAACTTTCCATGTGTAGGAATTAATATGCAATAACCTGTTTTGACATTTACCTCTTTTGTGATATATCATGTTTGTTCATGGCCTTGCCTGGCCTCCTTCAGCCTCCATGGGCAGCATGTGGTTTTTCTCTAGGTCCCCTTTTTTTTTTTGCTTTCATTAAAAGCAGAGTGACAGGAGCACATTTTCGAAAAAGAAGAAAAAACTAAATTTGAGTTAAAATTAGTTTGTTATATCTTAAACGTACAAGTGGATTAAATGGGGTTTTTTTTGGAGATCAGGAATGGTGACATTTTATACATTTTATGTGTTGTTTTGAAAAATATAAAATAATAAAACAACAAATCACCAAAGTTGATAAAACTGACAACTAAACATAATTTTTTTTTTTAAATATTTAATACAAGATTGATAGCATAGCATCTTGCATAAGAATGTCTCTTCAAAATTTGTATATCATATGAACTGACCATTAAGTAAAACACAATAGTTTTGCAAGCGATTTTGCCAACAGATGTAAAGTCTGTATTCTAAAAAGTGTGATTTTTAATTAAAAAAAATGATGCTGCTTTAATATAAAATCAAGTTTAACCTTCAATAAAAATACTTTTATCTGGATCTTAGATTTTCATTAGCCCAAATTGTTTAGTTCTCACAGTGTCATTTTTTTTTCTATTTCATTTCTTTATTTTATGGAAATAATATCTTTATTTAAAATCCTGAAATATGTTTTATATGTATATAAAATGTAGTTTCTTGATCTAGAACCACATCTTCTTTTTTATTCACACAATTACACTTTGTTTAAATTTATGGCACCTATAGTGCCTACAATGACTCCAACTACTCCTAAATAATGAATTTATGTGATGAAATTTATATAATGGCCCAAGAGGATATGTTTAATTTTTATTTCTTTTGATTAAAAAAAAATGTAAATGTTTAGTAGGCATTTATTTAAAAAAAACTACTATATCTATTATAGTATAATGCAAGACATATTTTTTTATAAATAATTTTTTATAACTTATTTTTTTTTTTTACATTTAAAACTACATCCAGGCCGTGACGGGGATTTGAAAATGGGTAGAAAAAGCAATTTCTAGTAAATAAGTGCATCAGATTTTTTTTTAAGTCGCCACAAAGATCAGCACAATGAGTCGCACGGTTTCTTTCTGTAAAAAGTATGTTTTATTACATTTGATACTTGATATTCAAGACAAAATGCATTCAGTTTATGAATGAATACATCGAGTGACATCTATATGTTGCATATTGAACAGTGCAAATCCCCTAATCGCCTGTTACATATCCTATTTAATATTACTTACAAGACAGCTCGGTCATCTGCTTCGCCCTTTTCCTGCCATGAATCCAAGATTTATTTTATATTTAATGTACACATCTTTGGATACAACTCACAGGTAATATAATTAATATACACGCTACCGTTCACAGGTTTGGGGTCACTTAGAAATGTCCTTTTTGAAGAAAGGAAAATGTAATCCATTAAAATGGGTCAGAGTGGGTCAGAAATCCAGCGCAGACGGGGTTAATGTTGTAAATGACTATTGTAGGTGGAAACGGCTGATTTTTTATGGAATCTCTTCATAGGGGTACAGAGGCCCTTTATCACTCCCATCACTCCTGTGTTCCAATGGCCCTTTATCACTCCCATCACTCCTGTGTTCCAATGGCCCTTTATCACTCCCATCACTCCTGTGTTCCAATGGCATGTTGTGTTCGCTGATCCAAGTTTAAGTTTGAAAGGATAATTGATGGTTAGAAAACCCTTTTGCAAATTATCTTACAGCCAGAAATGTCCTTGTTTCCCTTGAAAACAGCTCAGTGACCCCAAACTGCTGGACGGTAGTGTGTATATAATAAAACGTGACAGCACAATTATAACTGGAAACAGTGCCCAAAACCAATGAGCCAACATGATTGCAACAAAGGTCTTAGCCATTCAATAAGTGGGACATTATTGTAATATTTTTTCTGGTTTTGGGGGTATAATAAAGGAAGAATGGAATCTCCGTTATCATTCTGATCAATACACAGGTAGATATAAAGATATAATATTTCTATATCTGGTCCAAATTAGATTTCAAGTCAAATTCAGCCTCTATAAAATGTGAGGTTTAATAGAAATGTTACGTTACAAAAAGGGTGGTGAATTAATGGAACAGCCTCCCAGCAGAAGTGGTAGAGGGTAATACAGTGAGGGAATGTAAACATGCATGGGATAGACATACGGCTCCTGAATCTAAGACAAGACCAACGTCTGATTAAGGTTTGAGTCTTTACAGCAGGAGAAACGGGCAACTAGATGGGGGCCGAATGGGGCCGATCTGCCGGCAGGTTCTATGTTTCTATATTATAAACTGTAGAATAAAGGACTAGTTTATTAAATTAGCTTGTTCATTATTAGTTGCCACGTCTTATTGTTTTAACTTTCCAGACGTATTGTCCTTTGTTTTTTTTTGTTTTTTTTAACCTTAAGCAAGTAACTTGATTATCCAGGCAGGAGGTGACGGTGTTAATTCCACGCACCCCTCCGACTCGCCGTATGAATAAAGATATCCTTATGTTCCTCTAACGTTAAAATGTATACAGCAGATGCCGAAGAGACAAAGAGAGCTTAGCAATTAGCTTGTCCCGCTAAAGATCCTCCAGACAGACTTTATTCAGCGATGATTAACCTAATTCTATAGAAACGTCTCCTCTCTGCCAGCAGTCACATGCGGGTTAAAAACTTTATCTGTAGAAAAAGAGAGTGATGAAGCCCAGTGTGAAGTGAGGTATATAGAGAAGAATGATCACTATACTTCCCTTTTATGTCACTTTACCGGATACCCAGCTGCAACCCGTACAAAACACTCTCCAAGTGTTTAAAACTTAGAACAAAGATACCCAGCGCCCCCTAAGTGATCTTTGTTCTAAAAACTTTATCTACAAGCTTTTATGACCGATATCTCGCCGTATATCTCGCTGATATTTACTTCCTGAAACCAGCTGTAAAAACATTTTTCCATGAAAGGGGTCATTTTCCACCATTTTTACAACATAGGAAAGAAAAAGTTGTTTGCCCTCCGCTGAACATTCTGCTCGCCATTCATTGTTCTGACAGTCCATCCTCCCTCCCTCCCTCTCAGAATATCATATATATATATATATATAATTTATTAACTGGAAATTTATATACAGATAAAATCCCTCCTCGAAAATGTTAGCTTGACAATGGCTACTGCGATGTATGGAACCCCTTCCTTAAGGACAATCCCTTAAAAAGAATGCATTGTGAGCCCGTACACGTACGGTCCTTGTCATGAAGGGGTTAATATTTGTGTAACATGAAAAAGGCACGATCCGCAGATAAATGCGCCACTAGTACCATACCTTCGCGGAAAACGACCTTAATGGCAAAGCAGAATAAACATTACTAAAAAAAATGAAAAGACAATCTGGAGGCGATATCGAGAAGACGATGTCCCGTTTGACGTTCCTCTGTGGTTCATGTTGTTGGTTTCTCGTTCAGGAACAATGGGGTGGTGTTGGATGGAGTGGCACAAGATCCATGATGGAAAAAAGCCCACGGCTTCTATAGGTCGTATGTTTGAAGAGTGCGTGATCAGCGCTCTGACTATTACTCCACGAATGGATGTTCCCCGATCATGCTTTTTGTAGATAACACTCGTACGTTTTGAATGTCTTCGTATGTGGCTGACTGGTAAATGTCCAGGCCCTGTACAACCGGAAGAACAAAACGAATATGGTTACCAGTGTAGGGTATGTTCGACAGAAAGTGAACCCCATTCGGCCCCAGTCTAGTCTGCCTGTTTTTCCTTCTGTAAATCTTAAATCCGTCGCTGGTCTCGTCTCAAATTCAGGAGCGGTAGGCATATCTTGTGCATGTATAAAGGCTCTCGCTGTATTACCCTCTATCGCCTCTGCTTAGAGGCAGTTTCACGTATCGACTACTCTCTTAGCAAAGTAAAACTTCCTTACATGACATCATATGTATTACTCTTAAAACATAAATTAGCAAACACGGCGTAAATAACGTGCTATTTTTGAATGGAGCAGCTATTTCTAAATATATATCACCCACTCTTCTATGAACTTCATACTTCGGGGCATTTTGGCCGCTCCTCTAAACCACTTCCTGTTTCTAGATATAAAAGACGTGCTCTCAGCAACTAAGCAGAAAATAGCTTCTGATCACACGAGGTAGGGAATGCATGTTAAAATGTGTTAAAAAAAAATAGAAAAGTATCACAAAAACACCTTTACCGCAAAAAAACCCCCATAGATTGTTAAATGCTAAATGCTGTATTGTTAGTAGGTGCCTGCAGAGGGCAGCAGAGTGCAGCAAGTCGTAAATGGGGATTCCTAACCTTCTACTCGCTACAGTTTAGCAAATATTTAATATAAACATAAAAAATATACAAACTTAATGTCTGTGTTTGTGGCAGCCGTCAAAGGGGCCAGCATCGGACTAAATACTATATATTTATTTTGATAATGTAATTTAATTATTTGACTAAATCGGGCATAAACTGGACATTGCCAGGTGTGAGGGACCTCCTTTACCTCGTAGGTATGGTCTTCCAACTTGACACTGCGTTTCTTCTTCTGAAGTGCAGATAGAAAAAAAATAGGAATTATTTCATACATATATTTATATAAATATCTACCTTTTTTTTTAAATTAAAGTTATTCTACACTTCCCCATCGTCCCAAAACTGGCTAGCGGTGCCTATGGCTCATGGTAATCATTGGCCTGGCAGCAACGAGCCATTTACTGACCCCCTATTGAAGAAGCTATAGAAAAGATTGCACTAAGATGAAATGACATTTTTCATTGAAGATGTATTATGGAGGCTCTTTTTTTAAGAACTTAGTCTCCGGTCACCATAGAACTACAAATAAAATGATGCTCCGGCCCCCGCAAAGAGAGAGCTTAAAGTCAGCAGTAACTTATGGAGATCAAGAGGTTCGAGGTGGAGATAGGCTCTTCCATGCTCCTGTACCTCTGTGCTACACACACACACACACACACATACATACACACATACATACACACATACATACATACATACATACATACACATACTTACCATTTCCATTAGTAGCATCACTGGTATGACTGTAAAGAGCAGTATAAAAAACGTCTGAAACATGATAATCGCGTCCTTCATGATATTTCTTGACTTTGCACTTTCAACTTTCCCGGAAGCTGCCAAACAATACAAACATTACTTGTTGTGATCTGCGGCTCAAAACAGCTGTCTGTCGATGGCTTCCCCTCCTCCACCCCTTGGTACGGCATCAACTAGGGCAACATGTTCCAAATACTTAAGAGACCCAAACCTTTTAGGGTCAATAATGGCAATTCCATTAATCGGCTCTGCCTCGTATTTCCCATCACCGCACAGCCTTATATGCAAATAAACACCTCCCCATCAGTCATACATTTGCATATGGCATTGCGCTGTGATGGCAGAATTTGACATTTTCCGAAGTAGTCGATCAAAATAAAAGAACTGTGTGATCGGAGCTCTTATTAAACCACTCAGTTTTATGAGAATTCTAGCAACAATGTAGCGGCGTCTGTCCCAGAACTGACCTGGATCTAGCGCTCGCGGATACTCACCCAGCACCATGAGCTCAGTCCCGCAACAAGACTTCTGTTCACCGTGTGTCGTATTTATCTTGCAGAAGTAAATCCCCGAGTGCTCTTTATGTATTTTTCTCAGTTCCATAAATGAATTTCTTTGATTTTCTATAATTCTTATGTTGGGGTCATTAACACTGCTGACAAAAGAGCCGTTTGGGGTCCCGCGGTACCACGTGATGCTGCAGTTTGAGGTCATGCAGTCCGCGTGCGAGCTACGGCACGAGATCGTCACAGTGCGGCCTTTCTTTTGCGCCATGAATCGAGGCTCCTGAAACAACGTTTCACCTAAAAAACGGTTTTTGTGACATTGAGTAAAAAAAACAACCAAAATTGACCAGTTCCCACCTTATTTTAGTAATATGGAAACGGGCCGAAATAAGCTTTTACCTAAAGTACCATACTGTGTTTGACCAGGCTCCTCCTACTTCCCCTTATGGGCCACCCATTTCCTTATGCCCCTCCTACTTTTTTTATAGAGCTTAAAGCATGAGGCCTGTATTTTAAATCTGCCCTATACCTGGGCACTCTACATGTTTGACCCGAGGTCTCCAGGTGAAACACAGCTTCCCGGGGTCTCAGGGTCACTATCTCTATCTCAAGACATAGGAGTGCTGTTTCCCCACACCCACTTCCTCTCCTCCAATCACATTGATGGCTGTCTAGACCTATCCCTATGCCAAGTATGACAAGCCCCACCTTATCATGAAGCCACTCCCCCTCCCAGAAGTAGGAGCGCTCAGGTATATAAAGGGCGGTTGAAGATCTAGGTTTAAATATTTGAGGACGGCGCAGCCAGATTAACACCGTTTTAAAAATGTAACTTTTTTCCAAGAACATAAATAACTAGAACTAAAGTAACCCCCAAAACTCTTAGAAAAAATTCTAATAAAGAACAAAACATATTAAAAAACAAACACAAAGAGGAATTAATTAAAAAAAGGAATGGAACATTACTTTGGATTTTGCAGTCTTTTGTGACAACGCCATGGTCTGTAAAGGAAGAAGACGAATGTACTGTTAAAAGGCATGTAATATTTCATTATCATATGGCCAACAGTAAAGGGGCAGAAAGAGGCCTTCTTGCCACTGTACATAGGATACTTGCCCCAGGCAAAGGCGGTAGATAAGGGGAACAGACTAAATGGCACTCTCTAGAATTATTTAACAGGTGGAACAGCAGCTTTAAGGAAACAACAAAAACTATATATATTTATTTTATTATTTTAGAAAAAGGCAGCTAATTTGTATGCCAAGGAGATAGCAATCCTAAATACTTGTGAAGGAGTTTACATAATATGTAGAGGCAACCACTGAGAGGGTAGTAGATAAGTGGAACAGCCTCCCAGCAGAAGTGGTAGAGGGTAATACAGTGAGGGTATTAAACATGCATGGGATAGACATACGGCTCCTGAATCTAAGACGAGACCAAAGACTGATTAAGGTTTGAGTCTTTACAGCAGGAGAAACGGGCGACTAGACAGGGGCCGAATGGGGGCCGATCTGCCGGAGAGTTTTGTGTTTCTATGTAATAATCCCTCCCGTGTTTCTCCGCTCCCTACGCTAACGCAGCCATATAACAGACAGACATTTATTTTCCTGCGTAAAAAGATCTTGTTCTGCCTGGCTGCCCGTATAGTCTTTAAGAAAGTTCTTTTTCTTCCTCTTTTGAACAGATGGGCAGGAAAAGGTATTTTCACATAGTTCCCTCTCTATAATTCTGCGTCGCTAAACGTATGTAAACAAGACATGACTGATATCGTTCCACTGTATCAAAGAGGCAGACCTAGCAAGGGGGTAGATAGGTGGAACAGCCTCTCAGCAGAGGTGGTAGAGGGTAATACAGTGAGGATATTAAACATGCATGCATACGGCTCCTGAATCTAAGACCAACAACTGATTAAGGTTTGAGTCTTTACAGCAGGAGAAGCGGGTGACTAGCCGGGGGCCGAATGGGGCCGATCTGCTGGCAAATTCTGTGTTTCTCAAAGCAATTTAATGATAAGTTAATCAGTAATTTGGTTTCTGGACCCTTAGAATGCTATAAATCTAAAATCAGTGATTTTTAAAAGGTACAGTCTTTAGAATCCCGTATCGCTGGATTAATTTAAAAGAAGAGATGTCCCCCCCACACACAGTTAATTAAACACTTGCACATTCTGGGTACCAAATAGTTAATGCAATTTAAACTTGATTGACTACAAAGTCTATCCATTTTTTTTCATCTTTTTTGTTGTTGTTGTCGTTTTCATGACATCATATACACTAAAAAAAAGTCATCGTATTTGAATCTGATAGGAAGGTTATAGTGGGATAAAATCGCAGCCGTGCACATATTATAACCCAGAAACACAGGAGACCTTTGTGGGGAACGCTGATTCATGTGTGGAAGGTTTACTTTACCGAGTGCGATAGATAAATGGAGCAGCTTCCCTGCAGAAGTGGTAGAGGGTAATACAGCGAGGGTATTAAACATGCATGGGATAGGCATACGGCTCCTGAATCTAAGACAAGACCAACGACTGATTAAGGTTTGAGTCTTTACAGCAGGAGAAACAGGCAACTAGCCGGGGGCCGAATAGGGGCCGATCTGCCGGCAGGTTCTAGGTCTCTATTAAAGCCGCTTACCTGATAAAAGGATGGATAGTCCGCAGAGCACACAAAGCACGACCCCGGACGCCCTCATCTCGAGCTACAAAATACCCTCGCTCAGCCGTGGGGTCCGAAGGTGTCGGATAAGGTTGTAGAAACTGACAGGGGGTCCACTGATTGTTTTTTTCAGGCAGGAAGACGCTGTTCGGTTCATGCAAATAGTCCGGGGCAAGAACTTCCTTCCAACTAACAGATCATGTGATGCGAATCCACCTCGAGGGCACACCTTATGTGCTAAAAAGACGCAATAATATCAAGGTTTTTGGAACAGACAGGAAGAGGTCGATGACATTAATCTGTCCTTCAGGCTTCCTCCGATGCCTCGCTGTGTCCTTAGTTTGGATTCACTCCCCAGATTCTCAGGGTCACAGTCTGACTCTTGCTTATTCTCCCCCCGCTGTGATCGGATATAAGACTCCCAGTTGGTGCTTTTACTCCCGGTATGTTGTGGTTGATATCCCTGGTTGAATGCAGGTGACTCAATGAAATGCCTCTTGAAATAAAGACAAGTCAAGGCCTCCACCAGGGCCGGTATCAGAGCCATTTCGGTAACACATTCAATGGCATTTAAAGGGGCCACCACACCTATTTTTCAGGGGTTGTTAAGACCCAATGGTGCTCCTAGTACCCCCCCCTTTGCAGTTGGGTTTAGTTCCAATAACCCCCCCATCCGTTCTATCGGCACAGAGGGTCTTAGTGGACGGAGGAGACTTTGTGTAAGGATTCTAGACAAGATCTGGACGGAATGTTCTTTTTAAGACAGTTTGGTATAAAATATTCCTGCGGCACAACACCCCCAGGGAACGGCTGGCCCCCTCTCCCCCCTATCCTGCCGTAACGCACGCACACAAATAAAACACGCTAATACACGTACACACACGTTAATACACTTACACACACGCTAATACACGTACACACACACGCTAATACACGTACACGCACGCTAATACACATATACATGCTAATACACGCACACACACGCTAATACACGCACACACACGCTAATACACGTCCACTTGCCTTGTGTGGAACCTGTCGTTACCCCACTAAGCCCAATTTGAACCTGCCCTATTTCAAGTTGAAATCGCCCCTCTTGCCCCTGGACCGACCTGCCCCCGGGTTTTGGACTTTATTCCCTTCATTACAAAACTTTCAAAAATGTTTATACTCAACACAAAGACAAGACATGTTCCCTGCTCTGGGTACAAACCCAGCCTCCTTCTCATTCCCGAGTCCTGCACCAGTCATTAAAGAACGTACCAAAAAGCCGGCGCATGTCCAGCTAAATTATAGATTCTAAGCATAATAGAGAAGAAATCTGGAATTTACCTTAAAATGGTTAAACATGTACACACACAATTACTGATCCTCCGCCCCCCCACCCAGGGGAGGTCTTGAAGACCGAATTGAGGAATTTGAATATTTCCGAACATAAAATGTTTTTTTTTTGTTTGTTTGTTTGTTTTTTTATCAGCGTCGGGATAGATGTTTCATGAATTCAGTTTCAAAACCAGTGCAGAAAAATTTCGAAATCTCAAAAAACGATGTTTATCATTGTTTTCGTTAATCCAGGCGTCCGCTTGTTTTTCTTCGGTGAGAACGCGCATTTTCTTCATAAATATGTTTCCATCCCGCGTGGAACTCGCCGTCCAACAAAATAATGTTTTATTGAAACGCGAGACGGGGTCGGAGGGTCGGGGGGAAAGAGACGCTAACATTACGGTCACAACGGGGAGGAAAAAGTACAAATGAAATTCAATTCTATTTTGAATATTAATGGGTTGGGAAAAGGACATCGGGCGACGTACTGCTTGGCGTTCTTTGGCCTATAGGAAGCGGCACGATTATTCATCGACAAACGCGTATTCATGACTTTATGTGTGTCAACAGTTACAAAACGTACTCGGAGACCCAAAACAACAACCCGGGTTTTGGAACTAAGTCCTGACATTCTCTGTTATCAAGAATCTGCCGGCAGATCGTTCCCAATTCGGCCCCCGTCTAGTCTGCCGTTTCTCCTGCTGTAAAGACTCAAACCTTAATTAGCCGTTGGTCTCGTCTTAGATTCAGGAGCCGTAAAAAGACTCTGAGACCCGAGTAAGCAGGGCTTCATCCAGAGACTCCAAGTCAAATACAGGGGCTACTATAAGTGACCCCTATACATGTGCCAGCTAGCGTGGTGGGCTTGGCTAGTCAAAAGGGGAGGGATAAGAGCTAGAACCGAGCTTTCCATTTTGTAATTTTGGCCCCGTATGGATTTTTAGGGTTCATTGGACAAGTCCCCCCACCCCCGGCTCATGCTCAGCTCAATTAATTAAACCCGGCAAATGTGTTGTTTGCGGCCGTGGGGCCGGCTCACCCTCCTGGGGTGCATACAGCTCGAAGAAATGTAGAATGTGAATATAATGTAGGCTGAAAGATAATTCCATATCATTTTACCGTAACGGACGCGTTTTTGGAGGTAGAACACGTGAAGCGGAGTTTTCAATTAATAATTTATTGTGTATATTCCCAGAAATGTACAAGAATAACATTTATTTGCATTCAAATTGCATTTAATTTATTTTTTAATTTCCAGCACTAAAAAGAAATATATACAGGCATCAGATGTAAAATTAAATTATTATTACATATATCCAAATGTAAACAGCGTATCTTATTATCTGCTATTAATTTTATGCATCTTATGGGGTTACCAGGAAACAAAACTACACTTAAAATGGCTCTGTCAGCAAAATTTTAATTAAATAAATTGCTATAGGGGGTCGTCCTTATGCTGCGTGTTGGCGTATGACATCATACCTCAGCACCCCACCTTTTAGGGCACCGGGTAGCAAAATGTGCACATAGTGTCAGTGAGCCAGTTGGGGTAATTAATGATCTCAAGAAGATGATTGGCTCCCTGTTATGCAGGGGAGGGGCTACAGCCCCCTCTGGACCTGTTGGCCTAGTTAACCATTGCCAGAATATGTCTACAGCTTTAAAGACATATATCATGAAACATCTGCCTTCGCATTTCCTGTATCCCCTCACGCCCCCTTCTTCCTGATTGGCTGCTCTTTGTAAGAACGATGCAGAAAACAGGAAGTAGGCGGAGACTGATATGCGTGCCTTGTGCCAGAAACCAAATTTTTACAAAAGGAAGCTTCAAGTATTTTGTAGCAAATTTGTTACAAAAAAAACCCAGCACTTGATGTATTAAAAAATGTTTTTTTTAATACATCATTTAATGCTATTTTTGTTTTTTTAATCAAACGTTGTTTTTTTTTACTGAGCCAGAATATATATCAAAAGAGTTGGTGTGCAGGTATAAACAGCAGTGAAAAGGTTTAATCATTTTATTTGCATAAGGAAAAAAAATAGTTTAAGGTTTAAAAAATACATTAACACATTTTCCAGTAAATTGTAGAAATTAGCTTGTATTTTAAAGATAAAAATACATAAAAATATCAACTCTCCCAACACAGAGAGAACAATCTTTTTATAAGCAGTGTTTTCACTGATCTCCTTTCATCAATGATAAATATTTAACACTCCACGCTAACAGCCTGCCTATATACCTAGTTATTGAATAGCAGCTTTAGTCTACGGCTAATTAATTAAACTGCAGATGTTTAAATGAACAGGAAGCAAATAAAAAAATAACGATTTAGGGGAGAATCTCCTTAAGACTTTGTCTCAGCCTACAGAAAAATGTTTTTTTCCTTATAATATAAAATATATATATTTTTATAAAATATATATATAATATATATATATATATTATATATTATATTTATATTATATATATATATTATATATAATATATTATATAAATTATAATACATATATTTATATAATATATATATATTATATATATATTATAAAAAATAATCTTAAAATATTTTTGTAAATAGAACGCAAATTGTAGCATAATAAGGGAAATAATTTTGTCTTTTGGTATTTTTGCGGTGCTAATTTTGTGCAGTTTTCTCGCTTAATGATCAGCCCATTTGGTGTTATCTGCTTGTGTTAGACATTGTAGAGGAAAGGCACAGTGCATGCACCAGTGGTTTGCATACATATAATAAACGCTACATCTGTGCCAGCCACCCAAAAAAATGTGAGTTCTTCAGGTTAGGATTTATAGTTTTAGGGTTTTTTCGCGCGTCTTCGTCTTGCCGAGACTCTGCGTACCTAGGACTTTCACGTTGTGCAGCAGGTTGTGTTGTACGAAAGACACAAATTCCAGCTGCAAATTGATGTAGAATTAAATTCCTTTTAGCTACAAAAGCCCAGGCAGATGTCAGGTAGCCCAGAGCTACGTGTTCCTGCTGAGACACGGAGTCATTAGTTGAGGGTTTCTTTAACGGTCAAACCAGCCAGCATACCCGCAAGCAGAATACCAGCCAGAAGCGCGTAAGCCACACCAAATAACACCCAAAGCAATTCAAATCACGGGTTGTCACGATTCTACGGACCCCCGAGATCAGCCATGTTCCCATTAGGCCATCCAAGGAAGATCAAGAGAGCCAGATTGGAGTTTGGGACAGCGTCCCATTCATTTGGTTTCTAAGTCAATAACTTGCAAATGCCCCTTGCAAGATTTCTTCCCCAGTGCCAAATAGGAATCCAACATTCAGGCGATGGCCAAAATAGAGCATTCAAAGCCAAAACAGAGAGGGATGAGGCCATCTTTGGACGCACTAAAAGTTCAAAACAGCCATTTTTCTCCTGAACAGGATAAGCTTTCAAAAAGGAGCCATTAAGACTTAACATGTCAACCACAGCCCAGATGGGAGACAAAAGCCCTTTATCTACGTCTTAGAACCACCGAGAAATACAGCAAATATCAAGAGTTATTCTATAGATTAAGTTATTCTAATCTAAAAGATATCATTCATCTAGTCATCTATTATGTGAATTTTTATATCATACACAATGTATAAATGTAAAATGGACTTTTTATTTCATGGATATAGATAAAGAATGGAAAAAACATTCGCAATCATGTGCTGTTTTTCAGGGGCTTTTAATAGCCCTTTTCACGTGAACATAAAACGGCTCCCACTTAAAATTTTAACTTCTGTTAAGAAACGATACTGGTAACTAGGGCTCCATCGAATGTTTATTCACTAAAACCTTTCATCCAGAAGAACACGTAGAAGCTGGAACCAGTTCTGGATCTCCAGAACTCCACCTGCGTTACATTGTATCTCCATCGACTTTGTCTCCCTCCTTGGCATGAAGGAGGTCGCGCCATGCAGTTTTGGATCAAGCGCTAAGCCTTGGCAGCCCCCCAAAAATGGTAGCCGAAAAAAAATAATATATTTATAACACATTTATATTTAATGAGCCGTCATAGTCATGGCAGCAGAAGAGTAAAGGAACTGTAGCTGGTCAGTAGCTGTGAGTTGCCACTCCTTAGTATATGATATACAATATTATACACTTTATGTGAATTAAAAGCACACATTTAAAAAATACTTAAAAAATCCATGCCCTGGGTGACTCACATTAAATCCATAGCATGAGTCCAACTCGAGAGCTATTTACTGGAAGATAAAAACATGAAATGATTAAAGGCTCAGTAGCGCAGTGTGTGTGTGGGGGGGTATTTCAGCATAGGGGTAAAACCTAACTGCCCTAATTCCACCTTCTAGATATGCCTGGAGTGCATAGAATTATAGATTTGGGCTACAGACTCCCAGTAGTGACGACACAAAAGGCATTTGCTTTTAGCCTTCAAAGGATGCAACACTACAGCGCCCCCATGTGGAGTCCTGAAAAGTGCTCTTTGCAGTCTCGCTGCTAGTTTAAGTTATCACATAGGAAAAATACAGTGTCTGATCCTTATAAAATTAATCCGCAATAATTTAGTTCAATTACACAATAAAATATGTAAACATCTTTCTGAATGAGGTATTGTGTATGTATATATCATTACACACACACTTGAAAGAGTCCTCAGCCTCAACCTTCAGCCAGTTGCAATAAAAATATTAATTTTATCAATATTTAATTAAAAAGAAAAGAAATAGCATTCTTGCAAAAAAACCCAGATGATTTCAGGGCAACAGCCTGCCCTTATCTTAAATATTATTAAAAAAACCCAAAAAGTAACCATTACATTCCCAAGATTTTGAATTTTGGATATTCAGTAACTCAGAACAGTGCATGTCTACTCATCGAGCTCTACACTTAATGACCTCCTTTAGCATGGCTTATTTGAGTCTACACAAAAGTCTCTCTTACATAAATATCCACTCCACTGCTTTGAGAACTTCTGTTCGTGGATCTTGGACGTTGATTTCCTTCCCCTTCTTCTAAATACTGTTCGTAGGCGTCGTTTATTCGGTCGGCGACCAAGCCTTCTTTTTCCGGAGGCTCCTCAGCTGCGGAGTGTTGATCGTGATTCTGCCGGAAGACGTAGGAAGCGTGTTTCACAGAACGCTTGAGGAGGTGTCTCCTGAATGCCCTCTGGATTTTTATGGCACAGACTTCCTCCTGCTTCCTTTTCATAGTGGTGGTGATGGGTTCATAAGACACTTTCGACGGATTAGCAGCCATAAACTTCTCTTCCATTGAGGCTTTAAGTGCGTCCATTTCTCCAGAGTCCCCCAAAACCTCTTTAGTCAATGCAAAAAGAATATCCAAGCAGTGAATCTTATCTCCAGTTACCATAGGAAGGTCCAAGGTGATCAACTTAATCTTATTTGGTTTAGCAATCCGTAACGGCTCCTGTAGAGTATCTACAAAGTCTGACATTCGACTATAGGCGATAAATTGGGTGGCATCCGGGTCGAACTTTTCCCAAGTTTCATAGAACATCTCAAAGTCATCCTCGCAAAGCGGTTCGCTGCTCTCTTCCGTAGCCACGTTAAAGTTCTCCAGGATAATGGCAATGTACATATTGACAACGATCAAAAATGAAATTATGATGTAACTACAAAAGAAAACAATACCAATGGATGGATTACCGCAGTTCCCATGTACGCCAGATCCAGGGTTTTCCAGGTGAGGGTCGCAATCCGGCGCGGCGCTATTGAGAATAGGATTCAAGAGCCCGTCCCAGCCTGCAGAGGTGGTGATTTCGAACAAGCATATCATGCTGTTTCCAAATGTTTCAAAGTTAAACATATCATCTATTCCAGATTCCTTCTTCACGTAGGCAAAGTTGGACATTCCGAAGATGGAGTAGATGAACATCACCAAGAAAAGCAGGAGCCCAATGTTAAAGAGAGCCGGTAGGGACATCATAAGGGCGAACAGAAGCGTACGGATCCCTTTCGCACCTCTGATGAGCCGAAGGACTCTCCCTATTCTCGCCAGTCTGATCACTCTGAAGAGCGTAGGGGATACAAAGTACTCCGCTATGAGATCCGAAAGGACAATCCCTAGAAATAAACAATTGTCGTTGCCATTAATTCACAAAGTTCTAAACTGTATTTTCAAAAAGACTGTGTGAAAGCTAGCGGGAAAGCTTAGAAAACTTTAATCCAACTCCATGAATCTTGATTATCAGGCCCAAAATCAGACAAGTTACTCTAAGAAGCTCAAATTGTTTCCTTGTAGGAAATTTCAAATCTATAGCCAGATGGACGGCCCTTCCTGGAGATATATATATATATATATATATATATATATATACACACACACAGTATTTAGGTCTGAAAACTTACCAACGATAGATAGGATGACCACTACAAAGTCAAAGATATTCCACCCGATGGTAAAGAAATAATATCTCAAAGCAAACATCTTGAGCACACATTCCGTAGTGAAGATGACAATGAAGACCAGGTTAATCTTGAAGAGAATGTCCGTTTTTTCTTGGCTTTGGTCGTCTGTTTCGATCATCATTGTTACCATGTTGAGGCAAATTAAAATCATAATCACAATGTCAAACAGCTGCTTGGAGACAAAGTCGAACACCAAACCTTGAATTTTGTTCTGCAGCGAGCATGTCAGGAGGAAGAGACAAACAGACAGACAGACACGAGAAGAGATAAAGGAAATAGTGTTACCAGTGAAAGAAAAAAGTAGAATGTTAGAAAAGGTCTACCTTTTGATGTTTATATATTATAGAACGTCTGTAAGATGCAGATGTTCTACTGCACAATCACTATTTGACCATCAGGGGGCACCGTTGGACTGGCCTGTCGCATGGCGTGGGTACGCTTTAACATAGAACTAATGAAATTATATAAATTGACGCTAATGATGCTTCAATTCATTAGCGATGAACCAAAGACTCAAACCATAATCAGTCGTTGGTCTCGACCCTATTCATCAAGCTGGAAATACTTAAGCTTCTTACCGCTGGCCGTGGAATAGGTTTCTGCGGCTTCTTTGAACCCAACTTTTTCATGGCATTGTAGTATTTCTTTTGCTCCTCCGTCATGAAGATATCTTTACCTCCAAAGTATAAAAATAAGGGATCCTGGTTACTGGGGGATCATTAGACAAAAGTCTAAAACATTAAAGGGACTCTTCAGCTATCATATGCACTTTAATGCTGATAACAGCCGAACGGCACCTTTAAATTAACATTTCAGCAAGGTGGGGTGACTAATACTACGCCTTAGCTTCTCTCCCATCAATATCCAATACTTATCTTTTTCTTTTGTTGGTTAAAGTTGTCAATAATCACACCAATGAACAGGTTCAGCGTGAAGAAAGCTCCAAAAATGATGAATATGACAAAGTACAAATACATATAAAGGTTTATTTCATAAGACGGCTGCTCCTCAATCTGAAAAATAAGAGATGACATCGATTACAAGATACAGATAGGGACATCGGGGTGTGGGGGGGCAAACGAGACGCGACCTGTTCTGTTATTTCTTATTCTGCCATAGTGAAGCACAAGCACTGTCTTGATGTTTTGTTACTTTTTGAAAAACATAATTAATTTTTCTTTAGTGTTTAAGCTATTTTTCATAATTCATTTGCACAAATGCAGACATTTAAGCAGCCCTTTCTCTCTGGATCGTCCACCGCTATCCAAAGACATGAACCAGCGAAACTTAGAAATGGGCTGATGAAAAATGGTGCTCTCTTATTAAAAGTAAAGTGTTTATTCTCCCACAAGCACTTGCAAGAAACAAGTAGATAAGGCTCAAGTGGTGGTGTATTCTTGCCTAGGGTGGCAGTTCCAGGGGGGGTGGGCACGGAGGTAAGTGGTAGGGGCAGCTGGGGCACCTAGTGCGTCCGCCAGCCAAGATACATCTCTGGACTCCAGAGTCAGTAGTTTTTAGGTCTTCTCACACAATTCATGACATTGCAAATTGTTACATATTGACAGGCCATTCCCCAGAATAACTTGACCCACTCACATCACGGGAATCAACAGCGGCATACATGATATCCATCCAGCCCTTGAAGGTTGCCTGAGAAGAGGGGGGGGAAAAATAACTGATATTGACTTTCCGTATCACTACTGTTCGCCAAGTATCAAAACCAAATAAGAGAAGGAAAATAATCTCAACACAATATGGAAGGCCACCATCAACAAAGTACAACGAGTACAGCATGGAAAACCAAAAGGAAGTGGCAGACAAACAGAAAGTTCCACCTTAATCGGAGACGTCAGTTGTAAGAGACGACTCTGTCTATGGACTGTGTTTCTCCATTTGAGTGTCGGACATTCTAAAGCCTTTTCCAAGAGATCGCGTCAGATAATATGCTATTGACTTCCTAATGGACATGTGCGGGTAGGATGCTGTCGTTTCTTGGTTAAAGGAGAATTAAGTGAAAATGCAAAATAAAAACAATGATCTCACCACTTGCAGTAGGGAAAGATATCCAAGACCGACGTTATCGAAGTTCACTTTGACATTGACCCATCTCGCTTGCCCTGTGTAATTTAATGCAAAGCAGTCCGAACGGTTGTTGACCACACTGAGGGGAAACATCTCCGAGGTCGTGGTGTTGATGCACTTATAATACTTTCCAGAAAACAGGTTCACACCCATGATACTGAAGATAAGCCAGAAGATTAAACAAACCAACAGGACATTCATGATGGAGGGTATGGCTCCCAAAAGTGCGTTTACAACCACCTGAAACCAGAGACCAGAGAAAGGTTTTTGTGGATGGCATGCACACTTTTCAACCTTGGTGATCTGATAAAAGGATTTAGGATGAAAGAATGGCATACATCCCACCAAGAAAAGTAATTCTTAAGTGGCTACATATATAAACTCACAAGGATTAATATCACGATTTAGCAACAGATAGGATTAGTGGTTGTTCCAGAAGTATTGAGACAATTCTGCATTCCATGAATCGAGTCTGTTATGTTGGAAGGAAGCACCAGCCACCAATGTAACAGGATAATTGTAATTTACAAAGATACTTACTCTCATGCCTTCAAATCTTGACAATGCTCTTAAGGGTCTGAGTGCCCTCAGGGTTCGTAGTGATTTGATGGGTCCAAGTTCTGAATAACCCAACCAGTTGGCCGTCAAACTGATAATGGAGACCTGTGCAGAATCATAAGAAAAATGAGAAAGTTCCATGACAAAGTGATATGACCCAAATGCTAAGAATTCAGGTCATCATGCCAGGACCCGGAAAAGTTTGGTGGACAACGCAGAATATGCGCATTAACGTGTTTCAGAGGATGTATAGTACTGTTATTGCAAGTTGTCCTAAATGGCGTTATTTGGACATAATTTATAAAGGAATAACCTTTGTTGTAGATCATAAGAATGTTGGTGGCCCTGAGACCTGTGATTCCATCTTAGAACATCCAACACGTTCTGACTATAATGCAACAACTTACATCTACGATTAAGAAATCCAGCCAGCACCATGCGTTGGTAAAATAAACCTTGAAACCGTACGCGATCCACTTAAGAATCATTTCGAACACGAATATGTAGCTGAACACCTTGTCCGCGTACTCCAACATGATCTTAATAACTTTCCTCTGCTCAATGTAGATATCTTCAAATGCCTAGAAAGATAAATTCTTCGGACTTAAATGATAAAACAAATAACAGCCCTTTTCTCTAACCCCAAAAAGTTTGTAACAAGTGCTAGAAAATGGAGCGTTTACACAGCACAGTGGGACGGTCTGGGAAGATCCTTTGATCTCCCCGACCGGTCTATGATCACCACTGCCCGCAAAATGCAAACGGTGGGGCAGCTCGGCAGGACAGCAAAAACAGTGCTTGGAAATCGAGACTGTAATGCTTGAAATGGGATAGTCTGGAGGCACGTTTAGCATATAAAACTGCTTTCTAGGATTCTTTGTGAGGACCAGACTTGTTCATACTTTAATATGACCAATAATACGATCTGTTTGTCTCGATTGAGAAGGTAATGAAACGGTCTGTCACAACTCTGGGCGGAACCAAAGCATTAGTGTCAGAGATATGAAAGGTAAAGCCTTTTGAGTACTTTTTTGTCTTTTTGGGAAAAATCCTTTCAATTACTGTGAAAACGTTTGACTCAGCATTCAGCACTTGCTGTCTCTTATCTTAACTGCTTCCAACTTCAAATCTAGAAAACCCTAATGAGGAAGCAGGTGGACATTTGCCTGGTCTACTAATAGAACAAGACATTTAAATCATCCCTGTTTAATACGTTATTCCCCGGTTAGCCATATTAACTCACCAAGGCTCCGCTACTGAGTAAAATCATAAAAATGATGAACGTTTCAAACCAGTTATGTTCAACTATAATAAAACAGGTTTTCCGAATGTTCCACCATAATTTTCCTTTTTCTGTTGTGATGTCGACATAGAGACAAGGGCATCTTCCTACACAGGCTGATGAGGAGAAAGAACAAAATAATTTTAGTAACATATTTGGAGCTTGCCATTATAACACAATTTAACAAAATCATTAAATTAAAACATGTTTAAATTATTGCTATCTCTCCACTCAATGTCCGCTCATGTCCACCCATTTACCAAACCAGCTTATGGTCTATGACTATATCTCGTACCTTCTGTAAAACATTCCTGTGGACCATCTTCTTCTTTATGTTCAAGACCATCTTCTTCTTTATCTGGCTCAGGAGGCTTGTAATCTACCGTACTGCACACTGAGGAGCCATCATCAAACTTCTTCTACAAGAAAGGGAAGAGAACGACCAGTTACAACAACTCAATGGATACAAATCAGACCAGACGAGGAGGTCTGTGATAGTCCAGAAGATGAAAATAGCTAAGAGTCTGCATCTCGAGAGAGAGAGAGAGAGAGAGAGAGAGAGAGAATGTTGGATAGTCTAGACTATCAATTTGTTACAAGAAAGAAGGTGTTATAAAATACTTCTGTCGGGGCAGATACTCCTTACTTTCGCTCTTGGATGTTAGAACCTTGTACAACTAACACCATAATACAAAATGGTAAAAATAGACAACTAAGCCAACACGAAGAGATGGAGAATACCGGATATTGTCTTCGCTAATCTTAAAACCAAACAGACAGATAATGCCCCAATCCTAAAACCAAACTAATTCAACAACCAACCCAACAAGCCAGGATGAGGAACTTGCTAGACTGTTTCTTCCCCAATCCAAGGTCAGTAATCGTTAAAATGGGAAGCTTCATGGTGGTTTGTCAGTCCGATGTCTGTCCGTAGTCCTACCTTTTGTTGTACGGCCACGTCTTCTATCTCGGATTGAGTGCTCACTTCATCAGTGTCTGGAATATCAAAGTCAGACTCTTCGGAAGCGATAGGTACCTCTATCCTATACTGGGGGTTGTTAATAAAATTGACATGGTCAAACTCATCCATTATGTATTGATTTCTCTTGGACACCCCATTGAGATAAGGATAGTCCAGGTTAGGCTCTGGTTCGGTGTACACATGATTTAGAGATATTCCGTCTTTGGTCACGTCCTCGTTCTCTGCTTCTTCTTCCTTCGTCTTCTCCTTCCATCTACAATGCAGCAGGGAGATGAAGGTTTTCTTCACAAAGTCGATGCCTCTGGTGATCCTTTCTATAGCAATACTCAGGTTGTTCATCTCACCGTCATCATCAGAAGCTGATAGGTTGTCGGCACTAAAGGAACTCAGCAACAAGGCCAAGAACAGATTAAGGACCTGTAAAATGTAACAAGTTTACAACACAGATATTAGCGTGGTTGCTACTTATCACCAACTACCCCACGGCCTTTTTTTGGTCATTGTTGTTATTGTAAATAAATGTATCCAGTATAGACATTCCAAACATTCTAAAAACACAGAACGGTATAATTTTGAGACCTGTCTGCTTCGAGACCTCAAACCTTATTTGATTCTTGGTCTTGTCTTAAGTCAACTTTCACATGGCATTAACCTCCACCACTTCTTTAGGAAGGCTATTTTACTCATCCACCGCCTGCTCGTCGCATTAATAATTGACATCTTACTAATTCTTTTTTTCTCTGTTCTCTTCTTTCCCATCAGCATTTCTTATGTAAACATAACTGTTGATTTTACAGGACTCTAGAAACCTTTTATTACGAGTCTGACGGCTCCCAGGATCCACGGCACGCATTTCACGCATGCACAGAGATCATGTAGCCACGGATTGTCCGTATCAAAGTTAAGAATTATTACAGACGCTGCAGATTCCCGGCCGCTGATGTAATTTCATACTCTCAATGCATACGGACTCTTTCTAATGGGCTTCAAGAAAGTACCAAATCAGCAGCTATAAAACACTACAAAAAAAATGCTCTCTGGTCCACGCACGGCAATTGCTGACGTGGATCATCTCCATTTCGAGTACACATTTGAGAAGAGTCTCGCCGAATATTCAAGCACTTAATAGAACTGAAATAGAACCTTTATAGGGCCGTCTTGTGTTATATATCTGTGTTATACACCCGCGTACCTTTTCACGGGATTCTATTTTTTTTGAGCAGACAGAATTACAAATCTATTTGTGCCGCTTCCTCTCGAGATCCTATTATAACTTTCACAGTATAACGTCTGGTTGCCTATAATAGTTCTGTATTAATGGACTTGTCCGCAGTTACCAGCCCGATCTATCTCACTATTAAGATGGTAGCATGTATCCTTCACCAACCACATCATCAAACAAAATAAGAATTGACTAAAACAACTAAATGCAGCTCTAGGAACGCCCTTCCTTGTACTGCTGAAAACCCAAATCCTTCCCAGTAATAATTCCTTAACTACGTAAGATTTTCCATGACTTTTTGCCAGGAAGACCTAATTGTCACGTGCTGCAAAAGCAGCGACCGATTGTTGCCATATGGGCAAAAAACATGTCAAAAAGTTTGTGCTGTTTTTATGTGATTAAGCAACATATACAAACATCATAAAATGACAAATCTGCTAAGGTTCATGTGCTTAACAGCGCAAAGAAAGCAGATATTGCTTTGCCGAAGTGGAAAGGCACCCTTAAGATGGAAACCCATCTTGAAAAATTGCCCTCGGTAAGTTAGACGAAGGTCTCGTGGGACATTTTTTTCTCCCGTTGGAAACGTGATATCGCAGTACACAACAATTCCTGGAAGACAACACTCCAATTTCGCTTACTATATATATGTATATAATGCAGCCAAACTTATAGAGCATGTGTATGATATCATACGCATATCATAATATAACTCATAATTATGCATATGATAGCTGTGTGTTTCCTGGCAATTTCCTTTTTTTTTATTCCAATGCATAGTGGGATTTATCAAAAGCACGTTCTACTAAATGCATCTAGCGCTGGCTTGCCTGAGAGTTTCAGGGAGTCTAATGAGACCCCCCGCACACATGCACAGAAGGTACTCCAAAATGAGCAAGGGCAGAAAGAGCTCCCTTCACGCAGCCAAACCTGGAGCGATACACAGAGAGCCGAGGGGGCATAACTGCCTTACAGACATGCCAAGCTGGTAATACCACAAACATGCTACTTACCACCAAGTTCCCGATCACCATGACCATCATGAACACAATCAGGCAGAGAGCTTGACCTGCTACCTCCATGCAGTCCCACATGGTCTCAATCCACTCCCCGCACAGAATGCGGAAAACGATGAGGAAGGAATGAAAAAAGTCGTGCATGTGCCACCGAGGAAGGGTACAGTCCGAGGATATCTTACACACGCACTCCTTGTAGCTTTTTCCAAACAGTTGCATTCCCACCACAGCAAAGATGAAGACGATGATAGCCAGGACCAGCGTGAGGTTTCCCAGGGCTCCCACCGAGTTACCGATGATTTTAAAGAGCATGTTCAGGGTACGCCAGGACTTGGCCAACTTGAAGACTCTGAGCTGAGAAAGAAAGACACATATTTTTCACCAAATAATAAGTCATAATTAATCTCCCTTGTCATACACCCCCACCAAGACCACAGTTTTTAAATATTTTTATGCAAGAAATGTTGAGGCTTACCAGACGGAATGATCGGAGAACAGACAGACCCTCCACGTTTGCGAGACCCAACTCCACCAAGCTCAGGGTGACTATAATACTGTCAAATATATTCCAGCCCTCTTGGAAATAGTAATATGGGTCCAGAGCAATGATCTTAAAGAACATTTCAGCAGCAAATATGCCGGTGAAGACCTGTGGAAAGATCGATGGGATGTTACATTTGGAAGTTTTGAGCAATTTATGAATCTAAGGCAATATTTGCGACAAAGTTCTATGTGCTGAATAATTGGCATGAACATTCTATTGGTTACACGGCACTGCTCTTTATCTAAATAGCCCTTTTTGCCTGTTGATTCCCATACAACTCTTTACCCAAACCTTTGTTGAAGGAGCCGAAACTTCCTACTAGTCTATAGCCACACATTTGCCTCCATCTGAAACCCTGATCCATAATGGAACATCTGAAATATCTAAAGACCTTCTAGTTGGGCTGTGTTGTTAACCCCTTAAGGACAATGGGCGGTCCCTAAACCCATTGAAAACAATGCATTTTGAGCCCGTTACGGGCTTTGTCATTAAGGGGTTAAACCTTCCCTGCTCACTTCATAATAATATGTATCTTAGTGCTTTGTGTCATCTGCTTTGGTATTTGCTCCGTACATGTATTGATCATAGCGCATTCTTACACTACCCTCCACCCCAACTATCCTGTAGACCAAAACATTTTACGCCCCCTCACCAGATTTCCGACGTTCAGCACATTGGCAAACTGCTCGGTGATGGGGTAGTGCTCCATAGCCATGAAGAGCGTGTTCAGGACGATGCAGATGGTGATGCCAAGGTCTACAAATGGATCCATAACCACAAATCGCACATACCCCTTAAACTTCACCCACAGGTCACACCAGTTCCAGATAAGGAGAGTCTTGGCACATTTATACCACCAAGGCGGGCATTTCTGTTGGGCTTCCTCCAGCTCTTTGAGAAGACAAAGTTTATCAACCATTACAGAAAATACAAAATACCTAATAATCACTACTCTATTTTTTATACCCACCTTATTCTATGCTGGTAGTTATTGTTAAGATCATATTTATATTGGGGTGGAAAAGCTTTCAACATTAGGTCAACCGTAGGTCCATCCATTAAAATTACCGGCAACTTGCACATACCTTCTATCATTGCATCCGAAATCACGCTTGCCGAACTCCCGATTCTCTTTTGCAGAGTTGGCTCTTCCAAATGCACCTTGGAATTCTTTCGCTGATCGGACTTCATCGAACTTGTCTGCCAAAAAGGAAGATGCATCTTTAACACTGTATTTAATGACTGGGCAGATTAGCTTCTCGTTACTCAGACCCTCTGTCTACATAGTAACACAAAGGTGTTATAATTAGTGGGGGTATTTGGACTTGGACTTGGGCTCCTTGGAGGAACCTTGTTCCTATGGGTCACCTTGTCCACTGGGCTTTATGGGAAAGTAATCTTGTGATCGGCTTGCTGTGAAGGGTCACAGGCTGTAGTAGCTGGTGAGCTTAAAGTAAGGAATTTGGCACAAGTCAGCCCATGGGCACCTAACCTTTGAAGACATGGTATGACACCTTATACGCTGAACACAAGTCGGACTAGTTGTTGGGTCACGGGGAATAGAAATTCAACTCAATGCTTGGGCTAAAAAACCTGAAAATCATAAAGGCAAAAGACGCGGGTACTGCCAATCGCTTTGATGGTCAAAACGCTAAGCTGCCACCAAGTAGTTTGATGGTCAAACGGTAAAGAAGTACTCACTTCTTCATCCACTTTCTCAATAACAATTTTTGGAACCGCTCGCCCGTTACGGTCCTTCCTCTCAGAACCATCCATGGTCAGGTCGTCTTCTGATGGAGGCCTTTTCTTCTCTTCGTCAAGGTTTCCTAAAGAGGCCACACTGGACTTCTGTAAAAGGAAAAGATACCGGTGACAGGATGGGTGAAAAAAACACCAAAGCAGCAATAAATAGGTTTGTTCCTTGTTATCGGATCTTATTTACAATGTATCATTTGATCGACATTCTTCTTTTTTTTTAGCTTTCTTTTTTTATCAACTCTGTGAAACATATTATTTTGTGTGTATTAAGCCTTTCTTTACAAAACATGTATGAAAGCAGGGCTTTTAAATGTCATAACTGGATTCGAACATTAGTTTTTACTGTAAAAACTTGGTAGTGATGGGATCACTTAGATGGCCCTGGTTGGGAAGCCATATACCTGATTTTGTTCTACTTAGTGGTAGTAGATAAGTGGAACAGCTTCCCAGCAGAAGTAGTAGAGGATGATACAGTGAGGGGATTTAAACATGCGTGGGATAGGCATGAATTTAAGACGAGACCAACGGTTTGAGCCTTTACAGCAGGTTAAAATGGGTTTTCTAAGATTCAGCCAACAGAACCATTGAAGAGAAACCAGCTTATGTTCCAGCTGGCCCTTTGATAAGCGCGTCCATGGGAAGCGATTACCAGAATAATGCCGTGTCAAATCAGAGAGTGCGAGACGCTGCGGGAAGCGGCAGAGACTGGGGTTGGTAAAATCATCAGGGAGGAATGTTCTTGGCACTATTTTTAGGAAGCCGGTGAATAATCTCAGTACGCAGTAAGTGAGGAGTCAGGAAGGGACTTGCGGGAATTCTTCCGGGATAAATCTACCTTCCAACCTGAGATAACACGAGCATGGCAGCTGCGGCAGTGGGACAGCATGTTACCGACAGAAGAACAGATATGTGTGTGGGTTGAACACGCGTGTCAATCCGCTCAAACGAATTCCGCATCTCCAATTTACAATTAAAGATTCTGATACCACGCCGCCGTCATTTTATACACCCTCTTCCTTACACCCTTTTATTCTACTGAAGCAATGGACATAATGCGAATAAAATTATATCTGAATCAGATGTTTTTTTCCTAAAAAAATTAAATCTCCTTTCTGCTTTCAGTTTTAGATTCTAATTTATTCAAATATTGTCGCAAAAACGCCTTCCTGGGTTCTGCTGTGTATATTACGCTGAGACGCGTTAAACCCGCGTTCCTGGGCGTTCTCCCATGTCTGTCAGCCGAGCCTCACGTCTTCCAAGAATATTTTTGAGGTCTCGGACCTATAATTAGCTCGATGGTGGATTTGCAGGTGAACTGCGATACTCGGCAGCAAAAAAAAAAAAAAGAATGAAAGAAAAACAGAACAGCAGAAACCGCTGAAAATGTATCATAAAGTATAGTAACCAGGGCTTCTGGACAGCCACATATGTTTCTGCGCAGGCTTGCTAAAGGTTTGGTGCGCCTCGTATCTCCACTTTTTTGGTCTATGGCCACGTTGTGCCGGGGTAATTATAAGAAAGATCTGCTCATCAGGTTACAGGCACATGAAAGGTCAAAAGCTCACTGTTCATTACTACAGCGAGGGGCAAGAATACTGATCAAAGCAAGGTCCAGAAAGCTACAGGTGTCAATAGTAAATTGTCTCTCGGGGTCTGTCATTAGGTGGGAATTCTAGAGTAGATGAGATGTTCTTCTAGAAAGGTATTTCGCGCCCTAATATTTACCGGCTTATGAGAGTGTTTAATGAGATAATAGATAAAGAAACATTCCACCTAAATCAAGGGTTATGGATGGACATCGGCAGTATTGAGTATTAATTGGCAGAGTGTGACGCTTATCATGGCTCGAGGATGATACCTTCTAGGCGGCTTAACAAAAACAAGTGTGACATCCCTATATATAATATTAGAATTGAAACATTTATAGTTATACCTGCAACCGGCAACTGCATTTAAAAACGAGGCACCTTTGAGATACTGACCCTTCGACCCTGCTCCTCCTGATGTTTCTTTAGCTGCTCGAGCAGCTCCTGGAACTCCTTCTCTTTA
The DNA here is from genome assembly GCA_029215755.1 of Spea hammondii. Lineage (NCBI taxonomy): Eukaryota > Metazoa > Chordata > Amphibia > Anura > Pelobatidae > Spea > Spea hammondii. Next base: position 23,779,438 of record JARDYJ010000013.1, read on the forward strand.
TCCAGGGCTTCTTGGATGGTGGCTTTATTTTGCTCAGCGTACGCCATAGCCACCACGGCAAGGATAAGGTTGATCAGGTAGAAGGAGCCCAGAAATATGACCAAAACGAAGAAAACCATATAGGTTTTACCAGCTGCTCTCAGAGTCTGGAGACAAAAAGAACAAGACAAAGAATTACGTGAAGGTTTTGAAAGATGAGGTTGACACAACGAGGGGTCAGAGGTCTCACTAAACTTAAAACGTCAATGCTTATTAGTTTTGGCACGTTTTAAACGTCTGACCTTTTGGGGGAGAAATTGTTATTTGTGGTCTCTTTAAATAACATTCTTGCGTTCTAGATTGAGAGAAATATGAAAAATCTAAAGATCTCAACATGGAATTGCCCACAAAGGTAACTCTTCCAGCTCCAATCCACACAAATAATTGTATCTCCATGCGGTTTAAGAATGCAATATTTTCCTTCACCAAATGTACAAAATCTGGCTAAAATGTTACATTTGAGGCAATCGTTATGGATACTGGCAGAATATTCCGGCAGTCCTTTTTTTTAAAAAAACTACGATCAATTTATTGCTCTCCACAAGTGTTTGTCTCCTGCTATTTCCCACACCCTCAAGGTTTTCGCATTGTATCTGCCTCAGCCATCTCTGCTGGAAAGCCTTTCCATGCTCTCACCGTATCTCCGTAACACAGTAATTCTTGACAGTTTCAAGTCTCATGACTTTCATTTTCTGAAAAACTGTTCTTTAATGGACGTGAGTCACACGAGTTCCTGACCGTATATCATTCATATGCCACGGCCTGTGCTGCTGACAGGACAAAGAGATTCTTGGAACAGGGAGCATTCCTCTTGGGATAGTCACAGCTACATGTGCGAGCCATTTCGCGGCATAAATCTAAAAGCCATGCCTTGCCATGGGGGAAATAACATAATTCGGTAGGAAATCGCCAACAACCCACTTAAAACCTATGACACAGCATTAAGGGCAGCTCTGTATGCCCCATATCCAGATGGAGAGGGTCTCCGTTGCCCAAGACACAAACAGCAGGTGTCTATCATCAGAAGCACAGATCACAGCTGAAAGCGCGGTGGCGAGAAATATGAAACATTGTTACAAGCAATCCATTCCGACTCAGAGTTTGGACTCATCACATGTTTGGGAACGAGGAAGACTTTCTGCGCTTTACTAAAAAGTTCCGAACCCCAGATAACCCCAAAACACCCTGCTTCTATATCTTCAATACATTGACCTGCTGCTATGAAGAAAAAAATCCCACAAAAACATACCAGCTGGAATAGGTTTTCCCAGTAGTCCTGAGTCATTAACCTGAAGAGCGATAGGAAAGCCCAGTTGAACGAGTCGTAGCTTGTATAGCCGTAATTGGGGTTTCTGCCCGTTTTTATGCACGTGTAGCTTTCGGGACACTTCCTGACGATTAAAGAAACCATAACAGCGAGTAATCAGGTTTATACATTGCGATGATGAGACGATAAGGTTCAAAATACAATATATTCACAAACAATACATATGTGAGAGTCTAGACTTAATTGGTGGCCTTTAAATCTTCCTAGCCGCAGGCAAGTAGACGCTCATATGTGAAATATTACATATATCAGCTGGACCACCAGTGTCATAACGAGGTGTGTTGTATGTTTTTTATAGTTTCTTCTCAGTACTCTTGTTCTACAACTCCATAATGTTGGCCAACATGGACACGGTCTTTCCTTCTTGGCCAGTTTTATACTTCTATAATGTGGTTTTTACATAAAGCTTTATTTTGGACACGCTAGCATTTAAAGAGCCCATTTCTGTAGTTAGTTTAACATGCGCTTATGTCTCTGGATCTTTTGGCTCAGTCCCTGGTTATATGCTGAGGCAGATTCTATAGACAACAAGGATATAAAAAAAAAAGAGCCGCTCACCCACTGTCACTATTGTTCCCGCACAACAAGGCATCGCTTGCTCCTTCCAAGAAGTAAAAATTAGCTTTATAAATAAAAAAGAGAAAGCATTTTATTCATTACAATAACCAAATTGCATTGTACATACAATCAATACACATGCTATGCAGAGAAAAGTTTGACCCGTAGGCTGGTATGTGGAGTTCCCTTTTTGGATTCTTCTTACCATCATCATTGAGGTAGGGTGTCCAGTCAATGGATACATTGGAAAACAGTTCTGTGGTGTTGTAAAGGGAAGAGTTGGAGTCCAAGTTGCTAAAATCCACAGTGCTATTGACAGAAGTGATGTTCAAGTCCCCGTAGAGTATGTACGCTTCCAATGGTGGTGGCCATCGGACACACTTTTGCCTTAGGTTTCCCATGAACAGCTGAAGGCCGATGAGAGCAAAGACAGCCAAACAGAAGACCGTGAGGATCATCACATCTGCAAGTTTCTTCACGGACTGAATAAGGGCACCAACAATGGTCTTTAGTCCTGGAGAAAGAACAGCACGATGAGGGTTCTACACTCGTCTGTTGAAGGTTCTTCTACATTACGGTCAAAGATTACTCTCTGCATTTCTTTTCTTTCTTTTACCTCACAGAATTGTCCATGATTCTTTAGGCCACCCTCGACCAAAAGTGAATATTTTTCGAATTATTGTGATTTTATTCTAAAATTTACCATTGTCATATTATTTAGACAGAATCTGTATCCATTTTGTTCATCACCTAGGCTTAATGATACTTCAAGATTGCACCGTGACTAGGAACGAGGACAAAAGCATAATCTAATTAAAGGTCTTGAAAAAACACCCAGGGTATGTCAGCTTAAATGGGGGGTCATAGAAATAAGGAAACAAACATGTCCTAATGGTAACTGATATTTTCCGAGCTCAGCCAAGATGCGTGAATTGGCGATCTCAGGCTAGCATTTTGCAGATAACCTTTCATACCCTTTAAACGCTGGTGGGCACCCTTTTTCATTGTCTGGAAGACCATGAGTTGTAGGAACTATATTAAATGTCTTTATACATAATGCAATAAATGCTTTGTGTCGGTGGCAGGAGAGGCTCACCAGAACTGCCATGGACAGCCTAAAGAAAATCTGGTGGGAACCTCTTCTGGAACAGGCAAGATGAAATTCATTAAACAAAAAGGTCTCTATTAACCCCTTAACGTCCATTGCCGGGTCAGGCACGTCATGCAAAACGGTCACTTAACGACCTATGACGTGCCTGACACGTCATCAGACTTAAACAAGCTTAGAAAGTGATCAATGATCACTTTCTAAGCTTAAACGGTGTTGCTGTAATGCCTCGATGTCGAGGCATTCAGCAACACCGAGATCGGCATGATGGGCCATGTCTGGCCCCTCCCCGGGGCGTCAACAGCCGCCATACATTGTATGGCGGCGGACGCCCGTTTTAAAAGCGTTTAGGAGGCGATCAACGATCACCTCCTAAACTTCAATGGTGTCGCTGGAATGCCTCGATCAGGAGGCATCCAGCGACACCAAACACTTACCTCTTGATGGACTGTGACCGCTCCGGAGAGCGGTCACAGCCGCAGCTGCACGCAGTCTTCACCATCCGCAAGATGGCGGCGGCCCGGGAAAAAAAATAATAAAGTTGAAAAAGTTCGCTAGACGGTCTCCTGACCTTCTAGAGAACTCTGGCTCCACTTGCTGGTTAAATACAGGTACTGCATTCAACCATACAAGTCAATGGAGGCCAGCTTTCTAATCACTATGTGATTAGTAAAATATTTTTAAAAAAAATTAAAAAAGAAAAAAAGAAAAAGCTTAAAAAAAACATGGTAACATTTAAAAATTATTATGCTTTAGAGGAACTATCCAGTTCCAGCAAAATGTAAAAAAAAAGTCCAAAAAGAGTAAAATAAATAAAATAAAAAAATAAAGTTTATTATTATGAGCAAGTGCTAAAATTAGCGCTGTATCTTCCCAAAAATCCTGACGTGGAAAAATTTAAATAAAAGCATTTCAAATACCCAAGGGGTGTCTAATTTAAAAAAATGAATGGTTTGATGGGGTAAATTGGAGTGGCCGGGCTCAAAGATAGGGCATAGGCACAGACTGACCGAAATGGGGGGGGGGGAAAAGCGCACTTCCAAAATGTGGCATTTTAACCTCAAACACCAGACAAACCCATACATGTGGGGTATGAATGAACTCGGGAGATGTTCCTGAACACATATTAGGGTGTTGTTTGATAGTGACGTATACCTGGAGCTATAAATTTATACCCAAAGTACAATTTGTGTGAAAAAAAAGAAAATACTACCACAAAGTGTGGCAAAGGCTGGTGGTAGAATCTGATGCATGGAAAGGGTTAAATACTACCATTTTAAGTACCTTGTCTAGTTTTCAAAAATATATGGTTTTATGAGGTAAATTGTAGTGGCCAGGCTCAAAGATAGGGCATAGGCACAGACTGACCAAAATAGGGGGAAAAAAGCGCACTTCCCAAATGTGGCCTTTTAACCCCAAACAGCAGTCAAACCCATGCATGGGTGGTATCACTGTACTCGAGAGATGTTATTGAACACATATTAGGGTGTTGTTTGATAGTGACGTATACCTGGAGCTATAAATGTATACCCAAAGTACAATTTGTGTAAAAAAAAATACCAAAAAAATACTAACACAAAGTGTGGCAAAGGCTGGTGGTAGAATCTCATGCATGGAAAGGGTTAAAATACTAGCATTTGAAATACCTTGGGGTGTCTAGTTTTCAAAAATATATGATTTGATGGGGTAAATTGCATTGGCCGGCTTCAAAGATACCCGAAATGGCACATGGGGGGAAGAATTACCAGATTTGGAAAAAATGGTTTTGAAATAGCAAAACGCTACCTGTACTTAATGCTCCATAACGTGCAGAAAAAAGCAAAAGAACATAAAAACATTGGGTATTTCTAAACTCAGGACAAATAGTAGAATATATTTAGTAGGGTTTTTCATTAGCTTTTTTGGATGAGTAAAAGATTTTTGGGGTAAAAGTCAGAAAATGTGGGTTTTTTTTACATTTTTCATCATATTTTATTATTTTTTTTATGGGAAATTAGATAATATGATTAAAACAATGGTATCTGAAGAAAGCCCTTCTTGTCCTGAAAAAAATAACATATAATTTGTGTGGGTTCACTAAATGAGTGAAGAGAAAATTACATCTAAACACGAACACCGCAAAAGTATTAAAACAGCCTCGGTCCCAATGGCACAAAAGGTAAAACACAGCCTGGTCCTTAAGGGGTTAAGAAATGGCACTGAAAATGTCCAGGGTGGGCCAAATAAGCTTTATCTACAGTTATGATCCAAGCTATAGAAATTGTAGTTTCAATAAACAGAATAAAAAAAAAAACAACAACTTGAGTATAGGAGAGAACTAACAAACAAACAAATAAAACAATAATCAAACATGAGATTACACACCTGGAATTACTGTGATCGTTTTAAGGGCGCGGAGGACACGGAATGTCCTGAGGGCAGAAACATTCCCCAAATCGACAAACTCCGTAGTGTAACTGTAGAGAAGAGACAAAGCAGCCCGAATATATTGGGTTTGATCCATTGGAAAGAAACTGTGGCCATCATTCAAAATATGCTAAAGCTTACCATAAGAGCAAGGAATTACTGCGCAGACACCAAGAGGGGTGAATTGCCACAGCCTGGACATGCACAGCCAGGAGGTGGTTATGATAGAACACCTGATGAGCATTACGTACCACCAACATCTGTTAGTAAAGAAACACACCACACCATGAAGCCGAGGAAGCTGTCGTTAGCCAAGAAAGCCACGGGAACTCAAAGATACTGCATCTTAAACGTATTGGACAGAAGAGTAGCAGAATACTAATTCTATATGAAATCATGTCTTTATTGTATCTGTATGCCCCCCTGGCAGAGTATTAAGGCGTTTGTTCTGTGCTTCCTACCGTGGACAGTAGCCTAGGTTGCCACATGCATAGGCTCGCCGAAGCAATTATTCAGAATAACCAAACCACAAGCAAGCACGTTAGTGGCCACGGTGTCTACCTTCCACTTACGCCATGACAATGACACAGAAATCCAGCCAGTTCCACGGGTCCCGGAGGAATGTGAAACTGTCGATACAAAACCCTCGAGCCAGGATCTTTGTTAACGATTCAAATGTGTAAATGCCAGTGAACGTGTACCTGGATATCAGAGACGGGGCACAAGGAAGGGATCTCAGACAGTATCGAGAAGAAAACGACAGCAAGAAGCCGGGAAAAGCAATGTAACGATCCAATGGCAGTATTCCAACAGCATATCTCAATCGATACAGGTACGGGTGAGAAGAAGCCCGTTAATTAAATTAGATACGCTCATAAAAGAATTAGCCAATATAAATGTAATCTATAGAGATATACAGAGATGGGTGGAAGTTATACATCGCTCTGCTTGGTCGAAGAATTCTGTACATCAAAGGTCCTCAATGACTCTTGGGCAAATTAGGAGAATTCCGAGGTTTGTTGACTGCCGAGTGAGAAAGTAATTTTTGGCTCATCAGATCTAGTTCAAAGACAGATGGACCACCATAGTGTGTCTACCCAAACCCGTAGAATCCTCAACCTCCAAGTAATATAATTAAACATTGCACTTACTCCACGTTCTTGGACCAAGGAGGTGGCTCGCTCATGGCCATAAAAACGCAGTTTGTTAAGATAGTCAACATGATAAACAAGCTGAATAATTTAAGACAAAGGAGTTAAGGAAAACATATGTGACTTCGAACACATAACGCAACAAGCCTGCTGTCTGGGGTACATTGATTCATCTTTTAACAAGATCCAAATGATGGGAGGAATTAGTTACCAGCAGGAGATCTGGACTAATGGACCAAACCATAGGCAACAGCGTAAACAGGCAGAAAGAAACACAATTAGGTTACTAATACTGCAAGAGTTTTGGAATAAAGTTAATTAACGGAATTGGAATGGTAATACACTGGGGGCGTTCTAGTGTAAAGCGGTAACAATTTAATAATCACCTAATGGAATGTTGCTGATTCCGGTATCATTTTGCACAAGAAACACTATACAAAGTTAACCTCCTTCATTATCCATAATATATACAAAGTTTGATAATTCATTAATAATACATGAACTCCATGACATTCACTGATTATAAGACTTCTCCTAATAATACTTTTTAAAGGATATGAATGGATCAAAATTTTAATGGCTCCTCTTCTGATGGGATTAAACGGTTCCAGTAGATACAAGGCTTTGGTGGCACTGAATCGGAAGATTGCTTTGCTCTTATTTAGGACAATAAACGTCTGTGAAGAGAAATAGTTACGTTATGCGGGATAGACTATACCAGAACATGGAATGCTGATAACCTCTGGAAGTTATTATTGTCTAGAATAGAATGGTCCAACCACCCAACATGCCGTTATTTACAAGGAAGGACCAATGGGATTTCAAAGCAGGATAGGTCTCCGGTTGGACATGCCCTGTACCGCATACACTTTAAGATCTGATCTTTACATTTATAGCCTTAAAATAGTGCGATGGGATGTGGCACAGTCTAATCACAGCTAGTAAGACGCCAACACGAAGTAGGTGATGATACCTACACAACTGAAAGCAATGTGCATGTTGGCGAGTGTTACCTACCTTGTGGGTGCTGTAGTAAGGATCTAGATCCTGCAAGGGTACCCCAATAAGCTCCGGTGAGGGATCTCCATAAATAAGAGGTAGGTTTTTCCCGGCCTCCAAGCCGTTGTTGGGTTGGAGTATGTCGTCATCAAGCACTTCCACCTGCTTTTCTTTTCGGACGCGTTCATCTTCGATGTTTTTCTCTATGGCTGCCAAAGACTCTTTGGTAAATGGACGCAAACTGTCAGGTCCAGGAGGGAGCAATTTGATAGCCATATTCTCATTCTGTAGTTACGGAAAAGATTTGGTGAAGACAAAACCTGAAAGAACAACCAAATGTCCAGGTGATCATCAACGTTCCAAACGTAACACAATATTCTTGTTGGACAGATACAGTTTTAATGGGCAGCCGCAACATCAAGTACCTCAGTACATATATATTTCGGATTTGATTTTGTACATACTATTAAATAGAATTATTTAGTCCAAAAGGATAATTGATGGTTAAAAAACCTTTTTGTAATTATGTTACAGCCAGAAATGTCCTTGTTTTCCATGAAAACAGCTCAGTGACCCCCAAACCTATTAACGCAATCGTGTATTTCTTATTTGATTTTGTAAATAACTTTATATTGAATTATTAAGTATATTGAACTATAAAAAAAATTTTTGGGAAACAAAATTGATGGGTCAGCAGGTTAAGAGGTTATTTTATTGCTTTTAGGGGGAAGATCTAGTATCATAGCGTCAGGGACTGTGATTGTTTTTTTGTTTTAACATTAAAAACAAGCATTTTAGGCAATAAGCGGTCCAGCAAACGTTTATTTACATGATTTGCCGTCGCCGTAGTAAAGCCGACAAGCGGTTTCCTGAAATGAGTCATATGACAGAAAGCTCCCGTCGGGTGGCATTCCGCTGTCCTGAATGTAGCCACTTACTGTAAACCACGGGAAGTCTTTCTGCCAGACGCTGGCCGCGGGTGCCGGCCCTGACTTCCTCTACTTTAATCCTTTAAAACAAAATTCTGAAGGCAGGCATGCAAGTTTCGATTGGTTCGGTTAGCCGAATATTATATAGCTCCTTCGCCTATACCATAAAATCAGCTAGCCTTTAGCAACATTAGCATAGAGGGTAGTGAAAATGGTTTGGTCCACCGGTTGGTGCTGAGCCATACCACAACATCATATCAGAATCATTTACGCTCAGGAGTATATTAACTCAGAACTACGGTAATAAACTGATCACTAATAGAAAACAGACGTAATGCTATAATTACAGCTTTTCAGCGCCTTTATTCATCTTTTTTTTACCCCATTTATTAAAACGTTATCACAAAACTAATAGCGATGAGTATGTGATGTTCAAAGGATCGCATTTTGCTCCCCCAGCCTTTTCAAAGTTAGTATCACAGTTATTATTGGGAAGTTCTCAAATGTTCTATGAATTATCAGAAACGGGTGATCTGATCGTCTCTACCACCTCTGCTGGATGGCTGATATATAGTCTCACTACTATTAGTTTCACGGCGGCCGTCTTTAGGGCGCGACCTCGTCCCTTGGCATCTTCCTTTAAGAAGATATGGCCGATGGCTTGGTGGAGCGTAAATCATTCCAGATCTCTCGTAGTGGTCACAGGAGCGAGCTGAGGGAGTCGGGATCTGGGAGCTGAGGAGCGGCTCTGATGTGATTCCAGGCACAGGGCTGACTAACCAGCTGCCACTCCTGATCACCCAAAAGAGGCGTCAAGTTTCGGCAACCTGATGACTCTGTTCATTCCTTCTGAGGAAGGAACCATACCGAGTTTGAGATGAGTACGAAGGGAGTAGGCAGAGCACCGTCCGAGGTCCTAGAACCTGCCCTCCCTCCCCGCATTCTCCGCTCCGTGCCCTACTATTTTACACACACAAAAATGTCCTTGCTTCCGCTTCTGACTAAATTCAATCTGGAGATGGAATGAACCTTTCTCCTGTCGGCCGGATTAACTGGGAACTGATATCTTCCTTCAAAGTATATTATGAAACGTTTGCCTCGTCGCCAGCATTCCGTGGTTCCTCCTTCCGAACGTCTTACATCGTCCTCTGATTCTAATGTACGAGAAAAACCCGACCGCGTTGACCCAAACCTTCCAGAATTACCATCAAATCGTCAACAATAAATCATAATAATAAGGTGTGAAAGAGCCATAATTAAGATTATATCCACCCCACTTGCTGAATTCTGTGTTAGTTCTAAAACAAATCAGAAATATTGGGGGTTTTCTGTAAATTTGAACCAATCGTCATGGAAACCAGTGGAACGCTCGGGGTGATGTCCATCTTTAGCACGCTGTTAAAAATGTCAACACAGGTGGTGGAATCTTTTAATTTTCTGGTGATCTGTAAAATTTTTGTTGGTGGAAGTGATGACATCACAGTATGACATAACTGATAACAACACTGGAGGACAGGTGTTTGGCAACAGCAAAAAATTTGAAACCTCAAAATATATGTTTTTTAAAAAAAATTAAATCAGATAGTATTTGAGGGAGCCATTCGTTTCCTACGGCCATTCGGAACCAAGGGTTGTTAATAATTTAGCAGAAACTGAGGGTGATAGGGGTCACGGTACAGTGCCTGGGGGGTTTAGAAGTGTTTGTGATGGTGGTAGGGCCATTTCGCTTGTAGTCTTAAAAGCCGCAGACCTACAGAATGGCCACCTGTTTCGTATGGCGCCATCATATTCTGTAGCGCTGTACAATGGGATGTTAAATTCACAGGGTATGGAAGCCAACTCTGTCTTCCGGGTAGCCACGGTAGCCCTCAGTCAGAATACAATCTTCATGGAGGTATCGGATTCGGCCGAATCACCGTCAGAGATACATATTGCAGCTAATTATAGCCGAAGCGAAAAGGGTTTGATGTGCGGCGTCTCAGAATAACAGGTGCTGCTTTGGATTGGAGCCACTCGGGTCCTTATAGTGAACTCGGAATGATGATGATAGAGAAAAAGATGTCATAATGTCGGCGTAGATCACCTTTGTTGCTCTGCAAGATTCCAGGTGGGGCATTTATAACGACATTCCCGAGATTTATAACCAAGTCCCCCTGAAAATAAAATTCTCCTTGAGCATAAGCCCCAGCGCTGTATACAGTAATAACCCCCAGCGCTGTATATAGTGATATAACCCGCCATTGCTGTCAGTCATGTGATGTATTGGGTGACTTTTCTTCCTCAAGCACCACACTGAGCTGATGCTTTATGGAAATGCTAATGAAGTCCCTTCCTCCATAGACTTTCATTAATCAGATGGGTTTCAACCAGACTGAGCCATTCTGTTGTTCCCCGAAGGCAGTATGAGTTGGGAGGTTTGTCTAATCGATTGGGGCTCAGATAACAGAACGAGCTCTCCGAAAACAGTATATTACAGGGAAAAAACTACAATGGGGCGCGCTTTATCCATATCATTCACTGAGTGCCCAGGCTGCGGTGTCCATTTAAATTTAAAAATGCCATAGTAGAGGTGCAAAGAAACAAAAAGAAGAACAGAATGGAAGAACAGTATTTTCTCCCCACTTCGGAGTCCCCCGTAAAAGGCTCCTGCACGGAATCTGTTCTTAAGTATCACATCGGGTAATGTTCTATCGTAACATCTCAGCACCTCCTGGAATTACCATCTCCCCTCGAAAAAGGCAGCTGACGCCATTAAGAAGTCCCCTTCTCTAACCGACAATATCTTCCAAACCCACACATCGCAAGAAGTGATTCAACCGTCTCAGACATCAGACCGGGGATTGTCCCAAGGAACAGATGGACAGATTCCTCGCCCGCTTCGAAACTCTCTTATCAGCCCCGTTCTGCGTATGTCTCTCGTATGACAGTAATACAAACGTGTGACTTCTCTGTATGGTCCTGGAGGTCTTAGATTCAGGAGCCGTATGTCTATTCCATGCATGTTTAATTTCCCTCACTGTATTATCCTCTACCACTGCCGTGAGGCTGTTCCACTTATCTACCACCTCCTCAGCAAAGCAAAATAAAAACATAATGACGAATGTTGAACATCCAGGGTGATCTTTATTTTCCCCAAAATAGTCCAAATTGCGAGGCAACAAATGCCCACAAAAATGACATTGTATTTATCACCGGCAGATTCTGTAATGCCGCTGCAAAACTGGAATGAGAAGCGGAGGGTAGTTAAGGCTGGAGGTACGAACAATCCTCATACAGCTTATACAAATTCTAAGGGCATACAAAGGAGGCGGGCTGTCTGAGTACAAGAAACAAATGACATCATCGCTTGTGCTGAACAGTCCAACTTGATGTCATCATGTCAATAGGGGAGCCGGAGTCCTATGCAAGTAATCACTCATTACAGCTGTGGGTGAGCGTTGGTGATGCCGAGGGTCCCTGGAGTATGAGAAGCATTTGTTACAGACGGGGGGGGGGTCCCAGAATAATCCTCCCCAATCGTTTGACATGGCATGTTAGCCCCCCCCCCAAGTGTGTCCGGAAGCAGCCAAGGTTATAAACAAGCATATATAAAAACCGCTTTAAAGTGGGGTCGCTAGACTGATAATCCCCCTAATGCCCTTTGGCAGCTATTAAAATCCATAAAATACTTTAGTGATGGAAGATCAGGGTTTGGGGGGGGGGGCTGTGTTTAAAGAATCAGTGCTGAGTATCTCTAAATTCTAAATGTAAATTCCTTTAAGCTTTATTCGTAAAATAAATCCATGGAAGGACAAAAAAAGCCTCAAAAGTCTTGACCTTGTTTCACGCTACATACCCAGAGCCGGGTACACTAAGCATCGATCCAGTAATAATTTCCCATGAAATGACTATTCACGTTCTCTGATCAGTCGTTGGTCTCATCATAGATTCAGGAGCCGTATGTCTATCCCATGCATGTTTAATACCCTCACTGCATTACCCTCTACCACTTCTGCTGGGAGGCCATTCTGTTTATCTACCATCCTTTTTTTTAACGTGACCTCCGCAGGGTCAGTGGTGGCTATTAATAACGTGAAGATACTAAATCATTTCAAGTGAAGACCATTTAATGTTCAAACTACCTGCCAAGACATTGAAAACGAGCAGCCAATGGGGAAGAATGTGACAGATGCATGCTGGGACATAATATATTCTAATCGAAAGTCCGAATGTGTTAAAAATATCTCGGAATATCACCAAAAACACCAACATTGCTCTATTCATTACGATAATGAGTTGCGCGTTATACGCCGTTATGTTCCACCGCCCCAGCGTTTGACCGAACGGATTCCTTCTCTGAGATTTTCATATTTTCGTACAGAACTCGCTGCTCGTGAAAGTTCTCCGTATCACACACGCACTTATACTAATCCCGAAACCTCACACGCCATCAACATCGTAGTACCGAGGAACTAATCTGAGCAAACTAAGGTCACTCCAAAAGTATCTTGTCTCTGATTTCCATGGTCAGCTCCTGGCTCCCACGCAACAGGACTTGTTGACATTATATCGCAATTTGTGGTAGTAACTGCGCGTACCTAATGGACAATGACACTTAAACTAAGTCGCTGAGGCTCACAAACCAAGTGTGCGTCAACAGCTCGCAAATGGTACTCAACAAGAGGCTATACGAACGAGTGATAAATGATGTCGGCCAAGCTTCTCATTTGTTGGAGTTGGTGTTGTGTCCAGGTTCTTATTTCCTCCTAGCGTGTCTGCAGGGGGTCTAGGGTGATAAAACAGCTCTCGGAAAAAAACATCAACCGAGATGCTTCCTCCCAACCTCGAACATCTACAAACCCCTATGGGGACACCAAGGAGTTCTTAGGTTGACCCAATTTTAGCAGGCAGCAGCATCATGGCTTCAGACATGGCTGGGTTGTGGGAAATGTCATCACGTCATTCTCCACCCATGTAATGACCCCATGTGCAGACCTCATTTATGATCCAGATTGGTACAGTTGGCGGTAGGTGGCTCTTGAAGGAACGAGGCAGTATGTGTTGGCACGCGCGCAGTTACCCACCACTCCTGACTGATCGGGGCAATCGCTGAGGAACATCAGCAGGTACATACACAATGAGCCATTTTGCAACATGTATCTCTGTTTTGACACAACAACCCCTATAATGCCCAACCAACGTGCTAATAATGAGCCCCATTGAGCATTGTGAGATTTGTGGTTCTCAAGAATCTTGTCGGCTCTGATTGATGCTTCTCGGTGCAACACAAAGTACAACATGTGGTCCTTTCACTGTCTTTGTGTAGAACTCATCACAGGCAATGATAAGCCTAATAATTTATGTTTATGACACATCGCCCAGGGGTCTTTTACTTAAAGGGGAACCGTCACCATCACAGCTTTTACCAGAACTAAGTCCTCTCCCTTCTGCCAACCTTCACAAAGGCAGCCCGGACCAATCACCAACAATCAGCAACTTAACAATAGGGGGGAGAGAATACATAAGGAATAGATATGCAGATCTAGAGAAAGAGGGCATTGAGATATGTTCCCCCGCGGTATAACCATACGATCTAGGTTTATAGAATGTATACAATATATAGAATAATGTAGGATTTGGGAAATGTGACAAATCTGCTTCAACTGTCCCTATAGTTTTACATTTCCAGGACGTTACTGCATCTTTTAGGTAAATATCATCTAATAATAATAATAAATAATCATAATAATTCTCTTACAAACATACGATAATCCTCTCCATAAACTTTTTAACAACACACGACATGCTAAAAAGTGTTTATTCACTAAGATTCCACCCAAGAAGTTTCACCAGTGAGAAGAGAGACGTTTTTCCTGCGCAGTATCTTTCCTAGTACTGCTGAATGTCTAATCCCTTCCCAGAAATAATGATTTAGTCACATCAAATTTTGCCTCGTACAAATTTTTTTCTGGGAATGCTTAATTGTCATGTGACATATAAGCAGGCACTGATTGGTTGGTGCCATAGAAATTTTTTATGTTATTAATCCTTTCAAGAATAGGTGAGGTTCCTTTGCTTAACGAGCTAGAAAAATTAAATAAATGATGTATGGAACATCAAAGTTGCTCAAAGTTTAAAGAAATATATAAGTATATATATATATATAATGCATATTTACTATAGACAGATAGATAGATAGATAGATAGATAGATAGATAGATAGATAGATAGATAGATAGATATAGATATATATTATGTATTACTACAGAGACATATTTTCCATTAAAAATAAAAAAATACTTTTATAAAAATCATTAAAAAAGATAAAATTAAAGGTATTTCCTTTAAAAAAAATAACAATATTCAATCATGGTTGTACAGTTTTCTTTACAATCAATAATAAAAAAGAGGAAAATAAATAGCAAAAACTGCAAAATTAAGAAAAAATTTGATGTATATTTTTGATGTATTCCCATTTATAGATTCAAGCAATTCTATGTATTCAAAAAAATCATTAAATAACATGCTTTTACTTATATAGCGCCAGCGGATTCCGTAGCGCTGTTACAATAAGGGACAGCGATAACATTGAGCAAAGACAATTTAAAACTGACAGTAAGACGTATTGGAGACTGATCCTGGGAGCTTACAATCTACTGGTATAATATTAGTAATAATTCAAGAGGCCGGGTAACCCAGATGAAGCTGAATCGTAAATCCATCCATCAGCCAAAAGGTTAAAAACGGACGGCCTGCAGATCCAACTTTTTAATAAAGAGTCGGTGGGATTCCCGAACGCGATATTAGTTCCAAAAACATGCGGACGACGTTTAAAAGTTGTTTACGATATTTGGGTTAGCCCCGCCCACTCTGACGCCCACTTTATCCTCATAAATCAGGTTCTGTCTCTTTAAATGTCAGGAACTTGGCCCGAGTATAAACGTTTTGTTACTGATTTTCCATGTCCACGTTCAATTTTTTGAATTAATTAATTTATTTTTTAATTCACTGTTCATGGAACAACAGCTTCAAACTGCTGAACTTTTTTTGGGTGAAATTCTACTTAAATTTTTCTACTTCATTGAACCGTGTGGATTAAATTAAGCTCGCTCGACACACGAGACCTGCAAAAAAAATGACAATTTCTGTAACCAACGCGGTCCACAATTTGGAATTAAAGCAAAGCACCGTCCCTCTATATAGAAGGAACTCTATACTGTACTTACTATATGTCTTACTATATGTTGACCATATACATTTGCCCCTCCTGAGTGGCAGCAGAGGGGTTAAACGGTGGGAATTGAGATCCCGAGAGAGTTTTAGGGAAAAAGTTATCGTTTATAGACGAACGTGGAGCGCGTTGGAGCCCGGTGGCCATTCTTAGATACATTGTAACCCGTTAGGAGGAGAGAAAGGTTTCTTGAGATTAGGTTTCGAGGCAGAAAAGCGTGATTTACCTTGTCAGAGGCATATAAGAGATCCCCACGGAGTTGAGTTCAGTGGCTCGCACTATCCAGAAGTGACCGAGACGTAGCCGGCGACTCCTCGCAGGACAGCTGCAGCTGATGTCAGATGGTCATGCCTGAAATCTGAGCATCCAAAAAGTTCTTCAGGTAAAACTTGAAGCTCTCAGGTTTCGAAACATTAATTCCCTACTTGGCTAAGGCTGTGACATCCAAGCAGTGGAGGGGAGGGAGACGTGCGCACACAAGTAACTGACCGGAGGGGGAGGGAGCCTATGGGAGTTTTATTTTATCTATATGTTATATATATATGTATATGTGCCATTCCATGTTACATACCTCCCAAGTGTCCCTGGGTAGTAGGGTCAGTCCCTCTTTGGAGATCCAATCCTTGATGCCGCTTTTTCCTCCGCTGATACCCTCTCTCTTCTAGGAGCTCGGAATGTTTGCTGGGTATGAGGGTATCGCAGGGTTCTACAGCCCTAAAAGCCCCCAAAATGTATAGAAACAGCAGGAAACGGCTTTATAAATTAAACTGCGTGAATTGATACATTATTGTAATATATCACGGAAATAGCTATCAATATGCTACAAAGCCCCACCCCAGACACGCCTTTAACCACACCCACTAAAACAAATATGTCCCTTATTGGTGGTTTGGAATGTCGGGATGTATTTGAAAGTTAGAAATGAGTCTTATATTTATCATTAATGGATTTCATCATGTCAGCTGTGGAGTGCATGGCTTCACGGGCATTTAGGGCATTCGTGTAAACCACAGTGTAAAGGCAGCGCATATGGGCAGATGTGTGTAAGAGCAGTGTATGTGTATATATATGTGTAGGGGCAGTTGTGTGTAAAGACAATGTATGTGTATATGTGTGTTTATAGGCAGGTGTGTGTGTAAAGGCAGTGTATGTGGGCAGTCGTGTGTAAGAGCAGTGTATGTGTATATATGTGTTTATGGGCAGTTGTGTGTAAAGGCAGTATATGTGTATATGTGTGTGTTTATGGGCAGGTGTGTGTAAAGGCAGTGTGTATGGGCAGGCGTTTGTAAGGGCAGTGTATGTGTATATGTGTGTTTATGGGCAGGTGTGTGTGTAAAGGCAGTGTATGTGTATATGTGTGTTTATGGGCAGGTGTGTGTAAATAAAATAGCTGGGGGGCACAATTTTCCATTCTTGCCTCCGGCGCAAAAGGAGCTAGCTACGGCTCTGTGTATAATGTCCTACATTAAGGGCAAATCAGAAGGGCAGATGAACAGCATCCTGCGTTAAGTTTAACCCCTTACCCCATCACAAAAAAAACACTCAAGTGATGATTTTGGGTTCAGCATACACGGAATCACAATAACCCATCTTCACAGCGACATATATTTGTTTAGGTTATTATCCCTAAATTAGTTTGTGGGGGATCCCTTCCTTTAAAGTCTGTAATGTGAGCTGCAACGACCTCTTAGAAATGTCACTAACAACAGTAACAATTTGCCATATTATCTCCATATATCCGAAGGCAGAGTCATATCGAGAACACGGTTAAAGCGTTAATGTATGTAATTAATAGATATATGAGAGTGGTAGATAAATGGAGCAGCCTCCCAGCAGATGTGGTAGAGAGTAATACAGTGAGGAAATTGAAACACTCATGGGATAGGCATACGGCTCCTGAATCTAAGACGAAACCAACGACTGGGTCTTTACAGCAGGAAAACTGACCCAAGCGTTTGATTATCTCTATCTTTCTTGCTCAGATATTGAGACCTTTGTCGGGATGGAGCTCTTGGTGTCCCAGGCAGTGAGAGGTCACCACTCTTGGCCGTATACAGCTGTCACTCATCCCCCGGAACGAGATGTGCATCTGGTCCTTCAGCCTTTGGAGAGACTTCAGACAGGCAGAGGAACATAGCGGTTGTGGGACTCCTGACGTGAGAGATACTTAATGCTGGCTCCGGCTTATTAAACTGGTGTCGCAATGCAAGAGAGCCTAGCATGGGGTACCTGGCCCTGATTTCAGCTGCCTAGGGGTCAAACAAGAACCTGTTTATATAGCCTCCTAACCAGAGGATGTATATGGCCTACAGGGCTCCCATAACATAACTACTGCCTACATGAGTCCAGTTCTTCTTTGGTATCCTGAATACTGGAGCCATATGGCAAACCTCCCAACTTCTATCCCCCCGGCCGATGGGGGCGCCGGGGGCCAGAGCTGAGTAGGCAGCATTACTGTGCATGCGCAGTATGCATTCTCCGATGTCCAAGACCAAGCGGGGCAGAGGTAGACTTCGGTAGGACAAGGACTGTGCTACGCACAGCAGGACAGTTGGGAGTCAAGATATGGCCACCCACTCTTTATCCACTGGATAGCAGCAGCATTTGAGTCTCATCCTCTCTCCTTCATACCCAAAACCATGATAAATGAGTAGATTTTTCTGTATTTTCCATGTTTTATAACTGGTGCGGAATATCATAAAATAATTATTCTTTATACATAGACCCTGATATGTCGATGAGGCGTTTACACCCTGATTAGCTCTTTTATGTGCTCCTTTTATGAAGAAGATAGAAACATTTAAATACATGAAAGAGGTTTACCAAAGTACAGGAGGGAGGTTTATTTTAAAGAAGGAGAAATGTTAGAACAAGGAGCCAGAATCTAAAACTAGAGGGTCTGAGGCTTAGATGTAATCTTAGGAAGTTTTACTTTACTGAGAAGGTGGTAGATAAGTGGAACAGCCTTCCAACAGAAGTGGTAGAGGCTAACACAATGAGGGGATTTAAACATCCATGGGATAGGCATGTGGCTTCTGAATCGACTGATTAAGGGTTGAGTCTTTACAGTAGGTGTACTGGGCAGTCTAGATGGGCAGAATGGGGCCGGCCTGTTGGCAGGCGCTATGCTTCTACCTAATCATAAAACGGGCTTTTACCGCCCCCTGGTGTCATCCTTGAGCAAGTCTGCAAAGCACCTTTACCGCCCGCCAGCAGGTGCCGCTGTCACTTCAGACCATCAACCCTACGCTCTATGGTGATACACCGGCTAGAACGCTATGATTTGTGCTTCCAGCCGGAAGTGCGTCTCTAACCCTCAGTAGTTTGCAGAAGCACCGCTTCCGGTCCTGAGTCACGGTGAGAGAGAGAATGGCTCCGCCGGGAGAGTGCAAGATGGCTGTGGATACAGCAGAGCAGGTAATGGGGGCGATTCATTTATCGAATATCCTCAATATTCACCCGCCCCTCGTGTTACCCAAACAGGGGACTTTAGCGCTGTCACGGCTCCTCTGTCTGTTCTGTCTGAATTCCGGCCTAAATCTGCCCCTGTGATTCCCTCCTGACCTACTCCCTCTCTATCGCTGCCACTGTTATCCCATCATTATTACCACTGGACCTGTGCCATTGTGTTTCCTCTCCCTCGGTTACCCCCCTTATTACCCCTGTTGTCTTATTGCCCCATCTCCCCTTGGTTCTCCTTATTTTATAATTCTCCACCACCCATTGGTTCCCCTGTCAGACTTTAGCCCTCCCACCCTTGTTATACTTATTCACACAATATTTCACTATTGCTCCAATCTATACATAAGTTACATTCCTATGTACCCTGTATTTGTTAGCATCCCATTAATCCCCTGTTATATCCTTTATGATCTGCTATGTAATTATCCAAAACAATGCTGCCCCCACCCTCCACCAATAAAAATACCCCCCCCCCCTTTTAATGGCTTCCTTTTCATACTGGTTATCTTATTTCTTCTCCTGTGTCCTGCCGTTACTTTCTTGTAATCATATGTCACGCATGTCAAAATATGTCTCGCCGGCATACTCCACACAGTCACACTTACTATCTCTTTCCGCCTTGTCTATTCACAGATGGAAATGGATGAAAGCCGCGGCGGCAGCGGATTGCGTCAATATTATTTATCCAAAATTGAAGATCTTCAGGTACCACCCTTAGCCCCGGCGCCATGTCTGTGAGATAAAGACGTATGTGTTTTGTACTGAGTGTGTCTCTGTCCTCTCTCCAGTTAGTTGTCAACGACAAAAGTCAGAATCTGAGGCGTCTACAGGCTCAGCGAAATGAACTGAATGCCAAAGGTAATCCCTGCAGTGACAGCCATCTTTGATAGACAGTGGAGATGTTGGCGGTTACCCGTGGATCTTACACCCTAGTAGCATTCAGTTGCATGTCCTGTGTGACCTCAAAGGCTGGGGGGACTCTAGACAAACTATTGTTCTTCTTGAGTAGCCATAAGAACCAAGAAATGAGTCTTCGTCTAGTCTGAGGACTCCTTTCTTTGTTCTTATGGCTCCTCAAGAGGAACAATAAAGCTTGTTTGAAATTTTACACTCGTGTGGATAGATCTATACTATTGCCGTTTTTCCTGTTTATTCTTGCCGGAGGGGAACATTCCAAACATTATTTTTTGGTACGGCTAAGAGGCGGTTTCCCCTGTTTAATAAAGCTTTTCTGACTCTAGACTCTTAGAACAAAAACTCTCTGGACTGATTTAGCATGTATTCAATTCCTAGCCTTAATGTTTTGCAAAGCAGGGTAGGACTCTTATAATAAACAGTTAATCAATATCTGGGACCACCTTATCTGTCTGTGTTGAGAGCTCTTGCTTAGCTTGTGACTCTTTCCTTTCATTCAGTGCGTCTCTTGCGAGAGGAGCTCCAGCTGCTGCAAGAGCAGGGGTCCTACGTGGGTGAGGTGGTCCGGGCAATGGACAAGAAGAAAGTCCTGGTCAAGGTGTGTGAAGTAGCCCCTATACCACTGGGGCTCTGGGCATCTGCCTGTACAATCCTATCAATTCAACCTTCTTTTTTTTTTTTTTCTAGGTCCATCCCGAGGGGAAGTTTGTTGTGGATATTGATAAAAATATTGATATAAACGATGTGAGTATTCTGGGTAACTTTGTTGTAAAATAGTCACTTTGCATCCAGTGATATCATAACCATGTCAACTCTGTCAACCTTTTAAAATGGCTAGTCGTTAAAGGGCTTTATTCTGGTCCTTTAACATTTTTAACCCTTTTTTTTTTGTTGGTGTACCATTACGCGTGTTGGCATATTTAATGCTTACATCCTATTTATTGATCTCCTCTTCTCCTGCCCAGGTGACCCCAAATTGCAGAGTGGCGCTGCGTAATGACAGTTATACCCTACACAAGATCCTGCCCAATAAGGTGGATCCTCTGGTGTCTCTGATGATGGTGGAAAAGGTTCCGGACTCCACGTACGAGATGATCGGTGGCTTGGACAAGCAAATCAAGGAGATTAAGGAGGTTATCGAGCTGCCCGTGAAGCACCCCGAGTTGTTTGAAGCCTTGGGAATTGCACAGCCTAAGGTTTGTAAGAAAATAAAATATGGATAATGCAGCACTTTGTATGATTACAGAGTTTGATGCTGCATCTAGCAGTGAAATTGTTAAATTCAGAAAAGCGGCACCTTTAATAGTAATACAGAAGTGTCAGAACATAGGAATTTATGTAAACGTGCAAGAAAATCTTCACTGCAGCAAAAAAAGAAATAAAAAGTGAACCAAATGATTTGTGTACTGGGTGTAAATGTGAACAATTTTGTGGTAATTCTCTCCCCCAGGGGGTTTTGCTGTATGGACCTCCCGGCACCGGGAAGACTCTTCTGGCCCGTGCTGTGGCTCATCACACAGACTGCACGTTTATACGCGTGTCGGGTTCTGAGCTCGTCCAGAAATTCATCGGGGAAGGTAAATGCAAAATATCCTATTAACCACATCTGCACGTGCAGGGAAAGCGTGGATGTGTGAATACATGGTGTCATAATAAGTTACTTGTCCACCTATCAGTCATTAAAACTTTTTTGCGTTTGGATGCTCTTATTGAGCCGTGTGACTGATTTTCCAGCAGTGTTGTGTATAAATGTGCAACTAAATACTAAAACACAGGTGATCAGTTATGTTTATTAAATTAGGAATGTATGTTGCGATATGCGGATATATGTACATAGCTCATATCTGCTTTCAGGTGCCCGGATGGTGCGAGAGCTCTTTGTGATGGCTCGTGAACATGCACCTTCCATCATCTTCATGGACGAGATCGACTCTATCGGGTCCTCGCGGTTGGAGGGCGGCTCGGGAGGGGACAGTGAGGTCCAGCGCACCATGCTTGAATTACTCAACCAGCTTGATGGCTTTGAGGCCACCAAGAACATCAAGGTATGACCCGGCCGCTGAACGGAATGAGCCGTTTTTATTATTTTTCTGCTTTTGGTGCTCTTTCAGTCTGACTTGTTCCGTTATCCCTAGGTTATTATGGCCACCAACCGAATTGATATATTGGACTCTGCTTTGCTTCGCCCTGGGCGCATTGACAGAAAGATTGAGTTTCCCCCTCCTAATGAAGAGGTAAGAGGTGTCGGTGTATTGCAGATAATGTACTGGCGATTGTCCTCGTTGTCTATTCTTTTTTTTTGGGGGGGAATGCTCATTTTTCTTCGTTATTTTACAGGCACGTTTGGACATCCTAAAGATTCATTCCAGAAAAATGAACTTGACTCGTGGGATCAACTTGCGTAAAATTGCAGAGCTGATGCCTGGGGCATCAGGGGCAGAAGTGAAGGTGAGGAACGTGTGGAAGCAAGCGGCAAACAATTCTTCCAGGCCGTGGGGACGGGATATGGCAGCCTCCTCTTACGGGCTGTCACCCAGGATCCTGTCTTTTGTGTATTAATAGGCAGCAGATGGATACTTTTTGAAACGTATTTTAAGCAAAATGTTTAGGGGGACAGAAGGTTTTCTGGGAACCAGATGTGGAAACTTCTCCTTGGTCACAATCCAAACCCCTGGAGGCCTGCTTCTGGCATACCCACGCTCTCTGTGCTCCCAGAATCCCTTCTGCCTACTTAGTAGCTATAATTCCTTTGCCAATAAGAAATCAGATTCCCCAGCAACAAGACAATTTATTATTCCCCATCTCAAAGCTCTGCTTCCATCGTTAGGTGGGCGTCATGAGAAATTTCCCCTTCCACTCTTATCCACCAGCCTTTCTATGGTTTGTTTGCTGACCCTTCCTCCCATGGTGACAAACAAAAGTATTTAGATGTTTCCTCTTCATTGCTGGTCACTAATAGACCCTTACCGGTACTGTATCCCTAGGTAAAGTATTGCCTTTCATTTTTGCAGGGCGTCTGCACAGAAGCCGGGATGTATGCCCTCCGAGAGAGAAGGGTGCATGTCACGCAGGAAGACTTTGAAATGGCGGTAGCCAAGGTGAGTATCTGCATTCTCTCCCTGTGGGACTATTATATATTTGGTCAGCAAGTGCTATACACACAATAGTACACATGCCTTTAAATGCATCTATGTGTCTGTGTGTATTTCCATGGCTGGGGGCAGGGTGCTGTGTTAAAGCTCCTTTGTGTATAACTCGGAAATGGTATTATCCTTGGAAATGTATGATTGTAAAAGATTAGCATTGGTGTGATTTTGGTTGGAATCTTGTATTTTGGGAAAGTGCGTCCTGGAACGTGACCTCATGTTTCTGTCCCATCCCAGGTGATGCAGAAAGACAGCGAGAAGAACATGTCTATAAAGAAGCTATGGAAGTAAAAATTCTCTGGCTGGGATGCAGAATTCCCCCCCGAGTCTAGACCCCCCCCCTGGTGAGCATCTAGATCTCTTGAGATTCATGACCCCAACCTCTTCTCCAGTGGCGTTCTTGATCCGTCAAACTTCTACTTAAATCCCCCCCCCCCCCAGTGAATCTGTTGTGACAATGCAAATCTCATTTGGAAGTATTGGGGGGGCTTTGTGCAGGAGCCCATATTACTCTGTAATCACTATTGACTATACTTTAACGCTTCATCATTGGTGCCAGAATGGTACGTACCACTTTGGGGAAGGAGTAGATTAAAAAAAAACAAAAAAAACTTGTGAACCACGTTGTGGTGTTTAAAGGCTTGACTAATAGAAAGCAGTCGGAGGGTGACAGGTGTGTTTTACGTTTATATGAATAATGCCAGATACGTTGTCTTTGTTATAACTGAGAATGATCCACGTGGTCTGTTAATAAACAATAAACATTTAAAAAAGTCAAGAAAAGCTTTATTTAACACAAACATTTTGTCAAAACACAAAGGAATGTTTCTTATGAAATACATTCAAGCCCAGCTCCCAAAGCGCTTTATTGTAAACAGCACACCGCATTGTAAGCATCAGGGAATCACAATCCAAGTGTATCCCTTAAAGTGGGTTGGCCCCCTATAGAAAACAAACATTGGGGGGGGGGAACCCTTTAAAATGGCTCTTGGTTCCCAATTTGTGGGTTATTTATAAAAAGTGACTATGGTGCAAAGTTTGGCTATCACTATACCAACCAACAAAAAAAAAAATCCAAAATATTTAATTGGTTACTATAGTGATACAGCCACTTTTTATACATAACATCCTATTTTGTGTGTTTTTTTATGCAGAAATATGGAGTACTTTATATGTTGAGCTGTATGGCACATTGGATGAAATAATAATGCAGCATATAGGGGACTGGATCCGTACTGGATCCATTGTAAAATGCATTGCTTTAAACATCTTAAACTGCTATACAGGACAGGTTTATACTTTGAACATAACTTTAAAAAAACTATTTAAAACACAAATGTGGTATTTGGTCCCAAATCATGCCTCTGCATAGATAACCGGTTAATCCCCTGAGAGTAAACGATATGGCTCGGACTCGCAACTTGCATTATATTTTTTTGTTGCATTTATCGAAGGAAATTCACAGAGTTTATTCCCCCTTACATCACGCTGTAGATAGCAGGGAGAGATTTTATACACAGATCATAAAGCTCACCAACAGAGAGAGGATTCATTATGTCAACATCACAGGTACATAAACGCCGGTGACTTCTTGGAACATTAGTGCAAAGTCTTTATATATAAAATCAGATGCAGATAAAAAGGGTATATAGACCCCCCCTAGACAAACACCACAAAAAAAAAATCCCTGTTAAAGTCTCCCACCCCAGCTGAAAATAAAAGAAATAATGAATATGTAACCTCCCCCACCTCGAAAAACAGTGCAAATAGAAAAATTAACACGGGTAACAAAATATAAAATCCAGGTATATCGCGGCATCTGCGATAAGGCTTCACGGGTTACGAGGATATGCTGACATAGCATTAAAATTACACAGGGTAGTTGGATTGTCTGCAGGGGTTAATCTGCCAACATTTAAGGTTTTTTTATTTTTTACTCCTGGCTGAGCAGGATGGGAGTTGGAGTCTGCGGCAGGTAATGGCCTTTAGAGACAGCAATTGCTGCAAAGAGGGCAGTTCCTGAGCGAAACAGAATCGGTTTATTTTTTGTAGAATCTGTAAATTTTCACTGCGGTGGTGGTGAGGAGGGGGCAGGTGGTTCATGGCTCAGGCACTCACCTTTTTAGACCCAAGCTACGTTAGTTAGGTTCCCCTGCTGCGTTAAGCTATTAAGGCCCAACATAGTTTTGGTGAACTCCCAAGCTTATGATTCTGGGTTTTCTGCTACTTCTGGTGTTTTTGAGCTTCTGCCTGAAGATACATCCTGCGTTCAGCTCCCCAATCGGTATTTACTAAGCTGAACCTATTGTGTTATACACTATAACTACACTAGTATTTAGTAGATGTAGTATTAACATACCTTTATCAACCCCTTAATTTATATTCCGCCCGAGCCCCCGGCAAAGCGGGTCCCAACATCTGAACATGCATGTATATACATGCAGAACACAGAGACACGTGTGAAACCTGCACTATTAAGTGGGGTGGGGGTAACATTACAGCAGATTCTTTTTAGGGAATTACATGTCTTATGCTTTTCTGAAGGAAAAAAAAAATACTACTTTGGGTAAAATTGATTTGGTCAAATATTGCATTATGAAAGTATACATTGTGATCCTGGACAGAATTTTTGGCAATCCACAAATTCCATTACCACCAGGGCAGTGAAAGTTTCGCTCTGTTCCCTGACGAGGACCCGGTGGATCAATGCAGTTACTTAAAAAAATAACGCAGCAGATGGACGTTCGTACCTAAGAACCGACGCACGCCTGCTCTATGCACCCGTCGATAAACGGAGCGCGAGAGACAAAATATGGTAGGAATGTAAATAGGGGCACTTCCGGATTGTGACCAGGCGATCTAGGGTTCTAGAATGTGTTCTAGGTCAGCCGGATCCCCAGAACCTGCTCCAGTTCTTGTCTGCGTTGCTGCACCTAAAACATGAAGAAGAGCACGACGTGTCAATAGCTTTTATATGTATGTAAGAATTGGGGACACAGTAACTGTTCTCTGGGCTGCTGTTCCACACACCGGCCACAGGGGGGTGCACAGAATAAGACCATTTTAAGACTGCATTTGCCCATGACAGTATGCTCTGTGATGTCTATCCCTCGGCTAGTACAGGGAGTACTTAATAAATAATAATTTACACGAGAACATTTAAGCCAGAGAGAGGACAAAGCATTGGAAGCATCTACTGCAAAAATGGCCGAGTTTGCCCTGTATAATGTATAGCTAATAGAGGGAGAGTTACCGAAATTCATCTCACTGTTTGAACTATACATTGCACAGGGCCGGCTCAGCCTTTCCCTGCAGAGAAGGTCACTATGTCATATTGTATGGAGTCTTTTTGGATAATGCCAATATGCGAGGAATTCAAGAAATATTTAAAGCAAACATCCAAAAGGAAAGTAAAAGTACGAATCAGAGGAGTTTTAACGTAAAAAAAAAAAAAAAAAAAAGACGCAGAATGTAAAGAGTTAAGAAGGACAGAGAGGACTCACCTTGAAGAAGATATGTCTCCCCACAGCCTCCTGAGCCCACGGCTGCTGGTAAAACTCGGAGCGTCTCTCTTCCTCTGGGTTGCCCATCATATCCGTCATGATCTGAGTGCACAGCAGAGATGGTAAAAAACATGAGATGCCACGCGTGGAACCCCCAGCTTTCCTACTAATGTGTAATCACCACCAAGACCGCTTTCAAACTTGGCTGGACTGGCCGTCACCATGGACAATGCCCACCATGAACGGGCGCGCGCATGCGCACACACTCAAAGCTGGCATACGCCAACCAGAAACCGCAAGACAAGTGAATTAGCATGACTTGGTAAAATGCACTAAAGCATTAAAAAGCATTACTGTCCCTTTAAACCACTGCATAGTTCGTCTTCCTGAGCGGTTTTGGCTATGTTAGGGGGCGGAGTAAAGAGAGGGGAACGGGGGTATTTAATTATGCATGTTTTGCCGCGGGTAAAACGTTCCTTACATTTTAAATGAAATGTTTTACCTTTTCCAGTATGATCTCAAAAGAGTGGGTGACGGGGCACTTTAAATGGGATAAGTCCATAAGGGGTTAAGAATACGAGGGTCTGCAATGATTCACAATAACCCTAAATGGTTAAAAAAACGTGAATACGGATTACTAATCACCTTCAGGTCCCTGCTTTGGGATTTCAGCCAGTCCTGTATAAATTCCTGGGGGTCGTTACTAAAACTCAGCATAAAATCCCTCTGCGTTTTCAGATGATTGATGGATTCGATCGTCTCGTGGATCTGGGAAGTTAAAACAATTTATTTAAATACAATACAAAAAAACCCGAAACTCATCTAAAACCGATGGCGCCAAGTCTTTGATTTTTAAATGTCCCTTTAATTAAAGGAATGATAAAATAATAGGAAACATTTAAAAAAAAAATTAGGATCCAAATGCCAAAAAAGAAGTATTTTTTTGATCCAGAAAAGAGGTCCCGCCCTTGTGTTATTTATACGGATAAACAACACCCTTTAGAATATAATGTGTATGTTTTTGGCACCAGGGTCATTTGGTGGTTAGGCTAACTTTGTTATATAGACAAATCGTATGTTGTACGTTTCCATGCCAACCGACATATAGATTTTTGGCAATGCGTGGCTTGGTCTGGCTCGTTAAGAGGCGCGGAAGGCAATACTAGAGCTGAGCTCCTTAAAGCGATGGGTTAACAAGAGTTTGGGATCCCACCTTGGTATCCAGGTTGGCGATCTCTTGTTGGTTGGTGGTGGAAGCAAGAAAACTGCTCATCTGAGATTTCAATGGGTCGTCAACTTCAACATCGATGTCATAACAAGCTGTCTTCTTCTGGTCATTGGGGTCCACACTAGAAGAAGGTTCAAGAAGTTCAAGAGAACAGTCTACGTGGCTGGCCTACGCTCCCTCAATCAACGCAATGTCTCTTTCAGCCCCAACTCCCCTTAATCATAGTATGAATTAGGATTATTTCCTAATTCCTTCTTTACAGGAAGGAATCTTCAGGCTCACCTTATCACATGATTGATTATTATAGGGTCCGGATGTTGCAAGAGGCTGGCAAGCTTCATAGGAATGTCAGAAAATCGCATGCGGACACAATTAAATATCTGTGACGGGAAAAAGGGGAGGTTAACGTGGAGAAGACCACACACAGAGTAATAGTGTTAAAAGGAATTTAGGCAGAGCCGAAGAGAGAGGGTGGTTTAAGAAGAGATTGAAGATGAGAAAACATAAAGCTTTGGGTCAATGGATCAGAGGAGTCATTAGAAAGGTTGACCACATGGAAAGAATGAAACAAGGACCACGTCATGGAAGGGACTGGGTCGATTACTAGAAGACATACGGGTGGGAATGGAAAATGTCATGGAAAGCCATGGAGGAAGAAGAGACTTCAGAGGTCCCACGCAGTGTAACGTGGCACTTACCTGTCTAAAGTAGCGGTTGCAGTTGATGTGCTCCTTCTCATGACTGTCCTGAAGTTTGTTGGTCTTGATGTACAGCCACAAGGCTTGCATGATGTTGGCACGGGTCTGAGTGGTAACACCCAACAGACGAGCCAGACGGGGGTCCAGCTTATATTGTGGGGGCTGCAAGAGAGAAGAACGATGAGAGTCAGATGTCTCCCAGAACAAAAATTCAGTACAGCGTAGCCCCCGGACACTACAAGTCCAAAAGTGGACCATAAAGACTCTCCTAAATCAGAAATGGCATTGCGATACCTCAAACAGGACTAGGTTAGCGATACGCTATGTTCATTGTGTAAGAAAACAGGGTGATTTGATATACTTTAGCGTTAATTATTAGCACTGGTGAGGATATTATTTTAGAAGTTACGTTTCTCCAAAGCTTCTAGACTACTTTTACCTTTTTATTTTAGCAAAAGTCTTTATTCAGCGTTTTTTCCACCAAGTAAAAATTATTAAAATAACACTAAAATGTCATCGCTTAATCCAAAAAAAAAATTAAAAAAATGTAAAACTAGCTGCTTTTTTAAATAGAATCTTAAATAACCCAATAAGAATTAAATAAACTAGGTAATGATGCAATTGCCCAACGTAAAACAAAATAAAACATTTGTCGAGACAATAGCAGAATTCTATTTTCACGTCTGTACAAAGTAACTCTAAAAACGATTTGTTTTCTAATTATTAACGCGGCTGTTTATCGTTTTTATTGGCTATTAAACGCGGTAAGCCAGCCCTCCACTCACCTGATGATCCAGCATCAGTAACAGGGTGCACTTCACATTCACATCTCCAGGGCGTTTGACTTGAAATCCATCGGTCTCCTGGGTGGTGGCCATTCTGTGCCACTGGAGGTGACACGGAAGACGCGTTAATGTCTGCGCTATCATACCAACCTCGTCGTTCTTTTATTTATTTCATTTTTCTCTTACCTCTACCAAGTGATTGTCCGGCCCGTACAATTCTTTATCCAACTCGATAACAAGGCTCTTAAAGAACGAGGAGAACTTTCGCTTTTGTTTACTGGTCTGAAAAACACAGGAAATCGACCATTTCAACCTCAAGAGCCCCGCGACAGGAATGACTAATCTTGTTTAATGTCATCATCAACCCAACTGCCACTTCAAATCCAGTAGACATGCAAACAATGCCAATCACTCCGCCACATCAGCGTCTTCTTCTC
Source organism: Spea hammondii (assembly GCA_029215755.1). Lineage (NCBI taxonomy): Eukaryota > Metazoa > Chordata > Amphibia > Anura > Pelobatidae > Spea > Spea hammondii. Next base: position 23,809,339 of record JARDYJ010000013.1, read on the forward strand.
ACATATGATCTTACAACATAATGTATGGAACCCACCACAGCTAACTTCTAACACCAGCACTCCATACATCCCTCTTTCACCAATACTCACGTCTTCCAGAAGTTTGCCTTCAACCCGTAGCTCCCAGGAGCTCACTCTTTCCGCTTCCTCCCCGTCGGGTTTTCCAGGAGTGAACGTGTTTGAGATGTAAATCCTCAGCTTGCGCTTTTGCTGCGGAGAGGTTACGTTGGAAGATTGTTAAACGAGCCAGAATCTCAGATACAGTTGGTTCTGTTTCAACCGCTAGCCTGGTCATTAATTAACTGCTCAGTTATCAGAACGACTCATCTCCATCTAAACACTACTTGCGTGACGGATCCCTTTGGAGTTCAGTATAGAATCCCCCCCCCCTTGTCTACTATTCTTCCTCATAATCAAGAGATAATATGACAACGAGATTGCCCTCCTTCTATCAGAACATTTTCCTCTTACTACTGTCTGATGCTGTCCACCCCAATACCCTGACCGACTTAGACTTATTCCAAAAACGTTGGTATTCCTGTATCCCAAATCATGTATAGCATGGCCTCTATTATTTCCTCGGTGAACCACATTGTCTACACATCCAAGTGACCCATGCCTTCATCTGCCACCCACCATCATTTACACTTATCCCTCTACATACAGTGAGAGGCTTCTTGATGGCGTCCTGGATTTCCATCCTCTTCCTGGCGATAGTCTGATCTAATTTCCGCTCGAACGCCAAGAGATCCATGTACGCCTGAGATTCTGGAACAAGTTCTCTGATCTGAGAATCAAAAATAAGTAAATAGGGAGGTTTGTTGATGGAAAGGTGTCACAGACAGGACAAACATCTGACGCCGTTAGGTGCTAAGCTATCACAGTTCAAGAACTGAAGTTCTATCATAGAAGGTGAGGGAAGGGAGTTATTTACCCTCTGTGGCAGAATCTTGTCAGCCATCTTTCTTCTCTTGACTCTGTGAGATGAGAAAGAAGTAGTAATTAAAGAAAATGGAAATTATTGAACAGAGATTCAGACAAAATTAAATAAACCAAGACATAGTATCACTCACCCTCTCCTCTGGCCGGCTCCTGAGAGATGGCCGTGTGGAGGTAGAATCCTCTTTCTGAATGGTTCCATCATCATAGGGTTCATCCCTGGCCGTAGGGGAGACCCTGGTCCGTATGCGTTGAGCATGGGAGATCCCACCGGCATCCCAGGCATCGGCATCCGCGCACCAGGGTGCATGCCGGGGCGCTAAGGAGGGGAAGGAATAGAAAACCAGGCAAGAAGGAAAGAAGAGAACAGGCAGGGGTAAAAAAAAAAAAAGTGGGAATGTGAGAAAAGGAGAAAATAGACAAGAGATAGACAATTAAAAATATTTCTTATAGATCTTGTTACTAACATTAAGGGCAGTTCCAATTATTCCAAGAGATTTAAATTCCACTAATACTCCTAAGTGCATCCTGGAAGATCAGGACCCAACAAGACAGCACAAACCTTCTTATCCTCAATCACACGAGACCTTAAATCACACTATGATTAACTCAACGGGGCTCAGTTCCGCAGGACGTTAACGCTTCATAGTTAGAAAGTGGAGTTTCATCCAAAGGCCTTTTTTTCTCACATTATGCGACATAAAGCGACATTCAATCGATTGAAGCAGAAAGATCCAAAAGAAACTTTGTGCCTGATACAGAGCCAGATATACAGAGAATGTAGAAGGTCAATGGATCATACCAAGGGAAACACACTAAGTGCCTCATTGCGAGGGTCACGTTCTTGTTTCCGTTGTGCTCCTCAATGACCTCCAAGAGACCCTGAAAGCACCTATTTTACAGATGGCACCAAATTCCATGAAGTAATAAATCCAGAACAGACTGTTTCTTCTGCTCAAAAGAATCCGGCAAACTGTGGAACCGACCACCTAAACGCCAGTCAGCCTACAAAACAGATAAACTGCTTGTGGTTTTGGGAAACCTTCACAAATGCCTTAAGCTCCTTTAGAAATGGTCGACCTGGAACCACCGCTCTGTGACAAGGAGAAGGAAAGACTATGGAATCGCTCGCAATCTTAGGGGGGAGAACAAACGTTACATTTAATTGCCTTTTCGTAAATACGGATTAAGCCATCATCAAGAAAAGAGTGGAAACTGGCACCAGCCCCATCAATGATGTATTCTGGCCAACTATAGGCCTAGGGCAGCAGGTCCAGGGAGGCGGCAGCACCATTACTCCATGGGCCGGTTAAAAGGGAGATCCCTATGGAGGACTTTGCCGAGTCAGCACTGTCCTCCATGTTTTTTTTCCCCACGTCACCCTTTCTTTAAAAGTGGAGTGCCAGGATGTGATGTCATATCCCGATGCCCCATAGCGCATATATAATAAAAAAAAACAAAAAAACTAATAATAACGTCCCCCGGTACATACAGACAGCAGGCGATGTACAATCCAATGATGACAGAATTAAATCCAGTATCGCCCAACGTATCCGGATTTTTGAATTATAGCCCGATATCCGAATAACGTTCAAATTCCTAAGAATTATATCCAGAAAAAGACATGAATTACGTCCGGAGGCTTCAATTAAATCCAGATTTATATAATTCATCTGCAGGCGAATGTGATTTATATCCGGGGAGATCCGTCTAGGTGGGAATTCTAGAGAATCGCGCAGATTTACTGCCGTTATAATAAAAGGTGTATGAATCAGAGATACACCGAGGAATTCTATCCAGAGAGAGGGAATTTATATCCAGAAAGTAGGTTATCAAAATATTTCGATGGGGAAGGAGATTCAAGTAACTTGTAAAAAAAATTCATATTTTCCAAAAACGTAACAGAGGGATGCTATCAATAAAATAATAAAACATAATAATATTGTTATTAATAATAATAAATATTATTATTATTATATAAAAACATTATCTGATGGCCGATAAAGCCTAGGGGTATTTTCCAAAACTGCGCATGTCATATTCAGAAATACGTAGATTTTAAATACATTTTCCCCAAATTGAAAGGTGTTCTACTCACGACAATAATTAAAGAGGTTAATTAGCCTCATTGTATTATCGTTGTCTGCCGGGAGGCCGTTCCACTTATCTACTACCCTCCTAGACATCAGCCCTGGTTGAAAAGTCTGCAGGGGATCTCCGTTTACAAGGAAAATCATTAATCCAGCCAGGTGAATGGGAGCGTTTAGTGGGTAGGACCCTGCTTTGCTTATCAATATCACCAATGTATTCCGTGGCGATGTACAACAGACACGACACGCCATGCATTAGAAGATCTTGGCTTTCCTTCCCTAGAGCCGAACCCTCTTCACTCTCCCCTACAACCAGCCCTCACGTCCCCTCCCCCCCATCTTTCTCTTTTCCACACCCTCCCCGCTGTTGCCCCCCCTCAGGTGTGCTGCTAATAAGCCTCACCTAGCCGGAAAAACCAGATCTCTCCTGCAGGTCTGCGCAGCGCATGCTGGGAAAATATGTTAAGCTAAACACATATATTTGTAGTACATAGGAGTTAAATTACTGCTGAACAAGTGCGACAAATATATAGATATAGATATATAGAGAGAGAGAGAGAGAGAGAGAGAGAGAAATGAGAGGAAAAGAGAAAGGAAAGAGAAACAAGGGTGAGAAAAGAAAGAGGGGGAAAGGAAGGAAAAGAGAGAGAAAGAAAGGAGGGAAAAAGAATGCTAAAGAGAGGGGAGAGTATTCTCTTATTTTAGGCACTTTGTAAAAGTTGGCTAAGCATACTGGGAGTGTACAGCGGCCGGCGTGCCAGAGGGTAGCTGCGTACGTAGTATTTTTTGCATCATCTGCCGGTCATACGGGACGCCGGTTCTGTGCCAGAGGGAAGAGTCCTGCGGACAGCAGAGGAGCACTGGATTTAACTATCGGATCCCCGCGAGCGACACAGAACCGGCTCGTGACCTTCGGCGCGTCCCAACAGCGCGGCTCCTTTAAGAGAAACGCTGAACGCAGAGCCTCGGAGTGCGGTTTGGCAAAGAGCGCGATAAACACAGCGGGTTAAGGAGAAGAGCAGAAAAGAGCGAAGGGGAGAGCAGCGGAGCTTTTAACTTCTCAGGGCGAGACGGCTTTGGGGGTTAAAGAGTAAAACTTCCAATTTTTAAGAAGCCAGCTTTTGCCCTTAAGTAAATCTGCCCCTTTTTAAGGAAATACACCAAACTATAAATCAGGAGAAAGCACGACTTGTCATAGATATTCCGAACGAAGCCACCTGTACTCAAGCAGGGATTTCCGCTGCAATAAAGCAGGGAGAAAAGCCCCAATCAGGATGCTCAGATGCCACTAAATCAGAGTAGAATATGAAGGAGTCGGGTCCAGATTGTATGACCCTGAGAATCTGCCCCCTTACCCCAAGACCCTGAATATGGGGTAAAGCACTATGACTCGGGGGTAATATTCTGAGAGTTGCTGAGTATAAGTACGTATTCTCTCCAGCTTTCAGGGCTCTAGATGGATAACCCTGTTCTGGATTATCTAGAAGGAATGTGTCACCAAACCAACATGTGCCTTTCTTCCTCCCCATTTGAATAGGGTTTAGTAAGTAGAGCCTCCCTTCTCTTTTGTTTAAGCCCTTGTCTGGCACTCAAAGTCCAGACAAGTTCAGACAGATCGAGAGCCGACGACACTCTATAAGTGCTCTCTGTTCTCAGTGAGGCTTTAGCTGCACCATACCCGCCAAGTGTCCCTGTTGAGGAAGGCCAGTCCCTTCTTGGGCCCCCAATCCCCGACGCCCCTCTTTTCTAGGAGCTCAGAATGTTTGCTGGGTATGAGGGTATTGCAGGGTTCTACAGCCCTAAAAGCCCCGATAATGTGTATAGAAACAGCAGGAAATTACTTTATACACTAAACTGTCTCCATTTCCAAAGCTATCTATAGGTCACATAAAGTAAATCCCCGCCGCTAGCTAACCCCCCCCAAAACAAGCGCGCCCCTCTTATTTACTATTAAATATGGAGTAGTAATTCTGTATTAGACACCAGAAACCAACCAACAGACATCATCTGTAATTATTATATATATATTTACATATCTGGGAACTCTCAGGGTTTTCGGCCCAATCTCAGGGTGAAGGGGCAGATTCTCCAGGTTACACAGTCTGACTCCTTCCTATCCCTCCCTCGCCGTGATCATACCCCCTGTATGTTATGGTTGATATCCCTGCTTGAATGCAGGGGACTCAACTAAGTGCATCTTTAAATAATGACAAGTCGAGGTTTCCATGAGGGCCGGGTTGGAGCCATTTGGGTAACGCATTTGGCGAGTCACTACATAGACTCTTCGCCATGGGCTATAAAAGGGTTAATATTTCAGGAGCCTCAATGGCAGCCCATTTATAAAGTTCCCCAGTATATATATATATATATATATATATATATATATATATATATATATATATTTATATATATATAATAAAGTTAATGTTTCAAACAATACTTTGTTACTTTATGTTTGGATATTTGTATAATAATAATAAATAATAATAATAGTAATATCCGCTAAGTAAAGGGAACATGGCTTTATCTTACTGCACTGCGGTAAACAATACAATTCCTAACTTTAACTTATCCAGAGATAAGTAATTAAGGTTTATAAAATCAAGACATAAAGGCAGATATAAAAATAATAATACTAATAATCTTCGAGCATTTAATACAGCGTTATACTCCGTAACGTTGTGTAGCACTGGAGAAAAGAGGTTTTTGGGTTTTTTCCCCCATTTTATTCAAATAAACTTAAATTTCTCTCCTAACGGGAGGTGTTATTTGGGTGGCATTCCCTAATCAAACACTTCCCTGAGCTGCCTGCAGTATGAAAAGAGCTTAGGGTGTTTATCTAGCAGCCTGGACTTCTTAGCCTAGGCCATTTTTAACCCTTTCAGCCGTTTTTACATGTCTGTGGCTCCAAAAGCCTATTGGTTAACATGTGCTTTTAACCAGTAATTATAACTAAATAAATAAATAAAAAAAAATGATGGATTATAAACGGATAAGTATGGCTTGGAAGCCTTTGATTGGCTGTTACAAGTTGAGCAATCATTAATAACAAGCGGCAATAATTATAAACGATCTTAATAGGATTAAAGCTATTTCAGGTCAGCATTAAAAAAAAAAAAAAAAAAGTCATTCAATAAAATATATATAAGGAATAGTTACTAAGAGCTGTATTTACAGCCCCGGATTTGGCATTAAAGTCATTTTCTACCCAACTATAAACTAAAAATACTAATTACGGTAATTTTGCATACTGTGCGATCTCAGCAGCATTACAGAGATTGGTAGCATTTTAATTACTAAGCACCTGGGTTTTGTGGGTTTTTTGGTGCCGTTACTCCTAGCAACGCATCCTCCGCAACCAATAAGAATGCTGGAAAAAGAGCCTTCTTAAAAAATGGACCACATCGTTGTCGCAGGGGGGAAAGTGACATAATGATGTCATTAGATGACCTCATTCCGCACTCTACAGCCTTGATTCAATAACTGGAGATAAAGTTATCCCGGAGTAATTCAATACCAACTAAAAGAAGGGATTTTTTTTTTAAATCTTATAATATTTTATCATTTAGCCTGCGACCGGGTGACCCCACAACATTCCCATTTGGGGGGGGGGGGTCAGACCTTCGACTGCGTCTTTAACCCTGAAAAGATCTGAAGTATAAAAAAGGTAAATAAAATTCCTAAAAATCTCCTGCGGCCAATTCGTTTTATCGAATAGGATCCTCATCGATACTGAAAGCGATCAAATATTTGTTTACGTTTATACGACGCTCGCGTCTCGCGGATACATTGTATCTGAACTCATCCTTTGGAACTTTATTTATAAATAAAGCATTTAATATTATTTTTTTTGGTCCTGTATAGTAATAATATTTAGTGCGTGTATTACCTGGTAGGGGCCGGTTGGGCCCCTGTAAACTCCCGGGCCTGGTCCCCGCATCATGTTCATTGGGCTCCCTGGACCGAAAGGTACACCCCCCCTGGAGGACATGAGATTTGGGATGAGGGCTCCCTGGTTATGTCAGTTCAGCGCAGCCTCCTCCTGAGTGAGCCTCTCTTTCTCCAGCCTCCTTCTGAGTGAGCCTCTCTCTCCCCAGCCTCCTCCTGAGTGAGCCTCTCTCTCTCCAGCCTCCTTCTGAGTGAGCCTCTCTCTCCCCAGCCTCCTCCTGAGTGAGCCTCTCTCTCTCCAGCCTCCTCCTGAGTGAGCCTCTCTTCTCTCTCTCTCTCGCCTCCTCTTGAGTGAGCCTCTCCTGTCAGCCTCCCTTGTTTACAGCTCCATTCCAAGTGTGCCTGTGTGTTTAAACCCCTGCTGGCTGATTGTTCCTGGTGTGAATAGCCCTGCCTCCCCAGCAGATACCCCTCACCTGCCCCCCACTGTGCTGCCTCCCCCTCTGTGTATAGCTGTGCTGAGCCTCACCCTGGGGCTTCCAGCCTCCCCCTGTGTGTCTGATCTGCCTCCTCTGGGTGACTCCTGTGCTGTTCTGCCCTCATAGGAAGTTATTGGAAGGTTTTTTCTGTTGGTGTCATCACTTCCACAGAGCTGTTTTGCAACAAACCTCCCAGCAGCTCATCTCCCTGCCCTCCCTCTCTCTCTCTGCCTCCTCTTATCTCTGCCCTCCCTCTCCCTCCTTCCTCTGGCTGGATCATGTGTCTACTCCATTAACAAGTTCTTTCATCTCCCCCCCTTCCTCATTGTCACTGCTGCCCATCCCCTCATTGCTGGGACTTGTCTCAGCCCCTTTCTGCTTTTCCCTCCACCCTTTTCCTCTGAATGCTCACCCCCTTCTCCATTTCCCCTCCCCTACTCTGTTCCCCATGTGCTTCGCAGACTTTGATCTCTTACCTTCAGGCTGAGCATGTGGACCTGGTTGCAGGAGTAGTACATACCCTTCCCATACAATCCGCGATGCATTCCAACTCCGCAGGACCCATGCCGGCCGGACGCTATCAATAGCCACCGGTGTCTGGACAGCGGATTTAAATGCCCCCTGCTGCTGTTTTGACCGGGCGATACCGTCTGCCTGCAATTGACATTCAACCCTTTTTTGTTAGCGACAAGTCGTAACCATAACCCGACCGATCACCTGGAAATTAGCGCCCAGCTTGCGAAGAACGGACAATTTGCTAATCCTTTTCTATATATATATATATAAATAGGGTTGTGTCCCCTATGCTGCTGTGGCCCCCATTTTACCCACGTGACATCATCCCCAAACTCGCTCGCATAATGGGACCTTGTTTCACGATCCCCAATTTATAGAATCGCTTCAAGGTGTCATTAAAAGACCCCCAACGCTGCGCTTTTGCCCCTCTTCCCCAAGAAACTTTCTTTTAAAAAAACAACATTTTTGGACTTAGAAAACCTACAGCGCCCTGGGCTGTCCGCGTCGTTGAACCCCCAGAATGTTTTTGAGGCTCGTTTTTGCTTAAAGGGTTTCCTAGAATAATCTCCAAAGTGTTTACGCAGATCAGAATACAATAAAGGGGCAACAAGTACGGGGCCGCGTTATTTGACTTTAAGCGACACCGTGACCTGACCTCTGACACCGAAATCTTTTTTTTTTAAAAAAAAAGACATTTGTGGGTTAGTAAAATCAATAACAAATTATAGTAAATAAAAATGTAAGGGTTGGGGGGGGGGATCTTTAGAGGTTAGAAAACAAACACACAATTAAGGGTTTAGTAAAACAAAGAAAAATACCGTAAAAAAAATATTTAAAGGGTTAATATAACAACCACCAATAAATAATAATCACAATTTAGGGATTAATAAAGCAAAAAACTAATTCAAAATTTAGTGGTTAGTAAAGCAAAATAAATAAATTATGGATTCCACATCAGACGTGAAAAACCTTAAATCAATAAGTTTCTTGTTTCAACTTTAAAAAAAACAAAAAAAAACCAGCCACTATATTAATTTTTCTTTCATGAATATGTGTTTTTTTTTTACCCCATCGTTCACAAACTTCCTTTGAACGGCATTTTATTTCCGTCTGAAAAAAAAAGGCCGAATGTTGCATTTAGAAGCCATTTTAATAGCGTGCCATGTAACGCGTTTTACCCCCCCCCCGATATTGTAGCGGCACGGTACTGAAAGGGTTAAACATATAAAGGCTTTGGGTGCGCCCAACACCCCCCCCCCGAACTGTTTTACCCGTTAGTGGCGGTTAAGAAACAGGAAGTAGGCAAAGTGAAACTATTTCTTAATAAAAACGGCTAAAAATAAAATCACGTTTTGGGTGAAAAAGTTTTAACAAACCAATAAAAGCCCTCGTTTTGTACAGAGAGCCGGGTCCTTATTACGGGACCAGCCGTCCGCTATTAACCTCTTTGCTGCCGGGCTGGCAGTTTGCGGAGGAGAATCCTCCCTGCTTCGAAGGAAGCGATAATTAACTGCGTGCTGGAACATCTGTCAGCTGCTAATTACACGCAGGGCCCGGGGAGCGCAGCTGCCGCCATGTAAAGGGGACGCGTTCAGAACAAAGGAGGAGATTAGAGTCTGTCGTTGAGACGTGAGCGTGCGCTCATTAGATCAATCAGCGCCCATTCTTGTGATATTAATAATGGCGGCCATGTGGAAACCCTTCTGGACACCTGTGTGGAAGTTGGCAACAACAGGGGAGGCCTCCTTACAATCATCTTATTACAGAGCCCCCCGGTGATCGTCTATTACACATCCCTTAAAGGCAAAGTCTCATAAAAAATAGTTTTCTCCATGAGCATAACCCCCGGCGCTGTATACAGTAACAACCCCCCCAGGCGCTGTATACAGTAACAACCCCCCCCCCGGTGCTGTATACAGTAACAACCCTCCCAGGCGCTGTATACAGTAACAACCCCCCAGGCGCTTGTTTTATCAAATTTTATCCCAATAAACCCCCTTTATCTGCAGACCTGGAGCCGCCATTGTTATCAGTCATGTGATATTTTGGGTGACTTTTCCAGGCTCAAACACCACACCGAACTGACGCTTTATGGCAACGCTAATGAAGTCCATCTATTCATTGACATTTATTGGTCAGAGTGTCAGGCCGGGCACTTAAGACTGAGCCATTCTATTGTTCCCCACAGGCAGTATGATAAGTTGTCGGGGTGTTTAGTAGATATCAGGGGTCAGATAACAGAGAGAGAACTCATACAAACGACTGATATGCAGCTGCCTGAAAACATTATTATTACATTATAAACATTATGGGGCAAAAACTATAACTAGTTTAAAAAACAGAAATAATAATAATATTTGAAAAATATTTTTAACCCGATACTAGGAATAAAAAGACAAAGCCTCCTTATTATAGTCTTATTTTCATCTCATCATGGTGTCCTCCAGCACCTCCACTTATTGTTTATTATTATTATTATCTTTTATTTATATAGCGCCAACAGATTACGCGGCGCTTAATACAATACATAAATTCAAGGGGTCTGACAAGACAAGAATTGACAGACTAAGACGAACCGATACATTTGGTGGAGAGCCCGGCTCGTTTATGAGATGTTCCACATTTATCATCGCAGAAAGATTTCTTGGTCAACTCGGTGGGATGAAGACGCCCCCCTGTGGATAGAATCCTCACTAATTGTTTTCTTCCAGGAATGTTACACCCTGGAACACACGCTGGTTCACCCGGGGGGTGTTAGACGGCATCACGATGACATCACGCTGCTGTGCATGGTATATCTGTCTATTCACCTTAAAGCGGGCCTGGACCGATCATCTGGCCTGTTGGGCAAATATCTGGATATGCCGGGCCACACGTTAGGTGAGCATAAAAACATAATGTGGGGTATTTAATACAGGGGCGGGTTTGGAGGCTATTGCCCCCAGGCCGGTCCAAAATGATTCACAAAGTCTGACCTCAACCCAGCTGGTCCAGATAGGACCAACAATTTTGGACCAGCCCTAAGAGGCAGGTGCCTGCAAGCTTGGTATGATGTATGTGAATTTGTGTGCAAGAGGGAGTATGTGTTAACATGAGTGTGATAAACTGAGGGTGTAAGTGTGTGTGATGGTGCAAGTGTGTTATAATAAGGGGTATGAGGGTATGTGTTAGCCTGAGGGTGTAAGTGTGTTAAAAGGAGGGCATGTGTGTGAGGGAGTAAATGTAGCCAAACAATTTTACCAAAGAAGGTTTAATATGTTTTTTCTAAACATATTGTAGCATCTAAACTGGATATACATTTTTATTTTATAATTTTTTTGTATATATATATATTATTACATTAAATTTGTGTATATATATATATATATATATATATAACATTAAATTTGGCTCATTGATGTCATTGAAGTCTTAATGAAGAGCTCAGCGGTTGCCAGTGGCTGACACGGGGGGGGGGGGGGTCATTAGAAATTCAAGCTCTCACTGTCTGTAAAAATGTTTCCATAGATTAGTTTACTTTATTCTACGGGTTCATTAATTTGACAACATTAGCAATGCGGCTCGGGTTTGATTTATCAAAATGTCTAAGCGATTGTGTTATGGGCATTTCTCATATCATTTCGATTCAACCAGCGCTGAGGATATAAAGCTTCTGCTCCAAAATTACCTATTTATTTCCTGGTTTTGGCTGGATTTCCTGGAAAAGACTACTCTTAATAAATAAGTAAATAAAGATAGTATATAGACGTCTGCTGTATACATTGTTCCACTGCTGAAGAAAAAGTGACGTTTTTCACCAAATTTTTTTTACTCTGCAAGTACGGACTTCGCCATTGGAGGCCGTCATGTGAGATACGAGCTCCACCCCCTCACACGAAAGCCAGTGGGGGAATGCTTTATGGCAGAGACTGTCGTGAAAAACTGGTTCCCTCACCACAGCAACAGACCGTCCCTTCTGATTGGTCCATTGGTTGCTGTAATAAGAGTTGCTCCTCAACCTCCTACAACCCCCATTGTATTACCTCCAGTCGCTACTCCTAGAAGGGCCTCCACCCTACTGCTTCCCACCTCCATCTTGCACTGACTCACCTTTGCCTCCTCTGAAGTAGGACAGACCTTACGGAGCACACATGCAAGAGTCGGGTCACCTGTTTCCATGGATGGGGAAATTAAGAAACCAGGATCGTCTGGGTAGGCACAAGACTGAACTAACCCACCTTTACCTGATAGAGACCCAAGAAGAAAGTCAAGCCCAGAGACACTAGAGGAGCGAAGACATATTCAGAGCAGATGGTTTCAGCGAGCAGGGATTCCCCTCACCCTCCTGCTTAGTATCTGGTAGACATAGTTCTGTTATGCAGATCTACGGCTTCATGTCATGAACAAGTTAAGCAGTGTTAACTTCCTTTCCTCCAATCGTCCCCTCCAGCAAGCTCTGCCAGTGACAAGCAGCCACCTGATGACAGTAATATCATGGGGTAACAAGACGTAATCACCTCCCCGAGGCTCGTCAGTCTATGTGAACAATATGAGCTATTAAAAAAGAGATTGTGAATGTCTTACGCTAGAATATGTTGTGCCCTGACCCGCAGATCATAAAAATTTCATTTTCTACCTAGCGGCGAGAAAAGGACTACATTAGCAACATATATTATGGGATTTAACAGCGTGAAAAAGAAGTCCAGGAGCTTATGGGTTCTAGAATGTTTTTCTTTAATATATTTCTGTAGAACCTTCTTACTCGCTACCAAGACACGCAACTGAAAAACGCAAAAAGTATACATATACAAAGTGCATACTTTGGAACTTGAATACTAAAATGACTCGAACTCTTCAAAAATTATCCCTTTAATTGACCATCTCAAATATTCTATTGTATTGACTCGCTAATGGTGGCAACCAAATGGTTCCAATAATGTTCCTTATGGAAACCATGACTTGTCAGGAGGTATAGATATTCTGAATGAAGTCATCTGTATTCAAGCAGGGATAATGGCTATGATATAGCCGGGAGAAGGGCACCAATCAGAATGTTCAGATATCATTAAACCAATGTAGAAGACATCTGCTCCAGGCTGTGTGACTGAGTTTAGGCTCACGGTTTGGGAACCCGGCTTCCTGGAGAGAACTTTAAAACCGTCCACACTCCTGTTTAGTGAGGGATTTCATCAGAAGAATTAAGTGTGAGCAGAGATACAAACTTTGGCTATCATAGGCTCCTAATAAAAAAGTCACTTGCAGTCCGGTGGCCAGCACTACCCACAGAATGCTATAGATATTATCTACATCTCCATATTGACCTTTATTTTCCTCCAACACAGGAACTTCAACTTGAAATCTGAACTAATTTCTCCCCACAGGGAGGCAATATAGCTCCTTAAAAGTCACGCACACAGGCGTTGAAACTGCCAGACCTAGACATTTCCAATAATTAATTTCTACTTAATTGCTTTAAACACCATTAGATTTATTTCCGACGATAATATCTGTAAACAAGAACACAAAACGCATAATGCTTTCACCGGGCGAAAAGCCATTTTGTAACACTGATCAGTAGCATATGTAGGCTGAATCATTTTGATATTTGTAATGGGGGAAGGAATTTTCAGCTGCGCACTTCACTTCCTGCTGTACCATCATCCTCTTTTTTAGAAAAGGAAACAAGAAACAAGGTTCTTCTGAGCGGTAGATAGTGATAATTGGCAACATTCCAGACGCATGGTTGGGTGGCATACCCCGGATGCCACAGGTTGTAGAAGATACACAATGGCCACCTAATGCAACAGCTCAAAACTAGAGTAACACATGAGGGTCCATACATCACATTTGTAAGGTCCACACACTGATTGACATCTTTTTTTTCCCTTGATTTAGGAATAAGAACGTGTCGCTCACGCCTTTGGTTAGTGGAGATAAAGAGATAAGGGGATAGTGGACTTCATTGGAAACACTAGAATGTCCACCATGAAGACTGTCTCTGCTACCTCTGAAGAATGTTATATGGAATAGTCCCAATAGTTCCACTCATAGTCTTGGTCACGGACACAAGGACTGCCTGTTAAAATATTCTTTTATAAATTATATTGACAATAAAACAACGTTTTAGAAGAAGACCTGATGTCTGGTACGGTTTTCATTCTGTTTGGTAAATAAACTCCTCGAGCAGTTGGTACGTATCCTGTCTGATCATGAAGCTTCTTTGACAAACTATGTGCAGAAGACGCGTGGTATGTGGGGCAACAATAGGAAGCCCTTGGTTCCGGTTCTCCTTCAGTTTGCAGCTATTTAAGTGGTCCTCTAGGAGGAAGACCAAGCGTTGTCAAAGTTATCCAGAGGAACCAGAGTTTGTTTGCTTGCCTGTGCTGGGGGGCGGCTTAAGAGATATTAAGAGATTCTTGATAAAAGAAAAATGAGAAGGGAAGCATATTCTGGAAACTAGGAACTGAAAGAAATCCCATGATTCCCCACATCTAAAAATTACATGAGTTCATGCACATCACTGAAAAAAATATATCTAATCTTATGATCCGGTGGGAATTCTCACGTATAACAGCCTCAGGCTCGGCATGCGGAGCAAACATAGCCAGAAGCCATTAACAACCAGGAACCTCCAATCAAAACTAGCAGGTTGTTTGTTTTTTGTTTGGTTTTTTTTTAAACATAAATTCTTTATGAAAAAATATAAAAATGTTTGAAAGGAGACAATTTTCCCACCTTTAAAATGATTAAAATACAATAGTTTACATATGCTAGAGCTTAATTATACCTGATTAAATGTGTTTGTTAAAATCGATGCTCGAGGTTGTCGCCTCTTCTGGGTCTTCGTCGCGCATGTACATTTATAGCTGACATTGAAAATTAAGACTGTCCCTTAGGCGTAAAAGACACTCAGCTTGAACCTTGCGTGAAACTTGGGAGGCATTAATTAAGGAACGAATTCCAGACTGGGAATTTCTGATTATTTTTTTGAATCCCGGAATCTAATTCTAACCTTAACGTTCCAATTAACATAACTACCGTATAGTGAATAAAGCCCACTATTTGCACCACATTTGGGTAGGCGTTATAAACGCTTCCAAAACATTCTAGCCTTTTACAAATGGGTTTTAGACCTCTCTCTCATCTTTAGACCATGAATAAACAGATGCAGTCCTATATTGGGGCCATTTTATGTAATTTTGTGACCTATTGATAGGTTTCTAGGTACCCAAGAATTCGGAGCTCTCAGCAAGTCTAAGTGTGGCTTTTAGGGCTGTAGAACCCTGCGATACCCTCATACCCAGCAAACATTCTGACCTCCTAGAAAAGAGGGGCATCGGGAAGAGGAAAGAAGGACATCGGGAAGAGGAAAGAAGGACATCGGGAAGAGGAAATAGAGGCATGGGGAGAGGAAAGAAGGGCATCAAGGGGGCATCACAGATTTGGAGGGACTGTCCAAACAAAAAGGTACCCACTTTCTACAAAAACAACATCTAGTCGGTTTAGTCTCCTTTTAGATCTTTTTTTCGGGGAGATTAATAACTACCATAATATCTCTTTAATGACGGAAAACATGTTAAGGTAACAGCGGGCACCTTGGTGTATTTTGTAAGCCTTCAAATTACTTTACAGATTAAAAATAATTATTGCCAAAAATCCTACTTTATGTTGGCTGCGAGAGCAAATGTGATACATTAGTCTGCCCTGCTGACAAGATGTGATTTTGGTCTGTCTGATACCGGAACATTGTTAGAATGGCACTAATTGGATGATTCGCGCAGGCACAGTTGGATTTTTTGTTCCAATTATGAAATAGTGATCAACAAATAAAATACATGTGAAGCTAATATGTATTGTTGTCTGCATTCTCATTGTTAACAAGACAAGAGCCCGATAACACCTATGAATTATCTAATTAATGAAAGCCTTGATTTCCAGATGTCATTTTTATCGGCGGATCTAAAAAAGGGAATCAAACATCTGCTCACAGAATCATTTATGGCTCGGAAAAATTCGGAACTGTAGCTTTTTATGGCTGTGCGGAATGGAGGAATTAATGAAAAAACTTGAACTTTGAGGTTTGGTAGCTGGTAGGCTATCGGTACCTACAGGCATGCATGGGCTCTAGTGTTTCTACAGACCCCATAACCAGACACCGATCCAAAGGTGCACATCTAACCCGAGGATCTAGAAGGGAATCAGATCTGCCTTTGCGGGTGGAATTTTCTACAACGCTGTTGCCTACAAAAGTTTTGCAGAAGATGATAGGACACCGTAAAGGGTTTGTGGTTGAACCCTTGATGATATCATCCAAGCTGGACGTGAATATTTGATAAATATGCTCCTCAGTGGAAGACACCAGGGATGTTAGACCAACTTGAGGATGGTCAGTTGGGTGACCATCCAAGATCAGGACCATGGTCGCACCCTGTTGTCTTGGGTGTTCTACTGCGTTCTACCCAATGGCTCCGTAGGCGTCACAAAAATCCCTCGTTGTGTTTGGAGGCGTGAGACCAAATGCACAGAACGTTGTAGGACAGTACGTATAAACTCTAGAAGAACCTAAATCATAAGTGACATGCTTCATTTGTAAAACATCAAAACAACCGAAGATTTGCACATTAAAAAGTTTTAAAAGGTATCTCGCCCTAGGTGCAGTCTGACCAATGATCTGTGAAATTTATTTAATTGCCATTGGTCTCAGAACCTGATTTCCTTGCCTTTGAGATGCGCGCATCATCAAAAAGAGAATGTATTGGTGTTAATTTTCAGCTATCATTATCCTCCTGCCTTCAAAGCCTCCACCTTCCTGAAATACAGACGTTTCCATTAGAAATGTAATTTATTCCTGCCTGTATTTTTTTTTTATTTTTTTTTGTAACGATTTTATTTTAAATTTCTATTCTCCTTGAAGATAAAAGTTTCGGCGTTCCCAAAGATGAATGCGGGAGGGTAGACGTAGGAGAGACAAATCAATCTAGCGTACCACCATCCGACAGAAACGAGCCATGGATGTAGAACGTACTAATAGGACAATGACACAGACCGGGGATAGCACAGATTACGGTTATCAGGACGTCGTCTTTCAGAAAAATATCAAAATGAACATTCCTATCGTCGGAGGAAATTAAATGAGCCATCGCTGGCTGTGTTAATGAGACTTCTGTAAAGGTGGAGGGGGGGGGGGATCTGTAACGTGTGCTCTGGAACGGATAAAAGAACGTAAGTTGTATCAATTAAGCAGTGGTTGAAGGAGGTGACCTCCCGGCGGGGCTGGACATCAAAAGTAAATTGCCTTCCGACAGTTTTTGAATGAGGTTTAACG
Organism: Spea hammondii; assembly: GCA_029215755.1. Taxonomy (NCBI): domain Eukaryota; kingdom Metazoa; phylum Chordata; class Amphibia; order Anura; family Pelobatidae; genus Spea; species Spea hammondii. The sequence goes on from JARDYJ010000013.1 coordinate 23,826,555, forward strand.
GAATTGTAGTCAACAGAAAATATTGTCGTCAGAATCAACAAAACTATAAATATATATATTTTAATTAAAGTGGCATGAGTGGGAGGCTGTAGGTGTGGCCCTAAATTAAAAATATTTGGGGCAGCCATTTGTAAGCAATGACTTTAGTTATACAGATTAAGGGAAAAAATACTGATGTTCATGTGTTTGGCAAAAAAATTATATTATATAGTTTTAACGGGGTAAACCTCACTTATAAAGATCTTCTAGCTCCTGTGGGGTCTCCCAAATACCAGGGCAGACATTGACGTGTTGTGACCTTGGCTGGCAGGTCCGGCAATCCTCCGGCCCAGACAGATCACCCTCTTGGGCACCGTCATGAAACTGGGAAGGTGAGGACTGTATGGTCCTGCCTAGAGCCATGTCAGCTGCAAACGTGTGCCGGGATAATGCACATCCAACCGTCCTTGGTGGGTTATCATGGACCCAGGAATAAAATTTGACTCTCTTGGCTCTTGTGCCCCAAACTGGGAGCAGCGCCGCCTGCTCCGGAGCGAGATGGTAGCTACGCAGGGTGATCTAATAAACTTCCAGTACATCGCCCAGGTCACATTAGCTTGTAAAACAAACGTGATACAAACTCTAAAAATACCATAAACCAGCGCCGTGGATTAAATTAGTTTAAAGATTTACAGCGAGTGCGTAATATACAGGGCATGTGGGATCAGCGATTTTATCTGGTGTCAAATTCCAGGTGTCTCTAAATCTTCCGACGTTTAGGGTCACCTCGTGTCATTCCAACTGCACTTCACAATCTTTTTTCTACCGAATCAGCTGCCTCTCGTCTGTTTCATTTGATGAAAACCTTCCCTGCTCCTTTTTTCCCATTAAAAGATAAAATGTTGTGTGATATGATTAAGATTAGGATGGTATCCAGCTGTATAATTAAATTAGTGTTACCACGTTGCTGGAGGAAGCCTAATTCCTGCTGTTATGTTCTTGATGCATTTTCTGTTCACTGGCTTTGTGCATCTCATTTTTGCAGATCTTGAGAATATCTACGTGATTTTGAAGTCCTGAGCTGTGGACGTGGTTCTTGGTAATGGGGCACATTGAGTGGGCACTGAGCCAACTTTGAGGAACACAAGCCAACTTTCAATAGCTTTGCCCATGGGTTTGTCTACCCATATGGTACAATGCCAGTTGCATGCTTTTTGGATATCCCAGCTTGAGGACAGACATCTCATTTAAGAAGTCCTGGAATCTTTCTGGCCCTCAAGGACTAGAGTTGTGTGGCCCTGCGGTACAGGGACTGTCCCCTGCCGAACAAAATGATGCAAATGAGATGTCACTTGCTTCACATCCTAGATCTAATTTCATTGACGGCCACCAACCAAAACATAAATTGGGAGAGGGGCTAAGACCAGTAGTCTCTTGTACCTAGAGGTACCACCGATGTGTATATAATGACGCAATGAAAACGGGATAAAAGTTAATTATTCCAAGTAAATTATGTATGCGCACTGACAGGTCAGATTTATTACTCGGTGGCTAATGTGTTATTGTAATATGTACATAGATAATTACTAATCCCGGGTAAGAATTAGGGTCCCCAGCGTACAAGGTGACATAGTTTATGAGGATACCAAGAATTGTAATCATTAAAATTATAGTCCCTTGTCTCCAGGGTGCCCCTAGGAGCTGACAATCACATTTTGCATCCCGCAGATCTATAGATTGGTCCCTTGCATATCAGCACCCTGGAGCCCGAGTAATACCGACTTCCAAACTCACGCGCACCAAACCATAGACCCCCCCCAAGCACATAAATTTGAATTACTTGTTTTATTATGCCTGCCGCTCGTTAAGTAAAGTCAATTAAATTTTTTTGAGTTGAAACAAGATGGAATTAATGTTAATCGCTTCTCCACTAACACAGTGCAAATTAATTCCTGTACGAGCGGGTAGGAGAATGCATCTAGGCACGAGTCTTTATTCTTCTAATAGGATCGAAAGTTCTTTCTTAATTTTAGGGAAGGACCGAAACCTATACAGCGTGAAGCACGTAGAAAACAAGACGTTTCCTGCAGAAAGATCATTACGACGTTGCGGTTTTCTGGATGTAGGGGGCACTGTTGAGCTAAAATGTCTTTTTTTTCTCCGTTTCCTTCCAGAACAGGCAGACACATGCTGAGCGTCTTAGCCTCCGAAAACCTCCTTACTGAGAAAAAGCCCACCGGCTTGAAATCTGCTCCTGTGTACGTCCAAACTCTTGTGCTGTATTCTTCTATTCTGCACCCAGGGCAGGAAGAAAAGAACATTTTGATATTAACAAGACCTCTCTAGGATTACCTGGATATCCATATTGAACTGCTCTGTGTATATATTCCAGAAAACATTTTTTTTTACACCAACGTAAGGGTCTCAGGCTATATTCTCTGCCCAAAGCAGCTTGTGCTGCTTAGAGAAGACAAGTTAATTCTAAGGTGGAATAGCCAGGTTCTCCAGGTCAACGGGCAAATCAGTTCTCAGGGTGAATGGACATGGGGAATGTAGATTCTCACAGTAAAGGGGTAGATTCTCGAGGTCTTAGAACCCAGGGTAAATAGCTAGATTCCTACAGGGAATGGAAAAATTCCGACGACATCGACGGGGAAAGGTAGACTCTACAGCCAATGTTCTAAGGACATTTACCAGTTTGTAGCAGTAGATGAAGTCCCTGCTTGAATTCAGTTAAGCATCTTTAAATTGCAGCTTCCATGTAGATACAGTATCGATACCCTATTGCCACCGCAGCTTTTAAGTTGCCCTAAAACTCTGTGATTTCAATATTGAATAGGGGGTAGATGTTCAATGACAGTCATCTGTTAAGAAAAAAGTTTTGATTATATTTGGAAGAAATGTTTGCAGAAGTGTTTCTCCCTTCTTGCCCCATTCTTTGGAGGACCCTACCCCAAAGGTCTTATAATCAGGAGGTATTGTTATCTCTTCAGACTGTTGGTTGGGGTCACTCTGGTTTATACGTTCTCCTTTTTTGTTGTAACGATGAAGCCAAAGTGAAGCATCTCAGATATTTCTAAATTCTGAGATCATTGACCTCTTCAAAAACACCCCTCTGTTTTCCATCTGAAGGGCGATTTCTTGTTACACATAACCGTATCCAATTCAATCTTGTCTGTTTTTAACATGATTTAAATGTCATGAAGTTTATGATGGAACTGCTGGAACAATGGGTAGAAACACAAGTTGTTTTTTTTTTTTTTATGCAAAAGCTTCCATGGGGTGAAAAATACAATTTTCCACCATTCCTACAATAAGAGTCAAAGTTTTCATCATCTTCAGAGTTGACCAAGTCAAAAAGGAAAGTGCTATGTATCACAGTTCTAGACAACCTACATGAGATATTTCCGACGGGACCACAAGGCGCGTTGTTACCTACTTAAAAAAATAGTATGCGGCAAAAGGCAGATACACCCCAGGGGTACATTCATAGAAGGAAATAACCGCTGTGGAGTCCAAATCCTAGAGTTCCTGGGCTACAATCAGTCAAGTAGACAATCGAGCCGATTCGGTGAGAATACAGAGCCAACCTATGCATAGCTAAGCCGATGTATGCATCTCCCGATAAAGTATGCAGACAGGCCGTCTAACCTGCATACATAATTCCTATTCAAATGAGTAAGTTTGGGCTGACTTGTACTGATCAGTGATGCTTGAAGTAAATTAGGTGGAAGAAGAACATCAACGTATGCATGGAGGGGATAAGCCACTTTGTCCTTCTGCCCATCAGAATGTATTTTAATATATATGTAGATTAGAACCATCAGAAGCCCCAAAACAGGTCTATAAAGCGATGATAATGTATGGGTCAACAGCACAAAAGGTAACTAAGGCGTTAAAGGGGTATTTTTCCATCTCAACTAAACATTTAAAATTTAAATAATAAAATCTATTTTTTCGGGCGCATGCACATCAAAGTACAACGATTTTAGGGTTATTTTCTAATACAAAGTTTCTGTGGATTCATTGGCTGTTTGTGATTGGTGTAAGCGTACCCCGATACACCACGGTGAGGCGAGGACACCCGGCATGTGATCCAGAAAAAACTATAGCCTTCTCTAGAATGCACCGGTTACTAAAATGACCAGGGATAAGCTTTACCGTTGGTGTTTCACAGAATCATCATCATCCTGGTCTATGGGTTTCTCTTTGAAGTTCTGAAATCCAGTCTGTGTGGAATTATTTAAAGCCTGAACGATTGAGGTTTTTTTTTAGTATGCCATTCACCCCTTATAAGAAGACCGATTACATAAGCTATAAGCTTTGTGCCGAGTATCTATCAGACCCCATATATCAGTAAATTTGGGAATTAGAAGTTATTTGCTGCCTATGGATTTTTGGGACTGGCTGCATAGGAGCATCAGGGTTTATGTATAAGAAGTGGATCACTGCCCTCTCTAGAACACTGTGCACTCGGGATATACTCATATCGTTCTCTGAAATCACCAAGTACTTTTCTGAGTGTAGAGGTTTCATTATTATGTCTGAGCTTAGCTCTAAGACACCCTACACTTGGCTATCAACATACGCATATCTGTTAAGTAGGTCCATCGAAGGCTTCGATATAGCCTGTCTCATAGTCCTTTATATTCGTTCCGCACGCAGCCCTCCCTGAACCGGCTGTCTCTTGATACGCAGTCTTCTTTCCACCAACAGACTCTGGTTATACCAGAATAAACAGCAAGTTCTTTTTCGGATTCAGTGCCTGGATACATTTTGCATCGAACATTCTGTAGACATTATTGAGTTTCCACCAAACCGAAGAACGCTGTGTGTTCTCTGTTCCTCCCAAAATTGTGCGTTTCATTCACCCGCAGGGTCAGAAATAAGCTCACATTGAATTTCCTCTGAGCGGCGGTGCGTGGGATGCTGGCAGGGGAACATTCAGCAGCTGAGGATGCTGGTTTTTTTTTTTTCAGATGCAGTTTGGTGTAGATTAGCAGGTATTTATACAACTCCTGACTATAAATATCACAAAAGCACCATAAAAAGTCAGATTTCAGCCTAAATGATACAATATTTAAAATATGTAAGTTATATTTAGAATTTTGGTGCAAAATGAGAAAAGTATGGCAAACCCCATACCAATCAAAGGAATGTTCCTACTTATCATCCTACTTTTAATATTGCCACCGGATTCATTTTATACACAAGCACTAAGTGGTATTAAAATTGTGGGTGAGATTAATAGTTATTCATGACTCAAAAGCAGAGATGGCTTGATAAAGTACTACGGCAAATCTTTTTGGTAGATGAGTGGTTTGTTGTTCCTTTGGTGTAGGAATGGGGTTGCATTTGGCAAAATGGATGGCTTGGGACAGGTTTAAAATACGCACATAGCTTGGCCATGGCTAGAATATCTGGTAATTTATAATATGGAGAAAGCACACCTAGATAGCCTTTTTGGACATAGTATTCCAAAAAAACCACCAGCTGGATATAGGTTACCATCATCCTGGTCATCATTGACCAGTCTTGCCCAAGTTGCACTAGCGCCGGCTCCAATAGAAACTCCACAGAAGATCACGATGGGTTCTACTCATGGCGGAGATGTTGCCTTATTCTGGATGCCCCATAGACACTTGGGATATCTCTTTGGATTGCTGTTCCACATCTTTTTGATAATTTTTAAATGAGATTAATCTGGAGACCAATTGATAGAAAAGGAGGTATCAGACTATTCTCATGCAAACATTGGAGGAAGAGAAGTCTTAGGATAAAAGAAAAAGTACTGTTTTGTATTCTCACATGTTTACAAAAAGAAATACTTGAAGAAAAAAAAAAAAGCTTTCAATCAGCACAAATAATCATAGTACTACATTTTTCTGCGTAGGTGGCAATCAGGTTCTGTAGTATAGAGTTAAGCAGAGTACAGGTTAGCCTAGAAGCAAGAGAAAGGTGGAAATGTCATTTCTCTTGTAGGGCCCATGATGTAACTAATCGGGTTTCCATATCTCTGTAAGAGACAAATTGCCTGTTTAAATGTTGGTGAGACTTGATGATCTACCGATTTTGTATTGAAGTGGAGGCTAAGACTTCTATAGAAACAAGGCAGGGTAAGTAGGTTCTTGGTAGATATGATTCGGATTGGGAATGTAGAACTAGAAGGCAGGAGAACATTGAGATAGAACTATTGGAATATAATCAGGGAGGATGATTGAAATAGAAATCAACAGTGTGTTGGTGTGACATATCTGAATTGAACCATGATGGATGCCCACGCCATACAAAACTATAATCTCACCCCTCAAATCATCAAAAGATGGAAAAATGAGACCTGTACGGTAAGTGCACAGTATTATGATTAGCAACATCAGGTGTGTAGATCCCGCCAAGCATATGACCTATGGGTTCTCCAAGAGAATAGGTCCTACTGAGCCTCCAACCACTCAATGTACTCTTTCTTTTTAAGTTGAAGCAAACCACATAGTCATGTATGGAGCTGACCTTTAAATTGCCCATTACACCACATGTCCAATGCGGAAATCATCTTGCCAGAGACACTGGATGTTAAACCTCTTTTTTTGGTACATGAGAGAATAAGAAAATATGACAGAATAGATGGTACCATTTTGATACGATTCACACAGAGATCAGGGAGCCATTTACAAGATTTTCTGGAAATTCCAGTCCCCGGTCAGTTCAGCCGTTCCTCTCCATAATAAGCTACTGTCATCTTGCAGCATCTGGTCCTATATATACACACCCTAATAAATCCTGTTTATGGGCAGTTGTCCCCGTAGTAGATAGATTTAGAAAATGCTTCACAGAATCACAAAACAATGTAATGTATAGATGGTATAGGATAGGAGCCACCAGCATCGATTGCTCATCTCGCTTTGCACCATATATTAAACTTTTAACATGGGTTTTAAGACAAAGTGTCTCCATAATTTTTATGTCCAGGAACATGCATAGACTGATGCCCCGGGAAATGGAGAAAGCATAAATACAGTGCTAGTTATATACTGTGAACACACGTATGCCATCACCATATATTTGTCTCAGGAGGAAGCAATTGTTCTTTGCGCATACTCTTGAGCACTTCCTGATTGCTCTGTCAGAGAACAGGAAGTGAAGAGTTCAAAGGAAAATGGATTCCCCCAGCATAACATTTCAGGACCATAGTTATGAAGCCAAGACAAGGGCAAAGTGTTAAGCATAGGGAAATCAACATAGCAACCAAAGTGGAATTTTTTCACTTTTGCCAGGGGGGGGGCTTTCATTTAATCAAAGCGACAATGCTTTGAAAATATGTACTTGTGAATACTTCTTTTAAGTCCACAGAGTTTTGTCTGTAGCTTCCCTAAGGACGACGGGGAGAGGCAATTCAGGAAACCCCGCCGTTTATTGCATGTTACCATCCACAGCAAGCCAGTTCTGAAAGAAAATACAGATACTTCTAGGGAGACTTTTCTTTTCATTCTCAACATGGGGGCGAAGTGTTTGTCTGCTATCTCTGCGTCCCTGTGGCGAAAGGCATTGTGGGAAACCGTCCTGGGCAAAAGCATTTGATAGAATATATTTTTTTTTAATGAATAGCAGATGATGACTGAAAGCTTGTTCTGACGCGACCAGAAGTATTATATTAAGAATAAACAGGTTTCTTCCTGGAGTTACAAATGACTTTGATTCCGCTGAAAGGATCAGCTCCGTCACTCAGCAGACCACAGCCATAAAGTCTATTCCATTTCATGTCGGCTCTCGCTGTGTAATGACATCCTGATTGCTCCCATGACCTTGGTCTTATAAAAGCCCTCTTTGCTCGCCCCGTCTCTGAAGAGCAGAAGAACTCTCTCTCTCCCACTCTCTCCCCTTCCTCCATCCGCAACATCCATGCAAAACAGCTCATGTTACGGAAAGTATAGGTAGTACGGTTAGGTTTAACCATGATGGCAACCATCATTAACCTGCCCTGTTAAATATTATCATGAGGGCACTTCCAAGATTTCTGCAGTGCGATTACAATGAAGAGCCGTCGCATTTAAGGGAGTAAAAGCAGCACGGAATAAATTATAATCACTTAATGATTCTTAGAACACGAAAGTATCGTTTGTTAAAAGGTCAACAAGAGTATACATCGCTGTAAGCTGTACACACTAAAATAAAAACTTAAAATGATACAGTTGGCAGCTACTAAACACAACAAAAAGTAACAGACCAAAGAGCTTGCAATTTAGATAGACTTTGAGAAAATGATTTTGAACATCTATCTATATTTTTAAAAATCTATTTTAATATATTGCAGTATATAGAAAGAGCGCCATAAATATTAATAATTCATATGTTCATTGAAGAGCCTCAGGGATCCTCAGGGGCGTGCACATTAGAGTGGAGAGGCCGCTGGTCAGTCTTACTGATCGTGGGATAGCTGGGAGTACGCAGTGCACAATACAATTATTAATACAGTATGTAGTTTTAGGACCAGAGAAAGATTTGATTATGGTTGTGATCTGAGTCTATACTCTGGGTAGTTGCATCAAAACTACAACCTCTTGATGGTCTATATTTGCAGAAAGTGAGGACACATCATTCCCATGAAAGGTCCCTCTTGGTTGCATCTGTACCCCTTGCCGTATATATATATATATATATATATATATAACATTAAATAGACGCTAAAGCTATGACATCACAACATTTATCGAGAACTCTTATTGTGTTGTGAATCTGATGATTCCTTCATTCTGCATACATTAAGTTCCAGGTCTTACTATAGAACCATCACAATTAAAGCATTTTTTTTTAGCAGCTTTCTGGCTATAAATGATTACAAATGAACGTTTCCGATTAATATCTGTAAATTCAGACAGTCGGGAGTTTGGTAATTAAGTTTATCCTTATCACACGGCTTTTCATCCACCACGAAATCAATTGCCAGGCATATATCTTGAGCGCAGGGGGGGACTTGGTTCTCTTGAGGGCTGAAGGTTTAATCTTGGATTCAGGAGCAGTGGAGATTTAGTATCTTTAACGAGTGTTGTCACCTTGCTGCCCTGACCTGGGGTAATATAGCCTTGTTCTTTTGTATTTAGGAGATTTCATTCTGCTGAAGATTAACGGTCCTTTGACCTTCTTGAAACACGGCCTTGGCTTATTAAAGGACGGCTGACCTTTTTTTCGAAGAACCCATCGTTCATCAAGTTCTCATCCTGTTCTCCAGGGTTTATCCAGTTATTTAGTGACATAAGAACCTTAACTTGTTTATCTGGAATATTGTTGCATTCTAATGAAGAATGCCATGTTGTAATAGAAGATGCAGGCATTTCAAACATGGGGCAATCTCACTGGTGGGGAGAACTTGTAGATGGTACCTCCATGGCCAAGGATAAAGAGAACTCCTTTATGGAAGCACAGATTTTTTCCCACTCCACACCAGTGAGACTTTTCCCACTTCCTACCCCATAATTCTCCCAGAAGAACTTCAGGGGTGAATTTAAATGCCCATTTAAATGGGCATGATTAAGTGTTGCATGTGGTCACTCCACTGTCTTGGTTGGTTGGTTAGTTACTAACTTTGCCAACCGGATATAGTTGTGCATGGGGACCGTACACATTCATCTGGAGGAAACATGACCAGCTGTTTTTTTGGCAGAAGATAAAATTTTGATTACTTTTTTTCCCCCTTAAAATTAAACTTTGTTCCATATGCCAGCTTTAAAGAAGGAAACACGGAATTTTTTTAAAAAACATTTCATGTTCCACCATCTGTATTTCTCCGACCCAGCTTTTGACGATATTATATTTAACGGAAGGAGCCTAGTTTAACTAGTTTCCCGTCACCTTAAATCTAGTCACGGTAACTTTTAAGCGCTCGCAGTCATTAGAGACTAATGCAAAGTGTGCTAAATAGTTGAAGACACGAGGGCTTGATGCACAATCTTCAGAACTCAATAATTAAGTGCACCAGCTGGCGTTATCCGAGAGAGCACAGGAAGGTGAATAATACATGCGCAGCGATTTCTAGGCACTTCTCCTTGACTTCCATACGCCCTTGAGATCCTTCCAATGTGAGGTCTTTAACAAGAATAACGTTATTGCCATACACACGGTGGGAAAAAAATATGGGTTCAATTGGTGCAAGCAACAAGTCGTCACCAACTATATTTTGGGGAAGGGTGGGGAATGGTGGAGGGTGGAATGGGTCCACTCCATATCCTTGGCCATATTGGTCTAGCACATGCCAAACCATGGGGCAATGGGGTTCATCCACTAAAGGAAGATATTGAGGGAGAGTTGTGGTTTTGACTCCCTTAGTTCGCCATGAAGGGCCAACACTGGCAGGTTCCTGGGACAAGAAGGGCTCAGTTTGCCATGTATCATGTATAACTCAATGGGTAAGAAGACTGAAGAAGTCTCATGGATTTAATTATAAATTTTACAGGGCAAGTTAAGCTCTTACCTGCAGTAGACCTATACTGAGGTCGGACGTTCATAATGCATAGTGAAGCTGAAACAAGTCTTCGTTGAACAAACCCCAACATGGAGTAAGTCTGTCTTAATAACGAAGAGCCAACTCCGTCCCTTGAAAGAGAAACAGGGCGTCGGGGTTTATTAAGAAAACCCACAAGATCACCTTGGCAGAACTGGGAACTTTTTTTTTTCCTTTCCTCACCGCATGTTAAGCCGTTAACAAAAACGACCTTTTCAATTACTTGTTCTACAAAAAAAAAAAAGGCAACAATTCAGTTGCATCGACCTGGAGATGATAAAAACTGGAAAGTTACTGTGACTCAATTTATAACTAACCACTCTCCCCAGGAGGGCTGATTCTGCTATAGCAAAAGAGAAAAGAATTGATAAAATGACAAAAATTACCGTCGTTATAAAGATGCCCGCAAAACTGGGTTTTGGGAAATGTAGCCAGAATAGGATTTTCCTCAACGGTGAACACGGAACCCTTAACCCTTTAATTAATAACAATCTGGTTCTATATAATTCTAATTTCTATTCTGGAACCATTATCTCTCATAATGTTAGGGTTATTGAGCATTGAATAAGAGATTTTTATCCTCAAATAGGTAAAAAAAAAAAAAGACAATTTTGGTTACTGGAAAAAACCTAAACTCCCCCCCCATGTACCCATTTTATATCATTTTTCGCAATACTACTTTAGAATAGACTGAAATCTCCAAATCCAGCTTTTGATGTTATATTTATCGGCACAGATTTTATCTTAACTTTGTTAATGTATTAAATTGACCTGCAGAACTTCCAGTTTATTAATCATTCTGTTTTAAAGTTTTGTTTTAAAATGAAGGCACTCTCGTACGTCAAGGAGATAGTTTGCCAAAAAAAGGTTAAAATTTAGCAAGAACTAATCAATTTCCAGTACTTCAGTTCTCTTCCTTCTCCAACCCGCCCCCCCCGAGCCAACCACCAACAATCAGCAACTTCACTATAAGACGGCGATAACTTAAAAGAGGAGGAATAATCTCGCAGATCTTGAGAACATGAAGTTGAGATGAATGCTTCCATGGTACACCGTAAGACGGCATTTTACTACTCAAGCATTTATTTTATTTATTTTTTTTTAAGGACCATTAAATAGGGTTTGTCTTAAGTTGCAGAATGTAAGATTTGGGTCAAATGCACTAAAGAAAAAATAAATAAAAAAATGTGTGAAGGAGATACTTTCTCCATTTCCCTTCCAACCCACCGTGAGTAGATTAAATAAATAAATTAAATACATTAATAAAAAAAAATAACTTTTGGCTGCTGACCTGAGGCAGCTGTGATGTGGAAATTACAGCCTGGCCTCTTACCCCTCGGAATTCACTGCATTATTAAGTTAATTCAATTGGCAGCGGGTGAATAGGGGCCGAGACACACGGCTTTAAAAGGGGCTTCCACCCACACTCCCGAAGAGGGTCACACACCGTAATTATCTCTGAACCCCACCGAATCTCAAGGGACATAAATCTGGATGGCATTTCTTTACCAATTTGCCATCATTGATTAAAAACGGGCACGTATATTTATGCAGCGTCCTTTAGCGTAGTTTAGAATCTACATAAATGGCAAAGAGCCAATCTGAAAACATTTTATTTATAGGACTAGAAAAAAAAAAAAAAAAAGGTATAAAGGCACCAGACGAGAGAATCTAAACCTCATTCATAAAGGAAACGTAGTTACGGAAACAGAATGTGAAGATCCCTGCATTTTACGGAAAGCAGGTAATTGGAAAGACAGGGAAACCCAAAAACAGCAGTATTGTGATTGGGGTATTCAGCCAATCAGAAAACAGAGAGACTTTACTAATTGCCCAAAAAATGTAAAATTAATAAAAGTAGGTTAGTCTGATATCTTCTATATAATGGAAAAATAGGACCAAAGGAGACCCTAATATTTATATATATTCTAAAATGATATTCCAACTGAAGCGTTACTATCATATATAGATATATACACATACACATATATATATATATACACACACACACACACATACATATATATATGTATATATACACACACACATACTATATACACACACACATCAAATGAATGTGATTCTCCAGATATCCCTGGCGTTCCTAAGAAAACAGCGGCGAGCCATAGGATGCAATAAAATGCATTTTTAATAAACACTTTAACATATTGTAACGCTAAATAAAAAGCCTTCTGTTGCTGGCAAATAAGTCCCCCCAACCCCAGTCCTTTCACATCAGAGCCCCATAAAACTGTACTGGTAAATTAAACTACGCATACGAACGTCTTCTTCTCTAATTAACACAGACTCCGGGTTTATTGGAGGTGAGGGGTTACTACAATGTCCGCTATGGTCCACTCATTTATTTGTAACATCTGCCGACCGCTATTACCGCCGCCGTCTTGTTACCCTGCTAAATCAGTTCTATCCCCGAGCTTTTAACGCGTTCAATCTTTCCCAGCGGCAGAAAGATTTAACTTCAAATCTGTTTGTGTGACACCCCTGGGAGGCTTAGTGAATAAAACTTCGGCTTTTATTCATTCAGAGAGGAATGTTCCAAAATCCAAGCTGTTTTACAAGAATTAATAGAACCTTTAATCATAAACACGGGCTGCTCAGTCATCTGATCGTCTTGATGGTTGTTAAAGGAGAACTCCCACAAATTTTTTTTATTACTCATATCAGATTAAAAATACGTTTTAAAAATATCACTCCTTTTAATTTTTAAACTTGTTGTAGTTTTTTGATATACATGTTTTTATAAAGTTTTCAGGCAGCTGCATATTAGCCGTTTGTATGATTCTCGCTCTGTTATCTGAGCCCCAATCTGCTAGAGAAACACCCGACTCCTTATCATGCTGCCTGTGGGAACACAATAGAATGACTCAATCTCCCAGCTGGACTCTCTGACTAATGAAAGTCTATGGAGGAAGGGACTTCATTAGCATTGCCATTAAGAATCAGCTCAGTGTGGTGATTGAGCAGGGAAAGCCACCGAAAATATCACATGACTGACAGCAACGGCGCCTCCAGGTCTGCAGATAAAGGGAGTTTATTGGAGAAAAATGAGATGTAACCAGGTTTTTGTCGTCACCTACAATACTGTATATAGTTCTGTTTTTTTTAATCTTTCTTTCTCCATGGGTTTTCCCATTTAAAGTATAATTTGCTTCAAGGGACAACATGTTGAAACAAGTCTTGTTCACCAAGTCCCAGCTCACTGACAAAAAAGGCTTTTAAAGGTCTGAGTGGTTCTTACATCTTATTGTGTACTCAAGAAACAGATATGGTGGTCAACGGTATCAAAAGCAGGAGCGAGGTCAAGAAGTATTAGCAGGGAGACGTGACATTTGGCTCACTACCTCTTTCCCCTACCCAGTGCAATGGTGACTTCATCAGGAGACCCTCCAAGTGTTTGTGGCTATTTTAGGTCCCTCTCAACTTTTAAAAGGCTGAAGGAAAGTAATTACAAAGCAGAAGTCAGTACAGTCTCCCAGATTTATATTCCATAAAAGTCAAAGTCTTAAAGAAAATTAGCTAACAGCGAAGAGAACAATTTCCGTGCTGAGAATGACTGTAGTTTGTGGTACGTATTAATGAGCCCTTACGTTGTCACTAGGAATCCCGGTAAGACGGCACATGAGTCACGGGGGTGTCTCGCACCATTAATTACACTATTTGAAGCATATTATAAGCAAAGGAAAGAATATGTAGGCTCTTATTAATATTATCACATAGTCTGTTCCTCCTGGGGAAATCAAATTTGCTTAATTAGTAACCCTGATTCCTACCGGAGGGATTAAGCTTGTATTGTGAGATGTGGGATTTGTCTACAACAGCAATATTGTCATAATAAATGGCAAGTACTTAATAAATGCAGATTTTGGGAGACAGGGTTGGAATCTCTCTCTATCGTATTTCAAGGTGGATGACCTAAAATTAATGTTCGAGCAGGTGGTTGGTTACGCTGTTATGTTGGCAGTCACAAAATGCCACCCAACGAGCTTTTTCTAGTTGAGCTTCTGTTGGGGCAACTTGTCCATGGTCATCACCAACAATCTCAACATAATGTCCGAGACAACTATATTGTTCATTATTTGGCTGGCTCTGGTCATGTTAAGATCATCGGGGTGGCAGATGACATAAGTCTTCTTCATGCTGTCGGGGCGAAAAGGACAACAATAATTCTTGGGAGAGAAATAATCTGCGTTCTTAAATTTTGGTCACTGATGTATTAAATGAGCCAACGGTAGGGCCCGCTGGGTTCAAGAAGAATATTGAAAGCTAAAGCTACTATTGAAGCTACTTTTTCACAATGTTACGAATTACCCATGTATTCTTTTTCGGGGTACATGGGCTTCGAAGCTCCCACTGTTATTCTTTTACTTGGCATGAATTATTATTACGGTGTTTGCGGAGCGGAGCTCCAGTGGAAGAATATGCTATGAAGCCCCATCATTGTATCTTCATCCAACAGTGATAGCGTTATTACTTCAAAACAGGCTTTTATCCTTTCACATACGGCAAAGTTCTTGAATTCTAGAAATTATTACTGGCCCTGGCTTTTAAAAGCAACACGGAATCCACGCATTATATGAAAATGTTATCTTTATATGAAAATGTCCAAATATCTTCTTCAACAGCCTACTCTTTTTCTGTCTGTTCTGTACAACGAGAGGTCAAAAGTATTGGAAAATATATATATTTTTTTAAATACTTACTAAATATAATATGAATTTTAATGTAATGTTAATTCATTTAATTTTAATATCTCCTACACTGTATATAAGGCATTTAGAAGAATTTTATTTATACAATTTTAAAGGGTACAAAAGTGGGACTTGCCAAATTAAACTGGGGCACATAGTAGCTATATATATATTGTGCCTCTTATTATAGTGGTAAGAGGCTAATACAGCGAGGGAATTAAAACATGCACAGGATAGGCATATGGCTACCGAATCTAAGACGAGGCCGAAGACTGGTTAAGGTTTGAGTCTTTACATTATGGGGTTAATAATATTCTCTACCTCTGTATATAACACTTTAGTTTTTATCCTATTGTAAAATAAATATATTCCTCCAGGGTTAAAACACAACATTGCTGTTTATTTAATCTGTTTCTCCATCCGTTTCTATACCTTCCCTTAAAAAAAAAATTCTGCCTAGAGCTGTGTATCCTCTTAATTCATATGAGCGTTCAAGAAAAATCGCTACTACCAAGCAAAACAAATAAAAATAATAGTAATTCAAGTCTTAGGCCACAGGTTTCAGATGAGTAATTACAGTATATGTCTCATAATACAATGTTCATAGTGCAACAGCTGGTTCTTTCTATATGGTGGAGTTGGGCAGATTTCCAGCATTTCGTAGGTTTGGGAAATTTGAGATTTCCCCAGCTTTTCAAATTTTTTTGAGCATCGGGATGATTTACAAAACCAAATGCCCAAAAACGCTCTGGAGGCTGGGATCCCACTACCGCCACCAACACCCTCATGCTAAACACACACTCATACATAGACACACACATATACATACACAGACACACACACACCCTGGTGTATTTATGTAGGTGTAACCCAGGGCAGCACTACATGGGTTTGTTAATTGTACAGAGATGTTAAATACTGTGTATGATCTGGGAAAAATCAGCTTTAATGGCAGGAAAGAAATGCGATTTATCTTTTCTTATTTCAGCAATTGCCCACTTACAGCAATGTATTGGTTAATTTCGGTGTTCGCATTATCCCAGCAGCAGTCGGTATGGAGTGAATTTCTATCTGTATCATAGCTGTATGCTCTGCCCACAAAAATATAACAAATTGATTGGATTCACAGGACGGCAGACTGCAGATCCGCACGGCAAATAACACAAGGCATTCAAACCACTTATTCAAGAACCGCTCTCACGCATATTGACCTTCCCAAGCTGGAGCGCAATTTAATGTAATTGTGTACGGCAGCGGTAAAGGATGCCAGGAGAAGGACTGAAATACGGTGCTTATTATCTACACCACGTACTGGGATCCTAAAGGTCGCTCTGCCCTATTACCCTACATACGCAGCAACAGTATTATTCCTGCCATGGAAAACATATAAGCATTTATAAAACTACTCTTTAGCGAGAGCGGACAACCTGGAGCTCAGCAGCTGAAAGCACCAGCTCCTACTTGGCTCAACAGGACAAAAGCTCGTGGGGATAGGGATATTTTAGGGTGGGTGCTACCAGTGATGTATCCTGGCCTAGGCATATTCGGTGATCAGGCGCCCCGGTGTCCCGTTGCTCAATGAGCCGGTTACAGGCCGGATGTTTGATCTCCCCAACTGATCCATTTACGCTACAGCAGGGTACAAGACACAGAAGTGTATTTACTTCTCCCTGACCAACCCCAGTGAGCTTCTCCGTCCAAAAGGGAAGAGTACATAATGTATGGTTTAAATTATGGTTCATCATGCAGTGACATGTCAACCCTCCTTCTTGGAGAAACGTACCAAAGTTTCATAATGTAGAGGGAATTCAACGTGTTGAAAAGTTCAGTTCACCCGCGATACCTTCAAACCACACTACAGATATTTATGCCATTACGCAAAACCGACCAAGCTTCCATTCAGTTGACCCGGTTTTCGTAATGGAAAAGCCACGGTAGGCCACATTAAAATCATTCGGCACACACATGAGAACTTTCGACAACCACAGACGTCGTTACCACCACAAGCCTCTATTTAACAGAAGAGGCAGCTGTAGATTTATGAAATAGCCACCCAGAAGCGTAGGAGGCTAATGTATCAAACCAATTCCGACAGAAGAGAAAAGATCACACAAGGTTCCGAGGGACATACGGCATATAAACCCATCGCAATATCCTTATCTACTGGAATAGTCGGCTTCTTTCATGCAAAATAATAAGATTTCCCTCTGCTTATGATTCTTTAAGGTCTACTTTAATTTCCTGTGGAGTCAAGACAAACAGAGCCTAACAAAGATGACACTGTGATTGGCAGATGTCTCATTACTTGGTGGCCGTCTTACCCACATTTAGCAGACCCGTGAGTTTGACCAATATCCTGATTAAATATACCACACTGAGAAACAAGAAGATTTCTGCTTCCATTATTTCACAGATAAACAAACACCC
This sequence comes from Spea hammondii, assembly GCA_029215755.1. Taxonomy (NCBI): domain Eukaryota; kingdom Metazoa; phylum Chordata; class Amphibia; order Anura; family Pelobatidae; genus Spea; species Spea hammondii. The sequence goes on from JARDYJ010000013.1 coordinate 23,844,162, forward strand.
CCGAAAGATTTAATCTGCTATAATACAGATTGAAACTGCTCTTTTTTGCAGCTAGGTTCTGGTTAATGCTGTAATTGATTCAGTAAAGCACTCATTAAATCTCATTCATGAATCCTCGGGGTTGTTGCTGCCGCAGAGTCAGCACTTATTATGTTTGTTTGCTTGTCTCTTTCTTTTTTACATTAAAAGTTTTTTGACCACGAATAGCTACCTTAGCCATGTCCCACCACCCTGGCATTGAGTGCTTCCGTCGGAGTTTGACTTTAGAACTTTGACCAAGAGGAGAATGGATGGTCAGCACTCAACATGAGACAACCACTCATTTAGGTTTTAAGGAGCCCAATCAGAAAAGGCTTATGGGCAATTTCAAGATAACCGATATAGTTAAAGTTAAAAAACAAAACAAAAAAGTAATAACCTTAGGGAGAAGCTGCAGCTGCAAACCAGCCAATCAGTGGCACGAAAGTGGAGATCCGGCAGAATCACCTCATTGACTTGCAAGGGAGAACCCATGCAAATTTAAAGGGACCCCTCATCTTATGCATTAAAATGTCCCTATAACACTGTACTTAGTAGTGCCCACAACTGATATTAGGAGCAAATGGGGGGAACTTAGGGACTAGTCCCTTCAACAAGTAGGGTTAAATTGTCCTATGTGCCATCTCTATCGAAGCTACTCCACGAGAATAACAGTCTGCTGAATCTGTCGAGAGTAGCATTCTCTTACCAAATGGGATCTTGCGCCTTCTCATCTTCTAAATGTGTCAGCCAGCCATCTGAAGCTTTCCTATTAAATAATTTAGCCTCTCTATACTCATATCTCAGGTCCGTAGGGAAAAGGTTGGGTATTTGTTTGGCGTAAAAGAAGAAAAAAGGTTAGCTAGTGGCAGGTGATACATCTCTCCCAGTCACCGCTCAGCTGGGAGCGTTGATTAATGACATGTTCCTACTCTTACAAACAACACAATTTAATTTTTTCTTTGTGCATTATTAAAGGTTTCTATCTGAAGTCACTCTGGATTAATGCTGGAGGTAGTTTAGTTTTTCTTCCTTCTCCCCTCATCAATTCTTCCTTGGAACGTAGTAAATTTATTTCTTTACTTTTAAACGTAACACATGAGTGCCCCAGGAACTTATCTTCGACCCATCTTCATCTCCTGTTGCAGGTTCTCATAAGTTTGTCATTCTTCTTGCAGGTTGGTCATCAGATGATTTAAAGGTCCTCTTCAATTCAATACCATTGTACGCTTCTCAATTTCCAGTTTTGGAAACAACTTTTTTTCCAATCCCCATTTCCACTGTCCAGAACCTTTCTTTTGACCTTCTCCAGGGCCGTAGGGTCTCCTGTAGGGTCAAAAGAGGGTGTTGTAGGCCAATACTCTACGAACATGCTGGCGCAACAAACCTGCTGGCCACTCTCTGACAAGGCTAATGTGTAGTAAGAGACTGGGTGAGTTTGGGGTGGAAGAACTTGGCTGGTTACACAGAGCCCTGACCTCAACCCCATCGAACATCTTCAGGCTAAACTGGAACGAAGATTGCGAGCCGGGCCTTCTCGTCCAACATCAGTGCCTGACCTCAATAACACTCTGTTGGATGAATAGACAAAAATTCCCACAGAAACGCTCTAAAATCATGTGGAAAGCCTTCCCGGAAGAGTGGAAGCTGTTATAGCCACAAAGGGGGAACCAACTACATATTAATGTCTGTGTATTTAGAATATGATGTCATCAAAGTCCTTGTTGGTGTAACGGTCAGGTGTCCCAATACTTTTGTCCATATAGTGTGCATATAATATATATATATATATATAAAACACATGGATATGTATTATGTGGTATATACATTTAATAGCCGCAATTCACACAGACAGACTAAGGCTGTTAGCTCAATCTTCTAGAATCCTCTGTATCCATGGAAACGAGAATACACGCGCTGTTTTTTTCTTTTCCTCCGTAAAATATTGTAGGCTCTAAAGACACGTTAATCCACCGGGGAAATTGAAAACTAAAAGCATCCTGCTCCGAAGCTGACCTACCCTAAACTTTTATTCGCTCAGTCTAATTCTGACTGAATCCAGAGTGGACAAATTTAAGGGCTTAATTTAAAAAAACACTAAAAAATAGACTAAGCTGTAAAAATGAGGGAGGATGAGAGATAATCCTACTTTGGGTAAGCCGCTTCGGAAAAATGATCCGGGATGGATAAAACGCTGGGCAATTGGGGAAAAGTCTCTTTAAAATATTGAACATCTTATTATTTTTAATAATATCTTCTTAGAATGTCGGTGTGTTCTATACAATGGATTATTTTCTTTTTTTAAAATTTACCTTTTTAAGTAAAAACATATAGGGGCCAATCTTCTAAGCTGATGGTGGAATAAATGATAGACTAAATAATACGCTAATTACTTTGATGGATCTAGCAGGAAGCGGTCATGGTTTGCCCCCCCCCCCCCACCACAAGTCTCTTTGCAACCATTACCATTGTATGTTACGACAATAATTTGTCTGGAACCATTAACTGCTAAACCCCTAAACAAGCCTTGGCGTAATCTCGTTGTCAGTTGTTGATAAAATAATTGAGATAGACCGGCACTTAATCAATGAAGATTGACCTTTTGTTCCTAAAAATAATGCTGGAGGGAAGAATATTTAAGATGGATAATCGGAAGGGTAGATTGTCTAACTAGTTGTGTTTAATATGGTTTCTCGTCTCAATTTTGCTTCCATTACCAGCAATTCTAACTTAAAAAACAAAACAAAAAACAACGACTTGATAATTTATCATATTCAAATGCTTAATCAGTAAATTTACATGCCCATAGAGCTAGAAAGAGAGAATCCATCAAAATGTATTTGTTTAATTTAATGTCTTTTCTGCTTCCTTGCTGGATCATCATGTGATGTCAACTTCCTGTCTGCTAACCCTGCCTCGGTACTTGCTTTACTGCTGTAGTAAAGACACTCTCTCTAAAGCAGTTTTTTTTTTTCTTTTTAAACTACGGTGGCCATCTTTTCCAATGGGAAAACCTTTGGTTCAAGGATGGAAAAACATCCATTAGTTCCGTACTTTGCCATGTCTAGTCTACTCATAGCCTCCTGAGGTCCAACCAAGATGCGGAGATACTCCTTAATTATGTTTGTGAAGAATCTATCCAAAGCCAAATATTCCGGAATGATAGAACTGTGGTGTAGCATTTCTGATCAGAATCTCACTCTATTTGGAGAGACAAAGAATTAATTATAGAAAAGTCTCTTACAGTGAAGACTGGAGGAAGAGGAGCTTTCAGTCTCTTGGCTCAGGTTAAAATTCTTAAGGCGCATGAGAATACAGGCACGTTATTGATGCATCTGCTGAAAACAAACACAGTTCCTTGGGATTTATCATTTCTTTGCTGGTAATTACCTGTCAAAATTTAAATAATGGTCCATTAGATGAATGCTGGTTTTGTTTCTAATTAATTAGATACACAGCTTGTCATCCCGAGGCAAGGTTATCAGACAGTGAGCAGGATATAGTGAGATGGATGTGCTATATTGAAATATAAACTAGATTTCTGTATTCCCACATCAGTCACATGGGAGGGGGAAAAAATGTATAAAGAGGGACAATAATACGCAAAATATCAATGGAGACATCTGAAAATTAATGATATTTATTTTTTACGTCCCGAGAAATCAAAGCAGATAAAAACTAGCTTATCATTCTGAAGTTAAGGCAGATATCATTTGGAACATATGTCTTCTGACTGTGGAATTATATATTCATACAGATATGGATGGAAGTTTAAGAGGCAGCCATTGAATAGTGAAAATACGCATGGAAACAAAAACAAAGAAAACATAATAAAGACTGTAACAAGCCACAAATCCACCAAGCGTTTGGCGTGTGTGGGGGGGGATTCAGTTTTTGGAAGCTCAGATCTCTGCCATATTTGAGTCCCGATAAGTTAAGTTTGTGTTGATTTTGGTATGATTGAGGTAGTCTAAAAATGATCAAAAGTGCCTCTAGTGAAATTTAGTTCTTGTTGGTTGCTGCCCCTACCCACTCCTCAATAAAAACATGGCATGGCTTTCCATTGAATTTTGAATACAGAAGGGATGTCTACAGAGATTTTTAAATCTGTAATGGCACAGATGAGGGATCTTGCTGGATTTATTGGAGAAGGAACTTTTTGTCCATTATTCTACAATCCAGGAAGAAACTTTTTGGCCGTTCTTCTTCAATCCATGATCAACCCTCGACTTGAGTTTTTCCTCATCTTGAGAGTAAGGGGGTAAATTATCAAAGGCACCAAGTGCACTCCTATATTCTACACTGTTTTTTTTGTGTTTTTTTTTTTTAAAGTTATTTGAGGTTACAAATAGTTCTTTGTCACTCTACAGACTTTTCTCTGATGGGCTAGACATTGTGGATTGGAATACAGAATACATTGAACTGATGGGCAGAATGGGAATTACATTGTTAAAAAAAAAATGAATAAATTCACATTTTTTTTTTAATCAATTACCGGGAGAGCAACAATCATTCTATACTAATGTTTTCGAGGTCCAAAAATCATTAACACAATCAGTTCGAAATGGTAATTTCACCTGGATTAAATAACCGCCCCCTCTCCATTTTGCCGTTCATACCTTTTCCAAGCTGTGTGGGGACGAGAGGTCTAAAAGTGCAATGAAGCAATTCCAGCTTCTTAAATCACGAGGAGAGACTTAATTTCTGCACATTAGATACTTTAACCTGGCAGCTCTCATAAGATGTGTCTCGGCTTGGATGAATCATTACTAATTATTCCACTGTGAGGCATTGAATCCTCTTTTATAAAACCTTACCACCTTGCGCACATTCTTCATATCCAGGACCAAGCCTTCCATCCTCACATTAAGTAAATGCTTTCTTTTTTTATTTATGCAGTACAATCCTGGTTTTAGACAATCCAATATTTTCTTAAATATTTTCTGGCCCGCAGCATTTTAACCAGTGAAGACATATAGGTGGCTGAGTTTACATGTCATTAACCCCATGGCACTAAAATACTTGCCTAGATGAATACTTGCCTCCCCAAGATGAAAACAGATGACTTCATTTCAATAAATTTTCTTTAACTTTGTAATCTTAAACCCGGTGAACCATCTTTCCAACATTAGTCAAGTTTTAATAGTGGATTCCACATTTTTACTACTCTTACTGTATAAAGATCTTTTCCAGTGTACGTCACAGACTACATAGAGTGATGGACTGTTTAAACTGGACTGATTAAATAGTGTAATGCAATAGAACCTGTTTTTATATTTTTTAAGAAAAACATTTTCCCCTCAGTAAATACCCATTTTTCCAAATGGCCCACTTAAAAAAAAAAAAAAAACAAGAAAAAAAAACAACTTTAAATTGTTGGCCATAGAAAACCAGAATTAAAAAGGACTCTACTGAACCTCATAAAAAAAGGAGCTTGTAGGCAAAAAATACAATTCCCAATTTAATTTCATACTCTAGGGTTCAGCTTGTGGAAAAGATATCCTGGGTGTACAGAATTGTTGAGACACAGATGTACCAACAACATATTGAATAAACAACACTTAACTGCAATAAAGCCCCTCTTTTGTCTGCAGGGACATTGGAATCAAATATAGAATGTTTTTCTGCAAGCCCGTCACTATATATATTTTTTTAATTCTCGGAATTTGTTATCTTGTGATTATTATCCAGAAATGAAACACAAAAAAATGAAAAACCACTGTCGTTAATCTTCTACAGGCAGTGTGACCCTTACAGCACCAAAGAGGTTAAGCCTTTTTGTCTCCAGAAAATATAAGTTTACAAAAATAAATACAAATTATTATTGTTTTCTGCATAATCTTCCCATTTCTTGGCATATTATGCTGTTAAAAAGTATGCTTTCCAATTCAGAACAAAAAGATGTTAAGACATTTTTTAAGCTAACAAACATGGACACGTGAGAGCTCTAAGGAGACTTACAAACACACCCATCCGATACTTAACTAGAAAAAAATCTAGATTTATTTTTATGGAGTGGAGAATTTCCAGATTTTCCTAAAGCAATTCACCTCACCCGAGGAAAAAAACAAAAAACCCCAAAATACGTAAATGCTGTAATGCACTTTTATTCAAACTTTAAAAACTTTTTTTGCATTTAATTTTCTCGTTTTTAGAACGGCGTCAGGGCCCTTTTGGGAGAGACAACTTTGATTTAAACTAGAATCATCTCGTCAGCCCTTCTTCTATTATTCCTCTGACCTGGGTCGCACCATTACAAAAAGGAAAAAAAAAAAAATAGAGATAAAACTAAATGCCGGAGTAAAACCCGAACGAGGGAAAAGTTCTCAGGTTTTTTACAATACATTAAGGCGATTCCTCCAATATTCAAAGAAAGATTAAAAAACGGGTCAAAAATGTGTTAACCCTGCAGCGCAGAAAGCAGTCAAGAGAGAGAAATTCAAGGTCTGTGTCGGAGATGAGATGCACGCGTTCAATGACCTATCAATGATTTCATATTAAAATAAGACCTTCAGCCTTCACGCAAACTACCGTCATAGGACCATTCCCATGACAGCATAGATGTTTTTTGACTATATGTATATATATATATATATATATATATATATATACATATATATATATATATATACATATATATATATATACACACATTTATATTTCACAACCATACTGCTCTGTCCACAAGATTAAATAGATGATAAATGGCTTTATATATATTTTTTCTTCTCATATTTCCTTGTCCCTAGGTGGAACAATACCCTAAATATTGAATCTTAAAAATATATAATTTTTTTTAATTAAAAAAAAAAAAAAGCACATTGTCAGCCAAGATTATTACAAGTCCTGATTAAAACAAATACATACAAAGAACACTGCGTACATGGATGAAGTGTCAAGTAGAAAAGTTTTATAGCCCCTCTGGACCCCAGGCTGTAATCACTTGCAAACTGATGGGTCCGTCCATCCTAAAGATAAAGAGGTCCCATCGGGAAGTAATTTTTAGATGTCTCCTGTGCTGAATTCTAAATGTATGATAAGATAGTGTTTGCCCACACGATTTGACCTCTAATTAAGTCATTTAGAATTGAATCCATTTAATCCATTTAAAAGAGCCATATCTTAACTGGGGAGTAAAATGTCATACCAGATATGCCTATGGTATGGTTGACCACTCATAATAAATTAGGTAGATAAAGAAGTTCATCAAGTTCAACCTTAGAGTGGATCCAGAAGAAGACCCACGTTGAAGTAATTTCTAGTTGTTCCTCAAAAGAGGAAAAGTTCCTTCTTCTACTCTAACCTAAAGGCTGGCTGGATATGCTGGAGCCTGAAAGTTCCCAGGTCTGGTCATCAGGTGGCCTCAGACTGTAAAGAGCCAGTGCCGCCTCAACATCGTCAGTCCGTCCGTCAGGGTATTCCTGAAAACTTGGAAGCCAACCTTCCCAGCTATCCAGAATGCTGGCAACTTGACAAGTACAATGGCCACCAATTGGGATTTTGTGGAAAGAACCCACCATGATGTTATACCACCATGTTTAGTGGGCAGACCCGCTTTGTTAGGTGCTTTTTTTTTTAAAGAAAATGTTTTCTTAGTTAAAAAACAAACAAAAAAAACACTTAGTAGAATAAATATGCTGCCACTCTGCCCCCCGAGATATGCTGCCACTCTGCCCACCCTAGATATGCTGCCACTCTGTCACCCCCCCCCGAGATATGCTGCCACTCTGCCCCCAAGATATGCCCCCCCAGAGACTTACCAAAGCAGACTCCCGGGTGTCTTGCGGGGCCGGCGGGGGACATCTACGCAATACGCGTGGGAAGTGCCAGCAATGGAGATTGTTAAAGCGCATCATGCAGACGTTCACTGGCTGCGGCGATGCAAGCATAAACAACCTCTGCCGCCGGCACGTCTGCAAGATGTGCTTTAACAATCTCCCTTGTCGGCACTCCCCCCGTGGAAAGTGCTGGCAGGCGAGGCTGTCCGAGTGTATCGAGAGTAGGATGCAGGTCCCCTGCAACACCGCGGGGATCTGTATCCTAACCCTGCTGCCTGCCCGGCACCCGGAACTGGATGTCCCGGGCGTCGGGCAATACGAATTGCGCATTCCTGTGCTAAACCCCAGATATAGGCCGCACCCCCACTTTAAAGCCTTAAAGTGGGTGAAATATTCAGGCAAATACGGTATTTTTTAAATAAATTTTTTTTATATAAGCTAATGGACGTCTGTTTGAGAACATCTCCGGCTCGAGCAGAGGCTGCTGAATTAATTGATCTTGGGTTTATATTCATTTATATTGATTCAATGTTAATCATATTCGTGCATGTTCTGTGGTTTAAGAAAAGAAGCCACTGAATTAGCGTTGAAGCATCAAATACTTGCTCTGTCTGTCTGGTGGGGAATTTATCCACATTATTATTTTTATTATTATTAAAAGGGACAATAAAGCCGCAAAATATTTTTCAATAATAAGATAATTAAAATCCTTAAATGCAATATGTAAAGAAAATAGTAAAAAAAAATATGAAAAAAATGCTTATTAAATTAAAAAAAAAGTAAAAAAGATTAAAAAAAATATTCCTAAGGCAGCCCAAGTTGATTTGAAAAGCTTGCAGTCCAGTTATTCAATTACTTTATCATTTATAATACATCTCGTAATTGGACCAGAGTAGTTGTTTCCTGGAAATATCTTGAGAAAAATCTACCATGTCCAAAATATGTAATTTTAACTGCAACTTTTTCTTTCCTTTTAAGACATTGTTGTGACTTCAAGGAGATTTACTGAGAGGGACAGAAGATCTGCAAAAGCCATAATATGAATAATGTTTTTCCGATAACCCAACGCTCAGTAACAGAGTTTTATATAAACTGATGTCGATATGAAAACGAAACCGTTGAGGTTGTGTTTTAAAGGTAAATAGGATTATAAAAATGTTAATCACAGATTGCCTTTAAAACCACAAACCTTTCCCTATCTTCAGTTTTGTGCCTCGCCAAGTACACACCATTAATCTGTCTGCCTCTTGGAGCTCTTAATCTCTATAAATGTCAGAATTCCCCCTCCCAGGAAATAGCCTAGAACAGGATGGGGTGAAAATACAATAAGTATTGAAATTTCATGGCATGGTAGGGCCCTTTGAGCATCTTATGGTCATTTTTATACACAAAACACACACATACACGCACACACAACACTGAAGAGAACTCTTTCTTCCCCATGGAGTATTCATGTATGAAAAACAAACTAATGACGGGGTAAACTGATCATTAAAACACTGACTGTTGTAGGTTTGATTTTCCGGGCTAGGCTGTTAAACCCCAATAATGACACCACACCATAGAATATGGATAAGAAAAACTTTTGAATGTGGTGGGCTGCATACCACCCAGAAAACCAAGGTTGGCAGTGTTGTGGATATTCAGAATCTAGTAATACAATGTTGTATAATGACATCATTCAGATGCTTGTTGTCGGGCATCGTGTTTAAACAGGTCCTCTTCTAGAGATAAGAGAAAACTAAAACGAGGAACCTGCCCATTTACCCAGCAAATCTACCCTTTCAACATAAGAAACTCCTCATTTACTACAAGATAAGCGTAAAAATCCTGCAAAACAAGGCAAAAACATCACTCAGAATGCCATATTTTTTATTTATTTTTTTATACCTGGCTTCCTACATTTAGGTTTTCAGAATATTTTTTTCCAGATTGCTTGACATCGGGATTATTGTAACCCCGGAAGGAACAAGCAGGAACTACCGATTAGAAACAGAAATGTATCTTCTAGCCCAGCCATGTTCCTTTTTCTTCGACTGTCCCTAAAAAAAAACAAAAAAAAACCCACACTGGAGACACAAAGATCTCCGCATTGAGCAAAACCGACTTTATCCACCGCTGTGCCGAGCTCTGGAAAACTAGATATCAGCTTTACCAAGGAAACCAGGCGAGCGAGAGCTGCATCCTAATTACCGTGTGCGCACCGCAAACATCTTATTAACCCCCTATTCCAGACACATATGCAAACCAGCCCCTTATACCAGCGAGACGGCTAGAAGCCCAGAGCCGTAATTAAAGAGCATACTAAAACGGGAAACTAAACAAGATTTATCGATTTGTATTACTTAGTTTGTTAAAAATCCAATTAGCACTTATGGGTAAATATTTAAGGGTTCCAGGGTTAATCCTTAAGGTTCCGAGCATGTTGCGCTTGGGTTCCTTTTATCTATCAACATATAAAAAAGTAGAATTTTGGGACATATTATCTGGTTCAGTGGGTCACCTCGGCACTTAAGAGGTCCTGACCAAAATATTCCTGGTTATTTTAGTTTGTGTAAAATAAGTACTACAGGCGATTTTTTAAATATTTTTTTATTTTTTATATTGAGTGTTTTATTCAGTGCTGTGGAATAATTTAGCCGATCGATACCTTCAGCACAGCACTTCTCTCGCTCTCCGGGGAAGTTAGCGGGTAGGTTAAAGGAACCAAAACTAGAGAAGCAAATAGGAGCATTGGGGACTTTACAGATTAATTGATGTAGAGAAGGTCTCGGCAGGGGCATTCCAGGTAAGGTGGTAGCCCAGGGCTCTGAATTGAGCTTTATAGTAATGGTTATAATGGAAGCACGGGATATACCAAAGATATATGGTTTCCACAAGCGTCTTCTTAACCTATACATTTGGTTATAAATGTATCGCTCTCATTGTTTTCAGTTGTGATGCCCAATGCTCTGATAGTCCTAATAGAGATCCAATAAAAGCAGCCATGAGAAGGCAACCGATCTCCCCTGCAGGCGTGAAGTAGGTACAGTCCAGGAAGTTGGTTCCAACTTCCTGTTTGGGCTGGCAGTAGGATTCTAGCTCTATCTGCACTGAAGGATCGTGGGAAGTAAAAGTAACACTGCATGAAATGCGAGGACTATACCATTGGCTGAGGCAGATGATATATCAGTGCTGAAAAATACAAAATATTTTTAAGATATTTTTTAGGAACGTTAGAAACAGATTTTGTTTACTGCTGAATAAATTCTTATCTGATTACTATAGCAACCAACAGAATGGTCCAATCAGCAGGAACTATTCCAAAGTTGGCCAAGACGATAAAATACCAGAATTAAATATTATCCATAACTCCCCACATGTCTACCTGTTCATTACGCCCATACACTCTGCCGGGATCAACGTACCGGGTATAAAACCTGATACAGCACGGATCAAGCCTATCCGGACCTTAGCGGAATACACTTAGCGAGCTATGCTGATCCGTTGCAAATCACCCCAATTAAAACATACGAGATTCATTATGGAACCACGAAGCTTCAAATCTCTGGAATTACGCGGCTTTGTCTGCTTACGGTACAGGTGAAAAATAACTGTATTAGAATACAAGGTGGCTTGAATTTCAGATATTTACTTTTTACTTTCGAATGTCTGTTGCAGATCAATCTCAGTAGATTTAAAAGATATTGCAGAAAATTCACATTCACTTCAATTTGCGTAATGATCCAGTAGAAGCGTCAAAGTTTGTCTGAAAGCCTTGACTGACATAAGAATAAGTGTGTATATAGGGGTTGGAAAAAAATATCTCCATGTGTTATCAGCAGGCTTTCAAGTCATCACAGCCAAGCTTACCAGTGGAAATTTCCATATATATATATATATATATATATATATATATATATATATATATATATATATATAAAGTATCTTGCACCTGGTACATACTTTGGGTCTATAATCACAATGTCCCTTAGCTGGGTCACCTCTCATGGGGTAGAATTGGCCACCCGGAGCTTAAGGTGGTGTCCCAATATGTGCTCCCATGCATGAGATTGTCATTGTCAAAGCTTATTATAGGAGATCATTTGCACATTCCACAGGCAGCTCAGTAGCTTCTGATTGAGGTCACAGAGGTGGTTTCGACCGAGTCTCTCTCTTTGCCGGTTTTGAGGTCTGTAAGACTTCCTTACGCTCCGTGTAAGTGGATATCAATCGCCAGGAAGAGGTGTTAATCTGAGAAGCTGTCAGCTGGAGCTCCCAGTTTGACAAAGGATCAGCGCCTCCCTAATGCACTGCCAGGTTTATCTGGAAGATGCTACCGCACATTTATCCTGTACATGTCTGCAGTCTGCGCAGGACGGCAATAAAGAAAATTTTTATCTGGAGCTAAAATGCAGAATGACAGCAATTTGACAAAAGGGATCACACTGCGTTACGTGCTAGTGGAGCATCCGGGTTTAATACGGACTGTTCTTCTCAATGCGATCATTCCAGATACATTGTATCTCCAAGCACCTCTATAAACCAAAGATATTAATTTGATTCTAATTGGCTCTTTAAATTATTGAGGTCACATTCTGCCATGTGTTTTAATTAAGTGTAGTACGCAGCCATACAAGATCCACCAGAAATTAATGGCGTCTCTTTACCAATCATAGCACGTTATACTCTGTAAAAAAAGATCTCATATAACGGTCTAATCGGTTAATTGAGTTTCATTGTTCCTCTGAGCACCTGCTACCATATAAATATGTAGCCACGTTGCTGATGAGAGCAGCCAAATTTGCTTGTGCGCGGTTTGCACGGTTGGTCCTCACCATCAAGTTACTCCTCTCCAATTGGGTTGCTCCTTTTTTTGTTGGAAGCCGATTGGTTGGCAGGTGTAGAAAGAAGAGCAAGAAGAAAGGGGATTTTTCTCCACATGTTTTTTAAAATACATCCCATGGCAGGGCACAACAACATGATCTCTAGAGGAGGGTAGCTGGATTCCCCAACCTTTAGTGGATAGATCTCGACTCCTGCATCCAATGATACAAATGTATACGTATACAAATACGGTCCTCAAATTCCGATTCCGAAATCTGGTTTCCTGTGATCCTTATAATACTCGTGAATTTCCCAGGTACCTGGACACGTTCACACGGGGTCCTTTTTGACAATCGTAACAGCTCAGGAACAAAAATTACACAGGATGAAGTATGTTCAGAAGCCGAAAGGTCGACGAATAACTAGTGGTCTCCATCTTGTATTTTTCTATTAAATTGGCCACCATTTTTCTTTAAGTATCACCTTCTGGCAGACATGGCCTTCTTTAAATTATGAAATACAATAAAAAAATTTATAGTGTTCTCAAGCTGGCAAGCAACCATGTAAAAATCTTTAACGACCAAACTTATAATTTAAACAACCCATGTATTAGTAGAAAATACCAGGTTTAGCGCAGGAAATGAGCACGGTCATAAGTTCAAAATCCACCATAAACACAATATAATTTTAAAACCTCCTGCAAAAGATTTAAGTTGGCTTTTTATTTGACTACGACTTTTTCCATTTCATTTTACTCCTTTCTTTTATATATGATCTGGAGATATCGATAATCCAGTCACCCGTGGTCTTTTGTTCCCTTATCCAGCAACAATTCCATATCACCCTCCAAAAGACTGATGTATTGGAGGACCTAGCTATGTTTCATGGTCATTTTTGGTTACATTTATACAGGCCTTGACTGGCCGTCTGTCACACTGGACAAGAGCTCGATGGGCCGTTGGCCGATAGCTCTAGCGGCAGGTCAAGTCCTGCAATGTGCGGCCGCAGCTCCATATGAATGGCCTCATTTTTTAACCAGCTGAAAACGGCTGGTAAACTTTGTTAACATTTAACCCAACTGATATCCAGCAAAAACAGGACTATGTAGCTCCTTATGTAACCAAATCACAGATGAATATGCAGTGACATATCCTGGCCTAGGCCAACTATACCTCCGGGGGACAATAGCCCCCCCCCAGGTGTCCCGCTTCTCAAAGGTTTGATCTCCCCAACCGGTCCATTTACGCCATTGAGGGCTGTGCTGGCTCAACACAGACTCTATAGACTTCATTAGAATGCTCCATGACATGGTGCTCTGAGATATGACATCATACCCTCTGTGTCTCAAAGGCAAAGCGCACCTTTTAATGCAGTGAAGAAGCTGACCGGAGTGGGCTGCTGGGCGCTCCCCTAGGTCATCGAAGAAGGTAAATAACATTGCTGTGAATACATCCATCAACTACCCAAAATAACTGAATCCTAGTTTTAGCATCATGCTGTTTTTTGGAGCATTCAAAAACACAGTATTAACATGCATTCAACAGATTCATTCTGGCTGGAAAATTAAAATTAGCCTTCATTTTCTAACAATTACTTTTAGAAGCTATTTTTTTCCAATCACTAATTTAATCCAAAATTTTTTTTTCTTTATATATAAAAAAATAAAAAAGTTGTAAAAACAATTGAATTTCCATTTTGGGAATAAAAATAAAATAACACACACACAAACCCCCCCAAGACACAAATCTTGTGTAGAAATAATTAATAATTTAGAACGCTGGCTAAATTATATCACTCCTGAGTACTCCTTCTCTGTTGTAAGCAAGGGGAGCAACATTCAACTAAATTAGGCATAAACTCATTTACAACGGACTAATTGTATGTAAATTAGGAATGTCTGGCAGTCACGGGGGAGACCGCAAGAAGTTGTGTTACTATTTAGGAGAGGAGCTTGCCTTCCTTGGGAAAGACATAGGGCAGCGAGTTATTCAAACTAAGAAACGCAGCGGGATATTTTAATGATTGCAAAACAAAATGAATAATTTAACATTTCCCTCTGATTTTCTTTTGTCAAATTTGAATGCCGTCTCATTTAAAAATTGGCAAAGATAGAAACAATTTGTCCTATTAAATACCTCTGGAGTACTCATTTCTAAGAAGTTTTTTCTACTCTGATTTTAAGGGACCACCCTCCGCTACGACAAATTATTTTCCACCAAATATATAACTTACCCAGATGCCATTTTAGCCGTAGAAAATGTAACGGAATCCCACGACAAAGTATTTTTGAAATCCGTTCTTTGTTAGAATGGATTGTTTATTAACAAATGTTTATCGGCTATAGGGAACACATTGTTAGTGAAGAATATCACCGGACAATCTCCATATTGTGTGTAATTAAATATTGGCTCCAAACCTTGAGCGAAATCCATACCACGTCTGTCTCTAAACGTTCAAGGTGGAAGACTAAAACGATCATGGCGTCATCTTCCAGTAGGATCCTCGGAAACCTTGCAGAGATTCATAATCCCTCATAGGTAAACCCCATACTTCTGTTTGATTGGTTTTTGCCCGGTTATAGTTCACCCTTTTTGGCCTTCTCTGTGCTGATTATCCTTGAAATTCCCAATATAAACCATTGTCACGGCCCCGTACGGAGCATGTCCCCCGAGTACCCGCCACTAGCGGGTACTCGATACTTACCTCCTCGGTCCTCCGACACCCACGATCCCCCGGATACAGCGGGACGACGCGGCACCGATGCCTCACGGTACCGGTGCTCGGCGGTTCGTAACAACGAACCGCCACAGAGAGAAGGACGTGCGTGGTACTGCACGCCACGCCCCCCTTCCTCTCTCATACCCCTGTGGAGACGCCGGGATGTCCATTGGACACCGGCAAGACAGGAGGCGGGGTCTTGGGAAGCGGCACATTTAAAAGCCGAGCACTGACACTCATTCAGTGCTCGGTTGTTTTAACGGTTGAGCTCCCTATTACCTTGTCCTGGATGTCTACTTACCTGATACCTGTTGCCGAACCTTGCTTGATACCTGACTACTCTCTCCTGATACCTGTTGCCGAACCTCGCTTGATACTTGACCATTCTTACCTGATACCTGTTGCCGGACCCTGCTTGATACCTGATTACTCTCTCCTGATACCTGTTGCCGAACCTTGCTTGATACCTGACTACTCTCACCTGCTACCTGGATACGCTGGACTTAATACCTGTTGCCAGACCTCGCTTGCTATCCGGCTGCTCTGGTTCTGGTACGTGTTACTGGACTTTACCTACATTCGGCTATACACTTCGCCCCTATCCCTGCATACTGGTTTCCTCACCTGACCCCAGCATAATAACCATGCTCCTGCTGTCCATGTATGTGTCTTCTTTGTCCTAGAAGGAGTTTCCCAGCATAGTCCTTGGTATACCGGCCAAGTCCTTTGTCGTAGCCTTCATACGCTGCACCCAAGGGGGGAACAAGCCTTCAGTTTCATGGTGAAAACATACCCTACGGTTCCACAGTGCTACAAGAAGTTAGAACATGTCCCATGTGGGCTTTGTAACTGCCTTGCCCAACGTGGCAAATGTACACCCACCCCTACCCAGTAAAATTCAGCCCTCCATCGGTGTGGCCAATTCTACCCCATGGAGGGGTGACCCATCGGTGTCATGATGACAACCAATGACCCGCAAAAAGTGGGTGCAAATGTCACAACACCTTGTGTGCAGTCTGCCTATACGTACAGTGACCGTGCCCTGTTTATAAGATCTATGTCAGCCTTATGTCCATATGGTTCCTATCCAATAATGTTTTACTGCATGTCCGGTCTGGGCATCTGTTCCATGACTGTCTGCCAATTCAGACACGAGTTATAAAACAATCTCTCTATGTCCAGTTTGGACAGGGATAACCCAAGACATGTCCATATAAACAGGAATGGCATCCCCCTGCTTAATAAACTTCGCAATGCACGGCTAGACTCCCAGCTGTAAAGTTTTCACTTTGTTAAGCCTGGCAGTACATTGCATGGATTTGGCCAGCCATATAATGCTAAGCACTCAGTGTCGGGACATGTCAGGCAAATATAGTAAATGTAATAGTTTGAAACCCAACAGGGAGGAGACGAATGGAAAGTGTAAGATCTTCAATGAAAGGACTCGTTTCTCAGCTGCACTGTATGGAAGCTGGCAGCTACTTGGAGGATAAATCATGGCTCGCATTAATATAACTGTCAGGGCTTTACAAACACTTTCTGATGTTTTTATAAGAGGCGATAAATATATATAATCATTTATAATACCAGTTTATGTAGCCTATACATAGAGCCAATATATACAGGATATATACTTTTGATACATAAAACGTGGTTAACCCCCTCCTCGTTCATTGGAGGAGAGACTGCAGCCATTCCCTTAAAACTTTAGGGAAAAAGACGAAAAACGTCCTGGAAGTGGGCAGGACATGGACAACGTTGGGTGACCAACGTGTCGGCAGACGTGGATCAAGATGCCTACAATAATATTTTTTGTTTCCACTGATCTCCATGGTGGAGATCAGTGGTCCTCTCCTACATCATCAAGTTTTCTTGTACTAAAAGCCAAATAACTACCTGGCAACGCCAACATCTAAAATATTTTGTTACCCTAGTTGGTGAGGCGCTACATAGACTATTAATAGTCTAGATAATATTTTGAAATGGGATCAGATCTAAAAAATATATATCTTATGGGTAATCAAGCTCTAGCTCTTTAGACAATAATTCCAATCATCTGCAGCCTTATGTGTCTTTGTTGTAACATCTTTTTCTTACCCCCGTGAGAGACGAGAAATAAGAATACAAAGAGTAGCGACAATAATGCCGCTTTTTAGGCAGTCATGAAGACGGACGAAAATACAGAGATTATAGAGGAAGATAGATGAGCAGATGGATTAGATAAAAGATAGGTATTTCCCCCCCCCCTATCTTCTCTGACTCAATGCGATTCTTTTCAATCCAATCTCACGGTGAGGAAATGAAGAGATGCTTGATGATTAAAACACAATGAATGGCAGCGCTAGTTAGGTTCTACCATAGTTTAACCCTTTCATGCACTCGGCAATGCTATACTGTGTCTTTTGCATAGCAGAGCCTTTGTACTAAAAGAAATGTGATAAGAATTTTAAGAGCTTTGAGAATGCAGAGGAATGGTATGGATACAATGTAACCCAACAGAATACTGATTTTACAAAGCTTCTATTAACGATGTGAGACATGCTAGATGGTAACTATAAGAAAAAATGAAGCCTTCCACATTACTTATAATAAAAAAAAAAAAAAAAAAAAAAAGGGAAAGGCTTTCAAATGCCCCTTGTAAGAATTTCCACCATCTTGACCGACCCTATGACTTCTCATGTCTGTAGTCCCATACCTAGATATTAAGCTACCAATTATAAATGCCAAGAAGGAAAACTATGGGTTTTTGCCTTATCGCAGGCATCCCTAAGCGGCTCAGATAAAATTATATGTTGGGTCATAACAAAAACACCAATGTACTGTAGGCTCTAGTGGTCTCCTCATGATCTGTATGGATTAATGCATTAAAATTGTACATTTCTGACGCCAAGATCAATTTAATAAGGAATTCTTAGCTGTATGACTTAATTGGTATTTATCAGGACCGGCTATTGTTTTGCAAGGCCTGATAATATAAATTACCGAGTCGGACTGGAAAGATAAGAATTGCAAGTTCAGCCACAGAGAAGCTGAGTATTTAATGAAGTCAAAAACATATAATCTTATGCAAATAACAACTTATATGAAACTGAGAATAATACAAAAGCACTTATCTTCACAAATAACCGTGAAGTCATAAAAGACGATTACAGAAAACATAGAGGGAAGCGGTGAAAATTGTCAAACAAATTTCCGAGTCAAACCGGTATTGGAGGTTTAATTATTGTTTACTCCGAATTGTATTAATTGTGGTTCATTATATGTTTTGTTGGTTTAACAATAATAGTGAAAATAGTCATAGCGGGAAGTCGCCGGGAGGTTTCAGGTTTGTTCCATGTTCCTGGTTCTTTAGGGTCACCCTTGAAATACGCAATCTAGCTGTAGACCATAGAGAACATTGACCACGACACTTGGTCCTTAAATGGGACAGCTCCTGACAGGGGCTTCTCCTACCTACAGAAAAGGGGAATATCATCTTAACATCATTTAGGAAATTAATTTATCAGAGCGAGCTGTAGCATATGACATGGTTTTCAGTTGGTGTATTCGTGTTGAAGACGTTTGGTAGAGGAGCTGAGATTTTTAGGTTACAAAAAGATTTGATCCCTCACTTTTAGGCTTCACCACTTCTGCATGGAGACTGTTCCACTGATCTACCACCCATTCAGTAAAGTCAAACTTCCTTACATTCCATCTAAGCCTCTGACCCTCTAGTTATAGATCACGGCCTCTTCTTCTTCTTCTAACATTTCTACTCCTATCAAATAAAACTTCCCTTCTGTAATACATTAATTTCCTTTATGTAAATGTTTCATAGATACCTGCAGTTTCTACAACATTCCGTTGGTTGCTATGGTAACAAGACCACTTTTCAAGCTTTGGACCAGATAACCAACAGGATAAATCAAAAATTAAAGTTACTGCAGATCTTGCTCATTTTCTTTTATTAACATTCCGCAGCTCTGTTTACAACTAACTTAATTTGACCACGTGACCCATTAATATATGTTAATTTTCATAATTCCCATTACATGCGCAATTTTCCTCTATTTTTTCAGTTTGATTGATCGTAATTTGAAGCCATTAGATTTCTGTTTCAGGCCCAGATGAATAAGGTTTATTTGTGTGTTATACAAATTTTACATAATACTTTCTTCCGCTTGCATTTTATTTTTGATATGTGAATAAAGTTGCATCTGCAGCTTGCCTTAAAGGGACACTCAATTTACCAAGACCCCCCCCTCCCAAGTTAAATAAAAGCTAAAAAAAAAAAAAAAAATCCGAACTGTTTTTGGATCAACACCGGCAACAGGAATTTGTTATGTTAAAACTTCATGGACCTGAATCTTTAAAAAAAAAACGGATAGGCTGCATGGACCTCCATCTACTCGATTTCTCTCCCCCGGGTGTAAATAAATACAAACAATTATCATTAAGCTACGAGGTTCTCTACGCAACTTCACATTTACTATAAATAAACTGGAAGAACAATGCACAATAGAAACAATATCCGAGATTAAAGCTCAGACAATAAGATTGATGTGGCATTAATTACATAAGCACCGGAGCATTGCAGGTATTATCACAATCTGCATATCAATGGCAATGCCTACAGCTGTCGGAGGATTTATCTCACCTGAAACGAATATCATTAGGATACTCCAGGTGCGGGCGCTTCAGTCAGCCATGACGGTCGGGGAACATTTTCGTACACTTACTGTCCAGGATTGATAAATCCCTTCCCTTACAAATGACAGAGGGGTTTATTCACTAAACCAGGGTCTTACGTGTCAGTCAGACATTTCAACTCGATGACTTTTCTATATATTATGAAGGCCCAGCTCAGTGAGAATCCCCTGCATGGTGGATTTAGTTGCCCCCACAATGTACAGTTAAATAGGTTGTATGATGTCTGAAAACCAAACCCAAAAAAATATCAAAATGGCGTCCCCCCTCCCCCCCAATGGCTCAGTTTCCTACTTTCTTTGACAACTGCTTCCATGTCTTCTTCTTTGATGCTCCACCAGTCTGGCTTCATTTTTCTCACTTCTTCCAAGTACTTCCACAACGCATCGCGGGAACAACCCTTCCCTCGATTGGAGGAAGCCACAGTATGAATTCATTAATATTTCATATATTTCATAGCAGGGGAAAGTTTGGGGTCTTCTATACTGCATTGAAATTTCAAGGAGTTGCCTCATTCAGCAAATAAACTCCAGCAAGAGAAGATTATTAGGTGGGTCAACGAAATTGAGTCAATCCTGAAAATATATTGCATACATTTCACCGGAAAATTACTACAAGACCCACCTTATTGAATATGCCTTAACAATCGAGGCTACTTTCCAGTCCTTTGGCATTAAACAAGCATTTTTTAATAATGAAAAAAAAATGAGAATAGAATAAAGCATTTTTTTCAATACTGCCAAGTAATTTGAACTTTTGATGATTTTCAACCACAGTAATGCAACTCCACATGAAGATTTATAAGCGGGGGGGGCGGGGGAAGGAACAATTGGGAGCTCAGCCACATGGAGAACATTATCCCGAGAGGAAAATGCTCATAAAACATAGGATCTTATGCAAACTGGCACCGTAATGAAAAGGAATATTATATGACGCTACCTAACAGCTTGTTCAAACATAAATAAGGTTACAAAACCATGTAAATTCTACTTGGAATATTAAACAGTCCCGTTATTAAACTTAAAAGGACAGTATCATATTTACTTTTATCTAAGTTCTCTTCTCCTTACAAGAGGTTCTGTAAATCACCAATTCCACCTCTATAAGAAATACCCCATTGCCCTGTTAATCTTTTGTTATCCAATATACTTGCCCATGTGATTATGTCTAGATGGTGGAGCATTCAAAAGTGTTCCTGGAAGAGGCCATCATTTGGGTTCTTGTGCTTTAGTTGTTTAGTTTGTATTTATTTTTTTATATAAGAAGCTGATCGATGAGATCAGGGTACTAAGTGTTCTAGATGGGCTAATACCACCCAGCTTGGTTATATCTAGACAATCCGTCATGTTTTATAGGGAATTAACCCACATAAATCTAGAAGAAACAGGAGCCACACGGACTAGATTGTTCCTGAGGGACAGAAACATTGTTCTGGAGACATATATCATATTTTTATATCTGGAGTCTTTAGTCAGATGGAATCAAGAAAAGGCCTCAGAGCTCATGGTCCCAAAAGCTCATGTAAATTCACATCTTTTTCTGTGTTGGCCCAATAAGAAGGTCTCAACTTCATCTGAAGACTTTGTTTCCTCATGGGCTAACGTGACTATACCCAACTTTACCTATGGAAATTCACATTTACCGGCACATAGGCTGTTGTGTAGGCTGAAGACCCTAGATGTATCAAGTCTAGAGATTGTCGAAACTCAACCCCTCTAGACATAGAATTTGACGGCAGATCGGCCCCCGTCTAGTCGGCCGTTTCTCCTGTTGTAAACACTCAAACCTTAATCAGTCGTTGGTGTCATCTTAGATTCAGGAGCCGTATGTCTATCCCATGTAGAGTCCTACCCGGGACTGCTTTTTAAATCCCGCATATTTTTTTCCCAATCCCGCAATGTGGGTGTTCCACTCCCGCCACATTTGTGGCCAATCCCGCCCACCTCCTTACCTGAACTGCAGATTTCCCACGCAGTCCCACAAGGCTGCCCTCGAGTTGCTCCCTCACAGCATCTCTTCTCTTGCTCCGCCCAGGAACAAGGCGGAGTCACGGGAAGCGACATCACATCACATGACTCCGTTTTGTTCCTGGGTGGAGCAAGAGAGCAGACACTGTAAGGGAGCAGCGAGAAGGCAGCCTTGCGAGACTGCGCGGGATTACCGGGACCCACAGTCACAGTGCCTGAACGCCCGCTCCGGCCCGCAACCCCAGCAAAACCGCCCGCAATTTTTTTTTTTCCTCCCAATGCAGTCCTCTAATCCCATGCATGTTTAATACCCTCACTGTATTAGCTCTAGTTTTAGTTTATGGCGTCTTCTTCTAACATTTCTCCTCTATACTATTTAAATAATGAATTATAAGTATCAAAGTACATGTAAAATGAAAGATTTTCAACGTCATACTAAAATCCCAAAGCCACCAACGTATCCGCAACCCATTGATCATGTCTTCATATCTATACAGGTAATATAAATTATATCGATAGGAACAACTTCAAGGACCCTACAGAGCGTACGCCGTAATGTAAACAGCATACCACACTTTCATATAAACTCCGGCGGTGTGTATTGATTATTCAATACAATATTGAATGTCCATCCTCTTGTCTAATGAAATGGAAAAAATAACGTTTGCAATAATTACAAAAATAATGCATTTTAATATTCCTAATGCTTTTTCCTCCATTAACATGGTTATTTATTATTAACAACCAGGGTAAGGATGTACTTCGGGGGATATTCATGAACAACATGGACTTCATCTCCAGCCGACTTCTCCTCTTTCATAAAATATAGGGAGCACCAAATTAATAATGCTTTTTTTCCATGAGTTATATATCCCATCCACAACGTGTAAATAATTTTTTTAAAAAAAGGACATAATAGATAATTTTTGCTTTCTAAAATAAACGTCAATGTTATTTTGTGGGAACTTACTCTTCCCGGTAGTCGAACGAATCAGGTTGTCTGTCTTAAGAATTTTTTACCTGTCATTGCCTAGTCCAGCATGCCCTTCACATAAACGAATGGCGCCAGTTCCTCCGTCAAACCATTTATTTTTGTTATTACGGAAAGTTTTGTCACCGTGCTCCAAGCCGGTCTTAGACCAGTCTTCCATAAGGAGGATGATCCAACCGACACAA
Source organism: Spea hammondii (assembly GCA_029215755.1). Classification (NCBI taxonomy): domain Eukaryota; kingdom Metazoa; phylum Chordata; class Amphibia; order Anura; family Pelobatidae; genus Spea; species Spea hammondii. The sequence continues at coordinate 23,867,311 of JARDYJ010000013.1, forward strand.
TCTACTTTTATCACCTAAAAAAAAAAAATAAAAAAAAAATAAGACTGAAAACTTGAAATCTCCAGGGACGGTTATGAGTAAGACTCCCGTCATGTCCATCTGATGGACGATTCGTAATCTGCTAGATGGCCTAGTTTCTTCTACTGCAGATAGCGCGGCCGCTTCTGTAAAAGACCTGTTTTGTTTGGGTTTGAGCATAAAAGAAAATATATATATATATATATAATATATTATAGATAAACACATATAAATAATAATAATATATTATATTATTTTCATATATATCTTTTTTAGTGCAAGACACCAAGACTGAATTTCTGAATGAATTTATATAAGCAAGCAAACCTTTAACCCTTACAGCATCAGGTATGCCTGTAACTACTGAAGAAGCCTGAGTAAATGCATTTTATTTATTTACAATATATACAGCCAGTAATTGAATAAAACTTCAATTCACAATACAATGAGAGCTGCTGTGATTTTTTTTCTACAATTTTATATTAATATATATATATATATATATATATATATATAATATATATATTTCTCTCTCAACAAGGGAATACATTGATTTGGTTGAATCTCACGAGGGGTCTGTGTATATATTTATACATATAGACAGCAGTAAGGAAAGAAAATTAAATTCTTTGGAGTTTTGCTTGTTTTGAAATCCCTCAAGAGACTTTAAACTAGCTTAAGGTAGGGAGAAGATGTATCCAAAGGCTGTCCCACAGAAACAAAATGAAAACCAATTTCTTAAGAATTATATTACATAGTCCGTCACATATCGAATGATTCATAGTGCAAACTATGTAGCAAAATGAGAACAAAACAAAACCCAGTTATTTTTTTAAAAAAACATAAAAAAACAAACAACAAGAACTTGAAAAAAATGAAATTGCTTTGGTAAATACTGCAATAAATAAATAAATAATGCAGTAAAAGCTGCTGGTGGATAGAGGTCACTCAGTACAATAGTTTTGCCCTTTCTAGCAATAGACTGGTCAATTAACTGGTTCCCAATTAAAGAGTTTATAAACAATGGCAAGTGGCTTACCAGCGTATAGCAAAATGTTGTCCCCCATGGGATGTGTCTTCTTTCTGAAAGACCCTCTGTTTACCCCTGACCCGGGTTAATTCTATCAGCTGCCTTCATTTGACTGAGAGCACCTGTCTTTCCTAATCAAAGGAACCCATTAACCCATTAGTAACAAGAAAACTGCATGTTCTTATTGCCTCCCTACATATACCTCCCAAGTGTCCCTGTTTAGTGTAGAAAATCCCTCTTTGGGTCCCAAATCCCTATGCCTGTTTTTCCTCCCCCGATGCCTCTTTTTTGTAGAATATTAGTATGTTTGCTGGGTATGAGGGTATCACAGGGTTCTACAGCCCTAAAAGCTCCAATAATGCATATAGAAACAGCAGGGAATGGCTTTGTAAATTAAACGGGGTAAATAAAACCCATTTTTCTTCTTAATACCCCACACATAGCTACCAACATTCCCCAAAGTGATGTAAAATGTCCTGGTGAAGCCCTGCATCCAGCCCCATCTCTAACCACATTTCCTAAAACAAAAGGGCCCTTCTTTGTGCATTTTATATGTTAGGAGGGACGCTAACAGAAACCTTATTTCTTCCTCACACTAAATAACGTAGAAATGTGTCAGGCTGAATCATTTATAAATTTCCTAAGCCCGGGATTAATTACCCCATGTGTTTAAAAACATATTTTAAAATGCAAGGGCTTTGCCAAGCGTATAGGCTTACAATTGATGAAAAATTAGTTTTTTTTTTTGTTATTGTGAGGTCTGGTCAAAAATATGCAGCACATAAATGGAGTACAATTGGGCCCTTTCCTTCAGCCTCCAGCGCACCCCTAAAAAAGCAGGTCATGTGCGTATCCCCAAATTTTCAGGAGTCCAAATCAGGGCCTCTGTGTTGCCAGCAGATTGCCCACTGTAGTCAGCCAACCAACGCCAGTAGACCTTCACCAACCGAACAGGGAGGTCTTCGGTTGCCAGATTCTGGATATTCTCAGATATGGGGGTAGGAATGAGGCTGGCGTCAAGAAAGTCACCCCACGGTGCAAGGTGGGTTTGAGGGGCCCAGTTGCCTCACGATGCCCATCGGCAGCTACCCTGAAAAATGGGACAGTGCCTCAATCTCAACATTGTCCTGCAAAAGTCGGGGCTGTTGGGAGGTATGCATGTGTAGTCTACCTAACGCAAAAAACATTGCAGCTCCTCCATTCACAACCGTAACTGTCTAATCCGTAAACCGTGTCTAATCAATGCCCTTTATTTTTATATGGGGACTACCCCTACAATGCTTTGCCCCTATTATGAATGTTATCAAACTGGATATTCCACAGAATTCTACAGAAAGCAAAGAAATTTTCGATACGGTGTCCTCTTAAAAATCGGTTCAAATTCTACCAAGCGATGTCAGCGGCCATGCTAGACAATATCCTACCTTATCCCCCCCATACCCCAAGGCTTCCCTATCGATTCCAGTCTCTTACAAGGTCTCCTTCTGCCTCTTCATTCCCTGTCTGCTCAATCCCTGGAGGCTGCCTAAAGCTTTCCCCAAGTAACATCTGTTCTGCATCATAAACATAAAAAAACATTCTGGGTTTCTTTAAAAGAAAAACAAAACTAGTAGGGCATTTAAATCACAAAAAGAAGAAAAAAAAAGAAAAAAATGGCCAAGAGAAATAATTTTCAGTCTGAGAAGTCAGAACAAATCAATGTACATGAAATATAAGCATCTGTTCACGAAAAATTCTCGGCAGAGGATCCGCTGAAACCGTCTTCTGACTCAGAGAACATCCGCAATCACAGCGACCACAATCGAGGTTAAGATATAATTGTGTATTGGTTTTGTAATTCTAGAACACTATGTTTAGTGGATCGATCGGAGATCCTTATACGTCGTGATTACAATGCTGGATGAGTGAAGGAAGCCATTATTTTTGAAAAAAGGAAATATTCATCTCTTTTCAGGGCTTTTCACAGTCTGACAAATGTTTAAATGTTCTGAAAGGCTCAGGGAGGAAAAGGCTTTATAATACCCGCAGAAAATTGAATTTTGGGGCTCTTAGCACCACCAGCCCACCCCACCTTCCTTACTCCTGAGCCAGAGGGTACGATACCATATGAAGGAATGAGACGTCTAAGTCTGTTCTGATTTGGCACAGTCCTCCATAGTGTTAACATACAGGCTGGGGAGAACAGTGATCTCCCTTGAAACTGCCCCGCTGATCAGGGGTACTATAGGGAGCCTGATTGCCCAACAGGGCCATAGGCTCCTTGTTTTGCAGCAGAGTGGCTACTGTCACCAGGACCTGCCGTCCTCGTCAGCCTAGGACACAATACACCATTGGTGGATAAGACAGACCCAAATTTATTGTAGTTACCCCAAAACTTGAATTGTGCAAATACAAAAAAAGCAGAGCAAAATATAGCACTTTAGTATTAAATTGTGGTCAAAATTGTTTCTAGTATTGAGGTTCTACACCTGGAGCGCCATCAAAGATTATGGTGTAGAAGGGTAGGGTATTGAGAGAACTCTAAAAATATCATTAACAAGCTCAATAAAATATCAAAAATACAATAAATTTTTGGAAGCAGTAGACAATTGTGACTATTTAAAATATGGTTACCAGCTGAAGAAACTTTCCTTTCCTAGCGTTTAATAATGGGGCCAAGTTTACAACTTCACGTAATTGCTGGACGATTTAGATTTTTTTTTAATCTGCAGTTTACTTTTATTATTATTTTAATTCAAGACCAAAGCATCTGTAGGAGTCAATAGCAATTAAAGTAGGATGACTGTAAGAGGAGATGGAATTAATTAAGAAAATACATTTGCTTCATTGTTAATTAATAAAACGACTTTATTTTTGAAGATGCCCGTGTTCCAAAGTAACGGATTCAGCACAATTTTGCTGGGACTCAGAGATAAAAACATGGCAAGTGCAATGAATGTTTAATAGGATGGCATGTATTTTAGAATTGGGAGTATAAACCGCGTGGATTTTTCTTTTTGAAAAGTTCTATGGTGGACTAGAGAGAACATGTAGCAGAATCTTTCCATTGTTCTCCTGTCGATGTCGGGAATGTTTGGCTATTGGAATGGCTTTGAGAACCGGTCTAGGATCCACCGATACAGAGTTGCGTTAAGACCAGAACTAACATCCAGTTCCACAGAAGGTTCTGTTACTCACCAATGAATTGTTCTTCTGTCTCTGTAGAGACAACTGGACTTATCTTCAAAACACAGATACTCTCAGATTCTATTGGTATCCCTCCTGGAACAATTGGAACACAAAGAGGTAATATCTGAGAGATCATCTCTTTGGCTATTGCAATGGCTTTCAAAACCAGTCCACGATCCACTGATACAGAGTTGTGTTAAGACCTGAACATCCAGTTCTACAGAAGGTTCTGGTACGTATGAATGAATTGTTCTCCTGTCTCTGTAGAGACAACTGAACTTATCTCCAGGACACAGCTGCTTTAACACTTTATTGATCTCCATCTTGGAATTGTTACAACAGAAGGAGATAATAAATACTATAATAAATAATAATAAATAGTAAATACAGAACCCACTCATACAGAGTTGCATCAGGAGCCGTAACCATGGTTCTGACCAAACCAGCACCCAGTTCAGCAGAAGGTACGTAATGGGATCTGTGTACTGATGGAGTAATTTCTTGGAGCCAAATCAGTACAAAGCATGCACAATTAGTAGGTTTCTATGTGCATCAGATCAGGATGTCTGTTGAGGAACGATGCTTTTGGATTAGTGTGGTTAGGGGGTTGTGGGTTTATGAAACTTTTAATGTAAAAATCAATTTTCCGCTGTTTCTATACACATTATTGAGGCTTTTAGGTCTGTAGAACCCTGCGATACCCTCATACCCCGCAAACATTCCGACCTCCTAGAAAAGAGGGGCATCAGGGAGAGGAAAGAGGGGCATCAAGGAGAGGAAAGGGAGAATCAGGGATTATGGACCTTAAGCGAGAGATATGCATATACTTTGGTGAAGACACACGATTTAATGTCTGGATGCATAAGCAAAGTCTATGGCTCTCATAGGACTGTCTAAGAAGTGCTTGTATTAGTTGAAAAGAATCCTAGATATGGCTTCCTCGTGCTGGTAATGCTGCGTTGAACTAACAGCTGCGGCCTGAGCTCCTAATAATTGGCAGGAAATTTTAGCTTTTTCTTTCCAATATAAGAAAACACATTTCTAGCTCAGGAGGGGACCCAATTTTTTTTGCACCTTTTTTAATGCTCATTATTCACAGTGACAATCCAGCTCTTACTAAAATCTCCTTGTGTCGTTAACCAGTAATTCCATTAACAACAGCTCCGGTTAGCCAGGCAAATGCATACAGACAAGATCTGGAATAGAAATCAGTTGCTATAACAAGAGACCTGTAATTGACTCTGGGTTTTTTACAGGGCTAAACATGGGAGTTCCTGCTGCGTCGTTATTGAAAGTAGAAAAACGATTTGTTGGTTAATGAATGTCTCCACGTGAAAAAGTAACATGTTGGTTCGCTTAAAAGGGAAAATATGAGGAAATAAATACCCTGTGGTATACCAAATGGCCATCATCACTACGGTGATATACAGGAAGCTATTAGGGTTATGGTGGTAACTTCCTGTTAGGTTCCCCCACCACTTCTAAATGTAAGGGTGCGTGGATAAGGGGGACACATTTGGTAATGTGCCAAGGACTTTATGATTATCTGAATGTATTAAATGTAATCGTGTTCAGATACCAAATGGAATCCGATGAAGCAACACCCCAGTTACCACTAACCTCCATGGCCACTGTCCGCATGCCCTACAATTTCAAAATGGAGGCTGTATTGAGAAGACACATTAATAGTGTATATGGGACTTTAACCAAAAAAAATCTCTGATCTCCTCAGGTAACCCATGGAGTCATGTCGCACTGATAACACCTCCCAATAAGGCGATCTGCCCCTGGTTATATAAGAGAGGGGCTGCTGCACCCCTGGAACTGATGCCCTAGTCAACCCAAGCCAGAGTACACCATTAATTAAGAACAATACATTATCGTGAGACACTTTTGCCTCACACGGAGAAGACATTTGTTGGGCTCTCTTAAGATCTTGGTGAGTGTGACCAAAGCTCTACATAGAAGTTCCATGAGTGTCTTAACTCAAGACAGTTTGAGAACCAAGGAGTTATCCCAAGTTGAGGTCTGAGAAAAGATTTAATGAAATGCATTGGTGTCTCAAGCATCCTAAGACCCTGATAACCTTCTCCTTCAACAAGGGTCAAGTCGTCCTCCATGAACAAGTTGACATGTATCTAATAAAGGCCAGCTGTCTGGTTTTTTTTATGCAGTGGGAGTATATTCAAAAAAGGGTTAATTCAACATGGATATTGTGGAACAGAACACATTTTTGTTACTCTTAACTCTTAAATCGCCAAAAAAAAAAAGAAAAATCGATGCGAGGCGTGTGGTGAAGTTGATTTTCTCTGGTGCCTTTGCTCGCAGATTTGCAATCGATTCTCTCCGAATCCTGAAGTTATTTACGAAGTTGAAGAAATAATTGTTTGGAACCTGTTTCTTGTTCTCTGTTACTGGAAAGGCACTAAATATTGAGCAGGAGCCGTGTGTGTCGGCTGGAAACATGTCACAATCCACGGCTCCGGGTCTGCAGCAGAGAAATTTTAATTATTTTTATAGCTGCAAGAAAAACAACAATATTCCAATAAAAATGGAGGTAAAAAATTTGTGTTCTCAATAGGACGGGTATGGATAGCTATAGGGAGGGTTATATTAATGGAGTACACGGAGGGGTATAATGAGGGGTTATATGGAGTAATAGGAGGGGTATAATGACGGGGTTATATGGAGTATTAGGGGGTTATAGGCAGGGTTCTGATATTCTGATATCCCGTGGTTTTACGTAATACCTTTTAGTTATAATACTTTATTTAATTCAGTGCCTGGTGCTGTGAGGACATTTCCTCTATTAACGCACCATCCCTTTGTACCCCCCCCGTTTATATTTACCGTCCCCGTCTGACACAACACAAAGAACCGTATGTAGTGAGAGCTAATATGCCAGGATAGCATTAGTTTTATCACCCTTAATGGTGACACATTATTCTTTTTTTTTGCCGGTGGTTTGGCAAGTGTCTTGCAGCTCATTTAGACTTGCGGGTAAAACCAACATGACGGATACGGCTGGTTCATCAAATGGAATTATCTTTAATGAACAATCGGCAGTGAGTTTTGCTGGAAGCAAGCTGGCATTTGTGAAAGGTCATCTCCTGACAGTTCATGGAAAACAAATACTCATCTTCGTTCCATTTCTCCAGGGGAACTGAGGAGAAGTCTAGGTAAAGCCGTCCTGATCTCCTGTACAAATGACCAGTTATATCTTACTTCCCCACTGTCCACCTTACAAGAAAATCAATCCAAGAAAAGGTATTTACAGAAATTCAAAGCCTTTCAGATAGTTTCAGGAGCCAGCCTTCAATACGCACGCACAAAATATTACTGAAACGGCCCCAGGTGAGGGTAGTCTACAGTCATTGGTGATACCTTTTAGTGGAACAATGTCCGTAGAGTAGAGCCACAGAAGACTTCAGACCACCCTACTTCAAACTTAAGTAGGCATCTCTGTTTCGAGTTTGAACTAAGCCACAATTGATCGTGCCCTGGAACCAGTCTCTATCCAAGTTATAATTATATAATTCCTGGCATGTACAAAAAAACTGGGATGGCATGGACTGGCCATCTGGTAAACCGGGCAAATGACTGGTCGGTCCGTGCAAGATGGCACTGGTCACCTACTTTTACCGTTGCTCATGCAAAAGATCTGTTTCCTCAGGGAGTATAAGAGCATAGCCTAGACTAGATAGTCTTTGTGTACCCTCAAATTCTACGTGTCTATTTGTCCGGAAGGCTACCGAGCGTACATCATTAATCGGCTGCTGGCCTTAAAGTGCCAGGACAAATTTAAATCCCCACTCTGGCCATGGTTGTTGTAGACCCTTCCGTCTATGTACATAATTCTGATTAAGTAGGTATTTACATCTGAAGAGCATTTGTCCACTAAAATGTCTTCAGACTAGAATAACTATTTTTAGTCAGGCAAACATACAACCATAGAATTAGAATTCTAAACACCCAAACATAGTTAGAGGCTACAGTAACATTAAGAGCCATCATGACCAACTCCTCTTAATACGCTACCCAGCCAGAAAACCCCTTCCGACCGAGGCCCTTGGGAGTTTTTCTAATGATTTGCCTGGGAACTGGGAATTTTTGGCCACTTCAATGAATCAAACAGATATATCCAAATTGTTCCCAATCTTGCAAATTTTGCGAACAAAAAAAGACCTAGCTCTAATATTATGATGGATGCCCAAAAGTAGATTCAAGTTTTTTTGTAGTTAATTTGAGGATCAATAGATACAGATGTTATGGATGTACAAAAATATCCTGTTAAAAAGTGACAAGTGGTTGTCTTTTCATCGATATTCTTTTCAACAGAGTGTCAGCTGTGCTACATTAATATCGGAGACCAAATATTGTCCCAGTGGTTCCTCCATCAGACCCGGCTGCCTCTCCTCTGTGTTGGGATCAATGTGTCTAGGGAGGGGTTGTAAGAGAATGGAAGTAAATTGAGCCAGCTGGATTCTGAACACCGCGCATGCTGAGAGGTAATTTCCAGCTCTTTATCTCTGATGGATCTGCTCCCCCCGCCTATGGGTCCAGAAATTGAATTGATAGGAGAAGGCTGCTGGGCAGAGGTGTATGATAAGGATAACTGATTCGGGAGAGAGTCAGAGAACAGGCTCTCCAGGAACGTGTGCATGAGCCACTACATGTGTTAACTGTTTCAGAGGCAGGACAAAGCATATATATATATATATATATATATATATATATATATATATATACATATATACATATATACATACAAAGAATTATTAAATCCAGAATGCCTGGCTTAATGGTCTAAAGTAACATTCCTGCACCCTTCAAAAGCCTTGTATTGTTGGCGCATATGATCCTCCTCCTAGCTCCTCTTATATAACCGTCCCTATAACCCCTTATATTAAGCCATATAACCCCCTATAAGCCCTTCTATCACTCCATATAACCCTCCCTATAACCCCTCCTATTGTCATATAACGCTCACTATAATTATTACTCCGTATAACCACAACTAGGAACTCTCCAGGTTTTGCGTGGAGACTCGGGGGAGGAGTGCTGCTTTCCAGGGGTCTCTGGGTCGTCACAGGAAAATTTCGGGTCGCGGGAGCGGCATTCTGAGACGCCCCACTCCCCGCCCATATCTCCCTTAGACAGCAACACCAACAGGAAAGCCCACTGATGTCAGCAGGAACACCCACTTCTCGCAAGGGTGTTTCTGGGTAGCTGGAGCCATAAAGTTCCCAGGTATGCATGTAACCCTCCCTATTACTCCTCCAATTACTCCCTATAACTCCTTCTGTTACTCATATAACCCTCCATATAACTCCTCCTATTACTCCATATAACCCACCCTATAACCCCTCATATTACTCCATATAACCCGCCCTATAACCCCTCCTATTACTCCATATAACTCTCCCGATATCCCTATCTTTGCTTGGCAGACCTGATGACAGACCCCACAGAACAGTTGGCTTTTTGGCTATTGGCTTAGCTTTCTGCATTTATTAGCTGCGCAGGTTCTCTCTATTTTTAACATACGCATTGAGGCGGCCGGATGAATAATGCTGGCTTGGAACGTTACCCGTGTGGCACAGATGTGGTTTCCATACAAAACCAAGCGACAAACTCTCATTGCTGTCGCACATTGTCTTGTTCTGTAAATGTCACGCTGTCGCCAACGTCACATCCCTGGGTTCATTTCGGTTCTTTAGAAATGACATGTCCCCAGGACCCGTTGCCATGGTAACTTTGCAATGGGGTAACGGGATGGTGGCGTGACACCCCTCACCCTGATTTATGTAGACAGCCTGTTGTCGTCTGCAAGGAATGGTAACAATTAAAATGGCTGCTGTTGCACAGCATGTTCGGCAGTGACAGAGATAACTTGTCTGTAGGTCCACATTCTTGAGATATCCTGACAGCCTACGCGTTCTACAGTTTTTGTGTATTTATTATATGTAGTTATTCTAGACCTCATACCATCTCGGCTCCAGCGTCTCGGTGCATTTACTTTGCGTCTGTACCTCCTGCACCTTTCCCACCTCAGCTCCTGCTGTCCTTTTCGGTTCGACCCAACACCTACGCCAGCTTTAAAGCCATCATTGATGGTGGCTTGGTTTGGAAGAACCAAAAGGACCATGGCTGAACCCTAGTAGACGTGCGCACGTTTGTGGCCAGTACCCCATCTGGCCACCTAGGATACCCAATCGGGTATCTGGAGCCTTTTCAATGTTTTCTTTCTTTTTACTATATCGGTGTGTTGCTTAAACAGTTATGGTGTCTACCTTGCCACACTGAAAACACAAATACTCAGTCACAAAAAGCTCCCAACACACAGAGCCCAATCGTCTTTGGCCACGTTTTCATTCACTTTTTATTTTATAAAAAGAAAACCCTTTCTGAACCCGCCTCACACGCAGAACGGGACAGAGTGTGACGGGTGTGTGCACAATGTGTGTCTGTCCGTTGTCTCCTCATACATCACAGGAGGATCGGTACCATATACGCTGCATGCATCCATGACTGTGTACAGTTTAGCAGTATGCGGTCTCTCCGTCCTCAGTCCCCTCAACCTTCCATTTCTCTCTCTGAGGCTCAGGGTCCATGGGAGCTTCCCACGCATGCTGCATCCACCGATATTTTGGCACAAATAAAGCAACAGTGTCCCAAATGCGTCAGCAGGCAATTTCTTCCAATGTCCCCAAGGTAGCCTGCAGCGGGACAGTCACAGTGTGGCTAATGGTTTCCGAATGGTTTGGCATGGTGTCACAGGTATTCTGCGGAGAGGAGATACAGGCCGTCATTTCACTTATTCAGCCCAACCACAGACAAATCTCTGATTTTATCATTTACTTCCCGTTCACATCATCTTGGAAACTAGCAGCAATGGGGTAACTGTAGGCTTGCATGTAACGGGGGGAATAGGCAGCTGCTCCTGTTGTTTAGGAAACCTCAGGACAATGAGTGTTCCCATCTGGCACAAGTGCAGAGACATCGTTTCCCTTTATAACCTTTTTTAATTTCACATCAAGTCATTGTTTGGTTAATTATTTCCATCATACATTGTTCTAAGATGTCAGAAATATGGAGGTATAACGGGAAAATGGACATAGAGTGTCCAAAAAAGTTTACATAACTTTGGAAAACACCATATCTTTGCCATTCTGTAAATCGGCACCAAGTTAACTCCCTGTGCTATAATACACCAAAGGATGACCTCAAGTGCCCCAACAGTGTAGGCTTTCAGGATCTCCTTACACAAATATACACAGACACAGCTGTATCCATCAGAGGAAAGGGCAGGGATTGGCCACCTCTGCTCTTCTGAAATGAAGCAGGACACCTGCCAACTTTGACAATCTATGAATCCCACCTTCTAGGTGACTTCAATCATTCAAAGTATTCATAGGCAAATCTCACCAAATCCTCTGGACGACCTCCCTCCTCGTTCTCCTTTCCAAGAAGATCCAGAAGCTTCTCTTTGATCAACTGAAAACCACCAAGAGATCACAAAAACTCAATATCACTTTGCTATGACATCATTTTCAATAATTTACCAACGTTTCACTTTACTTTGATCATTGAACTTGAAAAAACTATGCCAAGAGGTCTTTTTTTCCACCGAACCTCATACCTCCACTCAATGGAATAGTTTGTGAATTCCATGATAGCTCTTCAGCCTTGTATATACAGACTAAGATATTTCACAATGAGCTTCAGAAGCATAGGGGAGCCATGGATGCCGGTGTAAATTGCCGTTATGCACAATTACTAGAAACATAATGGAAGGATAGATCGATTTGAGGGACGAACAAACACAAGAAGCCAACTTCACATAATGTCACCTGAAGAGGCTCCTGATGAACGAAGAGAGCTGATGTTACAGAAAGTTACATTTTCTTCCACTTAAACCTCTGATGCCTATTTCCCTTATCTTTAACAACCGCCGCGGAGGAAGTTCAAAGGGCTGAACAATTTTATTAGAGAACAGAGACGTCATTATGAAATACCACAAAGGCCAATGTATTCGAGCTTTCGGGCGCTACAATTTTTTCCCCAACTTATATCAAACAGAGGGCGCGGAACTGAGACGTGAGAAAAAAGTCTTTATGATACGTACTAAGTAGATTAAGCACAAAAAAAAGGTATCATTGTATGCAAAATCAACCAAGGAATTGAGCAGTCAACCAGAAAGATTGTGTAATACACCCTAACTCCCTCTAGATTGTAAGCTCCTTTGAGACCTGTTGTTTCTGTAAATTTTTTATGTTATATACTACTTGCTATGCCCTGTCTACCCATCATACGGCGCTACGGAATATGATGGCCCTATAATAATATAGTGAAGTATAACTTTATTTATGTTTGGAGCTTGTGTTTGCGCGCTCTGTGGACGTTGGGGAAAGTAATCACAGATACCCAACTTTTAAGGTTATTTAAAAATGACAAGATGTTGATTTATAGTATACAACATTTTTCTTTAACATTGTAGCCAATTCACTGAAGAATCCTGGGAAATCAAGTAAAATTTGCACGGAAGGCCCTGAGCTTTGTCTTTAGAGACGGAAAATATAAATCGGAATACCATAAAACGTGGGACAAAAATAATAATTCAAGTGATTAGATTCAGCTAAGTTTATCTAAAATGAGATGTTACAATGTGTCTCCTAGATGAAGATCAACCTCCGCCAGTCAATCAAGAAGGAGCGGAGCTGTCTGTTGCCTTGTTTTCTGATCTCCACTCAAGGACGCTGAAGCCACTCACACATACTTACGTCGGATCAGCCAAGGGTAATTTGGTTTTTGAAACCAAATTTAGCCCGAGTTTGTAACAAAGTGTTCTTTTACCTACCATACAAAATGCCATTCAAATCCCTGAGAAGGTTTTTCAATCAGACAGAGATGAGTTGATGAAAAGAAGAGGGCAGGGGAGTAACAGATGTAGGAAAAAAAAAAAAAAACCACGGGTACGAGACGAGGAATTAAATAACAGATTCACGGGAGAAAGGACGTTTAATTATTTCATGCAAGTTTGAACTGATCTTGCCTGGTATCAAGGTCATTTTTTAAATTTGCATGTATTGAGAGAGAGGATGCACGGCTGAGCTCCTCTCCAAATAACCCTGACGTTATCGGCACAAACCGGCTTCATACGCGGTTAAACCACCGGCAAGCTGGGTCCCAGGCTACCGTTATCCCTGGAGCCCGTACCGGATGCGATTCGCGCCGCGGATTTTGGTGTTTCTACAGAAACCAAAGCGGCTCTGCAGAAAACCGCGCGAAACCGCCGCCATCTTACCTCCTCGCTCCCTACTCACCTTCAGCTGCACGGCACAGGAACAGCTCTATCGCATCCTGACAGCGGCCACACGGATCCCGTCGCTCCGACAGTCGACACGACACTCCGGCACCGACACGCGGCGAGACACGGACAGGGTAAGGGACGTTTTCTCCCCAGCCCTCCGCCATTTTCTTGTCACCGGCCCTTACACGCTACGGGGAGGGAGAGCTCCTGGCCGAGACACACGCCTATCCCTGCTATACTGCACACGCTGTCTGCATTTAATTCTTTGAGAATAGCACTGGGCTACCTGGTTACTGGGCATTTTAGTGTCCGAATTTTGGAGGAGGAAAGGGACAAGGAGGACAAAGTATAATAATTAAACAAGAGGAAAAAGGGAGAAGAAAAAGAAAAAAAAAAAAAAAAAAAAAAAAAAAGGGGAAAAAAGGAAAAAAAAAAAAAAAAAAAAAAGAAGAAGGCTCTTTTCCACTATACTACAAAATTTACTTACTATCACTGGTGAGCAGTATTACATGATCCCTGCCTCTATATCATCACATTTATATCTTTGATTGCTGAAGGGTATGTGAAAGCGTCCTGATACGGATCACTACGTTCCCTCCACATCTGCATCAACTCACATTATGCCCAGCCGGCGCTCAAAAAAACAGACTCCACTTAAACTAACTACGTTTTATTCTCCAAAAGACAGCAACCCATCGCTATCTACTTTTCTTTCTTCAACGGACGCTACACACAGTGATTCTAATCCGCTATCACCTATTCATTCTTCTATGTGCTCAACTATGCCTCCCAAACCCACCCCAGCAGCCTCTCCTACACCCTCAGAGGCCGCTGCTTCGAACACATTCGTGGAAGACTCTAAACTCTCACCTACCATGGAAACTACTATTCGCTCTCTATTTCAAGAATTCCGGGAATCCCTACAACAAGACTTTATGTCCTCCCTTAGCACCTTATCCAAAGAAGTTACCAACATAGGGGAACGGACTGCACATCTTGAAGAAAAGATGGGGGAATTTACTGACGCCCATAACGCTCTCGTCGACAATCAAAACGAAATAACTGATGATCTATTTGAACTCAAATTGAAATTGGCAGACCTAGAAGATAGATCTAGACGTAATAATATCAGATTCCGTGGTATTCCGGAATCAGTGCAAGCTTCTGACCTCAGGGATTTTCTCATGGCTTACTTTGCAATTCTCACGCCTCAAGCAGACCAGCGGGATATGACTCTTGACAGGGTCCACAGGCTTCCAAAGCCCTCTCATCTTTCCAAGGACATACCCAGGGACGTCCTAGCTAGAATTCATTTTTTTCACTACAAAGAGAATGTGTTAAAAGCAGCTAAAAATCCTCCTACTTTACCTGACCGCTTCTCTACAATAACGTTATTTTCTGACTTGTCAGCAGCTACTTTGAATAGACGAAGAGCGTTTTCTACGTCCACCGCAATTCTGAGAGACAAGGGAATCCCTTATCGTTGGGGATTCCCTGTTAAACTTCTGGTAACCAGGAATGGAGTCACTCACGCACTTCATAATCCCAATGCGGCACTTCATCTTATTAACAAATGGTTCCCTGACTCCATGCAAGAGACTTCTACAGCTCCGCAGCAGAAGAGACCTTCCCCTCTCCACCAGGAATGGACCAAGGTCGGAAAATCGACCTCCGTGGATTCATCGTATGGACACAGACGCTCTCACTCACGATCCCGATCTCCTACTTAAGCACTAATGAGTTCCAAGAAATGCACCTGTTAGCCGACTTCTCGCAATTTTGGTTCTTTTGGACACCTCGTCTAACACATCCGGTCCTCCCACCAAACTACATTGAATGTAGCTCCAACTTCTTCCTGACTGGACATTCTTTAGCCGCGTATGGTTAGTGATATCTTCCTACACTGAATCAGGGTTGGGCAATTGATTTTTGTCTCTGCCTTAATGTTCTTATGCATTTCACTTATATCCACCCCCTCACTTGCCACTGTAAACCTGACAGGTTTGGCATGTTCTCACAGAACACTACTGTTGTTATCTATAGTTAACCGTTTTCTGTTTTTGTTGCACTCAACTTGTTCGCAATTTTTCTATATGTTCACTGTCGCTAATGGTATACTACTCCTTTTTTTTTGGAGCTGGGCGGGTTCGTTACTTTACCCAAATACTATAACTTATCAAGATGGTGATTAAATTATCTACTTTAAATGTGAAAGGTTTAAACAGCCCCTTTAAACGAAATTTATTTTGGAAAGAATGTCGCACTTTACAGTGTGATGTAATTTGTGCACAGGAGACTCACCTGCTCGACTCCGACACCTTTAGGGTTAAACATAAGAATTTCCCTCATATCTTTTTTACACCTAACACAAAAAAAAAAAGGGGAGTCCTCATAGCTATTAGGAACTCAGTGGCGTTTCACTTGTTTAATGTAACCTATGATGCTAACGGTCGATACATAATTTTGAACTGCGACATTAATAATGTAAAGTTTTCTATTGTATCACTCTATGCTCCTAATAGGCGACAGGGGAAATTTCTTTCTCACCTCCTTACTACTCTTGACAAACATAGATATGGGGCGATTATATTGGCTGGGGACTTTAACAAGGTCCTCTCCCCTTGCTTAGATAAAAATCCCCATGACGCCTCGGATAAAACCACAGACATTTATAACATTCTCTTTAAAGAGGACCTATATGATACATGGCGAACCCTGCACGCTGATGAGAGGGACTATACGTTTTTCTCTAACCCACATCACACATACTCACGTATTGATCTTATAATGGTAGACAAATGGCTTCTCCAGAAAATTGTCTCTTCCACAATTGGAATTATATCGTGGTCGGACCACGCTCCTGTCTCCATCTCCATTAGGGAACAATTTAACACTCCGCCTACTGCCCCCTGGAGACTCAACCACTCTATTTTTGGTGATCCAACTGCTAATTCTACAATAGAACGGGACCTTACTGAATTCTTTCATTTTAACTCCCCTGCAGATACTAATGCTCTTACGAATTGGTGTGCCCATAAAGCTGTCTTGCGTGGTACTTTTATAAAATTGGCCTCGGCCCAAAAAAAAAGCAGATTAGCCAAGACACAAGACATTTTGCACAATATTAAACTCATTGAAGACACACACAAATTATCCAGGGACCCTACTTTGCTTAAGGAACTTAAATCATTACGTTTCCAACTATACCAACTTTTAAACTTTAAATTCGACTTTTATCTTAATAGGACGAGAACCCAATTCTACTGGCAGGGTAATAAAGCTGGCAAATTATTGGCGAATCGCTTTAAAACAAGAATAGCAAAAACTAAAATTCCATTTCTTTACAATAAACAGGGGAAAAAGGTGCTAAATCCACAAATGATCACAAACGTACTAGCAGATTATTATGGGGACTTGTACAATCTCCATCTAGACCCGAATACCCCCCAACCGACACCACTCTCCATTTCTTCTTTTCTGAAAGCTATTCATCTCCCCTCCCTTACCAATGACAATTTACTTCTTTTGAATCAGCCTATAACAAGAGAGGAGATTACATCGGCGATCTCCTCTTTGAAACCAAATAAATCCCCGGGCCCAGACGGATTTACAGGGGAATACTATAAAAAATATTCCCACACCTTATCTTCTCAACTTCACATAGTCTTTAACGAAATTTTTAATACAGGTATCATTCCCCCCGAGATGTTACATGCAATTATCATCACACTCCCTAAACCAGGTAAACCCCCTAACAGGCCCGAAAATTTTAGACCGATATCTCTGCTGAACGTTGATTTAAAATTGTATACTAAAATCCTGGCTAACAGGATCAACGATATTCTTCCGTCTCTAATTAATAATGACCAGGTTGGCTTCGTTAAAGACCGACAAACAGTAGATGGGACACGACGATTTATTAACCTGACTTACTGGGCTGAAACTCGTCGGATGCCTTCTCTGCTTCTCTCCTTGGATGCGGAGAAGGCGTTTGACAGGGTGCACTGGGGTTTTCTGTCATCGGTCCTCACAAAATTTGGCTTCACAGACAACATTTTTTCAGCTATACAAGCCCTATATTCCAACCCTTCTGCTGTAGTTTATTCTTCAGGATTTTTATCGCGTAGATTTAATATCTCAAATGGCACTCGTCAAGGGTGTCCCCTGTCGCCCCTCATATTTGCTCTCGTGATGGAGCCCTTAGCTGAGACAATACGAACTGACCCCTCTATGTCAGGTTTACAGATAGGCGGGAAAGACCATCGCATAGGCTTATTCGCTGATGATATCATTATAGCATGTAGGGATCCCTTGTCATCCCTCCCATCCATACTTGACGTTTTACAGAAATTTGGAGATGTCTCTTATTATAAAATCAACGAAACTAAATCACAAATCCTTAATATGGGTCTTTCTCCTCAAACAGTTAAAATCCTTAAATCAAGATTTCCATTCACCTGGACATCCACCTATCTCCCTTATTTGGGTATGCATTTGACGTTCCCTAGCGCACATCTTTTTGACGCAAACTATGCGGTGTTGTTGAAAGACATGAAACACACAATTTCTAATCTACCTTCTTTGGGCGTTTCTTGGTTAGGCAGAGTAGCAGCTATTAAGATGTTGATCCTTCCCAAGATCTTATATCTGTTCCGTACTGTTCCAATTTTTCTCCCGATAGCTTACATCCAAAAACTACAAAGCATCATCATGCAATATATATGGCTCAGAAAAAAACCTAGGGTTGGGGCAAAAATATTATACCTACCTCCGAGGAACGGAGGTATTAGTTGCCCTTCTATTCTCCAGTACTACAGGGCCACCTTGTTAGCTCAACTTAAATATATCTGGAACCGAGACGTCTCAAGGCTATGGGTGGAGATGGAGTTGACGGAATTGGGCTCCTGTGAACTCAGTGATGTTCTTAGCGCTGCCTATCTGTTCCGACCCGTTTTATCCTATTCTCATCCTACTTTGAGAGCAATTTCACAATTATGGTACCAGTTTGTGATCCCCAACAATTTATTTCAAGTTAACCCGCTATCTTTGCCTATAACAATCTTAGAGGCAGTGATCCCTGATCTGGCCTTATCAGGTTGGATCAACCTGGGCGTACAGCATATATCAGACATTTGGGAAGGTGGAACTATGGTCCCGTTTGCAATCTTGCATGACAAGTTCCATATTTGTAACAAAGACTTTTACAAATACCTACAGATACGCCACGCTTTTCAATCAATCACAATACACTCTACTTACACTGACTCTGATTTGTTTAATTGGCTGACACAACAAGGTAGACATCACAAAGGCATCTCGAAGTGCTATTCGTTACTTAAGCTTTACTTAGATCTTCCTGACCCCTACAAACTCAAATGGGAAACTGATCTCCATACTCACTTCACTGCACACCAGTGGCAATCGGCGCACTCGGTCATAACCTCAGTATCTAAATGTATTAGTCACCTGGAAACTTCCAAAAAACTATTATATCGTTGGTATCTTACGCCGTCGAGATTAGCGCTATTTAATCAAACTCCAAACACCTGCTGGAGGTGCTCAGACATAGGTTCGTTTCTACACATCTGGTGGCAGTGCCCCAGAATACTGGCCTTCTGGAGGAGACTTGGTAAATTTTTGTCTACCCTTTGTAGGTTTCCTGTAATATTGGATGCCCCCCTTGCACTACTCAATGTTAATGTGGACCAATATTCCTATTTTCATAAAACTATCATTTTGCATGCACTGATTTCAGCGAGGCATAACATAACTAAACGTTGGAAGTCTAACCTGATACCTTCTCTTAAAACAGTTATTCACGATATAAATTCCAATTGTTGGCATGAATTTAAAATATCGACTGCCCAAAATACGACCACCGCATTCTCCTCCAGGTGGGATATTTGGTTGCATAGTGCACATAATACCGTTCAGCTCCTTTGACTCACGTACTTCATTAACATTGCTTGATTATACGTGAATGCAAGGTACAAGAGTGCAGATTTGCTTTCTGTTTTTTTGTTTCCTTTTTTTTTTTTTTTTTTTCTGTTATATGTTGTTTTCAATCGTTTATAACAAACCTGCTTATTTCGAATGTACGATCTGTATACTGCGTTATCTCTGTACATTTATACAAACATGTTTATATTTTTCCAACAAAAAAGAAAAAACTTTCAATAAAATATATGTTATAAAAAAAAAATTTGCATGTATTAAATGTAAAATGTTTTTACATTAATGAAGGTAAGATCGCAGCCGTCGGGTTTATTCAATAAATCATGAGTGTTAAGTCTCGAGGGCGCTTGTTCCCCTGTTTACGTTAATCTGCTCTCGGAGGTGTTATCTGTATTATACACACAGTCCCTTGCATGGTATCCATATCATATCTAAAATAACATGTGTCATACAAGGAGCAGTATGTGTCAAGGGACCCCATAGGTTGTCCACAAGACCCCCTAAAGGCGTGGTGGACCGCTGGCCATTATCGATCCGTCCTCACTCGATCTGTCGCTCAAGCAGTACGGCCACTAGCTGTATATGCCCGGCAGGGTGGTTTGTAGCATGTGGCCTCACTTATCCAGCCTGCAGCTTTGGCGGCCGCTGGCCTTAAAGTGCCAGGACCACCTTGTCATCCTAGTCCGGCCTTTTATGCAGAGCTAGTTTCACGATCTCCATGCAAATACCCATCTTGTTTCTCGATTCACCTGGGTGGAACATTAATCTGAGTCACTGATTAAATCCTCAGGTTTATTCAGAAAATAACGCAAGTATAGGTGCGCATGTACATGTGTGGGAAAAGAATAAAAAATAATAATAGTGCAATAATGTTAAAGGAAAAAAATTATAATATGTATGTGTAGTGGGTGCACTCACAAAAGTACAGGTAATCAAGGCTCTTCAGAATAAAAATATTTTCTTTATTTCTTCTTATTTAAAATGGTTGATTGTATCAGGCACTTCAACTCAAAGTCCGGGATTTAAAAGCAAAAATCCAAAGGTAGTCCTCGTGGGTAGTCCTCAACGCGTTTCGCCTCGCGGCTTCCTCAGGAGAACAAAAGTCGTTTCAGCTTTTTATCAGCAATGAAAGTTTTCATAAAACTTTCATTGCTGATAAAAAGCTGAAACGACTTTTGTATTTTTTATTATTTTCCCACACATGTACATGCGCGCCTATACTTGCGTTGTTTTCTGTTGAACACTAAGAGGAGTGTTGTTCTGGGCCGCTGCAGTACTGCGAGGAAGTACCTTTTTATTATTTCATTTCTCACGTTCACTATCTGGTGTTTATTTCTTTTACCTTCTGGTGTTATCCAGAAAATATACTGAAAACCTGATTGTTGGAGGTCCTTGTAGAATAGAGTTGGGGGCTCTGGACCTGTACACAGAGCACGGAGGGTACTTTTATTTCATGTATTTACTACTCACCTCATATATGTAATCAAATAACTCCAGGATCGTCAGGATGCTGGCTCCTATGAAGAGCCCCATCTGTCCCCCTATATCCCCTATGGGGAAAGAAAACACAGAAAGAGTCAAGAAATAAAAATAGGGAGGATATGCCCAGAGGGTAAGCAGCAGACTTCAGATATGCCCGGCTTTCTCTTCCAAGTCGAAGGGTAAATCTGCGTCGCGTAATGCATTCTGTGCTACAGGGAGTTATGGCACATCATTATCATACTGCACAATTCTGCGATTTCTCCGTCTCTGTAAATCAGCGCGGCGCTTAACATTTCCAGGTAGGATGAGATAGAGTGGAGATGTGATAGAAACCTCCGTGCTGTCCTACATTAAGGGATTCAACGGTACAGAAGGGAGACATATTTCAGACAAAAGATAATGGCGAGGAGAAAAGGTTACCCTGAGAAATGGAAAATGTTATATCAAGGAAAGGACGGAATACGGCGTCTCAGACAAGCAGGCAGGACGGAATGCTTCGGGGGGGGATTTAAAAGAAATACTGCAATAATAAGGAAGAAATAATGGGCACATGGTACAGACCACCAGCCGAGATGGCAAAGCTCATAAGTCATATAGTATTATATTATGTATTCTATTCTAGTTTGCTGAATAAATGCAAAAAATGCATTTTGACAGACTCACCTAGCAACCCGGCAACCTCATAAGCCTTTCTCTGTTCTATTGTTTCATAATTCAGGGCTTCGAAGAACACGTCAAGGACCAGAATATTCTCCCTGCGAATACACGAAACGTAGGCTGGGTGATGATCAAACTCGGTGAGCGCAGTCCTTTACTTTGGGAGTATACCTGAGGAATCTTACCGTTTGCCTCAAATCTCAAGGTTTTGGGGTGAATAGGCAGGTTCCTGGGGTTCCACTACAATCTAAGACTCTCATGGTGAATGGGCAGGTTCTCAGGGTTTTTACCCCAGTCTCAGGGGCTCTGGGCAGATTCTCTGGGTCACACAGTCTGGATCTGACTCTTTCATATTCTACTCTGATTTAACGATATCTGAGCATCTAACTGCTGCTTTTCTGGTCTACCAAAGCTTAATCCCTGCTTTAATGCAGATGACTTCATTCAGAACACATTTACTTTCTGAAAAGTAATTTTTCCATGGGAACCGCTATTAAAACCACTTAGTTGCACCACCGAGGAGTTCTTACAATAGAACCTTTGTGACGTACTATTAAATTGTTAATATTTGAAGGATTCCATGGCCAACAAAGTTCTCATGTGTGCTGCGAAGGCATCATTCTCGGTTAATTATACTCTGTAATGTGTGGTGAAGCTACATTATTAAGTGTTGGAGGAGTTAAAGAGAGTCCCTCTGACTAGCAGTAGACATCATTCATGGTTGAATTCATTTGGACTTCATTGGAAACCCAACTTTCCTCCTGAAGAGTAATAATGTAATGGCAGGATATTTCTTCATAGACATTCTAATGCCGGCACATTCTCAACTTCTATTCCTCCTTCTTTTACACAAGAAACCTGAACCCTGTTATCTCTTAAAAGGAAAGCCCATGGACAGTTTAAGAGTTGGATCATTAGAAAACCCCCCTTCTTCTCTAGTTATCAACGTAGGGAACTTTTTTCCCTGCTATTTGACAACGTTAAATCCTTTCGTCAGTTGAAAGCACCAGAAATTTGTGATATAACTAGACTGTAGTAGGATCAAAATCAATATCTAAACTATTTAGTTGTTCTGAATCCTTCTGTATTGTGTCTGAATGTAAAAATATAAATAAATCGATAACACTGACTTGTCTTTAAAGCCAGAACGTACATGATATATTTCTCAGACTTGTTGAATTTCTTCTCCAAATATTTGGTTGATGTCTTGCTCGGAATTTTCACCATGGAGAGTTCTTTATTGAATCTGGTGAGATTACATGGCATCGCGCATACACAATATCCCCCATCCTTCTCCGTCAGTAAACCTTTAAGAGACAGAAAGAGACTATAGAGAAGACGAGACTCTGCTCATTGGCAAATTTTTATATTCGGAGAGAGTCTTGCTACGTGAATGGGATGCTGAGGTTGTTACTATGGCAGAAGATGCTGCTGGGTACGGTTTGAATACCAAAAGGTACCCCTATGGCCACAAAGAGTTGATTTGATTGCTCTTCAAGCTGTATGGATATCACGATCTATATTATAAATGCCAGCTACAGAAAGAACAAATGTTCGGCTGTATCATAAAGACAATGCATAGTGGAGGCAGATCATGTGCAACTACAGAGTCCTGCCCGGGTTTAATAAAGTGAAAAAACTCAGCAGAAGCAACACCACAACCTTGATATTTGGGATGTATTGAAGGAATTGTATAAACATTAAAAAACCCAAAAACATATGTTTTGTAGCACCGAGAGTTCTTCTGAGATCAGTAATGGTGGGCACCATCTGAGTTTGATAGATATGTGGGTTGCGTGGTACCGTGAGATTGTATTTGTTGAGTAGATGTTGTGTTAGGTGTGATGGTGGATTCACGCCTGAATGTTTAGGTGGCGTGTGTTCTCTGTGGCAAGCTAGGTACACAAATGGCACCTTCGAAGGTTGCGTGGTGCATGCGCAACTCACCAAGCGCGGGTTCTGCACACTCTTTGTACTGCTCTGGAGTACAGAATGGAGCATCACCTGGGAAAAGACATACACGTAACAAAGAAACCGTCAAAAGAACATCTAATATAGCGTTCAGAATCAAGAACATCGATAAATGTATTGCCGATGTAGTAAGGGATCGAGTCTAAAATATTAAGAAGTAACATATACCAGGGGAAGCTGCACAACTCGTATGCAAGAAAGTCATCACAAATCCATCGTTTGAATTTTAATTTAATGATCTGGTCTGAGGAACAATCACTTGTTCTGTGGAAAGTGAGGTGACCATTGTGGCTCTAAGGAAGCACGGAGATTTTTTTGGAAAATCATTTCTTCAGCTTAATTGGTTCAACAGATAGTAAGCATTTGCCACCTGCCTGCCTTATAAGTGCCCCATACTCAATGTAGACCCCATCCCATGCTGGACTAACCCTCACTTCTTACCTGGCATATGCACCATTTTGCAGTTGCAGTTTTCCACAATGTATCTGGTTTCACAGTCGATCCTACAGGCCGAGATACTATAAACTGGGAAGAAATCAGAGCCCATGTCGGAGAAACGGCACACGCCCCAGGGAGAAGGAAGGTATGTGAGCTAAGAGAAAAGGAAAGAGAAGATTAGGGTTACGGAAAGAACACGAAAAAAAAGGCAGAACAAATAGCAGCAGAGTATCAGGAAAGAATAATAATGAGGAGATGAGAGGATAGCTCAGGCTGGAGATACTGATGGGATGACCACAAGTCACGCTATGGAGTGGCTATGGGCACGTAAAAAGGAGGCCGACTAAATATGTCTACACTGCATCTGTTTTAGGACTTCCCCCCATTTTTGGCCACTCCATGCCCATTTTTTTGGTAATTCCTTGAACCAGTGTCCAGGTATAGAATCTTTTAAAATAGTGTCCAGCATGAGAAGGTCACCACAACCATGTATCAAGTGCAGGCACACTTGGTTAGTAGTGTGTCATTGGTCTGCTTCACAGCATGATGTCTTCTGCTGGTACACATCAACAGACCAATGGGTTAAAATGTTAATGTCGGGGCTAGGCTGGCCATTTTTCTTACAGTTGAGTCCCTCGTTAGGCACCATTTTACTTTCCCACAATTAAAAGGGGCAGATTTCCCCTACCTAGTCTCTCACTTTGAACATATAGTTCTGCTCAGAGGGTTACGTTCTTATAGATCCAGGTAAATGAGCAAGATAATCATTAGAGCAAATGTGATGGACACGCAATCTACCCACGGAATCAGCACTGATCTATAAATACGCTACATACAGCCCGAGAGCAGCAGGACACCTTTATTACACATCTTGTCCTTTCAGAAGAGTTACTTTTACCCCCAAATTACTCTTATTAGTGGCAGGAGATGTATCTTGATCTTTAGAATCTTGGCGCCGCATGAAATTCTACGACCTGCGGATAAGAGTGTTATGTTGTATGGTTTTATGGCAACAGGCATGGATGTGTTTATGTGGATGACACAATATCAAAGCTGGAAATAGTGTGGTGTCTCATATTGAACACGCCATCTTGGACCCACAACCACACAGACTTTCAAATATATATACAAGTATTTTCTATTTTAAAAATAAGTTGTATTTTTTATAACATTCGGCCCCATCAAGTCTGTAAAGACTCAAACCTTAATCAGTCGTTGGTCTCGTCTTTAGGAGCCATATGTCCTATCCAATGCATGCTTAGATTCCCTCACTGTATTACCCTCTACCACTTCTGCTGGGAGGCTGTGTCAGTCATCGCCCACCCTCTCAGTAAAGTAAAAAAAGTAAAGTAGGCTATAATGAAAGGAATCAGGTAATAGAAGAGGGCAGAAAAATAGTATAAATGACCTGGACTTCTAGTTGGATTTTAAAGGACACCACAAGGTTCAGAGGTAATAGATAATCAGATCGAACAAGCTTAATTAAGAGATTGATGACTCAACACAAGTGATAGGATTATGGGCAGATTAAAGACAGTGGCTGAAACTATACCTTGATATATACACATATATATATATATATATATATATATGTGTGTGTGCATGTGTATATATATATATATATATATATATATATATACATATATATTATATAATAAATAATATATATAATATTAATATTTCTACAGAGTTTATATATCACAGAAAAAGCCAAAATGCATTAAATTATTATTTTTTTTTTGCCGCTACCGATACAGCTGCTAAAGCATCTATTTTAGCACCAGTTTAAACAAGACTAAAGTATTTTAATTTCATGTATGCTAATTTATGCGCACATTTACTGTGACTTAAACACACATTATTGTCCGCTTTATTGCAGTGGAGCTCACCCATTCTCAGCTCCATAGGAGAATCGGACAATAAAATGACCAAGGGCCAAAGTATCACATGAGACTCACAGAGACAGGAACACAATTACGAGATCGTTCAGTGTGATTATTTTTAAGGTTTTATTTCTCTAATTGATCATCCATGAAAAAAAATAAGCATGTTTTCAAGATGTAAGAGGTGAAGAATAAGGCAAATATAAAAAAGATGTACTAGATAACTAGAACAATCTTATTGCATAAGTGACTGGGGGTTAGAAATGGTTGGCATTTACAAAAATCAAGTTTTAACTGTAACTGTAGTGTGTTATCATTTTGTCTCTCACCCTTGCAAATGGTATGGTCCATCTGCTCTAAAATAAGGATGATGTAGTTGTGGTTACTTCTGGTGACATCATAACCCAGTGCATTCGCTCAGGAAAAGAAGAGTATAATAAATCTATTGTGATGGACACATACACTTCTTAATTGCTCACTAGACCACCAGTGTATTTTTTTTTCAAGAATATGGGACCCCCAGAGCATTGTTGGGCATCTGGCATAGTTTGACGGAGCTAAAACTCTAAATTCAGCTTCTATCACAATATACAGTTCTGTGTCAGCTGCCTCACAAAGAATCTGTTATCAATGCATTATATGAGCATGTTTACCTTGTAACTTGATTGTAGCAAAGCCGCCAATTTAAATGCCAATTTGCATATGATTATATGCTTTTATCTGTTGTATTGTTGGGATAAAGTTACTTCTGTGGTTGAGTTTGTAATTCTATCTCCACAAACCCTTCATTCACAGTTCAGCTCTGTTTATTGTCATTCCGCTGATGACAATAATCAGATGTGCGTTCCGTAACTGCGTGATTCTATCGATTACAAGGAGTAAGAAACTCACCCGTAGATTTATCTGTGCCAGACAATACCTAAAAGCGATGTTTTCACGAGAGAATAGAGTAGCTCTTACAGGGAGAAATGGCTATAGCATGTACGTCGGATCAATAAACCTTTTGAAGAGAAACATCTCAGCACTTATAAGCTCTCTAACTTCAGACTGCATAATGTTAACCTACATTGAAGGTATGGGGAACAAAAATGTTATTGTCCATTAAGGAAAGCTAGAAGTTTAGAAAACACTATGGAGTGTTCACCCTGAGAGGTTTTACAAAGGGCAGATGCTTTTATAGACGCAGTTGAATACAAGTGTCACAATAACAAGCGGTTCATAGGCTACATCAGGTCCGGAGCACCGAGACTTAATGTTCCCTGCTTCTTTCCTTGAGTCTCGGTGACCGTCAGGCAACATACTAAGGTTCGAGTTTTCATTTGAGGCTCAGAAATAGCTTGAATTAACTCAAAACCACTGGTCCAGATCAAACAGCAGTTGAGTTCAACTCAACTGTCCTTAGGTTGCACTCAGTAGATGTCGAGCTAATGACCAAGTTGCTTAGTTGACTTGGTCGTTGAATTGGTTCAAGGAGTCTAGTCTTGATGAGAAGAGCTAATTTGGTCAGGCTGAAGTCCTTCACTTTCACTCAAGTTGAATTTCTGTGAAATTTTCATAGCAAATTGTTTTGAACTATGGTCGAGTTAAAGTCACTAATAAATAGACAAGATTTAGTCGATTCTTTTATTAAACTCAACTATCAACTCGACCTAACTCAACGTTTTGTGAATAGACCCATGGGTCAATTGTGGTGTAGTGGCACATGCACCTTTGGCTTAACCTAGGGTAGTGCCATCAGATGCCCCTCTGCACCCCTGTTCTTACTGCTGAGGGCTTTGCCTTTAAAGGATGTGTGGCACCAGGTGGAAATGAGCTATAGAGGCTGTGCCGATTTGGCACAGACCACCATTGTGTCAATGGGCTATTGGGGAGATCAGTGACCTCCCTTTAACCGGCTCATTGAACAGTGGCACTAGAGGGACTGATCGTTCAAGTATCACTTTCCCCCTAATACTTGAATAAGGCATATACTATATATATATATATATTCTCGTTACGTTTCCGGTTTATAGTAGACCTTTCT
This sequence comes from Spea hammondii, assembly GCA_029215755.1. Taxonomy (NCBI): domain Eukaryota; kingdom Metazoa; phylum Chordata; class Amphibia; order Anura; family Pelobatidae; genus Spea; species Spea hammondii. The sequence goes on from JARDYJ010000013.1 coordinate 23,895,249, forward strand.
TTATGGAGAAGACCATATCCTGGACCATATGATAGACACTCATTTAAGAATCCCCTTTCTCTTTTATTTTTCACTTTCCCAATTTTTTGAACTTCTCAATAAGCCGCTATAAACCTGCGAGACCTGGCATATAACAACATGGTTACTTTTTTTATGCTGGAAATGCGATTCTTTCTACGTGTTCACCCCACTGACCAAATAAATGTTAACCATTTGGAATGTTGACAACAGATTGCTCTTCAAAGGACCAGCGATGCTTTGGGAAGTTATTAAAAATCATTGAATGGATTTGGATAGTGTCTGATGAGCCGTGATCAGAGATATGTTTGTTCTCCAGAAAAATCTATACAGTCTGCTGTGTCCAAATATCTTCACCGATAAAATAAAGCTTACAGGAGTCTAAGAGGAACGTGACAAATTAGTGGTTTGCAATCTTTAGTGTCTGGAAAGACGGTATTCTAGGGATGCTTCAGAGATGAAGGCTTAGTGACGGACAGCATGTGAAATATGAAAGAAATCAGATTAAAGGAATTTATATTAAAAGGCGAGCCCACGGCTGCAAACATTGGACTATTATGTGATGCGGCTTCCATCTATTTTGCAGAGAGAACAGTCTAAAAGGAGAAAGGACTGCTTGTTTCATGGAAGTCACAGAGTAGATCTGAAATGATGTCCCGATTAAGGGTTAATACATTGATCATACTTTTCTGGTCATATTTAAAGTTACCCATGAATGTTACATTCATTTGTACTGAAATTTGTTTTTTTCTCTCTTGTGGCCAAAAAAATCTTCATAGTGTAAATAATAATAAAAAATTACCTAGAGTATTTGGCACCCGGGGCGGATCCTGTAAGTGGCACCCCCCCACACCAAATGTAAATACATCTACAAAATTATGTTAAGAATATTTATTGCACCAATTTGTAAACTGTAAACAACAAGAAATATGAAAAAATAAATTAATAACTTATAAGTAAAATAAATACGTTTAAATAACATTTACTGAACATATAATAGTGCTTTCTTTAATAACCCTCCAAAAAAAACAGCGTCCACATTGCCCACATAGAACCTGACCAGCACCCAAATTACACACACATAGGACGTGCCATCTTTGCCCCCAAACAGCCCAGCATGAGTCAGCATTGTTCCCAAACAGCAGAGTGTACGCCATCTTTGTCCCATAAACACGCTACCTGTGCCATCTTTGTCCCATAAACACCCTGCCTGTGCCATTTTTGTCCCATAAACACCCTGCTTATACCATCTTTGCCTTTTTGACAAATATACACCTATGATTAACACAAACACTTTTACAGTCACTCACTAATTCACTTTCATTCACACAATCATTTTTTCTTTCACACAAATTATTTACACATATTCATTGATGCATTCTCACAAATTCATTAATTCTCTCACTCATTCAAACAATTCATCCACACATTAATCCATTCATTTTCGCTCTCTCATTCTGACTCTTTATTTCAATATTCTTGCTACCCTCCTTTCTCCCTATCTACCCATTCTCACCCCCTTCTCCCTATCTACCCCCTATCCCCCGTATCACTCCCTTCTCCCTATCTACCCCCTCCTAACTATCTACCCTCTCCCTCTTTGAAGTTCACTTACCTTTCAGGAGTCCTGCGGTGGGGGTGCAAGGCCTATGTCTCCCAGCTCCGCCACTGTATGGAACAGTATAGAGTGATGGGAGTTATGATGTACTTTAGAGCATAATTATATAATGAAAAAGACATTGAAAGTGGTACAGCATAACACCCATCACTCTCACACATTTACCAATCCACACTTACCAATCCACAGATTCCACACATACCAATCCACAGATTCCAGACATACCAATTCACATATTCCACACATACCAATCCACAGATTCCACGCATACCAATCCACAGATTCCACGCATACCAATCCACAGATTCCACACATACCAATCCACAGATTCCACACATACCAATCCACACATACCAATCCACACTTACCAATCCACACTTACCAATCAACATTTACCAATCCACAGATTCCACACATACCAATCCACACATACCAATCCACAGATTCCACACATACCAATCCACAGATTCCACACATACCAATCCACAGATTCCACACATACCAATCCACTCTCACTGTCACTCTCACTGAATGATTTCCTACCTTTCCTCTTTTCTTCTTACAGCATTAAGCTCCTTTTCTTCATCTTCGCTCCTCTTCTTCTGTCTTCTTCGCTCCTCTTCTGTCTTCTTCCGGTTCAGAGGGCACGGATGGCGGTGGGCGCGGCTTCAGTGTTGTGCGCCGGGATCTGACAACAAACCCCGGCGCACAGCAGCAGTTGCCGCGTGGCTTGCGAGGGAGCGGTATCGGAGGTCTTTAACAGACCTCCGGCTCCCTTGAGTGATTTTAAGCCGGGTTCAAGGGAGATCCCGCTCCCTTGCGAGCCTGCTCCTCCAGCGGCGGACATTACTGTCCGTCTCTGGAGGGGTGCCGGCAAGTTGGCACCCCCCTGATGAGCGGCACCCGGTGCGGACCGCCCCCCCCCGCCCCTCGCTAGGTACGCTACTGTTATTAAGTATCACCTGTGAGGATCCCCCCCCCCAAAAAAAAAGACAGGCTGAGATGAAATGGAAGGAAGTTTTACTTTACTGAGAGGGTGGTAGTGAAGTGGAACAGCCTCCCAGCAGAAGTGGTAGAGGGTAATACCGTGAGGGGAATTAAACATGCATTGGATAGGCATACGGCTGCTGAATCTAAGACGAGACCAATGACTGATTAAGGTTTGAGTCTTTACAGCAGGAGAAACGTGCAGACTAAACGGGCCGCATGGGGCCGATCTGCCGGCACATTCTATGCTTGTAATATAAATACATTTACTGTTCTGTGCATAATGTACTGGATACTTTTCCAATATACCTGAAGGAATCTTTTAGAATTGAAATTCTTTTCCTATTAAATGTACTTTTAAAAGACGAGCGTCCGAATAAAAAATGCAAAAAGGCCTAAAAAGTCACATTCTGGACTGTCCCTGCCGCCTATTTATTGCGGCGTCAAACATTCCTTTCCTCGGACCCAAGGCTCATTATAAATCATCGTCATTCAACATAATTATTCTATTTATAAAATAATATAAAATTTTGTTTAAAAAGAAAAAAAACATTCATATAAAAATATGATATAAGATATGGTGGGAACGACCGGATAAAACACTCAAGATGGACAAATAATTAGCAAGGAATAAATCATCTTCCGTCCGTGTGATTTGCATTGCTAATCAACGGCGAGTCCTGTCCTGCTGCCAAAACCGAAATGCTCTCAAGATGATATCAAACCAGCGCCTCGTCCTGCTCTACGTCCTTGAAGGCTGTCATCGTGACCCCTGTTAGGCCGCGTGAAAGATATATGGCCGACACATTCAGATATAAACATCAATCACATAATATTACTGGTTGCCGAGTCTAACATTCCATCCGTTTTTTGTGCTTTTTAGCGGGAAATAACTCGCTGTTTTATGACTCGGCCTCAAAAAATATATATTTTATGGAGGCCACGGTAATTATCATGTGACGTGATGTCTCCCAGAAGAAGAAAAATGTGTTTCATTGTATCACAAAAATAATTTAAGAGAAATAATGCGTGGAATATATGTATAGCTAGGAGGAAAGAGGAGAGAGACGGGATACTTAAATACTTAAAGGGCTTTTAGAACGTACAGGAGGAGAAACGTTACAACACAAGAAGCTCAGAGATTGAAGGAAGCCTTATTTTACCGTGAGGGTGGTAGATAAGAAGGACAGCCTCCCTGCAGATGTGGTGGAGGCTAATACAGTGAGGGTATATATATATATATATATATAATATATAATGCATGGAAAAGGCATATGTGTTTTTTTTTATAATGTTCTTCCAGTTCCTCGATTCTTTAATGGTAGCAACTTAACCCCTTAACCATCTCATTATTTCATGTCGCCTTCCACAATGACAGCCCCTTGTGTGTGTGTGTGTCAGCTCTTCAGTCTGCCTGAAGACTCAAAGAAATATATCCGACGGAGGCTAATTATTGCTTGTGATACAAAATCCCCCGACGTATGGATAGGCTTTGTTGTTTCAAAAGCAACAGCCTGTGTACCGGCGAGAGTGAACTCGAAAGAAATCAGACCCTCGTGGTTTAATAGCTAGGTAAATACGTTGATTAAATTAGGACGCCAAGTGGTGAGGCTGAAACTACGAGCAGGTAAGAAGAAGACGCAACAAGCGTTCGGGTTAATTTATGTGCAAAGCCAAGGGAAGTAAATCCCTGAAGATTCTCCAGCCCATAAATTATGGAGATAGGAAGCCATACATATATATAGTTTTCTCCTTCTTGCCCAATAAGGACGGAGAACCTTTAAGAGGAGCCGAGGCTGTCAGCTGTTGGCATAACTAACTTCATTATAACTTCAACGACGTCTTGCTCTTGCTATTTGTCTGTATTTTGGAGATATCTGGTTTATAAGTAATTCCCTGTTCTACCTCGAGGAGCTCCGATACATGGCTGAATGAGGCAGGACCAACTTCCTGTCCGGAAGTCCCTCCCCTCCCCTTACAAAAGGCTGCCTTAACCAATCAGAAGCCATCAGCGACCTGACAGCGATATAGTAACTTAAACATGATTCCCGTAGTATTTATAAATGTTTTAAGATGAGTGTAAATACCTTTTGTACTTGGAGAAATAATAAGCCCGTCGAACACGGAGGAGAGCGATTTTGTAACGATGGTCGCTTTCCAGCTGGACAAATGCTGAGAGCGAATATCTCAACGTTCTGTCCTCAGTCCGTTTCTAAATTGCGTATAAATGTCCTTGAAGTTATAATTAAGAGAATGGTTTACATTTTTGCTGATGATCTAAAACTACGGAATGTAATAAAGTGAAACGCACTGATTGCTCTCTGCGGAGGGATTTGGCCCAACTGGACGGAGGAAAAGACGACCCGTCAGCTTATTGAGTTTAGTGGATTGTCTTGGAGTATCTCAGGCTGTCTGACGCGTGTCGAGGTGGCAAGGAGGCTGAAGCATTAAGTTTCTTAAGCAAAAGCACCAGGTGGGGGGAGCATAGATACGTAGAGGGTATTATAGACGTAGTTTATCATAGAGAAGCCACTACAGCAGGTGGAGATGGCTGTCACGGAGCTGGCTTGTCCGACCGACTACCTCCGCTGTCTTGTGCTCCCTTAGCCTGGGACAACACACTTTCCCCGGTTCCCCAGTCACTAGCCGAGACTCAGTGTAGGGTAAAACCAAACGAAGACTCATTTATTTTGGACACACAGAGCTGGATATATCCAGCAAACACACATTAACATAAAACAAGATATTGGGACACAAACCGCCCCCTTAATCTGCCTCTCAGAGACAACAGGGGCAGTAACGGGATTAACAATACAATAGGGGGGAGACTGATTTATACAACATTAAACATCAAAGAATGGTGGTCACTCCCTGGTGGCAGATCCTGGCTGTCTGCTGGAGATAATCCCCTCAGCCAGTGATGAGATGATACTGCTGGGGGTAGCCACAGAAGTCTCTACAAACCCAGGGCCCATAGTCAATAGGGAGGAGGCTGGCAGTCAGGCCTCTCCAGTGGCCCCAGTGATGGAGGCTTCCGTCACAATGGCTCTGTCTGAAAGGGTATAATGTGTGTGTTTATGGTTTATTGTGTACATAGGCTGCTGGTGATCAGGTCCCTGGGAATTGGTGCAGTTGAATGGACAGGGAGCATGTATGAGTGTGGGTGAGCGCTGTATGACTGGAGAATGTATATGTGTGGGGGGAGGTCCCGGGGGATATAGGGTGCCATCTTTGCAGCTTTCAGGGCTAGCGCTGATAGGGACGGTGGCAGGGCAATCCGTGAGAATTTATTTTTGCTGAGGAATTTTTACAGGGCCGTCTGTTTTTGTAAACTTATAATTAGCTGTTATAGCTGGATAGTGTTGACCGGTACACGTGGCTTGTTTACTGTGACTTGTCGCTATTATTTCTTATAGGTGGCTGAGCTTAATGCTGTGCTACTTTGCAACAAGATCGGGAAGACAGAAGAAGAACCATCACCATCCACTCCACTGGTCCGCGAGAAGAGGTCACTGGCCGAGAAACTGGCCACCTTCTCAAACTGGGCCATGATTGCAGCACTTGGACTGGTTGTGGTCGCATGCGTCGCCTGGTGTTTCTTCGTGAGAGCTTTAAAGAAACAGGCGGATAAAATCCCATTTGGTAAGATCCTGAAAGCTTACAGCAAGCAACGACGAGGAGGAAGAGGAGGAGGAAGAGGATCTAAGAATGTCCACCCACGATGGGACTTGACCCTTGTTGTGTAAAGAACCAGATCCTGAAAGTTTTCAGCAAGCAAGGCCAGGAGGAGGAGGAGGAGGAAGACGATGAGGACTAAGAATGGCCACGTAGGGAGGGACCTGATCGAGCCTTAAAATCACCCAAAATGTATATATTTCCTTTTTGTGTAAATAACCAGGTCCTGGAAGCTTATGGTAAGCAAGGCGAGGAGGAGGAAGATGATGAAGGGTAAGAACGGCCACGCAAGGAGGGACTTGCTTTAACTATTAAGCCTTACAATCACCCAAACCGTGTCTTGTTTTCTTCCCAGTTCTGAATATAATCCTCTGTATCCATACCTTTGAAGTCTCATTATCTTATTTTCTTGCGTGGCCGCTAAATGACTGTTTAAGAAATCACGGTATCAGTAAAAAATAAAAATCACCGTTCTCTTTATCAGATGATTATAAGAGGTTAATATGTAATAATGGTGAAATCAGCATCATGCTGATTAGATTACTTATCCCCTCCGCTACCAGAATACAGAAACTTACAATACTTTGGGCACTATGCATTATACTATCTCAACATATGGATGCATTTCACAAAAGTAATACATAAATTGGGCATAAAAGGCCTTTTATATTCAAGGTACAAGATGTATTGCTTTACAAAAATTTATTGCTTTACAAAAAGATACATTAACTTAGAAGCATATAAACCGCCGCCAGGTCGACCCCCATTTCGGCCCCCGTCTAGTCTGCCTGTTTCTCCTGCTGTAAAGATTCAGGAGCCGTATGTCTATTCCATGCATGTTTAACTCCCCTCACTGTATTACACTCTACCACTTCTGCTGGGAGTCTGCTCTTTTTCCCTACCACCCTCTCAGTTAAAGTAAACTACTCTGTATAATTATTACTAATACTGCAAAACATATGCATTGTTACATCCATCTGTGGCTAGTGAAGTGACATCAGCAGGAGAGGACGGGGTTTACTAATACCCATCATTATGAGTGTAACAGTAATTGGAAGCTCTATTTCTTATGACCTCATCTGCTGGTTCTTCAGACTTTGTATATATTCGGTACCAGCAGGTCTGGTTTATCATCACATTTAAAGCCGACAGCGTACAGAATGACAGATTATTCTTGTTTTACACGGCTATGAAACGGCCGGCTTATATCCCACTTTTCAGCAGATAACGGTGTTTACCCATCAAACAGGTGATACTATCGCCTACGAACGAACATCCAAGAGAACTTAGCATCGTTTTTCAAGCAATACAAAAGTCAAACATATTATCGTCCATCTAGAAGCTGCCAGACGGTAAATGTCACATGCGTCAACCTCCCGGCAAAGCCTCCGAATAGTTTTAAGTATTTCTGACATTGTATCTATCATGTAGAATTTGGGGGAAAAAGTCAAGTAAAATTGGTGGTTGGCCTTCCCCATTAATATTTAAAGTACCATTACACTTTAAAAATGACTTTTTCTTCCTACGGGAATGCATTACTTTTAAGCTAGTTTGGTAGAAGTCTTAGTTGAGTTGCGTGATGACATCATCGGTGAATCTCATCAGAAATACCTTTGATCTCTGAAAATTCCAAAAGAGAATGAATAAACTAACGTTGATATCCATAGGACAAGCCGAAATTAAAATGTAGTGGCTCTTTGACCACACTGGAGGTTTCAGCCTACGCTATATCACTGACAGATGCAGTAGGTGTTAATATGTGCCTAATGGCTAATGAGCACTCAAACAGAACCTTCATTAATGATACATTAAGCTCTCATGGAAAAAAGCAGTGGTTAACAAGCTCTATCGTTGTCTGAGGCCAGGTGGACCCATCAGTCTGCATACCCAGGTCAACAGAGTCAGCAGCTAATGGAGAACATCACAAGGAATCATGATAAAACAGACTAAAATTACAGAGAAGTGTGTTATTACCCTGGACGGGAGGAGGGTTATTTGGTGAATTATTGGGACATTTGGAGTACCTATGCTACCCTTAGTAAAAAAGCATTAGGAAAAAACCCAACCATACTAAAGGTCACCCATTTCCATTATAATCCCCGGTGGGATTGTTGGATCCAGGACTCCTCTTTCAATTAACCTGGGACTAAAACCTAAATGTGTGGAGCATCGTGGAACATACAATGCGTGGACATAGAATCCTTATGCATTGAGTATACATAGAGAGCAATGAGGACCTTCACCAAAATCCGTCCAGCATGGTGTAAAGATGTTCTTGGTCGGGGACCGATTCGGACATGTGGTGCCGACACATTGGAATATCTTCAAACAAAAATTTGTACGTGGAGATATCCAAGTGAAACTGTAACGTATACACTAAGAACTGTATCTGTGTTGATGACGGTCGGCACCAGGACAGGCATTTCTTAATTCAACCACAGGTATAGGGGTTATGAAGAAAATGCAACTTCCGTATTAAATTATAAAAGTGAAGCAACATGTTCTTAGTTGCTAAGGCAATTGCTCCACATTTACAACATTGCACAAGAATTGTTCTTCATACTCAGTCCCTGGTGTTTTTCGTTCTATGGTTGAACCGTTTGTCCTGTATATTAAGCAATATGTTATCTGGCAATTCAGCCGAACGTGTTGACTTGAAGAACATCAATTTTGCCGACCAATCACAATTAAGCTCTAATAAATAGAACCCTATCACCTTGAGACAGCTAAAGCTAGTCAGGAACATATATCGTACTGAATACAGGAGCAGACAGATGATGACAGACATTAAGCCACGTCCAGATGGCATCTCATAGAGCGCTATGTATGTTATATTCACAGGTCTTGTAGTCTAAGAGCAGCTGTAGGGTCGCTGTTTCCAACTGCAAGACTGCATCATGAAGATAAAGAAGACCGAGGAGCTAATGGGTTCTTAGGGAGTACAGCGAGTACCTCAAGGGCAATATGGCTGAGCCAAGTGGGTAATGACTCTTGTTATACAGAATTACCAGTCCTCCGTTCCAACGTGAATGTGCAGTAATCAGGGTCCTATGATTTGCTCCGTGTTTCGAGCTAAAAATGAGCATTCTGCCATCCGGGACTCCGGGAGAATGTTTCTGCGCCATCTGGGCTTGTGTTTCTATATGAATTGTTTTGTTAACCTCTCAAAGAGAAGCTGTTAAATCAAAGCTGTTCTTTTTTTTCGGTTTTCACCGATCCTAATTGCCGAGGATCATCCGTGCTTTTCGAGGGTCATTGGAAATCCCCAAAAAATGTAAATAAATAAAACAGGTGGCTGGCGGCGATGGGGAAGACACAACGAGACATTTGGGAAGTCTGGGTTCTGTCCAAAAATTCCCAATCATTCTTCTGTTATAACAAACATTGGCTTTCCACTAGAATCTATGAAAAATTTGCTTTGTAAAGTTATTCCAAGCCACGGAAGGCGCCGATTTACAATTCAATTTGGGTAAATGCAAAGTGTGTGGTATATTTCATTGGAACAAAAGCTTGACTTCTTTTCTTTTTTTTAATCCCTCTGCTCTATATATCCTCTATTTATATCGTTGCAGGCATTTTAACGGTATCCCAGAATGCTCCGTGGCATTTTGTGTAGTTGACATATAGATATTTCTGTGCCGGCTCTCTGGTATGATAATTCCTGGAGTATATTATTCTCCAATGAACACAATCTAGCGGCAGGGAGGTGACTTCTACCTGTCATCTTGTCTCTTACCTGAACGGAGCGTTGGTTTCAATGATCACAGATCAGTGAGCATCGCCCTTTGTATAAATCAATTGGTTAACGCGGCAATTAGTCAACTAAAAAACTGATTTCCCGACAGCCAGTGCTCAGTAATTGATGCCGGGGAGCCCCGCTGTGCTTCCTGGTAAACATGCCGCGGTACGTACAGCTATTAAGGCAGACGGTATTTTTCATGTAATATTTGCATTTTATCCATATAATAATGGGGGGTCTATTTATCATTAAATGTCTGCCTTCTTTTAAAATGCTATTGCTAGAGACCTTTCTGTCTGCCACTAAAGGTTAAAGGGTAGTCGCATCAGGGCTCTTGGGCACAAGGTAGGGAAGCTTGCTAAAACTTGGTTATAAGTAACGCTTTTGGCTGCCTACTTTAGTATTTCATTATATGGAATTAGGGTTCCTTATGGAGTTGTTGGCTCCAGGGCTGGGCCATCATAAGAAATCTTGGGGCCCTACTACCGCCGTGCTTTCTCAGGTTCCCCTCAAAGCTCTGAAAGTGCCCACCGGGCCCCATAGAGACCATCTGGGCCCCAAAGCCTACAAGGGCCTAGACATGAGTAGAAAACCGAGTTGAGGGAGGCCTACACTAATAGTGGTTTGTAACCCTCTGATGGCAACCCTACTTCAAGGAACATATCAGGGTTGCCAACCTTGCATTGCCACTCTTCTTATAGGAGAACTTACTGTACGTGTGTGAGAATTTCTTTGGGGGTTATTAATAAACTGCCACACCCTGAGCATCGGGGGCAAATCCACCAAATATGTCCTTCTGTTGTTGGGCAATAACTGGCCTGGCTTCATTACATCTATCTAGTGTTGCTACCTTTTGCGGAGAAGAACACCGGACGCGGAATACTACTACTACTGTAGCTTTTAGTCATTTAATGCAATAACTTTTAGGTCCCTTTTATTCTTCTGCATCATCAAGATCACCTCTGGACCTCATCAGCCACGTTAGATGTTTTAATTGATTTTGCGGTCATCTATCATGTGTTTGACGGACAGGCTGTATAAAAGGAGAGACGGTAATAAAGTGACATCATAACCAGCCGTGATACCCAATATACCGCATGGGTAATTCTATCAGACAGGGTCAGCCAAGTCTTTCTTTTCTGTAACCTTGTTTAATCATCTGCCTTCTCTTTTTAACTCCCTTGGGGGGGAAAAAAGTAATCAATAGGTCAATACCATACCCACCACGGTCAATATCGGATCAATCGAGTCTGAACTTTAACCAGTAAAGTCTCTAACACAAACGTTGGCTTGATATGTTAACCACCAGCTAAGCATTTGACCCAAAAGGGAAATATGGTCAATACTATGAAACAAAAAAGAAGTAAAATAATCCATTTTTGAGACAATTTTGTTTTATTTCTATATCACGGCTGTGAATGTTAAAAATAGGAGAAGTGAGGTCAAAAAGAGGACTATCAAGTGACTCCTTAAGTGCCTAAAAGCAATGGGAGTTAGGTTTAAAAAAATGATGCCAAGGTAGAAGAGTGATCTTATCGCCATAGCAACCACCAGGATCAGCAGGACCACACCATTGGTTGCTATAGCGATAAGGCACTTTTCAACCTTTACTCCCAAATGGTGTTGTTATTTTTTTGCATATACATGGGGGAAAAAAATAATAAAGGAACCAACCCTTTAGATCTGCTAGAGCCTGGAAACTTTTACACATAAATTTCTGGAGAAATGAATGTATGAGTAACATTGTTCCAAGCAGTCGCTCGGGTCAATCCGTTCCTCTATAATCATAGACTTTGACTATTTTAGAACGGTTTAAATCCTATCTTGCAGATCATTAGCAATGTCTCCTTTTTTACGGAAAGGATTGTTTACTTGTAATAATCATGGCAGGGAGGCACAGAACTCAATAAAAGTGAACGTTTTGCCAAGAAAAGACAAATTGCAATGAGCGTCCCTGTCTGAAAGCGCAGACAGCCGCATCCTCCTCTCGCTCAGACTTCGTGCCACACAAAACAAGCACCATGATTAGTTGCTGTCGGCGCTTTGCCTGCACGGCCAAGGCAAGCAATCCATCACCACGTTAGTCTCTAGCTGTACTTTACTTCTATATCAACTGAGGACAGACACCTTGTCCTCAGGTACCCGGGTAATGCCACCTTTAAACTCAGAAATGAAGATGGACCTATCACCATACCTTTCTAAATGAGCTGTCCCTGAGACTCTTAAAATATTAACCCTTTAATAGCTTGTCGTGACGATGGCTCTAACGCCAGTCCTCATGGAAAACTTCTCTTGTCAGTATTAAAAGATGCACTTAATTGAGTCACCTGCATTCAAGCAGGGATATCAACCATAACACACTATTGGCAAACCACAATTTGGGAGTCTTATATATGATCGCAGCGGGGAAGAATAGGAGGGAGTCAGCTCCAGACCTCCCACACCCTGCGACCCTAAAACTTGGGCAAAAACCCTGAGACTCGGGGTTAAACCCAGAGAGTTCACGAGTATGCCTGCCACTCAAAACAACTTTGTGTTAATATATTTAACCCTGGGGTCCCAAATCCTGTTAACGAGCTGAACCCTGTCCCGAAAATCGTGACAGAGGTAGAGCTTGGTGGGACAGCCAGATAGAAGTGGCAAAATCACGTCCTGTGCAAAGTGGGACGGTTGGAATGCATGAAAATGCGTAACCTTGCTTTTATAATACATCTAATTTTGAAGTTTTTTTCTACGGGAAGTAGAAGCAAGAATAAAAGCACCTACTTGATCTTTTCAAGGAGATCATCTGTTTTAAGCCTGGACTCTTGGTTATAAAATAAATATATATATAAAATTCCACGAGATTCGGCAACTTTAAAATGAACCTAATTGCATGAAACTATCAAACAATGATTTTTTTTTTACAAATTATTAGTTATAATTTCACTTTGTACAGAGCTCATTCTTAGAATCATACAGATTCTTTGATATGCAAAGAGTCTCTGCACTGTGAGAGTTTGACGGTTGTGCCGTTAAAGAAAAAAAAAAATCAATAAAAATGTAATTATGCAGATTCAGGATGGAGGTGGAAGCTGGAACATTCACCTTAAAATTGCTCCGTGGCCTGCGCCGTGGTATCCACGGCAATTGCATCAATCAATGGTGAACGGTGTTCATTTGCAATCCATTTACAAATAGCGAAGGAATGACATGCTAATATAGAAATGATGGAGTTCTTTCCTTCTTGGTACTGGATACTCATTAGGCTCTTGGGGTTTAATTTCTCATAGTCTCCACTCAGCCATGAAAAGGTTAAATGTCAGATCCCTCTCTCCATTCCTCGTTTTTTTTTTTTATATTTTATCCTTTATTTTTAAACTATGAGAAAATACTGTACACTCTTTTATAACTCAAAATAAATAAATAAACATTGCATCATACATTATAATTTTAATAATAATTGTAAAATATTTAATAATTCATTCTTTTAAATAATAATTTTAAATAATTGTCTAATAAGAATTTTTTTTTCTAAATGTATCAAAATTGTTATCCTTAAAAAAAAAATGTGGTTAATGTTGAAAGATTTTGGAAAGAGTTGGCTCCAGGTAATAGATTTCTAAAAACATAACTGATTTGTTCCAAGTGTTATGAGACAGGAATATTCCCCAAATTACATTACATTACATTTATTTATAAAGCGGCAGCAGATTCCGCAGCGCTGGAATAGGGAACCATAGCGAACGTGAAGTTTGGCCACATGAGCTAACAAAAAAATGTCCGAAACAGGCAATCAGTGGATGAGATTGAGCTACATCATGGATATCCATGGTTGAGGCACCAAGATGGCAGCATGAAAATATTTTTAAGAAGTTCTTTGACAGTTACCAAAGCAAAATGTTAGATGTATTGTTAATTTCTAAATTCTTTCAATTACATGCAAAGCACATAGGGACAGATTCATAATTTTGGGTCACAATACTAGATTTTGGTGTTTTGCATGGTGACTGATCTGATTTGGCTCCCAAAATGTTCTTTAAAAGAAGCTCCGTAGAAATAAATATAACAATTCTCTTACCCTCTGCTCTTGAGTTGCCACGAAGGTCTGGAAGCCTGGGGCCACGCCAAAACCAAGCTCTTGGATAAAAGGGGGCTCAGACTGACTGTGTATTTGGACTTTTACCCCCGCCTCAAAAGTCGTTTCTTCTGCAGAGAAAGAAATAGAAAAAAGTAACGTAAAATTCAGAATATTATCAGAACTTGATGGATTTTAATGACCTAGGAACACGTTTTTACATGAGGAACCGTTGAAGAACGTGTATAAGATTGGACCACCTGCATGAGGTGACCTTGAACAGTCATATTTCTAGACATACAAAGCTGAAGAATATCCAGATATCAACAAAAGATAACATTATATACCTCTCAGAAACCGCACGGAGAAATTGTGCCGCTGCTGATGCTGGCCTAGACAGACACGAAGAATGTCCAAGGGGCTCTTGATTTGGTTTGTTATCAAAACGTCTAGAATATTAAAAGTATCCATATTTGGCTTTCGTGTTTAATTCCATTGGTATTCTTGTTGCCAAGAGAATAACTGCACAGAAAATAGACAAATACGAAATATATTCTAGTGCAGCGGTCGAGTCTTTATTATGTGTTAGCAAAACAAAAGAGAAAATAAAGTCGAAGGAGTCCAGAAGCATCTCACAGACTTTCGTGAAGGCTTTATTGTAAATCCATACGGAACGAAGTACACGTACAAAATCGAAAAGTGAGATGGCTTGATGCGTTTCGCACCTTAGTGTTTGGTCATTATTACGTGTTAGCCTTACAGGTTAAAATATTTGGCGATAGTACTGCACACTTTAATAGGTCTCTACCAAATTGGAGTTTATCTAAGACAATCAAGAGGTTTTGTTTAACACAAATAAATTACATTAAAATGCAGCAATAGGCTCGCTCACATGATGCATAGCAGAGATATGCCAGTTTATTTACATAAAAATAGCAATAATGCGATTTATGTGATTATTTCTTAGACTTGCCCCCGGGAAGAAGTTCTAATAACATTAAGAAGGAGCTCTGGGTTTTGTATGTAGGAGGGAGATGACCCCTTAGGGGTAAGGAAATATCTGCAGAGAGGGAAATAAGATAAGGATGAGAATGGTTGAAGGAGGCAAAACAAGGGTCTCAAGGAGATCAGGAGACGACCCTGTAAGAGTAGAAAAAGACCTGTATTTGAGGAGATGCAACAAGGATCAGAAGGGGTGAAGGAGGCAAAACAAGGGTCTTAAGGAGGTCAGGAGGACTTGATCTTGAGTCTCTAGAACCCATTTCTAGAACACTTCTGAAAGGATGTCCCTTATTTAATCATGGTGGTTTAGCATAACACTCCATGCCACATGTAGATATTTTGCCATCCAACACTGGCCATGAGTAAAGCTAGAGGTGGCACAAATGCAAGGTTTAGCAAAGCCTAACATCCATCTCCAAACTAGGGTAGAAAGGTTCCATATTTGATCACCCTATTATAATATGGAGTATATGACTCATTGTCCCTAATGTCTAAAGACTATCAGACGGAATCAGTCTCTCTCACAAGTCTTATTAACGACGGAGAGATGCAGCTATCACCTGCAAAGCAAGAGAAAGAGCTGCAGATCAGACAGGATAGGAAGAGACATAACAAGGTTCTCAGTTAACAAGTTTTCAAGACATGAGACAGGCGGATACTCGAAACCTTAATACAACTACAAGGAAAGTGGTTGCACATCAGGGAAACTTAATAGGCTCTTCCGGCAACAAAGAACATTTGTTATGGGAATACTGCAAGTTTATTAAGAGGAAGGTCAAAGGTGGGAGTCTGAGAACCGGTGAAGAACCAAGAGAGTCTGAAAGGGAAACAGTGTGTGGCTTCCTTCAAGAATACAATGTATGGTGACAGAGAGAGGACAAAAACATCTCAACGCTCCGGCATAGACAGGGACTGATTACTGCATCTGATACACAGGATGATTTGATACAGAGGGCCGGGAGCTCCTCTCTCCTACATACTCTGAATATAAAGACATTTACCACCTACATCCTTATAATAAACCTCTCATCACCTATTAATACAAACACTGGGCTGCTGACACAGAGTCACGTACCTCTCTCCCCCTCCTAATACACAGACACCGGGACACGCACCTATCACCCCCTCTTAATACACAGACACCGGGACACGCACCTCTCACCCCCTCTCACACACAGATACCGTGAAGGGACACGCTCCTCTCTCCCCCTCCTAATACACAGACACCGGGACACGCACCTCTCACCCCCTCTTAATACACAGACACCGGGACACGCACCTCTCACCCCCTCCTAATACACAGATACCGTTAAGGGACACGCGTCTCTCACCCCTCCTAATACACAGATACTGGGACACGCGTCTCTCTCTTACCCCCCCCTAATACACAGACACAGGGGCACATACCCCTCAACCCCTCCTAATACACAGACACCGGGACACGCGCCTCTCACCCCTCCTAATACACAGACACCAGGACACGCCCCTCTCACCCCTCCTAATACACAGACACCGGGACATGCACCTCTCACCCTTCCTAATACACAGTCACCGGGACATGCACCCCTCACCCCCTCCTTATACACAGACACCGGGACACCTTGTAGGAAAGCTATTATTTTCAGCTTTCTGGCGTGGGACGCAGACCATTAGTACGACGTGGGTTTTATAAACAGAATTTCTATTCTTCTATGATCTCCATAAACAGACAATTTCAAAGCCATAAGTTCCTTCCTTCTCTTTCTGCAGAAATCCCTTTAAGACTAAAATGAAATGCAGAGATCATTAACGCTAACGACTCTGGCAGTATTCAGTGTGTGTGAATAATAGAGTCATTTGTCAGACTCGGGAACGCGAAACCCATCACAAAGACTTAAAGGGCCGTTACCGCGTTCCACCATAGGTGAGGATTACGTAAGGACACGGGTCCTGCGCTTGTATTTTTCCGTTAGCACAGGGAGATTTGAGGTTTGCCTGTTATTATTTATATAGAAACCAGAACGGTCTTTAGATGTTCATCTCTCCTTGATGACAACAGTGGAGAAGATTTGCCAGGAAAGGGGTGTGGCTATCCAGGATCTTTTTTTAAAAAAGTGGGTGGGGAGTGGGCAGGATTAGGTGGAGTTTAACATAATTTCTCCACCCCCAGTATTACCCCAAAGGTCCAGTAAGCTGTTGTAAAACACAGAGCCTATGGGACAAACCCAGAATGTTCCCAGAGGTCAGGTCTTTAGAAGTAAGATGCCTCTGAGGTCTTAATAGTTAAGATGTCTCTTCATCTTGTTCTAAAATTTGATGGATGAGAGATGGCTCCACTAAATGGAATCACATAGCCTCTTCTCCAGGACTAAAGAGACAGATGTTTATTTTCATAAATCAGGATGAAAGGATTCTTTTCAGAAGCCCTGGTTAGAGTGTCCATGGTGCCAAATGGTCCTGCGAAATGAGTTGGAACTTCCCAAAAAGAGAGTTTTTTGTCCTGTTGAATGACTGCCAGATACCTGCATATATTTCTCCGTGTTCAGTCCAAGACAATGATTCAGGGCCGTGCGGCTGACTGATTAGGCATTCTTAATGAATTGCTTCATGCTATTTTGAGGCTGCTTTAATTAAATAAATGTCTAGGAGCTCAACATGCAGGCTGGATTGCAAAAAGGAGAATTTTTGTTTGGAGAATTAAACCCTTTCAAAGCCAGGCAGTGCAGGGTTTTAAAAATGACAATTAAGTGTTCCTGACCAAATTTCCCACGATTAAAAAATTATTTTTGGGAGAGGTCTGGGCATTTATCAGTACTAAGAATTATGTTTCTAATGCTGCCTTTACCATATTTGCTCGATTATAAGATAATGTTTTTTTCTGGAAAAAAAAATCTGAAAAAAAAAGGCCTCGTGTTATAATCAAGGTTGTCTTTTATTCAGACCTGCCGCACAGCCGACTAGGCCTAGGGGCTTGTAACTCACCTTTACTCACACTCTCAGGCTCTCTCATGCTCTTCCACACTCTCATTCACACTCACTCAGGCTCTCTCTCAATGACGCCCTACCTTCTTTGCTTCTGTGCCCCGTCTTATTTTCCGCAGTTCCGCTTCTTTTCTGGCCTCTTCATGTTCTGCTGTCTTCTTTGTCTACCTACTCTGTTATCCAGGTAATTCCACAAAACAGAATGCACCACAGGGACTGCCTCTCCCCCATTCCTCCAATCAGGGGAGAGAGTGTGCACAGAGGCTCCGCCCTTTTGAGGAAGTGCCTGGATAACAGAGTAGGTACCGGAAGCGGACAAAGAAAAAAGACAGAAGAACAAGAAGAACCAAGAGAAGAAGCGGAGCTGGGGAAAGAGTGTGAGAGCGGCAACAGTGGTTTATTCCCCAAATTCAGGCCTTTTTTTATTAATATCCAAAGTTTTTTGGGGTCACCTGATAATCGAGCAAATAGGGTAGTTTCACTAAAGAATTGGGCTGAACAGAAGTCTGGGGTTCATGCTGAGTGATAAAAATTTGAGCTCGATTTTTGAAGTGGGATTTATTTAGCCCTCCTGTTTTCTTATTTAGAATTTTCTTAAACCGATAGAATCCCGCCGGCCTCTCTCGGTTCCAGCTGAGAAAGATTATCTTGAAGTGTTAGAGGGAAAAGGTTTCTCTGTGTCTTATCTGAAAATGACTCTCCGAGGGAAACACAGCTAAGTACAGCAGGCGCCATACAAAGTGCAGGAACGTAGAGAGATACGGCCAAATTACAGCAGGGAGTCCTGGTTTTATTTCCAATGCATATAATTTTATGTTTTTGCTTAGTTTAGTTATCTTCCCACTTCAGATACATTCCCTACAGGAATCCGAAGCAGGTAGACTTTTAAGTCAATACGTATTTATTTGGCAATACAGTAAGCCTATAATTACCATTCAATCTGGGAAATGGCTCCATGCATACACTCCTTTTGTATAAATGCTACTTCATTGGGGGGATTCAGCCTCTGGGTAAAGTCAGACCCATAGGCATACCTCCGGGTCACCATGGATAATTTTCGGGTCTCGGGACACTTGCTCTCCAACCACATCAGCGGGACCACTCACTGACCTCAGCGGGACCACCCCCCAGCGACATCAGCGGTACCGCCCAAACACGTCAGCGGGACCACCTACACGCATCCCGAAAAGGGAAGGGCCCAGGTAGCTGGAGGGTGGATGTTTCCAGGTATGCCCATAGGTCTAATATGCTAATCTTACCAAGAAAGAAGGGCAAAATGGGCAGGTGGCTTCTGTAGTAGCAGGGCCACCATAACCATACTTGTTGCCTGGGTAGTTCTCTCTCTATCTGATATGTATCAACACTACCTCATACCACTGAACAGTCCTAGATTTCTTGGGACAATCACGATTTTTAGGCATTGCTCCACTGTCCAGCTTTGTGAGCGCTTGGGAGGCATGGGCCAGTTGGGGAGATCAGGGAGGTGTAATATCAATGGAGGTTTGTCTTTTCAATATACAGCTGGGCACCAGAAGGAGGGATTGCAAGTAAGGTGGATGGGTGGTCCATCCCTGACCATATCGCTTGGTTAGGTGTATATACAATAATGGGTAAGAGTAGACGAAAATGTATTCTGGCCTAGGCCAACAGTCCCCTTACTGCCAAATCGTCCTACAGGGGCAGATCGTCCTTCAGTATCCAGCTGCCCCGGTCACAGGGTAGATCTACAGTATGGAGACTGTCCCCACTCAGCACAGGCCCCCTAGATTGCATTAGAAGCTGCTGAGCGCCTTTAAGACACGGAGCTCGGGGATATGACGTAATATCCAGGTGCTGTGTGTCTTAAAGGAACGGCGCGCCTCTCAAGGCTTTGCAGACTCTGACGAGGAGGGGGTCGGCAGAAGCTAAATCCATCTCTGGATAGTAGGGTGTTATTATGGATAACAAATACGGCAGAATAATTAAAAAAAATGTAACCCTTTTTATGTAAAACTTTTTATGCTCTAGTGATAAAAGTTTTTAAAGGTTATAGGGCGCGCTTGAATTCTTCAAACACTCTTACATCATAGCGTGAGCTTTTGTTACTTCTTTTACTTCTACCAGAAAAATCATTCCCTTCTGTACTTTAATTAATTTAAGTTTCAAAACCTGTTTTTTCTTTTTTTCCAATACAACATTTGTAAAGATAATTATACAATGCCGGCTATTGTATAAAAATTATTTGTAAGATATAACATTGAAAATTTTTTTTTAAAAACTTTTGCCGGTCATACAAGATAAATATTATTATTCTGACTTAAAGTAATATGTTTTCTTACTTTATAACTTTTTTCTTTTAGAATTTGGCTCTATACCACTGATATTCCAGGTCACATCAATCTTTTAATTTAAATTTAAAGAGGGCGAGGTAATTTGTGCCCTATCCCTGACTTCCGTCCGGATACGAGTGTAAATTAGATATTAAATTTAGATATTCAATTAATCTTTACCCTTTAGAGAGAAAGACTGAATATGCAAGGAATTAAACGCCACGATATGTATATAAATGGTACGTTTTTGTGGCTTAACAAATCCTTACTATTTTAGAACAATATGAATGTGTAATTTTGCCCATAATATATTTATAAAAAATTAAATTATAAATGTAAATTATCATTTTTTAAAAATATTTTTGTTTCAGTATTAAGCAAAGAACATTATCTTGTTATCAGAAACTATTGAGTTTTTATTGGTATTAAATCATGCAACCCAACACCATATCCGGTGTCGGGACACTTGGGTTGAAGGGGTGTGATGAGGGGCGGGGCCAATCTGAGAAGTGAGTGAAGCCAGCCCAGAAGTGGGCATGGAAAAAGGTGTGGCTAACGGCCACTTGTACTTAAAGGGGAAATCCCATGGAAAAAGTGCAGTATATGGTAATGTATCTGCAGACCTGGAGGCCGCCATTGTTCTCAGTCATGCTATATTTTGGGTGACTTTCCCCACTCAAACACCACACTGAGCTGTTGCTTTATGGCAATGCTAATGAAGTTCAGTCTGCCATAGACTTTCATTATTCAGAGTGTCCAGCTGGGTGATTGAAGATATAACAAACATTTGTTCCTTTAACTATTGTGCTGACGCTCTGGTGCTTTATCTTGTCGACTTCAATAAGATTAGAGCTTTACGCACACACTGTGAGCCAGACCTTTTAAAAATAATTGTACAAAACATTGTAAAAATAATTTCATTAAATACAGAATATGGTCATTATAAGAAAAAAAATACATATCAATTGTATAGTTAATGGAATTGAACAAATTGAATTTGCTCTTAATAATGCTCTGGGGAGTTGAATGAAATGTTTGTGGTTCTTAAGTCGGGGGTGCAGATGTTCCAGGTATAAATGAGACAGACAAGACAAATGTTCTTCTGAATTAAATGGAAGTTTCATAAAACCTACATGCACAGCGCCAGAAGGTCTCATTAATTGAGTATTGTTAAGTCTTTTCTCTGTCTGGTTAACTAAACAATCATGGCGCCTGTCCCTGCTGTTTTCCGATATATATATATATCCTAAACATTTAAAATGGCCGAAAAGAGACCGTTAATTTATGGGGTGCGGCTAGAGGTGTGGCGGAGGCGGGGCTTTGTTGAGACTTTTTCTGTGACTTTGTGCCTGATTGATAGCTATAGAAGAATAAGTGATTTTAATTTAATTTATTATACATTACATTATATTTATTTATAAAGCATCGGCTGATTCCGCAGCGCTGTTACATTCATTAGAACATTTTATAAACACATACAATAATACATACAATAACAAACTGGTGCAAAGGAGAAGAGGGCCCTGCTCTTGCGAGCTTACAATCTAGTCGGCTGCTTCTATACACTTTATTGGGGCTTTTAGGGGAATCAGGGAAGGAAAAAGGAACAGTGGACCATGGCGCCCAAAGAGGGACTGGACAAACTAAACCTGGAAACTTTGGAGCTGTGGTATTGGTGTACCTGAGAATTCCCTAGGGCAGGCTACCTGACACTCTCAGTCTTCTGAGGGAATGGCTAAGTGAACGAGTAGGACTATCCATGCATTGGGCGAAGGCAGGCCTATCTGAGGTAGGGCTAGCCATGTATTGGGCGGGGGAGGGCCTATGTGAGGTAGGACTAGCCATGTATTGGGTAAGGGCTGGCCTCTGTGAGACAGGGCTGGCCATGCATTGGGTGGGGGCTGGCTTATATGAGGTAGGGCTAGCCATGCATTGGGCGGGGGCTGGCCTATATGAGGTAGGGCTAGCCATGCTGAGGGGCAAGGCTAACTCCAGACAACCTTAGGTAGGCAAGGAGCAGGAGTGTAAGTGGATGGGTGTGGCCTATGTTTCCCTGGGTCAATGGTTCAAACCCAGACAGTTCCCAGGTATCGGGTGCATAAGATCCAAATTAGATTTTAAAATTTGTTAAAGTAAAAAAAAGAACTCATTCTAGAACACTCAATACCTCCTCCAAAAATAATAACGATCTGAAAAAGATTTTCCCTCATTAAAGTGATATTTAAACTCTAAAGCACAATGAGATTTACGGCAAGAAAATGAAATACGGATTATAAAAAAATTTCAAATTTAAGATAATGTATTATGTCTTTGTTAACACGGAACTCTTCCCTGTCAAATCGCAATAGGATATGAAATATTTTGACACGAATGTTCCCAAAGCCTTAAACGCGTGATCTCCGCGGATTCATTAGCTACGATTATTAAAGTTGATATCCGCCGATACGTTGTGGTATTAATGTGTATTTACACAGCAACTCACAGCGTCACTCCAGCTAAAATATTCTCATTCATTCCCTAAATTACTTTTTTGCTCTAAGCTTTTTGGCAAAATTCAGCGAAATTAATTAGTTCACCGTTCCAAACAGACGCTTCATTCTTATTATTCAGGTAAATGAAGCACATTTCGCTGTAATGTCCATTATTAGGTACAATGGCGCCAAAAACTTGAGTCTTGGAGACTTTTTTAAAATTCTTTTTCGGAAAAGAAAAAAACAAGGAATTTGGCAGCAGATACCAATCAAATTACCCTTCCCTGTCTTTAAATCACACATCAAGTGCACCGGTGTTTTCTTTTTTGATCTTGAATACTATGACGCCATTCCTGTTTATGTGCTTATAGTATTGAAGACATCTACTGCCTCGGCTGAACGGCTATTCCATGTACCCACCAGTGTGTTATATGGACTTTATATTTTTTGTGTAAAAATAGAATCTGTCGGCATAGAATCTGCTGACAGATTGGCCGAATAGGGCCAGTCTGTCGGCAGATTCTATGTTTCTTTTAATTACTCTGACATCACCGTGCTGCTCTGTATGCAAATTAATTATTTACATATGGTGCCCTGTTGTTTTGATACTAAGATGATGGAGCCAATACTTTTTAGAGTGAGTTTTAACCTCCCTTCCCCCAAGGATAGAAATTCAGCCGTGCAGCTCTGGGAAGCACATTCCCAGGAGAGCAGAGTCATATCTATGTATATAGGATGAGAGAGATCCTATATTCTCAGCAGGTTCTAGTCATGACTGCTAATAACTTTGTTTTATGATATATTGTAGGTGGAAGAAAATCATTAAACCGACTCCCAATGGTTGAGTTTGTGCTTTTTTTTTTTTATTATGTTACGTAGAACCATCCGTATCTCTAACTTGAAGCAGTTGATATGATTAATGGGGTGACCATCTTCAGGAGGCTGGAAGACGGCCATTGAAGTTCAGTTCCTCGGTTCTCCGACGGTAACATCTGAAATAGCTTGTATCGGCTCTAATCAATGGCATTTACCAGGTGTAGAATATCGGCAAAAGGGAGATAAGGGTCCCTAGAATTAGCATTTAAAGGGACAGCGCTAGAATTACAGATGATGGCACTCGCCGGGCGTTGGTCCAAAGCCAGCCAGGTAGACCTAGATGTCTTCTGCTTTAATACTTCTGGACATTAAGGTTTTTGGAATGATTACAGTCACAGTAAGTCTGGCTCCTCACTCCGTGATTAGAACTCATTAAAAGCTTTTACAAGTCGACCCAAGTCTGTTTTCCTTTTTAATTTTTAAAATTAATTTAAAAAAAAGTTGATGAGGTCTATAGAAACCAGGCAGATCCTGGATCTCTGGTCTTGTTGATTGCGGGCCGGTGAGCTGAAGCGCTGAAGTAAGAATAATCGTGAGAAATAGACCTTCTCGAAGCAGGCGCGTTAAGTGATTAAATGGGTGTTTAATCATTATTTAACAGCGTGAGTAAGGTGACCGCGTGTGCCCTTTAACTGTTGATGCAGAGCAGCAGCATATAAATGCATCTCAGAAGAATTAATTTCCCCAGCATGTAATAAGGTGAGCAGTTTTATCGTTTAACTTTTAAGGAAAATATATAGTTTAAAACTGTATTATTAGATTAAATACAAGAAAGCATTAAGCCATTTAGGGAGTGATACATAAGTGGCATATGCTTCAAGCTGAAGTGGTAGAGGCTAATACAGGGAGGGAATTTAAACATGCACGGAGCGAGTCAGGTTTGATGTCTTTTAGAAAATAAAATAACGGGAACACTAGGTGGGCACATTTGGGGGATCTGATTGCCCAAACGGGTGATTTGCACCCTGGCACTAGGCCAGGATACGTCACCGACATACCAGTACATTTCCATCATGGGGACTACACAGCCAAGTTCCTCTATTAAAAGTTCTCTTCAAATTGTTGGTTTTAAACCATGGTAGGTCTGGCATGTTTTATTCATAAAGCTTGACTGGTCTTGCTTCTCGTGACCAATCATGGTCACCGACAAAAGAAGCTAAAAAAATTGAGGTTGCTTTATAAGTGGCATCCTAGGGCCAAATATATGTAGACTTTCTACTTGCAAAGGAAACAATGCCAAATTTGACCATACCCGACCCATTTTCTCCCATTCCTTTTCCACCTGACCATCTCCTTGCCAAGCCCACCACTATTTTTTTAATTATAAAGTGGTAGACGGGCTGCCGGAGGCTATGCATCTGTAGCCACATACAAAATAACCATCCGGGCTAATCATTCGCTACATATAAAACCCTGGACCTTTGGTTACTGGAGAGATTTGGCTGAGTAAAAGCTGTGTTAAATATTACATCTCATTTATAATTAACTGTAAAGAATTCCTGAGCGTCGACAATACAGTATGGAACACTGACATCTAAGCCTGTATTATGGGATAATGGGTCCCTAGTGGCTCCTTTTCTTGAAAAGGTTATTGAAATGTCAAAGCAAGTAACCTATTTTCCAGCTTGTGGGTAAAATTCCAAGTTTAAGTTGTGATGGGGCAGTGGCCAAGATAATTAATTGATTTTCACGGTGCTTCTGAGACTCAAACTTATTTCAGATTGATTTCATAAAAAATATATATTGTAATATTATTGTATTAACCGTGGAAGAAGCAAAAAAGTGAGCCAGGAATGACAACTGCTTGGAACACTAGAAGAATGAACGATGATGATGATGATGATGATGATGATGATTCTGGTTGGGAGCCCATGGACGTCTACAAGGACGAACGTCAAGTCAACCCACCAGTGCATTCATCAGACTTCAATACAATAATTGTGCTATGATATCTGATATATAAAATACTAATTTTATAATGTAGCCCTGACCTGTGCTGTAGAACAGGTCATGGCAGAGTACAAGGCTGTAAACTGGAAGAAGTTAGAACAAGCTTCGGAGGCAAGTATGAGCAAAAAACAGTTTGGGGAATGAAAAAGAAGACAGAGTGACGTTCTCTGAGCTCCAAAAGATGGTAGTCCAACTTTATGTAATAGAAGGAGGAGAAAGCAGAAGGCTCCAAGGTGGAATGACTACTCGTAGGGTTTTTGGAGACATTAGCACTTTAAGTACAGGGCCAGACTGGCGATAAAGAGGTGGTACTGGCACTTTAAGGCCAGCGGCTCCTTTTATAACAGAACCACCTCTGGAAAATGTTAAATATGTGAATATCCAAATTCTTTTTGATCTGTTTAACTATAGAAATGGGTATTTGCATTTAACACGGACAGGCCATCTTCATGTCCATATTTATATATTGAAATGAATGTTTTGCAATATTACTTTGCTTCTCCTATTCCCTTAAAGGAAAATTTTCCATCACCGGTTCTTCTATTACAGCAAAGTCTGCACCCGAACCGGTCTGCCTAAATTAGAATAAAATCAGCTAAGTGGCTTTCCCGCTCGCTTCATTGAAATAATCTCTCATTTATTTATACGCATCTGGAGATCTAAAGGTTTATTGAAAAATCCTTTTACATAGATAAATATATTCCAGGTTCAGCCAACGGGACGTTCTTTTATCGTTCACGTGAGATCTAGAACCGTTATCCTAGCAGCCTATAGCTAAACCCAACTCGGTAAATATCGCTTTAACGGGTTGCTTCTTTGTTAGAAAAGCATACTTAAACAAAGGTACTAATTACCCCTACAAGCAGTTGCCGGTGGGATTCTTCAGGGCCAACCATGCCAATCCCAAGGACAGATGGGAAAGACCTTGGTTTTATGCCAGTACGTGTTCATTACCTTCTACACACACAACAGGACCCTCGACAATTACATTTACATACTGCGTTCCTTTTAATATATGCCAACGGGGTAGCAACTATTTTGGGGGGAGAGTTGCTGGGAGAATGAGTAATGCCATTTTCCGAATGCCAAAAAAAACAAACAAGAGGAGATCTTTTATAATAACCATTCTGCTGTTACCGAAATATATTTTTCTAATATAGGATATATAAAAAAAGATGGATTGTAGCAGGCTATTTCTGCCTAGAAAATCCATTCGATTCCCCCCCGTACCTTAAATTTGAGCTGTTACAACACCTGCCCACACATCTCGAACATGCGCGCAATCAGAATATGTCTTGAAAAACACACAGCAACAGCATAACAGTGTAAATCAATTTAATATGGGCTTGTAACCAAAACCTATGTTTTGCATTAATCAATAACGAATAAACACTGCCTCTGCAATATGTTACATTCCTATAAATAGTTTAGAAGGTAATATTTTTTTTTAAAGGATTTAATCTTAGCTAGAGTGGAGGTCAGTAGGCTTGGGGCATTTTGGGAGCTCGCCTAGCAGTTAGCTCAACAAGGACACTTGGGAGTCATTTTATGTAGAACCTGGCCTTTCTCGATGCTGAGCGGGATGCCAAGTCTTGAAAATCAATATATAATTCATATACATAAATAAAACAGTAGGGTTCTGATACTTTCTCTAAATAAAGTATTTGCAGGGGCATCAAGAAAGCTATAAAAACCAAGGGAACCGATCAGAATTTTAGACTGTTTAAGGAAAAAAACAGGCTCCCCTTCCCAGAAGAGCCGCAGAATTTCTAATCCTGACATACATAGCCGTCCATGACTCTCTTCCCCCCTTAACCTTGAGTACCTTTGCTTCATCCACAAGACTCCAAACGGGCTTCAATTTGGTTTGAGAACTTACCAGTCTCACCCCAGATGGGGAGATATTCATCCTGCTGGATATCCAGCATGATCTCCAGACCGTTTCCCGTCCCACCTTTCATGGTGGTGAGCAGGGGTCGACCGTCTTGTCCAGAATTAAACATGTAGCATTTCCCGTATCGTGTGAACACCTGGGAAGAAACAGAGAAAAAGAAACTTTCACAACTTGAGCAAGATTCCGTCTCTAAAACATATCAGAAAGTTTGATTTTTTTGGCTACCTAACCAGGCGGCAACCTAGGCTATTATTTTGGACCATTGGCCATATTCACACAATAAATGTAAACTGTAAAGGTATGGATAATTTGATGGCCTGGATAATAATTTCTGGAATCTTCTCTTGGTAAAGGATCCACCTTCCTTTCCAAAAGTTATGGAAACCTACAACTTTACCTGCTCCTAATCCTCCGTTGATACCACTCTTCTAACATATAATGCATTAGTACTTGGTCACTCCTGCCTTCGCTGCACCTTGTGTTTGAAGTGTCCCAGCTGTTAATAAATGTGGCCATACTCAACCAAAAATGTATTGATCTGTGGGCCATTGAAAGGCGAGGGGAAGATGAGCTCTGCCATCTTCAGAAGACAAAGATAAGTGCCGCCGTTGGCACGAGCTGAAGTAGAAACACGTCTCCCTGTCGCTAGTATTCCGTCTCTAATTCAGTTTGCCAGAAAATGATGGCATTTGTGTACGGTATTGGAATCCACCGCCTCGATCAGGTGCCTGAAATGAATTATCCAAATATTCCCTCTGTGGTTTTCTAATTTGCTGAACTGTTCACTGGGACACGGCAAGAGAAAATATACGAGAGTCTTTTATTGCCGGAGACATTTTATACAAAATACACAGTGCGACAGAATTAAACTCCTTTGGGTCTCATTCACCTCGTCTTCTCCCTCGACGCCACAATAAGACGTCCCTTCTAAATTACTCCTGCACCGACCTGATTTATAGGATAAAGCATCCACTATCTGCTTGGCTTTCTTTATTGCAACTGGGAACAGATAGACATTTCTCACTATGAAATGTTGAGGAACGCTGGCAAAAGAAAAAAAGGATATTTGTAGACGAGGCAAGGGGAATAAAAAATGAAAGTGTAATGGCGGTGACACCTCTTTTATTGTGTCCCAAGAATTTAAAACTAAATAGTCCTCATGTTGGATTTCTCATTGGTAAAGTCAGTGGCTTAGCCCAGTCACTTCTTCAAAGTCAAGAAAACAAATCCTACACGGCAAGCTTGTGCTCAACTAATGCTGTGACAACATGT
Source organism: Spea hammondii (assembly GCA_029215755.1). Classification (NCBI taxonomy): domain Eukaryota; kingdom Metazoa; phylum Chordata; class Amphibia; order Anura; family Pelobatidae; genus Spea; species Spea hammondii. The sequence continues at coordinate 23,924,078 of JARDYJ010000013.1, forward strand.
TCTTCATCGACCGGAACCCTCCTAGAAATTGAACCATTTTCTAAGTAGCACCAAACATTCTAAAGTTCAAAAATAAAGTTTTACAGTTACAGAACAGGTCATAATTTTAAAAAAAATCCAAGAAATTTGGGAATCTCCTTGCCAAGGTAACTCATTGCTATGTTTATGCCTATGTCCCAAAAATACGTTCTCCTGCCTGCTCTTTTTTGAATAAAATACATCCAACAATATGTGAAATTGCCGTGTTTGCCTACCATGCTTTCCCATCTGAAACACCTCCACAAATGCTCTTCTTATAACAATTGGACCCATTTTCTATATAAATGCGCCTTTGCACACTAACTCTTACAAACATCCATTACATATGTATAATTCATCTTCTGTTGTATGTATGTATGTGACAGGCTGGAAAAACGTTGACAGCCGATTGGAAAGAAAGGGTGCGTGTGATCAATGGAACTCTCGATGACAGCTTTGAAACTGTTGACATGAAGATTCTACAGACTATAAATATTTGATTATTTTATTAATTTGCATTTTACAGGAAAAACGGATAACTCATCCACTTAATACAATTCCTAGTGCCTGATAAAACTTTCTTCTAATGTAAGGAGTAGCCTCTAGAAAACTATTGAAACCCAACAACCAAGAGTTTTTGGGTACCTTATTCTCCTGTAATGAGGTTGTCTAGAACATCGGTCAGCTCTCCTGATTCCGGGGTGGTCCCCAACATTGTGTCGTAACCCTACTTACAAGAGGAAAATAACTTTCAGCTAACTTCCCCTTCCATAAACGACATTTTACCTGAAAGAGCCTCGTCTTTCCTTTTGCGATTTTAAAATAGGAGACCCCTTTCTTTCTCAGAGGTCATAGAGCTTACATAGATTCCTCTATGGCCCCATTGTCCCACCATTATGAATTTATTATCCTTCTAGTTACTCTTCAGAAACAGTTCTAAAATTGACATTATTGTCATTTTGGTTTTTAGAGGAGATCTGAATGCCTGGTAATGAGTTTGTAATCACTGAAGGATTATAGAAAGATGAAAAGAAATAGTTTTGTCAGTAATAAAGGCATTAAAATTGGATTTGATCTAATCGTACCGTTATTATTGTAATAACATTATGTTCTCGGGTAGGGAAGACCATTGAAAAATCCATGTTCTTTAAAGAAATAGGGACATTTACTTTTTCAAACACCCGAGGGGCACATGGCATATAACAAATCAATGCACTGCTATACAGACCAGAATTGGTTTTGACTAAAAAACGCTCAGTGGGGTAACTCCATGGGGCAACTCGGTAGGGCAACTTGGTGGGACACTGGCCCTCTAAAACCTGGACATTTGGGAGGTTTGCATTGACATTGTCATCTCTGTCCTTCTTAAATGAGAAACTCATCAGCGGTTCACTCTCCTTATGCATAATTTATTTAGTAAGGTAATTTAGTTTTTGAAAACTGCTATACACATCATACTTTTTTTAATAAAAATGCTCAGTTATGGGGCTATAAGGAGGATGTATAGCCTATAATTCTCCAGGGGTACATAACCCCTTACTTTGCCTCGGAGATATCCTTCTCCGGGAAAGAAGCCGGCAAATTTATTAATTTCTTTTTAATATAAAAACAGCTTTGCTTAGATAAAATAACCTGTAGAAACAAAAAAAGGGTGAAATATGGAGAGAACAATGAGATTTAAATTAATCAAATCTTCCTTTATTTCTCTGATCAATAATTTTAATCAGCCGGTTCTGTGTATTCTCTTTCCTCAAAGTCTTTTTGTGATAAAATGAGATATTTCAAAATTCCATTAACTCCTGGCTCAGAAAATATTGAATTTGTTTTTTTTTTAATTTTCAGAGCATGGGTTTCTGTCAAAAGTTTTAACATTCAGATCATTCAGATCAAAGATTAACCCTTTGCATGATAACCGTGTGCAATATTACATAGTGTCAGTAAAAAAACCCCAATGTTTAATATCCTGTCTAAACCCCCGAGCAGAAGATAGAAAATTTCTCACGAAAACAGATCAGATCTCTGCCAACATTCAGTTCCTCCCAACCTCATATAAGATTTTATATTTGAAATATAATATATATATATATGAAAGTAATATCTAATCATTGAGTTTATTAGACCGGATCTATTATTTTAGGGGGATAACCCTTTAACCCATTGGAACCTATTCATGAAGTATTGCCCAGATATGATAAGTCATTGGGTTTCTCCAAAGCTGTTTTGGGGCACTTATGAGGCCCTATGAGTGTTCTGCTGTCGAACAATCGGTGCTACAAATTAATGTTTTTTACCCAATGCTCCTTTTATGACCATAAGGTTATACATAGGGATACAATATAGTAAAATCAATGGTTAGATCCTTTCTGTGCTTCTTCTATGTTTCTTTTAATAAGTGTTTGTGGTCAATGTGCACCGATCTACCCCGACTTTGTAGTAAACCAGACATTTATTTTATCTCAGGTCCAGCTATGACAGATCCAACTATGCCTGAAGTCCTTATAAATCTGTATTAATTATTTGAAAGCTTCCTTAATTGTGAAGAGCCCTACCCCCATATTGTGGAGAGACCCTATGCAAGTGACTACAGGGTTAACTCATGCAAGCTAATGAGATCTTAAAGCGTTTTAGAGAATTCTAGATGAGATGGATTTGCTGAGCACACATGCACATATTCACCACTAGATGGCGACACTAATATAATTAGCCCTAGGCTAGCAAGGTTTGGGAAAAAGATGACAAATAAAGCAATAAATCACCCAAACACACAAAAATACTTGTTCTATTTGTGTTCCTTTAGAAGAAACACATATTTTGACAGTTTCTCTTTAATGACATCATTTACCGCGAAAAAGGCTGATACTATAAAGGAGTTAATCTGTCGGGGCTTCCATAAAACTTCACAAGTAAAAATACTCCTAGGAAGAAAAAAAAGCTCCTAGCACATCATGTGAAAGCAGGGTCTTCACAGTCCCTTGGTGCGACGATGGATCAGCCATGAACGCAAATAGGTCGGTAAGAGACATTGATAAATATCACCAAAAACATAAACTAAACTGAATCTGGAATTTATATCCGAGTCTATGATTTCTATATACTTCAGAATGTGTTAGTGTTGGGTCTGAAGTGTGAAAACCTGCGATGTTTGGGAACCAACAATGAGGAGGTGAGTGGTGTAGGGAGCCAGTGCTGAGCCTGACCTCAAGGTTCTTCTCGGCCAACGTGTTAAGGACCCATACAGAACCAAGACCCTAAGTGTTTGACGCTTTCTTGAACACCTCCACTATCGACAAACAGAATTTGAGGCAGCCATAGCTATACTATTTAATTGCCATTTTAATTGAGTGCATTTCACCCCAAATGGCAGCTCCAGGTTGTCTCATTCAAATCACTTTGATAGCGTACGTCAGGAGATTAAAAACTGCCTACATCAAAAGTAATAATTACATGAGAAATTACTTTTTTTTTTTTTTTTTTTTAAAGATAATTAACTTTCTGTTTCTCGGGGGTATAATTTAGCTTGAGGTCACTTTTTTTGCACTTTTCTCTTGGTACCCGACAGGCGATTAGTAACTATTGCCACATTGTACGAGAGCCAGAGCGATACTGTATTAATTCCAGTTGATACTATGATGTAATAGTCCCAAGACTCTAAAATATAAATCTTATTCCTTTTTTCCCCCCACTATTTCTACATCAGACATCTATTTATACAAATGCCTAATTTTTTATGACATTAAAACCACTTCAGTGGCTGGCAGGAGAGAAGCCACTTTAGAGATTTGGATTATTAAACTCTTGAACGAAAAGAATGTATTTATTAAGCAAAGAAAGAATAGACTCCATAACCGCGTCCTTGAAATGTTCTGTCACATTCCATGAAATAAGAACTCCTCCCTGAGCGTGTCTCTCGCCAATAATACATAATATTTGTCACGGAAGCCTCCGGGCCATGGGCTCCTGGAGAGGACTGAGCGCCAGCCTCCTTCCTACAGACTATGGGCCCTGGTACGGAGTGCCACGTTTCCCAAAGTACCAGAGACTCTAAAGACTGTGGCACAAGAGAGGACAGGTCCGTGACAAAGTTTTGCTACCCCAATGTGGCAATAGTTGTTGATTACCAGTCAAAACATACTTAAAATAATGTGTGGTCTCTTTGGCAGTCATTTTTATGTAGGCAGTGTAATCTTCTTATTCGCAAAATGACTTGAATGAGACAACTGGGGGCGGCCATTTTGGATTTCATGCAAAGTGCTTTCGCTTTATGTACTTGGGTGCTACTTCAGAAGATGATAACTTCACACCTATACACTGAACAAGACGCAGAAGAGACAGCTTGTCACATTATGGCATAATATAAGGGATATAGAGCTTCTGACACCGTTAGGACCTGTTCGCAACTATGCCCTCCACATCCAACCTTATTTCTCCTTCTTGTTTTACCGCTCACCGCTCTCACCTCTGGTGTGTGGGCAGAATAAAAAAAACTCCATCTGACCTACCCTGCACTTGACCTATTGTAAGCTATACCATAACACTACGTTGATTCTGCTATTATAACCACACTCTTAAGAGGCGATAGTGACACGGCCAGGCCTCGCGTCCTTTGGCGATTCGATTCCCGCTTTCGATCTCCGACACCGGTTTAATTTTTAATAAGTTGCAGCACGCAGGACACAGCCGACCCTACCCTCCTTCCAAAGCACTGTTCCACTCTCAGACGTCTCGCCTGGCTCACCTTCTGCGCCGGCGGTTATTAAAATTATTAATTTGTCACTGGGATGATGGAGTGGAATAATCTACTCATTGTTCTGTGAGGCTGACAGCTTTTGCAGGACATAAATGGTTTGAAGCTTCTAATCTGAATCCGCATTTTGTCACTTGATGGACTCCTTCTGATCCCGTGCGTGATTTCTTATGAACAAGCTTCAGGAAAGTTTTTCCAAAGATGTCTTAAACGAGAAGATTTTTTAGGATTTTTCTTACGTTATTAAATCTGGTTACGTTTTAACACCTGATTGGAAAAGTAGTTATTTGGGGACAGAGATGTATGTATATAATATATAAAAAAAACCCTAAGGGAGGCACGAAACTCACTCTCTGCCTCTACCTCACCCCTTATCTGTTGCCAGTAGAATGGGGAGTTAAAGTTAATAGAAGTTAGTCTTAGTCCCTTGTTTTAATTATATATTTATTTAAACATTTAAGATAATGTATAATTATATTTAAAGGTAGTGGAGGGTGGTTGTAATTTTTGCATGCCCTCACCTAAAATCTGCAAAATTAAAAAATCACTAAAATTTACAGATTAGTGAATGCATGCAACTGAATTCGAGTTGAGTCAATTAAGTTAACCCTTATCCAGGGGTCTTTAACATCAGCCCTGATCTTTAAGAATTTTTAAAGGTCTCCCCTTTAATGCTGTCTCTAAAAAAATATTTGCTTTAATCTCTAAAGGACAAGGCTAATCCAGTATTTCTAAAGCACATTGCTTCCTATCTTCTTACATAAAGGAGAAACTTATCTCATCTGTCTTGGTACATATTGATCTCTTGCGTTGGACACATCCACAGACAGCCCCGGGATACAGACGAGGATTAATAATGGCTTATGTCACATTGCTGTCCGCAGACTATCCTTAACTCACTCAGTGCCTGTACAGGATTTGAATGGTGCAGCTGTGCTGTTAAACCCCCCACCCCATGTTAACTAATTCAATTTGAAATGATTAAAAGTAGATTTGTATGTCTCCCAGGCACTTTGAAGAAGGACATTTCAATATTCTAACAGAAAATTAGCATTGGTCTATATTGCGGTGGGCAGTTCGGATGTGCTTATTTTTCAGTGCATCTTTCTTAACGGTTTGGAACCAATGGCACATGACGCATACAAATACCGAATGCTATATTTATGGGACTCCAGTCCCCAGACCTTCTGAGACACAGGGGCCTCAGCCTCCTCTGGGTCTTCTTTCTCTAGAGGGTTTGACTAGTGAAGTGGTTCATGGGCTATTGCCATAACTGGGAACTTGTGGGCTCTGGCTTTAGTCATATCTAAATAATAAGGGGAGGAGAGATTAAAAAGTCCAAAGTTTGAAAAGAGGCTTTATCACCATAGCAACCAACAGAATGTTCCTGCTGAACGGACAATTACATTGCTAAGGCAACAAAAAAACGTTTCAAACTTTTCAGGGGAATTCCTTTTGTTCTAGAACATTGTCAGTGGTGGCCAGAAGGGACATAATTTTGACACTCCATGAGTGGCAAATGCATGTGCAACACTCTGTGGGTTATGACTCCCATAAGGTTCAGCCAACCATTATGCTGCCGCAGCTGTCCTTCTATAGGTTGATTTGACTTGCAGTCATAATACTTTAGCCAATTGCAAGCTGGAGCTCTTTGCAACATTAAGCAAAATGGTCCAAGGCAACCAATATTTGTTCCAAAATAGCTTTTATGTCCGATGTACCAAAGCGCAAGTTCTGGATGGCATTGTAATGCTATTCATGCATGCATGGGTTTTCAATCAGACAGAGAACAGAGGAAGTGGGGAGGTAGGAGGTAAAAAAACAGTGAATAATGGAGCGGAGGAGGGTGGGAAAATACAAAGCTCAAAGAGGAGGAATATTAAAGTTAATGGAAAACAAATAACATTTCAGCGCTAGTATTAAACGATATTGTCTTGCATTACATTGATGAATACTTTTGTATAGCACAGGTTTGTCCTTGGGATAGAGTTCAAGAACGAAGACCCTAATTCTTCGTTATCGGACACACAGATGATGAAGCAATATCGCTTTAAAGATGATTAGCCCAGAAATGAAGCAGTTGAAAAATAAATCATTTAAATCCATAGGTTTAGTCCTATAGGGCAGATATATCTTCCACCTATTGCTGTATCAGAGTATCCAATAGAAATCCTTTAAATGCTGTTTTTTTTAGTGATGAGTGGGTGAATAAGTGTGAAGTTCTGTGGATTCTGTTGGGTCACTGGTTTGTGAGCATTAATCTTATATAAAAGGAAGAGCTTACCGAATGGGGTGTTTTTAGGGGTATAGTGAGCCATATTTCCCCAGGAGTATCCTCAGTGATTACCCTTCTCGTTAGATTTGTTTTACTACTGGCATCATATGAGGACAACATTTCCCATCTAGTATAGCCAGAAGATACCTTAGATGCCCAGGGTATAGTCACAACGGTTCAAGTAACCTTGACTCCACAACTGACTCAAGTTGGTTGGGCCATTTTGATGGAGCTAGCTGAAATAAGGCAACTCTCCTATTCATTGAAGTGAACTTGACTCCACCTGATCACCGTACAACTGAAGGCCACTGCAATCTCACATAGTCTCTATAAAAAGAATATGAATATGTCTCCTTCAAGAAAGTCAACTAAGGTTGAAAAAAGACTCAATGAAACCAACTGGATTCCTCAAAAGGAGATGATTTGCTCGAGAACCCAATTAAACTCAACAGGTTCAAGAACAAACTTGTCCACAGACCTGACTCATTAACTAACTCAACAATCGAGTTGACAGCAGCTAAGATTAATATGACGGCGACTTGGCAGCAACTCGACCGGAGACTTACAATGTCCAAATCGATAGCACTTGACTTAACTTTTTGAAACAGATTGGGTTGGCTCAGTCTAGTGCTATTGAGCGGTTCTGAGTTAAGTCAACTCAGGTGAAAACTCAAACTATAGTAAGTAGACCTGCCCAAGTATGAAGGAGCCATAAGAATTTGTGGACTGATGTCTCCAGTCTTTCCACTTACAGACAACCCTACAAATAGCACGGTACATGTCCCCAAAATATGCAGTTGTGCACCACAATTCTTCTTGCCTGAGGTCTAAGACCATCCCTCAAAGCAGGCCTTCTTGAGACATACATTTTCATATCTTTATCTCAACTGTTTCCAATTCTCAAGAGTAATGTTGAAACCTGTCCCAGCCGATGATAGACAGCAGGGCTCAGCACCTCCCTTGCCCTGCCAGCAGAATTTTTATTTATTGCTTCTGTAAGAGGAGTAGACAGCGGCACTTTCAGTTCCTATTTGTCTGGACTGAGAAGTAAAGTCATCTATAAAAATTGGCATTAATCTTTCCCGGCTTATACACACTTCATATACTCTCCTTCAAGTCCCCTGGGCAACTAACACACTCACCCCCATCAAAATAATTGGGGGGAATTTACAGTCACAGAGATCACCTTGTGTCTGAGCTCTGCTCTTCAAGTGGAAATTGATGAAGTAAGCTATGTTGTAATGTGTTAAATGGTTAAGGTGATGTAGGCAGAATTAAGCATTATCCTAGGCTGATATAATTGTATGCAAAAGAATTCAGTGGGCTATGCGGAAACATTACAAGTGATATACTAACATGTAAAAGATGTACGTAAAACAAGATGTATGGTATAGATGTAGTACATTCTGGCCTTGGTGACCCTGGCCAGCCTCAATGCCACAAAACCAGGGGCAGATCAAGCTCCATGGTGGACGGCTGTTAAATGGACCGGTTACAAGGCAGATCTTGGATCTCTCCAGCTGCCTAATTATACAACGAAGGGCTATGCCCAGCTGGTAGAACCTCCACAGCCGTACCTGGCTCCAAGCCACCATAAGACGCAGAGTGACAGGATATGATGTCATATCCCAGCATTCAGCGGTAAGCACAGCAGCTGAAGGTGTCCAACCGTAATATGTCCCTGTCCAAGGCACGAGCGCTGATGGACATTGCAGTGCTCACCGGCGCGCGATTGCAAGATGACGGCTACTTCTTGCAAACAGCAGTGTCACAAATACTTTGTAATAACACTCGGAGTAAGATATCGACTGAAACCGCCTCTAATTTATTGCAGAATTTCTGGCTGTTTGTTTCATTTTCTCTCTGTATCTTGCAGAAATCTTTATTCTAGAACGTGCTCCATTCACCGCTCCCTGGGATGCAAAACAAGCAGACAGCATTCAACAAACATTACAGTTGCAAACAGATGACAAATACTAACGGTCAGCAATAAAGCAAAAGTCTTTATTTCGATTGCCTCCCGTGGCGTGCCAGGCAGCAGGCATGGCTGGTAGGCAGAATGGTGATAAGTACTCAGCCTTCTGGCGATATTTCTGTGTTCCTAACCTGCCAGCTCTCCGGCATAATAATGTCTTCTTTTTAGCATGTATTTATAAAGTGCTGACATATTAAACAATGCTGTATTAAAAATAGTAACTGAAATATAGACAAAATGTATACATTTTGACATAAATAATTCAAACAAAAAAATATTTTTAAGGCCAATGCAGCACTTCTTAGAGATGCTCCGGTGGGTCCTTCATAACGCATAATGGCATCAACGAGAATCAATGTTTACCCGCACGATCATGAAAATCGTGGGAGATGACTGGGTTGAACAGTTATGGATCTGCCTCCTGGATACTCAACCCATAGGATTTTGGATGCCTTCCAGGGCCAGTCATTAAGGGGATGATGTTTGAAGATGCAAGCAATACCAAGTGAACAACAGGTTGAAGACTGGTCATATTTAGTACATACTTGGGAAATTCCAGAGAAGGCTACACTGAGCTCTTCCTGCTTAGGAAGAGTGGCTTGTGTAGGGGCATATCTAGCCAGAGACATGGATAGCCGCTTGTAGGACGGTTGGTAGTTCCAAACAAAAACTTAAGTGAACTGGGTGGAGAGCCGGGGAAAGCACATAGGGTGTAGGTGGAAAATGGCCATGGAGTGAGCATAGCAACATGCTACTTCCCTGCCCAGAGAAAGCAGAAACTGACATGGAGACCTGGAGAAGCAGAGCTTCACCTGGAGACTCAGGGTCAAACCTGGAGCATTCCCAGGTATGGTTATAAACAGGTAAAAAAATGACCTGGAGACCCAGGGAAGCAGGGCTTCATCCGGAGACTCCGTGTCAAACCCAGAGAGTGTCAGGGGACTAGACTGATAAATGTGGATGTAGGGAGAAGGGTTGTGGAAGTGGTGGGATGGGATGCGATATCGGTGAAGGCTGACCAGAACCTATGTGGTCTTTGTGAATGAGTGGAATTGCTTTCCAAACAAGGTTCATTTTCTACAAGGGCTTGAAACTTTCTTGACAGAGAAAGGAGAGCATCGAAATACAGAAGATTTAAGCAACTAGTGCAGTCTTTCTACATTACTTTGTCACCTAGATGGGTGATTGGGCTCCAGTTCAGTTCAGTGCTGCAATTATACACCATTTCCATAACACTTTGTTTTAAATTGTATATTTGGAATCCGATGCCTGTATCCTTCTCTCTGCTATTTATCAAGTGAATTAAAATGCTCCTGTCTGCATGAAATTCCAGTTGTCATTTATTCAGGCGCTCCAGCGTCCTATTAATGTCACTCAGCGCACTCCCAACGATTAACTTGTCCCGTAACTTAGCGGTATCCGTGAAATACAAAAAAAACAGGGATAACTTGACTGATGAGCTCAAAGCCGAGAGAGAGCTTCTGTTCCCAGCCAACACCTTATCGGTTACGGATTTTAAGCAAGATAAAAATATGTTTCAGGTTCTCACAAAAATAGCCCCTTTGTAACCATGGTAATGCTATCTTCGAGACAGTTTCGACAATTAGCATATCTAGTAATGGTGTATCACAGTTACATAAAACAAGATGTAGTCCTATTTATAAGGCACACATTGCTTTGGTCCTACAGAATTCTGCAATTTATCAGGGTCAAAACTAGAGCAATCCTAGTGCTAAATATTAAGCATGGAAACCATGATCGCCATGGAAACGGAGTATTTTTGTAACTAAACATAAAATATAGCACTTTGTAATTTATTTATTTTTTTACTTTGGGTTCAATCTTTAGTTGGGTTCCATACTACGTTCCTTTTAAAGGGAATACTTGATTGCATGTTAACTGATCTTAACCGTTGATTTTCTGTGAATTGTCCTGGGCGACTGCATGGGGTGTTCAGAAGCTTTGCAAAGAGCGGATTAGCAGCTAAATGGGTCATTTTCAGTATTATTGAGTACCAGAAAGCAGCATGAAGTAGACCTTTTAATCCTGTTCACGCTGAATAAATACTTCAGAAGAGTCACTATACAGATTAAAGGATTCAGAGCTAATATTTGGGGGTCTCTTTCTTTTCCACCAGAAAGTAGAATCCTTTTTCTTTGTGGGACAGGTGGATTCATGCAATGCTGCATATTGGATGTTTAGAATGTTGTAGCCAAAACATGGAAGCCGGAATTCAATTGAAGATAAAAACCATTAGTTTTTTTAGTCTGTTTTGGTGCCCGGTCCTTGGTGGGATGTGTAATGGTGTGCCTAGGTGATGCGTGACCGTGTGTTCCACAGTTTTGGACATGAAGGGACATTATCTTGCTTTGTATGCTTCCTCTCAAGTCCAAGTACTGGTCTAAGGACGCCAGGGCATGATGTCATAACATGAAGCCCTTGGGAAATATTTTTGTTTTCCACCATTCTAATCTTTTAGACACTTTATCTGAACTATTGTCACTAAGATGGATTGACTCCCGTTCTCGCTGGCCAAGCTTTGCTGACCCTGCTCTCTTTGTTGCGTACCGAAGACGCCGTGCCTCATGCCCACACTTGTTCATCTATAAATTTAGAATAAATGACTCACTTCAAAACTCAGAAAAGTTCACGCAGAGACAGGGAATGTTTTCTGCAGCCCCATCTCTCGTTAAGTACGTCTCCTCCAGACGTGTTTTCTTTCGAATTTCTACTACAGCCTCGGGCTTGGCTAATTTCAGCTAAAAAAGTCTGATGAAGGTAGACCACCTACAGGCCCTTGAAATAACTCTCGCAGCTCTGTAGGGCAGCAATCTTCCTGACACTGCCCTGCGGAGCTTTCACTTACGTGGACATTGTTAACCAACCTTCCTTGTTTTAGAATATTTCCATTCTAGCTTGTTAATGAGATCACCGATGCTCGGAGCCCTAAATAAACAAGCTCTAATTGGAGGTACAAGTTTCAATCAGTAAGCGCTTACTAGCTGCGTATGGTCAGGAACCAAAATATTTTCCCCAAAATAGGAATACTAAATTTCACAGATGTACCAGAGCTCCTATCATCTATTTTAACCCTGTCCACTCTCTTGTAAAATATATCAAGACATTTCATTAATAGTATTTTTTCACAATTAAAGTAGACGTGCCACCTTCTTCATTTTGGGTATTATAATCTCTGATTTGTATATAAGAATTATTCTGATTGATGTATTTTATATCTTGAATTGTCAGCTTTAGCAAGAGGGGTCTTAAAAATCAATGGCTCCAACTGCTAAAATTCTCAATAATACTAAATGTTGAACCATCAGCGTTCTAGATTATTGACAGACTGAAGCCCACCTGTGGACGACCCCTAGAAAAGAGAGAATGATCAAGGCACTGGTTGCACTGCATCCAGGCTCCTCTACAACCACATGGCAGGGTCCGGTGCCCCTCCGACTTGCCAACAAAGCAACAAGACAAGGGTCACAAGGTGTGTACCTTTGCCCGCACCGTCCTGCCTGCCCCATCTGTCACGTCGCTTGCCACCTTCCTTCCTCTAAATTCTATAATTCCTAAGAAGTCTATGAACTCTCATGTTTGGTGCATGTAATAAAGCTGTTATTTTACAGTCCCCTCTCTGCGGAAGTGCGTCCATTAATGGCAGAGAGACGACATTGAGAAGCACAGTTAATTTTACGGCCAACACTTGAGGGAGAGATTCATAAAACACAGAAATAGCTGTGCTAATCCTACAACAATGATTTTCTTATGCGGCGGTAAAGATGGTATTAAAATCAGCGGTACCGTCTCTCAGCGCGGAGGTGACTAGCTCAAACCAAGATGGCAGCTTTGAAGAATTATTGCGTAAACGCGCTCCGTGTCTTGAGCTCTTACAAAAGGCTCCATAAGTTCGTCGGTCTTGGCACAAAAGGAAATATGTAAAATCAATTAATCATTTATACATTTTTAAAGTATAATTCACAGATTAAACCTCTATGTCCCTGGATGGCACCTTTCACGCTCCAGTATTTTTCTTTTTTTGAGTAACACCAAAGCTGAACTGGTGGGACCATGTTGCGCAACCCATGCGGCTTAGATGAAATAAATAATCTTTATGATGGCAGATATATTATAAAGGGATAACCAAGATATTATGTAAACATTCTAAGCAGCAAAAATAAAAAAATAAATAATAATAATAAATAATAGTAATAATAGTAATAATAAAAATAATAGTAATAATAATAATTTAACATTTTTGTACAGCAGCTAACATTGAGATTTAAAAGGTTTTTCTGCCGTATTTGTTAAAGAAAAAAAATTTAATTCTAGCCTGTCTTATCCTGTTAAGTATATTTTCAGGGGAAAAAATGTTGGAAAAGCGGTACGCTATATCACAGAATCACCGTTTTTAAGAGTAAGAACAAAATAAACTGTGAGATAAACCGATAACATCTACGTTTAATTTGTTATAAGGCTGCACCGTCCTATTTAATAATAGAAATCTGACGCGAAAGAGAATTATTTTAGAATATAAATTGCAAATTGTAGCTTGACACAAGATATATTTATACATAAATAAATCTGTCTGACAAACAGAGGCCGGGAGAATTATCGCGAAGCGAGAGCGCTTGTGGGTGGCACGATATGAAAGTTCTACTCTATGCCATATGTACTAAAAATTATGTAAGGCATCCGTACAGAATTAATTTGCATATAAATCCCTTCCATATCCGTGAGGCGCTGGCAGATGAGATGTCGCTCACGGTTACTGCCTGGAGCTCCCTGCCCCCATTATGTAATTATATATTTTTTTACGTATATTGCCAACTTTTAGCAACTTTTTTTAAAAAAAATATCCCAGTTTTTTCACTCTCCTGCAAAAATTCCCGTCTGGATTGTCTACGATGATGGCCGGATATGATTTGCCAGCATCTGGCGCTAGATGATTAATTTGACTTAGTTTGACTTAGATACCGCGTCCGATTAAACCTACAGGCTACAGCATTGAGAGCAAAGAGAGGAGACGAGACGCAAGAGCGTCCGAGGGACAGGGAGACATGATGGGTCTGCGTATAAAGGGAATTTTTTTGTGGTCGCGGTCAACAAGAACATTCTATTGGTTTCTACAGGAACTCTGACTTTAATACAAGGTTCCTTTGGCATTCATATTGGCTGCTCCTTTAAATAAGGAAAAAAATATATTTTAAAAAGATAAACTGGAAATGGTAACTTGGCATGGGATATATTTATACATAAATACATCTGTCTCAGAGCGTTAGAAGGTTAAGCACAAGAGGCAAGCTCTCATGGTTGGTACAGTATAAGAGATCTCGTTGTGCCATATGTACTAAAGTTGATGTATGTGCAGCGAGGCATCAATACAGAATTAATTTTCATTTGGATTCCTACAGTAACCATAAGATGCTGGCAGATGGGGTGTCACTCATGGTTATCTCTTGGCGTTCCTTGCCCCATTATAAAACTAATTATGTTTTTTAAATATTTATGTAATTACTAAATTCTAGTTACCTACAGAAAAACGGAACTGCATATATTTTTGGAAGTGAAGCGAGGATTAATAAAGGTTGGATTTGCATTCAGGTAAAGTTGAAGTGATTGTTGGCTTTGGTTGCCAGCTTGACCAAACTTCAAGTCTACTATACTCAAGCTGACGTGGTCAGTTAACCAAGAATCCCCCGAATTCAATGGAGCTGACAATCAACCCGGTAGAAACTCAATATCAAGCTCAAGAACACTTGACTTTCTGTTTCTTTTTGACTTGGCTAAATCCAATGGTTCCTGGTTAAGTCTGTAGCTCAGACTCTTAGTCAGTAGAGCTTGCTCATATCCACATGGTATTGATCATGATCTGCTCTGAATCTGAACATGTGCAAGCATCAAAGAGACATTAATTAAACAAAGCCATATGTAATACCATTGACAGCGACATATTCTCAACAAGGCGGACTAGACCCAGTTTCCCCCTCCATAGTGCCGCTGATCAATAGGCCGGTTACAAGGGAGGTCTCTGATCTCCCCAACATTATGATCTCCGCTTCAACACAATATAGGCAATCAACTTAGTGGCTTTGTGGTTAGGTTCCCAGTAACCAGGGTTTATTTTATCTCAAACAGCTATTATATATATATATATTGTGGCAGGATGGCCCAATGAAAACAAGAAACTCCAAACACCAGCAGAATAAAAGCAAAATGTGGCTAATTGCAGCTTTGTATGGTCCACAGTGCTGTACTTTACAGTATAAATAAACCAAAACAAAAACAAATCCTACTCAATCTTGGAGACTAACTATACAAGGTTCTTACCTCACTAACTAACCGGCTAGCTAATCCAGTCCCAGTCATAAAAGTTACCTTGCCACAATATATATATATATATATATATATATATATATATATACATATGCACCAATACCTTCTTATATAAAGTTTATTTGCTATTATCTATTTAGGGTCTATAATGTCCATATAGGAGCACAAGCTTATTAAGATATCTGTCCCGCACATGCGAGGACCTGCTTGTGTATCTCTCCAGATCTCATTGCAATGAGTCACACTCGGCTTTTATTATTTCCTCTTTCTCAGATATTGGAGCCGAGGCAGGCAGAAAAGCAGATGATATTACTAGATTAAAGAAATGTCCCCGGGCCCCCCTCAGACAGCCATGCGTGCGAATATTACACAGTTGGTTCAGTACAGTTACAAGCTGGCACTCAGTTCGGACCCCCTTTTCCCCTCTTCCTGCTGCTCTTGGATTGTTGTGCCAGGACACAGAAGAAAGAGCAATTCTGTTTGTTCGCTTCATCGCACGCTGAGCATCGAAACACTCCCAATTGCGTCCACGTCCTCTCTCGCTCTCGGAGCATCCAAATATTCCCTGATCTGTTTGTTGCTCTCGTACTTGATCAGCAGCGAAACATTTTCCTGCACTCAGGCTATGAGTTTCCAAACGCTGCTGTGATGTTGTCTCTTGACTTAGACATGTGTAATTATTCTGCCGGACATGGTTCTAAAAAATATTCCGACGGAGTCTGGTCATATTCTAAGGAGAATCTACACACGTGGATGCACAGTTGTCCTCTTCTGTACATGAATGTCCTGGCTATGTCTAGCCTTCTAAACACTGACGGTACCAACATCTTCAAACTATTTATAAGTAGAGATGTATTACTTTAGCTCTAGGGCTTCATATCTGTAACACAGTTAGGTCCTCTTACCTGTCAGGAAGTTGGCCAGATCTTCACATATTGATTAGGACCTCTTCCACATGGTTCCTTGGTGGGATTCACTCATATGGCCTACCAGTGTCATACTTTGTTTCTATTTTTATTATTAATATTATTTATATAGCACCAACAGTATCCGCAGAGCTTCTTGCAGCACATACATTCAAAGGGTCTGACAGAACTAGAAATGACAGACCGAGACGACCCGATACTTAACGAGGGGCCGACTTGAAAGCTTACAATCTAGGTCTACAACACTTTCTGCTGATACATTTAAGCATTGCCTCTTCTGATAAAGTGCCTAATTATGAAAAGTCAAGACTATCTATGACAACCTCCTAACCTATAGAGATCACAGCTACCTCCAAACTGAATGAAAACCACTGGTCTTTCTACAATCTCTGCTAAAATACAAATACAAACACATATCTTTTTTTTGACTTGATGTGTCAATAAACAAATCTACATGTATTTGGTACATGTCTGGTCTGGTCTCCAAATTCTGCAGAAAGAATGGCTACATCTGCTTGTGACAGCATGGCTGAATCATACCTAATTATGACAGAACACGTTCTGGAACTAGAAAAGGCTTGCTATCTTTTTTCACTAAGTGTACCCATGAAACACTTCAGACTACATTAAATGTATAAAGATACACATTAAATATATATATACGGTATATATATTTATATAACAAATCTCACGGCCCCCGGGTTCCAGGGACGTAGAGTTAAGTTTTAGGACTCAAAGAGGCAAGCGTTTTGTTTGTACGCATTTCCATCTTTATGGCGGAGGCTGGTAACGGCCAGTGCTAAACTGTAATATGGCCTCTTTATCTGCATTTGTGTTTTATTGGGTGTGGATGATGAATTAAACGTTGGTTCGTCGCACACTAAAGATTTAAAACACAGAATGCGGAAAAGAACAGACTTCTGATTGTTTTCCATTCCACAATACATATGATGCCTTTCCACCAAACGCCGCAGGTAACAGAGCATGACGGCCTGTCTTAAATAGAAAAATACTAAACAGTTACATGGAATACAAAATCCTTAATAGTCATTGGAGTCTATTCCAACAGCTAGGGCCAGCTCATACTCAGGGTTAGTGTAGGTGAATTGGCATCCCTAATGGCCACTAGGGCCCTTCCTAGAGCTTTGAGTCTGAATCCAATGTAGTGCGGTCAAACATGTCACTCTAATGGCGGGATGGTCTGACCATCCAGGTGGTTACATGAATGACCGGTAAGAAGGGTCTAGCTTCCACATTTATGATCCTGTGAGGTCTTGGAATGTTCTTTTCAAAAGGGCAAAACATTTGCTAAATTAACCCGTGAATGAGGGAGGATGGAGATAATGGCAAGAGCAGGTGCAACTTAGTCCGTGGAATATTGCTAATTTTGGAGCTTGCTTTGGGAACAGATGTAAGATTTGGCAGCGAGAGCTTGCTGCAGACTAACAAGCTCCGTGCAGAGGAAGAGAAATCTGAGAGAGAAGCAGCTTAGGCTACTAAACCAACATGGTGCCAGCTCTTTCTGTACAGCCCTGGGGTGCCCAGAGCTCACAGATCTGCTCTACATATAGCACGGTAGGCTGTGATCACTAACAGGCGGGAGAACGAACAGAGACCCCAGGTCCCACTACCTCCACAAGATCCCAGTAGAACCTCTATAACCAAGTTCTGGAATTCAACACACCCCACGGCTGATTGGAAAATACCTGGTACTGGATACATAAAATTAGAGAGGTTTTACTGATAGAACATGGAGAGAAAAACCAGGGAATTTATTTACCAAGTGTTTGCACGGACTGAGAGGTTTTGCAGAATGTTTATAAGAACAGGAAAGTGGTGTATCAAGAAGAGACGTTTCAATGTTCATTATCATTAACTATACTGAGAAGTAAGAGGTGGTGATGGAAGTAACATCAACATTTTTGTCATCAACGCACCGATTAATCAATACTTAACTTTCCTGGTATCAAGTGGAAATCACTTTTCATCAACCACACAGAGAATTAATTGCCCCCTAGCATGCAAATTGCAACCACGTATTGGCCAACATTTCTCATACTAGGACAGACCAGCATTCAAGAGCTGGTCCTTTATAATGTACAATGAAGTTGGTAAGAAAAACGTTTTAGCTCCATGTTTAGTGGAAAAACAACAGAAAAAAATGGAATGAATTTGGTGGGAAGATATATGAGGCAGTAGGTGTTCCATAGAGAGGTTATTTGGAGAATTGAAGGCAATTGGTCCCAATAAATACTCATTCAAGAGGAATGGAGCCCTGGGGAGAGGTTATTTAGAAAGCTAGCGGTTCAGATAGCGTAGTCAAAAAAATTATTCTGTGCTCGGATGGAGCAAGGCCAGAATTTATATGGTGTACCAACAGGTGTCCTACTGAGAAGGTTTATGGAACCCTAAGAGACCTTCTTGGGACTTGTTTTATTAATCAAGAGGGGGATATAAAGCAAAGGGAGCATCCAGACTAGACTTAGATCAACGTCAGCTCCCAGGTAAAATGATTCTCTGATCTTATGCAGGAGGACGCTGCCTCTTCCAGCTTCCTGCAGAGCTAATTTCCTTTGATGTTTCGCAGTCATTAATCAACATTATCAGCTGGATGTGATAGAAAATAAAGAGCTTTCTATTAAACTCCTAGGCAACTGCACACTAACTGTACCACCTCCTGGAGAAGTAATTAATCAGAGCCCTTAAAAACAGCACTGGGGGACACACAGCCTTCGGTTTTCAAGGTGCAATGGACTACTACTCTAAGGATGCTCAGCCAATCAAAACTACACAATGTCTGCTAAGCATCATGGGTGTCCTATGTCATCAATGGTGGAACTGTGGATCCGGCAACACATGGCACATGTGCTATAACCAGGGTGAGGTATGCCTTTAGTTCTTTAGAACTGCAAATGGTCATCACCCAGCCCGCGTATGCTAACGAACATATGCCCTGAAAGTGATCAATTTGCATGCAGGGTCAGGATGATATTATAGAAGAAATACTGAATTCGTAAACAATTTTGCTGTCACGACAAGGAGTTCTCTCACCACCGAGCTGTGAGTCATTAAGGCTGAGAACTTATTATCTGTCATACTTCAACAGTTAAAACTCTGACTAATGATCATACCTGGGAACCTTCTATATGAGCTGAACCCTGAGATGCTTTAAATATTAACCCTTTAATGGTCCATCATGTGGATTTTATGTAGCGACTCATCAAATGTGTTAACCAAATGGTTCTAATGCCAGTGCTCATGGGAACATTGACTTGTCGTTATTTAAAGATACACCTTATTGAGTCACTGGCATTCAAGCAGGAATATCAACCATAACATATTGCTAGCAAAAGGTGTAGAGTATAAATGTGGCGGCATCAGACTCTATGACCCTGAGAATCTGCCCCTTCACCCAGAGATTGGAGCAAGAACCCCCCAGAACTCCAGGTCAAATCTTACAACATTGTCTAATAATTGGATGGCTTGGAGTAGAGCTGGACCTACAGTAGCTCTTACATTGCTGTACATTGCTGTAAATACGGACTGTATATCGGAAGCGCGTCCCTGCTTCATCTCAAATCATCTACTCATTCACCGAGTAACTAAGATTAACAGAAAACTGTCACCAAAAATCCACACAGTCATATTCTTGTATAAACACAAGTGCCTGTAGCGGAAAGTAATATCCTTTTTAATATAAAGTTTAAATTAAATTCCATATTTATTCCTGGAATAAAGTTCTTAGTCTGTTAATGTTTTGCTATTTTTGGTTTAATTCTATGATCAGCCAAGTGCTGGGAATCTCTTTCTTTTTTACTCATGAAATATTTTTAAAAAAAGGGAACCCAGATCAGGCAACACCCAAATGTGGTAATTCCATAAAGGCACTAAAGGGGCGTGTCTTATTAAAACAAAATGGCCGCGTGCATGCAGGGATTCTAAAGCAGTTTTAGAGGATTATCAATTGTGTAATGTTGAATAAGAATCTACAATATTTGCTCTATATATCTTTTTGCTCTAGAACAATTGTAAAGCCTTTTTTTCTATGAGTCTTATGGATGATGGGAGTTATAGTTCAGAGCCACCAGTCAGCTATAGATTAATCACAGAATGAATACTATTTATGAAGGGCTAATTTTAGTTCACTTTTTCTGGAGCTTCTATGTCATTCTGGGGGAAAAAAACTAATGAGGTAACTCAGAGATATCACGGGGAGTATATTCGCAGCAGGATTTTATTTACATTGCTGTCTTCGCTAATTAATCACCGCGCAAGATTATAAATTAAAAAGTGTATGTCCCATTATCATTAAATCCTTCTCCTGAATGTGATGTTATTTGGGTAATTAGTCCCAATCCAATCTCGGTTTATTGGTTATATTATGAATTGTTCGGGTGGGATTTTTACAAGCAGGCTTTATTATTACGGGAGTTTAAACGCAAGAAACGTGTGCGTAGAATGTAGATTTTTGGTTTTTATCCGGGATAGCGCTGTGATTGTGAAGTGCCTGCAGGTGCGTTGGATAAACGGGAAGGGAATTACTAAAAAAACAATATGTATCAGTCTAGATCTACTAATTTGAAGGAGGCGTCTCTCCCATTGCTCCAGTTCCTGTGTTAGGCTATGGAGTCTTCATTTTAAGTCTGATCTTCATGCACTGGAGTCATGCAGGACAGCGGAATTCGGGACTCTACCTCCCAAGCTCCGTCCTCCGGCGAATTAGGGCAAAGTTAGGAGGAATGAAACTGTTTAGTTACTATGGTAGGTAACTTTTTTTACATTTGGGCCCTAGTCATACCTGGAAACCTTCCATTGCCAGCTACCTTGGAGCTATCCTTCTTTTGAGGTTGTGACTAATTATATAAAGGGACCTGGTTAGCCGTACGAGGGGTGAGGTAGGCCGCAGATAGTATTACAGGAGTAGGCATGGTTAGTTGTGGAATAGTGACCCAGAGACTCGGAGAAGCAGCACCTCACCCGGACATCCCGGGTCAAACATGGAGAATACTCAGATATGGTCCCAGTGGACTTCACAGGGGTCTATGACACGTTGCAAAGCTCTGTTACCCAAATCTCACAAAGATACAGCTGGGTTTATACATGTAGAGGGTTAATTGTCTTCCTCATCAGCACCAGGAGACTAGATCCAAATAACCCTAAAAGGTTTCCAGTATTCCATGAACTTTAATATAAACCACGATTGACTAAATCTTGGCAATCACCGCACACATATACACAGCAGTAACTATGGAGACATGCGTGTATATCTTTAAGTCCTAAGTCCTGAAAACAGATCAATGGGACCGCATTCTAAGATGCACATCCCGGCATGGCGTGCCGCCTCTGTATGGAAAGTGCAGCACCGTAGCAGCTGCTGCTATCATAGGTCTGCCCCTGGCTATGAGCACTATGTAGGTCAGAAGAATATTTATGCCAAAGAAGGACCACTGAGGCTTTAACACATGTCTCCAAATAACGAGATTCCAGATCACCCTGGTGCAAGGATTAGCATAAACCGGCTTTTTTTACTTAAAGGGGAACTGCCATATCTGAGATACAACATGCCTCCCAACTGTCTCGCTTTGCACTGGACAGTCTCGATTTTGTCCCTCTATCTGTTCCAGCAGACTGCGCATGAGACTCTAGCGCTGGAGGTTGCTTACAGCCGCATGGCTCCTCTGTAAAGCTATTATCCCAAAATATCTCTGGAGAAGGCATAAACTTAAAGCACGTGATGTCTCTTTAGTTTACGTGACTCAAAAATTATAAAAAAGAAAGAGCCAAAGAGCTTGCAATCGAATCCCTAGGACTTGACCAGGGCAATCGTGTCCATACTAGCTGTCAATAGAGCAGAAAGCAACAAGCTGTCTCGTGTTTGAGACCTCTGAAATAGTCTGCATGTAGACAGCTGCGCTCCTGTACTGTAAGAGCGGACGCCAGCAGCCAAAAAACTCAAGCGCCATTTCACTGTGCCAGAAAAAAATCATTTTACGTTCATATTCTACGTTATTGCACCGGCCCGCATTACTAAAGAGGAATTAACACCAAAAAAGGCTAGAATCCTAATTCGGTGTAATCGCGGCATTATGTGCTTTAGCGGGACTTTACGTCTCCTTCACATGCCAGATTGTATAGACTTCTATGCCTGTGGCTCGTATCCACTGAGAGTATCACAACATACCCACGGTATGGGATCTCCCCAACCGGCCCTTGCTATCCACAGGCAAGGGTAGGATAGTTAGGGCAGCTACCCGGGAGAGTGCCTGAAAATCGGGACGGTTCCGGGAAAACTGGGACTGTTGTGACATATGAATTCTAGATGTGAAATAGCAGTGAGAATGACACCATATCTCAGATATCATTAAATTAGAGTAGAATATGAAAGAGTCAGCTTCCGACTGAGTGACCCCGAGAATCTGCCCCTTCACCCCCAGACTGGACAAATCCTACCAGCTCCTGGGTATAGATATAACCTTAAACTAAATTCACTGGATATCTATATACTATAGATTTGAGAAGGCAAACTGTCTGCAACACTGAAACAAAAAGATTATTTTACCTTTTGGAAGCTGATTAACATAGTGGATTTAGTGTTTAAGTAGATTAGTGGAAAAACGTGGCAGAACTCGCATATTAATCAGATTTTGTCCTGTCGTTATATACCCCTTTACCCCACTCCATCCTTACAAAGGCCCGCCGCCACAAAGGGATGGTAACTTAATAAAAGGTAGAAAATAGCTGATACATCACCAGCGGACACTGAGCAACATCTTCCATTACTCTCAGCCAGCCAACAACGGCTGGCCGAAGGAATGCGGCCGTTAAACCTGGTTGTTTACTTGTTTTATGAGATGGTGGATAATCTTTGTGGAATTCCGACATATTTCAACTCGTTAAGATCTTATTATGCATCATTTACCATCTGGTTTTGATCCTTTGATGGTGTCATGAGATGAGAGCCCCATTTTCCCGGCATTCTTTCTTTTTTTCGAAACGTAATTTCTCGAATACCAGTTCTCCATACGGGTGGGTGTGGAATGCTTCTGTTTCAAGCATTTCTGAACACTTTGGTATATTTTCTGCTCTTGAAAACAATGTCTATTCTATTTTTACACGTTGACACCAGCTAAAAGAAACATGCAATTCACCAGCAGATCAGATGCGTTCAGCCCCGTCTAGTCTGCCCGTTTCTCCTGCTGTAAAGACTCAAACCTTAATCAGTCGTTGGTCTCTTCTTCATTCATACGCCTATCCCATCCATATTTACATTCCTTACTGTGTTAACCTCTACCACTTTTGATGGGAGGTTTCCTCAACACCCTCTCATTAAATATTAATTCTTACCTGGATGTTTCCTGTCCACCCCCCCCCCCCTAACTTTTCAATGGCGTGGTCCAGACATGGACATGCCAGAAGAAACAATACGGCTAAAAAAAACAGTGAAAAAAATGTTTTTCTTTTAACCTTTCTTGATCTTCTTGAAGAACATATATGAAATCAATATGAATATCAATGTATGATCTTCTTGGCATCTACCTTGGCTTCCTCTGATGGATTCTGGTCATTTAAACTTTTTAACGTTAGGCATCTTTTATCACCTTGACAATGCTGAAGGTCATCTCAAATGAAATATGCTTCCATTTTCAGAGCGGCTGCTAATTTAATCAATAGCGGGAAATAATTTCATCGGTAAGCCCATGTATGCGTCCGCCATTATTGTGCCATTGTGCAAATGCCAAGCAGAGAGAGATGAACATTTCATAATTTGCTTTAGAATTCCAGCCCGAGGAAACAGCTGGTTGTAATTGCAAATATTTAGATGTATTTTTTTGTGCGTGTTTATCTTTCTGACTCTCTAGATTAATTGCAAACATTTGGGTTTGGAGCTATTTCTGTGTTCAGACAGGCGGGTGAGAAGTGTATAATATGTGCAAAAACATTCGGCCTCGGAGAGCTCAGAAACATGGAACCTCCCTGGTGTTTTTGAGCTGGGATCCCAGAAGGTCTTCTAGGTCAATGCTCCTCAACCCTCTCCTCAAGGAACACCTAACAGTCCAGGAGTTAGGTGTTATTCAGGTGTGTCTAAGGTGTTGCAAAATTAATAAACAAAAACATCTTAAACACCTTAGACATACCTGAGTAATACCTTCTGGACTGTTAGGTGTGCCTTGAGGAGAGGGTTGAGGAGCACTGCTCTAGGTGACCAGGTTGGCTACTCCTTTAGGGATGTAGGGTTGATTTTAGCAAGATTATGGCATCTGGCAGCAAACAAGGATACTTTTTTGGAGAAAAAAAGTTTTATAGTAGAGACATTTAATTATGATTGCCCTCCTGGTGGGTTCGATGACAATGTTTTATCACGAAAAGGTTAAGAAATCAGTTCTTAAACTTTGGACATTTAAAATTATATGGTTCACCATCAAGATACTTGTCTTCATCCCCATAGCAGGAAGAAGAATTACTGCTTTAGAAATTATTTTTACTTTAGCAACTTCTCCTGCTGCTGCGTTCCTCTACTTTGCTCTCACCATTGATGGCATAGATCTCCTTTTGCTTGGACAATCATGGCTTATCATAGAAGACCAACATGGGGTCAACATGTTTGGAGCCTTCTACTGTCCTCAGGTTCCTCCCCACATGTTGAGCACACATGTCAGGATTAGAATTAGGAGATGTCCTCCTCTAGGGTTGAATTAAGTAGCATAGAGCTGTTCCCACCATGTGACACAATCAGTGATATCAGGGTGATATGACATCATAGCTAAGACAATCTGCGTCTGCACAGATCTCCTTTTCTTGTTATATCTGGAGGACCGGGGTCATAAGTGACACGGAGTTACAGCCGCGTGGTGGCCGCCGTTGGCTGGTTGTGGGTAACGGATACTGAAATGTATTCCTGTGATGAGCTGCAGGAGTTTTAACTCATTAAACCCTATTAGGTTTGACAGGTAATAAAAGGCAATCTCAAGTGATTTCGCTGCGAATAATAATTGACAATTCTTATTGAAATCAGTTTGGTTATTTAGCCGCAGACACTTCCCAAGTGCCTCTTTCTCTTTATAAACGATTCCAAAATCTCACAAGTCTATTCTTTATATGTACAGACAGGCGGTAATTCCGCTCCAGGCAAACGTCTCCAGCCAGAGAAGAAGGATTTTCAAGCTTGTTTTATGTGTTTTTCTGGCCACACTCCTCCCATTTCTTTGCATATGCCCCACCCACATTGTGTTTTTTATTTAATTTTTATATTTTTTATATTTATCATAGAACAAGGCTTTCCATTGTGCCTGATCATGTCTGCAGTATATTTTTTCTATACTGTGCTCCTCCCTATACTGTATATGGACTGTCTAGACAACATACACGTCTCCCACTGCACCAAATATAAGGTTCACTTTTGTCATTAGATTATTACAAAAAATCCGTAATCTCCTCCATTTCACTTCTCTAGAGCAACATTTTTATTTAATTAACCCTATATCCATATTAAGTGGGAAAAGGCATTGATAAACGATGAAGGAGTTAAATGATAAGCTCTGGCTAGGGCGTTATGCTCTATACATTATCCGTGTAGGGTGTTTGTGATGTCATAGGATGCAACCCCCTGTTTGCCTAACAGCATTCACAATAATCTGGACACTGGCCGGAAAAGCAGAGAGGTTTTTGGGGCTGTCCGAAGAAATTTGTGACTGTTGGCAGCCATGCATAACCTGGCGAAGAAACATGACATCATACTCTGGTGCTCACCTGCTCTACACCTAACTAGCTCTGATTATCATATAATAAAAATGTTTCTCCAAAGATTGTTGATTCCGTTGGTAACCTCTTGCTTGTGTTCAAAATTCTGAAGCGGAACTGGATAAGGATCATGAGAGTTGTAGCTCAACATCAATGGCTACAGGTTGGCTACTCTTAACATAGAGATCTACAAATGACGTCTAGAATAGATTGGCTCTTTCTGCTATAATTCTATCTGGTTTATCCTTGACATACACGGGGTGGAAAAAATAATTCCGAGATCTGGTTCCAATAAAAAGAAAATCATAATAAAAATTCTCTAAAAAAGGCCCTTCTGAGTCTAAAAAATAATGTTGAGCAATTCCCTTAATCTGATTACCCAATTATACTTCATGTGAGATATACAGAACAACTATCCCGGGCTTCTAGACCAAGTCTGGCTATGTGAGAATAGGACAGAGAATTCAGTATTCCAAAAATATTAATTACTAAAACTCTCCATAAAGACTCTTCCTTTAATTAGTTACAATCCCTACCGATGTTAAAGGTCCAAGAGGAAATTAAGTCTGGTTCCCTGGTAACGGACACAAAAAGATTATATTTTAAGTTATAATAAAAAAGATAAATTATGGGGAATTTATCTTAAAAAAAAAATGCAGGTTTAGAACGAGCAAGAATAACGGGGTGAATTCCGGTGAATTCCGTACATGCAAACAAAGAACAAATCTCATCTGTGTATCTAAATTGGGGAGCTGCCAAATCAGCTGACCGTACTCTGCAGACAGGGTGCAGGGGGTAATAATTCACAGAATACACCTCCGGCAGATGGTAATAAGACACGGTATATAAAATAATTTGATAGACAAGTGAAGAAGACAAGATGGAAGAATTTGACTTTAAGATCCATAGGAGAAAAAACTACTAAAAGGGTAGTTATACTGAGAACAGCCTTCCAGCTGAAGCAATTGTTAAGCAATTTGTTAAATTTTTTAAAAAAATTCTTAGGGTGTGCATAGGGCCATCATGACAAGCAAAAAAAAAAATAGGACATTTTTTTGTAGAACGGTAGAAGATGGACAGACTCGATGGGTGAATGGGTTCCTTCCAAGCAGTCGTCACATTTAGCGGTTTAGAGTAGAGGGTCTAATCTGCTCTACATTTCTTTTTTGCATACATTGTTTAGGGATTTGCAACTGAAAAAAATGTCTATTACTGTCCTCAAGCAGCTGTTGACTGGGAGAGATTTGTAGGAAAACTAGATAAAAAGAAGGAAGAGTGATAAAAGTTGCTAGGTAGGTAAAGGTTAAAACGATTAACGTGGGAGAACTTCTGAACCGATCTAGAATTCAATAAGTGAAGGAGATGACACTCACCGTAGAGAAGTTGTGTGGGCCACAGGTCTCTCCTCGATACTTACAGGACAAGAGCATGTCCTCCAACTGGTGGCCAAGTCTGTCCATGAATCCTACGCTGATCCCATCAAAGTCCCGCGGTGGCAGGAAAAGCCGGAAATCAGCCAGTTTGTGGAACCATTTGTGTTTGTCCTCTGGCAGCAGCTCTGCCAGCATGGGTCGAGTTGTCCTGTTTGCCAGCAACAAGCCCAACCAGTAACCCGCGAAGTAGAGGTCGCTCTTGCTCAGCCGGTGAAATCGGACTGGGTTGTTGTTGCAAAGGGTCACAGCCGGGAATGCCAACTCTTTGCTCCACTCCAGCTGTACTCTGGTGTGCGAAGGAAAAGAAAGCCAATACAGAAGTCTGTTGGATGACCAGGACAGAAAGAGGCCCAATGAGGTGAAAAAGGCGAGGAACCAGAATGCGCGTCGTTGGAGCGCCAACCTTGGCGAAAACACATATTTCAGGCCGTGGACCTTGGCATGTTCCACTGAGGGCAGGGATAAGGCACGGCGACGCTTCGTTCTTGCACAATGCGGAGGGGGCACCACCTGGGCATCTCTTCTGGTTGCTCCTGAGGGGCAGCTGCCAGGTGGAGCTCGGATCCTCTCTTCTCGAGTCATGACACTCCCCCAGGGACTCACCAGCAGGGGGGCATCTCGTTCTGGGCATCGGCAGCAAAGCTGGGCACCACCACCCCCTCATTCATTCAGTCAGTGCAATGTCCAGAATGCCAGCGGAAATGTAATTGCCCAGATAGACCCAGGCTGGCAATAGAATCGGGGGGTTCAATTCTTTGTTGTTTTATAGAAATGTTCCCAAATTAACTCTCTCTCTTTAACCTTTCCTCTTTTTTAAGACTCTCCACAACATTCATATCCCTGCTGAACAAGCATCCAAAAATGTATTATCTCTGAAGGTGTAAAGACGGTCTTCTCGGCTCACTTCAAATAGCGCTTTCCGGCGCTTGGACCTTTGCACAATCAGCGTTCTGTCTCCTACACACTTTAAATATAGGAAGACATCTCCACGTCTTGGAGAAACATCAAGAAAAAGTAGGTGTTAGCTCAGAGCAGAAATACCCCTCTCTTTCACTGCCAACTTGCCCGACGATCTGGGCAGGTGAGCTATGAGTAAATCCTTTTGAAGATTTCTTTGGCACTAACGATTGTTTAATTACCACCTTCTTCTTCTGAGCTTCTCTTCTTCTCCTTCATCTACTAAACCTCTTCTGATGATTAAAAGCAATAGAATCCTAGGGGCATAGACCATAAAAATACTGCTTATACCCCTTCAAGGAAAGAAGGGTGCAAAAATGAAGACATTTATGTAGCTATGTCTCCGCTGTGTCTTCCCAACACACAAAGCATCTTAGTTAGACTCTTATGAATCTTGGCATAGTTACCTGCGGATCAAGGTCTCTAGCTGATGGATATCATCCCTCATTAAGCTGTAGGTGAAAAAAATCTTTCTGGTGTGTCAACGCCGGGGCTTACGGTTCACGTTCGGCACAGCTTCAGACACCGGGCAGCAGATTAATCCTGAATACCCTCTTGCTGTGTCCACCCCATTAAAAAAGGGCTAAAAGAACCCAAAAAAACCTTGCGTCTCCGCTGGTTTGATTCGCGTTAACGCAAAGTCTCTTTTCTCTCAAACAAAACTTTCAAAGCCCAGGCAGGGGAAGGAGCTGGGTGAGTTCAGCACTGCGGACAGTTCTCATAGCGTCTGCTCCCCGGGATAGGCAAAGCATGCTTAGCTTGAGATGTTGTGCGGACCGGGCAGACGGACGGGTTCCCCGAGGGGGTGCATCCTTAGAACACGCATTAAACCGAACACTTGACGGTATTAACAGAGACAGATGCACAGCCCGCCTGAAGAAGGCGATCCCGCGTGAACGGTCGGTTGTGTTAAGGTGTCATCCGACACGTCCGGTGCTCTTTTCTCCGTCTCTGCTGCACACAGGCATCTCTGTGCACCAGTGCAATCCTGCATTACCGTAATCCTCTTTGTACATCAGCGTTTGCTGAACTACCATCAAGCTTAGAAAGCAGGAGCACTCCGACACGCGCTACCCCCCCTCCTTGTCCCTTTAACCCTTTCAATTCAGAGGCAGCCTGGAACACATCTGTGCATGTTATACTACGCAACACCAAGGTTTCTTAACCTGTTCACTGCCTTGGACTACAGCCTGGCTCACTCCCTATAGACTGTTTTTTTTGGCCCTAAGTGCTAATTATTTAATTAAGCAACTGAGGCTTCGTTATCTCTATTGCCAACGCCGTTACATCTACCTTCATCACCTTCTCTAACGCAGAGATTATGTTCTTTTCAACACACGTAATCACTTCTATTAATTAGTGTTGCTTTGTGCAGATTAGAAAGCTGACACGTCTCTCTTCTTTCTTCCCGCAAGCCAAAGGTTTGGCTGAGACAAAGAGAACCTGCCTGATTAACACCGTCATGTTATTAAGTAAACTGTGTAACAGTGTTAAAGAAACCAGTGCTAATACTGGACTATTATTACATGAGAGACACACATCTTTAGAAAGGAAAACTAGCCACAGGGACATAACAAAGAACAGAAATGGGGCATTTTCAACACAATCTGTGACCAGGGGAATCATTCTTAATTCTCGATGGCCGTTTGTGCCATTTTTATGTAACATTTGAGGCATTAAGAGATACTCCGCGGTATGATTGTGTACATTTTTTGGAATAAAGTAGAACTATAACACTACTCCCCCTGGTGGACTGTTGCTGAAGTGCACATTTTAACCCACAGAGTGCAGAGGTAAAAAAGTAAAAGGTGAAAGGGTTAAAAGAGAAACAACACCATTGTCACATCGACGTAGCAAGCAAGACATTGTCTGGAACTAGCGCACATGGAAATCTGTAAATTAATTTTAATTAATTCATCTTTTTAATTCATTTTAATGTTTTTTTTTTTAACACGCAACTCCCAAAACCAAAAGTTGCCTTACACACACGGGCCATGCACATACAACCCTAGTTGCTTAATATATAGTTTTGCGCCTGTTAAATGTTATATCATCGGGTGGGGAAATTCAGTTTTAGAGAGATTGCATTCGAGGAATTGTACAGAAGTCCAGTTACAAATTAGGCAATTATTGACACGATCAAAGATGGAAGAAGAGCGATCAGAGGAAGAATAGACCTGATTGTCTTCGGTGGTGCTGTAAGCCAAAGGACTACATTAGTTTGTCGAGGGGGGGCATTAAAAAGTGAGAACGGAACGGGTCCTAGAACTGAGCTTTGGGGTATGTCAACTGAGTGGGAGAGTGCAGGAGAACTGTTGTGAGTCTTGGCATGGTCCTAAAGGGACACATTTAGGAATGGAGAAGAAAATGTTGTGGGTTCATAGATCTGGAACACTGAAGTTGACATGAGTGCTGAATCTCGACTGGAAAAAGCATATTGATACCCGTGTAGTCAGAATGGAACGTAAGGGGCCTTGACAGGGATGCAGAGCAGGGCTAGGTCAGGGGGTCATAGAAAGTTCAGTGGGGAGGGGGAGGAAGTGAAGGGGGTATATAAGGATGGGGCATAAGTTGGTTCGGGGCTTTTTGTTGTGCCAGCATACCCGGTGTGTTTACAGGTTGCGTGGCAATGACGTTAATAAATGGGCTGTGGCCTTTATTCATCCCACATTTGGTGTCTGTGTTTTATTGGGGGGTGGTAATCTAGGATGATATAGCCCGAAAGTCGAGGCTACCCCTGTCAAGATGCTGACATAGATCACCTTTAATGTCTTAACGATCTTCTCAAACAAACAGCTTGGTAGCATCTATATCTTCTTCTGCATTCTTACATAGACAAATCTCACTGTCAGGAATCTTGGCAAACATAGAATCTCTTTGGTAACATACATAATAATAATAAGCGAAGCAGATATATACTGTGAGAGCCCAGCATGCGTTTCTAGGCTCGTAAAAGGAATATGTTTAAGATTATATGCTCCTCTAAGATGTTTACATTAAAAGGTCCTTACTTTACTCACGAAAAGGTACAAGACACTTTACCGCACTAATCCATTTAAAGCATTCACAGAGATTTCTAAACTTCCTCTGTGCTTAATGAATACAGATCGCAAGAGCTTTGATCTGAAATGAAAGATATAGGGCGTTTCGGCACATTATTAGAACGCGACAACCGAAGAGTATTATAGGGTGGAAGACGAAAAACTCTTCCAGGCACAAGAGGAGGTATAAAATGCAAAATGGGTAAAGAGCGTTCCTTGGCCAAGTAAAAATCGAGCAATCAGCAAGAAAAGTCCCGTTTGTCTAAATTACCTTGGATTTGCTGAATAAACTCCTTTTTAATGCAGGTAATGTGTGAGTTGCTGGAGGGATGCTCTAAACGTGGAGTGGTTTTAATTTTAACCAGTCGGACAACTCATGCACTTCAGTAGAAACTCTGCCTTATAGCCCAGCTTGGTGGGTAGCTGGTACCAAACTGGATCACTTTGTGTCCGGAGCAGAGTTTTATTTAGTAATTACCCAAATTGATAATGGGCACATAGTCGCCCAATTTTTCACAGCTCAGGGTAAGACAGAGTAGTAGAAGACTGTGGTTGGTACCAGAGCCATAAACAATCTGCCCCATGCAGACATCGTATCAGTGTTCTGGAAGCCCATGGAAGTTACAACCCTGCTTGGTATGTAGGTACAGAAGATAGAATCCTCAGTCGTTGGAGACCATTGCATTTGTCTGACACTTTGTTACCATCGGTGGTGCTAAATACCAAATGTGAATTTTGGAACAATCACAGTGAATGGTGTATATAAAAGATTTTTTTTTTAAAAGGCTTTTAAAACTTGAGTCTTCATAAAATCTAAATAAAGTTTTTTGTTTTTTTTCTCCAGGACAAACCTTTCTTGAAACTTTTAGATGGCATATGCTGTTTTATTCCGAGGTTTTGGTTAACCTTGTATACGCATTTTGATTTATAATGTTTATTAATTGAATATTCTAGATCTTCCATATTCAATGGCCACAGGTGCTGTTTGTTGCGTTTTTGTTCAGTCCTTTTCTTTTCATTCTAAGCTGCAGCTGTGATACTGAAACTTGGCCAGATCTTGGTGGAGGAGATGTGAAACCCACCTGCTAAGATTGGGCAGGAAGAGTCAAAACCACAGACATGTTTAATCGCAGCAGAATTCTGGTTCTAAATGTACTAATATCTTACCATTTCACATAGGGTAACAGAACTATCATATTTCATGGTTGTCCAAAGGAAAGGCTTATTTCTTCTGTTGGATATTTGCCATTTTGGTACTCCCCAACTAATTCTTAATAGATTTGGCTTACCTATTACACAAAATAATGACCAATCGGCCCATCTGCTCTGCTACTATGAAAGCTTCTTCTCACATCTCTTTTTAATGATGGTATCCATTGCATTCCATGTCTGGATTCCTCTGTGGACTTTGGTTTAAGGTCAACTCTAGGTCTTCCAATGGCATCATTCTCTAAAAATCTGACCTGTGATTACTGACCTATCCCTTACAGAGTTGTCACATACCTGGCCAGGTAGTCCTGCCCCCCACAGCAGGTGGTCAGTTTCTGTGGGTTTCTGATTGCTCTATATCCTGTCTCCTTCTTGGCCTTGACCATTTTGACCCAGCCTGGTTTAGGTTATGTTTGCTTATCTCTGACTATAGTATCCCTGTTCCCTCTATGGATAAAATGCATATACTTGCATTTCACTCTGTATTCAGTATCTCTAAAATTAAGGATGTGGCCCTATTCATGGACCACCTTGTAGTTCATGATGGAGTTAATGAAAAGTGTGTCCCTCTCTGCCGTGTGAAATTTAGGAATACCTTCACTGAACTTCATCACAGCAATAAAGTTTTACTCCATGATATATATTTCTTAGTTCGGGGGGGGGGGGGGGTTCACCCATTCATACACTTCCAAATATCCATCCTCCAACCATAAACTACTTGATGACACCTCTGGGGTACTTCGGAAATTATCTCATATGAGCTTGCTGCTTATATATCTGTCAGAAATTATTACAAGCTTTGTTCGTTGTCCACTGCGAATACCAATCACGAAGGATTCTCGTTATCTCTCCTTTGCTGTCTCCCCTTATGTGTGTTTTTACGGATGCCTCTGCATCTCAGCGCACCGACCGGGGTCTGACGCCCCAATATTTTATCCAGGGTTCCTCTCTATGAAGAGTCACTGCTGTGTTCCCTGCCCTGGTTTATGTGTGGCGTATATTAGAGGTGGAGATGTTCCAGCCTCTGTCAGCCGCAGCCAGGCTTACATCCAGAAGCAGAAACACGAAAAGAGTAACATCTGCAGTGCTTTTACATTCCATGGTAGAATGGTCGTCACTGTCGTTCTCTATTAATGCACATTATATCAGAATGTATCATCCTAACCTTTATGCTCCACTTGACTTGATAATAAACAAGCGGTTACAATATTGAGACTTTTACTCTTTGCTGTTGGGCTGAAACTTTGTGAGGTTGGTAAAATACACAATTGAGAAGGCACTTGGTCAATAGCTAATGATCTTAATTAGAGAGGTAACACAATGCGTTGTAGAGAAGCAGCTGAGGGATCTGAGATAGCCTTAGTGAGGGTCATGGGAGTTTGTCCAACTACGGCTTTCATTAATGAGGAACCATGAACTTCCTCGTTAGGTTGTCTAAAACAGGGATGGACAACCTTTGGCCCAACTCTCACAATCCTCACCTGGCGAAAAACTACCAGCATAATGTGAGTTAAAGTCCTTAGCGGCTCGGTTGTCATCTAACAAGTAGGAAACGGAACGTTGTTTTTAACAGTAATGAAATATCTCCATAAATCAGACTTTAGTAGATTTCCTCAAATTGATTTATTCTCTGTTGTGAGTAGTTACAAAAATTCTATACTGCAGTGCAGCATTAAAATCAATACTCCCTTGCAAGGTGGCTGTTTTTTCTTCTTTAATGAACATTTCCCTTTATAGTGCACGTGCCATACAGAAATATATATATATATGTATATATGTAAGAAAATGCATAGCTGCCACCAGTCCTGAATTTGATGGTAAAGTCCCTGGTGTCACCTGGATCCTGAATACTGCGACCTCTGAAGACTCTGCAAAGGAATTTCCTAAATCTAGCACTACAGCTCCAAAAGTGGAGCTTTGCCTCCACGCTATTGCCCACTTTACATAGGCACAGTATGACATCATAACATCACTCTTATAATATGGGTGATATCATGCTTACATGAAAGATGGTAAATATGTGGTTGGCAAGCATATATAAGCAATAACCTTTCTTCTCTTTGTAGCTAGGAAATTGGCCAGCATGGGGTATGAATGATGTTCCATCATGCTATTTTCGATGGCAGGTTCTCTTGAAAGGGAAAGTATGTTCACCTTAATTGATGTGCTGTTACATACCTCGCCACCCACTCCCTTTAAATACAAAGACCACGGGAGGCCATGTTGACCTGTCTCAATGGGAGGATTACAAGTGAGTCTCGTTAGAGAAATACATGTTAATAATAACCTAATTACCCTGCTGTAATTTAAAAGAGAAGCCCAGGAAGCAAGTTGTTATTTGCAAGCAATTAAAATGGAATTAAAAGCAACGAGCGAGGGATGGGTATGGAGCCGCGAGACCATTAAGGGCATTTTTTTTTATCAGACAGGGAGTCAGGGAGGGCAAGTGGGTGAACTCCAGTCCGTCTTCTTCTGTGACGTATATGCGATCCCTTACCAGCTGGCGTGAGCGGCAAGTGCATGGATAGATAAGCGCACGTTGCAAACCTTTAGTACACAAACAGTCCATGTAGCTAATTGGCACTTTAGGGGTCCGTCCACTAAGCAGTGATCCCGAATAAGCCAATGTATTTTTGTCATGGGCTGTGGGGTTTAAGCCTAGCCACGCAATCCAGGCATAGCTATGGAGTTTGATGTCTCGGCCCAAAAATTGTATCATGTTTCCGGTTCGTTTCACACGGAGCAGAATTGGTTAAGTAACAAAGTATTCATGGCTGCCTGTC
Organism: Spea hammondii; assembly: GCA_029215755.1. Taxonomy (NCBI): domain Eukaryota; kingdom Metazoa; phylum Chordata; class Amphibia; order Anura; family Pelobatidae; genus Spea; species Spea hammondii. The sequence continues at coordinate 23,959,513 of JARDYJ010000013.1, forward strand.
TGGAAGCATTGCCTAGCAACAGCAGTGGGTCGCGGAAGCTATGGTAACATTGCATTGCCTAGCAACAGCAGTAGATCGCAGAAGCCATGGTAACATTACATACATACAACCAGCCTAGCGCAGAAGGCTCAATAATAATACACAGCACTGGGGGTTATTACGGTATACAGCGCTGGGGGGTCCTTACTGTATACAGCACTCTGGGTTATTACTCTATACACCGCTGTGGGTTTATGTTGAAAGAGAAAATATTTTTTTCTTTTGAACTTTCCTTTTTAGATCCTTTAGCCCCAAAAGCAGCCTTTTTTGTTAGTGAGGGCGCACATCATGCCCATAAGGGTTCGAGAGGCTGGTGTTGGCAGATTGCAGATGCATTTCTCTGAACGCTGAAGTTAATGAAGACACAGACCGTAGCCCCCTGAGAAGATGACATAGTTTGAAAATGCAAACAAGTATTATTTTGTTACCATTGGCAACGGAATTGCAGAGAGTCTTTTATGGTCTTTACGTTCTTTAATTGCAAAATTCATAATAAGGAGGCATTTGATGGAAAATCTTAGCCTCAGGTAAATAGGATTGGACAGAATTGGGACCCTGTATTGGCATGTTCTGCCCAGGGCTCGCCAGCGTAACGACCAATGTAGTTTTAGCCTATGACTCGCCGAGACATGAAAGAATGGTGCTCACAACTCACAGCCGTCCTCCTCTAATTTAGTCTTATGGGGCTCATGCATCTGTAGAGACGTGTGCTAGGACTTATCTTGTACATTGAGGGAGTTATTTGTAGAATACAAACAGCGAAAGAGCTGAAGGTTAACCGATTCTCATTTACCCTCAAGGTCAAGGGTAAACCGTTCAGGGTAGTTCCCTGGCCAGTTCCAGTAGCAATCGCTATAAGACTCTGTTTTCCCGGCCACTGCTCCTCATTGACAGAATTTGAGAATGACCCAGACAGCACCCAGACAGTATACCATTCAGAGCTTTGTTGTGTTTTTCAGCCTTGCCAAAAATCCAGAGCCTCAGCTACTCAACTCATAAATTCTCCCGCAATTAGTGAAAACCCTTATTTTAATGAACAAAAATCACATGCGTTAAAAAAGGGGCACCAGTTCACAGAAATGCACAGATCCTGAAACTTTGTTGGAACTCTTGCCTGATACATTGAAACATATTTAGATTCTTGTTATATATCCATTGTTTTGTTAGGAGTCGGAAAAAACTTCATAAGATGATGCTTGTTTAGGCAGCGTTTGGAACCAAGCTTAACACCTGCTCCGGACACCCGCACATTAACCCACCACCACTATGCATGGAACCTCCCTTGGGTTCTACGTAATACATTATAACCTGAGCAGTTATCAGGATTAGAACGGTCTCCTTTTTCTCATGCTGGGCTACTGTAAATAAATGACCCCATCTCCTGAAAAGAATAGTACGATGTTTCTGGGAGCATTGAGGTTCCATTGGTCACAATGGACCATATGGAGGTAGGCTGTACACATCTACTGTATCAAAGAAAAGCACCATCGCTTGAACTAGGTTCTCTTGGTAGCCACCTTAATATCCTAATACCGGCACCATGCATGCTCAATTACTCCAATAATTTATACCCATAGTTTATGCATCCCTTCCATACCATTCTATATCACCCCCAAAAGGGTTAATGTTTTTGCAGCAACATGAAACAGAAGCCAAGTGAGCCCATTGCTGTATGTGAGCATGTTCCTTTGAAGAACATTATTAGTTTTTAAACAACTGTCCCATGGCCCAACAGATTGTCTAGGAAATTTTCTAGGGTCTGATTAAGTCTGATTGCTTCCAGCTACCCTACAGCTCTGTAATGAAAGCCTTTGGTATTTCTCCACCCGGAATCATCCCTGGGATCATTTTCCTGCAATCACTCAAACTCCAGCCCCGCTGGTGTCGTTATACCTCGTCTGTCTACAGAACGCTCGGAGCGCCCGCTCGCTACCTGCGATTTCATCTGCGTCTCTCACTGCAAGATGTTAACTCTTCTCCTAGCGGAAAGATGCATTTTACATCTGATAAAATTGTTAACATACAAGAAATATCTTCAATTTATCTAAACCCTGCAAAAATGATAAACGTGTGAGTTCCATAACAGATGGTGACATACAGTAAGCTTTGCCAAAGGTTGTATAAACGTACTGAAGGACTCATCTATAAGCTCTACCTCCAGTTACACCTCTAAGGTATAAAATATACCTGATCACCATCTTGGCTGTCACTAAGACTGGGAACGTCTTCTGCACTCTACTTGCTCCCTTCTGAATTGCCATACATGACGCTCGAAGAGAGGTCAATGTATCGGCCAAGTATCTAAAAGGAAAACAGTGATGTCATTGAGCTGCTATCCTGGCCAACCTCTTCCTACAAGGAACCAGGACATTGACCTTCCATCACATGTGTAAATACGCTCTATACAACTTGGCACTGATAGTCGATGGGAAGCTCTTAAAGAAAATCCGCAAGGATTTTGACATACGACAAGAGTGGAACAAACACTGTTGACTGACAGTAGATCCTTGAGGATGTCCACTTTCAGAAGGTTGCTATCCAGTCCAACTTGAGTTCAACTGCACTACGAAAAAAGAGATATTGTTTTCAAGGATAATAGAACGATGAATGTCCTTTGTATGTTCTAGAAGTAGAAAAGCCCATAGCGAGACCCTGGATGTGTACACGCACCTTTAGCTTATCAGCTGGTGGAGACATTTTACCTTTCTGAGAGGGTAACGTTTTTTTGGTAAAATAACTGCTAACTCGATGTATGCGGCTCATAATATAAATGAGGCCGATTGGATTCTTGAAGCAGATGAGTAATTACACTTTATCAAAGCAGTTGTGTTTAATTTGAATAATTTTAGTCTGATCACAATCTCTTTGTGTTTCAACAGGGAATCATATACCAGGGAATGAAAAAATGTCCTTCGGTTGAGTACAAAATCTGGGGAGGGCATTTCTGATGCAATTAGCTTCGCCTTATGAAAGTGTCTCTAGGATGCTTAACGCTGGAAGTCTGATTATCCCATCTTGGATTTGACTTCAACGGTAGCGTGATAATAGAGGCCGCAGGGTATGTGGCTGCAACTGGAGCAAGACCTTCACCACCTTCAAGCTTTTTACCTGGTTGAAGGACCCAGGGATCTTCTGTGGGTCTAAAGAAGCTGGTTTATATGACATCATTACCACCATACGCCTTCTGGCCAAGGGGCGAGTAAAGCCAAATGCCCCCCACGGTACTTGCCCCCTCCCATATCTAGCACACACACAGAATACACATACTCACTCTAACAGACTGAGTATCACAAACAAAATACAGCGATCTGTTGGAACCATAGGGATGGGGGGATCATCCATCACCCACCTGTATTTTTTGCTTTGACCCCTGACCATCTTTGTTCTTTTTCTCACCACTGAGAAGAAATTGCCCTCAACATCTGCTTCTCCCCCTCCTGTGGAACAGCTGCCAGATCCTGTCCCATCGCTGGCCGTGCTGGGGGAGATTTCAAGGTCTTGGGAAGTATTGTGGTAGGAATATTAAGTCCTTCAAAGAATGAAGACAATGCATGTGCGGGGCAGATGCACGTCAAGTGGAAGGGCAACCAAAATTCTTACAATAAAGACTTAATATAGATCAGTATCATCTCATAGGCAGGGGTTTCCATATAGTGGTTGAAGACCCAGGGTGATCGTAAGACTTAAGTGGTCTTTTTTTTCTAACCTGGACACCTGCAGCAAATGTATACCTTGAAATGCAGAATTTCAGGATTTCTGGCTATTGGTCACCAATATCTTTCAATAACATAATATATATATCTATATATATATATATATAGAATATCTAGTCTTTTGGATCTATAACCTCTATAACATATTTCTAGAAAATATGGCATTTAAATATAAAGATGTAAATGTCGCTGCTAAGGCTTTCCTATGCAAGAATGCTATGGACAGGAGCTTTGTATGATTGCTCATGCTGCAGGGAGTACATTTAATAATCAGACTGAAGCGAGGGCAGCGGGAAGGGTGGGTACAAGGAGCTGTCACTTAATATCAAGACAGACGCAGTCTGAGGCTTTTTGTCATGCTTTGGAGCACACGGAAGCATAGCACGCACATGCCAAGTAACCACATCGAGACAAAACTCATACTACACGCAACATGCATAGCCTAGAACAAAGTGACATGTTGACGCAACAAATGACTGCTTAAAGCTGTCACCGTCACAGCTTTCGCCATAACTAAATTTACAAAATTTTACTAAACTGTTATAAAAAAAAATAATACAACTAGCTTTTTTTGTACAACTAGCATTATCTAATCAATACATAATATTATTTTCTGCATACAACTGTTAAATATAGTTACATTTAAATAATGTGCAGGAGATGAACAGGTTAATTTCGGAATTTTTATGGCGCCTACATTTAAGGGTTTTTTTTACAGGCGTCGGAGGGGATTATATAAAAAAAAAAAAAAAAAGAGTACAACCCTTATTAAGGATTCCAGCCCTTTTGCGTCACTTAACCAGGGTTTGTGGATATCTGTCCTTGAACCGAGATTGCTCAGTTAATGGATCGGACGTTTTGATGGATTGTTTCTGTGATTAAATAAGGAGATCTATAAAACCTTAAGTGTGATAGTTGATGTTCCAGGCTTATATGGAGCCTATAGCTTATAAAAAGATGTAGACCCGTCTGCTATAGGAACCTCTAAACGCTCGTCTTGGAAAAATATAAATATGGCAAAATTAATGCAAAAGTCTTATTTTCTAGGACACAGTAAAGGCTAAGATTTCAAATAAATAAACCTGTGACCCCCCACCATTTTTTCATTAAATCACAGGTCGATTTGATTTGAAAACTTTCTGGATTTGGTTCAATGTTCCAAGGGATCTAAACTTTGGCATTTGCAGAATCCTACTATTTTCTGAAGTACAAAGAAGATGTTTGATTTCTTTTGAAGTCTATGAATTTCTTTTTTGTTATCCGGTATATATTTGGAATGTTGGAATTATCTACTTATTTTTTTGGTCAAACAGCTACATCTAGTGGCCGATCAAAGAAGTGCAAATACTTTTTTTGTGGACCTGTTTTATCAAAAAGTTTAAGACTTCGAATCTTTGTTTTTTCAAGACACAAGAACCAAAAGATACACAAAACATACAAAAGGCTGGACAAGTGACCATGTGAAGTGACCTCATCATAGATTTTGGGCAAATTCACCAGAAAGAAAAGGTTCAAGTAGATGAAGGCCAGACCAGATGACTCTGCTAACCAGATTCTATGTTTCTATGTTTAATCTGGAGACTCTAGGCAACGTTGATACCATTTATTGGGCCAGCATAGAAAAATATGTAAAGTCACGAGAAACGAGAAAAAAACTGAAGTCTGAAGAAGAGACCTCTGACGTCCTAAAAGCTTATGTGACTTTACATCACGTTGACCCAATAAAAAAATATCAACATCAACTAAAGACTCCATCTTCTCTTGGGCCATTACGGCCATATCCATTTCCCCATGCTCAGAACTCCTCTCCCTTCACCTCATTCATCATTCTAAAGCTGCCAGAACTGATCAAAGTGAGGATTAATCATACAGGTCCCGCGAGAAGGATGCTCTCGAAATTAAAGATACAAACTTCACAAGGCTTGTAATGTCACATTACTGACTCTTACATCTCAGAGAACGTGGCATGAAGTCTCGAAATCGAAAACGACTGGCTTTCTCACCAGTTATGCAGAAAATTGTCCGAGAAAATGCCGTTCACACTTAATCGTAAAATTATTACAGCAATCTTTTTTTTAGAGCTCTCTTCCGTGGTGGTCAAATACATTCTTGCTTAAGTCGCTACTGTATGTGACGGAGGCTAATTTTCTTGGGTTTGTAAAGGAAAATAAAATAAAATTGAATTGATCCTACCATTTAAAATATTGCCTTGGGGTTTTTAAACTTAGTTAACGATGGAGTTTTTAGAAATCTATGCAAGATTAACATAAACAAGGTCGTCGTGCAAAAGACAGAGAGCTCTTTTGGCGGTCGAAGTTAAAATTGTTATTCTGGAAAAAATAAATTATTTGGTTCAAAACTATAAAAATAAATGATTTTTAATGGAATCTCTCGATAGGCGTACAGAGGCCCTTTATCACTCCCATCACTCCTGTGTTACAATGGCACGTTGTGTTCGCTGATCCAAGTTTAAGTTTAAAAGGATAATTGATGGTCAGAAAACACTTTTGTAATTATGTTACAGCCAGACATTTCCTTGTTTTCCACGAAAACAGCTCAGTGACCCCAAACGTTTGATAAGTTGTGTGTCTTCATCCACATCCCTCAGGCAAACTGCTTTACTGACAAACCTCAATTTTTTCTGAAAGTTATCCAAGATTTCAGTTTTAGCTGACAAAATCCATAGCCACAGTGCTGATTCAACCCGGTTCCTCTCAGAGACACAAAGGCAAGGGTTTTTGTTGGACACTAGTGTCTTCTCCTGAATTCCAGTTGGGGATTTCTGTGTGATTGAAGGCCTTTTACCCTTTTAATAGATAGTTTTAGAAGATGTACTAATTGAAAAGCAGCTATAAGCTTTATCAAGAGTTGTTACCCATATTTGTCAGGTTTCGATGTATTTTGAAACGCATCTCTTCAGGGGCATAACTAGAAACCACCCCGGGCCCGCAAACTTCAACAGCTAGTCTGTGCCATCATTAGCCCCACACAACTGGTCTGTGCCTTCTTTGCCTCTTGCCCCCTCTTCCAACATACAACATATGTAAACACACAAATTACACACACTTACTCATACTTACTAACACACACTCCATCTCACCCCACTTACATCCATGCCCACACACACAAGTACACATCCATACTCACACACACACTAACACACACAAGTAGACATGCATGCTCTCACACACACACAATTACACATCCATGCTCACACACTCACACTAAAACACACACAAGTAGGCATCCATGCTCACACGCACACATAATTACACATGCATACTCACACCCACACAAGTACACATTTATGCTCACACACACTGATTCAGGTCGGAAGGGCCCTTTCTAAACTAGTTTGAACCGGTATGAAGAGACAGAAAGAAGGGGTCGCACCTAAAGGCATGTGCCAACAATTCCTGCATCGCTTTTTATGGTCCTTACATTCAAAGGGTCTGACAAAACTAGAACTGACTTAGAGGGACAGCAAAAGCTGGAGGGTTAGCTTAAAGTCAGTTCCCGAGGTATGGGAGTAGCACGAGTGAAGTTGTGCAAGCGGGAACAGGAAGAGGTGATAAGGAAGAAGGACAACAGGTGTGAGAAATGCTTTTTGGTGCAAGCGTAATTATTAATAAGAATACCCCATACTTAAGAAAGCCCAAAATTTTCTATTAAATATGTATTCCATACACCGAGCTGCGTTATCTATGCTATAGAGGCAGAAGTACAACCGTTTCTCAAACCATTCCAAACATCCATGAGCGCAGAGATGCAGGACTGACTTCTCAACACCAGAGGGAAGCCTCATCATACAGTTTGAAAAACCCAAGTTAATATTCCACTCATTTTTAAATCAGTGTGAAAAAAAGTTTTTGATACATAGAAACATGATGTAAGGGCAGCTATATTTCTTTAATGTTAAGTCTTATTTGTTTTAACAGCACAGTGATATATAATAAAATATATGGAATTCACTAATTAAAAGAAGGCAAAGATCTCCAGAAAAATATTATCAATGACGTTTGTTTGGGTATTCAGCGGTACAAGAAACTATGTTTCTGGTGATGTGTCCAGTTAATATCAGGTGTTAAGTTTTAGTAAGTGCAATGAGAGATAGAGTGCAGGGTTGGCCATGGATGGGGTGCAGTGAAGGACAGCGTTGGGTGTCCGTAGGAGACATTGTGAGCTGTGTAAGGGGGTTAGAGAGGATAGCAGAGCTGCTTGATAGCGGATTAGAAGGTGGGAAGTCTGTGACATGCTTTACAATGGCATTTAGGAGAAGCAGTTAATATGGATTAATATGGATTGAGCCGAAAGGATTGCCTGGTTATTGTCTCCTAATTAAGAAGCTTCCCGTTCCTGGACTCTCAAAGAGATACTTGTGTTTTCTGCACAAAGCTTGTTATCTTTCGTTTACAAAAAGAGGTATTACCTACACACCCAGAGAATGGACCCTTTCCACGTTATCTCGATCTGAACATAATGGAGGGTTGCCATTAACAGCGGTTTATTAACAAGCTTAAAACGTTTTTTTGGAGATAGATTTTATTTTTTACCCAGTGGTGCTACAGACACTTCTCTGATACATATCAAAGCTGGTCTATCCCAAAACCCTAAAAAAAGGCTTTTCTAGAAAGGGTTAAATGTGGAAAAACAGACTGTCGCAGATTGTAAGCTCTGTTTGAGCGGGGCCCTGCTCACCTATTGTTTCTTTAAGTCAGAATGTTATGTTACCCTTTGTACAGGAGCCCACGACTCGGAGGAGGTCAAACCCGGAGAGTTCCCAGGTATGGCTATATGAAACAATATATAATAATAAATAATAATGCAAGTGCATCACAATAAGTATTCCGGCTCTTAGGAAAGAGTTGAAAGTCAGAGCAAAAGCTGGGTGAGTCAGGTTAATGGCCTTTTGCTATAAATATATGCTATATTAAAATCAATTTTTTAAATATATAAAATATAATAATTTTAAATGCAAATATTTGCTATATTAAAATACATTTATTGAATATAAAAAATATAAATCATTTAAGCGCAAATATTTGCTATATTAAAATAATTAGATCAAGTAGTTGACATCTAAAATTGTGTATTTTTTAGCATCTCAGCTATAGCTCAGTTTGTAAAATTCCCAGCTGTGAGTCATTTATTGTGATATAACAGCCCAATGATGTCATACAGCTGGAGTTGGTAAGAGGAGGAGGACAAAGATGAGGAAGATGAAGAGGGGTAGCAATGGCCACAAGCAGGATTATCAAGCCTCAGAAGCACCCAAAATATGTAGTTCTTCCTTGTTCTGCAAATAAACCCATATCCTTAGAGATTCCTTGTTTTATTTTCTTTGGCTTCAACTTGAACCCTACATTGTATAACTTTTACCAGTAGAGGCAATTTGTGAACATTCTAATACATTGTTACCAGGCATTGACTACCAACCTGGCACACCAGGCAAATGCCTCCCAATCACCATAACTGACACCCATTGCCCCTGTCTCAACATTCACTATGGGTCAATTCCAGAATAAAGGTTTCAATGTGTTCTCAACAAGAAAATACTTAATTCTATTACGGGATAACAATTCCGATCCTCTAGATATTGCCTACTTAAATTATCTAGAAGTATTAGTACACCTAGATCCAGAAATATCCATTTAGGCTGAAGGTGAGATGGGACTAACAAATTGTTCATGGTGAGATGGATAAATATATAAATACAAAGAGTATGTGAAGGGTATAGTGGAGCACTTACTATTGATCTATACATTTCAGGGACGCAAGAAAACAGTTTATCACAAAGCTGTTTGTTCCCCCTCGTTCTGTCCCTTCCGATAATGTCACTCACGGGCACTGAGTTGGCAGAGAAGACCTCCCATTATCACATCCCAAGTTATTGTGCTCAGCTGGTAAGTGTGGGCTAATGTAACTTCTAGAAGAAACAAATATTTGATATCTCTGTGCCCACGTTTTGCAGCCGTGTGGGGTACTTTGATACAAAGTAATCAGATCCCGCGAGCAGAGAAAAACAAACCCCTGATTTCAGTTGGGCAATAACAATAAAAACCTCTTCTGAAGGGTCTAGAACGGTCTTACTCAACTTCTAACCAAGTACACCTTGCCATAGATTAATATTTTAGCTGCATCCTCCAAGCACCATAACATTTTGGATTCAAAAAGGTCTTGGAGGACCCCAAGGATAAAAACATCAAAGGAGAACACAAACCACAGTTTTAGAAAGTCTACCTATCCAAGCAGGTAGACCCACATTTCCAGAAGTCCACCTTTTTCTTCACCAAGAAGACACCTGTGGTCACCATAGAGGTATCTTGGTCAAATATTTGCTGTATTAAAAGAATTAGATCAAATAGTTGACATTTAAAAATTGTGTATTTTTTAGCATCTCAGCTATAGCTCAGTTTGTAAGATTCCCAGCTGTGAGTCATTTATTACTGTGATATAACAGCCCAATGATGTCATACGGCTGGAGTTGGTAAGTGAGAAGAGTAAAGTCTCATACAGGCATTCAGCTTGACAGCGCCGACTGATTCTAATGGCTGCTCTACTGAGCTTCATCGCTATTGCGTTCCTGTTGGTGGCGGAGCTTAACGCTGCTCTTCTTCCCTATGAAGTCAAACGTGTTGGGCAGACAGAAGAGAGATTCCCGGGTCCACCAGTGGTTCAAGAGAACAGATCACTGAAAGACAAACTGTCCACCGTGACAGAATGGATCATGATTGGGGTGTTTGGACTGATCGCGGTTTTGTGCATCTGCTGCTGTTGCTGTGTGAGAGCCGTTATAAAACACGGCGACAAAATACTGTTTGATAAAATCCTGGCACCTCAGAAAAAGCAGGACGAGGAGAAGGAGGACAAAGAGGAGGAAGATAAGGAGGGGACCCAAAATATGTAGTTGTTCCTTGTTCTGCAAATAAACCCATATCCTTAGAGATTCCTTGTTTTATTTTCTTGGTCTTCATCTTAATAATTGTCAATAATTTGTGAACATTCTAATACATTATTACTAAGCATAGACTGCCAACCTGCCACACTGGGCAAATGGCCCATAACGCCTCCCAATCACCAGAATTCACAACATCCCAACACTCACTATGGGGCAATTCCAGAACAAAGGTTTAGAAGTGTTTTCAACCGGAAAATACTTAATTCTGTTACGGCATAACAATTCCGAGCCTGTGGTCACCTTAGAGGTATCTTGCTGGCTTCTAGAAGAAGGCGGAGGAAGAGAGCTGGGGTTTGCTGCATGCGAGAAAATCTCTATTTCCAGTTCTTTCAAAAAAAACTTAAGAAAGCCTTAAACTGTTCTTCTAAGAAGTGCAGATAATGAAGTTCATTTTTCATTCAAAAATACCACGCATACATCTCCCATTAAAGGTGCTGTTATAAACGTCATTCCCAATGCATTCCCAGATATAATTATTTTCTCTCTTCTAAAGAGGCTGCCTAAGCCAATCAACAACAATCAGCAACTGAACAATAGGAGATAACTTCATGGGGAGGTATAATCATGCAGATCCCGACAACATCATGTTGAAATGGGTAGTCCCATGGAATACACATAAGGTGTGCTTCCAATACATATATACGGTAATACATATGTTAATCTGTAAGCAAGGCTGCTTGGCTCACATCTCTCGACATCGCTTGGATCACATGTCTGTCATTAGGGGTCCGCCAACCCCATACATCCACTTGTAAAAAAGTGTAATGTAAAAAAAGGAACAGCATAGAATCTTTGTAATAATGCCATGTGCGCCGTGATCAAATCTCTCTCTTTATTCAGCATGGAAATCTAGAAATAATAAATTTTTTTACTTATGAATGAGACAATCTCTCCAGTTCTAGAATTTTGAGTGGCGTTGAAACGCAATACAATTTGAATAAAAGAGGGGTGTTAAAAGCCGACTATAATATGTAATTTTGTTAAAAGATTTGCACCGGTTTCTTTTGCTTGATTATTGTTCTTTCATCGCGTGAGTTTTCTCTGTAGTTGGTCTAATGAGCAGTAGAGATTCTGAATCCATAACTCACTACACAGTTTGTTAAAACTTGGCACGCAAGAAACAGTTGTTAAAAAGTTCATGCCTCTGAAGTAAAAGATAAAAGAAGATGTACAAGACACATTTTAGCCTTAGGGCTGGGATTTCCCTGAAGGCAGGCCACCATTACCAACCAAGGCTTATTGTTGGCTCCGTAAACACTCTACCTACTTACAAAGTTATGTTTTTTGTATCATTTTATGAAATGGAATGGTGGAACTGATAAATTAAAGGGTTAAGCAGGTTGTGATTCATGAGTTTACTTAACTTGACATGTTACTCAACTTGTGTAAAAATGTTGGGTATATAAGGAGAGAAGAGACCATCTTGGAGAAGACTTATGCACATGGTAACCCATTGACCAAATTGAGTTAAACCAGAGATTACAATTTCTGCAATTAAAATATATGACATTCAAAGATTTGGTTAAAAAAAATGTTTGGTTGCAAAAAAAATCCAAGGGTTTGGGACTGAGGGGAGTCAAGCTTACTTAACTATTAAAGTCAAGAGGAACTCGTGGCAAGCTTTAACTGAAGTTTAATCTCCCCTGAAAACACTTGTAAACTCTGGTGACAAATAAGAACAGCTTAAACAAGCTAATTCCCCCACATTAATGCTAAAAAATTGGAATACTGAACTGAAAATTTCCCTTCCATCAGGAAGCAGAATAGCTATCAAATGAACATGAAAGAGTGTGAAGAACAGAGGTAAGGGAGCAGAAAAGATGCTGGTCACTTGTGGGTGATATATGCCATTCAACATAAAACAGAGTAAGGTTATGCATTTGTAAAATAAGTCAATTGGTGGTGATGTTCCTCTCAATCCTTTTTTTTTTGCACTTAAAAACCTAGCACTATCCGTGTTTAAGTGAATACATAGGCATGTTAATTAGGTATTTGGAAACATTCAAAATCCTCTGAGCCAAATAGGGGTTCACATGCCGTCCTCAGCACTCATTAGACCTCATCAGTGAGCGGAGAGGGAAATTAAGCCTATGTATGCACAGTATCTGCCAAAAAAACAGGTGTCTTGGTAACTTTTGTCGCCCCTACAAACAACCTTGTTTCAAAAGCTACTGAACATTTGAGATTTTCTTTTTGGCAGCTCAAGTTTGTTTTTTTTGTTTTTTGTTTACAGTACAATGCTTGCAGATTTGGCAGACGAGTGTATAATTACTGTAAGATCAGTTATTTTTAAAGCCGGAGCCAAATTCATTAATACACAGGATATTAGCAGCACGGCAGGCTGTGTGAAGAGAGAAAGCGGAACCGTTACAGGCGAATCCCTACGGAGACGGAATACGTGGGTGGCCCTTCATATGCTGGGTATTAAAAGTCCTCCGTCATCGTTGCCATATCTGAAAACGCATATCCGCTCTTTCCTACAAAGGAGAACTTCATTTATTATTTATATAACGCCTTAAAAATGAGAACGGTTGTCCTTCAGATAACAATGTATCACAATCTGGTTTCTAGAGACTATGTATGGATTATCTTAAATGTGTAGGTTAGGTTTCAATTAGACGAAAAGACCGGTAACCCTGTCAAGAAGCCAAGGCGGGCTCATCCTTACTCATCAGTGGGGTAAATACCTCCTTCTCATTTATCTTCAGGACCTCACATACATCCAAAAGTGTCAGTAACAACCCAAGGGGAGGGTGGCAACTGTCTGTCTTGGGGTACAGGGTAACCTAGGTTAATGACTTAAAATAATTAGGTGCGGAAAAAAGTTAGCCGGGGCAGATGGACTGTATTAATCAGAAGGTCCTAAGTAGGGTCATTGGGCTTCCTGATGCTTTGTTTGTCAGTGATGCTGCCAATATTATTGTGTATTTATTATAGAACTCTAAGGAAATATCTCTTTCCGTGTTCCTAGGAATATCATGTTGGTCCATACAGTATATATGTCTACTCAGCTCTTTGTTTTGGTTAAAACAGGTAAATACCCCAGTATTGATGCCCAGTTTGCTTTGCAGGGTGAAGTAACAAAGTCTATGCGATTCTCCATGACTTCTGCAGTAACAGTATCCAAAAACCCTTTGAAAACAAAATTCCATCATATAACAAAACCCGCTTCCGTGTTTCAAGTTGGCAGGGACACCGGCTACTGATTAATTGCCTTTCACATTTAGGGAAAACAGGGTTTTAAGAACAGAATGCAATGTGTCCAGTCACATTACAAGGATCCCCGGGGCTTTTTATTTCTCTAACAAAGCTGTTCTGGAACTAAATAATCAGATTCAGTGCCTTGTCAGTACAAAAGAAGTCACTTTAAATGTAGAAAACCAGAGAAATTTTAACTCACGCCACATAAATGAAGTAGTGTTTGTGGGGAGAGGGATCTGCAAATGATCTCAACCCTCTGAGGCCGTCTGACCCCATCTCCATCTCAGCAGGGATGTCCCATGATTACCAGCTACCTCCTCCACTGCCTTGTGACCTCTTACTGCCGATTCTGGGTCTTCCTTCTTATTGTCTGCTCCATGGTACCAGACCCGGCTTGTTCTAGAAACATTGGTTCTGTTTCCTGATGTGGTTCTCCTGCACACCCTGTTCTTCAGAACCAGAGCAGGCCTGTTCCGTTCCCTGACTATTTGGTTACACTAGTCTGCATCAGGTTCTTTCCTTTTTGCTTAAAAACTCGATTCATGCCTAACCCCCCCCACACACATTTCCATTTCATTCCATTCACAAAATGGTATCTAGTTTAATCGTTGGTAAGGATTCATCCTCCCCTCCTTGTCAATTCACAAAATCGACCATATCAAAACTTGACATTACTGAGAGTTCTAATGGAATGGCTCGCAAACCAAACTCCAGAAATCTCCAACTGGGTTGGTAGCCATTGGTGAGTAGGGGTAGGAAGAGAAAATATAGGAGCTGGTCTAATGTCCTTATTTTCTCGCACAGGACTTTGGTTGCTGCTTTCCAATGGGAGTGTGAAACAGATCTCATCCATTGTCACTTGCTGCATACGTCAACGTAACAATATGCACAACCATTTGTCATTGTCAACGAACTCATGTGCATACTTCAGCGGAATGAAGAGACAAGACCAGAATAATATGATCCATCACCAGTTAAGAACTGCAGTGGCTTCCAGTCTACGTCTACATTATTGTCACGGATTAGAAGGATCTAGCTGACACCCAGAAGGCGATAACTCTTAATCCCGTTACCTATGGGCAGAGGACAACCAGGTCCTGATGAAGAAACTCTTCTCACTTTTACTGAGAGGAGGATATTTTTAAAGATTAGACAATATAACGGGCAGACTCTTCTCTATAATAACCAAAACATCTCAAAATAATATGTTCTTCACGCGACTCCTCATCCCATCAGATGAATCTCAGACACCTGGCAAGAGCCTAACACCTCACACCCTACCTTGGTCGTAAATTAAGGTTATTGTCATTTTTTTTATTGTGTTTATGAGTTAATCTCTACCATTTATGCTGGGAGGCTTTCCGCTTATCCCCCACATTCTTACTAAAGAAATACCTTCTTATGTTACATCTGATGTTAAATGATGTTTAATAGAGAGGGGTGATGTAGGACTGTAGGACTGATGTATCCACTCCAGGAGGGGTGAAACAGATGAACATTAATCCTGAGGGCTCTGTATCAATGACAGATACACTTGTATCAACCTTTTAGCAATTTGGGTTGTTTTATATCCCGTATGTAATACTTCCGCAAATCACCATTGTCCTTAATTCCCCACTTTAAATTAATCCGGGCTCTCGAAGGGTTTATTGGCTTGAGGTAATTAATTAAATGGTTGTTAAGAAAGGCAGGACCCATCTGCTGGCACTGTTCATAGCTCTACAACCTGAGCGGCAACCGAAAAAACACACAGATTATAATTGTGTGCATAATATATCTGCAGCTGCTTTATATTTTCATGCGGCTGCCCCTAGGGTGCCTGGCGTTGCAAAGCAGAAACATTGATTAACCCTTTACTGCCAGAAAGGTTGACCATGTTCCGAGAGGCTGAAATTGTAGATTCCTGAGGAGGTGTCCGGCACTAAATAACCTAGTTTATTTACTAAACCTCAGTTTTATTTTTATTATGAATTTGTGAAAACGTGTGAACACTGATATTGGGAGTTCTCCTTAAGGTCACCTTTCGCACCTTGAATACCTCAAGCTGTCACAAGGTTACTTTTTATTGATCTCAATAAAGACAACTCACAAAAGCATCGTCTTGGGTATGATGTCATCAGAGGTTCCACTAAATGATCAACCTGAGGAAGTTCCAAGTGTTTCTTGAATTTTATTTTTAAGAAGAGCCAAGAGGTTGTTCTGAAATAAAAGTTGGGCAAGTTTGGGATCGGCCCCTGGGTAATGAAAAGGGGCTGCTGCCTATGACCCCTGGACTTGCTGCCTTAGGTCTAGTTGACCTAAGCCGTAATATGCTGCTGGTGGAAGGTTATGTACCAATGTGCATACGTCACGGGACAGGAAATGTCTGTATTATGTATTCTGGCTTCCATTGGCGTGTGAAGGACAGACAGTGATGTCAGTTAAGTGTTCCGATGTTTGACATTAGAGATACATTGTAAAAAATCAGACACAGGATGGAAGACATGCGTGCCGAGACTCACGCCAGTCGCTCGCTGCTCTGAGTAAGCAAAGCTTAGTTATATCTCGGTGGAGATGGTTTCCATAGAAACGGGAAGGATTCATGACATTCCGAGACTTTCTGCCTGACTTGGCTAATCCGAGGGGGAAGTTTATTTGCTTCCTCCTTGTAATGAGAGCTTAAGCGTGTGTATTCAAAACACATACAGCATGGAGCGGGTGACACATACTATAAACACGCAGGTCACACAGAGAGCAGAGGCGAGGCCGTGCATGCAATGCATATGAACGAACACGTATAGGCAAGAGCACATTGTGCAGTACCGAACATAGACATGCTTTGTAATCATTGTAGCATGGGAATAATCATACATATGACATGTATGTTTATAGACACATAAAAGAAACACATAAGGTTTATAGACATGTGCAATGCAATGGCAGGATAAATGCATTTTTGTGTCATGCGTGTAGAGCATCAGCGTGTAATGCTTTTGAACATGCTGGGTTAATACACACCAACTAGAGGAATGTTAATAAACACGTATCACACAGCACGATCTAAACGCGAAATGCGTGCAGAAAATAGAGATATGGTTAGCATGTGGCGGTCACCTTGTAATCCTGCCGGTACTAATTAATGACTTCACCTGGTAACATTAATAACCGTTCCGCCCAATTAACTCATTCTAAGAAGGGAGTGAAGTACAGAACGCTGCGTGCAGTGGGATGACGCCGTGTAATTGGGACGTGGTATAATAGGCTTCTTTTTTCGCAGCCCGATATAATCTGTCAAAAAATTGGCAAAAGGAGGAGCCAATCATTTCTGAGCAAACACATTTGGGAATTAAAAGCCAAAATGTTATATTACAACCTAGATAGACAAGTGTAAGATAAAAACCTTCCAAAGAGAAGATACTGCATGCCCCTCACCATGGAGTTACCTCCATACCTGGGAACTCTCAGGGTTTGCCGCGGAGTCTCTGGTTTTTTGCCCCAATCTCAGGATGAAGGGGCAAATTCTCCGGGTCACATAGTCTGGAACTGACCCCTTCTTATTCTCCCCCCGTGATCATATATAAGACTCCCAATCGGCGCTTTTGCTATGTTTTCTATGTTTTGGCTGATATCCCTGCTTGAATGCAGGTGACTTAATTTTAGAGTATCTTAAAATAACGTCAAGACAAGGTTTCCATGTGCAGGGGCGTAACTAGAAGCCTCAGGGCCCCGGTGCGAGAATCTGTTAAGGCCCCCCCCAACCCAATCTACACTCCTCTCACACCATCTACCCCCTCTCCCCCCTTCTCAGGCTATCTACCCTATCCCTACCCCCTTCTATCTACATTTTTTTTTTAATTTCCTTTTATTCGCCAACCTGACCCCCCCCCCAGTTATGCAGATCTGCCCCAGGCTTGCCACTCTGCCCCCTGATATGCCTTTTAACCCCCTATATGCCTCTCTGCCTCCAGAAATGCCTTATACCCCTATACGCCACTCTGGTTAAAAGGCATATAATGGGACAGAGTGGCATATAAGGGGGTATAAGGCATTTCTGGAGGCAGAGTGGCATATAGGGGGTTAAAAGGCATTTATAGAGACAGAGTGGTATATAGGGGTTAAAAAGGCATTTATAGAGGCAGAGTGGTATATAGGGGTTAAAAGGCATTTCTGAAGACAGAGTGGCATAAAGGGGGTTAAAAGGCATATCATGGGGCACTCTGCCTCCAGAACAGCCTTATGCCCCCCTATATGCCACTCTGCCTCCCTGATATGCTTTATACCCTCCTATATGCCACTCTGCCTCCAGATATGCCTTTTGACCCCTTATATGTCACTCTGCATCCAGAAATGCCTTATACCCCTATATGCCACTCTGGCATATAGGGGGTTAAAAGGCATATCATGGGACAGAGTGGCATATAGGGGGGTATAAGGCATTTCTGGAGGCAGAGTGGCATATAGGGGGACACACTTACATACACACACATGCCGATTTTTTTGTTTTTAACAAATACAAAAAAATATTATACAGTTTGTACAAAAAATACATTGGTTTACTGACCTTCTACTTCTCTTGACTTCCGTCCTCTGGTAGCTGCACACTGTTCTCTTCTCTATCCTGACAGGATGTCACTGACCTGACATCCGGTGCTGCAGCAGTCTGAGTGCGAGGGGGCGGAGCTTTCACCCCTCACGCTGCTCCCATCACTATGCGGCCATCAGACTGCTGGGAATGTAATCTAAACATTTTTTTACTGTTTTTCAATTTTTAATGTTGGCTGTATGCAATATTATGCCACTTATTGTCTGTGTTCATCTATGTATTCAAATAATTCAGATAATTAAAAAAATTGCAATTATTTTATTTTTGCAATTATTTTGTTAATCACACGTAACAAAGTATCCTTTGTTCTTATTTGATGATTTTTATAACATCAAGGTATCCATGACATTCCTTTATTTTATTCTTACTATGTAAATAAAGGTTTTTTGCTTTTTTGTGCTTCCTCAAAATGTTTTTTTTTCTTTTTTTAACACATCTAAAAATATATATATAAATAAAAAGCATAAATCTTTTTTAAATTAGTATTGTTGAAAGGCTCTTTCAACAATAAAGCCTATTTGAGGCATTCTGGGGCGTTTGGTACACAGTTTGTAAATCAGGAAACGCTTGCATTTCTGAAGGTTACCGGCCAAATCGCCTCCACCCAGCTGCCCGAATTTAACTCCTGCCCGTTGCCAGTAATCGATTAAATGTTTAGGGCTGCAGGCTTGATGGATTCTCAAATGTTCCTGCAGAGCTGCCAATTTCTTTTTGTTATAGTTATCGAGCGCACTGGTGTTGATAATACCGCTCACGTGTTCCAGAACCCTTCCTTCTGTGTGTGTAGTCTTTTCAAAACTAAAATAAGAACATACTTTGTATAATAGTCCCTGTTTGACACCCAAACCCCTGATGTCCCTCTTTCCTCCCCTGGTCTTCTCTTTCCTTCCCTGGTGTACCTCTTACCTCCCCTGATGCCCCTCTATGCTCTCTTGATGCCCCTCTTTCCACTCCCTGATGCCCCTTTGTCCTCTCCCTGATTCCTCTCTTTCCTCTCCCTGATGCCCCTCTTTCCTCTCCCCGATGCCCATCTTTCCTCTCCCTGATTTTTTCTAGGAGGTCAGAATGTTCTCTGGGTATGAGGGTATCGCAGAGTTCTACAGCCCTAAAAGACCCGATAATGTGTATGGAAACAGCAGGAAATGGCTTTATAAATTAAACCGCGTAAATAAAACCCATTATTCTTCGTCTAAATGTCTCAGTTACATAAACAAGCTGCAAAGACCCTCAGTAAGTCAGTGTCCCTCTTTGATCATGTAAAACACTGGAAGACATCTATACCATAAACTTCTATCGCTCTTCCCATAAATATCTTAAGAAAATAGCCTTGTAAATTCGGAATCATAGAAATTTTAATTTTAGCAAATTCTCTTTAATGTATTAATTTGTATGAATGTCCGGAAATGTAGAGGGAGCCCCAGCGATAACACATTATAACAAATGATATAAAAACCACACACGTTATACATTAAATTTACTACTAAGAATAATTTCCCAATAATATTTCCGTAATTTGTTGACGGCAAATTTGTGTTCAGTGGTACCAAGAAATCTTGTTTCTATTCTGTCTGCTCAGTCTTGGAACGTCTTCGTGCCAATAACACAATGTTTCAGATTTGTAGAATCAGAGTGAAAAATATTATATTGCCAAACCCAGCGGTGACAGCCCGCCAGACAAATAATTTATGGGTCATACCATTATTAAAGATGTTCCCAGACATTTCCATCTCGATAAAAGCAAATTCACTGTCACTTCAATTCATTTTTCTTTTTTTTAATTTTAGGTCACTGGAATCTAATGATTCCTATATAAATTCAATAGAAGGCCATTACTTTGTCTTGCCGTAATAATAATGACTGACTTTGATTGAAATTATTGGTGTAAAAAAATTATATACTGGCCAATGACCACAAAATATGCTTTCAAGATCTTTTTTACATTAAATAATTCAGTTCTTCTCTTATATTATTAGGCAGAATATAATCTTAAAACCACCTAATTTAACACAGAAGTTAAAACAAAGATAAGTAAGGATTCTGAAATCACAAAAAGACAAGAATGTCTTCTTTTCCAAAACTCCAGACCTGCTTAGATTCTAAAACCAGGAAAAATATATGCAAACTATGATTCTAGAATCACAAAATAAAAATAATGATTCTTGAATGTGACAAATGATGGATTCTAGAATGAGAAGTGCCAAGCTTGGATTCTAGAACCTGTAAACCAAGGGTTCTCATTACCCATATTTCCCAAGTCCACCAATGTTACTGTCCAGCTCTTGCAAAAGGACACCCCCGGGCACCAGGTCAGATTAAGGAGCTTCGGCCCTGGAGCAATTTCACAAGAAGAGCCCCTTCTCTGGATTTAGTGGACTATTTCCCACTATTTTTTTCCCCTGCTTTCTGCTTCCCTTTTGTTCAATTCTTTTTTTTTGCCCTATATTTTTTTCACACCTCACTTGCGGACATCTTCTCCTTACTTTTTTTATCTTCTTTCCTTTTTACATTTTTCATTCTCTTTCTAACAACTAGTCACTAGACATTAGGGTTGCCACCTTTCCTGCCAAAAAATACTGGCCATGCTAATTTGCATAATTAATTATATATGCGTGACATCAAAGAAACATAATGTGCACCTACCCCCCCAATTTTTCCTGTCACAGAAACATAATGTGTACCTACCCCCCAATATTTCCTGTCACAGAAACATAATGTGCACCTACCTTCCCTCCCCCCTAATATTTCCTGTCACAGAAATATAATGTGCACCTACCCCCCCAAAATATTTCCTGTCACAGAAATATAATGTGCACCTACTTTCCCTCCCAAAAAATATTTCCTGTCACAGAAACATAATGTGCACCTACCCCCCCAATATTTCCTGTCACAGAAACATAATGCGGACCTACCCCCCCAATATTTCCTGTCACAGAAACATAATGTGCACCTACCTTCCCTCCCTAAAAATATTTCCTGTCACAGAAACATAATGTGCACCTACCTCCCCCCCAATATTTCCTGTCACAGAAACATAATGTGCACCTACCTCCCCCCCAATATTTCCTGTCACAGAAACATAATGTGCGCCTACCTTAGTTTACTTTTATCAGTGCAGGCAGGAGTAGGGACATAAGGCTTTTTCCTCCAAGTCCACAGGCAGCGAGCTTGCACAGGCCGGCCGGTCTGCGGATGCTGCCAGACTTCAGAGCGCTGGGGGAAGTGACGTCATGAAATTAAACATCACTTCCCCCCAGTGCTGCGCTAAAGACAGAGCGGCAGGAGGGGGAGCGCTCTAATGGGTGCTCCCCCTCCTGCCAATCACCCTGCTGGTCTGCCCAGCAAAAAATACCGATACCGGCAGAGTGCTCTAAATACCGGCTGTGCTGGTGAAATGTCGGCCAGGTGCCAACCCTACTAGACATACATACATACACATACATATATACACACACATACAAATAATACACATATATACATATACACACCACACATACACATATATACACACACTCATACATGTACACAGACATACACATACAAATATACACAGATACATATAATACACATATATACATATACACACCACACATACACATATATATACACAGACATACGCATACATATACACACACACTCATACGTACACACAGACATGCACATACATATATACACACATATACTCATACATACACACACATACCACACATACACAGACACATATACACAGAGTACTTACTGCATCCTGCACTTATGTAGAGTGCAACTCCCTCACTCAGTGGTGATCTGAGTGGGTCCCTCAATGTGCGGCATTCGTCCTCCCTCACTGACATCGCACGTGGAGAAGTGATGTCATTTCCGGCCTCGAAGTGTCAGTTAGGGAGGATGATGTTTGGACCAGTCAGAGCCCCAGGGCGATGGAGCAATTGCTCCATGTTCTCCGCTGTTAACCCCGGCCCTGCCGGTGCCGTACGTGGGATGTATTTTTAAGCGGTTCCCTTTTGTGAGTTTACATCTCTCATACTGCAGGGGGCAGCACTTTACACGTGTGAGGAGTTTGGGACCAGAATAACTGATCTGGGATTCTGATGGCAGACATATTGGATGCCAACGCATAAAAAGACAAGTATTGATGTGCACATTGGCCCTTTAAACTGTATGTATCCCATAATGGCCCCTGAAAACGACAACCTGAACCATTAACGAGTAGTTAACACCGCAACGCGGCTCTCCACAGTGACACCTTTAATCCTTAATAAAACAATAAAAACGATGTCATCAAAAATTACTATTTTCATTTAATTCACGGCCCCCTGAATATTTCCTCTTGCTTTCTTGCAACAAAATAATGTAAATGGGAGAATTTACAGGAGGTTTTTACTGTTTATTTGTAAAATCTGTCTTTTAAGAAAAACAGCGCTAATAAAAAAATAAACCAGAGCCGGTTTCCCAGCTTCGGCTGGAATTGCCTGTTAAAAAGCGAATGACGACATCTCATATTTATTTATAAACTGCACCATGTTGGGGTATTTATATATGATCCACGGTGTGCAAACTGTATATTTATGTTAAGTCTCCAATTACATTGCACGCTGTGAATAATTGATACGAACTTTATTTAAAATCACTGAGCAAAATGAATGTTCATTTGATATTCAGCCATGCATTGCATTATTGATAAATCCTACGCATTAACTGCAAGCGTTTATTAAACCGCTACCTGGCGGCTTTGAGGGTTTCCTGAGTTGGAGAGATGACCAAAGAGATGACGAGGATCTGCAGGAATCAGAGGATCGCCAAATGAAATGCAGAGAGTCTCATGTGATTGTTAACCAGCGCCAACGCGCATAGGGGATGCACCAAGTGAGCGGATAAGCCTAGGGTCCTAAATGGTCCAGAATGGCCAACTGGCTGGTGGCCGAGAGCATTCCATACTCACCCGATCCTCCTTTCCAACGGCAGATTGGGTGCTGCAGTGTTTGGCCATCAGCTTTGCGTCCCAATTTAACCACTCTCAGCTCAGTCCCATTCGGCCCCCGTCTAGTCGCCCGTTTCTCCTGCTGTAAAGACTCAAACCTTAATCAGTCGTTGGTCTCATCATAGATTCAGGAGCCATATGTATGCATCACATGCATGTTTAAATCCTCTCGCTGTACCACTTCTGCTGGAAGTCTGTTCTACTGATCTACCAGCATCTCCATAGAAAATGCACACTGCGTATGCCAATCATATTATTCAACTAATAGGCTATGCATAGGCATAGCAGTATCACGTCAACTCGGTAAGCGTTATGTTGCTTATAGGTTACTTTATGGGAAGCCTTAATTACATTATTAATATACGTCTGCCCTGCCAACGGGAACATAGGCATTCAGCGGGGGCAACATCACCCAGAGCTAGTTCCACTCTAAAGCCTCCTTCTATTATTACAAATACAGATACCTATCAATCACACCGCATTACTGCAATCCAGAGGTCTTATTGGTACAAAAAAATGTTATTATGGTTAAAAGTGAAAATATTATTATTAAATCTGCTTGCAAATTGGATAATATAACAGCAACAGCATTTCCATGTCTCGCGATCCCACAGGCATTTTTAAACTTTAATAATAAATAAGCATTGGACGGCTTAGCAGTGCGAATTATAAATACCCCCTAGTTTATTTGTTTATATATTGTTTAGTTTTAACTACTTTATTGCTGAAATTATACTTTTTGAAGAGGATAATAATAAACTATTTTTGTGAAATGTATTTCTATTAATTAATTTACATGTGTTAGTTCATAATACTCAATTTCCTTTCTTTTTGGTAAGAGACCAAGCTCCAAGTATTATACTTTTGATCGTTAATTGTTATTTGATTTTAACCCAGTATAATGTTCTAGTAAAAATAATGAAATTCTCAGATGATTTATTTTTAAATTGTCGTCAACACACTATTTTTTTTTTTAGTCAGCCTTTAAAGCTATGGATAAAAAATGTATATATATATATATATATATATAATATTTATATTATAATATTTTAATATTTATATAAGGATATTTTTTTATAATATTTATATAATAATATGCATATAATTATATTTATATAATATTTTGATAATAATATTTCTAGATTTATATAACAATACTTAGATCATATTTATATTATTTATATAATAATATGTATATATTTAAATACCAATATGTATATAATGTTTAAATAATAATATTTATATAATGAAACTTAAATAATATTTATATTATTTATATAAAAATAGGTATATATTTAAATAACAATATGTATATAATGTTTCTATTATTTATATATATATATATATATATATATATATTATTTATACCTCAAAACATATTGGTCCACTGAAAGGAATCACTAATTTTTGCTAACTCACTAATTGGATAGACTGTGGGCTAAAGGGGAAAATGCATTGAAATATTTTTATCTCATTTTGTTCCAATAAACTCCCTTTATCTGCAGACCTGGAGCCGCCATTGTTGTCAGTCATGTGATATTATGGAAGACTTTTTCTGCTCAAACACCACACTGAGCTGTTGCTTTACGGCAATGCTAATGAAGTCCCTTCCTCCATAGACTTTCATTAGTCAGAGTGTCTGGCTGGATGATTAAGACTGAGTCATTCTATTGTTTACCACAGGCAGTATGATAAGGAGTCGGGGTGTTTGTCTAGTAGATTGGGGCTCAGATAACAGAGCGAGAACTGGCTAAAAAAGAAAACAGCACAAGATTTTTAAAATATATTTTTATCCCAGGACTAAAAGCTGGTAGGAGATCAGCTTTAAAACTGAATGATAACAAAATGGGGAAAATACTCCTTGTTCAGTCTATAAACCTAGACAGCCCCAGAAATATAACTATAAACACAGAAAAATAAATGTATTTGTGTCAATTTGCCAAAACAGGCAGATTTTATTGCGTGCGATTGTTTATTGGCGACTTACACACACGGGGGGTTGGAGATTCGGAGAAGGCAGCGTAAAAAAAAAATTAAAGGTCATGGTAAAAGCTAAGAGACAGCCAGATAAATGGGAATGGCAGAAAAAACATTACAGGACGGATGGATTCATGAGACAGTCGCTGATTAAAGAGACACCTGACCCCCCCTCCATACGGAGACAGCTTTTTGTAACGATAACATCTGAATAATCTCAGAAAATCCTCCATTCCCTGTAGAATGTTCTGAAGAATTCTTGGCAGATCTGACGTGTCGCTGTAAAGCAGGTTTGTTACACGCATGTAATTACAGGGTAAATATCACGCGTGCGGCAAACATTACATTAAAGCCCCTTTTCACGTGTGGTTAAAAACGCAATCCCCGAAGCGTGCAGACGGCTGAGAGCAGGGGCGTAACTAGACGCCTCAGGGCCCGGGTGCGAGAATCTGTTAAGGGCCCCCCCACAGACTCCATACTGCTGGCAGCATCAATACACAAGGGGGGCAGCTAGCCAGGTTTCAGCATGTACTGGCTGACTCGGCATGATAGGAGCGTGATTGCTAACAGCAGTCACAGTCCCATCATGCCTAGGTTCCAGCACTTACACATTCATCCAGTAAATTCTGGAACCTAGGCATTATGGGACTGTGATTGCTGTTAGCAATCACACTCCTATCATGCCAAGTCAGCCAGTACATGCTGGTACAGGGTGGCTGTAAGTGCAGACCCCATACTGCTGGCAGCATCACTACACAAGGGGGGCAGCTGGCCAGGTTTCAGCAAGTACTGGCTGACTTGGCATGATAGGAGTGTGATTGCTAACAGCAATCACAGTCCCATCATGCCTAGGTTCCAGCACTTCCAGCACATCCATGCTATCACCCACACTCACACACTCATTTATTCATATAATCATTCATTCACAGATTCATTCCCTCAATCACACACACTCATTCAAACACCCTCCCCACCCCCTTACCTGCACTGCAGCTCCTCGATGCCGCTCACAGACTTCAGCAGGGGGCGCGGCCTCCCTCTGCCTTCTCTGCTAAAGCACAGAGGAAGTAGGATGTCACGTGAACTCCGCTTCCTCTGTGCAGTCCAGAAGACCCTCCCACAAGTAAGTAGCAGGGCTTGAGGTGCGGCTCGCGTAAGATCGGTTCCCCTGGCTGCCGATCTTACGCGGGCCGCACCTCGAGGTGAAAAAAGATTTCGGGCAGCCCCTTGGCTTGGGCCCCCCCTGCTGCCAGGGCCCGGTCGCAGTCGCGACCCCTGCGACCCCGGTAGTTCCGCCACTGCCTGAGCGTGAATGACGAATGGTTCGAAGGAATGTATGTTTATTTAAGGTGCACTCACCAAAAGACGGTGCGGAGAGACATCATTAATCTGAAACTGGGATGGAAACGTGAAGCAGGGTGATGGATGAAAATTATGCGATTCCTTTTATTTCAAAAAGAACAGGAGGCCATCATCTAAAACTAGAGGCTTAGATGAAATGTAAGGAAGATTTACTTTACTGAGAGGGTGGTAGATTAATGGAACAGCCTCCCAGCAGAAGTGGTAGAGGCTAATACAGTAAGGGGATTAAACATGCATGGGATAGGCACACGGCTCCTGAATCTAAGACGAGACCAACGACTGATTAAGGTTTGCGTCTTTACAGCAGGAGAAACGGGCGACCCGGACGGGTCTTAAGGGCTGGTTGCTCCTTATCTAATATCTTATTCTTTGCATGTATTTATTTCAGCAGCCGACCAATTTCTGGAAGGAAAAAAAACAAACATCTCGTCGTGATATTGTTGAATAGCCACATATTTTCTTCCTGATTACATTTCACAAGGTTACATTGAGATGATCTATAGTGTTTTTTCTACAGATTGCGGGTTTTTTTGGCACCGTAACATATGAATGTGCCTCTGCGTGTGCCATAAAGCGACGTTCTGCAGCCGTCTGCCCCTTGCGTCCGTCTCCGCATGCCATGAGCTGTGTTGCTCTCACATTCAGGGAGACATAATTGACCCCCACGCAGCCGCGTCTCTTGCCCCCACCTCTGTTCCTCAATACCCCTTTCTCTCCTTTCTCCTTCTCTGTCAACAAATGCTGCCCATATACCCCATCTGTACGCCCCAGCAGAACTCCTTCCCTCCCTTCTGCCCCCCCCTTCCTCCTTTGATAAATGACCCCCTGGGGTTTCAGATAAACGTCTTTATTTAAAAGCGCTCGGCTCACGGAGAGAACGCTTCTTCCTGCTGTGCCCTGGAAGTGTCGCATTCATTAACGATTCTATAGATTAATTACTTTGCCGGATCTCTCGTCTCCTGCAAACAGGGCCGGACTGGGACTGAAAAGCAGCCCTGGAAACATTTGGAGAGCAGCCCCATATAGTTTATCTCGCGATTGAGCTCTTATACCCACACGCACCCCTTATACATACCCGAGTGACACTATTTGCCGTACAAATAACTATAAAACATTCTTTTTATCATATTATTTGTATTAAAATACCAGAAAGCAAAACTGTTAAAAGGCCCTAATAAATGAAATATATTACACATAATGGAGTCAAAACATTTACTACTGCAAAAATTTTTAGATTGAGACATTTTTTGTTTTTGTTTTTATTTCCTTTTATTTGCCAACCTGCCATCAGCCCCTTCTACCCCCTTTTTGTTTTCTTTTGCACAGAGCCCCATGTCAAGGAGCTTTCAATTACTTAAGTTAATAGAACCTGATTAAGTTAGTAGAATCTGATGTCTTTTCGTATTGCAGGGTACATCCAGAAAACAAACACAGATCAATTCTGGTGGAGTGCCAGACATCTGCCCCAGGCTTGCCACTCTGCCCCCTTTTAACTCCCTATATGCCCCTCTGCCTCCAGAAATGCCTTATACCCCCTATATGCCACTCTGCCATATAGGGGGTTAAAAGGCATTTATAGAGGCAGAGTGGCATATAGGGGGTTAAAAGGCATACCATGGGGCACTCCAGAAAAGCCTTATACCCTCCTATATGCCACTCTGCCCCATGATATGCATTTTAACCTCCTATATGCCACTTTGCCTCCAGAAATGCCTTGTAGCCCCTATATGCCACTCTGACTCCAGAAATGCCTTATACCCCTATATGCCACTCTGGCATTTAGGGGGTTAAAAGGCATATCATGGAACAGAGTGGCATATAGGGGTATAAGGCATTTCTGGAAGGAGAGTGGCATATAAGGGGCATAAGGCATATCAGGGAGGCAGAGTGGCATATGGGGGGGCATAAGGCTTTTATATAAAAAAATATTATACAGTTTGTTAAAAAAAAAAAAAAAATTATTTACCTTCTACTTCTTCCACTTTGGGGCTTTTTCATCCTGGCCTCCGTCCTCTGGTAGCTGCAGGCCGCCGTTTTCTATGTGGACAGGATGTCAGTGACAGGACATCCGGTGCTCCAGCAGTCTGAGTGCGAGGGGGCGGAGCTTTCACCCCTCACGCTCCTCCCATCAGTAGGTGGCCATCGCACACGGCCGCTGAGTGCTGATGCCGCCGGCCGGCACTGCTTTAATACTTTAATAAAAAAAGAATTGAAGTAGCGCCGGCCGTTTAGATTAGATTTCGGGCAGCAGCCCGGCCTACGAATCTGCCGGCCCACCGGGAAATTTCCCGGTATCCCGGTGGGCCAGTCCGGCCCTGCCTGCAAACCTATTGGTACCCGCAGCTTCTCTCACCCCTATCTCCTATACCCCCGAATCAGCTCTTGGTACGCTGGGGAGGGGGCTCTGGAGCATGGCAGGTGCCTTGATGCCCCTTCCAGTGCCAGCCTGCCACCTCTCCATCATTATCTGTGAGAGCTGCCTTCCCAAGCTGCCCCAAAAAGGGGCTAATTAACTAAAGAGTGAGTTGCGGTCGGATTTACATCATATCCCGGCGCCTTTAAAGCAGTCTATAATATAAATGAACCCGATGAGGAGATCAGAAAGGCAGGGATGGCTGGGGAGGCACGGGAGGCTGGTGTACAAAATAGATGTAGTA
Source organism: Spea hammondii (assembly GCA_029215755.1). Lineage (NCBI taxonomy): Eukaryota > Metazoa > Chordata > Amphibia > Anura > Pelobatidae > Spea > Spea hammondii. The sequence continues at coordinate 23,988,977 of JARDYJ010000013.1, forward strand.
GACCTAGGGGAAATGACGCGAGTCTGAATAGAAAACTGCTTTAAATACAGGGCAGGGAGCCGTTAAAAAGCAAACTTCCTCCGATGCTTTTACACTTGAAAGCAAAGAAGCTCAGAATTTAATTCTGCGTCCGCTGCTTTTCAATTTGTTTATTAATGGTTTAGTAATTCCATGTTTGCAAATAAGATCAAACAGAGCTGTAAACTCAGAACTGCACTGAGAATAGTTTTCTGCATATTAATTGGTTTAATGAATGTGAGAAAATTGGGAATTTCCAATGAAATGCTGGGTTTCTGGCCGTGCATATGCTAAACTTACCCAGGTCTGCCCCAGGGGAAATAAAGAAAATGCTTAATAGTTGTGTCTTGGAACCTGTTACTCCCCATATGAAATCTGCATACGTCCCAACAGTCTCAAATTTATGCAGGTCAGTCCCAGCATTGTGCCACTGTCCCAGGTAGCTGCCCCACTGTCTAGGCAGTGCAGAGCATAGGCTTGTTGGTGAGATCATCTGATCTCTCCTGACCAGCCCAAGGAGGTGAAAAAAAAAAATTGGCCACTTGGACAACAGAAATGTTGGGGGTATGTTTATGTTCAATTATGGGAATTATGGATAAAGAAATGAGTGATATAATAATTCCTGGTAAAACATTTTTTAAAAAGATCATTGGCTACAGCTGTAATTTAGTGCCAGCTTCAATTGGCATAATTGTACACCAATAAGCTTTTGAACTTTTGGGGACTTCTCTGCTCCTCAGGGGCTGAACAAGCCTACATGCTCCACCCACGAATAATCCACTATGCTGTTTAGATATCTCTGCCCACCTGGTCCCAAAGTTACAAATTTTCTCTCCTGAAACTGTTTGCAGGTAGACAAGCACATGTGTGCACTGGTGTAGGTCAAACACTAAACCAGTGATTTGCTACTTTTTTGTGTCTGAAAAAGGTAAAAGAAAAAGAAATAAAAGGCACATAAAACCATCAGTATTCAGGCTAATGCTCAAGATACATCCCTCAACTCACCTGGGGTCTCCAAGGACAACTGGATCCATGTGTTAAATGCCACTGCTTTACGGGGTAAATAAATGTGACCGGAGTAGAATATTTGGAAAGGAAGAAATACTACGTGCATAACGGAAGCGTGAGAGGGAGCTTTGGAGAGAAAATATATGTGTAACATTAGAACTAAGGGACAGGAGATGCTTCCGGCGTTTGGATGAGAAATTTCAGCAATCCCTATACTGCTATTAACTGCCCGCTAGAAACCATAATCAGCTGGTGTTATGGAAACGCAGAGTCTACGATCTTTCCAATAAGTAAAATGTTTACAGACCTTCATCTTAAGGCTTTAGACTTTTTGATGACCAATTATAATGTAGATGAGAGTAGATGTTTTTTTATTTTGTTTATTAACACACTTATATTGTTTCTATACACATTATCGGTGCTTTTAGGGCTGTAGAGCCCTGCGATACCCTCATACCCAGCAAACATTCTGACCTCCTAAAAAAGAGGGGCATCAGGAGAGGGAAGAGGGGCATCAGGGATTTGAGGGGTTCAAAAGAGCGACTGCCCATTTAACCAGGGAGATTTGGGAGGTATGCAAAGATATATTGTTCCAGGGTTCATGAGATCCATGTCTATGGCCGCCAGCTATGCCTGGCTAGCAAAGCATTGTGCGATCAGAAGCACAAATGACAGCGGTGATAGTCCTGGACTGCCATTGCTAGCCACGCTGCCCCCATTATTGTTTTGGACATATTAAATACTTGTTCACAGTACCCCGCCGAGCAGTGGGGACTTTACCTCTGTAAGCAATTACCTAATCGTTATATCCCGTCGTCCAGCCTTCATAGTAACGCTATTAATTAAACTGTAAATCTGGAATGAGTATTGACTGATCTGACAGCGGAATAGTCATTAATTAGCGCAGAATGGAACGAGACTCTGACATTAAGATTTCTGCGCAAGGATCGATCATGAAAATAAAGCCTGGGTACATGAATTACAATTATATCATTATACAGTGCGTGGGAACAACAGAGGGAGGCTGTGCACGGGAAGCAGGAGTCGCAGTGCTAGATAATTCAGGAGTAGTAGTGTCCCAGTGCTAAATGATGCAGGAGTAGCACTGTCCCAGTGCTAAATGATACAGGAGTAGTAGTGTCCCAGTGCTAACTGATACAGGAGTAGAAGTGTCCCAGTGCTAAATGATACAGGAGTAGCAGTGTCCCAGTGCTAAATGATACAGGAGTAGCAGTGTCCCTGCCCTACGCATAATGTACCGCAGGGTCCCCTTTAATTCATGCACACGTAATGTAGAGCAGGGTCCCCTTTAATTCATGCACACGTAATGTAGCGCAGGGTCCCCTTTAATTCATGCAGACGTAATGTAGAGCAGGGTCCCCTTTAATTCATGCACACGTAATGTAGCGCAGGGTGCCCTTTAATTCATGCACACGTAATGTAGCGCAGGGTGCCCTTTAATTCATGCACACGTAATGTAGCGCAGGGTCCCCTTTAATTCATGCAGACGTAATGTAGCGTAGGGTGCCCTTTAATTCATGCACACATAATGTAGCGCAGGGTCCCCTATACAGCTGGGAGCGGATTTCATATAGTCCAGGGCTGTCTGATCATCATAACACAATGAAACATTCATGCGGGAATGAAACTTTAATGCTTTCTCTTTCTTATTCTAAATGATGATAAACGCACTTTTTGCGCACCTTATTTGCCGCCTGGATGAAAAGAATGTTTCGCAAATGTTGCTGGTTTGAAAAAGAACCCAATGTATGAACCGAGCTACGCCTTACTACTCCATTACAGCCTAAGCCATTGTCTGTTTAAGGATGATAGGAGTTATATAGGCAGCCAGAATCAACCACTCCCTGCAAACTTCCCATGAAGAGTTATTATTATTATCACCAATCATACTCTGTGCTAATCACAAACATTGTAACTGCCAACAGAATGAAATAGAGCAATAAAGTCCTGACAACTGGTTTTATGTCCCTGTTGTACAAACAAATGTCCTATTTCTTGGGGTCTATGGGAGCTTTTTTTTTTTTTTTTTTTAAAACAATTTATTCAAAGAGGATAATGCACAGATGAAGTACATAAAATAAATAAAGGGCAAACTGAAATACAGTGTACAAATACAATAAGAATGTATCAGCATCACAAAAGGCCCAAAAGGGTCAAAACAGCAGGACGGAATGCTCGGCAGACCCATGTGTAAGAAAATACATATAAAGAATGACTATGGGAGCTTTTAACCGTACGTGCGAAAATGGGACAGACAGGTAGAATGCCCTGTGATGTCGCATACTACCCCCCAAAGACCCGTCCATGGTGAGAAAGATGCTTCTAGAGAAAAAAATAAACAGATTCTGCATGATGGGAACAGTAGTCTACACTGGCCTATGATACCAGAAAATGGCTTTTCCTTCTGTGACCACGTATCCAACACAAGCCAAAATCTCTCCTATTTCCCAAGCCAAAAAGAGGTATTAGGAGCCAGGGGTGTTTGAGGATAGAGTGAGAGGACATGGTATCTTCTGCTGACCGCATCATGCACCATAGGTAGCTAAGATGGTGGCACCAGCCTCTAATATGTCCACAAGAGAATAGACCACAGAGGTCACAACTCTGCAAACATCCACCGGTAGGAGGCGATAGCACATAGCTGAAGCAATAGCGCCGGATATCTCCCCCATAGACACCGAAATAGACACATTAGCAACCGATACAAGCCAAAAGGCCAAAAGAGAAGACAATCCCTTTTCTCAAATGGAGATCCAGCCTACGTCTTCTCTGTCTGGTAGCCAAAGCAGTCATAGACACCCTGGCGTCTGCTCTGATGGACTCTTTCCCTGCTTGACTCCCGTCAGGCCGATCGGATGTGACAGGCTGGGGACGCCCGCAGACCTAGGGACTGCGCTTCGAGGGGATAGGAGGGAGTGGAGCAGAGGGAGACGCTGTCCCTTCTTATCACAATCACACGGCCAATGCGTAGAAACACACAGTGGTTTAGACGATGGAGAACAAGATGTTGCCCTTTCTGCTAAGAGCTCGGGATCTAATATTTATAAGAAGCAGAACTAGAACAGAAGTGGTGGATTTTTGCTAATTAATGTACCCTGGAAAGGCTTTCTAAAAACACATTTTAGAAAATAAAAATATCATGGAAACATTTTGTTCACCATAACGTATAGATTATATTTCATTATTATGTCATTAAAATGTTGAAAGTCCAAGGACATATTGCAAGCCGACACAATATCTGCTGCAAAGAGTTCAGCTCGATCATTTGATTTTATTGGCACAATGTATAGATACATTGCATACCATGCCTGCAGCAGACCTTGTCATAAAAACATTTGTAGAAGTAGTGACCCTCGACAAAATACTGAATAAATTAAATTACCGAAGAACGTTGGAATCGGGTCCATAAGCCAAGGCCAGCTATTGTAAGAAGATGTGATTAACCTGAAATCGAAGAAAAGACAGCAAAGAATGGATAGAATCAGGTGGGGAGTGTTACTAAACGCCTTATGTCCTCTTCATGGAGACCAAAGTATTACCATGAAGGGCAGATAATCAGTTGAAATACTAGAAGCTTTTGGGTCAAGTTTGGAGAGGCTCCAAGTATGAAAATAAATATAAAAACTCTTAAAGCTAATATTTTAGTGGCCATTACTTGGGAAAAGGTGGCGCTGAGAATACAGACATCGTGGGGTAGGGAAAAGAAGCCCATGGCTGCGTGGTGGAGTTGGGAAGACCATCGTTTGGCTTTGTAGTAGAAGGAGGGCAATGACCCAAGGCTCAGCTAGAGGTCCGAGACAATGCAATGGCCAGACAGAATCTCGTAAGAGATAGATAAAATTCCATGGAGAATGGGGCATAAATTATCTTCTGTAACTTCCACGAGACTCCACAAAACTGTTACAAGTGAAGATGTCACGGGCTCAGCCATCTTAAAAGTGACCTGCCTGAAAGGCACCTGCTGAGATTTGCTGACAGATGGATGAGTGGAAACATGTGTTTTTGTGCCAGAAGCCCATGTATCACTGTTGGAAAAAATAACTTATGAATAAAGTATGGCGGCAGCATGAATAATGCAGTCAGCGGGATCGTTTCTACCCATCACGTGCGAAAGGCTTGTATTCCTACCGGTCTGGGCTTCTCTAACGTAATTTGACCTAATAAATGGGAAATCCTAAAACTAATGAGCTATAGGTAAGATGGGCATCAGGGGTAGGAAGTTTTGATGCACCACCAGTGGAACCCTAAGACTGGAGGACGATCAAACACTTAAACTCCCTGGACGCATCATTATACTTAAGTCACACGACCACTTGTGACATCACAACGATGTCATGAGGTTTCAGGAAACGGACAGTTTCCATCCTCTTTAGTGTGCCTCTTACAAGCAGAATTGGTCAAAAACATGAGGTTTTTCATCCACCTCCATCTGGCATGTTCTCCTGTAAGACCGGCTGAGCGTGCCCTGCATAATGCTTACTATAATCAGCAAAATGGCTTTCGATAACTCTCTCCACTTTCTTGCAGGGAAAGCTCCCTGGGGTTGGTTTTCGTAATGCACAGTGAAATAATTGAGTTGAAAAATGCCCCAAAATGCTGTTCATAGTTTGAAATATTACCTTCAGAGTTTTGCTTGTATACACGCATGTCACATCTGGTTACATAAGGGATTTATATAAATTAAATGTACTTTCTGGTTAGACCTGGTATTGCTGTGAATACATAGTGAACATATAACATTACCATCTTGTTATTCCAATATATGTACATATAGGTATGAATTTTTATATGTTGATAGGTCTTTTTCCGAGAATGCCACTTGCCATTTTTCACAATGAGATATTGGAGTCTTAATATCTACGCGTCCATGTCGTCAATATCATGTTGCGTAGCAATCTATCTGGGCTTTTACATCCTGCTACTATCCGATTGAGTTATCTCGCTGTGTCAAAGAAAGGGATTGAACATTATAGGTGATAAATGTCTTCTGTTTCATACTCTCTGCAGCAAAAGGAGCGAGCGAGTAATATTTTAAAAAGTAATGGATTCCTGTATCGGTCAGAGATGGTAGGAGAAGGAGAAGGTAAGATGATGAGCGGTTTCTCCGTCGAGAGGATGTCTGGTCCTAGAGGTATATTTAAGGAAGGAATTGGATGAAGATAATCAGTTGAAGTGCTAGGAGCTTTTGGGTCAAGTTTGGAGAGGCCCCAAGTATGAAAATAAATATAAAAAACTCTTAAAGCTAATATTTTTTTGGCTGTTACCTGGGAAAAGATGGCCCTGAGAATACAAACTTCGTAGGGTAGGGAAAAGAAGCCAGTGGCTCTGTGGTGGAGTTGGGAAGACCATCGTTTGGCTCTGTAGTAGAGTGAGGGCAATGACCCAAGGCTCAGTGCTAAGGTCCAAGAGGTATATTTAAGGAATGAATTGGATGTAGAAAAGCCCAATGAAAAGCTATATTAAAAAAGTAAGTTCAGAGACGAAAATTACAGTGAATTATGACGCAGGGCAGGGCCGCCTGCCACCACGTCGATGTACTTACTTCTGTGCGCAAGGATAGGATGTCCTATTCCGTCGCCCAACTTATGAAGTTAACTATGGAAGACTGTGTAGACTCGGCACAGCTGCCCATTGTGTTAATGCGCCGGTTGGGGAGATCAGTGAGCTCTCTTTTGACCGGCCCATTGAGTAGCCACGTAGTAGGTAGCCAGAGGCTCCCTTTTATAAGGAGAGATGGTCAGTGGGAGACTCTGGCCAAGATTCACCATTATAAGCCATAGGCATATCTCCTAACCTTCTTTGTCTATGGCTTGTGATGGAGAATCTTGGCCAGGTGTCTCAAAGCAAGCAGTGAGATGGAATACCTGGTGCTACTTCAGGGGCTTGGATGTATGGAGGTGAAATGACCATGGCAAATACCAATGACCCATCACCTCCCCTTTATTAAACACAAAGTATATTTGTAACACTATGTCAAAAAAATGCACATACATGTATCTAGTGTGGTTCTGTATACTGTTATTTATTTTGCTATTTATTTAACCTCTAAGAGTAGCAGAGGCCATTTGGTGAACCAAGATGTCGGCTCCTTCTAGAGGAAGGAATCTTATAAAGAAAGATGGAGATGGGGGTTTCAACAGGCGGGGTGCTAGGAGGGAAATTGACACAAAGTAATAAAAAAGGAGAGACAAAGTTATGTCTTCAAGGATCAGTCCTAATAAAACACTGTAGAATTTTCAGCAATTTGCTTTCTCAGCAGAGCTCCTGGGTCCGACCAGCTGCAGACCTTGGACTAAACCTTGAGGATTATTTGAGTTTTAGTTCAACATCAGTTATAGTTGATACAGTTTATAGAAACCCTAAATCTGAAATAAGTGCCTTTCAATGTTGAAAAGGTGAAGGTGAAGTCTCATAGAAAAATATATTTTCCTTCTTGAGCATAAACCCCAGCGCTGTATACTATAATAACCCCCCAGCAAGGTATACAATAATAACACCCAGCGCCGTCAACATGATATTATCGGTGACTTTCCCGGCTCAAACACCATACTGAGCTGATGCTTTATGGCGATGCTAATGAAGTCCGTTCCACCTTAGACTTTCATTAGTCAGAGAGTCTGACTGGGTGATTAAGATTGTTTCCCACAGGCGTTATGATAGGGAGTCAGGGTGTTTGTCTAGTAGATTGGGGGCTCAGATAACAGATCGAGAACTCCCTGAAAACATTATATTATGGGCCAAGAACTAAAACTGGTTGAATCTGATACTAGTGATAAAAATCATGGGAGATCCCCTTTTAACTGAGCTTCTAGCAAATTACTTACAAAACATTCGAATGCCTCTCGTTTCCCATTCTTTTAGTATCTTCCTTGTTCTCCTCAAACTCCCCCTCTTTGTATTCCGACAACTCCCCCTCCTTCTACTTCACTCCGTCCTCTTATAATTACACTCTCTCTCCTCTTTATGCCTTATTGTATTCTCTCCATCCCCCCCCCCCTCTAGTTGCCAAATTCCCCCAACACCTTTTTATATTTAGAACAACTTATTCCTGTCTCCGAATTCCGTCAATCTTCTCCGGAATGGTGCATCCCCCTGCAGATTCTCCCTCGCCCCCTTTCTCTTAAATCGCATCTAATCCCTGTACTGTTTGATTCTTCATTGATCATCTTGGGTATCCGTTACACAAAGGCTTCAATCATTGGAGGAAAAGGGGGCTTCTCTCCGTTTGACTGTAGATCAGATCCCTTAGAAAAATCTGCACGATTAGATAAAAAGAGACAAGATGGAAAAAAAAGAAATGGACGGGTTGAAGGGTTTCTCAGATCTGAATGTAATTTATACAAGGATCACTATTTGCCGCAGGTCACGTTTCTTGTCTCCTAACAATACTACTATTGATATAAATCTCTCTATGGCACTTGGGTATTTATTTCGGCTTCATTTATCTGTATTATTGGCCATTCTATTTAGGTTAGGTTTGTCCATAACGCTGGCATCTCTTGGTACCGTGGCTATGATACTACGATGGCTACGATTCTACGATAGTAAGCAGGAAAACAAGAGGAGGCATTGTGCCCAAGAGACATTCCTCCATACCATGTAGATATCTAGACAAAGGAAAGTGAAACCCAGGCCTTTTTAGGTTCTTTTTATAAATCTACTGTACACATTAACCCTGGATATATTTCCCAGCCAAAACTGTAATTGCACCCCCTATATTTTCATTTATAACCCCCCTTTTAAATCTATGGAGACCCTTCATTGTTTGATCACATTCTATTTTCCTTCTGAACATTCCATTTCATCCATGTCTCTTACCACCCCTATCCTTCAGTCTCGCTGTCCACCTCTGTCCTAGGGGTCCAACTGATCTAATTATTTCTAAGATAATCTTTTCAGCTTGACCACACATCAAACTTGCCATATTCATTTGGGCTGAGAAAACGGCCAAATCTTAGCACAATATGGGACAGTAACCTCGAGGAGCCCGGCTGGATACAGTAATCACACCAGCAGAGCGACCAGATAATTCTTGGTGACACATATTGTCATGCAAATGCGTACAATGATACAGAGTAAAATAACACACGGTGATAGAATATCTCTTAATGGCAGCTATATTATCACGCAGCTTCATATAATATAGACTATTACCATAAACAGTTATACAATGTATCTTTCGGGTAGACTTATTACTACGCAAGGTGATGCGAGAATCTAATACGACACAAAACAATAGCGCAAGCCATTAACTAATACAATATAACAAGAAGAGCATTCAGTAATCTTAAATTGTTGCCAATTGAGTTTGTCTTACAAATGAAGTGTTCAAGCATTCGGGCTTGTTTGTTAACTTCACTATGGAGTGTGGGTTGAATCTAAATGATCACAATGGTTAGGCTGGTTATAGCGAATGGCGACTACATCATGTTGGGAAAATGTTATATTGGAAAGAATGTTGAACAATCGCACAGTTCTACTGGATTGGATTTTTATGTTAGTTTGAGATGGTCAGAGGTCCCCTACAGGGACATCAATGGCTTGTTGAAGATCATAATGCCAATGGGACATTTAGAGATTAAATTTACCAATTCCAAAGTTTTGGCAAGGTTAAACTCAAACTGGAAAATACACCATTTTACAGTACTCGTTGGTGTCTAAGGTGCTTTGGAACCCACGAAGGAGGATATGCCAAGACATTTTGGATAATGCTGTGCTTTCAACTTTGTGGAAACAGTTTGGGGAAGACCCTTTCTATTCCAGCATGACTGTGCCCCAGCGCACAAAGCAAGGTCAATAAAGACATGTTTGGATGAGTTTGGTGTGGAAGAACTTGACCGGGTGTAGGTAAGGCTTCGGTTGACGTTGAAGTTTAGGCCAACACACAAGAACGGTTTCTACTAGAGTCTGTCTTAATATCAATCAAAGGATGTCGAGATATGGAAGCTCCTATGAAGTCTTAGGCGTTTTGGGAACCTGAGCAAATGGTAGGCTACAGAAGCTTTTTTTCATCCAGCGAGATGAAGAGTTGGTGGTCTCTTCTTGGACCTAGGAGTTTTTAAACGCTCATGTGAGTCTTACCATATGAACGAAGGTTACTAATCTCAAACGTCTCTAGGACCAACAAGGCAATCTTATATTTTTTGGAGCTGAAATATGACAGCTGAGGGTTCAGTTTATTAACAATACATCTTGGGAAGGTGGGCTGGTACAGGAGAGCTGAGCACAACACGTCTTTTGCCAGACATTATTTCCAAAGCTGACTTTGCATAATTCAATTGTTCTATGTTTTTCTGCACTTATTGCGCTTTTGGGGATACACACTCAGCAATTTTGCTTCTTAATTAGAAAAGTAATAAGCCCACATTAATATTAATAAAAACGTCAAACCCGACAGCAGAGAAGACCCCACCGGCCTTCGCAATCTGACCCGTTTTTGCCCAAATTTGAATTCCAGTGCTGTGGAATCAGCAACACTCATACAGTTACACTAGAATGGTTAATCAACGGAGCAAAAAAAAGCTGTTTATATGTCATATTAACACATTTCTCAATGCTTTAGCGGTTTTTGAATACTTAATTACAAGTTTTACTACAGATCACTTGTCTTTGAAGCGTTATGCTCATTATATATTCCTTCTCATCACACTATGTTTTTTTTGACTATTTTTCACCAAATTGTTTTACAAAATGCTTTTTTTTTTTTAAATTAAAGATGCAGTTCCACCTACTCTGCAAATGTAACTTTTTATGTCTAAATGCAGCATGAGGAGTATGAAATGCCCAAACCTTTCCTAGAAATAATTACTTCATCATGCTAAATTTTTTGCCTCATTTGTCATGTCATGTGGCACAAGAACGAGCTCTGATTGGTTGGTTGTCCCCAAAAATCAGTTCAAGCTTCTGTGTTGTTGTTTTTTTAAAAACATGTTAAAAATAATAAAATGACAAAGCTAAGGTTTACTTGCTAGAGAGTGCAATCAATGTTTAATGTTATCTCTAATACGGTAAATTTTCCACCGGCTTCTATTTTGGATTCTAAAAGAGTATTTTTGGATAAGAAACTGATACATTTTTCACAGGTTGAACCAGGAGATGTTTCTTCTCCTCACTGACACGTCTTCTTTCGTGTAGTCGATGAACCTCTTGAAGTATCTGAAGGTGGGAATTTGCTTGGAGTTCATTCAGACACCGGGGTAGAGATTTCACACTAGAACAGCTTGCAAACCAATTATTTAGCACTGAAAATCCAAAATGAGTCCCCGAGAGGTCATGTAGAGAGATGGCGTTCGGCAGTAGGTATCTATCATGTCTGGAAAATAAGGCTCCGTAAGAAAAACAACATTTGTCCTTCAGACAAAGGGGAAGCGGGTCGGTGACGATAGCAAAGAATGATGTGTAAATGAGGCAAAACAGGTTATAAGCACAGTGTTACCTCATCAAACTTTACCGTATTAAGTCATTAAGCAAAATGCCAACTGCGTAGCTTTGGATTTTTTTATCTTCCACCAGGAGAATCCAGCATAGTGCTCAGGAGGCCAATCCGTCCCATTGAGTGGGAAATCCTACAATTTTGTTTTATTTCTAGTATCAGATTAAGAATAAGTTTTCATTAATATTGAGCTTTTTTTCTTTTTTTACAGCAGTTGTAGTTTTTGTCCTGTAATATAATGTTTACAGGCAGCTTTCACAGTCCTCACTCTGTTTTCTGAGCCCAATCTACTAGACAAACACCCTGACTCGTTACCATCATACCTGGGAACATCCAGGCTCCGGCTACCTTGAGCCTCTTCTTTTCGGGTAGTGGTTGGGCAGGTGTACTAGCGTTGGTGGGCTGTATACAGTGCTGGGGGGGGGTTATTTTACTGTATACAACGCTGGGGGGTTATTACTGTATACAGCCAGGGCCGGCCCAAGACAAAATGCAGCCTGGGGCGAATTTTAAAATGCCGCCCCCCCCTTATCTACCCTTCCTCTCCCTCCGTCCCTGCCCCCCCATTATCTACCCTTACCCCCCCTTGTACTTACCTTTCACCAGTCCTGCGGCGAGTCTCCCTGTTCGGTCTCAGTGCCGGCTTGTAATGCTGAGCCCCGGAAATGAGGTAATCTTCCGGCACTCAGCATTACAAGCCGGCACCGAGACCGAACAGGGAGACTCGCCGCAGAGGAGAGAGAGAGGGGCGCCGAGCGGGTACTGACAGCTTGGTAAGCGAAAACCACTCGGGGCCCCTTTCTCTCTCTTTCGCTTTAAAAAAAAAAAAAAGGGCTTGGGGCGGCAAAGTGCCGCCCCTTCAAAAGTGCCGCCTGGAGCGGTTGCCCTACTCGGCTCCATTGTCGGGCCGGCCCTGTATACAGCACTGGGGGTCATTACTGTATACATGGCTGGGGGTTATTACTGTATACAGCCTGGGGGGTTAATACTGTATACAGCCCTGGGGGGTGTTATTATACTATATACAGTGCTAGGGGGTTGATCCTGTATACAGCACTGGGGGTTATTAGTGTATACAACGTTGGGGGTCATTACTGTATACAGGGCTGGTGGTTATTACTGTATACAGAGGCTGGAGGTTATGCTCAACTACAAGAAGATTTTCTTTTTCATGGAATTTGTAATCTATATTATGTAAATTTATATGTATTTTTAATTAGATTATTGGATTATATTTGATAGGTTATGATGGTTTTTTTTCTAGTGAATTGGGCTAAAATAAGAGCTAATACTAAAAATGCCAAATAGCCCGTAGCAAATGTATAACTGATAAGGACATTGTACTACGTGAAACGTATGATTGTTTTGAAGCAGAAAATGCAAGTTTTTTGTCTTTTAATATAATACGATAAAGCGTATGCTCTGAAATCGCTATTAAAGGGCCGGGGAGTCGGAGCACCATAGCTATGAAATACCCACCCGTCTAAAAGCAGTTGTCCTTTTTGTGATTCTGTTGACTAAATCCCTTTTAACTAGACATGAACTGGAGAACGGCGCATAATTTCCCAGTCCGGGCCATAGCTGAATGGTTCTGGATGGTTTTGAGGCAATTAAGTTAATTACCTTAGTTTTCAGGGGCTTCCCTTGCGGGCTTTGAATGGCAGCCTTTCATTTTGAGATAAAACAATTTCTATCGGTTTACTTTTATTGAAAGTCAAGTTTGCAATGCGGAGAAAAAAACAATCTAGCTTGTTCTGGGTCTAGTATTATTATTCATGGCTTTTAAATGAGTAAAAACGTGGTCTCTCTGGTCCCGTGGAGTCTTGCAGGGCTGATTTTAGCTTTAACCCTTTATCAAACCTGCGAACGTTCCCACTTCTCCGGGTCGTCACCCTTTTCCTGCGGGTCGTGGGATTGGGGTCCTGACACCCCCCACTTATTTACCCCTTAAATTGGGGGGGGGATCCACGACGTCAGCACAAATGCCCACCGACGTCAGTGGGGCCACTAGTGGCGTCAGTGGGACCACCAACTAAAGTAAGCAGGTAGTCCTGGTCGTGTCCCGCAAGGTTAGGCTCCGGGTAGCCAGAGGCCAAAAATACCCAGGTAAAGTATTTTGCAAAAACTCAACGCAGGGGGCGGAAATCCTACTGGGAAAAAATAAACCCACTGGGGAAAAAAATATACTGCAGGCCAGGCACTCGATGAAACATTTATTTTAATGTAATGTTTGAATATTTCACACAAGGCGATGCTTCGGAAGATAATTTAAAGACCAAGGAGTCATTAGCCGCTCAGGAGTAACTAATAGTCCCAGCAGGGAACATTCTGCTGCGAACTTGGCAAGTGGCAGTGCTGTGTGAGTCAAGGTTTGTGCTGAGAAGTCAGAAATAGGTAGAAAGCGAGGTACCCCGAGGATTTGGATTGGGCGTATTTATTCATAAAATTATTTCCGGCCAACCGTTTAAATGGCATTTCATTAAACATCTCAATTGGTCCAAAGATCCAGCAGCACAAGCCTACAATAAGGTCTTTTTAACCACTAATAACGATCGAGAGGTATCAACAAGGTTCTTTTTGAGAAGGAGGTAATACTTTTACTTTTGATTTGAAAAAAAAAGAGGGAAACCTTCACAGTTACTAATTAACAAGGATCCGATTTGACGCTTTGAGTTTCTTCTTTTATGGACTGTTACTTGTTCACGTTCCTGAATGCTATCGTAGATTATATGGGATTATATCAGCCTATGATAATTGCAGTTGTTCTTCAAGAGGTCATCCGAAATGGGACATCAGAGATTGGTTTATTAATGTGTGAAACTCCCTTAACCAGCAAACGACACGCCTGTCCAACGACACACGCAAATACTCATGAGAAGTGACCCTTTTTAAACTTTATTCTATAACTTTTAGCGACATACAAGCTGGAAAATAAAATAAACAGAAGCTGTAAAAGCCAAATCAGGATGGATCTTCTGGTTATGTTTTTAGTATCTCTTAATATACTTGCCCTCAGGAAGAAGCTTGCTTGATGAACCTTGGAAGGGTTTCTTTGGGTTCTCTGGCTTCCATATCGAGCTTGCACCGCGTGCAGTTGGGTTAGGGTTTTGTAGCTATGGTGGCATGCAAGCCGGATATGGTGATCTTGGCATAACAATCTTGCACCTGAAGAGTGTAAGACTGACACAATTCACTATTCCGTGGACACTTTAGTTCCAAATAGTTATATCACAAAGTCTCTGTGTGTTCACTCCTCTAGCCGTGGCTACTGCTTCACCAAAACAATCAAAATTATACAAATCAACTGTATTAAACATATTGGGAAGAAAGCTATGTATTCTTTTTCCGGACTCTCTTATTAATTATGTGTACAGGACAGGATTGCCCTCAGGAATGGAGGGGCCCAGGGCAAGCAGAGTTTGTGGGGCCCCTCAAATCATGAGAACAGGAGAACATGTCTAAGTTCAGGCAGCAGTAACTACAAGAGTCTGAGTTCTCTGTAGACCCAATCCCAGGCCTTGGCTCCAGGGACACCAAAATGAAAATCTCCACCTTTTATTTATTTTACATAAGAGACTAAAAGGTGAAATTCAAGGCCATCGTGGAATGATAAAAAATAATTATTTGGCTATTAAAAAAACATTGTTTTATACACTAACACAGTAAAGCATTTCAGCAAATGGTTTGGAGGCCGTCATTGTCGCCAGTCATGTGATATTTTGGTGACATCCATCAGTTGAAAAAAATCAACTGATGTATTATAGTCTGTCCCTTTAAAAGGGACTTTGCATGTCCTCTAACTCGCCGGCACTCACATGCCCTCGCAAACAGTATATTTATTATGTAATTTAGACTCTGTATAACACAGGCTGGGAAATTAAGTATTCCAGACAATGGCACCTTTTGGGGCACTTCAATCTTTTTTCCATTTTAGGTTGTTCTTGAGTAAACCCACTTTACACTGTCTTGGTTTGTTTGATTATGTTTTAATATTCCTATGTATTTTGCCAATAGCTTTTCCTTCAATGCATTCTTAATTAAGTTTCTTGAGGTTTTAGAAAGAATTACCTCTCTGGAGTGGTTTTCTTACCATCGGCATAGACTCAGTTGTGTAATGAGATCTGAGTCACCTACATTAACCCGAAATTCATAGTGCTGTATTATTGATCAGAACATTGGCTACTGTATAAAACCCATTGTGTTTGTACTTTCAGTCCGAAATCTTTCTGTAATGTAGAATATATCGTGATTAGTCAGCATAAAATGTATTAACTCTCTGAATACAGTAATGTTTAGCTGGCCACGGTAATGTATTCAGAGACATGTGGAAGATTTAGAAATATGATTTCCAGACATCACTCACATTACAACTGATTCCAATGAGCTTCTGCTGTGGAAGGGGAAGAGCTAGCCCTGTATGATGTATACAGTGAGATGACTTTCAAGAAACCTCCTATCTTACCAGACATTAAACAGGGCTCTTCTTGAAGAACCCCAAATTTGTGCCAATAATTAGAATTTCTACTACAGAGGTACTTAGCCTTTTCATGTTACCTGTCATTTTCTTGAAATACTGGAAAAATGCATTTACTGGCATTAAAATGTTTTTTTTTTTTTAATGCTGATGCATAGTCTTCTTACCAGCTTTTGGTAAAAATAAAATTAAACTGCTGGCAGAGTATTCCGCCCCGGTATACTGTTTATTTCTAGGTGAAGCGTCCATGGAAATATTCGAACGGTAAGAGAATAAATGCAGCAATCGCAGTCTGTAATAACAGCCATTATTCCGCAGCCCTGTATTTTAAGATGAATAATCCCATTTGTCTTATTCTGCTATTTAGCGGTACATAATATGAATTTTTTAATAGCTCTAAAATGTTGGCCAAACATACTAATAATTCCTAATTAAACATTTGTCCCCAGTGGACCTGTATTTTTCTTTTATCAACCGTGCTTAGAATGTAAGGCCATTAAGCTCAAGTGAAGGATCCAGTAATAGCAGGCCCGTGGCTCCATTCACATAGAAATGTATTTGATTTGAGAAAAAAAGATCAATTTGCAGTTTATTGATTCAATAGTGTCATACATTTGATTTACAAAATTCATTTATCAGGTATTCATCCCTCCCTCATAAGCCTTTGTATTATTCCATATACCCTTCATATAATGCCTCCTATTACTCGGTATAACCCACTCTATAACCCCGCCTATTGCTCCACATAACCCGTCCTATAACCCCTCCTATTACTCCACATAACCCGCCCTATAACCCCTCCTATTACTCCACATAACCCACCCTATTACTCCCCCTATTACTCCATATAACCCGCCCTATAACCTATCCTATTACTCTGTATAACCCACTCTATAACCCCTCCTATTACTCCACATAACCCGCCCTATAACCCCTCCTATTACTCCACATAACCCACCCTATTACTGCCCCTATTACTCCATATAACCCGCCCTATAACCTATCCTATTACTCTGTATAACCCACTCTATAACCCCGCCTATTGCTCCACATAACCCGTCCTATAACCCCTCCTATTACTCCACATAACCCGCCCTATAACCCCTCCTATTACTCCACATAAGTGGTTTCAGGGTGCAGTGTTGCCAAACCAGGCCAATACAAATTTTGACGTGGAAACAAAACATTATATTTCTAAACAGGAAGAGAGATTTCAGCTTCTTCCTGTCTGAGATCATGTGTTTTGCTTAATTATTCCCATATCCAGGAAGTATTAATCCCGGGCAGGTTCTTCAAAAATTCCAAAATCCGTATAGTTTCTCTGATCCGGGGGGCACCTCCGTGGCACGCACATCGTTCCCTATAAATCTATAACACGGATACCGTCATTTGCAACACCTTTCAACAATCAATTCTCAAAGTCATCACCTGCAGGAAATCAATCAATATGTCTCTCAGTAAACCGATGGTCAAACTGTACAGATTGTGTGCTCTAAACCCTGCAGACTGAGACCTGTTGCTTCTCTACCAACTAAATTGTGTGATTCTCTCCAATAAAAATGATGTTAAGAGAATTTCCTGGCATTCTATAAATAAGAAAAAGGATGGACGATACCCAGATTCTAGTTGAATGTATCCAGAAATTTTTGGCAGGCCTCGTATCCACGTGCCATGTGGATGAGAGACAATCTCGTGGCCCTTTGGCTGAAAGAAACGCTCCCTCTTTTGGCTGCATCTCTTAGCCTTGGTGTATCAAGAATTTCTTTGAAATGACTGAACCCGTGTGAACCAGGATTCTATTCGTAAACCGGTACGAGAAGGAAAAGCGTTGGTTAAATTACAGAATGGGATGACCTGGATAGTGCATTAAATGTCTGCTTCACTCTAGAATCCCGTCAACATGTTGCTACAGCCGATTCAAGATTCTCATGTAACTCACACAAAGATTACAGGCACAGCACATACTTCGGACTGCCTTGGTACATAGAACTCATTTTAACTGCTGACCCCTACCAGTTTCTAGAGGTGAACATCTTTCATGCTTGTCATAGATCCATAGTACTCACCGGTTTGAAATCCCTGTGGTTGCACTCGCGGCCTTTGAACTTACAGTACAGCATCATTTCTTTCAAGTCGTGACCAGTCCTTTCTATGAACTCCCCCATACAGAAGGTCTTGGGTTTGAAGTGCTTAAACATGGTCTTCTCCTGCAGAATGGCTAAGACATCTGGGTCAGCCAAGTGAGGTTCCACAATTTGCCCGTTGACATCCAGGAGCTCCAACAGCTCTCCGGCATGGTACAAGTCATTGGTGGTGATCCTGGAGAAGCGATAAGAGTTGATGTTGCAGATGGTGACAGCTGGGAATACCAGACTGTCGGCTACCACTTGGTCTACTTTGGTGACATGTTGGTAGGAAAAGTAAAAGGCCACTCTCTCGGAACTCTCAAGAAGGAGGAGGCCCAGGGAACCCACAAATGCCACCGTCCACAAGAAGCGGCGGAGTGTCAGGGGACCATAGACAAAGATGTGGCGGATCCCGTGAAGTGTGGATGTGTTGGCAAAGATCTGAATGTTGGAAGGGTGAAAGCTTCCCAAACTATCCTCGCTGGGGGTTTCCTTCAGATCCATCTTTCCACCAGGGAGGTGTAGGTTAGTCACCTCCAGTTTCTGTTTTTTTTAAATCCTCCCTACATCAAACAAGAGAAGCAGACCCACACAGTACCCCCCTCCTTCCCTCCTAGATGCTGTCAACTCAATGATCGACTGTTGGGGGTAATTGTTTATAAATAAAATCCATAGAAACTCTGGCTGTAGGTTTCTTCATTGCGATAAGGAGGGTTCGATGTGCGTGGGGAGACACTAAGGTGAGGTCGAACTGCTGTGGGTGGGGAGAGAAAGATATTCCGGCCAATAGAAGCGGAATTCATCTTTCTCTCTCTCTCTCGCTCCATCCCCACCTCGTTCTCACGAGCAGACAGAGAAGAAATGTGATTAAACAAGCCAAGCAGCCCGATGAATAAAAAAAAAAAAAAAGATTTCAAACCAGCGTACAGCAGTGTATGCACGTTAACTAGCGGAGCAGACAAGCTTGGCTTTTCCCCGGAGGAGGATATCATAGAAGGTTTATTTTCTTAATGACCGATCTCTGGAATTAATGCATCTCTCTCAGTTCTCTCATCCATCCACCTTCCCTCTGCCTCGACAGCAGTCCTCGATGTGAAAGCAGCAGAGGTGACGAGAAGGAGCTGAGTATACATGCATCACATCCCCTCAATGTATTTGTCTGCATATCCATTACAGACCATTGTAGGACAGCAGCACACACTAACACTGTAGGGAAACTATAGGAGGGGGTTACTTCAGTTGCCTTCAGGGCAGTAATAAACTGCAAAGGTCACAGCTGGAGAGTTGCATTATTATTTTTTTTATCTGCAGTTTTTTATTTTCAGCTCAGTAACACACCAGGGGAAAAGCAGATATATCTCAAGCATTAAAAGATTTGTTTGCTGACCTGGAGGCTGAAAATGTGTCCTGGGTATTGTTGTTATGTGTGTGCCAAGTTTCCTTTTTCCCCGCACACATACACACGCTAACCTTCCAATCAGGGCCGGCCCAAGACTTAATGCCACCTGGGGAGAAGTTTTAAATGCCGCCCCCCCCCTTAAACTTCTCCGACGCCATTATCTACCCCCCCCCGTACTTACCTTTAAACGGTGCTGCGGCAAATCTCCCTGCTCTGCCACGGTGCCGGCTTGTAATGCTGAACACCTGAAATTGACGTCACTTTCGGCCCTCAGCATTACAAGCCAGCACCGAGACCGAGCTAGAGGGCTCGCAGAGGAGAGAGAGGGGCGCTGAGCGGGAAAGCGAAAACCACTCGGCGCCCCTCTCTCTCCTCCGCTTCAAAAAAAAAAGCGCTTGGGGCAATTGCCCCACTCGGCTCCATTGTAGGGCCGGCCCTGCTTCCAATACAATCCTTTTAATGGACGCACATGTCGCTGGTTCTGTTCTGCAACAAAAAAAGTAACAAATTCTATAAGCCGGTCTGCGAGCAGGTTGGAAGCTGGGAATAAAGGTAATAAATTAGGACGAATGATACCCTACTGTGCAGGAACACAGAAACCGCATGCAAGTGATCGGCTGTCAGTGTGCTCCTTCTTAATACCCAGCTCAAAACTGACAGTTGCAGTCTCTTTGGTATCTATAAGCTTAAAATGATGGCAGCTCTCCAAACATAAACAAGTCAGGCATGAAAGATTCTGCCCCTGTGGTTGAAAAAATGAGATCAGTATATAATGTCTTCATCTGAAATAAAATGTTTAAGCAGCAAAATGTGATACATTGGCAAAATCTGCCAATCTTAAAGTATGACAGGCTGGAAAAGTCGATAGAGCATGCTGGGGGTGGGAGTCCAACACTGCTTAAAATGTCCAGAGGGTTTACGATAAATGATAAATACAGTTAAAACCTGGATAACAAAAATCTAAAAGCTCGAGGTTCGATAAGCATAGAATATTTACTAGTAGGGAACAATGGTGTTCAAATCTCATTACCACACTAAGGTCATGCTTTATGATACGTCTTATGCAAGTCTGTCGCCGTCATTCCAAGGGACACCAGTGGACGCGGGACACCCCACCCCCCCATTTAAGGGGAAATGGGTCAGGGCCCTGCTCCCACGATGTTGAGGATTTAGCTGTCGACCTGAGTGAAACCTGGAGAGTTCCCAACTATGCCCATAAGCCAAAAATGTCATTCAAAGGTTTACACATTTTGCAGTGGCCCACATGGGGCTATTTTTGTTTGCCGAATGGATGAAACAGATTATAATATAGATTTTTTAAAGGCATTTTTCACTCTATTGCGCGACTGACGGCCCTGGTGGGGTTTAGACAGCTGGGGAAGATCAAAGTTCTCTCTTGAAACCGTCCCATTTATATTGCACCAAGCTCTGCAGGGTCGGAAGGACCCCTCCCCCGGGATATGATGTACCTAAAGAAGACATGAAGTTCCGGAGGAAATCCATCGGTAACATAGATGGGAGCGGCTTGTGGTAATGTCCTAGGTCAGGTCCAGAACAGTCACCCAAAAATACACCCCAGACTCTTGGTCCTCTTTGTGACCAAAATCTATGGGGTTGTCTTGTTTCCGACCCCACTAGTTGCTTCTCCAATGTTACCAATCACATGTTACAAAAATACTTCACCCAATAATACCTTTGTTTGTGAGGGTATGAATACCATAGTATTTTTTTTTGCCTTGGGTCAACTTAGATGTGAATCAAGCTCTGGCCATGACATAGAAAGGGAAATAAGCAGCTCAAATAGTCTGTTAGGGATATTTTATTGCGTTGATCTTCAGAGCATTTTGATCATGTTGTTCTTTCCAGCAAAGAAAGCTGTTAAATATTTAATATTTTGTGTGGTTTTTTTTCTCCAGGGGATCGGTGTTCTCTCGGAGTTTATAAAAATGTTGTTCTGCACATGGTTGATTTGGCGCATTAAGTGGCCGACGTGATCTTGTAAAGTACAATTTTCATAAACGCCTGCTTACGAACTCTTAGAAACTCTAGAGAAAGCGGAGAAACCGGCATTTTAAAGGCAGACGGGAACCAATGCATACAACTTCCCTGACTTATTTCTAACAAAATAAACCTTAGATTGCATGAATCTCCAACCCTCAGGCGTCTGATAACGACTCCTCATCCGGCTGTGATCTATGGATATCTTCCGCCTCCCCCGTAACTGCATTTAGTGCCATTTGCAATGCAACCCAATCCCTTATTGCATTGTTTAACCTGTGATTATTATAGGTAGCAAATAAGGATTTGATTAATAGGAGCTGGACTAAGAGTTTGACTGCACATTAAACACTTTATATTGATTGCTGGAGCATGAAGCCTGTATCTAATTTTTGTTGGACCACCCTTAGACACTATGGCAGGGAGGGAGCAGAGCTAATATACTCTTAGGGCTTTGGGTCAATGCTGCAGTTTGTTTTGCAATCGTGCAAAATAATTTTCACTATTTACACTATAACCTGCATTAATGGTGCGCTGATGACAATTAGTGGTGGGATAGAGAAGTCTCTGAAGTCTATAACGTGCATTGGTGGTGCACTGCTGACACCTAGTGGTTGGAAGGAGAAGTTTTCTCCCTTTGGGTACCGAAGCACTGGGACCCATTTCTATTACTGTATTGACATGTGACGTTGTAAATCTGCTTTATTTTAGTTTGATGTTTTTATGAGTTGCAGATTTTTTTTTAGCTCTGAATGGGTTGTATATCTTTACTTCTATGCACAAACGAGTACGCAGACTTTCAAATAATTCATATAATAAAATAATTCTATAAAAAATGTATCGTCCAAGACCCTTAGTGTAAAACTAGACAGAAGAGTTGTTACAATTTATTAAAGGGATAAAAAATATTATTTGTTGTTTGATGTAAATTATTGCTTGGAAACTGGAAATAGCGAACCGTCATTAACGCTTCTTAAAGAAAAAGTAAAGAAATATAGAACCTGATGACAGATCGACCCCATTCGGCCCCCGTCTAGTCTGCCCGTTTTTCCTGCTCTTAAGACTCAAACCTTAATCAGTCGTTGGTCTCGTCTTAGATTCAGGAGCCGTATGTCTATCCCATGTATCACTGTATTAGCCTCTACCACTTATGCTGGGAGGATGTTCCATTTATCTACCACCCTTTCAGTAAAGAAAAACTCCTTAGCTTACATCTAAGCCTCTGACTTTCTAGTTTTAGATTATGATCTCTTGAAACGTCTTACAAAATCTTGACGTGCTTAAACTAGAAGCCTTCAAGCTTAGGTCAATGAGCTTCTATGACCTCCATGTCCTGGAAGCTCATGTTAAATACTATACTTTCAGCCGTCAAAGTTATCATTTCCCCCCCCCTTTTGTGATTTCTGTATTATGAAGGTATCTTCACTTCCGTCTATTCTACCAGCTCACACCATGCTTTCTCTAAGTAGCCTTCATAAACCCTCTACATAATTCCTATATTCCTTGTCTTTCTAGAGATGTACAAGACTGAGGAACCAAGTATCTGTATTATACGGAGAGCAGGGAGTGTATCTGTATTATACAGAGAGCTGCTCTTTTGACGCCTCCTTTCCTAAACCCATGTCATGTAGAGATCTTAATGAAATCTGGAAAGTATATTAAGCACCCTGACTCAGGGGTGGCTTCAAGCCTAACCTTCAAACATACACACCTCTGTGCGCATTACGCATACACTCGCCGCTCTACATAATTCCTATATTCCTTGTCTTTCTAGAGATGTACAAGACTGAGGAACCAAGATCAAGCTCACCCCGAACACCCAAACGATTAAACGCCTTGAGACTGTTTCTCTAGAAGAAAGAAAAAAACTCTTGAAGAACATCCAAGTACGTTGTATGGACTTCCTGCCTATTCATTCCACTCTTGACTTGTAGGGAATAGAGTTACAATGTAATTGTTTTCTATTATCTCTCGGCTCTCTCTCTCATTATACAGAGAGCAGGGAGTGTATCTGTATTATACAGAGAGCAGGGAGTGTATCTGTATTATACACAGAGCAGGGAGTGTATCTGTATTATACACAGAGCAGGGAGTGTATCTGTATTATACACAGAGCAGGGAGTGTATCTGTATTATACACAGAGCAGGGAGTGTATCTGTATTATACAGAGAGCAGGGAGTGTATCTGTATTATACACAGTGATCAGGGAGTGTATCTGTATTATACACAGTGATCAGGGAGTGTATCTGTATTATACACAGAGCAGGGAGTGTATCTGTATTATACACAGAGCAGGGAGTGTATCTGTATTATACACAGAGCAGGGAGTGTATCTGTATTATACACAGAGCAGGGAGTGTATCTGTATTATACAGAGAGCAGGGAGTGTATCTGTATTATACACAGTGATCAGGGAGTGTATCTGTATTATACACAGAGCAGGGAGTGTATCTGTATTATACACAGTGATCAGGGAGTGTATCTGTATTATACAGAGAGCAGGGGGTATATCTGTATTATACAGAGAGCAGGGAGTGTATCTGTATTATACTGAGAGCAGGGAGTGTATCTGTATTATACTGAGAGCAGGGAGTGTATCTGTATTATACTGAGAGCAGGGAGTGTATCTGTATTATACTGAGAGCAGGGAGTGTATCTGTATTATACAGAGAGCAGGGAGTGTATCTGTATTATACGGAGAGCAGGGAGTGTATCTGTATTATACAGAGAGCTGCTCTTTTGACGCCTCCTTTCCTAAACCCATGTCATGTAGAGATCTTAATGAAATCTGGAAAGTATATTAAGCACCCTGACTCAGGGGTGGCTTCAAGCCTAACCTTCAAACATACACACCTCTGTGCGCATTACGCATACACTCGCCGCTCTACATAATTCCTATATTCCTTGTCTTTCTAGAGATGTACAAGACTGAGGAACCAAGATCAAGCTCACCCCGAACACCCAAACGATTAAACGCCTTGAGACTGTTTCTCTAGAAGAAAGAAAAAAACTCTTGAAGAACATCCAAGTACGTTGTATGGACTTCCTGCCTATTCATTCCACTCTTGACTTGTAGGGAATAGAGTTACAATGTAATTGTTTTCTATTATCTCTCGGCTCTCTCTCTCATAGACAGTCTCTGAGTATTTCCAAAATGGTTTTTTCTTTATTTCTTAGATTTCAATGGAAACTGAGCGCAGTACATTTTTTCCACTTCAGTTTCTTTCTGTATTACAAGGATCGGTTATTTAGAGGAACTATTTGTTACATGTTACGTTTTCATAGACAGTTCCAAAGACGCAGAAGCAGTGATTGTAAAGAAAACTTTTCAACTCATGGGCGGACTGTGGTGGTTGGGATGCTTCCTGGTGCGCATCTAGTCTATACTCAATAGACTCAAACCTAAATCAGTCGTTGGTCTCCTCTTATTTTCAGGAGCCGTATGGCTATCCCATGCGTATTTAAATTCCTTCACTGTACTAGCATCTACTACTTCTGCTGGAAGGCTGTTCCACTTATCTATCACCATCATAATCAGCAAGAACTGTTAGATAAGCAAAGTGCTTATTGAAGAAAAATGCAAATCCAACCCCATATAGATAGGAAGGAGCAGAAGGTTTGGGGGTTGAATTAAGAAAGATAAAGTGCTTCCTACATCACCGTGTGATGCATTATTCTCATAATGAGTCGGGTAGAATATATGTGATCGGTTTCCAGCCACCGCTTTTGTTCATGGAGTGTCTGCCTTGTGAACAAACATCTGTTATTTGGTGGTGGTTTAGAAGTTTAATTACCTAACCATCTGCTATGTCTCCTTTTAATAATATTTTCTTCGTTCTGACAGGACTTGCTCTCCTATAATTTATTTCTTATTCCCGGCATTATGTTCTTTGTTTATATCGCTTTCTCTCCGTAGATTATGAAAAGAATTAGTAACACAATAAATTAAGAAAAGTAAAGTAAAATGAAGTGTAAAGCAATATGAAGTTTCTTCTCTGGTCCGTCAACCTTGGTCCATATGAATCATTAGGAGAGAGGAGCAGAAGATGGTAGGATGTCTCCTGGAATAAAGTGGCGATTGTGCCCTGGGCTCCTGGAGGGGGCCTGGGGGCCAGCCTCCTCCCTACAGACTATGGGCCCTGGCCTTGGAAGGGGTTCTGTTTTTGGGGAGGTGGGCAGGTGAGGTGAGGTCCATTGGGACTACTTCTTCCCCCGTTACAGAGTGCCGTGTTGCCCCAATTACCAGAGACTCTAAAGACTGTGGAGCTCGGACACAGAGTTGGGGTACCTGCATTTTGGGAAGGGGGTTGGTGTGTGGTGTTACTCTCCATCAGGTCACGACTAACAGGACAAAGACCTCCATGGCCACTATTTGCCCCAAGAACCGCCGATATCCAGCCAGTTTCGGCCAATAATAAGCGAGAGGTTCAGCAGTCGGAGTAGCGGAAGAAGCCGACTTTAGCGGATATACCTATCCGGGGTACCGAGATCCGTTCCAGACATGTTAGAATTTTGGAGGCCCATATTATTTGTAATAATGGAACAAAATGAAACACAATATGAAGCCAGCATTTCCTTCTGAAACAGATAAGGGAATGCAATGTCCATGAGTGGACCATAGAAGCCAGAAGCACCTATTAACTTGATAAGTTCTTCAAGCCACAGAAAAGAAGGAAAAAGATTCCGTAGAGCGCTATTACAATCAGAGAGACAGTTAAAAAATGAACAATAACCTTAATTTTATTGTCAAATTGTGTTTTAACACTCATTACGACAGACCGGTAGGGAAGGAGAAGACAGTCCTGATCTGACAATCTTACAATCTATTAGCGATAATAATATAGTGACACATTTTAATATTTACCTATTATAATCAGTCATACGACATGAGTCGTAACTTTGAATTATTAGCTTACTTTTAGCTTTATATTTTTAGATTAATTTAAGGGGGTAAGGAATCCCTTTATATCAGGGGCCTTCCCAGCTTAGGAACATAAAGGCAATATATAAACACAATATTTTTATGCGAGAAAAGAGTTGAAACGAATGTAAGTCGAATTTTCTGAAAATCAGGTATAAGCAGAAACTTGTTGTATCTCAACAAGTTTAACCCCCTCTCACCTGGAAGGAAGTTTGACGCTTTAACCACATAAAAAATATATAATATATATAATGTCCCAATTTTGCACGTTGCCAGAAGATATTATTCAATAAACATAGATATTGAGTACTTGAGACTAGTGGATGATTTCATCTTTACGTCAACGGAAGGGTGAGTGAGACATAAGGAGCGAGACTGCTTGGGTGAGGATAATTTGATAGTTGCTCTCATGTCCTTTCCTTCAAACCAATGAACATCATATTGGACATCATATTGATTCTAAACACTTTGATGAACCCCAACAATTACCTTTTTTTGTTCAAAAAAGAACACATCACCATTAAGGAGTTAAGGAGTCGGAGAATTTGAAGATATAACTGAATACATGATGGAGATACCAAAATGTGTTCTCTAGCCCATGGGACAGCCAATCTAAGTGAAAGTGGCCTTGATTGGTTGACGAGGTGGGCTTAGGATAACGGGACAGTGTGTGTCTGTGTGTTTATTTGGTTGGGGGCTATGGTGTTGGGATTCCGAGCCCGCAAAACCGATTCCTCAGTCATGGATGACCTGTAATTATTCCAGAGGAAGACCTAGAGGCCAAACCAAGAAGAAATTCATGGAATGGGAGCGATGCGTGACCGTACTGTCCCGTCCTCGCGTGCCATTATATTGAGAAACTATATAAAACAATAAATAATAACAATAATAATAATAATCAGTAATAATCAGCCCTGCTTTAGCTTTCCGCATGTTTGTTTTTATTTTTTATTTGTTTTAACATGACATCTACTGAATGTCCAGAAGAGGCCGCTCTACCCTTTCTCTAGAAAATGATAGAGACATAGAATCTGCCGGCAGATCGGCCCCATCCGGCCCCGTTTAGTCGTTCCGTTTTTCCTGCAGTAAAGACTCATTTTACAATCTGTGCAGAACTCCAATGATTCTCTGATGGCCTTTTCTTATGCCGATGCTAGGTTTGAGACTAATATGTTAAACCCGCTTAACCTCTTTAGTAACAGAGGGTAAAGCTCAAAGCTTCCAAAACTAATTCTCATTAAGTAATTACATATTACATATTATCAGAAAAAAAATTGAATGGTTAGGTAATTGGAAAGGACAAGAAGTCATTGACAAACTGGAAGGTCGGAGGCTTAGATGTAATGTAAGGAAGTTTTACTTTACCTAAGTTTGGTAGATAAGTGGAACAGCCTCCTAGCAGAAGTGGTAGAGGGTAATACAGTGAGGGGAGTTAAACATGCATGGGATAGACATATGGCTCCTGAATCTAAGAAGAGACCGACGACTGATTAAGGTTTGAGTCTTTACAGTAGGCATTCTACATGGTCTAATCCTACGTTTCTATGAAAAGAGCATATATGATTTTTTCCCATTCCGTACAAAGTTTTTAACATTTTTTTAAATATTTATAAGCGTAAAACATCTGAGCTGAGGGGGAATTGTTGCGCTAATGTCTGAATTACCCATTTAGCTTAATAGCACTCGGCAGGAATGGAATAGCTTTCGGGATAGATGACTAAAGTTCTGGATATTCCACTAGTGAAACGAACCTCCGTTCTGCTCTGTGTTATTATCCGTAGCTTCGTGATAAAATAAATCCTCCAAAAAATAATTGTTGATGGTCCAGTCAACCATCCGGGGGCTATAAATCCTTGTGTTTGGCATTAATACCCCTTGTAGCTAGTTGCCCTTGAAGGCCACTGAATGCCTATCCTAGTGGATGCATGATTATTACCAAGCAGCAGTAGTTTTGTGGATGAATGCTACAGTTAAACGGAATTTCATAACTTTAAGAATATTCTGAGATTAAAAAACTCCCTTAACGGCTTTTGTAATTATCCAAGATGAAGTAAAAAAAAAAAAAAACTTAAAAATAATTACCAGAAACCCGAAGCAGGTTATGTATGGTATCTGATTAGATGCCTGTTAGGGGCTATTTCCATTCCAAGTTGTGTGATGATGTCATAATTACAACACAAGTGGTTATTAACTATTGGAATTTATAGTCGGAAATAGTTTCACATTTTCCCACAGCGGGGTATCCTACAGATAATATTTTATTAATTCAATTAAATCAACATAAAAATGGTTTAAAAAAAATAAATAAGGGAAACATTGTGGCTAGTTGATGATCTATTCTAATTATATTATTATTATTAATATTAAAAATATTTTTTGCAAGGCATGCTTCTTTAAAAAAAAAATTTTTTAAAGCATTAAGTCATTGCAAAATCAACTTGCTTTTTCAATTTTCCCCTTATTCCAATTATATTGCGTAATCGTCGGCTTCCGAGTACAGACACGTAACGACCGA